>JBAMCL010000676.1:0-1299125 GCA_037075165.1 Hirtodrosophila histrioides | reverse complement strand
TTTTTGCGCTCCTATTTAAATTCAAATATTTACAAACCTGTCTATTCTTTTACTCTTATAAAGTGTTAAATCTCTTTATCTTTTCCTTTTGAAGTGCCTTACTATTGTGTCAAGTGTTATCAGTTGTGCATTGTAAGTTTATTTGCATTTTAATTTCTTTCGCGGCGTCTGTGCTGTGTTTGTTGTTGTGCATTTTAGTTTTTGCCCGCGGCGTCTGTGCTGTGGTTTGTTGTTGTGCTTTTCGTAATTTCTTCATTTGTGCTTTGCCTGCGTATTCTTCTTTGGTGCTTTGCGCTCAAATCGAATACTCTCCCTATTGCTTTGTATACGTTGTTTGTTTACTTCCTAATTCTTTCATTTAACTCATTTTGAGTGCTTTTAATTTGCTCTTTTTTCTAAAGTAGTATTTTTGTTTAACCCAGTAGACATGTCGTGCTGCAGTAAGTCCTGCTCATTTAAGTCGGCAGCTGATTCCCCTCAGCCTCAATTTGTTGATTGCTGGCTGTGTGAGAACATGATGCATGCCAAATGTGCTGGTCTTACTGGTCGCGAATGCGACAAAATCAACATTGCTGCTAAGAAGCGCATGGGTGGCTTGAAATGGTCTTGCCCGTCGTGCTATGGCATGCAGTGTGATTTTTCTAAAATGTATAATTCTATTCGCACTCAATTCCTTAAATTGAGTAAAGTAGTCAAGACTCTTTCCGGTGATTTTGACTCAAGCACTGAGTTGCTTAGTCAATTCAAGTTTGAGTCTCCACCTAATTGCCGGATAGAAAATCAATTTTTATCTGTCCCCTCACCTCTACCCTCTTCTTCTACTTTACCTTCACCTAATAACGTATCTACTCCACCTTTACTTGATGTTTCTCCACTACTTTCTCTTTCGCCTTCACCAAATAATTTTATTAATAACTCTCATTCTCCACCTTCTGTGGCTGCACCCGCTGCTCCTTTACTTGATCCTTTATCGACTATTGGAGTTGCGGCTAAGCCCTCTAGTCGTAAAAGTAAACCCTCCCGTACCCTTGCTCTCTCTCCAACTATTAGTAATGTAGTTCCATCGACTTCTCCTACACTTCCTTCGCTTTCTGTTGTAGCGCCCCGTAGACAAGTATTTGTGTCTAGACTCTCTTCTGACACGACTTGTGAATCTGTAGCTTCCTATATTACCAGTAGAACTTCTGCTAATATATTAGTCACAAAATTTAACTTTTCCGCGCCTCGCGAAATTTCCTCTTTTAAAATTAGTGTTCCCGATGATGCTTTTGCAATTATTTGCGATTCTAATTTCTGGCCTCCTCACATGATTGTTCATGAGTTTAAGCCAAAAAAACGAACGCAACCACCACCTGTAACCCTGTCTCTTCCTAATACTTCCATAACTATTCCTATTAACACAGCTCCAAAAAACTAAACTTTTCGTCCGATTGTGTTACTATTCAATACCAGAATGTTAGGGGCCTCCTTTCTAAACTCCAACACTTGTATTTGAGTAGTACTGCCTTTGAATCTGACATTATCGCCTTTTCTGAGACTTGGTTAAACTCTACCATTTCTGACTGCGAAATATTGTCAAATAATTTTATAATTTTTAGGCATGACCGACCGACTAAACGAGGTGGTGGCGTTCTTATTGCCGTCAATACCAGACTACAGTCGGAATTGTTATCCCTAAGTTCTTCTGCTGATGTTGAAATAGTTGCTGTTAAAGTTACTCTTCCATCATCAGTTCTCTATATTACCTGCTCTTATATTCCTCCTGCTTCTGATTTACATGTTTATATGCAACATATAGGCTGTATTAACGAAGTATGTTCCCAAGCGCGTGACATTGACGCAATTGTTGTGCTGGGTGATTTCAACTTGCCTGCCGTAGCATGGTCATTTGTCAACTGCGCAAATTATCTTACTCCCTCCTCTCAGCATGACTTCTTAGACTGCCTACTAGACTTTCCTCTTTTCCAAATTAACTCTATCACTAATAACTTAAATAGAATATTAGATCTTGTTTTTACTAACGACTATCTAAATGCTTCCATCTCCAGGTCTACTCCCTTATCTATGCCTGAAGATTTATACCATCCTACATTAGAGATTGCTCTCTATTTCTCTAAGCCTTTTTGCTCACCTTCTTCCATTTCATCTGAGACATATCGTTGCTTTCGCAAAGGCAATTTCACTTTGCTTAATCAACTGATCGCTGCAACTGATTGGTCCTCGCTTGATAACGCAGTTGACGTTGATAACGCTCTTATCTCATTCTATGCAACACTTAACTCTCTATTAGACATATGTATTCCTAACTCTTCTCGCAAATCTAGTTGTGCTAAGCCCCCTTGGTTTACACCCAGACTCTCCAACTTGAAAAATATTAAATCTAAATATTTTAAAAAGTTTAAGATGTCTGGTTCTAGTCTTGACTTATCCAAATACTCTATTGCTAAATCTAACTTCTCTCTTTTTAACTCACAATGTTACATGGAATATATCGCCCGGTGCAAAAGGCAATTTGCATTCAATCCTAAACTTTTCTATTCTTTTGTTAACTCTAAACGTAAATCTTCACGTCTTCCTTCTTCTTTCTTCCTTGGCAATGAAAAAGCATGCAGTGACTCAACTGCTGTGAATTTATTTGCCAAATTTTTCCAATCCACCTATTCATCTATTCCTATTTCTAACACACCATATCCCTACAGTATTTCTTCTTCTAATAATATTTTCGCTCCCTCTATTTCCGCGTCATCCCTTCTATCTGCTATTAAGTCCGTAAAACTTTCTTACTCTCCTGGGCCTGATCATATTCCAAGTTGTGTGTTAAAGGAGTGTAGCTCTTCTTTAACTCTTCCCTTACTTAAACTTTTTAATCTTTCCCTAACTACTGGAGTCTTTCCATCTCTTTGGAAAGACTCATTTATCATACCTCTTCATAAAAAAGGTGGCAAGTCTGACATTTCTAATTATAGAGGTATTGCAAAGTTGTCTGCTATCCCAAAATTATTTGAGAAAATTATTACAGAAACTTTGCAGCACCTCTGTAAATCTACAATTTCTTCATCCCAACATGGATTTATAAAGAGTCGGTCTACTACGACCAATTTGCTAGAGTTTTCATATATAATAAATGATGCATTCCAATAGAAAATGCAAACTGACGTCATTTACACTGACTTCAGTAAAGCATTTGACTCTGTAAACCATGATCTCTTGATTTTTAAACTTAACAGTATTGGTTTTCCTATCTCTTTTCTGTGTTGGATTTCTTCTTATTTAAAAAATAGAACCCAAAAAGTACTACTTAGATCTACAATTTCTAAACCTGTTTTCGTAACTTCTGGTGTACCCCAAGGAAGTCACCTTGGTCCTTTATTCTTCACACTTTTTATTAATGATCTTCCATCTATTTTATTACACTCTCGTATACTCATGTATGCAGATGATGTAAAACTTATTCTATCATTTAATAATCCTCTCCAAACTAAACTACTTCAACTTGACCTAAACTCTATGCAACTTTGGTGCTTGGCTAATCATCTTCCTCTAAATTGTTGTAAATGCATGTTTATGACATTCAGTCGATCTAAGCCCTTTCTTGGTAACTATTCTATTGATAACTTTCCCTTAAAACGTATTACCTCTGTTAAGGACTTGGGTGTCACTTTTGATTCTAAACTTAACTTTAACTTGCATGTTTCCTCTATTGTTAATGCTGCCAAGGGTGTACTTGGATTCATCAAGCGTTGGTCGAAGGAATTTAATGATCCTTTCACCACAAAACTGCTTTATGTGTCGCTTGTACGCCCTATTCTGGAATACTGCTCATGTATATGGTCTCCCCAATACAAAAATAGTGAGGTCCGTATTGAGTCAGTCCAGAAGCAATTTCTTTTATTTGCCCTACGTAGCTTAAATTGGGATCCCAATATTCGTCTGCCTTCTTATCCCAGTAGACTCTTACTTCTAAATCTTCCGACTTTAGCTAACCGTAGAATAGTTCTTGGTGTGGTTTTTATACATAAGTTGATTAGTGGCGACATAGATTCTCCTTTTCTTTTAAGTCGTCTTAATTTCACTGTCCCTTGTAGACCTACTAGAAACTATATTCCCTTATCTCTTCCTACATGCACTACTGATTATGCTTTACACAATCCTTTTCGTGTTCTATGCACACAGTATAATTCTGTTTTTCATGTTTTCTCCTCTGAACTCTCTCTTCCCTCTATTAAACTTTCTCTTCTAAATCACCTACGGGTAATCTCTGGCCGATCCCAGCTGTGAGCAGGGGCACAGCTTGCCGGCGTAGCAAATAATCTTCCCCCATCGGGTTGGAGATTGCCCACTCTATGTCCCACTCTATTTCCTATTTTCTACTCTACAACTATTATATTCTTTCCCATCCCTTCCTTTTCTAGGTCCTTCCCTCCTTAATGTAATCTCTAACCAACTTCGCTGTGAGTTGGGGCACAGCTTGCCGGACTGGCTACTAAAACTTCCCCCACCGGGTTGGAGATTTCATTCCTATTGTCTTTCTTTATTTTTATAGTCTTATGCCTTAATTAACCTTAAATTCTATAAGTTTTTTCTTCATAACTAACTCTACTCTATCTTGCTATAGGCTCTAATAATGACACCGGCAATTCTTTGCTGTGAATAGGGGCATAGCTAGCCGGACTGGCAAATAAACTTCCCCCAACGTGCTGGTGTCGTTATTAGTTTTCAATTGTAATTTCGTGTAGGCTTTTTAAATTTTTTTTCCGTATATCTATGTATTATATTATATTTTTTGGTTCGGGGCAGCACTGTTTTGCCTTCGTTAATAAATAAATAAATAAAATAAATAAATAAATTGCTTATACAAATATTTCATCCAAACTAAGTGAGAGTTTTATTATACTTCAAATAGTTTCCTGTAATTTCATACAAAATTAAGTTTTGTATACAATTAATTTCTGCTAAGGTATATAGCTTCGGCATACTAAAAGTAGCCATTCTTTCTTGTTTTTCTTTTATAAAAATTCCAATTTATTTCAGAAGTGTAGTATTGGTTTAAAAATAGTATATTGCTACCTACGTGGCAGCATTAACCCAATTATACATTAATATAAAGAGAAGTGACTAGATCTTATAATATAGTGATACATACTAATTATTTACATTATTTTGCTATTTATGTATTTACAAAATGAGATTAAGAAATTCTTCTGGCAAACACACAGTTTCATTTTTCTTCTCCGAATTATCATATCTAAACTAATAGAGTCTACTTTCACTTTCTAAACTTCAGAAATAAGATCGAAATTCCAGGATATATTTTTTTTTTTACATGTATTTATTTATAATATTATGAAAGCTATAAATCCATTATTGCTGCTAAAGATAAGGCGTTATGTAGTTTTAAACATATGAATATGGAGGATAATAATAATAATAGGAATTCGTAAAAATTATAATAATTTAGAAAGACAAAAGAAAACATAAATGAGAATTATAACAGTCTTTACCGAAGGTCGACGGGATGGAGCAAATCCCAGGATACCTCACCTATATCGATATATTATTTCTAAATTCTAGGATATAATTTTTTGCTGAGTGTACGTACATATACATATATATAAGGAAAATATGAACCACAAATTAATCGATTCGATGGAAATGTAATGAAAAATCAGTCGCGATTATGCGAGTTTGTTATGAAGATATAAATTCCGTTAGCGGTAAACAACTAAGACTCGAGTATCTATATATATATATATATATATATATGATATATGATATGATATAAATATACATATGTATATAAGTTTGTGTTTGCCTTTGTGTACAAATTGGATATCAATCATGCTTGGCTAAAAGCCAGCAAAGTCCAACTTTTGTTTATCAACAACTGGCGGCACCGCGCGCTCTCTCTCCTTCCTGCTTCTAAATTTCTTCTAAATTATTAATAACTGTGTATGAAGTTCTAATTTGTGCCTGGCAACGCTCGGCTTGAAAAAGCAAAGGTGTGAATTTCTTTATAGCATAATCAAAATGAAATTCTAGCCGATTAGCAACAATCTGAGTAAACGTGCGAAATGGATTACCGATAAATTAAGATATACATATGTACGTCAGTCAAATAAACAAATGAAGTTATCAGACAGCTGCAAAAATAAAATCGGCTATTGGCCTCTACTACAGCCATTTTCTAACTAACTAATTTTTCACCCATTTTCTTTCTTTCAAACATAAATAAATCTAGGAAAGAAAGCACAAGTTAACGATCCAAACAATACGTACAAAGACGGTAGTCTTTTGTGTTCTTAAGTTGATTTGTAAAACATTTAAGACTTGCTTAAGACCTTCCTAAGGTTTAAGTATAAGGAGAGCTTTCTGAATTCTCAGAAATCTGATAGTTATTAAAGAAAAAGCATATCAAATAACAGTCGGATAACGCTTAACTGAACATAGGATGAAACAATATCACGTTTAGGTATTTATAACGGAGAGCTGCGGATCTATCTTGATGTACGCATTCTATGTACTCTCATTATATACCCTAGCAGAGGGTACCATAATTTTGAATCGAAACGTGTAATGGACTGAAGGAGACGTTTCCGACCCAACAAAGTATATATATTCTGAATCAGCATGAATAGCCGAGTCTCTCAGTTTTAAAGCTATCTTAGTGAAACTTGGTACAGACCCTTCTTTTTGCTGCAGGCAGTACATATGTCGGAAACGGATGGATCGGATCACTATAACATATAGCTGTAATAGGAATGATCGGTCGACAACTAAGTTTTGGTATGCAAACCTTTTTTGATTATAAAGATATCCTCAAACTCACCCAAACCGAGTCTCTAGAGAGTTTATACAATCTGATCAAATTTGGTCAAAATCGGAGCACATAGCTGCCATAGGATCGTGTGAAATATGAGTTTTTGTATGAAAATCTTTATGTATTACATCCAAACCAAGTGAGAGTTTTAATGTACTTCAAATAGTTTCCTATAATTTCCTGAAAATCGGACCACATGGGAGCAATTAGACGAAAATTGTGATTTGTATAAAAACTTAATCTAATTAGAAGTTATTAAACTTAATCATTTAGGACTTGTGTGTATAGAGGAATATTACTATTGTTAGGGGAGGTTTGCAGGATACTATTATGTATTATTATGTTCATTATTTATTTGTGGAGGCAGGTTTGATAGTTGAAAATAGGAAATGGGTTAACTAAATAATGTGCTATACTTACAATGCAAGCCTTAACGGACTTCCAAAGATTTCTCGCAAAGTCTTCAATTTTGCTGATTTTTCCACGTAAGTTCGCCAGCTGCACGACGTTGTTGAGTAACACAAAGCACAAATAATATAAATTGAAGGATCGGTTGAAACTTCACAACGTTAACGAACCCGAAAATCGAAACCACTTGGCGGCCCCCGTTCTATTTTAGGGGCAATTGCCGGAATGAGGCCTATATTCGCTGGTCTTTATTGATGGATGTTGGAAATAGTCACATTTCAGGCTGTTACTCCTGGGAGCACAGAGACACACACGCGCACATATGGAATTAAATGATCCTTGTTCTTATTGATTGACTGATTGATTGATTGAGTTGGCTAAATGACTGATGGATGCTTAAATTGTTAACTTTGGTATATTAGCTTGGATCGTATGTAAACGACCTGGTTGTTGTTATTGTTTGTTGCGGTTGCTTGGTCCAAGGCTCTTTGATAAACGCCCACACAATGTGCCGTGGTTGAACGTACAGTTTCCAAGTTCAGTACAGCATCAGTTTGATTTTTTTCTTAACCTTATACTGACGATTACGCTGATCTATGACAAACTCATATCGCGATCTCTGCACATTTTCGCTATCTAAATCAAAACAGCTCAAACCGAGTAGGCGTAGAACTCCTAGCGAATACGTTGTGACTGAATTATAATGCCCGTTTGATGCGAATTCAATGCCGCTCTGCTGCAAGTTGCTGCAACTGTTGCGGGCGGTTCAATCGATGCGCGAATTGGCCACAAAAAGAGCTTTAACTGACCTACAGAGTGTGCAAGCGTTTGACACTAGTTCCGAATCTCTCTTTACGGACGACTCCGAGCAGTTCCTATCACTGCAACGTTCAGGGCGTCAATGAGCACAGCCGGCGCACCTGACAAGCTTTTTGTATGCGACGTCTCGTATTTTCGTATCCTGCGATCGGCCTTCTGCTGACGTCACACGTCGCGTCGCAGTCACAATCGCAGTCGCAGTCGCTCTCTCTGCAGTTGCTGCTGCTGTTGCAATTACGTTCGCTTGCTCGCTCGCTCACTCTCTCGTTCACACGTTAGCTCGCACTCTCTCTCTCTCTCTCGCACTCTTTCGCACTAGCGTTGCCTGTGGGCTGACTACGGCTGCTTTAGGAAGTGTGTGGATACGAGCCGATATCTAAGCATGTGTCTCTCTGATTTTCGAATACAGCTGCTTTGGCCGCTCTCTGTTAGCGCCGTCCTACTTTTGCGCCTTCTTCTTCTGCCAGTGGCAGCAGCAAAAAAGTTTTCCACTTGCACTCGGTTAACGGACGCCGTTATAAATTGTCTTTTGACTAGTTTTGGGTTTGTTTTATGCGCCTTGGCAATTATGTAAAACGTGGCTCAATTGGATTTGGGCAAAAGCGTTTCTCGCTGTTGCTAGCTCACACAGCTTTTGCTTTTATACAGTAGTTGTTGTTGTTGTGTTTGTTGTTGTTGTAGTTGTCGCTGACGTCGAGGTCATCGACGCGAGTTGCTTGTCAAAAAATCGATATTTTCCACTCAGTTAGTTGTTAGCTTTTTAGCGCCACTTTAGTTGTTTTTTATACTCGTTTGTTTTTTGTATGCCCGTATATTGCGCACGTTATTTGAAATATTTATTTATGTTTGTTTGCTTTGACTTTGACGTTTTTGCATTGCAAATTGCTTACTGTTTTCAATGACCGACTGGCGCTTTAGTAGGGGGCGGCGTTGCTGCTGACGCTACTGATGCTGCTGCTGCTGCTGCTCATGCGAATGAGCAACATAAAGCAAATAAATAAAAACAGAGCAAACTTCATACACAGGAAAACTTTCCGCTCGTTTGGACGCACGTTGTGTCACGCGAGAGACTCAATTTCTATCTGGGAGGCAGACTCAGCGACAGCACGAGACTTTGGAGCAGTCAACGAAATTTGTTGACGTATGTATGTATGTTTGTGTGTTTGTTGCCGTTGTATTTTCGACCAGCAAGTTTGCCTTCTTCTGCGCTCTCTCTCAGTGCAATCGCTCTCTTTACAATTGCGCAAACTCTTTGAATTGAATAATTTGCTTGGCCGCTGCAAGCCGCTTGTATTACTGTTGCGCGTCGTTGTTGAAATTTGTTTAATTAATTGCTTAATTGATTTACTGTTAAACGAATGTAAATATTTGCTATTATAGTTTGCTTTCGTTGCAATCGCTTCTTGGTCGCGCGATGGGCGTGTAAACAAAAGCCATGTGCGCTCGCGCGCTCTCTTTCACCCTCTCTTTTTTCTTCACAATAACGAAGAGTTAACTGTGCCAAAGAGTTGCCTACGCTTTTACTTTTGAATTTCGTTAATTATTATTTAATTTATGCACTTTAAATGCTTAGTCGCATAATTCAGTTCCTAATGATTATGCACTTGCATGCGTTCATTTTCGTTAATGGAATCCATATTGACAATTCGCTTTTCCATTTCCATAACTGCAAAGAGAGAGCAAGAGTTACAATGAGTAAAGTGTAAGAGAGTGCCATATTTGTTTCAATTATGAATAAACAGTTCAAATGTAAAGCTATAAGTAAGGAAAAATCACTCGGGCCCCAATTCCATGCTTGCAAAGATTGCACAATCAAATATGTACATATAATGCGCCCTCAAGCAATTAAACCCAATCAAATGCAATTTACCGTTAGCTGCTGCAATCTAACGTTACAGGACAGCAGCAGCCAAAAGGCCGCAAAAGAACGCAATAAATTTACGTGTCAGCTTCTTATTTAATAATGTACTCAACTGGAACGTTCTAGAATTCTGCCACACCGTGGCACAGTGGGCCGCATACATTATTTTGTCAGAAGAAACTAAAATAGTAGAAATTTAATCAAACATTTGAATTTTTTCAAAAATTTCAATTATAACAAATATTTTCCCAATTTTTAGAAGCTCTTTTGAGAAAAATTTAACATTTTTTTTTATCGTTTTATTGAATTATCGAATTATTGAAAAAAAATGGAACATATTTAAAAAATCTTCATTTTAGAAATATAAAATTATTCAAAAAAAATGAACATTTTTAAAAAATCGACGTTTTATTGAATTATCGAATTGATGAAAAAAAAGTGGAACATTTAAAAAAAAACTCCATTTTACACTCTACCATCTACCTTTTTGAATTTTCAGCCCACTGTGCATGCATACATACATATTATAAATGGAATATTTGAGATTTGTTTGAAAATGTAAAAACTTGAAGGCAAATTGACCAACTGACGCCTTCAGCTGACCATAAAATCGCATTCTGTATATATACAGATATATCTGCATCTGTGATTTCTAGAATAAACTGCATACATGCATTTTTCAATTGATTCAACAAATTGAGGAACCAATCGACTCTATAATATACCTATATACCAGACTACATCTGTATATGTATCTTTTTAAGATTGCACTTGGTCAGTTCGTAAACAAAACTATATGGCACAAGAAATTGAAAATTTATATCCGATGTAAACAAACCATGTGAGAATTTGAAAAAACAATTAATTTGCGTCTCAGAAATCCTATGTCATTCCATATATCACGTAAGAAAACCGAAGCAACTAGACAAAATCGTGAATGATCTCATTAGCTTTAACCTTGGACGAACTGTCTTGGGAATTGTTCATAAATGGTATGGTTAAGCAACAGAAATTGACTAGAAGACACCCTGTATTATTTATAACAAGATGTTATACCCAGTATATATAAATTTTTATGGTATATGCAGTATGGGAAAATTGTGACCTTAAAAACTCTATTAAAATGATTTATTATTATTAAATTATTAATGCAATATAAAGTTATTACATATTTAAAAAAAATATTGTAAAATAATTATTTATTTCTGCAGTACAAATTTTACTCATTTTTTAAAGTATTTTAAAGAATTTATATTAAAGAGCTTCAAAATTTTCCAAAAATCTAAGCAAGATTCATTTTAAAATGTTTTTCGTAGTACATGTATTTCTGAGCTGTGTATAAAAGTATTATTTAAAAAACTTATTTCAATTGATGAAATTTAAGAAGCATTAAACAAAGTATGCAAGTTTGCAATATACCCTACGCAAAGCGGTACAGGGTATACAAATATTAATTGGTTGTTAAAAAGGACAAACACTAGAATATTTGCGGAATGGATTTTTCGCGTGTCAACAATGCGCCACTTTCCTAATTATTTATTACCAAAACAAATAAATTTAGATATATACAGCTGTATAGATATAGATATAGATATATATATAGATATATGTATTTAGTATATATACACACAAAAATGTCTTTGACTTTGACGCCGCAGACAAGCTGAAAATAATTTGTTTGGGGGCAAAATTTTGATGGCGTCTGAAAAGTGCACATTGAAAACAACAAAAAAAAAGGAAAAGGAAAAATAATAAGATATTTATGAATGTATATATACTACTATATATAGTATATAGAGCGGAAGTGGCGCCTGGAGAGAAGCCACACACAGCTAACGGCTTAAATAATGCAAGACATTTTACACTGGCACACCTGGAGCACCTGAATAATTTATGTAAGCAGCAATTGAAGTGACGCATTTGGATACTTAATCTGTGCCTAGTTTGGAGGGGGAGGAGCTCAAGCACTTGGCGGGCTGCACGGGGGTAGGGGGTGTGTGGGCTTATGCAACGTCTGTGCCATTTTCTAGCAAACTAAACCATTCAGTTTACTAATGACTTGACGCTGCTTTAAAAATGTTACCTTATTTCATAAGATTATTTTCCCAGTTTGTTAGACACAGAAAAAAGCGCGAAAGCCACGAACTGTTACAAATGCGAACCACTCCGGACGAGGAACAAACGTCAACTGATTAAACCGAGAGCACGGAGAGCTCCACGTTGGCGCACGTGCCCACTGTGGTGTACAACGATTGATAGAGAGAGAGAGAATGAGAGCGATTAATGCGCTCGAGCGTGTTGTAGGGGAACTCAATGAATGCAAGCCAAAGGAAGAGGAGCTGCAGCTGTTAGCAGGAGCTGTAAGCTGTAAACTGTAAGCTGGAAGCTGTAAGCTGAAGCTGTAAGCTGGAGCTGTAAGCTGGAACTGTAAGCTGTAAACTGGAGCTGTAAGCTGGAGCTGTAAGCTGCAGCTGTAAGCTGGAGCTGTAAGCTGGAGCTGTAAGCTGGAGCTGTAAGCTGGAGCTGTAAGCTGTAAGCTGGAGCTGTAAGCTGTAAGCTGTGAGCTGTAAGCTCTGTTAGCTGGCTTAACTCTTGGAGCGGACTGATATGCTGGCAAGGACATGGCTGCATTTAAAAGGCAACCCGGATTGGGCGTCTAACGTTGCCACTGACATTGACCAGCTACAGTATGCAGTTGGTAATTAAATATCACATATACGCCACGTATGTCAAGCAAATGCGCAGCCGACGCCCAGCAGGAGCCGGGGTGGGGGAGGTACTGTGGCTGGCACTAGGTTTGATCCGTCTGCCACATGAGCATATTAATGGCTTAATGCGTCGCAATTGCATGCATGTGTCCTTGAATACATTGTATTGTTGCCATACTCACGCCCATCCCTTTTCAGCATCCTTGACAAGCTGTTGAGCCTGTGCGTGGGTTAATAGCTGTCCCCTACCGCACCCTGCCCGCCCACGCTTGCCATTTGCTTATGCAATCCTCAGTTTAGCAGCTCTATAATATATAAACTGGTTTAAATTTATAATTTGTATATATACTTTAGCAATTATTTCTTTTTTTTTTGTTTTTGGCAAATTTATTTTCCCTTCTACATCGTCAAATTTCGAATATTCAATTTGGATGCCTTCCAAAATTTTGTACATTATTTATTTTGCATTTTTCTAGCTGCATTTTCGTAATTATTTTGATTTTTCTTATGGCTGTGTGCATTTTTAGAAAACGCTCGTTACATTTCTCGGTGCGCAAATGTAAAGCAACCAAAATTGATTGCATTGGAAAACAAATCGTGCGAGAAATAGAAAAATAGACATTTATCGTTAATATAGTATCCCCACATATACATACACAGATATTTATGATTGCTTTATATCACGCAACATCTGAGTGTAAGTACCTTAAATTATATCAATTAATTGACAATTCAACCAACTAATAGTCCCCAAATTAACCTACTATATACTTAGCTTACAAATATATATCATAAGATTCAATTTTATAGTTTTTAATTACAAAAAAAAAAAAAAAAAACAGTCGGACGCACCCGACTGCAGAATACTATGTTCCCAGTCCTGTATAATTTGGTTTGTGGGTTCGGAAAGAGACGCGAAAAGAATAGTAGTCTATATGTCAAATTTGACTCTACCTGTACAGGTGTGGAAGATATAGATTTTGCTAATTTGTGGGGATGGGGGTCCAAGAATTTTTGATGCAGATTTGTCCAGGGGATCAACATGAGTCTGTATGCCAAATTTGGTGACTCTAGCTATGAAACTGTAGGAGATATACCCCTGTGAAAACGTGTTTTGGGGATAGCAAGTGCTGATTTGGGGTGGGGCTGTGGTATAAAAATTGACAAATTAAGTACTATATGTGAACTTCTGGCACAAAAAACCTAGTTTGTTTTCTGATTCATAAGTTCTGGGTTGGAATCCCAGTCCAATAATGGATCTTCTTTGTCTTTAAATGTTAAATTTCCTCCTCGATAAAAATACCTAACAATGATCAAATAAAAGTTTCTTAAAATATTGTCAAACATTTCATTGTATTCCATTTACTCACAGTATTAGTCAAGGATGAAATAAAGAAAAGAACTGAAAATTATTTAAACAGACTGAACAGCAATAAACCTATAAGATAATAGCGGAGAAAGCAGGCGTCTAAAAAGATACCATGTTCTAGATCTTCCTCAAAGCTTTTAAGGAAGACATAACTATATATTGGATTCGCTCGCTGGGGCGAAACCAATCCTGTTACTATTAGTTCTAATTATAAAATTTGTTTACTGTCCTAAGACAGATCGCAAATAAAATAAACTTTAATAAAAAAAAATTTTAAAAATGTATTCACAGTAATATATTTATGTGTGTCCTAATATTACTTACAATAAGGAGTTCAGACTTCATAGCCTTTACTGCCTAGGTATATACATATGTAGATCCTTTAATCAAAATTATAGCCATTAAAATATATCAAATAATCATGAAGTTACTAAAATATTTAAGGTCAAAACTAGCTCATTGTAAAGCGGATCTACCATCCAAACCCTATCAAAGCATATCAAAATCCCTACATTTCTGAATACCCTATATCCTAATCTGGCATATCATCTATTTCCAGCACGTCTATCAAGTTGTCGCTTGCCAGTTTTGGGCTGTAACGTTGAGAAAATTGAAGTGCCATTCATAAAGTTGAAAGGCAACCAAATCGATTTACGAGCAGTGCATACGCAACTACCTTAGGTTGTCCTTAAAGGACATGCGAGGGTTCTGATGAAATTGGATTGGATGACGTGCACATGCCGTAATTTCACAATTCATGGACCTGTGAGCAACAATATCGCTGACAGTTTTATTACAGTACTTCGAGTGAAATTTAATTTCTAGTATGATGATGTAAGTACATCCATCGTGCGGGCGGGGGTAGGTCCCTAGCTGGTAGCTATAAATAAAAGAGCTGCATCCAAAAATAACTGACCCACTTTACATACTACATAGGCGCTCCAGCAGGCTGTCTGCTTTTGACAGTTGGGGATACAAATGGGACGCCAGGAGACGCTAGACACAACACGAAGCAGCGCGACGAACATATAACCACATAACCACGCATCAGTGTGCTCCATCATCTTCATCTCCATCATTGTCCAGTTTAGTGAATGGTTTCACGTGTGGACCACTGCGCAGGCTCGCTTCTATTGATTCCTTTTGGAGAGGAGCGCGCTCTCGGCGTTTCTGCTTGGGATAGGGCATGGGAAAAGGTGGTTAGTTGCATGGCAAGTGATAGATAGAGAAGAGAGAGAGAGAGACCGGTCGCAGTTGGTCTGTTGGCCAGTGAGCTGGAATACAGGATGTAAAATCAACTGCGTAGTAAGCAAAAGTCAACAGCGAGACGATTACGAGACAAAGAGCTCATTTACGGGGGGGTGCGCAGGGTGACGACAGCTTCACGAGGATATTACGAGGAACACAGCAATTGTAATGCGCAGTTTCCATTTTATTTTTTTTTTATATACTTTTGGCAATGAAAACGAACTCGAGCGGGGACTGAGGACTGGGTTAAGGAATGGGCTGCTGTGTAGGTCAGTTTGTTAGTTGCATACTTTCGCTTGCCAGCTCATCCCCTCCCCTCCCTCCCAGGTTACGTGGGCAATAATAATCGAAATTGGCGTGCTGGCAACGTTATCCTTGGCACCAAAATGGTGCATTGCCCATTTTGACAGCATGTTGATGATGCTGCTGCTGCCACGGCTGCAAGGATAATATACATACAGACAAATGCAACCTTGAAACTCTGCTGAATCATTTGTCGCGTCCGGAATTTCCCGCTCGGGCTGTTGCTTTTCCATCCAACCAGAATTAACTATGCGTGTGCGGCTCCCATGTAACGGAAATCCGGAACGACTGCCTTGTTTCCCTTTTAACAAACTGCGCAATAAAGTTGTCCCGGCGGATCAGGATGTCTTTAATCTACTTATGCGCTGCTTTAAAGTTGCCAGAGCAAGAGTTAATGACGCCGCCTATACCGTTCATGCATATACGAATACAATCATAACATTTTTAATTATAATAATTAATTTATTGTACTATTTGACTAACGGGCAAGTGCAATGAACCTGCAGCAAGGTGAGCGCTTGTAAAGGTTAACTTTGTTGCACATACACACGTATTTATATATTATTTAAAGTTGCACAATTCGAATGGTGCTTTCCAATACTTACACGGTTGATGGCACATCAATGCGGCGTAATAATTAAATACAAGAAACAGTAAACACATAAACAAAACATTACATTTGAAGCGCACGATTGATTGTGGAGGCGGGTCAATAACGATTAAGCGCCAGTGTTCCCAACTATCGATAACAAAAAATAACTGAACGAAGCGATTAATTTTGAAATAGCTGAAATCATCAAGTAAACAACTTGGTGCTGAAATATAGCTAATGTTATTAAAAAAGGTCAAAACACATATTCTGAGTATGCTACAGATTTAATATCTTTGCAGACTTTCAAATTATATTAATATTTTCATACATAGAGCCCACTCACGACAATCTTTCCTATGGCAGCTATCAGACCTGTTCTCATTCCGATTCACCGCATTTATTTATAAAAAAGCAAGCAAATATTGCTGCATTACTTTAATTTAGCTTTATATATACCATATTTCGCTGATTTCTTTCCACAACACGGAACAGAAAGCACAACCAAGAAAAAATTAGCCAATTTGAAAAGAACATGTTCATTTGAACAGTTCAGTGAACCACTCTGTTTTTAGTTCACAAGAACTCAACACTAGCTGCAATGCACATTACAATGGGCATTTAAAACCAGTGCATATTTAAAAACATATCATTGAAAAACAGTGCTTAAAGTCGATTTCAATTGTTAAAAGTCAAATAAAGTAATTGCTATGGCCTTTCTGTGTCCGGTGCGCATGCGGCGCGATAAAAAGAAAGGTGAGCATGTGCAGAAAACAAGCAAACAAAAGACTTAAACAACGAACTCTTTTTTACAGCCACAAATGCCAACATAGAACGAGATCTGGCGCCTGTGGGCATGGGTCGGATCACGGGCTCATCCAGCATAGAGACGCTGGTGCGTGTGGGCATTGAGAAAGAGCATGGACTCAGGTAGGTTCTGCAACAGAGTATATGGCAGTCGGGAGCTTTCGACTGCAAGCTGTGCAATATTCTAGTTAATGTGCATTGTTTTTTGCCTCAGTCCCGACTCCAAAATGGTTGTGCTGCATGATTTTACGCCCTGTGTGGATGACGAGCTGGAGGTGAAACGTGGACAGTTGGTAAACATACTGTATCGGGAGAACGATTGGGTCTATGTGATTGGACAGGACTCGCGTCAGGAGGGCTTCATACCGTTCTCCTACTGCGCACCATACAACACGCAGCTGGCTGAGCTGGCCATTAAAAAGAAGCTGCCACGGGAGCAGCAGTGCCCCGAGCAGCCACACGACGATAATGTGCCGCTGCTGGGCGTCGCTGGAGTTGAGAACAAACTTGATGTCCTCTGCGATGAGCCAATCACTGTGGGCAACGCTACAACCGGCAATAGCCTGAGCCTGGAGAGCACTGTGCTCGTCGCCATGCCTGAGTGCACGGCGTTCATCAAGGAGCCTTCGGGACGCTGCATTGTTCTGTACACATTCATTGCACGGGATGAGAACGATTTGTCAGTGGAGCGTGGCGAGTTTGTGACAGTGCTGAATCGCGAGGATCCTGATTGGTTTTGGATCATGCGCAGCGATGGCCAGGAGGGCTTTGTGCCAGCCAATTTCATATATCCCGCAGACAGTGTGCGTGTGCTGCAGCAGCAGAAGGCGACGCCAGCAGCGGCGCCCCTCAACGAGAGCAACATGCAGCATCATGCCAATCTGACCATGGAAACCATGCTGCAACAGCAGGGCCAACAGGCACAGCAGCAACAGCAGCAGCAGCAACAACAACAACTGGGCATAGGCACTGATGATTTGCGCTACCATGGCACGGAGCTTGTCATGCTCTACGATTACAAGGCGCAGGCGCCCGATGATCTGTCCGTGCGTCGCGGCGATTGGATCTATGCCGATCTCAACAATCAGACGGTGGATGGTTGGCTGTGGGCTTATGCGCCCAAGACGCGCAAATATGGCTTCATACCCAAGGCCTATGCACGCCCGCCGGCCATGACGAGCTTGTAAGCAATAAGCGGCTGATAAAACTGACTAATCCTGATTGCAGAGGGATTGGGAGAGATTCGTATAGGTATTCCATATAACGAGACCTGTTCTCAGCTCCAATTCTGATCATATTTTATTGAATTGATCAAATTTGCCCATACCATATAGAGTAAGACAGCCATAAGATACAAAAACATGCGAAAATGAGAACACAAACTCAAAATGTTATCGGGATTAAAAAGTATTCGCAAAATGGAAACAATAAGTTTTTAAGTTAGTGAGTAATTGTTTGTAACTGTAGACTTTATTGTATTGTAAATTGTATTGTGCTAATACTAAATCAATTATCAAATATCAACGAGTAAAAACTCGATAAGTTTGTAAAAAATATTTGTATTTCTTTTGGGCTTATTATCATTTGAATACTAAAGCACTGAAAACGTGAGCCTTTAAGTGCCCGATATGCACTTGGAGATGTACCGTGCGAGTGCATAGAGTTATGCTCAGCATAATATTGTACACACACGCACATTGAACACGATTTGATAGATCCTCGCTAGTTAGTTTATAACTATTTAAGCGCCATAGTTTCGCTTGCCGAGGAGCAATGGGAGCAATCCAGATTGACATTTCTGCAAAATATAATTGGTATATATATATTATAATACATATATAAATATTGATATAGCGGCGATATTTATGACAGAAGAGTCAGATCTAGGTTTGGGTATAGATTAGGTTAGGTTACAGTGGCTGGAGCAGAAGCCTACTCCATACTTGGGCCAAGAATTGGTCCCTTGTGATACCACATGATGTCTTTTAAACATTTTGTTCCCCCTTAAACCAATTGTGAAGATTTTAGGAATTTGAGAACCTCGGATACGTCCGATAGGGTATCAGAACTATAGTGTCCCAGTTGCTGGGTTTGGGTATACATTAAACGGTTTTAAAAATACAGATCATACTGAGTCTATTAGCTCAAGTAATTTCTGTTTGAATTAGCATTAACATTTGCTTACATCTTAATTTGCATAGGTTTTTATACTATGTTCCCTAAGGGAACCCACAAATAACCAAATTATATAGGACTGGGAATAAAGTAGTCGGGTGCGTCCGAATGCAACGTTCTAACTTGTTTGTTTACATGAATGAGAAAGGCAAAAGTGAAAATAACATATAAACATTGCTAGGGCATAGATTACGTGACATTTTAACTGTCTTAGCTATATACTCTGTTTTATATATTTATAACAAACGAGGCTGCAAGAGTCCTTCGGCTAAGCTATATACTTACTTTAAAGCTTCTCTAAGCTGCTCCTTTTCGATCATTTCCTCACGCATCTTTTGCTGCAAACTGAGTATGAGATCGTTTTTATTCTGTATTTGCAGCTTCAGATGTGCTATAGTCTCCTCCTGTGCCTCAAATATTGCCTGCGCATAAATAAAACAATATTAATAACGTTTATATATTGTAACAATTGATGAAAGCGTTGCTATCTTGATTATGATATGGTAATAATAATAAAGTGCAGTCTGTTCGCTTTAATGAACCTTCACTGAACCTTCTTCCATACTTACACGACATTCCTCCATGGATTCGGAGTAGGAGGGCGGCTCGTCCAAGCAAAAGAACTCTCGCACCAATTTGCTTTTGCGCAGCAACTCCTTGGTCATAATGGAGTTGACAAACATCTGCAGGCCCTGCACACGATTGTCCAGAAAGACCGCATTGAAGTTATCGCCAAAGAGTTTCTTGCGCGGCAGCAACAAGTTGATATGTGGAAATGCCTGCTTCAGCTTGCCATTGAGCCGCACAAAGTCCGTGTAGCGTCGCATGACCAGCCAGCAATCATTCGTATCCGGATTCTCTACGCGCAGCTTGTAGACGGTGAAGCGTGCTCGCTCCTCCATCACCTCATAGCCAATGATGGGCACGCGCAGCGGGGCATTGGGATCAACAGGTGCTGCTGCTGCTGCGGCATTGGAGGACAGCGTCATTTGGCTGGCAAACATGGAGCTGGTGCGTCTCGAAGTGCCACTGGCCTGGCTATAGCCCAGGCTGCATTCGCTCATGCGTCGCGGCGTTCTGCCCGTGTCCAGTTCATCATGATGAGGGCCCCTCAGGTCGCGATGCGAGCGCGCGCCCCCCAACATAGTATTTGCCTGCCTTGGCTCGTAGCTATGGGAACTGATGCGCTGCAGGCACACCTCCGATTTGGCGTTGGCCGCACTTAAGCCTCTTACCGTGTGTCCTGCCAGGACTACAGTGCTAACATCGCCCTCGGACTTGCTGCGCAACAGGTTGGGCCCAAGGGTCCTTTGGAATTCGCTTAGATCCGGATTGGAATGTGTCGAGCGGCCAAGCAGCTTACGTTGGCGTATCAGTTTCTGAGTTCTGCTGCTTCTGCTGCTGCTGCTGGTAGTTTTGGGTGACGTTGTTATTATTGTTGGCGTTGTTGTGTTGTTGTTGGCTTTCTTGAAAAGCGTTGCTTTGGCGCTACTGGAGCCTTGGTTTAACTGAGTATCCCGTTTTTTGAGTGCACGCAGTGACATTGCATTTATTTGATAGGCTCTTTCCTAAGCTACTTATTGCCACATGATGGTCTTTTGTTCAGCCCGCATCATATGTACATATATTTTTTTAACAAACTTTTGCAAAGCGAATAGAGCTGCTTTCAGTTCAGTTTCGAACTAGTTCAATTCAACTAGGCGCAATATTGAGGTAACGTTAAGTTGGCTGCGCGCTATTTTTAAATTGCTACGACAGTGCTGCCAAGTCACGTAATAAGACCCCAATCGCCAATTTAGTCAATGCACTTCGTGCCTTAGAACTTTACAATTTAAATAAAATAAAATAAAATAAAATATTGTGTTAAACACAAATTGAGTTAGTTGCCAAAATAATAGAATGTATTTTGTGTTTGTTAAATTCAATGTTGTTCATGTCAGTGCTGTTTATCATTCAAATAAAACCCCAATTAAGTTATACGATGTTTACTGAAAAATCTTTTAATTTTTATTATTTAAATTAGAACAATAAATTAATGAGAAAAACAGAATAAGGTCAAGAGTCAACTAAGTCAATGTGCGTTGTTTCAATTAAGGAAATGCTGATAACAATAAATTAATGAGTTTATGCATATTATTTTTTATGCAGTTGGCGCATTAACAAAAGCGCCCGCAAAGACAATATTCTTCTTGTTCCAGATGACATAGAGGAAGGGACGATCGGCCTGGAACTGCAAGGGGAAGGTCATCATGCGCGTCATCATCACCATGCCGGTGGCAGCAGCCGCCTCCGTGCCCTCCTCGTTAACCTCAATTGTGGCCTTATGCATTACCTTGGAGACAAAAATGCCTTCGGGTGATTCCAGCAAATTATCGAATTCCGCACCTTCGTTGAACATTTTCGTGATGCCAAGCTGAAAAAGCAGCAAAAGTAAACAGCATAAGTATTATAAATAAACAATGATTAAACGCCATATCGATGAGGTCACTTAACACTAGGATGCGATCGATAAGATATGCGCAATATTATAACCCAGAGAGGGGCCTTATGCAATTGTTTATGAGTAAGTTGATACATGATCTTAAACACGAACCGCTGAATGCGTCAGAAAAGCTAAATGCAACCACAAAAATCATAATACCCTATATGTTATCTTATAATTTCAACTGATAAGCTAGCGAGCTACTTAAACATCAAATGAAAGTTCCTTTCAAGATAAGAGTTAATAAATAATTTTGAAAGAGCATTCCATTTGATTGTGAACTAATTGATAGCCGGGCTACGTGTCGAAAAAAACAAGAATTATTTAGTATGCGGAACCAGGAGTTGTGGAAACCTTGGAACACCTTATGCCTCGATACTTCAACAGACACTAGAAGAAGTCAGGCCAGACAGACTCCCAATGCGCTGTTGGCATTTGCCAATCGCACACGAATTCTACAGGATCAACAAACCTCCTAACGACCTTCAGTATCAGGACCTGCTCGGTCTATGTGGGACCACCTTGTGGTGGTCAACCGGTTCTACCTAACCTAACCTAGTATGTGGAACTGTTCCTAAAGGTTTAAGGGGTTTGTCGTACACCCAGGAGAAAAAAGTGTCCCTAGATTTCAGAAAATCGCCTTTCTTTTGAAGCCTTAACTTGATTTTCTAAATAACATAGTTTCGTTTTTCTAAAAACTAAGTTCATCATTGCTAAATTTGAGCGCAAAATTTTCTAAATACTAGAAAAAATTTCTAAATATTAGAGTTTGAATTTCCAAAAATGAAGAAATATATTTCTTAAAAATAGCTAATATTTCTAAAAATTCGATATAAAAATTATGTTTTTGGGATATCTGATTTAGAGCCCGCACTTCTACTTTTAGGAAATTAGTTTCTTAATTTTACATATTATTACTATAAAATAGAAAATATTTATACTTTCAAGAAATAAGTTTCTTAATTTAAGAAATTATTTCTATACAATAGAAAATATATCTAGCTTAGGACGATTTTTAGGGCGATTTTCTTCCGAGTTTCGGAGCAACAACAAGAAAACAGACTGGGAACAGAGTATGCCGCAGTCGGGAACTGTAACGTTTCTATTTCTGCTTTGCAATTCCCGACTGTGTCATACTCTGTTCCTATTTCTGCTTAGCAAGAACTGGCTTACCTGTTTCAGCTTGTCGCCCAATTCCAAGGAGTAGTCCACCTTGAATTTGGGGAATTTAACATGCACCTCCTCCACATCGAGCTTGGCTGCCAAGTCGACCAGGTTAACGGTCTTCAGCTTGTCGGCCAGCTCCTTGAGGCCCTCACGCTCCTGTGGCAGGAGCACAAACATGGACAGATCGGAATCCTTGTAGGGCATGTCCAGGGCAGTGCAGCCCAAATCCTCAAAGTAACCATAACCGAATTTAGCCTTCTGATTCATGTAATTGACTTTGACGCTCTGCTCCTCGGCCACCCAGAATTCATCCTCCTCGGTGCGCTCCTCCTCGAATTTGTGGGCCCAGCTGCCCTTGAAGTGCAGAGCATTCAACAGGACCAGACGCGTGTTATCATCAAAACAGTCCGCTGACACAAGTTCGGAGATCTTGCCCTGCGTTTTAGCATTCACCCAGCTGTTGATGGTATCAGCGGCAGCAGTATTCTGCGCAAAGTTGATGGACTCCGCCTCAGAGTGATATTCCTCCCGGATGGACTTCTCATAGCTGGCCTTCAGCTGCTTGCCCTGCTGCACATACAGCTTGTTGGCAATCTTCAGCAAATCACTATTCCTGTACTTCTCCAGCACAAACTGGAAGGTCTGCGCCACTTCCGGTGCAAAGTTGGAGGCAAAGTGCAGACCCTTGGCAATCTCATCGGCAGTGTCTCCCTGGGCGCCGGCAAAGGCGAGGGCAATGCACGCCTGTATGGAGAAGGGCGAGAATACAATGTTCTCCTTGACGCCACCTGCGGCCAACAGTTGGAAGAGTTCGGTGGTGAATGAGGCACCGCCACGAGCAAATTCCAAATTGAAATCGAACATTGTTTATCTTTTTGTGGGTGTGCGTAATTGGGGAATTTCTGTACGTCCAACACTTTCAGCTGCCTACACTGGAATGCTTCAAAAGCCGATTTGGGGCCACAACAAAAGCGAAAGCAGCGCACTTTTTTGGCGCCGCTGCCGCTGCCCATGACTCATTATCAGCTTTAATGGTATGTACATAGGTGACGTTTCTTATGTGTTCCCAATAGTTTTGCATATGTATGTACGTGTGTGTGTATGTATAGTTGTGGGTGTTATACTAGTTGATCTGCTCTATGCGCTGTTGTTGACAATTTAACCAACAATTGAGACCGCCCCATTAATTTCTTAGATTGTTTTGATATCAAGATCATTTTTGTTTGGTTTAAAATCAACAGCTGTTTTAAAATGTAGTGTTGACAGTGTTATCGATAAGAGTGTTGATAGTTCGATATATGAGGTATGATGATAACGAAGGTGGAGTGGCTCTGATCACTGAGGAAGTCACTTATAGAAATGCCATATCTTGGGCACAATATTTACTACGCTCGACTCGGCGGTCGCTAAGCATCTGCGACAGAGCCACGAACTTGGTGGACCTGCCGCTTCGGGTCGTGAGAGCGAGAGCAGCGCCGCGACAGGTCCTCCCGAGCAAATACGAAGACTAGGGGCCAGCCGCGTTGAAAATTTTTAGTAAATATTGTTCCCAAGATATGGCATCTCTATAAGTGACTTTCTCAGTGATCCAAGCAAAGAGCTCAGTAAAGGTGCGGTCACACGATATGGCATTTTGCCACATACATATATGTAATATCGTTATCGAAATTAACCGTAAAAAATTTTATATGGCAAAAGTAAGAATATATGTTTAATATTTTAACATATAAACTTATATGGCACGTTTCCAACATAGTAATCTTTGATTTGCCATATCGTGTGAGCACATAACTCAATCACAAAATTTATGTGGCAGCCTGCCATACCGTACTCACACGCTATGGTAACTGCCGACTGCCCTAAGTGTGGCAGAATGGCACATCGTGTGACCGCACCTTAACGAAGGTGGAGTGGCTCTGATCAAAGTAAAGAACTCAGTGACAATTGTCTTCTTGAGTTGTAAAGTCTATTGCATGTTTCAAGTCAGCTGTTCAGTTTATGTATACACTTGCATCACGACAATTATTCATTCAATTTTGCTGCCCATGTGTGTACGCTGACTTTCAAACGCAACTGTCAGTTCACAAACCAGTTCGATTAAAGTACTAGTTCGGAACTGAACTACTCTGCTTATTTATAGCAGTTGTTGCACCACCATTGCCGGCTCAGAACACTTTTGCAACTCACGAGCTGAAGAAGAAAGAAAGTGCTGAACTTGCTTATCTAATAAAGGGTAAGCGGGAAGTAGATAATTAATGCAGCGAACAAAACAGAACTGATAATATTACATATTTATTATAAACTAACGCCCCGCAGCTGAAACGCAGGCCAAACAATGAAAAGCGCAATTCATTGCGTGCTTTTAATTATCGCAGCTGCTGCTGTTGTTGTTGTTGCCGCCGAGCGACCCTATAGACGGAGCTTTGTGAATCCGTATCCACGCTTTAAGTACTATAATGATGGCGTGGATCCCGGCGAACCGCTCTACCTGACGCCCCTCATCCACAACTCAACGCTGCCCAAGGAGGATGTCCAGAAACTGGCTCGCGTGGTTGGCAAACAGTTTCATGGGGTTGAGAGCTATTCGGGCTATTTGACCGTTGATCGTAGCTACAATTCGAATATGTTCTTCTGGTATTTCCCAGCTGAAACTGATCCAGAGTATGCGCCAGTTGTGTTGTGGCTCCAGGGCGGTCCAGGCGCCTCCTCGCTCTTTGGCTTGTTTACGGAAAACGGACCCTTGCAGCTGGACGCGCAGGGCAAGCTGCAGAAGCGCAACATTACCTGGAGCAAGACACACAATTTGATCTATATAGATAATCCTGTGGGCACCGGCTTCAGTTTTACGGATCATGATGAGGGCTATGCCCGCAACGAGCGGGATGTGGGACGCAACTTGCACGAGGCTGTGATGCAGCTTTACGAGCTGTTCGAGTGGCGCAACTCCTCGGGCTTTTGGGTCACAGGCGAATCCTATGCCGGCAAATATGTGCCCGCTTTGGCCTACCACATACACAAGGTGCAGAATGCCATCGAGACGCGTGTCTATATACCGCTCAAGGGCGTTGCCATTGGCAATGGTTTGTCGGATCCGCTGCATCAGCTCAAATACGGCGACTATCTTTATCAGCTGGGCCTGATTGATGACAACGGCTTGGTGCAGTTCCATGAGGCCGAGAAGAAGGGCGCCACCTGCATTGAGAAGAATGATATGTCCTGCGCGTTTGATGTCTTTGATTCACTTATAAACGGTGACATGACCAATGGCTCCATTTTTAGCAACCTGACGGGCTACAGCTGGTACTACAACTATCTGCTCACACATCCGGATGATGCTGACGCCAAGCTGGGCGACTTTTTGCAGGCAGGCGCCACACGCCACGCCATCCATGTGGGCAACATGCCGTTCCATGATCTGGACAAGGAGAACAAGGTTGAGATTCATCTGAAGAACGATGTCATGGACACTGTAGCGCCCTGGATAGCTGAGCTACTGAACTTCTACACCGTGTGCATCTACAGTGGCCAGCTGGACATTATTGTCGCCTATCCTTTGACCCGCAACTACCTCAAGCATCTAAAGTTCCCCGGCTCGGAGAAATATAAGATCGCACCACGCGAAATCTGGCGCATTGATGGCGAGGTGGCCGGCTATGTGAAGCATGCGGGGCATCTGGTTGAGATTATGATACGCAATGCTGGCCACATGGCTCCACATGATCAGCCCAAATGGCTCTACGAGATGATCAATCATCTGACTCACTACAAGCATTAAAAGATATTGTTTTTTGTATTTGAGTGCAGCTAAAATGCAGCTGAAAAGCTTTAAATGTTAGCGAATATAAATTTGTTTATGATTTCATTATGTATATAAGATACTCATTGGGTCCCCATACTTAAAATGAATTGGACATTAAATAAATAAATAAATTAACTTGATTTTCAAGCAGTTAAACATATTTGGAAAAGCTGCAAGCAAATTGTTTACCTAAATTCTTCCAATTTGTTATATTTAGGAATCAAACAAAAGGAATCGTGCCTCAATGTAAGATAAATTAGCAAGCGAAAGAGTTTCTGGCAAACCAAATAATAAAAAGGAACAGCTAAAATCATAGAAAACTTATTATATTAATTTACAAACTAAAATACATTTAAATAGGGTCGAAAGTGCTGTAAAACTAAATCAGTTTATTTTCAAAACAAAATTCGCGCGCCTTTTGTTGCTTCACATTGCAAACAGCTGTTAAAGTGACCAACGCTGTGAACAGCTGTTAGAGTGACCAACATATGGCAAATTTAAGCACAATTTCCCCTGACTCTGGTAACCCTAAGCATTTGTTTATTTTGCTTGTCGGCACTTTTGCTTGTTTTAGCCCAAGAAAACTGTAACAAATATAAAACAAAAATGTCGCAAGCGGACTTAAGCCAAGGTATAGAGATAATAACCAAGACAGAGGAGCTGGCCGATAAGATTCTGGCCAACAAGCAGGAGTTGACTGTGATGGACAAGCGGCGCCAGGAAAACCGCGAGGCAATGCGTCTCATGGAAAAGTCGGTGGAGCCAAAGGTGTGGATAACCATTGGCAGCATGCTGGTCAAAACGAAGCGGGAAAAGGCAATAGAGTTGCTCAAGCGCGGTGAGTACACTCTTTTAAAGTGAGAGTCTAAAAGATTGTTACATATTTGACTTTTGGTTGCAGATCAGCAGCAAATAGAGCAGCAAATAAATCTGATATATTCGGAGCAAAAGATTCTGGTGAACAAACACCGCGACGTGGAATTCAAATCACCCTTCTCGGGCACCAATATAAAACCGCTCGAACGCAGGGAGTTTGATGCCTTAAAGGCCAACTTGCCAATGCTTTAGGCCATACTCAATAAGTTATAGCTTAGTTAGCCATAAAATCCACTTGTTGCATATTAGAGTTGGAATCGAAACGTTCACAATAAGTTCAAGTCGTTTGAATCCTGTAAAAGTTAGAACTCGCTCATTGAATCCGTTTAAGAAAGGAAGGTTTTAATTATTTGATTGTAGTCACATATATACTATCAAATAAATAAGTTATTTTTAATGCAACGAGCAAAATTGTGTCTTGATGAAATAAAACAATGAAAAAAAGAACGATCGAACTGAATCAACGAACAAACTATTCATAATTAGTTCATTTAGTTAAAGTTGAACTACTGAACTAGCTCCTGCAGCTGAACTACAATGTACAACACTATTTAACATGTGCGGCCCCCACATGTGACGCTTTCCAACACCAGTGCTAAGCTTTTTTTAGGCGCAAGATAAAGCTCCCCACTTGGCAACTCTGGCATGCTCTGGCTCTCTTTACGCTCACCATTTGTTGTTGCGCCTCGTAATCGCGGTGTCGTCGTTTTCCGTTGTCTCTGGTTTTTTCTACATTCTTTGAAATTCATTAACTGCTAAACAAAAATATTTAACCAAAACTAAACCCAATTGCGGCGTAAATTGTCGGCTTCGTACACGCTAGTAAAAAAAATTACAAAAATTAAGCCATCATTTGTAACAGAAACGTGCGCTTACATACGTCGGTTTATGTGTGTGTGTGTGTGTGTGCTTGTGTGTACGTTCAACGAATTCCAGTGTGATTGTGTGTGTGGTGAATTTAGCGCCCCAACATTACCGCCCAACCCCCTCTATTACTATAGCGGCGTGCAAAAAGTAAATTTTAGTGCAAATAAATTGCTTTGCTTATCTCGGCGCGCGCGCTCGCTCGCCTGATATGGCTGTGTGTGTGCGTGTGTGTGTATGTATGTGTGTGTGTATGTGTGTGTATAAATTTGAGTGTTGTTAATTAATTTACAAAGCCGCCAGCTACAGGCTCAAATAACATACAAATACAAATTATTGAATTGGTCGAAATTTGCCATAAACAAGTGCGAGTTCATATTATATTCACCACGCACGCGTCCAACCAAAACAAAACATCCAACAACATCCAACAACAACATCAAAACAATTGTGGTAGCTTTCTTCCTTCCTACTCCCCAACAAACCCCAAGGAGGCGCTGGCGCTTCATGTACTTGAAAACGAAAGTTCTTTTGCATGCAAACGGTTGCATATAAGAATAACATAAACACACACACAGACAAACGCATACAACATTCAAATCGCAGAGCGCGAGAGCGCCAACGAGAGAGGGAGAGCGCGAGAGCGAGTGAGAGAGAGGAGGCGCCGTGGCCACTTGGCCTTGAACTTGTGCGGCGCGGGAGCGCAGCGGGGTAAGTTGAATTTGCCTTGCTTCATTCTGCCCTTTTTTTTTTATTCTTTTCTTTCCTTTTTTTTGCTAGTTTCCACTCCTTCATTTGTTCTTGCTCTTCTTCGTTGTAAGTTGAGTCTATACATAGCAGAGCTGCCTGGCTGTTGGCTATTTTAAAATTGATTGCAGGCAACTTTGAGTTATTTTTATCGAGTCTTTATGGATATTTAGGCTGAGCCTAAGCCTGACTCATGCCTTGTGCTTGCAATTAGCAGCTTGCTTTCTTTTGTGCAACTCTTTCACCGGACCACAGGAAATCTTAAGATCCGTAATCCCTTCCTCAGTAAAAATTACTGGAATTTCCTGTATGTGCTATGCAATAACTATAACTATATGAGAAAATAAGGAAATAGTCAAAAATTATTTCAAGCAAGTTCATAATATCCTGATTTTGGGATGGGTTCCAGGGCATGTGAACCCCTCTCTGGACTTTTTAAGGGATACAGGATCAAATTATTATACTTGAAACGTGGAGTTCAACAATCGCCGAAAGAATCCTTCTTCCTCATCGTCAAAAAGGATAACATTCGCAGCCTAAAAATATATCCCAGTGGGAAAACTATCTTCACAAACTCTCTTAAACTATCGCAATGTGATCTTCTCTGCAATAATATAATAGTTCTAGAGTGAGAATAGAATAGAATAGAATAGAATAGAGTGAGTTCTGAGTTCTTAAGAGTGTTTCTCTGCTCTTCCTTTCCCAATATGTGAGCCTCTTTCACTACAAGAATCTTTTAATCACGAGAGGAATGCGATTCTTTCAGTAAAATCGCTTTTTCTTATCTTCCGCGATACTTTTGTGGGAAAATAATAACTTTATGCTTGTTATCAATCGCCAAACTATCTTCTTAGATTGTGCTAAGTAACGCAATGCTGTTTGCAGGGTTTCCCTCCTCTATCTAATTCCCTCCCTCCCGCACTCTACATAACAATGTTGTGTGTGTGCTACGTGCTTGACCAGCGCAAACTGCTTTATCAGCACGCTTGCCGCTGGTTAAAACTTGTCTATCCACTTTAATAGTTTTGTTTTGCATATTGAAAAAGCCCAAACTCAGTTCCCGTATGTATGTATGTATGTGCGTATGTGTGAGTGCATGTGCGTGTGCTTTGATTGCAGCACACATCAAATTAAGTGACAAACTCAGCCCCCACACACCCCCAAGCTATCAAGCTATCAAGCTAAACGGCAGCCGGATAGCGGCGACTGATAGCAGACAAGAGCGAGAATCGTTGCCCAAAACTTTGGATCAACGACATTTGCCTACTGGCGCTCTCCTTCGTCATTATTTGTGCAGGAATGCTAAGAGAGAGAGAGGCGCACAAAGTGATCAATGAGCAGCTTTGTATCGCTTTGAAGCCCGAAGCACGTCAGCTGTCGTCGGCTGGCATCTTCGTAAAAACCGAATTGTTCGTGTCTGTGTACTCCTGATACATTTAACTAACATAAATATATTAGTATGTCTGATTGTGCGGGTGCTCTCTGTGATTTGCTCAATCTTTTGTTGTTCTTTGTATACTGTACACTAAGTAAACTCTCTTCCTTAAGGAGAACAGGGTAGAAATCTGAGTTTACCTCGATCTACACCCCCCCCCCCCCCCCCCTTCCCTTTTCCCTTTTCCCCCCGCGCGACAGATTGATGAGTCCCCCTAAGCGTGAGTCTCCACTTTGGAGAGCCCTAACTGTGTATTATAATACTTATATATGTATTGACATTACAGTTGCATTAGTGAGTATTAATTTAGTTACCTCATACACGAGTTAATGTGTAAAACCCAAGAGGCAACATTATTTAGAGTATATATACTCGTATATATGTAGTTATATATAGTATGTATGTATGTTTGTACTGAGAATGATAATGTAACTGTTAAATTACAAGTTTGTGTTGAAATCTGTTCATCTACCCGGGTATTTTTTTTTTATTATTGTAATTTACTCATTTGCACACAAAAGTATACAAATTTTCCATTTGATTAGCGTACACTGCACGAAACAAGTGCCAATTAATTGAAGTCTCATTTTTCAAAAAACGTTTAAAAAACATTTGAATATGGGGTTTTTCAAGTACAAACTGTAGAAAAGTAAAGTGTGGCGAATATTTATACAAGTTTATAAGTGCGATCATTAGCATCTGATAAATAGTTTAAATAAATAAATGAAATAGTTGTTTCCAGTGCAATTTTTTATATTTTCTAACTTGGGAATTAATCAGATTCCACCATCTAATAAAAATAGGTTTTTTTTTTTTAATTTTTTGCGTAAATAAATAAAAGTAAGCTGAGCTAATATTTACACCTTTTAAAGATTGCTTAATATTATAAATTTTGTATTAAAGTTCATTTTATTTGAGATCTGTCTTAGAATAGTAAACAAATTTTATAATTACAACTAATAGTAACAGGATTGGTTGCGCTCCAGTGATTGAATCCAATATATAGTTATATCTTCCTTAAAAGCTATGAGGAAGATATAGAACATGGTATCTGGTGTCTCCGCTATTATCTAATAGGTCTATTGCTACACAATTTTCATGGCAGTTCAGTCTGTTTAAATAATTTTCAGTTCTTTTCTTTATTTCATCCTTGATTAATGAAATACTGAGATCTTTATGAATTTCATTATTCCTGACGTACCAAGGAACATTCACAATGTTTTGGAGTTTGGCCGTTGAACATGTTAGTCTGATTATAAAGTGTTGTTAGAATTCTTAGAAGGGTCAATTTAGTTTGATTAACTTTTATAATCAGTCTACCAAATCCCTGATATATACACCTAAGAAACATAACTTTGTTTTAAGAATCAATAACATGGATCCAAAACTAGAAGTAGAATACGATACTTCAAACTTATTGGGACTGCATTTTCTATTTTACATCCAAAAGTTTTATCAAAGTCTGGATAGAGAATGTTAACTATTGATATTTTTATACTATTTTCCCGAAGGGAACATACGTCTGTCCGTATAAACGCAAATTTTTTCCACACCCTTGAAGCTAGAGCAACCAAACTTGGTACACATGTTCGTGTATATCCCCAATTTATAAAGTGTCAAGATGTCACCAAATTTGGCATACAGACAAATGTTCACCCCCTGGACAGTTCTGCATCAAAAATTTTTTGATCCCCCCACCCTCTCCCGCACAAATGAGCAAAATCTATATCCCTCTACAGGTAGAGTCATCAAATTTGACATACAGACTACTATATTCTCGCGTCTCTTTCCGAACCCACAAATAACCAAATTATACAGGACTGGGAACAGAGTATTCTGCAGTCGGGTGCGTCCGACTACAACGTTCTTACTTGTTTTCAATAGAGCCCTAAAAGTTTCTCGCTGTGTTAAGAAATATATGGAAAATATATCGAAAGATGTGCAATGTAAGAGTAACTGTTCTTATGAGAGATAATGCGTAAATAATACATGCATGCATATATTATAGCTTAGTCATAATGTTTATTTCATGCTCAGTATCGAGTACTTACCGAATGCATTACTCAGAGTTAATTTCTCATCGAAACGATAAGCTCGACGATAAATATTACCCAAGATCAGTAATTACTCGGAGAGGAGGAATAGTTAAATTATGTTCGTTATAATACTGTGATTTTATTGAATACTTGCACTTGTAACGAAGATTTACCACAGATATGCTTAGATATTAATAGGATGGAATAATAAGGATAGGTATTGTTATAGTAATATTTGGTGTACAATTATGCAGAAAACCAAAAGAATATATATATTATTTTTATACAATTAAATTAGTTCTTTTAGTTAACTTGATCTTAAATTCTGGATATGTATTATGTATATATTAAAGAATCTAAAGAACTTATTGCATTTAATAATATATGTAAAAATCTAAGGAATTTTCTGGTAATGAAAGTTATTAAGTGTAAAGTCATTTAATTAGATTAGATCTTTTAGTTATCTTGAAAGAACTTGAATTCTAGATATGTATTTAATAATATATTAATAATCTGTAGAACTTATTGTATCTAATAATATATGTAAAAATCTAAGAAATTTTCTGGTAATGAAAGTTATTAAGTGTAAAATCATTTAATTAGATTAGATCTTTTAGTTATCTTGAAAGAGCTTAAATTCTAGATATGTATTTAATAATATATTAATAATCTAAAGAATTTATTGCATCTAATAATATATTTAAAAATCTAAGGAATTTTCGTATAATGAAACTTATTAAATGTAAAGTTAAAGATCTTACTGTGATTTTGTAAACAATTAGAGTTATAGATACAATATATACATATATATTAACTATAGTAAATATTTGTTTACAAGCTTCGTTTTCTGGTATCTTATTACTACATATTTTTCCATTTGTTTTGGATTAACAATTGTTAAATAGTTTTACAAGCAAAACGAGTTTTCACAGTACATAGACAAAAAAATGCTTGTTCCTCTTGTTGTTGCCAATATATCAACGTAGTTGTTGTTGTTGTTGTTGTTATTGTTGTTGTTTTTTGTTATTGTTCTGTCTTTATGTATGAGCTTTAATATAATTTGTAAAAATATGCGAATTAATGTTTGAAAACTTGTTTTGACATATGAATTTGGACACCTCGAGAGTGTGTGAATGTGTGTATCTGAAAAAAAAAGTTAAATTTTTATAGTATTTAAGAAACGTAGTGGTGCTAAAAAACACAATTTAAGAAAAAGGTCAATACAAAATTTGAAAAAGAAATAATATAAAACAATCAAAATAAGATACGAGTTATCGAATTGCGAAAACATGGCTTTTACCACTTGATAAGCTTGATAAATAAAACAAGTTATCGTCTCTGGCTATTGTTGCAAAGGATCTGCACGGAATTTGCAATTTGTTGTTGTTGTTGTTGGCTGTACAAAGGCTGTTGTAGCCTGTACTCTGATTAATTATGGGTTGTCTCTTGTGTTCGCCTGTCGTTCAAAACTCAAACTAGACGTTGCCCCGACCGTCTGTCCGCCCGTCCACCCGTCCGACCGTCCGTCTGTCCGTTGATCTGAGCCGGTTGTTTGTGGCAGCTAAAAAGCTTGCAACCTGCTAGAGATGCGCGTGACTGTTATATTGCAGTCACACTGTTAACTGTGACTGTTACTTGCAACAGTGACCCTAGAAAAATCGCTCTATAATTTAGAAAATCGGCCCAGAAACCAGAAATATTTTCGTTTTTACAGAAATATTTTCTAAAATTAAGAAACTTACTTCTTAAAAGTGGAAATGCAGGCCTTAAATCGGCAATACCAAAAACATAATTTTTATTTCAAATTTTCAGAAATTTTTGCTATTTTTAAGAAATATATATCGTTTTTTTTTTTTTTCTTTTTGGTTCTAAATTTTATATTTCTTATTTTAGAAATTCTAACTCTAATATTTAGATATTTTTTTCTATTATTTAGATAACTCTGGTCTCAAATTTAGAAATGATGAACTTAGTTTTTAGAAAACGAAACTATGTTATTTAGAAAATCAATTTTCTGAAAAAGAAGGCGAGCTGCCCTTGACTGTTATCAAAAGATCGTTTGAATAAATTGTGTAAAACTATAAACTTATGTCGAACTGAAAAGTTAAGATAAGATAATTTATTTATGTTTGCAACATTTGATCGCTTGTCTTGCTTTACAGTCTTCTTTATCTTGAAACTTGCCTCACAGTCCAGTAATTCTACATTGATGTTGAATATCGAAATATGGTCAGTGATCATAACAGAATTGTGACTGTTATTGGAACTGTTACGGTCTGTGTCTGTTAAGGGGAACGTGACTGTTAACGAGACTGTACCTGTTAACCGGGTACCTGTTACTGCTAATATCAGAACTGTTGCTGCTTGTTATTGGAACTGTTACTGTTAACAGGTCTGTGTCTGTTAATGGGAACGTGACTGTTAACGAGACTGTACCTGTTAACCGGGTACCTGTTACTGCTAATATCAGAACTGCTACTATGGGGACTGTTTCTGTTGTCAGTTACTCTAACCGGTCACTGTGACTCAGTCACAGTTACGACGCCATAGCTCATGCCTCCAAGCTACCTTTGGAGCAAGTGCAGCGCCGGTTTCTGTGTGCGGGTTCCGCGTTGATTTGTATTTTATAATTTCAGGCACGTTGCACGATCGTTTTAATGCTCTTGTTGTTGTTGTTGTTGTAGTTTTTGCATTTAGTTAGCCAGATACATATTGTACATACATATGTACCCAACACTCCCAATGGGTATCAAAAATTTTCCATTTACTACGCATATAAATACGTATGTATAAGTACATACAATGTATAGGAAGAAGTGTACACAGCCAAACACATGGCCCCTGTTTGTCTTGTCAATATTGAATGCGGATTTATTAAATAATAATATTACCAATTCAATTTCAAGCTGATTTGCAGCTGATTGGGAGAACCTAGAAAAGAGAGACAGAGAGAGAGAGAGAGAGAGTGGAGCTCAAGCGGTCGCGTTTGTTTAGCGCATGGTGTAATTTTTTAAGGTGGTGCCATGCAAGCCATTCTCCCATTTATGAGTTACCAATTGCAAGTAGCGCTCATACGATTTCGATAGCTAGCCACTAACTGCAATCAATACGCCACCCTGTATCATTACACCATGGGCTGGCGTTCTTATATGCGTCAGCAGCAGCCAGCGACTTGAGAAATTCAATAATAAAACGCAGAGCATGATAATATGTATGTATGTATATAGCATGTATATTAAGTACAACATACATACATATGTAGGATTGTACATTACAACAACAACAAGAATTAAAAAAAAGCTCACCATGCGCTGTTGATTAAAGAGCGCGCCACACAGACACACAAAAGCGAATTGTGCTAGCAACCACTTGTTGATACCAGCAAGTGAGATAGCTAGCGCGAGAGAGAGAACGCGCGCCTGAGAGAGTATGAAAAACTCACCATGCGCTCGCTCTTTGGTCATCGATTGTGGTGTGAAATGTTGACTGCGGCTCCCCTCCGCTTGTAAACACAAAATGTATGCAGGTCTCTTCTTACATTGCCCCCGCAAAAGGCAATTCGTGCGCTCCTTGGCAGCCCTTCCTTTATCGTGGGCAGTTTTGCGTTGCGTATGCGAGTGTGCATGTGTGTGTGTGTGTGTGTGCTTCTGTTTGTGTTTTTTTTTTTGTATGTGAAACTTATCAAGGTCGTCGCTTGGCGTTACCGCCGCGTTTTTTGCTGCTGTAAGCGGGTTTTTCTACTTACACATACATACATACATATATGCAGCCCCCCGTCCCCACAGTTGTTTGAGTGAGTTGCCTTCATCCTTTTAGCGCAAAATTCTTTAGCTTTTATGTTATTGGGTTTCTTGCCTTTTGCCTCTTTCATTTCATTTCTTCCCCGCATACCATCATGACTTGCCCGTTGTTGTTTTTACTCTTTGGCTAGTATGTTTGTTGCCTGTTTGAAGTGTCGTTGTTGTTGGCGCCCCTCCCACCTCTGCTATTTGATTTACTTTGGTATGTTCTGGTACGGTCTGGTTCCCTCTTGTCAGCCCCAATGCGAGATCCAAATACAAAAGTATTTATTATCATTTCTACCTCAAAAGTGTTTGCCGTGTAAACATTGCCAAAATAAATGCCACTGGAATTAAATTTAATTGTTTCAATTTATTTAGACAAGTTGTTGGCCATTAAGTTGTACTAATCACAACTTAACTTACTTTTTCATTGTATTTTGGGCTTACTGTTAAAACACACGTTATATTATTAATTGTGTAAAAATTTCAAAAATGACATTGAGGTTAATTACCCAAAAAACACACGTTATCCACCCCTTTGGGGTGGATTTTCATAGTTCTCTGAAATATGTGTCAAATAACATTTAGCTTTGAGTTTATAATCAAACTTTTACAACAGTTTTCTATTTCGTCCCTACAATCTTGGACCCTAATTTCCTTTGTGGTATACAAGCCCTCCTTAAACTAAAGGTCATAAAAGAACATTTCACCTTCCTATCCTAATATTCCTTAATATCTAAAGTATATAGTTTATAAACTACTTACAATGTTATAAACTTAAATTTTTATTTATATAAAACAATTGGATAGCCTGAAATAGTTAGTCATTTGCAACACGTAGCAATAATCAATTTAATGGCCAAATGCACATCCTTTGGGAAAAGAATCTCAGCAACAGCTATTTACGTGCAGAGAGTCCAACCTGTTCTTCTGCCCACTGAACTAGTCCAGCATCTGAATGTAAATGCACGACTAAAGAATGCCCTGTAAACAATTGCGTATACAAGTTTGATATAAGACTTGAAGACATTCGTCTTCAAAGAAGTTTCCACTCCTAAAAGTTAACATTACTATTTGTAAATGGCGCGCTGTTACTAGACTGTTATGTTAAGCAAATTTGATTGGCACGCTGTTATCTTAACAGTAACATGTGCATGTTACTTAAACACTAAGATGTTATGTTACGCGATGCGAGCACCCATTGTTTTAACATAGTTATTCATTAACATTACATTATGTTATGTGAAACAGCTGTAATTAAAGGATGTCACTGTTAGTGTTATTTAACATTTATTTTACTGTTTTGTGTCGTTCAAGAAAGAGTTTATATTCTATTAAACTAGTCTATCTTAGGGATACATTTGAAAACTTTATTGAAACTCTTCCGGCACGGACGTCACTAGAGGTTTCGGGTTCAGTATACCCATCTGCTGGATAGTTAACCTTTTGTATTGCTCTGTATGCACCTATCACATTATTCGCGTCTCTTTTATTACGATTATATATTTTTTTTTTGTATTTGGCCAACGCGCGAATGCGAAGCGCTTCAACTAGCTGCTATTTTTAGCCTTTTCTAATGAGCGCTCGCTATTTTTAGAGTACCGTGCAGCAGGCCAAGCTTTTGTATATGTATCTGTATCTTTGTATCTGTGTGTGTGTGCCTGAAAAGAGCTGAAGCTCTTTAAAACTCGCAGCAGCACTTGGCATCAGTTGGTTATCTTGAAACTTGTCCGCTTTGCTGTTTTTTTTCCCTCGTTTTTTTCATTTTGCAAGATCATTATCATTGGTGCCTCCTCATCGGTATTGCAGTTTCGTTTTGGGTCGCTTTTGGGGCCCAGAGATAATTGTGTTTTGATGGCATTGCCTAGTTGGCCAACTGGAACTGGTTTTTCAGCGGCTCTTTAATCGTTATCGTAGGGTATGCGAGACAGTTTTCTAGGGTGCACAATATTTCAGCTTACCGATCATTTATCATTTATCTGCGGCCAGATAACAACCATAAAGTTAATTGTTAAGTAAAATTTACCTAAAAGTAAATATCTTGAAGATTCGTTTATGAACAACGTTTTGCGTAAAAAATATTGACATAAGAAAGTTAAATCCAATTCTTCTGCTGAGGAACATGTTGTTAACCAAATGGCATTATCGATATTTTGAACAAAAGCATCAAATGTAACTAAAAATCGATATTATCGATATTTCCATCAATGTATTGCCAACTCTAATAGAAATATAATTTCACATAAGCCACAGAACATTAGATTACATCAAAATATCGATATATATATCGATACTTTTCTTACATCTCTACCGTACAGTGCGAGGAGTGTGTTTTCTACCTTCAACACGTAGGTCACCTACAATTCTCATTGGCCAAGTTTAGTGTCAAAAAAAATAACTACTTCACATTGGTTCCACTTGTGGCATTGAGTGCCAAAAATCGCCGACATCATAATGATGGCTGTGAAAGTTTTAAATGGTTCATTAAGCCGCTTAAATATAATTCCACATATTGGTAGATACACAGTTTTGTTATACCCGTGCCCGTGTAGGATTAAAGCGGGCTTATTAACTTCTGGCATGTGGTGTCTAGTAACAGTAATTCAATTAGCAGTAAAAATAAATATATTTATTTTTAATTCCGTTCCTAAACTTATGCAATTTAATGCCAATTACTTTTAGGATAAAGGAAATAAGAGTTGAACAATGATCAAAAGATATATAGAAGAAATATACTAACTACATATGTGATACTTTTGTTAGATAAAGCTAAAAAGTCAAAAAATATAATTAACAGTCTCGCCTTAACATTAACAGCGTCACTTTAACATTTGTTACAATCCTCCTTCAATATACTTAAACATATTAGAAGTCTCAACTGCATTCATGTCCCTTAAAATAAACTCTAAATGGATACTTAATCATATGTAATTAACTGTGTGTAACATTACGAGCGTCACTTTAACATTTGATTCGATCCTCCTCTAAGGAACATTTTAAGCATTGAAAACAGATCTCGAATGAGATATAATTAACAGACTCGCCTTAACAGAGAATTAACAGCGTCACCCTTGTTACGATACTCTTTCAATAAACAGAGACATAATTAACAGTCTTGCCGTAACAGGGAATTAACAGCGTCACCCTTAACATTTGTTACGATTCTCTTTCAACATATAGAGACATAATTAACAGTCTTGCCGTAACAGGGAATTAACAGCGTCACCCTTAACATTTGTTAGGATTCTCTTTCAACAAATAGAGACATAATTAACAGTCTCGTCTTAACAGAGAATTAACAGCGTTACCCTTAATATTTGTAAGGATTCTCTTTCAACATATAGAGACATAATTAACAGTCTTGCCGTAACAGGGAATTAACAGCGTCACCCTTAACATTTGTTACGATTCTCTTTCAACATATAGAGACATAATTAACAGTCTCGCCTTAACAGAGAACTAACAGCGTCACCCTTAACATTTGTTACGATACTCTTTCAATAAACAGAGACATAATTAACAGTCTTGCCGTAACAGGGTATTAACAGCGTCACCCTTAACATTTGTAAGGATTCTCTTTCAACATTTAGAAACATAATTAACAGTCTTGCCGTAACAGGGAATTAACAGCGTTACTTTAACATTTGTTACGATTCTTTTTCAACAAATAGAGACATAATTAACAGTCTTGCCGTAACAGGGAATTAACAGCGTCACTTTAACATTTGTGACAATTCTCTTTCAATTAGAGACATGTTAAAAGCCTTCAACTGCCTGAATGTCCCGCAAATTGAGGTCGGAACGGGTATATCCTAGTCTGGCAGTCGTTTCCTGAATTCCCAAGTGTTTGTTTGTTTCTTTTTTATAATGGTGCTTCACATTTTGTTGAAGTGGAAGTCTGTTGACCAATTGGGAGCAGGATATACAAAATATCAATGCCAGATGAGGGTGGTTGAAACTGACATTCACCTAGGCCAATCAATCATTGATGGAATGCCACATTGACTAACTGGTCAACCTTCAAATCCCGAAACAATTGGAACAAACTTAATAAATACATTATATTAAATATAATGTAAGGCATCAAAAATGATAGGTTTGGACTTTGTGGGAGTTTGGCACCTGCCGTGTTGCGAGTGCCACATTTTCCCCCCTTTCCATTGCTCATACGCAACGTTGGTCATGACTTTTAAATGCCATTAATGAGCAACTTGTTCAGTTTTTCTTTTTGTTGTAACAGCATTTTCTGATTTATTTTTTTTTTATTTAGAGTTCTTGTTTTTTTTGCTGCAGTCCTTTAAAAGCCGCTTTGAAGTTGGTGCGACAAAAGTTTGTGCCTTTTAGCGCTGTCAACTAATTAAATTGGGAACAACAACTGAAAGTTTTTAATGCCAACCAAAAAACTTTTAATTAGTTAAAGCTGTGCGCAAAATTTTTCTGCAATTGATTTAAGTGTAGTAATTGCGTTTTAATTGAAGCGCAAATAATTTCATTGTTGTTTTTGCTGTTAAATTGTTGAGCCTTTTATGGCACAGCAAACACTTGACCAAAACAGAAAAATCATCTTCCAAATGTATTCAATACTTGTACTTAATAATTTATAACAACGCCATAGCACAAAAGAAAAAAAATACTGAAAGAAACGAGAGTGGTTGACTAACAGAATACCCTGTTCTAGATTATAATAGAATAAAAATAAACAAGTAGGAATGCTTTAGTCGAGTATACCCGACTACGAAACTCCCTGCACCCAGTTCTAAAACTACCAATCATATCTTCGTTCACTTACCCATACATGCATACATACATAAAGCCGCACACACACAAGCCACAGCGTAAGCGAGGTATTTTAAGTGGTGGCTGCAGCACTGAATCTATCTTTCGTCAATAACTTCCCTGTCTTATTATCCGATCGACTTGAAATTTGGACAGTAGATAAAGAGTGCCGAAAGTATTATAAATGCCAAATGCCAAAGCTATATCTTTAAAATTGTTTGCATAAAACGTTTTTATCAAATTGCGGGGGAACGGGGGGAGGTACCTGAAATTGGAAACAAACTTGATCTGCGTATGGTATTCAGGAACCTACATATATTCCAAATTTGGTGTCTCTACCTCTTTTAGTTGCAGATATCGACGCGTTCATCCGGACAATGGCCAAATCGAAATCTCTTTTGATACTGATCAAGAATATATATACTGTATAGGGTCGGAGATGTCTTCTTCTGCCTGTTACATACATTTGCACAGATCTAATACTCCCCCTTTTACCCATTTTATGGGTACAGGGAGTAAAAATAAAATTTGAAGGATGTAATTTTTTTGAATTCAATTTTTTTTTATATTTTGAGTGTTGGTGTTTGGAGTTTATCTAAAATTTCAAGCAAAATGTATCTCTAACATCTTACATATCAAATTTCATATACTAAGCTATTATAAATTGTAAGATCAGAACGTTCAAGACTTTATAATACCCCATTTAAGCATTTTTATAGGGTATAATAAGGAAAAAATATTGGCATATAATTTTTGGTGGCGAACTCAACATTTTGTTTGCTTAATAAATATAAATTAAATCAATAATTGTGTGTGTTAAGATTCATGATTTTTAATTATTTGTGTACATGCATAAATTATTAATCAGCAGAGCTGAGCAAAACTTTGATTTTCGTGGTGTTTTGCTCTTGAGATCATTAGCCTGGTGAGTAGACCAAGATCTGAGATCTTCGAGATGCCTAACGATTTCTCAGACGTGGCCACTTTGGGGCCCTCTTGATTTAATTGCTTTCATTGAGCAAATCAACAAATTAGAAATACGAATGAGCAGAAACGAACAGTTTTATGAAGTCTGGACTAGAACTAAACTGGCAAATAAAAAAAAGAGTCAGGAAAACAGCAAAAATTTGGGTTTGTTTAGAGAAGAATTCAATAGAAACCCTATATACTAGGTTAACTATATATAATTTGCATGCAATCTATAGTTATACTCAGTAATTGTATAAACTATGATTAAAGATAGTTTCTTTGAGTTATATCTGGAAGAAAATCTCCATAATGATATTCACAAATTCCTTATAGTTATGATCAGTAATTATATAAACATATGTAAACTAGGATTAAAGATAGTTCCTCTGAGTTATATCTGGAAGAAAATCTCCATAAGGATATTCACAAATTCCTTATAGTTATGATCAGTAATTATATAAACAAATATAAACTATGATTAAAGATAGTTCCTCTGACTTATATCTGGAAGAAAATCTTCATAAGGATATTCACAAATTCCTTATAGTTATACTCAGTAATTACATAAATATATGTAAACTAGGATTGAAGATAGTTCCTCTGACTTATATCTGGAAGATAATATCGATAATGATATTCACAAATTCCTTATAGTTATACTCAGTAATTATATAAACATATGTAAACTATGATTAAAGATAGTTTCTCTGACTTATATCTGGAAGAAAATCTCCATAGGATATTCACAAATTCCTAGATTTTTATTTTTTTCGATAAAGTTTTTTTTAATTTTTCGGGAAAAATAAAGAGTGGAAATTAAGTTTTTATAGTCGTATGCTCGGAAAAGCAAATTCTTAAATACAGTCTTTAAACTCGAGTCTCTATTTCTTAGATGAAATATTATTAAAATTGTATAGATTAAAGATGATCTCCACCTGTTTCAATAAAATTATTTTTGGGGGTGTGCAAATATGTTTTGAAAGTTCAATTATGCTAACAATGAATTTCAGTTATATTAATGTCATTATTATGATAATTGAGAGTGTATATACAATGTTTGCAGTTCTGACTATATAGTAGGTCTTTTAGCAGAGTTTGAATCTAGTTATAGTATAATACTTGGATTAAACAGGTGTCTTAAAATATCTTACATAAATTGAAAAGAAGTTCTCTTTAAGTTTCAAGGTTTTTTCATAGGTTTAATGCATTGTTCCTAACTCCAATCGGTGACTTTGGTATAAAAAAAAAACAATAACAATAATGATCTTCAACTTATATGACGCATCTCATTCAGTTTTTGTCTGTTTTATGGCCTTTTATTGGGGATTATAGCCAGAGATCATTTGGACAACATTATTCAAGACAAATTCTAAGCTTTGACAGCTCGTAGACGTTGCTGCGGCCAGGTGATTAAGGTGTCAAAGACAAAGTTGAGACTACAAGATACTATATAATGTATGTGTTTTCAAATTCCTATGAAAGTTATATGGCACACAAATCAATAATCGGCAAATCTCAAATGCTACGCACAATTTACAAACTAACAAAGTGTGAAAAAAGTAACAGAAAATGAAATTCAAAAAATAAAAAAAATAATATAAATAATAAAAAACAAGAAGTTGCGAGTTTATAAATCAGCTAAAGAAATAAATCAATAATGAAAAAAATTATTAGTCGACAGTTTAGACAGACTGTGTGTATTTGTTGTGTTGTGTGTGTGTGTGTTCTGTGTGTTTGGTTTTTTCTGTTTTTTCCGCTTCTCATATTGTTATTGTAATTGTTGTTAAGCTGCCTTTTTGGCAAGTCAAACATCGTTGGAGCCAACCGGTTCTCAAGAGATTTCACGCGTTTCCACCGTCCAACTGAAGCGTCAATTAATGTTTAATGAGTGTTGTTGTTGTTCTTGTTGTTGTTGCTGTTCTTGTTGTTGTGTAGGGAGGAAAAAGAGTACATGTCTGATTCCAAGTTTGGGCACGTGTTCATACATTTATTCCAAGTTCCAGCAATTTTAACAAATAAGTATTAAGTATACTTACCAATATAAAGACCCTATCAACATGCATAGTTCAAACTCAAAGTAAACAAAACCAAACTCAAAACAAAATCAAAAAACCGAAAACAAAGCCGACCAATCAACACTGATCAACATTATTTTAGTTTATAATTGTATCTTATTTTTTGAAATTATTATTTTAATATTTTCCTTAAAATTCAAATTTAAAGGTAATTGGGGATTAACTAGGCAATAGCATCGGGGTCTTCAGCTTAGTATAGTGTGGGATGAAATATATTATTATTATTATTAACTATTATTATAATCAGACTGATTTAGATCTTCAGATTTCAACTGATAGATTTCTTTATATAAATCGGCGTTCTTATTATAAAAGTATAAGATTATAAATTGTATCTTAAAAACTTTTAAGACTATACAAACTATACAAACTATATGTTTGTAGTATTTTTGTAATAATATATTGTTTGCTATATAAAATCTTGAAATATAACAATTTTGTATTTAAGTAGTTAATATCTATGCCATTAAAAATAGCTTGAAATTGAATTATATAAGAATGCGTTAAGACTTTTTGCACGTTCCTTAATATATATCGGTAGTAAAGTTTCTTTAAATGGATAGTTTACAATCCAGTGACTAAAAACACTAACTTTTCAACCCGAATATCTAAACGGTATTCGAAGTTAGGAAATGGGAACGGGTCTAATTGTTTTCCTTCCCATTTATTTTCGATAAATGATCGCTGTACTAAAGATACTACGTGAAATATTTAGCAGGCTTGACGTCAACAATTCAGGGTGAATAGAAAGATTGATATGAAAAGTATTGACTGGTCATATAGCGCTATTTCGGATGCTGCCAAACATCCTCATCAGTGACCTTATTGATTAGAATTTGTTTGTCCAAACTTGTCCGTATATGATTGGTAGTCGGCTAGATTCGAACCCGAGTGCTCCCGTCTCGAAGGTGGATGCCTTAACCTCTGACCCACTTGCTGTCCGATCCCGTCTTGAACTAATTACTTTCATCAACAGGTCCATTTGAAATTCTAAGTCCGCACCAAAGCTTAATCCCTTTAACTAAGTTTCTAACCCTTATTGAACTTTTATCACTTTTGTAAAAGCTTCGCTCTTTCATCCAAGTGTAAGTTCAATACTACAGAAAACTAACAGGGGATAGACAGGACCTTTTATTTGGGTCATATCAGTAAAAAAAATAAAATTCATAGATCAATATCTTAAAAATGCATAAATAGAGTGTTTCCGTCCTGGCATAGCTTACATTCTTTGTTGGCCAGTGTAATCTAAGAAGCTGTAGCAGAATCTCAAGTATTTCCGAATTCTAAAAAGCCGCAGCCGAACACACAGCCCCAACTGTCCGCTGCTCGCTGCCCGCCCGCATTTACCCATAAGCAACGATCGTGCGATTAACTGTTAACAAATCGTGCACACGCTGATGTCATACATGCTTCAGTTCTCTTGCTCCCGCGCTCGCTCACTCTCTCTAACTTGACGTCGCTCTCTCTCTTGCTCTCATGCGCTGTTATCGCAATGCGCAGCGTCTGTGATTGTTGTTGTTGTTGTGATGTCATTTATGCAGCCAGCGTTGCAGAAATCGACTCTTGCTCTCTCGCTTTTCTGCGTGCGCGCTCGCTCTCTGTCTTTCGTGCTCGCTGAGCACTTTACGCTTTATTCTAATTGGATTCCGGCTCGCAACTGCAAACAAATGTGTCCATGTTTGTTTGTTTGTGTGTGTAGTTTTGTTGCTCTTTTCTGTTGAACTCGCAATTTGTTGACTTTTTGCCGTTTTGTGTTTATCACATTTTATTCATTTGTTATAGACATATTTGTGTGTATGTGTGTGTGTGTGTGTGCACAGTTTCGTTTTGTCTCTTGTTATTGCTCCTTGCTCTTCTGCTGGCTGCTGCTGTCTGCTGCTTCTTCTTCTTCTTCGCTTGCAATAAATACCAATTTACAGTATTTCGAATGTTTACACGTGACTTTAGTTAAGTTGTTGATTCTGTGCCGACTGCCACGAGAATGTGTAGCATAAAGAGAGCACGCACAACAACAACAACACTTTTGCTTTTATGGGTGACATTTATCTGAGCGCTTTTCCTATTTGTTGAGCTGATTAAACGACTCTGCGCCTTTTGTTGTTGTTTGTTTATTTGTGCTCTGTATCGCTTGAGATTGTTGTAATTTCTGAGGTTTTCACGAGTTTAGCATGTGATGCTTAAAAATTTGCATAAATAGTACAGTGCACGCTCAATAGAGTGAACTTATTGAAACAAAGGATATTCCATCTAGCGATTGTCAAAGAAAGTTCGTTTCCTAAATGATTCTCCCATCATTTTTGTTTTCTTCACATAATCGCAGGTTCACCATTTTGAGCGAGCACTGTATAGTTTCTGTAGAAATATTAAGTATACAACATGTTGTACATTTACCTTAAGCACACACATAGAACTTCCGGAAAAACTAATTCTTTGGGTCAACTTATCGCTTATCTAATATTTATGTTAGTTTTTTTAACAGTCCATATTTTGTATCAGCATAAAAACAAGTAAGGATGCTGTAGAAGAGTATACCCGACTATGAAACTCCCTATACCCAGGTCTATAACTTCCAAACACATCTTCATTGACTTACACATACATACATATATACGTATATACACAAAGCTGCACACACACGAGCGACAACGCAAGCGAGGCATATTAAGTTGTGCTGCTTCTTACCTGACTCTTCTTTTGTAAATAACTTTCGTGTTTATTATCCGATCGACTTGAAATTTGGACAGTAGATTAAGAGTGACCCAATTATTATACCTACAAAATCCCAAGGCTACACCTTTAAAATTGTGGCTGTAAGGCGTTTTTTATTAAATTGCGGGGGTGCGGGGGAGATATCTGCAATCGGAAAGAAACTTGAGCTGCGTATGGTGTACAGGCGGAAAAATATAAATTTCTATTAGTCTTTATAGTTGTATTTTGTCGCATAAAATAACTCTTGACAGCTAAACTCTATTTTAAATATTATAATTTTAGTTTTCTTACTTTATAACAGGACAGAAAGTCATGCACAAATTAGTTTTATTATTATATTCATAACAGTCATTTAACTTTTTGCGACGTGTCAATTGGCGAAACAAAAATTTACTTTTTCTCACGGTCTCTCAGATAAAAGTTTAATAAAATTCAACATTTTCGACTACAAATTATTAAAAGTTTAAAAAGTATACGTAGAAATGTATGTATTGTAGATAAAGAGTGGGAAACCTTTCAAGAATTCAAAAAAGTTCCCAATAAGTATGCTAAAATAAAAGAAAATGATATAAAATGTTGGGTAATTTTGTAAGACATTATATTTCCGATTTCTAACTATAAGTATCTTAAAGAAAAGAAAAAAACAAACAAGACATTCGTTTAATTGCTATTCCTTGAAGTTGTGTGTACTATATGATTTAACTATTTATTATTATATTATATTATTATTATAATAAAATGTCTGTGTTTGTCGACTGCTTTCTTGGCATGTCGTCTTCATGCACATGACAAACAATCGCATTTTCTTATATAATTTCTTACACGTTACGCATAAACTAATTAGAAGCAACAAATAAACAAAAGCGAAATGAGCTCAAAGCTTTAGGTTTTCTATTATTTAAGTACGTATGTACGTGTGAAAAACTATAGGTATTATTGCGATTTAGCGACAAGTTTTTAAAGCCCTGAGCGCAGTGGCGTAAGCAGGATTCTTTTTTGGGGGGAGCCAGTGAAGTATTTTTCTCAAGAACCTCTTATTCCATTGTATATCTATTATTTAAGACCCTCCTCTCGACGAGAGGGGTGTAACAGCGCAGCACCCAATTTATATGCTCTGCTTGTTTGCAATGCCGCTGAACTGCTTGTTGCATGAAGTATCTTGTAGTCGGGTATACTTGACTTACTTACTTACTTGCTTAGTCGCCCACTTACTTCACCTTCAGCCTGTTCCCCTTTTCGATTTGCTTAGGCAGTCACCTCACACGCACAATGCACACAGACACATCCAAAACTCACCTCGCTATTGCACTCACCACGTCCTCATACGCCCTCGCACACCCTTGCACGCCAACATTACGCAAATCGGCAGCCGCCTTTTGCATTCCTCCACTTGCTGCATTTATCGTCGTTTGTCAGCTTGTCACACGATTCCCAAGAGCGCCGTTGCCGACGTCGTCGTCGACGTAGTCGGTGTCGTCGTCGCTGTCGTCAAGGACAGCGTCGCTGCCCACTTTGCATTGCATTGAACTTGAACGGGGGTTGGCCAGCGCACTGGTGAATTGCAATTGCTGACGCTAGGGGGCGTGTTTACCATGCAGTCCTCACTCAAAATGCTCAATGCGTGTGCAGCAGCTCCACTCAATGTGCGCTCATTTCCCACTCAAACTGTGAGTTGAGCGGCGCCTTTGTGTTATGCAGCGGAATATTCAATTAGCTGTCGCGGCTCTTCGACGGTCTCCCCCCCCCCCCCATGCCTCACTGCCCACTCGCTGAATGCTCTTTGATCGAAATGCATAATAAATTGGTTGTTCAACATTTGAATATCGCACTCAAAATGGCAACTGACGTCAGCAAGAGGAAGAAAGTACATGCAAAGCGGAAATGCTTTCAACTTTCAACTTTCCTGCTAAAATTAGCCGCCTAAAAACGGCAGCAGCTGCAAAGTAAACACAAATTAAGTTTGTAGATGCTTTTCTCAACATGTTGTTGACTTGTTGGCCTACCACTGTGGATAAAATCTATTGTTTTTGTGGCAATATACTCCATAACTGAAAGATTTTGAAAGATCTCAACATTTTATAAACCAACATGTGTAGAAAGTGCCAGACAGACTGACGGACCTTGCACAAACCAAATATACTCTTTTTCCAAAATTCTTTTCAAAACAGAGTATCAAAACAACAGATCAATTCCCATTCTAAAGAAGTTTTCATTTAAAGTTAGTAAGCTAACAAAAAAATGCAACTATCGCTATTAATTAGGCAACTATTAAGTTTAACAGCTGTTATTTTAACAGTGGCTGGTTGTGTTAACATAATTGGTATCTAGAATTACAGTTGAATGTTTGAATAACAGAAATTCATCAATTTGAATACAACATTATGTAAACCAACATGTATAGAAAGTGACAGACAGACTGACGCACCTTGCACAAACCCAATATACTCCTTTTCCAAAAATCTTTCTAGAACAGAGTATCAAAACAACAGATCAATTCCCATTCAAAAGGAGTTTTCATTTAAAGTTTGTAAGAGAACAAAAAAGGCAACTATCGCTACTACTTGGCAACCTTTGAGTTTAACAGCTGTTATTTTAACAGTGGCTGGTTATGTTAACATAATTGGTATCTAGAATTACAGTTGAATGTTTGAATAACAGAAATTCATAGTCTTGAATACATTTTAAGGCCACAAAGTGGCTTAAGTTTGATGTACTTAAGCCATAGTGCTTTGGTGCGCTTCAAAAGTGTTGCATACTTTGTGGCGTTTGTTTTGTGTTTGCTTTGCTGTCAAAATGTAGCGCCTTCTGCTAATCAAAATACGCGAAAAGCCAACACAACTTACTGTGAGTGTGTGTGTGCGTGTGTGTGTGCTTGTGTGTGTTTTGTGTATTTTGTGTGTTTAGTTTTATGTTTGCAGCCATTTCCGGCGACATTTTCAACTCAATTTGATATGCAAATGGCATTCACTTGCATTTGACAGCCTTTGGTTGACTCTGTGCGGGTAAGGAGGGTAAGCCAAAGGGTGCGCGGGGGTCTTGGTTTATCAATTACAGGCACATTGCCAAAGTCGCAGACAGTTCACCGTCAACGCCACTTGCCACAAGTCGTTGCGGTGTTTTCAAGGACATATAAATAGCAAGGGATATGGATATGTGCTCTTGACATTTAATATGCAATGCGAGGGTCATTTTTAAACTATTCAGGCTATAACATATTCAAAATGTCTAATTATTGCAGGCTTTCAAATTGTTGAGAGAGAGAGAGCGAGACTAGAACAGAAATTCTCTTCCAGCATAGTTTATTTATAGCAGACCATTACCTATAATTCCTCCAGTTTTAATTTCAGCATAGAAACGTTGTAAATTACACAATCTACTCAGATTTAATAGCTTGGTTAACTTTTTGAATATTCAAATATATTACTTCCCAGAAGGCAGCAAACATGCGTACATATCAAAACTATTTTTTTTAATTATCATGTAAAGGAATGTCAATGATCATTGATGTATAATAACTAACTAACGCCACGACACCCTCAAGATCTGCCGGGACAGGATCTTGACTAAGAGTCCCTGCACAAAAATATAAGAGTTCGTAATACATAATAGTATCCTGCAAAGCTCCCCTAAAATTAGCTTCAAAATAATACCTCCGTACGCATTGGACCTAAATTAATATATATAATAACTTCTGATTAGATTTAGTTGCCTCTTAGGAAGCAGAACACTATTCGCAAAATATTTCAATAAATAAATATATAAAAAAAACAAAAAGGATGTATAAAACTACATTAGAGCTAAATAGTGTACTCTTCCATTGTACCTACTGAGCCTAAAAGCTCACTCATCAGAACTATACCCTATTTGAGAAGGAGTCGACAGGATTTTCGTTGGGTTGAGAGCTACACTAAATATATCCACTATCTGGACGATAAGCTTTCCCAGAAGCAGTAGAAGATATAGTTCTTCTTCAATCCAGTGCACTCTTTTGGTATGTGCAACAAGGACTCATATTGTCCTCGTGCAACTTACAGTGTTGGTCTGTTATGTTACTGAGACTTATTTCCGAGAATTGCTAAGCTATAGAGCTGTTGTGTTTCGATTTCGAATTGCTTGTTGGGAATCGGAAGTGAGAACAGTTCTAAAATACATATCAAGAACTTCTTATTGATTAAAATGTGGATTAAACTGTTTATTAACTATCAAAATGTTGTTTGGTGAAAAGATTTACAAGATGCAGGATAAACTATACTGCTAAGTTCTGCAGTTCAGATTCAGCTATGGTTATTATGAGTAACCTCAGTAAAGTTCGATTGTAAACTAAATGAGACGATAATGTTATCGAAAAAGTTCGATTATTGATGAAATTAGACGATAATGTTATCGAAATAAGTGCGATTATTGATGAAATTAGACGATAATGTTATCGAAGAACTGCAAAAACGGAGCTTCTCAGAGTTTAAAGTATTTCTGTGGCTTTGGCATGTGTTTAGATGACCCTCGCAAATGTTTCCCTCCCGCTAAGTAGACACAACTCCAAGCAGAAGTAGAAATAGAAAAATAAAAGCGAAAGCGAAACTTAAACTGCCATTTGGTTCCGCCAGGCAGCTGACCAAAGTCACGAAGTGAATGGTTTGAGTTTGGGCCTGGTTATGGGTTGGGGCTTGGACTGGGGCTTGGCTGGGGTTCGCTTAGAACCTTGTTGGCCCATGCAGCGCCAACATTTGCATACCAATTTGCTGTTGTTGTTGTTGTTATCTGTCGCAGCGGAAATGCAATGCGGCTGTGTTTGTTGACTATGTGGTAGCTTGCAACTTGCCACTTGCAACTGACGGAGCCTTACGTGTGATTGACACCGCGTTGCACGCAGGCTGCATTTTGATGCTACCAACACTACCCCCTCCCCCCCAGGTAAATGGCAAACAAATTGATATCTATCATAAAATAATTCTACTTTTTTTTGGCTTTCTGTGTAGCTCATAAAACTAAATTGCATTTTATACTTTGATTTTTTTGTTAGTTACCTATTTTTCAACATATTGCATAAATGTGCAATTGTGTGTGTGTGTGTGTGTGTGTGTGTGTGTGTGTAGGAAAATCCTTTTGCGTGCCTGGCACTTGCTGGCACTTTGGTTTGGAACCTTATAACTTTGGGATTTACATAGTTGGGCTCTCCTCTTGGCGCTAATGGCCTGTTATAGCATAAAATCGTGTTATTCTGTAACTGTAATGTGTGTGTGTATGTGTGTGTGTGTGTGTGTGTGTGTGTGTATTTGACAGCCGGCTGTAAGCTATTGGTTTTTAATAGCGCGTGCCGTGCGCATGAAAATCATTTCGATGGCATATCATCAATAACAGCCAGGCAAAAACAAACACACAAACAACAAAAACAACCATCAGCAATTATTTGTTAAAATATGCATCAAGGCATACACAGATATGCATAACATATACATACTTGTGCACAGTTTGTAACTGTGTTTTTCTCTTTGTTCTATCTTAATGCTGTGCAATTCGTGTTTATCTCGAGTTTTGCAATTCAATAATGCTATTTATGTGCTCATCCATCAATTACGAATTTTCAATACAGAACTGCACAGCGTTGCCACACTATTTCTATTTGGTATTAACTTCGCTGTGTTTCCGGAAATTACCCTAATTTCACAGTCAACTTTTGGCTTGATTCGGGTTTTATTTTACTAACGCTTTTCATATATAATTCTTGACAAAAATTCAGAGCTTTAATCCAGTTTAAGAAGAGAATACATTACATATCATCCATGTATTAATTTTGCTTCATTTCAGCACCTTTTTTTGTTCATTTTATTTAGTCAGACAACTTTGTCTTTTAAAATTAACTAAAACATATTTGTGTGTGCTGTTTTGGAACCCTTTTGTGTGTCAATTTCTGTGTTTCCTATATCGAGTTATAAAGGCCGGTTGATGGTGTTTGATAGTTTAATAATATATTATTCCATCCTTGATCAAAATTGTTCTCCTAAGCGTTTCTCGAATCGATATAGGAAACACAACAAAAGAACATCTTTAAAATGCTCTTTCTGGACCGATTTACATATGTATTTGTATTGTTCATGATTTGTCATCTATATTCAATTTTTAGTAATTAAGTTAGTTATTGCCAAAATGCTACAAACTTCAAAACTGAACCAATTTCCATATTGAATGCCATTTTAGGCTTGGATTTCCTTATTTATTTATTATTATTTATTTATTATTATTTATTTATTTATTATTTATTTATTATTTATTTATTATTTATTTATTATTATTTCTTTATTTATTGAAATCTTGAACGTTAAGGGTCACTTGATTTGTCATTTCATTTGTTTAACCATTGAAATTTTACCCATTTAAAAACTGTTTTTTTTTAAGATTTTTAGGATACCTTTGCCATGGAAAAAATATGTTTTTCTAAAATAAAATTCTCGAAAATTAAGTTTTTATTGATTTTTGAACTATAAAACTATATTTTTAACCTTGTTCTGAGGTAGTTAATTTTCAATAAGGTTTCATGCGAAATATCCTAGATATCCTAGCTCACAGAACTCTGTCTAAGCTATACAGATTTTCATATCTTATTATTCATTATTTGTCTCCTAAATTCAATTGACATTTGAATTTTATTATGTGTTAATTTTAAAATTAGAAATTTCGATTATTCTGATATTAAAACCTCTTTTTTTCTCCTGCAGATTGGTAATTTACAAATTGGGAGTTACTTTGACTGCAGCGATATTATAAAGGTAAATATATTAATAGAATGAATTAAGATTTAAATACTAGATTGACAATGCTCAAAGCAATGTTTACAATTAGTCGCATTGTCCAAGCAAATGAAGGGATTATAAAATTACTGATCCGGAAATCTGGCACGTGACGGAAAAGGAAACACGCAATACAATAAAATATAATGAAAATTGAGAGCTGCTTAAGCTCAATTTAAATAATTATGTTAGTTTTCAACGGTGTGGTACAGGAGAATGGGCGGGGGGATGAGGGTCACAGTTACTGAGTGTCGCTAAGCGCCATTTTGTTGTTGTTGCGTGGCAACTTCCGGTTCAATAGGGCGGCAAGAGAATACACATTTATTCATTTAACGCCTCATTAATTCATCACTTTCAATAAAATTTTACGCTTTTATACATTTTGAGCAGCCACAAGCACACACACACACACACACATCCTACCTGTTGTGTGTGTGTGCGTTAGATATTAACCGCAAGTAGTAACAGACAGGACCCTGAGTCGCTCCATTAGAGAGCTGGTAATGCCACAAAGCGTTGCGCATCCTTGCTCACATGAATCCTGGCGCTTTAATTAAGCGTACATAGCGCGATTTGTGTATAAGTATATGTGTGTGTGTGTGTGTGTGAGTGTGTGTGTGTGCGCTTGTGTGAAACTCATTGAATTTCGCATTAATGTATTAACTTTTATTCAAGTCAAAACCGCGCGCAAAGCGTAGCATACTTTGAGGCGCAAAAGTTGCACATGACTTTAAAAGCCCCAAGTAAAAGTTCATGAATTGCTTTCCTTTTTTTTGTGTCTTCTACCGCAGTACGCTCCACGTGACCTGGACTCCAGTTTCATAAGTCGTTGCTTATTTTTCCTGGATTTGCAATTGACAAACAAGGGCTAGCAACAGACGGGCTTCTACTTTTTGCTATTTTTATTATTTTATTTGCGAGATTTCAGCTCACGTTGTTAAAAGGATTTTGACAATAAACAGACGCATTTTTTGGCCGTTCGTTTGGTCTGGTTGCCGCAACGACCCCCCCCGGCGGGGTCTGGCTGCCCGCTTCAATAGGCAAATACACATTTTGCCACAGAGGCAGCAACAGCAGCAAGCAGCAGCATCAGCAGCAGCAGCAGCAGCAGCAGCAGCGGGTGTCGTTTAAAAATAACTCCCTGCTTGGAATTCCATAGAAATCATGCATATTGAGAAATGTAAAAATATTGATGTTTTTGCTTGTGCGCTAATTTTAAGATATCTGAAAAATACGCATACTATACACATTCGCTTAAATTGGCAAAGAAAAGTCTAAACAGCAACTTGCCTTGAGTTAATATTCCAGTGCAACTAAGTGTGCATTTACACCATGCTGTTACTTCATGACGTTTTTTGATGTTTGAATATTTGGTAGAACTTAAACGGCAGCTCAAATTATCTATAATCTTTGAATCTTTTGTGTATTTACTGTGTTTGTGTATATATTTGTAATCGATTTTAAACGATAGACCAATCATTAGTCGCATAAACAGCTGTTTCTTCAGGAAATAGTTTGAATCAAATGTAAACTAGGAGTTGCTTGTTGGATAACAAAACTAAATTATCATTGCTTTGTGCATATATTTTTGTGACTATATAAAGTAATATAATAAATATAATAAGCTGCTTTTGAAGTAAGCTGAGCTAAAAAGTTCTTGAAGTAAATGCATCGTGTAAATGCAAACTTACGCACACAATTGCAGTGTTCCCTCGACACTTGACGCATCCTAGCTAATTTTAACTAAATGTTATACTAAGTATGCATTTTGCGGGCGTGTGTGATTATAAAACGTTGAGATATTTATTTTAAAAAAATATAAAAACGCACATTTCTCGCACTTTGAATTCCAAATGCAGCGATACAGAGAAACAGTTTTGAAAATCAGAATCAGAAACAGAAACAGATGCTCAGGCAAAGGCAAAGGCAGAAGATTTCCTTTTCATTTAGTTGAAGGAGATCGGCAGTCAAAGCAACAACACACACACAGCACACACCACAACCAACACACACCACAGTGAGGCCAAAAGCTGAGGCACCAAAATACTTATACAATAACAAAAACAAAGAAAACCAAAAATAATACGAAACAAAAAAATTGCTTTAATTTTAAAATATTTTAGTGCATGTGCCTGTGTGTGTGTGTGTGTGTGTATGTGTGTGTGTGTTTATCTGTGTGCTCGCGCCTCGCCTCGGCCTTTCGATTTATTTCGAGCGATCGGCCAGAATTAAGAGCTTTATTAGCGCATCGGCCGAGCAATCAAACGCGTCGCGTTCGACAAAACAAATTACGCTAAAAGGAATCGATTCCTACTTTGTTTATAATGCCGGATTCCTCCTTTGAACTTTGTGCATTTCCGGTCTGGTTATCGGTTTGTGCGTTTCGATAGGCGATAACATAGCCTGGATTTGTTTATGTTGTTGTTGTTGTTAGTGGACTTGTTTATGTGTAGGCTAATAATGTTTAGGTTTTCAGTGCACTTTCAATGGTTATCGAAATATACATATATATCGAATTAATCGATCACTCACATGATATATTTGCTATAATAAACGTTGTATGTCAATGTTGATATGTAACGATAACAGTTGTTTCAATATTTATTCAAAATTTGTTTCAATCGATAACGAATTTATCGATAACCGTTGCTTATCTATTTATCGAAGTGTATATATTGATTAATAACATTGAAATCGATATTACCTACGAAGCTGAAAGATAAATATATCGATTCAAATAGTTCGATAACTGAAATCGAATGTTATCGATAATTGATATACTATGTTATCGATAATGGCTATCGACTGTTATCGATACTATTCTTAGCAAATGCACGCTCAATACAAATGTAATAAGGGCAATATTTGCCATTTTCTTTAATACACCGAGTTTCTGTCGAACTTTCATCAATATATCTACCGATATTTACTGAAATGCATATTATATCTTTTCATATTTCTCTTGAAAATGAGAGCCAATCAACTTAAATGCGTTCCCAATTGATTGGCAAACAATTTGATTAGTATATATTAAAGTACACACATATATTTTCCTGAATATCCTGCTGCTATATATATTTATGTATATGAAAGCGAACCCAATAAGTAATTGATTATTAAAGGGCGCTGATAATGTGATGCGCCTTGTTATAATATCATTAGGTTCTTTGCTCGCTTTATGTTGCGTGTGCGTTCTTAACTCAATCAGTTTTGGCCGCGTTGTGTTTGGCTTTAGGCCAGGCTCAGTAAACTGAAAGCCAAGCCGCAAATCCTTTGTGCAAACAGACGCAAAGGGAAAACGCAATTCGCATGAAAACGCCATTAAAACGCTTTGGAAACGCTTAGCTCGACAAGCTTATCAAAGATGCCAAAGAGGAGGCATATATATATATATATTATGTACATATATTTTTATATTTATAACAAATATATATATATACATATGTATGTATGTATCCGAAAGGGGATTTGCCACCTGCAATTTCAAGCATTTTTCAATTGTTTCGTAGGATTTGATTTTTGTTCGAAAGGTGCTTCTTGGCCGCGTTGTGCGGAATGGTTGGTTATTTATTTTGGGTTACCTCTAAAATTAAAATGGCTCAAAAACACAAGACCAACACACACAGACACAAACAACAACAACAACAACAACACCACAACAACAACAAATAAGAGCGCACAAACGAACAAAAAAGCGTTTTTTATAGAACATTTATTTATAATTATACATTCTCGTTGTATATGCGATTTTCTGCGCCAGTAAAGTGAAGTGTAGGAAATATCGTGCACAGACATATTTGTATTTCCAATCCGATCCAATCTCTGAACCGATCCTCAATACTCAATTCGTGCTTCTCCATACTCAAGTGCATTTCTGTGAATTTAATTGATCAAATTTAATGCAAATTATTTGTGTTTTAATTGAAATTAGCGATTTTAGTGCATTTAATCGAAGGACGCGCATTTCCGGAACGTCTCTCTCTCTTTCTCTCTCTTCGTCAACGCGTTTCAATTAGCTTTGTGTGAAAATTGGCAATAATAATTATAAATTTACAACAATGTGCTAAAAAAAAACATCAACCCATGATTCAAAAGTAGGGGTCAAAAATATCAACAGCTCTTCGGATATTTCGGTTTTTTTGTGTTGAAAAAAAGTGAAATTTCTGTCAAAGCAATAAAATTTCCCAAAATAAAGTCGAAACATCTGTTCTTTGTTGTTTTTCCTACGAAAAGCGCGCAAACAACAACAACAGCAACGAATTGTGCCATAACAGAATGTTAAAGTTAAAATTTAAAATGTTGCTGGAAGCTCTAATGTTGCCAACGTCTGTTGCTGGCCGCCAGATGGCGATCGCAACTACAACGGGCCACAGATGGCGCCAGCAACGCGATCAGCTGCGCTTTGCTACATGTAGATGGCGCCACTCGGACTACAGCAAGAGTTTGTAAGCGATGATAATGTTAATAGATTTTTAAGCAATAATTATATTATATTTGAAGTCTAAGACTAGAATGATATAATAGAAAAGCAAACGCTGGGGATCGCTTAAAATGTGTAGTAAAAATTCTAAAACAAGGTTTTATTTTTAATATTTTATTATGGAGAAGATTTTAAGGATGAAAATAGGTTCAGTTTTGAGAAAGTTAAGGTCTTGGCAGTGGAAAATATAGGAAGAGCATGGATTTATTAATTAATTAATAATTATACCTTTAGTAATTATAATAAAAATAAGAATTTTTGAAGAAAATATAGACATCGAAACCAGTATTATAAAAATTTTGAGCCTAAATTTCAAAATAAATTTGCTGCCCAAAATGAGCGACAACGAAACCCTTAAAGCAAATATAAAATTACTTTTTACCCAAGTCAAATTTAAATTTAGTTAACAAAATTGGCTAGAACTTAAAACAGGCATTAAATATTGCTTAAACTCTGTTATAATTACGAGACTGTTATTGGTTTAACGTATTATAACTTGACAGACAATTGAGACAGCAGTTCTCTGTGCTCTGTTCTGAATTCAATAAGAACTCTGAAATAATGTCAAAACTAACATTCTGTGAAAATCCTTTCAATGCTCGCGGGCAAACAAAAACAGGAAAGCGCCTTAGTCGCAGTCTAATCCTTCAATCCATCTGCACCTTGGCGTTGCTATTGTCCTTTGCCTTCCTGGCGCCCTTTTATTGCTGCGGGCTATTACGTAGCTGTTCTAAGCGGTTTTACATTAGGAGTGTGAAGGATCTGACAACCGCTGAGTGTTTTCATAGACGGCTACACATTTGATAAGCCCTAGATTTGTACTTTGTGCATGGTTTGATAAAAAAAAGGATACTTAAACAGTCAGTGCGAAGTCAATTAAATTGTACATTGGTTGTTTAATTTTGTTAGAATTGTGTCACTTTATAGTAGACTGTTAAAATATATTTAAATCAAGTTATAACTTATAACAGGAGTAAGAAAGTTGTTCCTAGATTTCCCCAACAGTTTTTCATGCTTAGAACAAACGTATGATTCCATTTAACTTGTTGAATTTCCACATTTCATTGAACTTTAGCTGGAATTTGTACTATTTTGTACAAACTGAAAAAACAGGCTTAAGATTTTTGAAATAAATTTGAATTTTCGTGAAGAAGTTAAGCAGAATTCATGAACTTTCTTGAATTTGTGCCTTCGTTATATTGTTTGATCCAAAAGCTGTATTCCTTAATCTGTAAACAACACTCAGATGTGTGTTAAGGATGCCGCGTTATATTTACTTAATTTCGCGTTGCCTTAGGGGCAGGCTTTGGCTAAGGCTTAGACTGAGCGAGGGTTGTACGAGTAGGTAGGGTTAGCGACATGTCTGTCATATCAATCACATTCGATAAGCATTTCCGTTTCCGCTGCCGCTTGTAATCTAATACGCTTAGTCACTGAGCTCCACTTGGAGCGACCCACAGTCAGGCACATACTCGTTTGTATGTATACACATGTTTTCCACTCATTTTCCACGATATACACACATATATACAATATATATATACATACTTATATAGACTTTACTATGTACAGGCTGCTCGCATTGCTGTGTCCCCTTTTTTTTGGCACTCGCCTCGCATATTTTGTGCAAACTTCGTGCATTTTTTTCAACTTGTTTTTTTTGTTTGGGTTTTTTTTTTTGGTTTTTGCGACTAAAACCCGCAGCAGCAGCAGCATTAACGACTCTTTCTAAATTGCAACAAAATGTTGTTGTTTATTTACGCAAATTTGTGTAGACTTTGGATGTCTGCCAGAAATTACAAAAGCCTCACAGCGCGACGCCATTTTCAACAAATTTCAAATGCCAGCCAAAAAACCTCAACAAAACAACAAGAAATTCAAATAACAACCAAGTAACGAATATTTAATACTCTGCAGGGACAATCACATAATGAAATTGTTACTATGAGAACAACTAAACAGAGCAAAAACTAAATTCACACTATAAAACTGAAAAAACTTGATCGATTTAGATGTCTTGATAAAACGAGAATGTTTTTCATACCAAAAACTTAATCTTCAACCCATCGTTAACCCATCAGATGATCCTTTAAGCCTTTAATCAAGTGTGATCAATTTCATCATTATAACAAAGGTTAAATTTGGTGAGTTTGGTTGAAAAACGAAAAAGTTGTTCATACAACAACAGAATTCTCGTTCAATATGGCAGCTTTCTGATATTGTGATCTGATATTGATCAAATTTGATGAACTTTCATGGAACTTACCAAAAGAGTTGATGATTTTGGTTAGCATATCTTAAAAAAAACAAGAGATTTATCAGAGAGGAACTGTATTTTCGAGCGATCGTTCCCCTGGCAGTCCTATAGCTATAGTAGTCAGATTTCCATAAGAACTTACCCAACTTGTATAAAGAATAATCAACTTACAAGTTATTTTCGAGCGATCGTTCCTATGGCAGTCCTATAGCTATAGTAGTCAGATTTATATAAAATTTACCCAACCTGTATAAAGAATAATCAACTTACAAGTTAAAGATATCCTAAGAAAACAAAAGTATACATTACTAAATAAAATAGTGAACCGATCTGCACAGTTCCAACGTATATAGTTTTAGCGACAAGCCTGAGTAAGATAGCTTTAAAGCTAAGTCTATAACGACTCTGCCGTTCGTCCTGATAAAGAATTATATACTTAAAGAAATCGGAAAACAACTCCTACACAATTCGTGACAAGATTATAGTACCCTCTGTAAGGTTAAAACAGCACAGCTCTGCAAAACTATATCACAAGTTTATTATGGAAATATTTACAAGAATATTTGGTAACTTATTCATTAATTGTATCTCTTGGCCTCACATGATTCACAGAGCAAAGAGGCGGCGGGGAGTGCAGCACGCGTTGTCACCCCATAGAAATCAGCTTCTTGTTGTTTTCCTTTATATCATAGGTGGGCGTTGTGTCTGTAGTGTTGTAGGGCATGTCATAAAAATCAAGTGAAAAGCGCCACAGAGCGAGACAGAGAGAGAGAGACAGAGAGAGAGAGCGAGCGAGAAAGAGACAAGAATGTCGAAAATCATGACAAAGAGCAGAAAAGTTGTTGCCCGAAAATTTATTATAGACAACTGTGTGATGCCTGAATTCTCAACAGAGTTCCACAGTTTGTTTGTTTGCGTTTTTCCTTTTACTCTCACGTATAGTCTGATGGGGGGTGGGGGAGGGGAAAAAAAAAGAAAAATTGTAGACAATTTGGACCCGCTGGAAAAGCTCTGTTTGCCATGGCAACACACAGATACAAAGATGCAAAGATACAAAGATACAAAGATGCACAGATACAGTTACCCTGCATGCCCACTAGATACATTTATACCAGGGGGCAGAACTGATCAACGTAGGTGTATCTGTGTTTGTGTCTTCTATACTATGTATGCGTATGTGTATGTGTAAGCGTATGTGGATGGGGATGCGGATGAATGCGGTTGCTGTCGCTGCTGCTGTTGAAGCATTTCATTAGCCACCCACACGCTTGACGAGGCGCACACTCACACACACATACACACACGCACAACTGCTGAACACTCAGGAAAACATACTCACTATAAGAGAGAGATGAACCCCTGGCATGTGGGCGTTGAGACCAGCACGCGCACTTTCCTCTTATGAATACCCTGTAAACGATATGTTTGTTGAGTCATATGGGAATTTTGGATATACTCGTATATATATTAGTAACAGGCCAGAAATCTTAGGTCTACAAGAAAAGTAAAACCTGTTGAAATTGAATATAACTGTTGAAACTATCAGCAACTCTATCTATCTATCTATCTATCTATCTATCTATCTATCAACTCTGTCTTAAACAGCGTATAATATATTAGTGCAAGTGTGTGTGAGGCATTTCCCATTTTCTCTATAAAGTATATAGTATGTTATATCAAATATCATATAGTTAGGATTAGCATTAACAGCTGATCTGTCTCTCTGTCTGTTTGTTTTGCGCAAATCTCAGAGATTATAAGAGCTAGAAACAATATATTGTATATATTATATATTTTCACCATAAGCATATCTAGTTTCAATATAGAATATACATAATACTCACAAGTTTTAAAGTAAATCAATTTAAAATAAGTAGCTGAAGATCCATGGCTAAGTTAGCTTGTAGTTTAAACTATTAGTTAGTATTTTATAAATAAATAAGAAACATAATATTGAATTTTACTGTTTGATTTTGCGCTCTAGTTTATTTCGGACTTAATTCTTTATCAAGCACTCTCGTCTTGAGCATTCTCACATGAACTAAATACAGGGTATCTAACTGTTAGTCAGACATGCATGCAGTTGACAGTTGCATTCCTGTGGTAGTCCTGGTTACGAAAATTGCATTCACACAAGAATTTTGTAATGCTTTCTGTCCTGTCTTACCAAATAGGACTTGTTGCTCATGCTGGGCTTTTCCATACATAGACCAGAAATCCACAGGGGGCCATTTTGCATGCATGACGCAAATATCCTTACGGCACACATACGCAGTAAATGTTTGAATAACACGTGTTTTTGTGGCTCTTATGCTTTCAGTTACACGATTCGGCAACACAGGAAACGGAGGTGGAGAGGGCAAAATCTACGTCAGAGTCAATTGATAACCGGAAAAACAATAATCCAACATCAGGAAATTAAACACCTTTAAGTACACAGATAAAGTGGCTTAGCAGCACCTATATTGCCATATACAACAAATAAATATAAATATATAAATACTATACTATATATATTTAGTATATATATAAAGATATATATAACTGTTATAACATGTTAACTGGTTGCCATTTAGGATTTTAGAGGCACTACAAACGTTGGACTTTTACATGTTGCTGAACAGCGGCATTTGGCAGGTAAATATCTCTATTTAATTACGCCTACAATTACTTGTAATTACTTAAGTAATTATGCTTGAAATATATGTAATTGTTCAGTTTTTTTTACCAAGTTTAAATCAATATTTTAGATTTAATTACCCCTACAATTACTTGTAATTACTTAAGTAATTATGCTTGAAATATATGTAATTGTTCAGTTTTTTTTACCAAGTTTAAATCAATATTTTAGATTTAATTACCCCTACAATTACTTGTAATTACTTAAGTAATTATGCTTGAAATATATGTAATTGTTCAGTTTTTTACCAAGTTTAAATCAATATTTTAGATTTATTGCTTAAGCAAGTACTATTTTAAGCATAATTACACTTGGTAATTATAAATAGAACTTAATAAACACGTAAGGAAATAATTTTATACAATTTCTAAAGAAATTAATAGTTATTTTTGAAATTGGCAAAGCTTTTATTCAAAAATATGCCACTCGGGGCTTAAATTTGTCTAAACTTTAAGCAGGTAACCCACTTTCAATATACATAGTATATATTCACTTTCAATTTTGAAGGACCAGATAGTCTATGGAAGGACTCCCTGTGGTGATGGAATTGACGTCCTAACGTACGCTTACCTGTTAACACATTTAGCCGGTTACTGTGAAAATCTGAATAAAATACGCCGCGGTTTTGGCCAATAAATTGATTATTTGAATAGCTGCGGTTCTTGAATTCCCATCTGTTTGCTGTACAGGTTCGTAAGCAGAAGAGAGGAGACCTACAACAACAGCTGAGCACGTTGTATTGTGTGTGAATTTCTTGAGGCGTACGCAGTGAGGGAGAATATAACAAATGTTGGTAATCGGGAACTCCCCAATAAAAATGAATGCGTACGCCACTGTTGAATGGTATATAGAAGTATGTATGTAGTATTGGATAGATACACGCACATGGGATCTTGGCTATGGTATTTCTTGGCGTTCAATTAACGTAAAACATTTGCCAAGAATTTTCTCGAGTCTTTTTGGCTCGCCCCGTTTCACCGTGTTTCATTGTTGGCTTCGTTAGCCATGCTTTAATGCCATGGCAACAGCGGAAAAGTAAAGGGAAAATGAAATTTGCTAACTAGCCAGCCAGCCAGCCAGCAGAGAGCAGAGCGCGAAATATTAAGCGTTCTATTACGCAGCACTGCAGCATATCGGTCATTAGTGGCAACTTCAATGTGAACATTTGAATGCCTTAAAACAACCTGGACACTATAATTATTACACTGCCATGAAGTTGCAGCTGAGAGTTGTATAAGGCTTTTATTATACAATTGGTTTCTTTGCTGTTTTCTGATGATAAATGTACTATAACACTCTGGTTTATGATAGAAGGGAGACGACACAAAGAGACAAGTGCGTCATGCAAAGCTTTTGAATATATTGAACGTCATTGCAGGGCAATTTGTTGGAAATGTATCTTTCTATAGAAATTATAAAATATTCATACATGTGTGGCAAATCATCAGGAATTCGAGCACGCGTCTTACACACGCACATACAAACAGCCAAAAAAAATGTTGGAATGTGTGTGTGCGTGTGTAAAGCAGCTCCATATACAACATTCTATACAAATATTTCTTTATAAGTATTTGTGTACCTGTAGCTGTGAATGCGAATGCCTGTAGCCAACAAAAATCATAAGTTGTGTTCGACAAAAAAAGAAAAAGAAACAGAAAAAGAAAGAAATATTCAAGACACATGAAAAGACGACAATTTTCATGGTGTATTTGTTGTTGTTGTTTACACGCAATTATTGCGCGCGACGACCGCAATAAAAGAAAATTAAAGTTTTTCTTTTTCCTTTACTCATTTTGCTGCTGTCAGTCCGTGTCGCATCTTTTGGCTCGGTTTTTATGCGGCCCAATCCCTCTTATAATACCTTTGCAGAGGGTAGCATGATTCTGTCACAAAATGTGTTACGCATCGAACACTATATGTATTCAATAGCCATATATATGTCTGTTCCTATGCAAACTAGTTTTAAGTCTATCTCTATAAAACTAAGCAACAGATGCTTTTTTTTTGCTGTCGGTACTGTCCCAATCGATTCACTTTAACATATAACAGTTACCTTATAAATAATCGGTGAAAAACCTCTTTCTTTTTCAAGATAGCTTCACCAAAGTCACCACATAGACGTGCCAATTGAAGTGTTGTATAAAAAACTTCTTCGTTTTCCGTTTTATTCTAACCAAACTCACAAAATTGTACTTTCAATTTACGTGTTATTATATGTTAACCAAATTTGGTTAACATTGAAACAGTATAATCTGATGAAACGATAGTTCAACAGGTGAGCTGTTGTTTGAGAAACTTCTTCGTTTTCCGATTTATTCTAACCAAACTCACCGAACTGAACTTTCAATATACGTGTTATTATATGTTAACCAAATTTGGTCAAAATATAAACACAATATCTGAAGATCCTTCAACAGGTGAGCTGTTGTTTGAAAAACCTTTTTGTTTTCCGAGCTATCCTAACCAAATTCAGTAATTGCAAGTTATACTATACTACTGCTTAAACTTTGGTTAAGTTATATCAAGAAAGCGACTTTATCTTATTACTGCAAGGGTATATATCTTTGGTACGCCGCAATGGTTGTTCTTTCTTGTGTGTGTGTGTGTTTTCTTTTTTTGTACCTCCCATTTCTCATACCTCCCTTCGTTTTTATATGCCTGACATTTGTGCATTTTGCATTTGGTCGACGTTCTGCCATTTCATTTGCAGCGTCAAGTATTTTGGCCCTGTTCCAAAATGTTTCTTGTCTTTCTTGTGCCGCAGACGCCGCCAACATCCAATGGGCTCTGCTCATGGGGACAGTTAGTGATTAAGCGTGAAAATATCAGACTCATCATAGGAGCAGCGTTCAACACTGAACGCAGCAACCACTCGACTCGGTACAGCCAAAAGCAGGTCCAAAGCACTGAAGAGATGTGCACAACGAAAGACTGATCAAAATGGCGACACTTTTCGCTTGTTTTCCTTGCTTTTTTCTTGTGTGAAAAAGAAATGTTTTTATTCGCCTCTTTGCTGTTGCAGTTTCCTTTTTTTTCTGCATTGAAATTGTTGTGCGCAAATTAAAATAGTTGTTTCATGTACTGTACCCAATCATTTCAATTGACATGTCTTGTGTTTTATTGACAGCCAAAAAATTGGCTTGAAAATAATGGAATTTAGAAAATACTAGTTTTTCATCAAATTAGTTGCAGAATACCTTTTCAAAAGCGTAATTTTATTTATGAAATTACCATTTTAAGAGCTTGTGGCGCCTTTTCTTATATTTTTTTTTACTTATATTATCATTACAAAAAAAAAACAAAAATAGAATACCACAGACTAAACAAGACTTAAGAGTTGTAGTTAACAATTTTCTATGGACTTAACAGTCTTAAGAGTTGTATTTAACAGCTAACAGTGTACATTGATGGCAGGCTGTTATTAAAAGCTGTATGCTATGTTAAATAGCAGTGGGTCAGAGAGCGTGACCTCACATTACATTGTTTGGATGCATTTTCATTAAGCAGATAGGCTAATAAGTTATTTGCCTACACCCAGAAAAATAAATGCCATAGAATTCAGAAAATCGCCATATAATAAAATTCACCCCAAAAGCCAGAAAAAATTTCTGTTTAATAGAAATAATTTCTAAATTTCAGAAATATATGTATTTCTTAAATTCAGAAAAAAGTAAGGTTAACTGCCTTTGGCTACAAAAGTATGGCGACTTTCTACATTCAATGGCATTTATTTTTCTTAGTGTAGGTTGTCGTGCCTATTGATATATCTTATATCTATCTTGATCATTTTAACATAAGTGTGTAACAATTCTAAAGATGTATCTAGCCTTATTATCTATGTTTTTACATAAAAGAGTAAACATCTTAAAGATACATCCATAATAATGTTCCTAGTTTTTTAAAGATCATTATTCTTAATGTAATATTTTTTAAGAATATTACAAATTTTGCTTAGTTATTCCACTTATATGATAGTAATATCGATTAGTTTCTCTGTTCATCTTTATTATTTCTTATTTAAGATTTGTTAATGATCAAATCCACCCAATCAGCTGATCATAATACATCCGACTGATCGTAAGCAATCCCAAGAGTGCTCTCCTTTTCATTATTTTCTATAGCCGAGATGGAACGATCAAGTTTACAGATCATGTATCATTGCTACAATGTCTGTGTATATTTACTGTATAAACGCATGTGTTGAGCAAAGGGGAAACAACAAATTGTACAATTTACAGTATACAGAAATGTTTATATGAGACGTCAGTAGAATAAACCGATTCTCCTATTTGCATGTGTGTGCCTGCATGTGCCTGCATGTGCATGAGTATGCGTGTTTTTTTTGCCTGCAGCTGCGCAAATGGCGACGACAGACATCAGATGCAGGGTTGCATGCATGATTTTGCAACTGTACATGGGGCAAGCACTTCGGCAGCACCTGTCATGGAGGCCAGCCGCCGATTCGGAGCCGAGTGGGCAACGAGTTGCAAAAGTTGTTCGAAAAGATTTCGAAACGGCAGCAAGAGAAACCGAAGGAAAATAAGAAAAAAGAACAAGAATGTTGTTTTTCAAACCAAAAGAATGTAATTTAATCAGCGGACAGCGGAGGTGTGGGCACAGGGGGCATAAACACACAGGCACACAAATGAGTGACGTACTGAGGCGAGACCAAAGCAGCGAGACGGCGTCTCTAGACACACACACACATACACACACAGAGGCTCTCTCACCTATGAGATGATCATACGCTTCGCAGCAGCAGAGGCTGGGGCAGCGGCTGAGGCAGCCGCATTGTCTATATATAGACCGAAATGCAAATGGCGGCACAGGCAAAAGAGAGCGAGAGCGAAAAGTGTGAGCAAGAGAGAGAGAGAGAGAGACAGCGCACGTGAGTGAGCGAGCGAGTGAGCAAACACACACACACACACTGACAAAGCTTGGCAACTTTTTGCGCCTGCGCTTTGCTCTATTGAAGAATGGTTGTGCGCGAAGGGAAGTCCGGGTGTGGGGGGCATGTGAAATGATCGCGGCCGCCATTTTGAATAGCTGACGCTCGTGACTTTTCTTGTATTTTGCTTTGGCACGCGGCTTCCGATCAATTAGTTTTTTTTTTGTTCATTGTACGGTTTTGTTTGCTTTATAAATAAAAAGGATAATTTTTATAGATTTCTCTCAGTGTGGCTGTGTGTGTGTGTGTGTGTGTGTGTGTGTTTGCAACACAAAAATATCCATAACTAAATTTAACATTTGTTTTTGTTTTATATTTAACTTTGCCCGTGTTATTTTGGCCAACTTGTTGTTGCCTTCTTTCATGAACGGCAGACAACAGGTCGCAATTTATAAATATACTTACAGACTCCCCAAACGAACCTACCCTACCACCCTCCCTCCCTACCATCAGCCTCCCCTCCAATCAACCAAGTGATTAGTAGTATAGTGAAAAATTATCAATTGTTTGTGAATTTGGCTCTTGCACTTTTCAATCGAAATAAACAAATTGATTTTTGTATTGTATTTTAGGCAAAGGCGTTTATTTTTACACAATTTGTATTTAGCATTTAAGCAGATATTTTTATAGATATTGTGAACATATTTTTAACAAGTTGGCACGTGCCACAGCTAAATCTGAACTTTTATTTATGCAGCGCCAAAGAAACGTATGTAGATAGATACATTTAGATACATTTATAAACAGACATATATATTTGTAGATAGATAGTCTATACAGATATATAGATAGATAGAGACAGATCTGCATCATCGTACAATGTTTTGAATATATTCATGTTTGTTTTCATTGGCTTATATTATCCATGTTGTCTTTTTGCATTCTGTCTGCTGCAAGCAGCAGCTGTCGACTGGGTGGTCCAGAATGTCCAGATAAAGAGAGCAACAGTGAGAGAGAGAGGGAGAAATATAGAAAGCGAGAGGATTAAGAGGCAGACGGGGGAGGGGATACAGACAGTTAGCAAAGAAAAGGAGGCACGTCTGGCATGCCGCAATTTGTTGTGACTAATTTCTGTGTATTAATCACTTGCGCCAATTTGTCTACAAATAAAACGTTTCATTGTTTTGTAAAATCATTTCATAAACAGCTTATCAAGTATTCAACATAAGTTGTTGCCACATTTCAGCTTATAGTGTGGCGCAGCCAACTTAATGAAGGCACATATTTTTGTTGTCTGGCAACTCTGTGCAGTTCAATATATGAATTTTCTAAATAATCCTTAAATAGTAACTATAATAGTATTGACACACTAATGAGATCATGAATTCCATGGAATATATTCTGCTTCTGTGAAATGGGAATCCCATATCGGATAAAATATCTAGAAAATATATAAAATAATGTCTGGCAACTCTGTGCAGTTCAGATTTGTGAATTTTCTAAAGAATCCTTGAGGAGTGATCATTGTAGTATTGTGATCATGAATTCCATGGAATATATTCAGCTTCTGTGAAAGGGGAATCCCATATCGGATAAAATATCTAAAAAATATATAAAATAATGTCTGGCAACTCTGTGCAGTTCAGTTTCGTGAATTTTCTAAATAATCCTTGAAGTGTAACTATTATAGTATTGTTAAACTAATGTGAGCAAGAATTCCATGGAATATATTCAGCTTCTGTGAAAGGGGAATCCCATATTGGTTAAAATATCTAAAAAATATATAAAATATTGTTAAGGGCCACATTAAACAGCTGAAAGCTAGAAAAGCTCCAGGAGAGGATGGTCTGGATAACCTCTCACTCAAGGCTATGCCTCTTAAAGCGGTAATGTTTCTCGTACTATTATTCAACGCTGTACTGAGACTGGGGCATGTCCCGAAAACCTGGAAAAAAGCAAGGATCTGCATGATTCATAAGTCAGGCAAAAGCCCATCTTCACTAGATTCATATAGACCAATCAGTCTTTTGCCGACGATAGCCAAACTGTTTGAACGATGCCTTTTGACGCGCCTACTTCAGCTGGATACCATCAAGGACAAAATTCCTCCCATATTTGTAAAAATATCTAGAAAATAATCTTAAAATTGCAGAAATGATGACTCAAAAGTGAAAAGAGCTGTCAAATTTCAGAAGTATTTATTTTGTTGTTTCTACTTTGTGTTTTTTGCGGCAATTATAGTTAGTTCTATAAATATACCTAAATATCTGAGCAGGTCAGGGCACAGTTTGATAAACTCCATCAAATTTTAACATACATAACTGCTGATAATTTTTTATGGCTATTCTACGTCATTTGAATTTCATATACGGCTTGATGAAACGATCTCTGTATTATTGGCTTCTACAATGTACATATATTTAAATTTAAATAAAAAGGGGAATTTTAAAAACTATGGCATTATTTCAGCGCATTTCTTAACTTTTGGTAAATGCAGTTAATCAATCTGTAAACTGACTGTACTCTATATATCTCTTCATATTTTTGGCCTTTTTAATATATCTCTTCATATTTTTGTCTTTTTTAATCATGTTTCAATATGACAATGCTGAATTTGTTAGTGCACAATTAAAGCATTAAACTGACTACAATTTTTAAGGCTCATTGTCTTATTGTCACGTCAAGGTTTATCGATGAGTTAACAGAGTGGTTTTGGGAAACTTGAAATTCATATATTTAACTGACAATTAAAATCGAACTCAATACCAGACATGTGTTAAATAGGTAAACGTTTATAAGAACCCAGTAAAACAGGCCTAAGAATACACTAACCTAAATAGAAAATAACCTTCAATCGAAATCAATTTTAATATCATAGTAGGGCGGGAAAGTTGAGGTAATGCTTTCTCAAACAAATATTAGAAGTTTCAAGGCTTAATTTATGCTTTCGTCACTAGAGTGTTAAGCTTTTTTTAGGTGTTAGCATGTACAATCGTAGTATTTACCCCCCATCCATAAAGAGAAATCTATTTTTTGACTCTTGTCACATAATTGTCATACAACCAAATTAGGAAATCCAATACGAGGAGGCATCAACAAATTATAAAAATTATGAACACGAATGTGCCGCAAGGGGTACCGAATTCTGATAGGGGTAGGCAGGGGCAGACCCTGTCGAAAGGATTGCATGTGCGCCACCACAAATTAAACGTGTTCCGGGGGCGCATCCAAAGCAGATCCGAGCTGCCACAGACAGATGTATATATACATATATATATATATATATTTATGTATATGAGTCTATATTATGCATTTCCTTAAGTGCGTTTCCCCAATCGTATGTGTGTGTATCTGTATCTTCTACCTACAAACTGCAGTCAACACAAAAACAAAAAAAAAAAGATGCCACGTAGAGCACGCGTGAAGCGGCCAGAGATTTGCTATGGGATTATATGGGAAGACTGCTCAGTTTACTAATTGCTTCCGCTACTGCGGCTGCTTGAAGTTTTTAGGGGTCTAGAGATTCATTTTAATTGCATTTCTTTTAACGGTAACATCGCCCAGAGTCCCAGTCTTCAGTCCCAATCCCAAACCCAGTCCCAGTCCCAGCCCCTGGCCCCATCCACAGTTTCTCAGTCAACGTATGGCCCGCTGCTCTTCGTCCCTCCGTCCGTCCGTCTGGGCGTCGTTCTGACGGTGCCCGGACGGCGACGTCAATAACATTTGTGTCTGAACACACACACACACATATCTCTATGTGTGTGTGTGTGTGTGTGTGTTGTAGTTGCGCCCAATAACAAAAATCAAAGGAAACATACATATAAGTAGTACATATAGTGAGTAAGGAAAGTATATGTACAGCCTGGCTGCTTGGAAAACTAATTAGGAGAGTTAGTAGTTAGTAGTTCAACTGATCATTTGTCTTAAACGATAGTTGTTCTAATCGATACTATCGATAGTTTTTAACATTTTCTTATGGGTATTTTAAACCTAATTTTGATTTCAATTACATGTTTAAGAATACTCCAAGCATATGTGCGACAAAAAGCTGTAAGAATACTAAACTCTAATAGTGGAATGCGTTATCGATACTATCGATAAACAAACATCGTAGCAGCCTCTTCAAAATATTTCAATTATCCTTGGGGTTGCTCTTAATATAATGTTATTTTAAGGAGATTTCCAAAACCAGTTATGATCAGACTAAAATGATAATAGACATATGTTAAATTTTTTGAGCCATCATATATGAAGTTTCGTTCAGGTTTGTTGATCCTTTTGCTTACTTTTATAACCCTTTTTTTTAAATTATAATAAGAAGGTCTACTTAAACAAAGAAACCTTCCGAGTTGAGATCTGAAGATAGAGATCAGTGTGCTTAAAGAATAAAGTTCCTTAGTTCTTAAAGAAATTTCGAGGAAATATGTATATTCTCGTTTCTAAATAAGTATACGACCATATTCCTTTGACAGTTTAGTTTCAGTCACCTTTTAATTTGATTAATTTTCGGGTGTACTTAAACTTCTTTTGCTAAACGTATATATTTTCCTGCTACAACTGAACTGTTTTGAAATCTGCGCTCGCAATGGACGTTGTCTGGCGCTGCTGCTGTAGGTGAGAAATACACACAGATACACACACACACACACACACACTCGCACACACAGATACAGCAGCTCGGCCCGGGCCATAAAAATATTTAAACGTACTCGTTGAGGCTGCTGGGACTAAGTTCACCTCCGTAGGCACTTGAGTTGGCATTGCAATGCGATTGCCCGGCGTACGAATATGTAAAATGCCTTAAAGGAAGCGGCAAAGGATGTGCGCACTTGAGGTCATACATACAGTAGCCGGGGTGGGGGAGGGGCAGAGACAGAGGCCGCAGCGGGGTTTTGGCCCCGGGAAATTGGAAAAACAAAAACAAATTTTCATCTCTGTCTGTGTGTTTGTCTTTTTTGTCTATCATTGACTTTTTGGCACATATACGGTTCATTTCATGAGCCCAATCTAGTGCCATGTGCTGCTAGCCAGCAATAAAAACAACAACAACAACAACAACAAATTGTGCACACATGTTGCGTATGTTTTTGTTGTTTGGTTTGGTTGGTTTTCAGCATCAGATATCCAGCAGTCAGTCGGTTAGTATCTTTTCTCTTCTTAATTTTTGTCTCTACATTGGGGGCGACACATAACAGCAACAGCTGATTGAGCATACACAATTAGGTATAAATAAAACGCGTGCAGGATATCTTTCGGGCATAGACTGAGACTACTGTGTATAAAATTATCCATCAACAGCTGAGCAACTGACGTCACAGCGAAACAACAGCTGGCAATTGATTTTTTGATTGTAATTTGTCCATACAGACGAGACTAAGTGAAAAGCTGACTGTGAATGTGATGAATGATGTTCATTTCCTATGAACATAAGTACACAAATGCTAAAAAGGCGAATGTCTCATAATGTATACTATATATAGTATAATATGCAGTAATATCCATGTATTTATCGATTATTGAAAAGTCTCTTCTTAAAGTTCTATCAATGAGAATGCAAAAAGTATAAGATTAATTATTTCTATCGATTATTTGCAAGTATAGAAGTCACTAGAACACTTTCAATATATGCTGGTATTTCTATAAAATATAGCAAATACATTATATATAAATTAAGTATGATCTGCATTGGTAGACTGAGTAAAACTCAAATCCAATAAAAACCTTTTTATAAGGGGTCATTAAGTCTAATTAGGACCTTAATTCAAGTATGTAATTTGAATGATGGCTTTTATAAAGTCTACTTTATTTAATACTAGCTTATCCCGCGGCGTGCTCGCATTTCCTAACTATATTATTTAAATTTGATTCTTATAAATATTTATTAGTCGATCGAGGGCACGGTAAAAAAATTGCTATGAAACTTCTCCCAAACACTTACACACTAACCGTGGAATTATAGTTTTTATTAATGAAAATTATACTCATGAATATTATCATTTTTCGTTAGAGTGGGTGGTTGTGTGGGGGTGGTGAGACACAACAAACTATAGTATAAACATTCCCTGGACTTCAAGGAATATATATAAAAGATTTCATCAAGATCCTTTAAACGGTTTTCAAGTTTATCGCGAACATAAAGACAGACATTCACTTTTATATATATAGAAGATATATATATATATTTTCCTATTTACATATAATTATGTAAATTATTAATAACAATACTTAACGATTACCAATCAAGTTCTTTGAAATATTCTATGCTGATTCATTAAATCCCTAATGCCACATCAGTCTTAATTCAAACAATGCGCAGTTTTTGATATTATGCAGAACAGTCGAGACAAATACTATATACTGACTGGGCTGGCTTTGGCCATGTGAGACGGGCTAAGCCCAATGCTGTCAATCTTCAGTGCCAAGCCCGCCTCACCAAGAAGATTGCGTACTGCGAGTGCTCCAGAGGCTTTGGAGGCTGTCGCTTTGCATCAGCCTGCCAAGATTTATGGTATCCTTTCAACTTTAAACTCACTTTGGTCTGACTGCCGCTGCTGCATGATGACAATGCCCCTCGCCAAGTTGGACTCATGCAAAGTGTGCGAGTGTGTGTTAGAGTTGTATTGTAGCGTTCACAATAAGTTCAATGGAACGACCAACAAAAACAGATCGAATGACATACTTGACGAACATAAAACAACGAGCAAATCATTTATAATAAGACACAAATGAATCGAAAAAAATATCTTTAAAATGCATGATGGTGATCATCAAAAGAAACCAAAAACAACGAACTAAACAAACTAACGAACTAAAAATTAACGAGAGAGTGAACTAAACAAACTAACGAACTAAAAATGATTGAACGAACAAAATGAACTAACTAACACTGAAAATTTAACGAAACAACAAAAAAATCGAACAAAAGGAACGATCAAAACCAACGAATGAAACTGAATCAATACGGACTATCGAACGAACGAACTAAGCAATCGATGGAACAAACTAAAAAATGAACGAATGAAAAGAAGGAACGAACAAAACGAACGATCAACACCAACGATGAAACGGACTAACGAATTAAAAATGTAACGAACGATCAAAAATATCAAACATAACGATCAAACTAAACAAACAAACTGAGTAATCGATATTTCTCTTATCGATTTCGATATCCTAAAATATGAATAAAAAGAACGAACAAAACGAACGATCTAAGCAATCGATGGAACAAACTAAAAAATGAACGAATGAAAAGAAGGAACAAACAAAACAAACGATCAAATCCAACGAGTTAAATAGACTAAAGAATTAATAAATGTAACGAACGATCAAAAATATCAAACATAACGATCAAACTAAACAAACAAACTGAGTAATCGATAGGAGAAACTAATAAATGAATAAACGAATAAAAGAACGAACAAACCAAACGAACTACTATAATTTTTGAGTGAGTGAACATATTTCTTCAATTGAACAACAAAGTGCAGCTCCAGTGTATGTGTGTGTGTGTGGCACATGTGTGTGTGTGTGTGTTGTTGTGTACGGACTTGAATTGTACTCGAACCTAAGCCAGCTCAGGGGGGCAACTCTTTGGCAGTCTGTCGCTCTGTCTGGTTGCCTGGTTGCCTGGCTTGGTTCCCCTTTGCAGGAGGTTACATTGCATTGAACTGATCGTCATAAATCGCAAGTTCTTCAGCTCGGGGGCGTCTTTTGAGCGAACCAAACGCTTCGACAGTCAAGATTAATTGGCCACGCCAGTGTTGTCATGCCAATAGATATAATGTCTTGTGCTTCAGTATTCAAGTGCTCGATTGTAGTATATATTTAATTCACTTTATTTGATATCATTTTTTCATAGCTCCCACTCTCCCACTCTGTTTCTTTGCAGCAAAACTTTTTGTACCTGTTGTTTGCGCACGCAAAAGGAAAACTTTAATAAGGTGAGTGTGAAAAGCGGTTCGCCCACCATCCTCCACCCGCCGCCTCCCGGTCCACAACTAAGGGAAATGAAAAGTTTTTGTATCTGCCTCATGGCTTAAGTTGAAACACACAGCACGTGCCGCGTATTATGGACTCTCTTCTGCCTTTTCATCTGCTCAATTCTGTACTATATGTTTCTCTGTGTGTGTTTGTGTGTGTTTGTTTGTGCACAAGGCAAATATTTACACTCAATGGAACATAATAAAGACATTAAAAATATATATCATGTTATGTGAGGCTAGGCCACAGGATACCATTGCAAGTCTTTGATAGTGTATGTGTGTGTGTGTGTTTGTGCGTGGGACACTTTCCTACCATATTGCCCCCATCCCAGCCCCACAAGCTGTCAATTTCCAATGTGTGCCTAGCTGACTACCTGCCCCCTGCAAATCAGATGTTCCAACCTTGTGCTCCTTGCTTCTGTCAGTGTTGCCTACTAAAAAGCTTGCTTTTAGTGCAAAAACCAAAGAAATATGAAAAGGTTTATGAAAATTAAGATTTTGTTAAGTTTTTGTAAGTTTTTAATTCCGATAAACGATTCAATTAAGCCTGTTGCCAGTTGCGTGAAATGAATTCACATTTTTAGCTGTTCTGAATTCCGAAAAGCATTTGAATTTTAAGCTTAACATTATTTTTCTTGAATATTACGTTTACGTTTTAAGTAAAGGTTTTTAAAAACGAGAGATTGTAAGGTTTTAATTCCGATAAATGATTCATTTAAGCCTGTTCCCAGTTCCGTGAAAAGAATTCACATTTTTAGTTGCTCTGAATTCCGAAAATCTTTTGAATATTGACATTAGAATGATTTTTCTTGAATATTTCTATCGTTAGACGTTAGTACGATATATTTTTGTAATACAATTTTTAATAAAAATAAGTTAGAATTTTAACAGCCCGTTGTTTTAAATTTTTCTGTAATCAAAGCTTTGAAAAAGTCAGTTTTTGACGGGATAAAAAAGTAGAATTGGCAACACTGACCTGCCAGTGTAACGGTTAAAGTTTTTCTGAGCTTTACTTACCACACACAGGTGTTTACCTTGTACCTGTATGTGTGTGTATTTGCGTGTGTGTGTGGATACCTTTATGACAGACAGACAGGCAAAATAGTATAGTCAGAATGATTGATATGCCTGCTACAGAAATGTGATGCTGTTTTCAAAATGATTACCAGATGTCTGGCATGCCAATCGCTGGCCCAAGCTTTAACTCGAGTTGCGAACGGAAACGGATATTCAATAGTATATTTAATTATTTACAGGTCGACTTTTGGCTAGAATATGATATGAATATGATTAGTTGTTAGTTATAGCAGGTTACTTACAAGCAATCGCTTAGAAAACAGTTCCTGATAATACTAAAGCCTACACTTACTACACTTAATAAAGGTTCCATTATATTAATTTATCGTTTTATTACCATCAACCCATCATATCATGAATTTGACGTTTACACGAAGGTTGATCAGCTTTATTTTGTAGTATTACAAGGTACAGCCAAGTAAACTATGTGCTTATTTTTTATAACATTTTAGGCGAGGCAAGCTTCTTTTTTATAGATTTATAACAAGCAAGATTTTTAATTTAATTAATTTTGTTTTTGTGGCAATTAATGATTTCTCTTTTGTAATGATGAGTCAATCAGAATACTATAAATTGACAACTGTCTGATCAAATTAGCTCAATTAACCCGAATATCGAAAGTAGATTGCATATATCTGTATAATTTTTTTGACAACATAGTTAATTACTTTCACAGATAACATTTTTCAATTGTCCTAACCAATGAACATGAAAAAACTTTTATACACTTTTATGTTCTTCTTTGAACTCATTATTAATGTATGAATAGTTAGTTAGTTCAGCTGCAGAGTTAGTTCGCAGAAGCAATCAATGAATTTTGCATGAATGAAAATCAAGTGAAACCGAGTAGGAAATCATTTGTCCAAATCAATTAATGCCTGCCATCGCAGTGCTCACCTTGAAATGCTTAAAAGCTGGCTATAAATGCCTGGCTATAGCATATAGATATATGTTTGTATAGTAGTATGTGTTTACTTACTGAGTTGGAAAGCATCAATTTCAATTATAATTTGTGGCATTGTGTGAGCTGTGAAAACCTTTTTACTGCCAGCAGCGTCCTTGCCAAGGCATTTGCATGAAATATTTGTCATGGCAGTTCGTAGAACTTTTATTTAACATTTGTGCGCTGTCACACGTCAAACTTCGATGGGGTTGGCAATGGTCAAGTGGGCAAATGGGCAAATGGGGTTTTCAACCCCAATAAAAGTGAAAATTTCCTGGCTTGACACTATCCAAAACATTGTTTTTTTATGGGTCTAAGCTTAAACCAAATTCGAGTGTATAAGATGAGAGAACAAATACAGTAATTCAAAGTTTTTGTTTTTAACTTTAATTCAGTTGCCAATGCAGCATTTGACAGCAGCTAAACCAATGCACAGTGGGCCGAAAATATATATAATTTAATGGAATGAATGAATTTAATCAGCTGTAATAGGAGGGTACTTAAGTTAGCTTCATTTTATGTAAGCTAAACACAAAGCTGATCATCATTGGTTTGAATAAATAAATAAAAGATGCATATTGCAATTTTATGTAATTATTTTGTATGAATTGTGCAGAGATTTTTCACAATTTAAATAAAGATTTTATATTAAAAAATAAAATAAAATAAAATATAATCTGCTTTTTAAAAGCTGAACTTATTTTGTATAAATTGTAAAGAGACTTTTCTTCAATTTATATAAATACAAAAAAACTATATTTTGCTCCACAAAAGTTATTTTAATTAATAAAAAAATATAAATTCACTCGCCGTGGAATGAATTTTAGTAGTATATAAGTATAAGTAGGTATGACAGGATATGTATTGCTTTATATTATTTGCTTTATTAATAGCCCTTGAGAGATATTTATCCACGTTATAAGCAATTTCAATGAAAACTCTGCCTCTCTATTATTTATTTGTTATTTCCTAGTGCTACAAACTAAGGCTTATAAATTATATATATTTCGTATAAATTTCGTATAATAAACATAATTTAAAGGTGCCACAAAAGATTTGAAAACGTATAAATTAACCAAAAAGAAAAGTGATCAAACATGAAGTATTGACACACTGTGCAATGGATTGAATAATAGAGAGGGATACGTGCGGGCATGAAGAGGGGTTAGCAGCCTGTCATGGCCACATTTTCTGGTCACTTTAAAAGCGCCATGGCAGGATACAGCGGCAGCAGAGGCAGCAGCCCCCTCTCTCTCTCCCAGCATGCTCATCATTGATGCAAACAGTGAAATGCTTTCACCGACGCTCAGCTGCTCGCTTGGCACCAAAACACCCACCCTCCAACCCCCCCCAAACCCCAATGCCACACACGCCTTCAACCACTTCCACCGCCACCGTCGCTCCCACCCCCCGCACTCGCATACACATGTTAAGGTAGCCTTATTGAAGCTGACAGGCTGCTTGGCATTGCCTCTTGTTGCTCTGCTCGGCGCTGCGCTGTGCTGCGCCTGGCGCTGCGTGGGCGGCATCAGCATTGAGCATTGAGCATTGAGCATTGAGCAAAATTGATTAGATTAGGCAACTCCAACCGAGACAAACAATGGAGTATTTATACACTGAAGGTGTGGTGTGTGGGTGGGCGGGCGCAGTCTCCGTCTCCGTCTCCGTCTGTGTAGCAAAAGCAGGAAGCTGAATGACGTGTTGCGAGTTGCCCCGTTTCGAGACGCCTCAGTTGACAACAGACATAACATTTTTTTTTGTTTTTTAGTACGTCTGGCAAAGACACACAGTCCTTCCACACCTGGTGGCTTTTTCTGTTTGGTAAGCCCATATTTAATCACATTTAAATTGCACTTAAAGGACACACATAGAAACACACAGTGAGAGTCGAAATGTTGTGCTCATATTTTGATGAACGATTGAGAGTTTAAGCGCCTTTTAAGACATGCGATTGAAATGTAATTAGGCAATGCTAATGCCCCGATCCTTTGAGGGGGATGTCCTTAGCCGTAGCAGCAGCTACTGCTTTTTATTCAATTTGACACACCCAAGTAATTACTGGCCTAATTGCTTCTGTCTTTGCTTGCATCAAAATTAGACAAGAGCACAAGTAGACTTATGAGAGATGTTAGCCAAATAAAATTGGCCAGCATATTGAGTAGACACGGAATTTAAGCCGGGTGTTATTATCTTATTATGGAAATGCTGCTGCTTTGATGAGTAAAATATTCCCAAATGGCTTACTTAAGACTTACAGCTGAAGCTGAGTTGTTTTTAATTTTAAGAATAGGTTTCTTTAACTAAATGTGACGAATTAAGTGGCAACGAGAGAGAAAGTGATTAAATTTTAAATAAATAAAGCACAATCATGTTTCATAATTATGAAAATGTAAAAAAATAACTTATGAAATTAATTACTTTATCTAATTTGATTTGAAAACTATGGTAAAGGAAGCAAATGCTTATATTTCATATAAATGAAACATAATTATGTTTAATATATATGAAAAATTAACAAAAAAGAAAAAAATTATATAAAATACATTATTAAATGTGATTTAATCAATCAAGTTATAGCGAAGCAATTAGGAGATTGAATTTGAAATAAATGAAGAACAATTATGTTGCTTTGTTTTCGCCTATATCACAAGCTGACTACTAATTTGGCGCAGTTTAAAGCTGGCTAAAGCTAATTACCAACATTAGAGTATAGTTTACTTCCAATTTTCATCCTGTATCCATAGCAGGGATAGAGAAAAACAAGTAAGAATGCTCTAGTCGAGTATACCCCACTACGAAACTCTCTGTACCCAGGTCTAAAACTTCCAATCATATCTTCGTCCACTTACACATACATACACACATACACAAAGCAGCACACACACGAGTCAGGCATTTTAAGTGGCGGCTGTGCTTCTTCTTCTCCCCTTGCTGCAGCACTGAATCTTCTTTCGTCAATAACTTCCGTGTTTATTATCCGATCGACTTGAAATTTGGACAATAGATTAAAAGTTCCTAAAGTATTATACATGCCAAATCCCAAAGCTATATCTTTAAAATTGTTGGTATAAAACGTTTTTTATCGAATTGCGGGGGAACGGGGGGAGATTCCTGAAATTAGAAACAAACTTGATATGCGTATGGTATACAGGAACTTACATTTCAAATCTGGCACTTTTGATACTGATCAAGAGTATATGTATACATGTATGTACATATATATACTTTATAGGGTCGGAGATGTCTCCTTCTGCTTGTTACATACATTTAGTACCCCCCTTTTTACCCATATTATGGGTATAGGGAGTAAACACAATAACTAGAATCAATAAATTTGGTATGTGGGATTAAACAAAGATGAAATTTGTTTTAAATTTTAAATAATCCCCCATTCACATCATATTCGGGAAACATTATTTACATGCTCAAGGTTAATTTTTGGATGGATTTTTATTCTAATTGCGTATCCTAAATGTTTCCTGACTAGAAGATACTAAGCACAGTCGGGTTGTCCACTAGATTCAATCAGCATGTAATTGCGAAAAATCACATAAAATCTTAAGTTTTCTGGGAAATTTAGAAAAGTTGCAAACGATGTTACATATCCTTAATGACCTACGGGCCTTGGTTACTGGAACATTTATTATTTTTTAAGAGCCAGAGCAGCAGATGAACTCAAATCCAACCAAGGCAGATCATCATCTGCTGCTTGCTTGTACATATGTACTCAAGCCGAGACGATTTGAATGAAATTTATGAAAACTACCTACGCAGCGTTTACAACAACTTCACGTGGTTAGCTCTTCTGGCTGTTGTTGTTGCTGTTGTTGGCGTTCATGATGGTCTTGGTCTTGGTCTTGGTTGGGGTGCTGCCACGTTGAAGAAACCCCTGCGTGGTGGCATGGTGGCAAAGACAACACGAACACAAATCGGATGCAGCCGCGCTTAGCAATCTGAGAATACTAAGGAAAAGCGGTTAAGTGCCCCCGACAATGCCAGCGCAGCTAAGACTCAACCCGGACTCAACACATTGCCACAGAGCTGCGCATGTGTCGCCGCATGTTGCACATGTGTGGAACGTTACGCCGAACTGACTCTGGACATGGACATGGCCTCACATGGGACATGGACATGCGCGAAATGCGCCCGGCGTTTATTGAATTAACAGAACTGCAGAAAGCAGAAAGCAAAGACCCTAGACTCTGACGATTCTCGACTGGCAGTTGTCGCCATCACACTGGAGGCAGGGTGTTAAAAGTCACAAGGACACACGCACGTTGCAGTTGCAGATGCTGCCACACAATTGCAACCGAGACCCGGACCCGAGTCGAGGTCAAATGCAACATTTGCATTCCCTTTGCCATATGCCACTGCCAAAGCAGGGCTCCCGACTCTCCAACTCTGCAACTCTGCAACAATGTGGCGCCGTTAAAGTCGTAAATGGTTACTTGCCTCTGCATTTCAGAGCGTCGATGCGTGATTTTTACAGAAATTCGTGAAGGCATCTTCTGCTCAAAGAGCACAGCAGGTACAGAGTCTGATGAACAGAGTTCAATATTGAATACTATAATAATATTGAATACATTGAAAGGGAAGTACTACACTATGACTAATAGATTGCTAGTTGAAGAGTTTGTCAGCAATGAATGCTGCCTATGAAGCTTAAACGGAATGAAATATTTATATATTTATTATACATATTCTGTATATTATGACTAATACTTGCATATATAGTGAGATTCCTTATACTAGAAAGTAACTTCTCCATACGTCTTAGTAATATGACATTTGCATCTTAACAGATTGTCCTACAGGGTATGGGATAGTGAAACCTCTTAAAATTTAGCTTCCGGGAGATGGAACAAGTACTTTTTAAATTCCCGAATGTAGAACTCATGATTTGGCAATCACCTTTCTACATGAATTGGGATCCTAACCCTAACCTTGATATGGGGATTTGTAACAATTCCTATACTATCTGAAGGTCCTGGTAGCCAGGACTTATTCACACTGTTAACTAATAGTTTTAACTGTTATATAAATATATATTTGTTAGACTTTTGAAGAACGACAATCATATATGGAAGTTAGATTTTCTTTTTCAAATAGAACCCATAAAAAATAGTAATAATATAATAATAATTATATAAGTATAATATATATACAGTATCTACTACAAAATATCCAAAGATTAATCTTCTATCTTCTATCTATATCTATATATATATAAAAGTGAATGTCTGTCTGTATGTTCGCGATAAACTTGAAAACCGTTTAAAGGATCTTGATGAAATCTTTTATAATATATTCCTTGAAGTCGGGAATGTTTATAGCTATAGTTTGTTGTGTCATCACCACCCCCACACAACCACCCACTCATAAACGAAAAATGATAATATTCATGAGTATAATTTTACATTAAATAAAAACTATAATATCCACGAGTGTTAGTGTGTGTAAGTGTGTGGGGAAGGAAGTTTCATAGCAATTTTTTTACCGTGCCCTCGATCGACAATAATAAATATTTATAAGAATCAAAATTTAAATAAATATAGTTAGGAAATGCGAGCAACGCCGCGGGTATAAGCTAATATAATATATAGACAGTATCTATAACATAATATCCAAAGTATCCTCAAAACGCTTTAAGAGTGAGCAACTGACGATTACTCATGCACACGACTTTATATAGTCAAAAATGTCTATTTAACAGCAAAGGTTACTCATACACCGTAATAATGATATATACAATTATAATATCATGTATATTCTATAAATAGCACTTGTCCACTTATTTTGGGAGTTCATAGCTCGTAATTTGGTCAAGTTAGGTAGGCCCTTATTTATATATAGCGCTTGATTGATTAGATATGCCAGGACACTAATATTTAACTACACGTAGAATCAATATTATTTCTATACCATTAGTAGGCGACTCAATTTAAAATGATATGGTAGCTGCACTTTGACCCCGTGTAAGAATATATATCTGCCCTAAACGCTTTTCATGTCAACTAACGAGTTTTTGGGAGCCGCAATCACATACGTGACTAATTAAAGGTTAATTGAGGTATATGGTTTGGCTTTTTTTTTTTAAACTGTGAAAACCTCTTTACAACCGAAACATGTTGATAAATTCAAGTATATCCCGACACACACACACACACACACACATAAGGACCACTCAGTTTTCTAACGCATTTAGGTAGCGTTTATAGAGCGAATTTAATTTGTGAATTCTTCAATGAACTCGGAATGCTCATGGTTTTTAGGTCCCCATTGTAATTCGTCATTCCTGTGCGTGTGTGTGTGTGTGTGTGTGTGTGTGTTTAATGCTGCCAGACGCAGGTTAACAAAGTTTTTATAAAGCTACGTCAGGAATCAGCCTAAAGCACTCGAGTTTGGGCCCAAAAAAACAAGGACAATGTGTTGTGTGACATGACGGCAAAAAAATACAAAACGGGAAAACTGTAAGAAACGAGAGCCGAATAAATAAACAGACAGACAGACACACACTTATTCAATAGAGGAAGCCGTGGTGGGGCCAGTTGTGTGTGTGGGGAGGGGAAGTGGGGATACAGATACGAAACCAAGGAGACGTTTAGGCCTAAGGGGACGTGGGACGTTGAGGTGGCGTGCCCAATGGGAGGGAGCTGTACATCAAAATGGATAATTAACATTTATGAGCAGGCAATAGAGCGAGAACAGCATACAAAAGCTCGAACGAGTGGGAAGCAAATAGCAGGGGCGTATCCAGGATATCGGCTAGGGGGTTGCCAAGATGATGTGGGTCAATAACCATATATATTTCTTATTTTTATTAAAATACTCTAATTGGTGGGTAAAAGCTAAAAAAAATATAAGCTTAACTTTATTTTATAGCAGTGTCTGACTCTACAGGATATTTGTTGAGGTCTTGCAACATCCTTGGGTGGCAATCGAATATACTAACTTGGTATTATGAGAAGAAACAATAGAAGAATGTAAATAATAATGGCGGGTTTCAATAGAGAATCGGATTTTATTTTTTTCTCCCTAAAGTTATTATTTTCCAACAAAAACCCTTAAAGAATTAACTTATATTTAATAACAGAGATTGCATTAAAAAATTAAAGCATCTTAAATTATAACAAAGCTCTTCAAATATATTATTAGGTTATGTAAGCGCCAGTCTCCATTAAACTTTACAAAATGTACTCGACACATCGACACCCATCCTTCTGCTGCAGTAAATACGCCCCTGTTAAGGAGAGGGTGTAGGGAGGCAGGTGGGTAACAATCGAAGCGAGCCGCAGAGGAATTTCGGAAAAATAACTGTTGCTGCTGGGAACAAACAACAACAACGAACGGCTGTCTTAAGTGTGTGTGTGTGTGTGGGGGGTGTGTGTATGCGTGCGTGTGTGCATGAGTGAGCGCAAACAAAAACCATATGTTTCTTGTTTGCTTTTGCTTTCGTTTCGAGTGCAAACTCAAGCAGCAAACCTACTCAAGGCAGAGCGCCTGCGCGCTCCTGAGTGTAAACAGACCGAGTGGGTGAGAGAGAGAGTGTGTGTGTGTGAAAGAGAGAGAGAGCAAGCGTGAGCGACAGAGAGAGCGAGAGCGAGTGAGCGCGCGGCGCGCCATTTGTGTCAATGTGTGTGTGTGATATTTTGTTACACAAAACAGAAATCTGTTGCACCAATACAGCTAAAGGAACCGTTAGAATGCCGTGTATATGCTATGCGCTGGTATTGGTGAGCTTTTGCCCACTCAGTGTGCGCTCACTCTATGTGTGTGTGTGTGTGTGTGTGCTGGCTCGTTGGAATATTACGAGATTCATTCGACATCCTCACTGCATTCGCGAGGCTACGGCATAACACGCGTCCCGAGCTCGATATACACACATATACATATACATACACACATATACACAGAGACCACGCAGCGATACCGATACCGATAGATACTACAGTCCCGTATCCGTGTGTCTCTGTGCGCCCGTGCTCGACTACGTCAACGTCGTCGCTGCTGCGACGTATCCGTCAGTACGTTCGTACGCGTTCGCAGCGCCGCTTCTTCAGTTCTCAGATCTGCGCGTTTCGCACGCGTTCGCGTTTCCTCAGCGTTTTCTACTTGCGCGATTGTTTCAACACAACACAACACAACAAAACTAAATATAAATATAAATATCAGAAAAAAAAAATACAAAAATATAATTATAAATAATAATAGTAAAAGGTGCAAGAAAATGTGGCAAATGATGCCGCGGCGCGCTTTCATTTATTTTTACTCCAATCTATAAACAATTTTGACGTCTATTTCCAAAAATAATTATTTTCTAAAATAAAACACACAGAAATATATAAATAAAAATAACAATGCGTATATGCCACAAATATAACGTAGTATTTTTAAACTTTTATTTCGCCTGACGTTCTGTGCCGCCCACCCTCCTCCTCCTCGCCCCTTTCAATTGCTGTTTATAAATATTTACAATTATAAACAATACAAATTGTTTTACAGACACAACCCAACAATTTGGTGTTTTTGTTTGCCAAAGAAACACACAAAAATATATCATCATAATAATAATAATAAAAAGAGCAAACATAAAAATAATACTTGAGATGAATTACTATCAAAGTGAAAGTATATATATATATATAATCTGAACATATGTACAAATTAATGCAATTTTAATTGCCAATGTTTTGTGCGACATTTCGAGAGACAAAATAACAAACAACATTTATTTTGGAGCGCCGCATATTGTACACAAATTTATTTTATATGCAAATTTATAAAAGCACACGTTTTTAAGACATTTTATTACCAACAACAAGAATTAAAACATATATGTGCTTAATTGCAGCGCCATTTGAAGAATTTACATATAAAACAAGTAAGTTTCAAAGTTTGCAATCTGACAAAAATTGTAATTTAAACAATTATTAATTTCAATTAGTGGCGACATAAATATCTAGAGTTCTTTTTGGTGTGTTCCTACATTTCAAAATATTTTGAAATAATTTTATTACATTTAAAATGCATTTATAAATCATTTTTAGCAAATATTTAGTTTTCAATACAAATATCTAAGGTTAGTTCAATTTTTCCAGCTGAAGGCCCTGGCAGCCATGGCTAAGAACACTATGTTAACTCTTAGTTTAAACTAACAGTTATCATTATATAAATAAATAAATAAAATATTTCAATTTTAGTTTTTGAAATTAAAACCATAAAAAAAAGAAATTTTAGCAAATATTTCGTTTTCAATGCAAACATCAAAAGTTTTTAAAATTTCAGTCTTTGAAATTAAATTCATTAAAATAAACAAAAAAAATGTTAAGCAAATATTTAGTTTTTAATACAAATATCAAAATATTTTGAAATTTTAGTTTTTGAAATTAAATTCATTAAAATAAAAAATAAATAATTTTAAGCAAATATTTAGTTTTCAATACAATTATCAAAAGTATTTAAAATTTCAGTTTTTGAAATTGAATTCCTTAAAATAAAAAAAAATCAAATTAAATAAAAAAAAGTTATTTTTAGCAAATATTTAGTTTTGAAAACAGTTAACTAAAGTTATTTAAACTGTTTGTTTTTGAAGTGAACTGCATTTAAAAATAAAAAGAATAATTTTAAGCAAATATACAATTTCTTGGCTCAAATATTTAAAGTTTAAAGTGTTGCGATTCAAATGCATTTCTTAGCAAATATTTAAGTTATAAAGGTGTTTAAAAAGTTCTATTCTTTTGTGACGCTTTAACTAAACGAGTTACTTCATTTATTAGCCGCACTCTGACGTCATCAGCTACAACAACACACATTGCAATCAAATTTCTTATTGATATAGGCATACACACACGCACACACACACACACACACACACACAATTTATATCGCGCCTTTTACTTTTCTTATTAATATTTTCTTCAATTTTTTTTTTTGCATTTAATGCTCAAAATGTTTCAAACCTCAGATACACACAAACATCTGCTCACATTCAACATGTGTGTGTGCGTGCGTGTGTGTGTGTGTGTGTGTGTTTTGACTTTGCCAAAACTGATAAGCTGCCAATACACTACAGATACAGATACACACAGGCACATACATACATACATGTATTTATGTACATATACCAATAAATATACATATACATATATAGAGTAAATGATTCCAGCGAAGTTCAAATCCATTTCCACTGCTTCACACGTTATCAGTTCTTGCATGTAGTAGTTCTTGTTGCTCCTCCACACTGCTGGATTGACAAACTGAATGAATGATTCTCAACTGACTGACTGACTGACTGACTGATTGACGGCCTCTGATAATTGTCCGCACACTGTGTTTGTTTGTTGCTGCATTTTAAACGCCATGCAAAAATCTGCCGCTGACTTTACTTGCCTTATCAGGAAAGCTGAAGCCTCAGACTGAGCATGAGACATTGCACTTCCCAGTAGTGTCCGAACAGTTGGACACCTAGCCGAAAGTTACGTTCTAAACAGCAGTCCAAAATTTATACACAATTGATACACTGTGCAAAAAACAATGGCAGCTTGAAAACTTTGAGGAAATGCTATTCATATACAGAGGAATTCAATTTTCTGAAACACAAAGAGAAAAAGGTATCTAAAGAAGCTCTACTTTAGTATATAAATCGTACTTTACTATATATCATTATTAAACATTGTCCTTATAATGAAATTTTGTGGCAATGTATCAGCGTATATCGATATAGCTTTCCGATATATTTATTGTGCCCAAGAAGTTGAGGATTTACCTCCCTAAGCAAATTTCATTCTAAATAGGGAAAAATTTTAGCGTTCCAAGTGTTTTTTCTAGTTTGTTCAATTTTGATTTTATTTAGTATCCTTTTTTATATATCTGATCTAATACTTATCTAATCTAATACTTTTTCTATATAATTTGTTTTAAATTTAATTTATAACAGTTATGGCCACAAATCAGTTAAATTAGAGCGTATTAAAACTATATTCTTTGTGCTGTTATCGTCACTCTGTTAACGTCACTCTGTTAACTCTACTCTGCTACCGTCACTCAGTTATCGTTCCTCTGTTAACTCTACTCTGCTACCGTCACTCAGTTATCGTTACTCTGTTAACGTCACTTTGTTAACGTTAGTCTGTTAACGTCAGTCTGTTAACATCAGTCTGTTAACGTGACTCTGTTAACGTCACTGTTCTCTTTACTCTGTTAACGTCACACTGTTAACATCACTTTGTTAACGTCACTCAGTTATCGTTACTCATGTTAACGTCACTTTGTTAACGTTAGTCTGTTAACGTCAGTCTGTTAACGTCACACTGTTAACGTCACTTTGTTAACGTCTCATAACATCTCTTACCTGTAGATAACATAAACTGTAATGGAATTTATGATATCTCTCGCTTTTATGTTCAATAATTGAAGCTTACTTTGTAAGTAAGAAGTTAAGTTGGCTTTTCTTGATATTATGCTGAACTCATAAGCAACTTTCAGTGTATAAGGCGAGTTCTTAACCTCTTAGATATCCAGTAACATTTGAAAACCGTAGAGGTTCGGTTAATTTGTATTCATTCTTGATTCGAACAAGACTTTACTTTACTTTATTTAACCGTTTAAGAGCATATCAAGGCCCCACTATATCAGAGCATTTTCAAATGGTTTTTAATCTAACGCGCTAGAGATAAATGCCATCTGATAGTGCACAAGAACATTGTTTGTGGGGGGCTTGGGAGGGTACTTCTGACCAGCCAGCGGGGCATTTGCACTAAGCACAAAGGCAAAACCTTTGCCCTAGGCCTCCAGCTGAAAGCTGAAAAAATTGAAAAAGAAAAATAATAAACGAATATTAAAAAACGAAGAAAACGAATATATTCGTTATCAATCAATAATTTGGCAAAAGTTTGAAGTGTGGTTTGCGTTTTTACTGCTTTTGTTTTGATAACAACAAAATTTGCAATCGAATTTTTCTTTTCGCTCTACAAATTATTTTGATAAGGTTTTTGTTGTAGTTGTTGTTGTTGTTGTTGCTGTTGCTGCCACACTATCTCAAATGAGAGCGAGAGTTTTTTGTTGCGACCTTATCAGAACGCAACAAAATAAGGTATCAGAACAAATTGTATATAAATTATATATACACATTAAACATATATTCATATTTGCTCATTGTTGTTGTCGGCTCGACTCTTCAGTTTATGATTGTGTCACATTTTTCTTGATTATTATTATGATTTCTTTTATATTTTTTTGGTTGTCTTTTCGTTTGTTTGTTTTGCACACACTCTTCCACCTTCCTACTTGGGCGCACACTCTTATGCGCTCTTGGTCTAGTGTGTGTGTGTGTGTGTGTGAGTCTCCAGATAAGATACTATTACATAGTCCAAAGCGGCCCACATGCCAATGTTTGTCATATTTGGCAAGGGAACCTTGACACGAGTCTCGCATTGTTATCAAACATTGTTAATGCAATTGAAATACGTTTTTGCAGCTTCAAAAGAGATAAAAATAGAAATTTACTTTAGAAGAAATTCTATTATTATTTTTATTACGTTAAGTGTTCATTATTGGAATTTCAATTTTCAAGAATGGGAATTTTAAATTTACATAAATATTTAAATAGTTTTATTATTATATTCTCTTTTTTTGCTGTTGAAATTTTGCAATTTTTTTTTAATTTATTATTTATTACTAGTTTTAAATATTGAAATAGTGAAAATATCACAAAAATGTTCTGATATTGACTAAAGTTTCCTAAACAATCCCGAGTGTCATATCTTGAAATAGTCTGACGCAGCCAACTTAACTTGCTATACTTAATGTCTTTTTCAAAAGTGTGGCAACACTTTGAAGTACATTTTGACAAGCTGCTAGACTTAATGACTATTTCGAAAGTGTGGCAACTCTTTGAAGTTCATTTTGACAAGCTGATGCATTTTCCAAGTAATACTTAATATGAGTTCCTTGAAATCCTGCATTCCTTGGAAAAAAACGGGTATATGATGGTATCAAAGTATCTATTTATAACTAACAGCAGGGAAAGCAGTTAAGTCCAAATTAAGTCCGTTGCACACAACATTTTTGCTTGATTATGGTTTTGTTGGAATGGTTGTGTCGAGGGGCAGTGTAGAATGTCATTTTTTTCTGTAATATGTTCTGGCAAAGCCAGATAAAACAGGTTAATTAGTGAGGGTTGCTCGCGGAGTTGAGTAGCTTAATAGTTATTATAAAGCGGTCAAATGTAAGGCATAATCTAGCTTATTTAAATGGTAGTAAGCTATAATAGCTACCTTATTATATACTTTGATTACAGAAGTGTTTGCTCATGTCTTTATTGAAGTCTAACCTGAAGAGGGTTGACATTCCTGTTGAACAACCAAAACTCAAGATGTTTCAATTGGTTTCTTCACTTTTAGTCTCCTAATTTCAACAGCTTGCTTGTCTGTCTGTAATTTTTGTCAAGAAATGCCATCAAAAGGCCGGAACTAAACAAAATGTTGCCCCAGCCTTTGATTTGGCTCAGTGGCAGCGGCAACGACGCGTTTCTGTCGCGTTTTAAAACGCGTCGCGCGTGGCGCTAATTAAGTTGAGATTTACGACTATAACAACAATCGGCACATGCGCTGAGTGGGCTCACATTAACACTGAATAAGCCCAAGCCCAAGAACAGGCCAGAGCCGTTCAGCCGATCAGAAGGCGATCAGAACAGACAGTTGATTAATCTTTCAACTCAGAGCGAAAGTGAAATGTTGCTGTTGTTGTGGGCGAGAATTCACATGCGACTCCAAAAATGCTGAACTCTATGATGCCAACAAAAATTGAGTAAAAAAAATAAGAAGATGCTCAAATATTTATAATATATAATATAAGTAATTGCATTTTGTTGCAAACGTGTTCATAAATTTGAGTTTTTAAAATGACTTTCATTTGGCGGTGCAATAAAAATGAAATTTATGAAAGGTCTCTGGCTGTGTGTGAGTGTCATCTCAAATATTGCTCTGAGAACAGCAGCAGCAGCAGCAGCATCTCCACAACTGGTTTCCCAACTTAGCCAAAGTTCATTCATCCAAAATAATAATACGGAAAAGTTTAAAATTTGCATAAATTACTTACAGTAAATCGTAACAACAACAACGACGATAACAACGATAACAAACTGCTGCTAATTGCATGCGATACATTTAATGGTATTCATTTGAGATGCCTCACCAGTAGAAAACCACGAAACCCCAACAAAATGAATCATTTACTCAAATGCTTTAAACAAAACTTTAGTTTGTAATGATACATCGAAGTAATGGGAAGTAAACTTAGTTTAGTAATCAGGCATGATTATATATCGGAAGTATATATCATAATCTTTTTACTTATATATTATGGTTTTTCATAGAATTCAAATTACTGTCGAAACAATTGCATTGAGTGTGTAATTAAATTCAAATATTGTTAATAATACTTCAATCACTCATTTTATATCAAAGCCTGCTAAAACTACCAAAGTATGGTTAACGTTATCGATAGTATTGTTTGAGAGCTCGATTGTTATGTTATGTATTTTCTAACATGGCAGGAAATGTAATTTAATTGAATAATTAGCTAATAAAATATAGATATTATATATTTTTCAGCTCAAAATATGCGATTTAAATGAAAATATTTAAGCTATCGATAGTATCGATAACAAACGAATACTTTTAAATGTATTTTGTACATTTTAAACATTTTCCTAATGACTTGTAGTTATAAATGCTGCACATTTATCGATAACAGTAGCGATAGTACCCATAATGCGCTCTCAGGTTTTCGGTACTGATTATTTTTGCCACTATCGATATTTATATTTTTAAAACATTGGTGGAAATTTCTAAACAATTGTTGTTAAAATATATAGAAATAAATATATACATAATACAAAATTAAAAGAAATATTTTCTAGCTGCAAAGATTCTGATTAAAATACAAATATGAAAGCTTATAAAAATATCGATAGCATCGATGATTTTTAACATATTATTTAGTTTTTTCATATAAAAAATTGCTTATATATTTAACTGGTTGCACTGCTACCTTTTTGATAGCTTAAACTAGTTGTAATTAATATTATATTTCATTGTGTTGCTTGATCTTTAAGTTGTGCAATTAAATGGATTTATTGATAACAATCTCACACACAATGACAATCCCGTCGTTTCTTTTTAGTGCAAATTAATGAATAAATGCTTTTGGCCATTTGCCTAATGATCTTCAGGTAGCTTGGCGTCTTTGGGCCAATTAAAACTGCGCAAATGTGCGGCCAGCTTCTAATTGCCAACAACAATAATAACAAGTGTTAGACGGAATAAATGTCTTGACACACATTGCAACAGCAGCAGCAGCAGCAGCGGCAGCAGTTGTATCCTTTTCTGTCTGCGATATCCTTTCGCAACGCTCACTAATTTCCTTCCTTCCTTTGTTTGTATCTTGTTTCGTGTGTTTTATTTCTTGGCTTTTGTGCTGTGCTCAAGTATCTACACACACCGCTGCTGACCCAGTCAAGCGGCAAAAGCTGCAGATTGCAACCGCAAATGGTTAATTGTCGCTGTGAAAACAAACTGTGTTAAGTTCTGACCCCAGGCGCAACGTGCAACTGCAGGTGGCAAATGCAGCATTGCCATGTCCGGGTTGATTAGCTCTCTTTGCCGCCACCTCTTGCAATTAGTCAACAACCTTTTTGGGCCCAGTTAGTTAGCACTTTCAGCACTTGTGCACCTGCCAAGCAGTTTTTTTTGGTAACAACAATTCGCGCATTCCTGTGACGTCTTATTCTGATTTATTGCTTTTTATTATTTATTTATTTATTATACTGTGCGCTTTTGAGCACTTGATGAAGCGTGTGAATGGCAATCTAATCAAAGTGGCAAGTGGCAGCAGCAGCAGCAGCTAAAAATGCAGATTTTGATAAGGCCACGCATTGATAGCAAACAGAAAACAAAACAAGACAAAATTTATGTTACAATTAGAGGCTTGAATTGAAAGTCTATTTGTATATAACTTAGATGTTTTATATGTAACGAATCTTTGGATTTTGTGTGGATAACTATCAATATTTCTTAAATAAGTACTTCGATTTAAGAATAAATTAGAGAGAGAACCTGGCAATCCAGACGTTTTTTTTTGTGTACCAAGTCGATTTATTTATTTATATATTATTAAACTAATGTACAAGGACTTCCTTGACTTATTCGAAATTATATTTAGCTAGCTCCTAACTTAAAAGTCCGAAAAAAATTGAGCTACTATACTTTTAATAATACATATTTTCCGATTCTTTTGTGGATTACCAAAAGTATTCCTAATCCAATTTAAGCTTCAGATTTGTTGTGAATTGTCAAGCAATGGCGACGTTTTTGAGGGAATACTGGTATATTCCTTCATTGTAAAGTTCTATACTATAAATAACAACTTATTCTAGCAATAGCGATCCTGTTATATTCTTCTGATTCGGATCTGTTTCTATTTTCGACTTCGATGACATCATTGACCACAATCACCAGCATAACTGATCCCTGATCAACTATTACAAATAATCAATAAGTTTGATACTTTCTGGTGAACGCCGTCAAATAAAAATTTAAGGCGTTTAACGACTCAATTTGTTTAAATTAGAAGCTAGAAGTATTATCTCGTATTGTTTTCTTTTAACAGCTTACTTATATAAGTCTAAGCATGGACGAAAACATTTTTGTATATTTTTTTCCCATAATTTATTGATTAACTTCTTTGATTTCATCTGTGTATTTATCACAATTACCTACACTGACAAACCTAATTTTAAGCTGTTCAACAAATCATTCGAAAACGCAATTTTCGGCTGTTCTGAGTTCCACAAAACCCATTGACTGCGCTAATAAGTATGCTATAGTTTTGTAGCTTAGACATTCAATGTGACGACTGCTGTCTAATCTTTACTTAATAATATTTATCTCTATTTTATTATCTATCAGTTTTACAACCTGTTGCATTCACATGATGTATGGCTCTTAAAAAATCGCCTTAGACTTCTTTTCATATATGAATTAATGCATTAGACATGTATTTAAATGTGTGCTTAATGCGCATTCTCCAAGATTGAATTGGTCAATGCTTTGATTAATTGCGCTACTTCAAAACTGCCCAGCTGCCCCTACTCCTTACCCTTACTCTCCCCCTGCCCAAATCCATCTGCCTGCCCCGCCTGTGGCAACTTTGCCAACCGCTAAGCAGCTTCAATTATTCATGTTTCGTGCTGTGCAGTGACGCACTTTTTCTTTATTGTCGCCGTTGTACTTGGTTGGGGCTTCAAATGCGGGTCCTTATCGCGATTGGAGGTTGAGCTTCGATTTGTTGTGTAGCTTGTGTGTGTGTGTGTGTGTGTGTACGCGTGTGTGGGTGTGTGTGTGTGAGCTATGCGTACATCTGGTTATTGCGCCACTCAAGTAACTTGAGGTCAACAATTATTGCTGCCTTTCACTATAAATATCAGCTGAGTAAGTTGCGCGATCCAAAGCCAGCGGTTTTTATTCCTTATAAAGCTGCTTTGTTATGCCAAGAGATCAACAAAAACTCAATCAATATCCAATCAATTTTAAATACACACACACACACACACACACAAATCAAGTATAGTCTGTTGATTAATGTCAATATTGGTCGAATGTCCTTTTTTGCTCGGTCCCCCATTAGGTGGATTATCTGTGCGCTTTGCATTTTAATTACGCACCAACTTTTTGGGTATTGTATTAACAGACATTTTGTGCCAATAGCTTCAACTTTTCATAGTTTAAACATATAAACTAAATAATTACATTTGTTTGCAGCAGAAAACAGTTTCTAAACTTTCATATGTGCAAAAGAGGTAAAACAAAACTAGAGATGGCAGAATCGATAGTATTGATGATGCGGCAATTGGTTAAAACTATCGATTGTTTTGGTTAATATTGAATGATTAATGCCACTATAAGCTGAAATTGTTGTGGTGTAGAAACGTAATTGAAATGAATAATTAAGAAAAGTATAATTACCTTTATTGTTTTTATATTTTGAAGCTGCAAAAATGAAATAGAAATACTTACAACTATCGATAGCCGATAGCTTTTATCGGTGATTTTGCGGAATAAGTGAAAATCTATTTAATTTTGTTTTGTGTTATTGTAACCAGAGTGATCTGGATCATCAGATCTCTGCTGGGTAGATTTCTTTATATTTTTCTATCGATGTTCTACTGCCAGTCTGGCTTGTCTCCTCTCTAGGGTCCACAGTTCATGCAATAAGTATCTGTATCACTGTATGTTTTGGACTGACGCACGTGTGCCACTTCTAATTATGAGTTTTGTTTGCTTTCTATCTATATAATGCTTATGTTTTGATTGGGTCAGTTAGCAAGTTGTTGTGCCCGTGTACATTTAACCTTGTCAGGTACTGTTGGCAACGCTGCGTATGCGTAATGTGCAATGACTCTTTGAATTATTGTTGTATGGACTTAGAAGAAAGCAAGAGGAAATCACAAGCCAGCTACTTAGCTCTAGTCAATGACTAACTATTACTTTTATTTTCATTATAGTGAGCAACTATTGCATTGTTATGGCACTTTATCAGCCCAGATCGGCGCGTCATTCAAGCATTATCGATACAGTATCGATTCATTGACACAAACCGACTTCCGTCTTTCTTTCCGCATATCTTTTATTTCAATAATGACAAATACAAAACGCACGCACGCTTCACATAATGATTTTCGTATTGAGTTTTTTGGTAGGCCCTGTGCTCCAATTCGACGTTTTGTCGTTTTGAATGGAAGGGCTTTACGTCAAGGTTGCCGCACGTGGAGTTCACTCCCAACCATTTGACAGGCCTCAGCGCCAGCCCCAAGCCTCTCCATCCGACACTCAATTTCACCCCAGCTGGCTGGCCAGGGTTGAAAGCTGAAACATATTGCGTAGGTCGTCGTTGTTATATGTTGTTGCTGCGTGAGGCACACTCATTTCTAAGCAAACGTTGCCAAGGCAGCAAAGTTGTCCTGGCCGGAGGACAAACAAGCAGCTCGCTGCTTGCTGCTCGCTGCTCGCTGCTCACAAGGCGACAAAACGGCAGCCGAGCAGAGCAATTGAAATTCATCTGCCTCGATTTCCGGCACTCGCACTCGGAAATTTGTGCTTTCCCGCCGTGACTGGACCTGCTTGGTGAGGCAACAACGTCATGTTTACACAGCCAGACGTACCAAAAATAAGAATAAAAGGAAACACACATAACAGTCCAGGACACACGCATATAGCAGACTGCTCGGAGATGTGGCTCGCGTTTCTTGCCACGTGCCTTAATAATAGCCACAGGCGTCTGTTAAATTTTGTATCCTGTAGCTTGAAATTTCTCATGGGCATGTTGTGCTTAATCAAATCAAAAATTGTTAAGCATCCGAACATTTTTCTACGTCTATTTAACATAAAATGTTAATAACAGCAAGTTCTTACATTGCACTTGCTGTTAGTCAGAACTTAACATTACCTTTTGATGTAAATAACAGCGCGCTGTTTACTTAACAGAACATGGCACTATGTTAGCAAAATGTTAGTATTGAGTGTATTTAACATAACATAGAATTGTAATAACAGCGTGCCTTTAACCTAACATAATGTAACATAACATAACTAACAAATGTTAGTAACAGCGCGCCATTCATTTTGCGGAAGCGAAATTGACTTCAGTGTTCACATTTCAATTCCGCGAATTCAATCCGCAAAGTCTTCACAAATTTATAACGAATAACATTAAAAATAAATTCGCTTTTGCAGCATCTTGCCGAAAGTAGAAACCGGAACAAACCAGAATAATTATTAGCGAAATATTATTAAGTTACATAACAGACCAAATGTTGCGAAAAGAAAAACACAGCTGCATAAATATCTTGTTATGTATTTTGTTTTTGGACCTTCAAGCATGAAGGAAGCTTTCAACATAGACCTGATAAACAGAATTAAACTAGGGGGAATTACGCTACTTATCATTATCTACGTATTCTACGATATTTATGGATTTATGACGATTAGCTAGTGAATGGGAATGGGTTGTGTGAAAGTAAATTATGAAAGAACTTCAAATTGGCTAGCAAAGTTTTATATCAATTTTTTAAATTGGGAACTTTTGCAGCGTATTTATTATTGTTTTTCTTGTAAAAGAAAACAGAATTTTTGGTCGTTTCCGTTTTAAGCAGTTTAGTTTTTTGGTCTTTGCTTTGATGAACAAATAATTAACCCAACTTTGTCGACGGCTCATTGGGAGCCTATTGATTTTGAGGTGTGTGCGTGGGCGCCTGGCACCTGAAGGACATCAAAGAATACGCAGGAAACGTCGCTAATCACGCGTATGAGCGTGTCCAGTGAGCTGCGCTCAATGAAGTGCGAAGGCTACACCAAGGTAAGGAGGAAGGAACAAAAAAAAAAGGAAAAAAGGATTTGCATTGGTCACAGAGGACGCACGCAGCACATAAATTAAGTCAGGTAATGTCCTTAATGGGACAGGCAGTACAAAAACACACATACACATACAAGCACACAAAAAAACACACACAAAATGGGTCATAGGGCCCTGGACCGCATTGTATGTATGTAGGAGGTGCATTGAACTTTAAGCACGTGGCCAATGAAGCGTCAACAAGTTGCCTGCTGGCTTCCTAGGAGGACCATGGGAATCCTTTTGAAGTCAGCGGCCAAGTGGGTTAACACACAGGTCCCTAGGTGCCATAAATGATTGCTCAGGCAGGGATTATTGGGGTCGGAGTTGATGGAATATGGGAATTGTGGGATGCTTTATTAATTGTTCACATGGATACCTCAGATTAATTTATTTATGCTTTTTCTTTCTTTCTATCCTCTCTTACAGATACCTGAGAACACTTTATACTGCAACATATTTATTTAACATACAACAAACAATCACAAGAGCAAACAATATATAATATATATATATACATATAAAACTAGTAAAGAAGAACATTTGCCGTTTCGAGAAGCCGTCCAGCAATTGTATACAGAGCTACTTATATATAAAGCATTATATGTATATTAAATATGCCCAACGTCTGCCACAGCAACAGCAACAGCAACAACAACACCTAAAGGAAACAGGAGTAAGGCGATCTCTTTCCTTACATTTAATCCAACAGCTCCAACAACAACAACAACAACAACAAGTGCAACAACAGCAACATCAGAGGGATATTTTTATTGTAATCAGCATTTGAGTATCAAATCTGAATCTGTTGCCATGGGTCGCAAGAAAATTCAAATTTCACGCATCACCGATGAACGCAATCGACAGGTGAGTTGACCACGCTGCGTATACTTAATGCCACAGACAGGGTTTCCTCTAATTTAATAGAAATTCTTCGATTTCATAGAAATGCTTCAACTTTATTAATTAAAAACCTACACTTGGGTAATTTAATACAATTCCAATGATATTCGAGACGAGGCAAACAGAAAAGAAGCTCTTCAAATTAGCAATTAATGCTGCAGGCATTTGTGAGCTGATTCCTTACAAATGAGCCAGTTCATATTAGTGTAGTTCCCTTGAACTATTGTGAGCTCTATAAGATATACCAGTCTTAACCAGCAATATATAGTATTCTTTGTTCATTCTTTCACTTTTGAGTTGTTTGTTAGTTTCTTAAACTAGTTCCAAACCAATACTATCACTAGCTTCTCTTTAGATTCTAGATTTACTATTAGTTCCAGACATATACTGTCACTAGCTCCTTTTTAGATTCTAGATTTAGTATTAGTTCCAGACAAATACTGTTGATAGTTCCTAGATTTACTATTAGCTGTATTGTATAAAGTATTTTCATTAGCTAGAAACGTAACTTGTTCAAGCAATCTTAACCATTTAACTTTGTTTACTTTATCAAGTTATTTATTAACATTGCATGTGAACTAGTTCCAATCCAAATGCTCTTACTAGCTTATTGGTTTCTGAGTCTCCTATGAGCTCACATTGTAGTATTCACAATAGCTATATACTTTATACTATATACTATATATATATATACTATATACTATATTCTAGACTATTTCACCGAGTACCAACATTAAAATTAGTTTACTTATTAGTTCTTTAATCCGTTGGGACTGTACTTTCTGCTGAATTCTTAATTCCGTCTCTCTTATTTGCCTGTTTTTAAGTAGCAGCTAACTTTTTTCACAAATCTAAGCCATTTAACTTTGTAATAATTCATTTTTGTAAAACTGTTGCTTTGGTTCAAATGAATCACTCGCACATGATGTGCGTGACTGTGGGGCTAAGAAGCCTCTTGTGGAAAAACCATTTGTGGCATCGTAAAGGTTAATGCCTAACCAAGTTGTAAACGCGTCATAGCTGACAGCAACAACAAATACAACAACAAATACAACAACAACAAGTTGACCTCTGGCCCTGACTTGGCTATAATCGATTCATTACCAAACTCAGTTAGTGGACAAGGGACAAGCTAGCGTCTAATTACAATTTGGACACATGCATAAATATTTAAATAGGCAATTGTGAACAATTTGTGAACTAACATTTCCGTTTCTCCACCAACCACCCCACCCACCCATCCAGGTGACCTTCAACAAGCGCAAGTTCGGGGTCATGAAGAAGGCCTACGAGCTGTCCGTGCTCTGTGATTGTGAGATTGCGCTGATCATCTTCTCGTCCAGCAACAAGCTCTATCAGTATGCCAGCACCGATATGGATCGAGTGCTGCTCAAGTACACCGAATACAATGAGCCCCACGAATCCCTCACCAACAAGAACATCATTGAGGTGAGTCACTCGTTACTTTATACTCGTTACACGTTACTCTTTACTCGTCACGCGTTACTCGTTACTTTATACTCGTTAGTTTATACTCGTTACTTTATACTCGTTAGTCTTTACTCGTCACGCGTTACTCGTTACTTTATACTCGTTACGCGTTACTCGTTACTCTTTACTCGGTATAGCTGCCTGTTAGAGGTGGACATCTATCTATTGATGGTGTCGATGTTATCGATAGCTTAAATTATTACTGTAAAATCAATCGATAAAGTTTGTAAAATATTTCTCATTATCGGAAATATGTCGCTATAAACCTACAAGCTTTGTTTTGTAATGCATAAACTATAGGTTAATTTAGATTTTTCATCAACTTAAAGGAGATTTTGTTTAATCTAGTGAAATGTATTGCAAATTTTGACTATTACGCATCAAAAATTGATCGATAAAAAGCATTTTGTAGACATAATTAAACACTTGTACTTATCATACAAAAAGTAAAAGTAAATTGATAAATTTAACGATATACTTAGGCTTCGTATCAAATAATTGGCATAGATATATCCATAAACTTTATTCAACTTATATCCATTCCGATTCAGTCTCGAAGGTGAAAAAACCTCGATTGTAGTTCACAAAAAAACATCGATGCTATCGATTGTCATCGATTGTTCTCCAGCTCTGCTAACTATCTATCGGTATTCGCGGTAGGTGCTCCGCGGGCATTTGGCAGTTGCATAAAATTATGAAAACTCAAGTGAGCTGTGAAAAGCGCAGCAGCCACGCGGAAAACAAACAAAGCAAAAGGAAAACAATAATAATAACAACAACAGCAACAGCAACAACAACAACAAAAGCTATGCAACTAAGCGACAAAACGTTTAGTTTTGGCCCTAACAACAAAGACAATACTTGTGGGTAGGGCCTGGCGGAGGAGAGAGCTGAGGAAGACGCCAATGAATTTTGCATTTCTAATGCGACATTGTCGCTGCTGTTCCTTTGTTGTTGTTGTTGTTGTTGCTGTCTTTTGTTTGCTGCCTTTTAAATTGTTTTGTAATGTTAATGCCGTGCAGAGCGTAGACAAGATTTACATAATTTAGCACATCAACAGAGCGGCGACATGTCAAGTGCCAAAACCCCTCAGCCCCTCTAGAACAAACCCAGGCCTCGCCACGGCCAATTACGAGTACGTGCGCCCCGACACCCTCCAACCCATTATTAACAATTGCTCCCTCTCTCTCTCTCTCTTTCTCTATTTCTCGGCTGACATTTGCAGAAGGAGAACAAAAACGGCGTCATGTCACCGGATTCACCAGAAGCGGAGGCCGACTATACGTTAACCCCCCGCACCGAAGCCAAATATAATAAGATCGACGAGGAATTTCAGAATATGATGCAGCGCAACCAAATGGCTATTGGCGGTGTTACGGGGGGTGGTGGCGGCGGCGGTGGGGGTGGGGGGCCAAACAGGCAAATACCGAACACAAGTTACACGCTGCCAGTATCGGTGCCAGTGGCCGGCTCCTACGGTGAGAATCTGTTGCAGGCCAGCCCACAAATGTCCCACACAAACATCAGTCCACGTCCATCGAGTTCAGAGACGGATTCAGGTGGGATGTCCTTAATAAGTTAGTACAGTGTCTCGGGTGCACAATTTTCTTTTATTTCTACTTTTGTTTCACATTTCACGTTACTTCTAATTAGTTACTCGTTACTCGTTGTTTTATTTTTAGTTTTTGTGACTTGCGTCTTGTTAACGCCGACTCAAAGAGTTCTATTTAATTTGATTTACTTATTTACTCGTTATTGTTTTGATATTTGTTTTTTAGTGACACACTTGTCATTATTACCCCCGAATAAGAGGCTCCTAAACCATTTAATCAACCTTTAATCAACACGTTAATCGCTTCTTGTTACATTTTTGTTCTCTAAACTCCCACAAAGAGACCTCTTAAACCATTTAATCAACCTTTAAACTGTTATTCGTTTTAATGTTTATTTGGGACTTGTATCCTGTCATATTTATCCTCGACTAAACATCATTACATCTTTCTAATCATCTCTCAAACTCTTATAAGTTTCTCGCTACTCGCTACTCGTTACTTTTTTCCTTTCTTATCATTTTTGACCCAATTAAACGATCTTTTAACTACTTAATCATCTCTTAAACTATTTAACATAACACGCTACTTTTTATTAAAACTTTCTAATCATATCTCAAACTCTTATAAGTTACTCGCTACTCGTTACTTCTTTCATTTCTTATTAGCTTTACACCCAACTAAAATAATCTGTAACTACTTAATCATCTCTTAAACTATTCTACTTAACAGGCTTTTTTCATTAAAACTTTTTTATCATCTCTCAAACTCTTATAAGTTTCTCGCTACTCGCTACTCGTTACTTTTTTCCTTTCTTATAATTTTTGACCCAATTAAACGATCTTTTGACTACTTAATCATCTCTTAAACTATTTAACATAGCACGCTACTTTTCATTAAAGCTTTGTTATCATCTCTCAAACTCTTATGAGTTACTCGCTACTTGCTACTCGTTACTTCTTTCATTTCTTATTAGCTTTACACCCAACTCAAATAATCTTTAACTACTCGTTACTTTTTTCTTTTCTTATCATTTTAAGACCCAATTAAACGATCTTTTAACTAGTTAATCATCTCTTAAACTATTCTACATAACACGCTACTTTTCATTAAAACTTTTTAATCATCTCTCAAACACTTATGAGGTACTCGCTACTCGTTACTTTTTTCTTTTCCCATAATTTTGCGACCCAACTATTTAACTATTTAATCATCTCTTAAACTTTGGGCTTATGTTTTCTCATTCTGAAAATATTTAATCATCCTTTAAACCTGCACAACTCGTTTAGATTTAACACTACAGTCTAAGTTGCATGCAATCGTTTGTTTTCCGTTTACATTTCTATTTTTCCATTTTTGGTGACAAACTGATTAAAGTATTGCATATTCTTATATATTTCATACATCAGTCTATCCATCGGGTACCATGTTGGAGATGTCAAACGGTTATCCACATTCACATTCGCCGCTTGTGGGATCACCCAGTCCAGGTCCCAGTCCTGGCATAGGTGGGCATAACGACTCTATTTCATAACACAATAGCCTCTCTCAGTTTCCCCTTCTAACACATACTCGCCAAACCACACATAATATATGAAATTAGCTCAGTTAGCAAAAGTATTTAACGGACACTCGCCCCTGACTGATCCCCCCCACTTCGTACCCTAATCACAGACACACTTGACACCAGGGCTGTCTAGTAAATTTACTAAACAATTATAACAATTTTTACAGCGCATCATTTGCCCATTAAGCAACAATCGCCGGGCAGCCAGAATGGAAGAGCTTCCAACTTGCGTGTCGTCATACCGCCCACCATAGCGCCGAACATGTCGGCAACAGCGGAGGATGTCGCCTATGCAGATGTAAGTCTGGAACAGATCTAACAACTAACATACAATTATCTGTATAACCTTGCAGAGGTTGTTATTATAAAGAATTTCTATCACTGATCCTTCACTTTAACCAAACCCTTCAAATCGAAGTTCCGTTATGCTCTTTAGGTGTTGACTAACTAAGTTCAAGTTTTGACTTGTAAAGTTCCTAAGTCCATACTTAGAAGCTCTCATAACTACTCTTCCTAGACTTCTAACTCTCATAACTTTGTCAAAACTCAACCGATTTTGAGTCGGAATGTCCTTTTTGGTCATCATTTCTTTAATAATTTATCTCTAGATTAATTTTAATTTATTTTCGGAAATACAATTTCTTTATTCTGTTTCCTAACTCCTAAATTTGACCTTACTCCCCCCTTATACATTTGACACAAAGTTTCAAAAAAAAAAAAATTGAAATCTCAAAATCTTATTCTTTATAGATTATGGCCATCAAAATAAGTATTATACTCTATTTTAAAACTTAATCTGAGATGGTTAATTTTTGGCCAAAATGCATGCCAAAAATTCAAAGAAAATTTGATTTACAAAGTTTCCAAATCTTTGAAGAAGTTTCATCTTAGATTTCCAATTCTCACAACTTTGTCAAAACTCACCCAATTTAACGCAGAATGTCTTTTTAGTCACAATTTGTGTTCTACATTGATTTTGCATTTGAATTTTAAGCATGGTTGAATATATATATATATTTTTTTCTATATTTTTACCTAAAATATTCATATTTTATGGATAAACGTAGCAGCGGCAGAGCCAGACGTCGCTGAATACGCCGGTGGTGACGCTGCAGACGCCGATGCCGGCGTTGGCGAGCTACTCGTTTGGGGCGCAGGACTTCTCGTCTTCGGGTGCGATGAGCGCGGAGATAATGAGCCTGCCGCAGTGGCATCAGGGTCTCGTGCAGCACACTAGGTGGGTAGTCCAGGCCCCGAGCCCGGCGAATAGCAGCAGCAGCAGCCCCAGCAGGCAAACACATACACTTAACGGCGACCAACATCATAATCTGCCTTGCAGTCTATCGCACTTGGCTGTCTCGAATAGCACACCGCCGCCCGCCACCTCACCCGTCTCCATAAAGGTCAAGGCGGAGCCACAGTCACCGCCGCGGGATCTCTCCTCCAGCGGCGGACATCAGCATAATAGCAATGGCTCCACGGGCAGCGGCTCCAGCAGCAGCAGCACCAGCAGCAATGCCTCCGCCAGCGGTGGCGGTGGTGGCACAGTTCCTGGCGGTGCTGGTGTTGGCGGCGCAATTATCACACATTTGAACAATGCCAGCGTACTCTCTGGAGCGCCGGGCGGCGGTGGCGGCGGGACGAATGGCAGCGCCGAGCAGGCCACCAATTTAAGCGTCCTCAGTCATTCGCAACATCTGGTCATGCCCAACTCGCGGCCCTCATCCACCGGCCACATAACACCGACTCCAGGTATGTCTGAAAGTTCTTCTTTCAATTCTCCTTCAGTTTTCTCAAATGAAATTTCGCTTGCAAATTCTCTCTTTGATTTTGTACTAATTTTGTGATATTTGATCCTTTTGTTAATTATTAAATGCGGCATGTTTCTTAATGCTACAAAATGCCTTAAAGCGAAAGATTTAAATCTTGTGCCGGCCCATGCGGCGTATACGCAATTTAGACGTTGCACATGCGCCGCGTGTGCCGAATCAATAAACGTTTAAAATTTCCATTGTTCTTCAATATGATTTCTCTATTTCTGCCGCCAAAACAACTTTTGTTCGTTTGATTAACCAACCAACATAACAATAACATCAACAACTATATGACAATTTTTAGGGCATGATAAGTATGAAGGATATCCGTACCGCGCGCTTATGGGACATAATTCTAGATGGAATTTTGCCGGTAAATTGGCCAAAAACAAACAAACAAACAAACAAAGCATACAATACATACATACAATCAATTTACATATACTACTACATGCATATCTCACACAAGAAACACAACATAAGAACACATCAATACACATACAAAGGCTGATGAGCCATCGATGACGCTATCGATAGTATCGATTTCATTAGCGATGATAGTGTTTATTGCATCAACAGTTATCGATTCGTCAAAATTTAACTAAAATATCATCATACTTTATCGATTATAGGCATTATTGATCGTTTATCAGCTGTATTATCAAAATTTTGTATATTTTTATTGAATCTCATTAGGTTTCATAAATCAAATATCAATTGTATATATGAGAGCTATTGATACTATCGATTTCGTGCGTGATGACTTGTTTTTTGGTACAACATTTATCGTTTGTTCAAAATTTACTTCAAAATTTCAGCATAAACTCTCTTAAATTGAGCGATTATGTGCATTATCAGCTTTTGTACATATATTTCTAACGAAATTTTGTCAATCTCTTATAAATTTTGATATTTTATACAAGCTAGTTATAAATTTTTGGAATATTTCTATCTTAATCAAACAGTTAGACAAAATGCTTAACAATTGCCTGCCTTGTTGTTTCTTAATACTTGACTAACCACTGGCAATGCCAGTTAACCAGAGTACCTGTGCTCATTTAACACACACATTAAACACATCCAGACATACACACACACACTACACATACACATACCGACACACACACACACTATATATAATCCGATAGTTGCCAGGCGTTGAATGCCTTAGCGTCTGGCCGTAAAAAGCCTGCCTGCTGCCCGTGCCACACACATTTGAACTCTGTACAGCTCAAACTAATAGTTTAACAGATTTTATTATCTTAAACGCAGGTGCGCCCAGCAGCGAACAGGATGTGCGTCTGGCAGCTGTTGCCGTGCAACAGCAGCAACAGCAGCAGCAGCAACAACAGCAACAGCAGCAGCAACAACAGCAGCAGCAACATCAGCAACAATTAAGCGATTACGATGCACCCAATCACAAAAGGCCGAGAATATCGGGCGGCTGGGGTACATAGCCGGCACGTGTTGCCGCGTTAAGCAACTATAAGCTACAGCTGCAACAGCTACAACAACAGCAGCAGCAGCAGCAGCAACAACAACAGCAGCAGCAGCAACAACAACAGCAACATCACAATAGCAACAAGAAGCCAGTCAGCAACAGCAGCGGCAGCGGCAGCAGCAGCAATGATCTGGTTATGATGCCCCCGCCACCGCGCAAGGAACGCTCGTTTTATGGGCGTGGCGGCTACGATTGTTATGGCCAACAACTAGCTGTTGGCTATGGCCCGGAGCAACAGCAGGCGGAGTAGCAGCAGCAGCAGCAGCAGCTGCAGCAACAACAACAACAGCAACATATTAGAGCACAGAACTGTTTCCAGACCAGTGCAATAGTTTATTGATTAGTCCTCAGCTGGAAGCGTCAAGATTTGTTAATGGTTTAAGTTTAAGCAAACAAGTGACAGTGTCATATCTACAATTATTGTCTAATGTGTAACTTATCTATACAATATATATATACAACATATATATATGAGATACGTTTATGGTAATAGTTATAATTTTAAATTATATATATATACATGCATCTGCATATATGTACATGCGTGTAAATCTTTATATATGTATAAGTTTGTGCGCCCCCAAGCCCCAATCACAACCACAACCACAGTCTCAGTCCCAGCCCCAGCCCCAAGAGCCGTTGAAAGCCGTAGCTAGTTAATTGCATCCAACTATATTAAATTGATAGTAAGTGTAAGTAAGCGCAGGAGAGTGAAGTTTTCAAAGCGACTCGAAAGCAGCATTAGTTGTTAGTGTGTTGAGCTGATTTAGTTTAATTCAATTGAATAGTTTTAACTTGTAAGTGAACAACAACAACAACACAACACAACATACACGTTTGATGTACATACACTTATATATATATATATATATTTTTGGGTTCTTAGGCTAAATTGATCCCCTGGAGAGTCGCGTCGATAAGTTTTAAACCTACACAATAAAAATGATGAAAAAAAATATGCTACAATTATAATTATAATTACAAGATACGTAATACATGCAAGTCATACTATATATGATATATAACTATGAGATAGGCAAGTGAGTATACTGTTTTAAAACCTAAGAACACAGTTTGTAATATCCCTCCCCCACCCCCAAAACAGACACACACACAGAAACACACACATCAAAATGTACTCAAAAAAAAAAATCAAAAGGAAAACATTTTGCCAAGTTTGTTTGATTTATTATTTTGATTATTAATTAACGTGCAATTTATCCATACGGCTTTATGAATTATGCACACTGCTTGCAATAAAAATTATAAATCTATTTTATTCAACGACTCAGTTTACTTTTATATTATTTTAAACTTAATTTAAAACACTAGATCTAAGTTTTAGTTGTTTTTGGCAGACAGAGCGATAGAGAGAGAGAGAGAGGTAGGTAGATAAAGAGAAAGTAAAAGTAAAAGTAATTGCAAAAGAAAAAACAGTGCTTGATTTAATATTAATTGTAATTTGTTTAAGCCTTTATTTGATAGACTTTATTCTCTTCTTCTCTAAGCAAAACGAAGTCATAATTTGTAATTAACTTAAAGTGAATTTCTGTTCGATTTAAAGCGTTTCAAATTTTGCGCCTTAAGTTTTGTATTTTTACATTTATCATTTATAATTTTAAATGCAGTTTGTAAAACAAAACAACTCAAAACACACAAAATATAATTTAAATAAAATGATTATAAACAATTTCAGTTCTAATGATTTTCATTTTCGTTTTCAATTTATTACATTTCATTTAAACAGGCGCTCCCCTCAACAGTTTATAATGATGATGATGATGATGATGATGATATAGTAAATATATTTATGTACCTAAAATGTGGGTGTGGCTGTGTACATGTCAATTGCCCATATTATTTTAAATATTCACTCCTTTAGAGGTAAACGCGCTCTGTAAATATTTGCGCTACCACAATATGACCTGTTGCACTTTATACAGCAAATTATAAAAATCGAAAGCAAACAAAATTGAAGTACATATGCAAATAATAATAATATGCCAGTATTTGCATACATATGTACATATTGTACTTACTTACACATATGTATGCTGTGGACTATAGCAGCTGTGCATATAGCAGCGCAATATGAGCGATCTGAATGCACAGCACAACAAATGAACACAAACAATAAACATTTACACTTTACAGGTTTCCCAAAAGAAGAACAAACAAGCTTTACATACATATACTTACATACAACTAAACTGAGTTGTATAAGGCATATATATATACACACACGTACATACATTTAATATAATAATATACTATAATATAAAGTAGCCAGAGCTACATATTTTCTAGCAATATACTGATTATATATGTATACATAGTACACACACTGTTGATATATTATTGCGATGATATTAAGGTACTCCTCATTCAACATTTGCACAATCCACACAGAAGAATGCTTCGGTTATCGAAACCAATATGTCAGACACAGTGAATTATATAATTCTGATATCGATTGAATTGGAATGTAACTTGACTTCCTGAAATTCAAGACTCAGAACGATGAAGCATGTTATATTTATTGAATATATGTATAGAGTATACCAAGCGGGACTCTGGAAAGTTCATCATGAATAATTTGAATCATACTTTACGGATGAATGAAAAGCAAACACTAGAAAGGATCCAGTTCCGTACTTATAAAGGATATATAATTTATATAGATAAGCAATTATAATTATGGAATTAACATATAACAAGTGAGTGTTGAATGTAATGTAACAATTGTTATGTGTACAACCCAAATGATTTTCATATAATTTGCAATGAACTTTTCCATATTTCCACAAATATATTTGGTTCTCTTTCACTTTTCAATTTGGTGTAAATAAATCCTGGTAAAAGAAACTTCACTCTGTAGTGTTGCCTTAAAAACAGTGCCTCTTAAATAAAGAAAATGAAAAACATAAAACATAAATGTTAAATGTTAAACAGCGATCACTTGCTGAAAATTCAAATCATGCAAATGATGAATAAAATAAACAAAACTTGATGGTGAAAAATTTCAATACAGGTGTTATTTGTGCTATTTAAAGAACGTAGTTAATGCAACCAAAAAAAAAAAAAAGAAAACAAATGTAATTAAATTAAGACTTAAGCTTATAAGTAAATTTATGAAACTTGGACAAGAAAGGATAACTCAAGTAGAGCAGCACATAATGTACAAACTCATTGAGCAGGCTAAATTCTAATTGGCTTATGAACGTTTTGAATAGCTTTAGAGAGCATGCTATATAAATACAGGCATTATATGTATATGATTATTATACGTTTAGGATGAATTTTTGGAGCACTGCAGTGCATAGCCGTCTTCGAGGCGTTTATTGGTCACAGGGACCACAACATTATGAATAAAGGTATTTGTCTATTGGTAACCAACTGTTTCTAGCCATTTCCACTTATAAATGTATAAATAAATATGTTTGTATATTGTTGTAATGTTAAACCAATACACTGCTTAATGGAGAATAAATGTGGCACCTGAATTAGATATGGAATACTAGCATAATTAAAGCAAAACCGAGTTATAAAACAAAAGACTTTATGCATTAAACATACTTACATTCTAGTATAGAAGTATAGAAGACGGCATTACGCACCAACAATATTAATATGATAAATTGGGTCCCTCAATAATGAATTATTTACAGATTAGATACTTACATATATATATATATTTGTTTTATCATATATGTAAAATGTTGTTAAGTAATGCAAAGTGCACAGTTGTAATTATTTATGTTACTGTCATATGCCTATGAAAGATATTGTCGTTCCATTAGCAAATCATTATTCAATTAATCATGCACAAAACCAGACAGTTATACGCCATTTAGATAATATCTACAACAAATTATGCTATGATTGGGTACCAGAAAAGAGCGTTTAAGTGTTTACAAAACCTTTAGAGCGCAGTCTTAAAAGAAATACAACTTGAATGAATATGAATAAATTATACAAATTAAGTGATATGCATGTAGTTAAGTTATCTATGTAAAACGCGCTCCAAATAGATAATAATATACGAGTATATATTGTAATAACCATCGATGTATCTCTCTGTTCAAATAACTTACAATAAAGTCAGTCACAAATAACTTGTAAGTGTATGGCATTAGATTTAGTAAGATTAGAAACCATTTTGGTGAAAAACATCAAAACAAAAAAAAAACAAGTGCATATTTAAGCCGATTATGATAAATATATGTACAATTATGATATACCGTATATGTAAACAAGTTTTATCCGTGCACTGAATATGAAAGGTTTTGAAAATTGATTGTGGAATAAACATTTTACCTATTAAGTTGATGTTTTAAACAAAACGTAGAAACTTTTAAATAAATACCTTTTTGGCAACTGAATTTCACAAACTAATGTTTTCATTTATTGCAACTTCGACTTTGAACTTAAACAGTTAAACATAAAATTTATAAAAAATAATTTCAGTTGTAATTTTGATTTTGAATTTAGAATCGTTTTGAATTACATGCTAATCAAATGCAATTGTGGTACAAATTATATTTAATATTTATTTAAAACAAAAAGGATGGCTTACATGCCATTGTAGGCTGGACCGCCGCCACCCTCGGGCACCACCCAATTGATATTCTGCTTGGGATCCTTGATATCACAGGTTTTGCAATGAATGCAGTTTTGTGCATTGATTTGCAGCTTCATGTTACCGCCCTCATCATTGGGCACATACTCATAGACGCCAGCGGGACAGAAACGCTGTTCGGGACCCTCATAGAGCGCCAGATTGTGGTCCACAGGTATGCGATCGTCCTTGAGGGTCAAATGTGCGGGCTGGTCGCCCTCATGATTGGTGCCCGTTAGTGCCACCGATGATAGCAAATCGAAGGAGATTTTACCATCTGGCTTCGGATACACTATGCGCTCACTGACATTGGCGGGCTGAAGCGTCTCGTGATCCTGGGGGCCATGAGTTAGCGTCCAGGGTTCGCGGCCGCCCATGAAAATGGAGAAACCACTCAGCACCATGCCGCCGTACAGACCCAATGGATTGTGGAAGGACGGATGCACATTGCGCACCTTGTACAAATCTTTCCATATGAAGGATTCTTTGATTCTGCCATAGAAAAGAAAAGTAAGTAAAGTTGAAGCACGCAAATAGCTGCTCCTAACTCACTTTTCCGCATAGCTGCTGGGCTCAACGCCAGCAGTTGTCTGCGTGCCCGCATTGATGGCCTCCAAGGCGCTCTCGGCGGCCAGCATGCCACTCTTCATGGCGTAGTGTGAGCCCTTGATGCGTGGCACGTTGAGGAAACCGGCGCTGCAGCCGACCAAACAGCCGCCCGGGAAGGAAAGTTTCTTCGGGATACTCTGGAAACCGCCCTCGTTAATGGCACGCGCACCATAAGCAATGCGGGTGGCGCCCTCAAAGACATGACGCACTTTCGGATGCGTCTTAAAACGCTGGAACTCCTGGAAGGGACTGATCCATGGGTTCTTGTAGTTAAGCCCAACAACAAAGCCCACAGCTATGGCAGGCGTGGGTTCGTTAAGATGGTAGAGAAAAGAGCCACCATATGTAAAGCGATCCAGCGGCCAGCCAATTGAGTGCTCCACAAGACCAGGTCTAAATAAGAGGAAGTCATTAGGAACAATTTTTTGCTTGTGTTTGTAAGTGTGACTCACTGATGCAGTTCGGGAGCTATCTCCCACACCTCCTTTAGTCCAATGCCGTAGGTTTGCGGCTCGTTGCCAACATTGAGCCCAAAGTTTTGCATAATCTGCTTAGAGAGATGGCCACGGCAGCCTTCAGCAAATATTGTTGTCTTTGCATGCAGCTCCATGCCACGTGCAAAGGTTTCCTTTGGTGCGCCACTCTTGGCAATGCCGACATCATTCGTGGCAATGCCCTTAACACTGCCGTCCTCATGGAACAGCACCTCGGAGGCAGCACAGCCGGGATAGATCTCAACGCCCAATGCCTCTGCCTGATCACCCAGCCATTTTACCAAGTGACCCAAGCGCACAACATAGTTGCCATGATTGTCCATGGGCCAGCCCTTGAAAATTGGTATCGAGATGCGACCCGTGGGTGTAAGATAAGAGAAGGTGTCCTTGGTCACAGGCGTGTTCAAGGGCGCACCCTGCTCCTGCCAGTCGGGTATGAGTTCATTTATCGATACGGGATCAATGACAGCGCCGGAGAGTATGTGCCCGCCCACCTCGGCCGACTTTTCCACTACACACACTCGAATCTCCTGTGAAATTCAACGAAACTTAGAATCGAAAGGCTTTTATAAAATAAGTTTATAAGCTCACCTGATCCTTCTCAGCAGCCAGCTGCTTGGCGCGTATGGCAGCTGACATACCAGCTGGTCCACCGCCAACAATAACAATGTCGACTTCCTCGACGCACCGCTCCATGTCCACCTCCTTCCATCTAGCGTCCTTCTCGCGAGGATTCAAAGTGTAGTGGGTGGTAATCTTTGGATATTTCGCTGCTTCTGAAACGCTGCGCACAAAGGCGGGCGTGAAGAGCTTGTGTACTGGGGAGGGATACGAGGAATTACAATTAAATCATATTAAGGTGCATAGGTGCATTAATTGGCAATGCGCATAATCTGATAAGAGCACTGATAAGAACTACAATGACAGAAGTGTGATCGAGACAGTTGGCACATCGATTGCCAGCTAAACATTATATAAATTGCTCAAATCTCTTATCTCTGTGTGTGTTTTAAAACATATTAATTATGTAATCAACAAATTGTTTGTTGTTGTTTGTGAGATTGCCTTGACAGTGAATATTAAACTTACCTCTGTGCATTTTCAGGAGTGCCGACATAATTGCTTTAATGCCCAGCCAAAAATTGCTTTAATTGAAAATCCTAAAGCGTATATAAAGTAATTATTATATTTGTATTTACATTGATACCAAACAAAAACAAGTATGTAATTTCGGCGCCGCCAACAGAGCAACAAGTTGGACTTTAGACTCGGCCAGCTATATTGCAACTGCGGCGACTAAGGTCCGATTTTATAATTTGCGATAAATATATAAACTGCGATTTACCTAATAATTGATTTATGTCTTGCACTTGAGCGTTCGTTGTCGTAAATACTACAGATTGATTTTAAAGAAAATAAAACAGAACAGACGCTAGCTGCAGCTGGACACCCGCAACATACAGCTGTTAAGTCTAGAGCTGGCAGCGTGTCGTGATTATATCGCCAGCACTCACGACAAGATGGACAAGATGCCGGGTTTGTTATTGACGGTGCTTTAAGACTAAATAATATCTGAATAGTATCCGCTTCTTGCTTTAAGTAATGTGCTGCTAGTAAGGACTCATGAAAACTTATTTTTTGCACACACGAAGGGTAGTTTTCTTTGTTGATGCTGCTATCTAAATGCGACACGAGTTCATCCCCAACTATCTAACTTGTTGCTCTAGTGCTGCCACATCGCTTGAGACTGTTGCGCGCCATCGTCATTTGTTTCTGGCAACACTATACTACTACACGCCACTGACCGACAGATGGCGCCAGTAACGCTAACCAATGCTAAACTCAAATTTGAATTTAAATTTGTGATTGTGTTAAGGTCAGTCAATGCCAATGTTAGCTTAATTTTCGACTGTTCGGAATAGAGATCAACATAAAATTTAGTGTGTAGTCTTTATTTAAAAGATTTTTCACAACATTTCAATGCATTTAAGGAAGTACATTTAACATTATAATTTTGTATTTAGTATTACACTTAATAAGTATTTATGTGTGCTTTGGTATTTATTCATTAATTTTGTAGTTGTTTATTTTCTGTTTTGATCAAATCAAAACGTGGTGAATTTTTAATCCAGCCCCATTAAAAATTCAAAGTAATTACAAGTTTTTGAAATACATACATACATATTTTGAAGTACATTTATAGTAATATTCAGTTTTGGCCAATTAATATTTACAAAGTGCAAATCGGGTTATACAATTCTATGGCTCATAGAACTGCTCCACGCTCTCATCCAAGTTGTTCTGCAATTCAGCCTGTTCGCTGCTCTTCAGTTGTTGCTCTTCTTGGGGTTGTCTCTGTTGCTGCTGCTGCTGCTGGTGTTTGTTGAATAGCATATTTATGGCCTTGTCCACAGGATTGCTCTCATCACCTGGCTGCTGCTTGGAGTTCGATGTGGCCAGTTTGCCCTGCTGCAGTTGGGATTTGGTTTGATTCGATTCCGACCGGGCCAGACCTGCTTCTGCACCTGTTCCATGGATACTCTTGCCGAAACGCATGAAATTCGAATCCAATTTGCCATAACGCTCAAATTCTGTGGGTGGGGAGCGGCCGAAACGCATGAAATTGTCTGGTCGTCCGAAACGCATGAAGTCCTGTTTGGGACTGCGCAGCTCCTCCTGAAGGTGCAAGTTCCTGCCAAAGCGCATAAAGTTATCGGAGCGCCCAAAACGCATGAAGTCCTGCTTGGGATCCCGTCCGAAGCGCATGAAATCCGATGGTGTTCGACCGAAACGCATAAAGTCCGTTGGGGCGCGCCCAAAGCGCATGAAATCCTGCTTGGGATCGCGTCCATAGCGATCCATGGCGGAGCGCTTCACGGTCTCATAGTAGCCAGGTCCGGTTGCCTGTGGCAGCTGCTCCGCCTGCCGCTTGCCAAAGTGCATGAAGTTGTCCTGCAGGGACTTCCTCTTCAGCTCAAAGTCCGGATCGTATCTATAGCGCTGCTTACGTGCATGTTTCTGAAAACGCAGCACCACCGAATTCTTGGCATAGTCTATGCCAATGGCCGAGATGGGATATCGAAATTCCAGTTCGGTTTGTTCCGGTTTCTCGCCCATCAGTGCATCCATCAGCTCGTTCTCAGCTGCCCCAGGTTCGTTGCTGCCACCGATGCTGGGATCCTCAACGATCCCAGGTGCGTTATCATTGTAGCTGGGCGCCTCAATGATCTCGCTGTGTATGCCCGACTGCATCTGGTACAGCGCCAGCAGAAACAACAATGCAATGCCCATGGCGTCAGGAGCTGCAAGCGGGTAGAGAGGGTACATAAAACATTAAGGTATTAATAAACTGCTTAAATGCAAAAAAACACGTCAGAAATACAATAACTAAAGCTATTCTAGGACTAGGATAAGGTTACGAGAGGCAGACAATCCCTCTGCAACGATGAAAATTGACAAGGTAATCTTCTTTGTCTAGAACATCCAGAACAAGCTTATACTATGTTATATGAGCTTAAGCTAGGATAATGGATGAGTATTTATGGAATATAGTCGAGAGTGTCGCCATTTCTTAGTTAAGATGATGATAGTTTAAGAAATCAATGCTAAAAACAAAAAATTTTATCAATAGACAATAGTTTTCAAGGCATACAAACTGCTCAGTGAACTGATGAATGTTTATGAGTTGGTATTTATATGGATGGATGTTATGTTAGATTGATGGAGATATGGTTATTTATAGTTAGTATAGTTATAATAAATTATAAGGCATGACTGAAACTCGAACCCGGAGCTTTGTGTGTCAAGAGTTAGCACCTCTAAAAATAAGCTATGGCTAGACATAGCTATGATGCTTTGTGGAACTCTATGAGTTTCTTGAGGAATTCTTCAAAAGGTGTTTAAAAAAGAGGATGAGAGGAGTAACTTCTACACACTTACTAAAACTTCCCCCACAAGGTGGGAGATTTCACTGCTATTCTGTTTCTTTATTCCTCTCTTTAGTTTACTATCTTTATTATCTAGTTGTAGGCTCTAATAAATCTACAAACAATTCTTAGCTTTGAATAGAGCTAGACTGTCAAATAACATTCCCTCAACTTGTTTGTGTAGGATTTTAAAATTATTCCATAAATATGGTTTTCTTTATTCGAGGCAGCATTGTTTTATCTTCATAAATAAATACAAATTTTGACAAAAAAGGTTGAGTTCCTTAAAACACAGATAGTCTGCTATAAAATGCATTGCTTGGGTATTAAAATTGTAAGATTGGCAGATAATTAAGCAAGTGATAGGAAGAGGATCAAAATGGTAAATATATATATAGTATAGTGTGACCTCAGGACCATCTACTTCAGAAAAATCTTGACAATGAAGTCCAAGATCATGTGAAAATTGTTATAGCCGCAGCTGGTTGTTTTACAATATAATTATGAGATGTTGACTTAATCACTTGGCGCATTATCTATTACAAGTTTTAATCACATTAACGCCCTCAGAGCAAAAGCAATGAACGCATTCATTTTACTTAGCTTACAAACAAGCAGTAAACAAGTACAACAACCGGGCAGCTTCTACGGTGGCAATGTCTTAACGCCTTCGTGTTATTCTTGGCCAGACAAAGTGTCCCGCTAATTAACCATAACAATATTTATGCGATAATCTGCCTGCCCAAGAGCGAAATATGAATGTGCGCGTAAAAAGTTAACCAAGCGCATTAAAGCCAACAACAACAACAGGAACAAGCAGCAACAGCAGCAGCAGCACCTGCAACAACAGCAACATGAGGTGGCACACGCTAACAAAGAGCACCACCCCCGCCACACGCCCCACACACACCCATCAAAACCCGATTTGCACGCCTTAATACAACTTGTTGAAGGCGCTAACCTAGGGGGTGGGAGACTGAGAGAGTGGGCGGAGTACGGGTGGGAGTTGATGTATGGACATCCGGACTCCCACAGAGCAGGCCATTAGAGATGCAAATGATTATGGCTTTTGGATGTGGTGGCGAAAAGGACGAAGGACTCAACTGGCAAGCAAGGATGAGCCCACGCTAAGGGCTGCAAGTAGTGAATTTAAATTGCATCAGAAGATCAGAAATGTAGGTAATGCAGGCTAAGATTTGGGATTAGCTATATATAGAAATATTGGTAAAAATGCATTAACCAAAGGCTAATGGAATTATGAAAGAGATTTGCGTGGTTTCTTAAGGGATTACTTAAAGAATTACTTTATTTAAAAGTCCGTCTAGTGGTTAAGATTCTGCTTAAGCTGTGAATACAAAAGAGGTTCTTGGAAAGACGTATGCTCATCTAGGCTGTTCCCCTTCTAGGTTGTTTCAAATATAGATTTTTTATCAAAAGGCTAAGCAACATAATCTTTAAAAAACTCAAAAGTTCCGCTAACAGAAACTAATAATATAGAAAGATTGCTGAGAATGCATTAACTAATGGCTAATGGAATTATGAAAGGGATTTGCGTGGTTTCTTAAGGGATTACTTAGTTTAAAAGCTATCCTAATAGATAATATTCTGCTTAAGCTGTGAATACGAAAGAGGGTCTTGGAAGGATGTATTCTCATCTAGGCTGTTCCTTATCTACGCTGTTTCTAATATAGATTCTATTTTTCAAAAGGTTAAGCAACATAATCTTTTAAAAATTGAAAAGTCTGTTAACAGAAAACAATAATAAAGTTTAGATTGGTTTTGTCTGCAAGTCTAGCCTGACATTAATACTTTTGCAGATTGTGTTTGGCAAACTGGCCAACGTATGGCTCAATTTACAATTGGCTTTTCAGCGAGTGGGCCGACAAATAGCCGCTAACAACTTGGCTAGTCTACGCAGTCGAGCAACAACAATAACTTGACCCATACTATGAGGAGCTGATGAGTTGGCAACCTGCTCATTAACATACATTTGATGTACTCACCATTAATGTCGAATTTCACAAACTGTCTCGTCATAAATTTAAATAAAAACGCTGCCTTTTTATTTATACTCTTGCAATGCATGTTTAAAGTTTTTCACGAAATGTGTAACGCACTGCAAGAGACCTTAAAAATGATATACAACTTGGTTTACCACGCCTCACTTCACTGTGGCACATTATTGTGGCATGGATGAGAAAGTAAGAAATAAAAAAAAATATAACTTGAATAACTATAACCCTGAAAAACTTAGAGACCGATCTAACAGAAACCTTCGCTCACATATTTGACTTTAGGCCCATTTCCCGTTCATGTTGACGGGCTGGAGTAGATTTTTCAAGTTGCCTACAACGTAGGGGTAGGTTTTTTTTTCCAAGTTGGATACATAACATTTGTATATATGTATATATATAGATATTATAGTCCCGATCGGATCAAACGCAGTAACGCTGTCTGTCTCTATACAAACTAGTCCCCCAGTTTTAAAACTATGTTTATGAAAGGTAGTAGTAAAGAAAGTACTTCTATCTATATTTCGCAACCTGTGGAAACACTTTACTATATCATAAGGCTGCTATTGCAACGATAGTTGGAAAATTCAGTTTAATTTACATATAAATTTAACATTCTTCTTCCTCGAACCACTATATCTTTAAACTGCTATAGTTCCATAATTAAGTTATTTTCACAAATTTAAGTACTCCAAATTTGGATTGCATTGGATTTTTTTACCACTCTCTGAGGCCTAACAGGAATTTGGTTAAAATCATAGTTTGCAGTATTTACAACTTAAGTAATAAACTTATCTGCAAGGGTATTCAATAGTCGGCACTTCGAAGTTAGCTAAATGTATGGCCTGCAGACGCAATCAGCTGACATTCATTTTGGGAAATATGTGACAAATAAATGCGTGCAAAAAGTGTCGTTGGACAGAGAGAGAGGGTTTTGGGCCCTGTTTCAGGCTAATAGCAATTTGTTGGCTAAATTAACGCTTAGCCATAATATGGCTATTTAAATTTGGAACTGCTGTCGCTGCTGCTGTCATTTGGCTCAACTGCAGCTGTGAACTCTGACCTGTGCGCAGACAATGTTTTCTATTTGCAATGCAATTAAACAAAAACAGCAAGTGCGGCTGGTACTTGCAACACAACACACAGCATTTGGTGGCATCCAATGTTGACAAATTGTGCGCTCAAGTTGAAGTTGCAGTTGCAGTCGCAGCGTCGTTAAATTTATGAGTTTGCCATACGTATTATTATGTATGTATGTGCCTCCACTTATGAGTGATGCAACATTTGGAGGGTACTTCTAGCTGCAGCAACTAAAGACAACTGTCAAACAGGCTGATTGATTTCCCTTGTAGGAGATGTGTATTTAAAATTCATAAATTTCGCAACTGTGAAAATACCTGTGAGAGGTATCCACGTCTCTCGAATTACGCATACGCACTGTTGTCTGCTGCCTGGGAGTGATATCAATAACACACTCGTTAATTCGTTTAGCTCCGTGTCCCAATATGAAAGATGAGACTTCATCACATTTTCAGGGGTCGTCCAAATCAAACGCACTTTGAGTTACAAATACTCTTAATCAGATTTTCATTTCTTATGAATGCTCCTGGCAATGCGATACATTTGAAGTGCCAGGACTACTACAGCCTACAGCCTACACACTGTACAGGTGTAAGGAATTATGTTTTCATTCGGCACATTTAAATATAATTTATCAGCAGGCAGCTCAACAACTCAGCGGCAAAGACAAATGATTGTCGCGTTGTTGTGGCATGTGGCACACAGAAAGGCCAGACTCTGGGCCAGCGCAGGAATGGGCTTAGAACTATGGTCCTCGCGTTGTCAGCGATAAATCAAAAATTGCACACGCCTCACCGCAAAGTTCTTGAGCTGCACATGCCACCTGCCCCAGCACACATTCAACGTTAACTTACACTGCTGGGACAAATAACTAGCGAGTGTGAAAACTGCGAAAAACTGCGAAAGGCAAATGAAAATCTAGCGATGCTTTGTTCCGCCGGCTTCTCTCCAAAGTGCACCCGTAAATATTTCAATTTGCTTTCATTAACCGAATATGAAGGTGTGACTCTGTGTGTGTGTGTGTGTGTGTGTTTATGGCTTAAACTATTTTACACCTTTAATTCGAACTGTATTTTCTTAGTATTGCTGTTGAGAGGCCATTCGGGTTTTTGTTATTTTCCTAAACTTATCAATTCCAAAATATTGTCACAGAAATTGTATATGAAAAGATTCTTTTATTAATATCAAAAATATATATTTTTTATTTATTTATATTATCATTCCTAGTCTATTTGGTAAATTAGCTTAAACACATTTAGGCAACAGAAAATAGACTTTGCCTCTCTATAATCTTTTAGGGGATCCAACTAAACACGAAAACACTTTGATATCACATATTTTTTAAGACCTTTTAACTTTTTTTATATTTATTTTATTTTGTTTTATGTTTATTAAACAAGTTTTCTGCCACCTATCGTGGCAGCTTAAGCAAGTTCTACATTTTAATCACATTTTAATCTGAAATCTATTTTTCAAAGGCTCTTTAGTAGTTTGCAATGAACAAACGAGTATGAGAAATTTATATAAAATTGAATTAAGAACATCTATCAACTTAATGATAATAATAAGAATGACGCGTTAAATTATGATACAGACACAGATCTGAAAAGAGGCTGATAAATATAGTAAAACAACTAAGTTAATTTTCTAAAAGTTATTCAGGAGTTTTTCCCAAGACGCGTAAATTTTACATTTGGCTATAAAATATTGACAAAATCTTTGCAAAATTGGAATTCTCATGAAAGGAAATTTATAAAGAAAAATAGTTATTAGATACATATTAAACACTTTTTTCGCTCATGTTAACAGGACGTTATTATCACTTTAAATATTTATTAAGAAATATTGTCTGATTTATTCACAATTTTATTAATTGCATAAGCACAACAAATAATACAATAGAAACTCAGTCTTAAAGACTGATCAATAATAAATATAGTATGAAAAACTATTTGCAGATAAAATTATTATACTTCTATTTAACTTTTAACATCTCTTTCATATTTTAACAATACACAAAAATATAAATTCAGTTTAAAAGTGGTACAAACTTACCTTTAAAATTGTTTGCACTAAATATATAAATTTCTAGGAAAATGGCAATGCAATTAACGAGACATGCCACAGAAGAACTTGAAAACTGAATTAAACAAAACTTTTCACTAGCTATTTAAATTTCAGGATGCTGGCTCGTTGTTTGGCAGGACACTTGTTGACCGCGCAAATGTGAAACACTTCTGTGCAAATATTTGGCGTTACATCCGGCTTTATATGTGTGGCCGACAGCCGACAACCTGCAAAACGACGACCGACAGCCGACAGCCGACGGTGTCCTTTCTTAAGGATTATAGGCAGGCAGCTGGCAGCTGGCAGCAGGGCAACAATGGTGCCAAAACCTGACCATGTTGCTCTGTGCTGTGTGTGGGTGTTGTTTGAAGCAGTAAGCAACAAGTGTTGCTGCAGAATGTCTATGCAACATTTTAGCTGGCAACAGTTGCTGCTGCCTCTTTTGAGTTGCATATGAGTATTTATGCCCTGCAGCCTTTGATAAATGAAAAAAAGGATAATAAACAAAGTGTATGCATGTGGCAGGCAGAAAATGGCTACTCCAAGCCTATATAGTATAGGTATGCTTGATTAGAACCTATATCCGACTAGATCTGACCATTTACTCAACTGAGAAAGCAGCCAGAAAAGAAATTTGAAAAAAAGGTTTCCATTTGCTAAAAACCACATAATTTGTTTAGAAATCTTGCTAATTTATATGCTCTCAATTCCATACTAGTTAAGATAGCTTTCCAAGTTTTGATAGACATATATGCTTGGATATCTTCAGATAACTCTGAAAATTTCAAATCAATTGGTTGATAGGCGCAGCAGTTACACAAAAATCAATAGTTTAGACTTGGATAAAGAGTATCTGCCATTCGAGCACTCTTATTTATAGCATTTTGCTGGATATTTTTGTGTATTTATGCTATTTATTTACAGTTAAACTGCAAGGCAGCGATATGCGACTGCAGCCTTGACAATGTCGACCGCCTCGGCCCCCTCGCCGGCTGCCTGCCGTTTGATATGTTTGCTATGAGAGACAAACTGTCAGACAGACTGTCAACAAACAATGGGCAGCTGGACTAGCTGGCAGTTGCATTGTGTTGCATGTTTTTATCTTCATTAACTGGTATATACATGTGCATAAAAGTCATCTGGTTTGTGTGTTATTTTGTGGCCAACAATGACGCAGCAACATTTTGACGCCGCTTTGCTGGTAATTCAAGCGCCAAATTGTATGCAAATCGCCCACAATTGTTATGTTCCGCCCACTTTTAAGTTTGGACAGAGCCCAGGCACCCTCCAACCCTCCACCGACAGCAGCGTGTGTACTCGCGTCCAATTAGCCTGGTCTATGACTTGGTCTTGGGCTACGTGTGCGTATGCGGTATAATTTGGCCTCGTCGCCAGCCGTTTATAGAGTTTTATGGCCCTGTAACGGGATACATTGTGGCGCCTTCAGCATCCCGATTCGTCTGCCTGTCGTTGCCTTAGCCTCTGTCTCTGCCTTAGTCTTTGTTTTGGCCCTTATATTTTCTATGCCCTGTAACTCATTTCAAATGGTTGATGAGCGGGTCTAAATGTTGTGCAAGTCAACCATGAGGAGTTTTTATAATAAGTATATTCTTGATCAGCCTAAATAGCCAAGGAAGGACCTAGGCAATGTCCTTCCTCCATTCGTCTGTATAAAGTGTAGATTCTTGGAGACTATAGATGTAAATACCCCAAGTTTCAGTTGCTTTCATCTTAAATTTGCCTAATTTGGTCAAATAATTTTAAGGATACATGTTTTATCCTTGATTTATACGTTTATTTGAGTAAGATGTTTATTTATCGTTCAATTTTAATAATGATTAGTTAATCAAGAACCAAGTTATTTCTGAGGCACTTTTCTTCCTCCGCTTCCAGCAAGCAGTGCTCGTATGGGTTTGCACTGCTTGAAGAACGTAGTCAGCTCTACAGTACAGTACAAGTACAGGATATCTGCTGGTCGTTCACATGCAACTGGAGCCTTTTCACTTGTTTGAGTTTGTGTTTTCAATTTTCAACAATTCTTGGCCATTTGCTGGGTGGGCACTTCATTTTGGTAAGCGGAAGTCTGTAATTACGGCCTCGCTTTGAAAGGCCAAGTTTTTTGTGTTGTGTTCGTGTGTCTGTCTGAATATGAAGAACACTCCCAAAGCCAACGCCAGTACTATTACTAGAGACATACCAAGATACTGTGTTTAGTCCAGTATTCGGGCCTATGGATTACCTCAAATGTGTCACCTTTTGTCTGCTGGTTTGCTTAACGATCGCCCAATATCAATACAAACATATTTGCATTGATAAATATGTATGATGATGGCAACATTTGCATAAATACTAAACTCGGCTTCAACGTTCAAGTTCAAAGCGGTTTCTCGACCAAGCGCGTGGACCCCGTCCCGAAGAGTCGTGTGCCAGTGAGTAACACTTTCAAAAGATATGGCCACAAAACTATAGATAATCGAGATTACTACAACTTAAAGAGTATTTTGGGTGACTTTCCTATACCCTTTACCCCAAGCTAAGGCTTTGTTTGTTGATAGAGCTGCTTTAATAACTACATTGAGGTTAAATAATTACTTTAGTAATTAAAATGAAATTCTTAGGAATTAATTTTCTATAAGTGAATAAGTAATACTTAATTCATAACATTATCATTAGATAATTAAATTTTACTTCTGACGGAATCAATTCTTAGTAATTATTTCAAGTATTATTTTATTTGCCATTTTATTTACTCAAGCAATTATATTTGCAAATTAAAACTTAAACTACAAAATAAGAATTTCATTTGATCATATTGAAAACTTGAAATTTTTAAGTGCTCTGTTTTGAGTATAGGACCCCAAGGAAGACACAAAAATATTGTAATATAGCTCTGTGGACTATAAAGATTTCTCAAGTGCTCACTAGAGATAAATTATCTATCGAACAGGTTTTTAGAGCAGGTCTCATAGGCAACCAACTACCGCTTCAAAGTCCAAGTTCCAATATTTATGGACTTTATGCTATATGGTCAAAAGGTAAGCCGACTACCGTTTGTAGTATGTAGTAGTATACTATTTATAGCTCTGGGTATCTTCAGTTGCTAAGTTCGCTGCATTGAATTTGATGTCAATGCCATTCTCAAACTTTCGGCTCAAATTTGGATATTGAGTTTTGGGTTTTCAAGTCAACAACTGTAACTAATAAGTCGTCAGGTGGTCAGCGCATAAAATCATCTAATTAATGAGCAGACAATGGAGGGTTATGTGTATATTTTTATGTACGCGTCTGTCATAGAGTCTTATATAACGCGAGCGAAGGCATAACAGATGTAGCAGCATGTGGGCTATAGACATAAATTCAAAACTTGGGCGATCAACTTCTGCGACTGCAGTTGCGTCATGTTCTAAACGGCATCAGCAGCAGCAGCAGCAGCAGCAGCAGTAACAACAACGAGTCATGAGGCAATAACGGTAGCTGTTGTTGTTTATTGAATAAAGCTTTTCCCGGGCAGCAGCTTCGATCGTTTACTGAGGAGCGCACGCAGCCAATTATAAAACTAAAACAAAATAAAACACAAAAACAACAACAACAAAACTGAGAAAGCGTCGCACAGTAAACAGTTGAACCTCTGAACCGGCAGAGAGCCCCAGCTTGGCCACTGGGCAGCGACTGCGACTGCGACGGCGACGGCGACTGCAGCGGCTCTTGAAGCTCGTGTGCTTTTGCATACTCGTACATCTATCTGTACGTATGCTTGTGTGTCACTGTGCACTATGGGGCAAATGGCAACTACGTCACATTAAACTGTAATGTTATATGACCAGCAATGTTAACATAAACAACAGCTGTTAGCTTACCAGCTGTTTAACACTGCTGTCCCGAATAAATAGCAACGTCCTGCACTTGGTGCATTTTTATGATGATTTCAAAATAAGTTTGGTGGAATATTTTGGAATGTTTTCTATAGCTGTGTTCTGTATGGTGTTGGTAGACTAAGCTGTACTGTGTAATATATTAAATTAAATCAAGTAAATCATGTAGGTAGTTAAGATTAATAAAGCCAAAATTCTTGCTAAAAGATATTTTTTTTTATTTATATAATGGATAATTTCTAGTTAAAACTATGAATAAACATTAAATTCTTAGCCATGGCTAAAGATACATTTTATGACTCTTAAAAATGTATAAAATTTCTATAACATTTTGTTCATAATCGTTTTCGTTTTCGAAATAAAATAGCAACTGATTCTTAAAAGTTGTATTCAAATAGTTTTCATTCAACTTGCGCATAGCAAAACTTTTGAATCCGAATTTTTATTCGCTTATCGGAATTCAGAACAGCTAATAATTGGACATAATCGGAAATGGATGCAGGTTAATTTGCATTAATTTACTGCTCTAAAGTTAATGTTGTTCCCAGCAGATTTTAGATATTTGCAATGTGAAGGAGATTAATTAAACGAAGAAATACAGTTTATAATTCTTTAGTGCGCATATTGATCAATTAAACATACAACTTTGAACTCTAAGTTCTTGATATATTATTAAATGCCAGTAAAGATATCTATTTTGACCACCGTGGCTCTTATTCTCTCTCAGAGTGAGGGTGAGTGTGAGTGCGAGTGTGAGTGTGTGCTTAGCTAGTTTTCAGAGATCAGCATGCCTGAGTGTTATAAAGTTGCCGATACGATGCGATACGATGCTTAGTTAGCTTGGCTTTTTGATATATGTATGTGTGTGTGTGTGAGTATTCACTTAGCTGTTTTGGTTTTCTATTGGGCTTGGTTGGTTTTGAGTGCGAGGCTCTTTTTCCTAATTTGAAGCCGAGTTTGTTCAGTTGGTGTTCAGCATTCAACGCGCGAGTACGATTATATAAATGTCGCTGGATTAACCGAGTCCTGAAAAACAGAAACATTGATTCAACCCAAAGGAAGTGTTAACAAATCAGTTGAATTTTGAATTATTTGAGCAGCGGGGAAGTTATACAAACAGTTTGAAGTGATTTTAATATAAACAAAAGGTGCGCTCAATAGTAGATCATTTAAATAATTTATGTACTATTAAGTTTTATGAATGATAGTTGCTGATTAACATGAGACTTGAATCTAAAATCTATGCATATTTTATTTTCAAATTCAAATTTTCAAATGTGCCCAAAAACAAATCGATTTCAAATTGTTGTCAAGCAGCCCAGTGATATTTTGGGCATATTTATTGGCACGTAAATCAATTTTTGGTATAAACGTGTGTAAATCCTTGACATACTTTGGTTAGCGGGAAAATGCCAACTGATTTTTATCGATCGCGCACATTCCAGGCTCTCCTAATAATTTACTGCTCCTTCTTTCGTTGACATCTTTGACTTGGCCAAAACTGGTTGCTCAACTCTTGGCCAAATACCCAAAAAGTGCAATTGAACAACTCGGCAGCATTTTTCGGCAACTGCCAAGATTATATTTAAGTTGTCGGTATTCCATATGCTCCATGCGACCATGTGGTGCTGTTTTTAATAGCTCTTCTATAATCTTAAATAAGTAAATAAACTTAAATAAGCAATTAAACTTATATCGTAAGTAAATTTCAGCCGCTACTATTTGCTTGATAGATATTCTATATATATTTTGAAATTTTAAAGGATTCCAGCCTTAACGAAGCATATATCTTAAGAAATTGGCCAAAATAATCACAATTTTTAAGTACCAAAATTGAAATGATATTTATAAAGGAATTACCTATTTGCCATCGGAACTATTATACTATAGTTATAGCATTACTTCTATCGTATTTTGTTATTTATTATTATAGCAATTATACCTTACCATCGGATTGGAACAGCTTATAAAGTCTTTTAATGATAAATCTCAGCTAAAATTTAGTTCTATGAAAGTATTTTTAAGAATGCTAATAAAGAAACTTGTTTCGACACTGATCATTATACTGTATACACCCGTAAAGAATAATTAACAGCAAATTTCACATACAAAATTAAAAACTATTGTTATTCGCTTAAGGGGATTCGAATTGCTGCACCTTTTTTTTAAGGAGATCAGGTTTCTTGGCATCGATGAGCTTGTGTCTCTCGATGTTACTTGTTCTCCTGCTACAGAGAACTTAATGATAAAAACCCAACTGAAATTAAGATTTTGTAAGGATTTTAGACCCATTCGTTGATTTTAGAACCATATCTTTCCAAGTCGAAAGCCTTAAATTCCATTTCACAACAAAAAGTTGTTGATTATTTATCCGGTTCTATGGCAGCTATGTGATATATAGTGGTCCGATTTTTACCAAAGTTTGTCAGATTGTGTAAACTCTCTATAGACTCAGCTCGGGTGACTTTGGTGAGAATATCTTTATAAACAAAAAAGTTTTTCATACAAAAACATAGTTGTCGATTGGTTGTTCCTATGGCAGCTATATGTTATAGTGGTCCGATCTGACCAGTTCCGACATAGGTACTATTTGCACCAATAAGAAGGAATCTGTGCCAAGTTTCAATACGATAGTTTTAAAACTGAGAGTCTTTTTTTTATAAAAACAAACGGACAGACGAACATCGCGATATCGACTCGGCTATCGATGCTGATTCAGAATATATATACTTTGTTGGGTCGGAACTCCTTCTGTCTCCTTCAGTGCCTTACACGATTTGAGACAAAATTAAAATACCCTCTGTTAGGGTATACAAATAAAGAAGCATCTAAAATCGATGAAGTCAAATGTAAAGAGTATAAAAAGCAACAGCTGTGGGCAGGTCGTGTGCAATGTTTCTCAGTTTGTTTTGTATTTAAGCTGGGAATCGTGCGAGTGCACATCTGAGACAACGAGCAGGCTCTCCAACTGCAATCAAAACAACAAACAATTCCAATGGAATGACAGTGAGACAGTCAGACAGTGAGACAGTGAGATAGTCAGACTGGTATACACACATACACTTATAGTAGTTAGAGTATGTAAGTCCCGGTTTGAGATACTTTAAAGTGAACCCCGTTGTTGCGGCTGACCCGGCACTGGCAAAGTGTCTGAATGACGTGTAAAACGTGTGCATAAATTGTACTGCCTTGGGATGTGTGGAAAGATGTGGTTGTAATAATGGTAACGATATCGTTTCGTGTTACAGTCGGAATTTTGCATGTATGGCAGCCACTTTAACTACTTTAACTGGTACCATAAAAGCCATTTAATTGCAACAGTTTTGAGCCTAAGATCACATCGGCTGTGGATCAAAGACCCTAGAGCAAAAGGGTCAACAAGCAGGAAAAATCAAGTCAGCTTTCAAATGTTTTTAGCACCTGCTTACTGCTAACTGCTAACTATAGTCTGTATTGAAATTTGAATTATGAATTTTACTTTCAAAAACGCGTTCGTTGCTTAAATCTTTTGGTTAATCGGCTGCACAAATTAAATATTATAATATGCGCTTGTCGGGAAAGAAGTACGGCTATAGCTTATCTAATGATTTTGATCTTGGCCAGCTAGGTTTCCATTCTTGTCGGCCAATGCTAAAGCAATTAAAAATCTATGAATTGAACATAAGACATTTAACGGTTTTGAAATCTCTTCCAAAAATTTATCGATCATAAAAAGTGAAAAACAGTGTCAAGACTTGGCAGTTAACTAAGTATTGGTTAAACCACAGGTATTCGCTATTAATTGCCAGCCAGAGCTACTGTTGTGGCTTAATCAAAGTTCACTCGTATTAACTTATAATTACAGTGCGCATTATGGACTATGGCATTTGCAGTTCAATGTGTCACTTACCTAGTCAGACCACAGACCAATCACTTTGCCAACAAGGTTCCGTTAGACCATAGACTACTTGAAGGACACTCAATTGGCTTGTTAGTTAACGCCCAATTTGGCGGGGAGACAAACGCTTGACTGCACTTACAAGCTCACTATCATGGCACACTTGCTGGCCATAAGCAGGCAACAAGAAACCGGCCGAATGGCATGGATGTCGCAATGGCTAACTTAATTGGCCCACATGTGCCACGCTGCGGATACGCAATATGTGAGCTAGTGTCAATTTTGTGGCTTTTTGCGGCTTGCTGGTTCAGTTGTTTGGTGGTTCGGTGGTTCGGTGTAGCTTTGGTGTTCGTGAAGCATGGCGTCGTTTTGGTCTGCAACTTGGCACTTAACATTGAGGACAACAGCCGTATCAGCTATTGACAAACTTAGAGACCGAAAAAACCAGTTGATCTTGCCAAGATCAAATAAAATTGTAGTGCACTTGATTAGCACCTTTTACGACAACAACGAGGGCATTATTGATAGTTCTTTTATTTCTTTCAGCCTACAAAATGGTAGCCAAACCGAAATTTGATTTCGATAAGCAGGGTGTGCTGAAAATAGGACCTGTAGAAGATGGCGAAGTCGATCGCGTTGCGGCCAGTTTCAAAGGACGCAGCCTGTTCATAACCGGCGGCACTGGTTTCCTGGGCAAGGTGCTCGTGGAGAAGCTTCTACGGTAAGTATAGCTCAGGGAATGATTGTGCACATTACAAATGTTGTAGATACCAAATAGCCAAGTAATTACATAATAAGTACACAGACTGATCCCATTTCCGATTCTGATCAAATCCGCATTCCCTTTGATTTGAATAGGCGGAATGAAAAATGGTAAATAAAATCAGAACGATTGAGAATGAGAATTTCTCGGAAATGGAAACAGTCGTGACATACTTAATAAAGAAAAATATAATTAAAATTATAATGTTGTTGACTGTTTATAAAGTGAAAAGTAAGTATCTCAAGATACTAGTATGTAGATAGGTTTCTTAACGAAAACAACAATAATAATTATAATCTTTTCAATTTTGTCTTAAATGGTTGGTATGTTAGTGCACTTAAGTATTTAGTATGTTCTATAAATATTCATAATCTAATATCTAAAACTGAAGATACATTAATATCTAGTTTAGCTGTGACGCTCACTAAATCTTATTACTTATATAGTGAAATTTCTGATTGTTGTTATGATAAAAGAAAACAAGTAAACCAATATATTTTAATGTTAACCTTTAAGAAGCTTCTATAATTATATAACCAGGTGAATTATCGAAATCTAAATTCTATTGCCTGGTTGTTTCCATAGTTAATATGTGAATTCAGACTGAATGTGGGCGGGTTGCTTGGCTGGTGGGTTGATTTGCGTTAACAACATCCAACATCTGTTGCCACACGTGACCCCAATTATTTTCAATTAATTCTGATTACGCGTTATTATTCTGCAGCTCATGTGGCGAACTAAAGCGTATTTATTTGCTCATACGACCCAAGAAGGGCAAGGATCCGCAGGAGCGCATTAAGGATATATTTCAGAATGTGGTAAGGCAGCGTGCGAAATTATGAAAAATCCTTGCCAGCTTTATTGCAATAACTAACCAACACAATATTATTGCTCCTTGCAGCTATTCGACAAGGTGAAACAGCAGCGTGGCGAGCAGCAAATCTTGGAACAGGTGGTGGCTATTGCCGGGGATGTCCTGCTGCCGGGTCTGGGCATCTCAGAGCAGGACTTGGACACGCTGCGCAATGAGGTTTCCATTGTGTATCACTGTGCAGCCACAGTACGGTGAGTGGCAGCAGCTGACTGTGAATTCTGTATAGATCTTATGGTCTCATTCTCTTCTCCTTATAAACAGCTTCGATGAGCCATTGCGCAATGCCGTATTCATGAATACACGCGGCACCAAGTATATGTTGGAACTGGCTGGCAAACTGAAGCATTTGGAATTCTTTGCCTACTGTTCGACGGCCTATTGCCACTTGCATGTGAAGACACTGTACGAGAAGCCCTACGATCCACCAGCGAATCCGCATCAAGTGATTCAGGCCTGTGAGTGGCTGTCCGACGAGGAGGTATCTCTCATTGAGCGCAAGATACTGGGAGACATACCAAATACCTATGCGTATACCAAGTCCCTGGCAGAGGCTTTGGTTGTGGAGAAGTTCAGCGAGCTGCCCGCCGTCATACTGCGCCCCTCTATAGTCATACCCATTTGGAAGGAGCCCATACCAGGCTGGACTGACAACATTAATGGACCCACGGGTCTGCTCATTGGCGCCGGCAAGGGTGTCATACGCACCATGTACTGCAATTCCTCGGCCTATGGTGACTTCTTGCCCGTGGATGTTGCTGTGAATGGCATTTTGGTGGCCAGTTGGCGCAACATTACAGCTGGCACGGACAGCACTAATCGTGTGGCACACATGACTTCATCCAATGACATTAAGGTCTCCTGGGCAGAGATTATTGAACTGGGCCGTTGGGTTATCGAGAACAAGGTGCCACTGAATGGTGTTGCCTGGTATCCGGGTGGTTCCATGAAGTCCAACTATTGGGTGCACTATGTTTGCATGATACTCTTCCAATGGATACCAGCCTTGTTTGTAGACGCTCTGCTCATTCTATTACGCTATCCGCCCGTGTAAGTGTGGAAACTTACAGAGATTTGTCTAACAACCGAACTATTTTTCTAATTTTGATTAATCCACAGACTTTGTCGCGTTCAGAATCGCATTTCAAAGGGTTTCGAAGTTTTTGAGTACTATGCCAACAATGTGTGGAGCTTTGACAACTCAGAAGCACTCAAACTGCGCAAACTTATGAACAATCGAGAGAGAACCACATATGTCATTGAGAAGATCGATCTGGATTTGATAGATTATTTTACCAATTGTGTGTTGTGTGCTCGTCGTTTGATTCTTAAGGAATCGGATGAGTCCATACCGGCGGCCAGACGACATATGAAAATGTAAGCAATGAAATTATAGTTTCAGTGAAACATTGTTATATCTTTTATATTTGTAATTTCGTTACAGAATGTGGGTCGTGGACAAGGTGTACAAGGGCATTTGGCTCTTTGGCATACTGTACATGCTATACAGATGTTTTTTCGCTAGCTAAGCTAAGCCTACGTTTAAGATTAGTTAAGTGCTTAAAACCAAAATTTACCCCAGTCGCCCACTATGCCGTAGTAAATAGAAGCGTTTTAATTTGTCATAAAGTTTTTTAGTTTTAGCTGGTGCTGATTTACTGTTAAAATATGATTTACTGTTAAAATATGTAAATGCATAGTCTTCACTTTTTAAATGAAACCAATAAATATTAATATAGTGCCCAAAAATTATGTTTTCTTTATTTTGGCGCCACTTGCAATTTGAATTTGACTGCACCAGGCGCGCTCTGAATTTCTTATCGATGAATACAATGCGCGTTGCGCAGCAATTCTTGGCATCCGATATATCGATAACTCCTAAGCGCCTATTATCGTTTCCACAGTTACTGTGTACACACTTTTTCTTCAGCAAACCAACCAAACACATTCTGCGTTTGCCGTTTTAATAAAAATATAATTAAAAGTATCAAAATGTTGGGCCGCAGCAGTGTTATTGCACGCAACTTTTCGCAGTCGATGGTGCGCTTCAGTGGCCACGGTGGTGTGCCCGGCGAGGTAAGCAGCAATCTATAAAGCCGCCGTGCAGTTTGGTTACATAATTTGTATTTTGCAACTTATGCATAATCCTTCGGAAAATCGATGATATCATTGCAAAACTATTTTGAAATTGCAGAATCTGCCCTTCGGTCTGCATAACAAATACAGGATCACCGCTTTGTTTACCATCGGCTGTGTTCTGGGCTTTGGCTCCCCCTTCCTGATCGTCAGGCATCAGCTGTTGAAGAAGTAAAGTGGCCGCAGCAGCCCCGACATAGTCGTAGCAACAACAACAACAACGTCCAGCACACAAAATGTAAGGTTAGTTTTATCTACCGATTAATGTTGATGTGATTAAAGTTAAAGTATTCACGATCTTTCGCAGATTTCGTTGTATGTTGAAGCAGCCATGTCGTATATTGTGTTAAACATTAACATTAAGTCGAAAGTTTAAATGTAATAAAGTTACCCAGAAACTACAGACCGAAAGTGCGTTGTTTCTTTTATATATCAAGCGGGCGTTCCATTCGTTCTACCATTCAGGCAATTTGTCATTAAATGAGCTATTCTTTAAGCAAGCTATGAGCTTAATACAGTCACAGAACTTAAATATATTACGAAATTATTAAAAATAATGCTAAGTAGGCATTGGAATACCTAGACAACTATCCTATTCACATGTACACAGATTTTCAGTCTCTCATAACATTTCGTCTTGACAAGAAGCCAAATATTTTCTTAAAAATCATCAAAAGATTTGAATAGTATAACTATTATTTAAACATGTTTGCCTTACGCACTGTAGTACGCAAAATGTATACACCAATGGTAAGGAACATGGCTCATGGTCATCCCGGCGGTGTTCCTGGTCTGGTAAGTATTGTAATATCTAAATAACCAGGTCAACGTCTTACTCAATTGTCTATATGTCCCAACATACAGAACATGCCCTTCCGCAAGGGAATGGACAGCCCCTTGCGCTTTACCATATTCTGGCTGGTGCTAGGAACCCTTGGATTTGGTGCTCCATGGCTTGTTGTGATGCATCAAATGCTACGCAACACTTACAATACATAATTCCCCTAAATTCTTGCAGTTAAGCCAAATAATCGCAACACATCATACACCACTACACATAATATTGGATTCGTTGATTCTGGAATATTAAATAAAGAGTTTTGATTGGAGGGAATTAATTGCACATCTCAATTTTATTGTCGTTTTAAATTGTTTGCAGTTGGCGCGTATAAAATATGTAAATTTTGTTAAGGAGCTCAGTACATTTGAGCGCCTGTTTGCAGGCGCTTTGTAACAATGATTATTTAAATTCGATCGTAAAAATTAACTAAATCACAATTCTTCCTTGCCATCAAAATCGTATTCGTCCTGAACGGGCGCATCACCGCAGTATTTAGCCTCCTCAGAGCAGATTTTAATATCCAAATCATTGCCCAGCTCTTCGGCTTGGAATGCTTTTAAAAATGTCTCCTCGTTGTCTTCGAGTACCTCCAGACAAAAGTGACCCAAGCTCTTATTGAGATCACCATCCTGCACGAAATCGACAAGCGAGGACTCGGGATTCATTTTACCATCGACTATCATCTTAAGCAAAGTGAATTTGCCATTGCTCTTATAGGTGGCTTTGAGATAATCCTCCATTTTGTCACCTGCGTAGTGATAGCATTGGTAATCAGCCACATAAAGCTAGTATATCAACCACTTACAGATCTTTTCCATGAGTTCAGTCAAAAACATCTCGGACTTAATCAAACGAACGCGCTTGCTAATGGAATTTCCCTGGGCGTCCAGCCGGAAGCCGCTAACGTCGACCATCTTATTAACATCCTCCTTGGCAATGGCTTCTTCTATTTCCTGCACTGTTGCCTTGCACACTAGATAAGATCGTACAGATAGTAATTAGATTTATACGTATATTATATGACCAACAGGTTGCTCACCGTGGCACTTGACTTCCTTTGATGTGAAACTGTAGCCTTGCACCTGAGTGATGGCCAGCACCACAAGGCAGCATATTACCATGTTCATTGTCGACATTATTTACAACTATTTAACAATATTTTAATTGAATTAAACAAATTCACCGGGTACGTGCTGTTTGAACCACGTCAGCACAACGCAAGCGATTTGAAATGTGCTAGAAATTTATGATAATTGCGAGACTGGCACTAATTTGGGCGACAGTTAAAGCTACGTTTATCTCTAGCAAACGCCTTTCAATAAGCACTTGAATAGTTTGTGGGCCAACTCTAACTGAAGAAGATAACAAACTAATAAACTGTTTACGCGCCTGCCCCCAGTTAAGAAGTAAAGTTGTACCGAATCGTTAGAACTTAGTTCGATTGAACTAATCTTCATAGTGAACGCATGAACTAGATCATATCGTTCATTCGAGTCATTTGAATCACCAAAATGTCAATTTATTTATTTATACGCGTTGTAAGGGGGATTGACTGATTGAGAATGGGACCCAAATTGAATAGATTAAAAGATTAGTTTCTTCAGTGAAAAATGATGTAAGTAACTGTACTAAATTTAACTAGAAAGTGCAACTAAATAATAGCAAAATATAAAAAGTTGATACGATGCGATTCGTTTTATTTAAAAATAATAATATAAATAGTGTACATAAAATAAATAAATAGTATATAGTGCGCCACAGTTGAAATATACTTACTTTTATAAAATAACACTTATGAATACTTCCATGAAAATTGCATGAGCATGAGAACATGTATATCGATATATTTTTAGTATTTTTCTGGTATTAAACGCGCGCATTTGAAATGATAGCGGCACGTTTGTCACAATTACGCGCACAGTGTGGCATTTCTCAAGTAAATCATCATTGTGCCCCATACATTTTTGTGTTTGAGATTAAAGATATGCTTATTTATGTTTGAAATGCGCAATACTGATAACTTATGCCTCAGTGTAAATGAATAAACTCTCGCGAGCGGTTCTTTTCCGGTGCTATCGAAGCTTCCCTTGCAAGCACAAAATCGCGCGCGCGACTACCAAAATAAAAATTATAGAAAAATCTATTAGTTATTGTTGCTCCGGCCGGTAACGTTGGTTGGTGTAACAAGTGACTTGTAATAATGAAAACCCACGACATTCGTAACTCTGTATTAATTCCTATAAATTTTATTAACAATTTCGTTTCGAGATCACGTATAATTGGCGTTAATTGAGCGTGTGTCTGTTTCTGTGTTTCTGCTTCTGTTTGTGTTGCAGACTGTGTGTGCATTGGGCTTCGGAGACGCCACACTCTTTCTTCTTGTTATTGTGTTTATTCATTTAATTGATAAGAATAAGCACTGAAAGCGTAGCTCTGTGTAGCTGTTCATATACTATATAAGTTGACTGTTTGATTGTATTTGCTCAGATTAGCAAAAATGTGCATGTTGCAAAAAAAAAAAACTGAATTTTAAGAATGAAATCAACTTTTGCTATCATCTCATTGCCTTCCTGATCTACTGCCAGAGGCATTAGCATCCGACGTGCCTCTCTGACCCCCAGCTGTCAGCTCTGATCCAGCTCCTTGCGCCGTCAAGTGCGATAATCTTGCTCATTATTTTATTATTAGTTCATGTAAAAATTCAAATTAGCGTCAAAGTTAATAAGGCAAATATTTATGGGTTGTTTTGTTTTAATTTTAATTAATTACATACTACGTATAAAATCAATCAAAATACTTTTTTGTCGTCATCTAATTAAAGATTGGCGTTTATTAATTGGCGTAGTGTCTTATGCATTGTGAACACATCTAATAGTTTCATCAAAGGTAGTATAAATAAGAAGTAAAATTATTCGAAAGTTGCAAGCTTCATAGCAAAGCTCTTTCTAAATTTTCAACTCACATCATACAAGTAAATAATATATTTCCAACTAATGAATAAAATATACTTAGCAGAACTGCTTGGTTTGTGTTTTGGCTTATCTTCATTTGTTAGTCTTGGCGTGACTTATTTGTACTACTAAGTTACTGCTAACGAAGGTTACGAGTGTTGAAGTGCCAACTGAAATTTGTAATTAGGCATCAACTTTCCCGTACTGACCTTATACTATACAGGAAACTTGATTGATGTAAGGCTCATTACAGATTGTAGACTTCTTTGTTGAAGGGTGCTTGGTTAATTATTTAGATTCAGAAGATTGGTAATGAGTATTTTTTTTTTTTTGTAAAATGTGAAGAACACTATATGTTTGCTTACTGTTATATCTTGCGCACAGAAATGAAGCAGAATTCATTTAAATCGCCCTCTATCGGCATTAACAAACAATGTAGTTGAGGCGATGCCGGTAACAACGGCAGGCGGCGCGTTTTGGCAGCTGTGCGACTCGGCAGCCGCCACATTCTGCACTGCCCCCTGGCGGATAAGTTGGTCAACAGCTTGTTCTATGTCTAGTGGCTAGCCTGGTCAAAATCACCAATTTATTCCTTATCAATCGGCCGATTACCTGTATCAATTGACACTGCCAGCTGTTCGAATACAGACAGTCCAATGGTCATGGACACCAACAGGCTGAAAACGCCAAGGAATACTATACCATGAGCTTCATTGTAAAAAGTAGATTTTAGACAAGATATTACTGACCTAGGTAAGGTTTATTTTCAATTGAATTTATAAACGAACGAGAATATATCTAAGTTATTTATTAATCCTCATTCATTAATCATGTGATCATTCACTTTAGTGACAAACTAGCAATTTATTTAATTTATTATTCACAAAGTATTGAATATGTAAAAATGCTCTAGTCGAGTATACTATAATAAACTTGATTACGTTTCATGTGGACGTGTATGCTAAATTTTAATTCTTAAGCTTTTATAGTCTCTCAGACAAACAATCATACATGCCTAATATGTATGAAGGGTCAGAAATGCCTCGTTCTCATTCTCTACGAGGATAAAGGGTGCATATTTTTAATCACGATCGTGTCTCCAACGTTTTGCTATTTCTTAAAAATTGCTGACTTTCAACGAATGATAGATAGGCAATGCCAGAGCTGAAATTATTTTATTAACACCCTATATTGAAATATAAGTATTAGATGTTCATCAAATTTAATTAAATATTCTCTTAGTATTTGCATTAAGTACATTAATAATGACAAATGGAACTGCATACAAGGCATTGAAGCCGAGTTTCCAACGTCCCTGGGGCTCGGCAATCAGCCGCGCTTACTGGTCTTGATACACAGATATCTAAGCCTCCAGATATTACCTGTGACTGGACCAAGCATATCAACAGGGCCAGAACGCCAAGGAACATGGTAAACTTCATGGTGATTGTAGGTTTTCGGAAGATTGTATTGCTCTAGGATAGACTTATTTGCAGCTGCTAGATCAAACTCTAATGATGCGAGGTTGAGTTGCAACCAGCCTTTATAGGTATTCTCGAAGCTTGAATTTGTATATTCCTGTTGTAATTAAAGGGCTTAGCTCATTATCGATAAGCTAATGCACTCACTGATTAATTTTGTTGTACTTAATGTACACCTTGATATATACTTGGGAAAGTATTGTAGGTATTGGTAAAGTTGTAGAGAAGTATCACTGAATGTAGATATATTCTAATGAAAAATAGCCTGGAAAACTACTGTAATTATAGGGATTGTTTACATTTTGTAATCTAAAATATTTTATACCGGTATGCGGTACTGTTTCTTGCTTAGATTTTCAATGCCTGCGAGGGTTATTCGGTCTAGAAGGCTTAGTTTCATGATCTCAGCCAGCAAACCGTCGACTCCCCAATCGTATAGGCGATTAGCCTACTGCCTACCTTCGGCAAAGTCTTTGAGCGCATTATCCTCGCCAGATTACGCGTTGAACTTGAAGATACTGAGCTATTCCTGACCATCAATTTGGTTTTCGGCCTCATCACGGAACGACGGAGCAGCTTCATAGAGTGGTTGATAGGATTTTGGAGTGTTTTGACGAGAAACAGTATGGCGCGGCTGTCTTCTTTGATATTCAGCAGGCATTTGACAGGGTCTGGCATGACGGACTGCTGTTCAAGCTTAAGCGAGTGACGTCTGTACCGCACTTTAGGCTGATTAAGTCGTGGCTTTCGGGAGATATTTCTCAGTGCAAATAAATGGTTGTCTTTCCTCCTTCAGACCGATCAGAGCCGGAGTCCCGCAAGGTAGCGCTTTGAGCCCTACACTCTACAACATTTTTACAAGCGATATGCCGATGCCCCCTATCAATAGCAGTATATTGGCGACCTATGCTGATGACACTACCGCCATTTGCTTCAGCGCCTCCCCTGCAACAGCAAGCCGACGTCTGCAGAAATTCACGAACAAATTTCAGAGCTGGGCAAAGCAGTGGAATATCTGTATCTCGCGGGATAAGTCTGTACAGATGACATTCACAAAAAGGCGTGATTCTTGCCCGGCTATATGTTTAGATGGGGTGGTTATGAAGGTGGTGACCTCGCAAAAATACCTCGGGCTATGTCTAGATAGAGGCTTGACTTGGAAGCAACATGTATGTAAAATTATAGGACAATGAACACAAGGTTCAAACGCATGGATTGGCTCCTTCGACCCAGGTCCAAATTGCGCCTCGCTGCAAGGTTTTGTTATTTAAGTCGATGATTCAGCCCATTTGGAGGTATGGTGTTTCAGTATGGGGTACAGCGGCCCCATATCTCTTAAAAAGGGTCCAATCCTTGTTGTGTAAAATTTTAAGGCGAATTTCTGGTGGCTTTCCTTTTGCGAGAAATAAGGACATAATGAGAGACCTTGGGATTGCCCCATTAATTGATATAATAAACTCTACCGCTGATAAACAAAATGGTAGACACGCAAATCACGTAAACCCTCTGGCGAATGCACTCAAATTCGACGTTGAGAAACCAAGAATCAGGAGACTCAAGCGCACATTCCTTGAGCAGCTACCAAGGCGCAGTCTCCCTGCCAAGCACTCACGGATGGCTCAGTCCAGACATGACATCACTTGATTGTTATCAGACAATTATAAAATTATGGATTTTCTTTTTTTTGTTTTTCACCGTCAAAGCCAGTCCCAATTGTGTTTTAAAATTATTTTTATAATGAAACGCTTTTTAATTATATCGTCTTATAAAAAAAAAAAAAAAAAAAAAATATTTTATTAAAAGTAATAACAATTACCAGAAAATGCCCTTCTACTCACTCTCTCTCATATGTAGTATGTGTATTGCACACGTATTATTATAATAGTTAGGCTTTTGTGCTCATAATACACCAACAGAGCCATGACGCTAAGGAAAACATGCATGGTTTTTGGAATTGGATGAATTTTTAAAGCACTTATTTACAGCTGACGAGCTGAAGCTCGTTTAAAAATCAGCTAGTAGATGCCCAGAGCATGGCCTGGTTAAGGTATCATGATACCAATATCAGGGTCAGCATCGATAAGTTTCTGGATCATAGGAAAGCTATATACTCGGATAATACAGTCACACTTTTTGTTTTGGGCTTAGGGTATCCATGCAATGCGTAAAGTGGGACTTAGACCTATGTAAATGTACCAGAATAAGACATATCTGATCCTATAAAGAGTATATATATTTGGATCAGTATTGATATTCGTATCAATCTGGCCCTGTTCCTGTATGGTATGGCCTGTCTGTCAGCCCGTATGTATGAACGCAAGGATCTCGGAAACTATAAGAACTAGAAACAGTAAATTAAGAATGTGCTTTCGTGAATAGAGGCAGACGGCTCGGTTTTGGCGGCTGTGCCTTGCAAGCCTCCACATCCTGCACTGCCCCCTGGCGGATAAGTTGGTCAACAGCTTGTTCTACATACGTTTAGTGAACCTTCGTCTATAGGCTCAGCCTGGTCGAAATCATTAATTTGTTCATTTTTTATCGGCTAATTAGCTTTATCCTTCGCTCCTGCTGGCTCTTTGGCTACAGGCAGTGCGATGGCCATGGAAACCAACAGGACCAAAAACGCCAAGGAATACTATACCAAGAGCTCCATTGTAAAAAGTTGATTTTAGATCAAATATTTCTGACCTGGATAAGACTTATTTTCAGCAGATTATATTATATAGTTATTTAACAATCATCATTCATGTGAACCATGTGATGACTTAATTCATGTAAGTGTCAATCTGGCAATTAATTATCCTTTTCACATATCCTATTAAATTAGTAGACTCGGCCTATATATCCTGACCAACAATATATATACTTTAGGGTCAGATATGCCTCATTCTCCTTCTCTGCGAGGATAAAGGTGGCATATTTTGAATCACGATCGCATATAGTATTGAAACTTGCTGCTTTACAACAAATGACAGAATATGGCAATGTCAGAGCTGCAAATTTTATTTGATACCCAAAATTGAAAAATAAGTATTAGATGTTCATCGAATTTAATCAAATACTTTTTATTTGTATTTGCACACAGTACATTTTATCAACAAGTACATAAGCTGGATACAAGCTGACGTTCGGTGGGCATGGATCCATCGGCATTTGGTGCATTTGACACACAGATCCTTAAGCCTCCAGATATTACCGTCTGTGCCTGGACCAAACATATCAACAGGGCCAGAACGCCAAGGAACATTGTAAACTTCATGGTGTTTTTAGGATTCAGAAAGATTGTATTGCTCTGGAGATAGACTTATTTACAGCTGCTAGGCAAAACTCTTGATGATGCGAGGTTGAGTTCCAACCACCCTTTATAGGTATTCTCGAAGCTTGAATTTTCTATATTCCTGTTGTAACTAAAGGGCTCATTATCGATAAGCTAATGCACTCACTGATTGATTAACTTTGTAGTACTTGATATATGGTAGGAAATCTACTGTAATTATATGGATTGTTTACATTTTGTAAAGTATGATATTTCATGAAGTGCAATAACAATTACTACGACCTCCCATGCCCAACTCCAAGCAATCAGCTGTACAAACCGTGAGACCCTGCCAAGTGCACGAATCTCGTAGTTGGCGGAGAATTTAAGTTCAATCAGATTATACACAAATTGTATTATTCAAGAAATTAGTGTAGTCTAGCGGGCGGAAAATGCCTTGTCCCTCCAATATGTGTATGTGTGTTCGTAAGTGTACGAAGATCTGTTTGGGAATTTTAGATTTGGGTATAGGGAGTCTCGTAGTCGAGTATACTCGATTGGTAAATTCATGCTGGTTTTGATTATTGTTTTATTTTGCACATATTAAATTAAATGCACAAAAATGAAGTATAATTCATTTGAAAGGCCCTCTAGCGGCAAAAACAAACAATGTGGTTTGGGCGACGCCGATAACAGCGGCAGGTGGCGCGTTTTTGGCTGCTATGCGACTCGCCAGCCTCCACATCCTGCACTGCCCCCTGGCGGATAAGTTGGTCAAAAGCTTGTGCGACGTCTAGTGGCCCTTCGTCTACAAGCTCAGCCTGGTCGAAATCATTAATTTCTTCCTTGTCAATCGTTGGATCACCTATATCCTTGGCTTCTGTTGGCTCTTCGGCTACAGGCATTGCGATGGCCAAGGATACCAACAGGACCAAAACGCCAAGGAATACGATGAACTTCATTGTAAAAAGTTGATTTTAGTTGAAATATTTCTGCTCTTCTGATCTTTTAGTAATGCTCATCGGCGTTGTATCTTGACTTTATATATCCGAAACGGCGCTTTGCTATGTACACAGTTATCAAGATAAGTTGGGGGACTTTCAATGTGTGATTTTTTTGCAGTACTTATTATGGGTGGGCACACCTCAGTCTCCAGATTTAAATGTAGTTATGATGGGTCATGTGCGGAAAGATTAAGAACCAACACATCTCTACTTGTGAGATTCACTTTGAAATGCTAATTCTGATTACCTTTCTTCCAGATCACAGACAGTTATAGACTTTACTATCCTATAAATATGTTGCTATTAGAAAAATCCTAAGTTATTCAACATTAATGAATAATCTGAAGATCGAAACTACTTGCTAAGACAGATTTTATTCATTTAAGTGGCAATCTGGAAATGAAATGACAGGTTGAATTATTTTAATCACGAATCGTGTGAATGTCCAGAAGATAACAATGTCAGAGCTGAAAATTTTATTTGATACCCAATATTGAAAAATAAGTATTAGATGTTCATAAATTTTAATTGATTATTTTTAATTATTTGCATTAACAATTTTCATGACAAATGTTATTGCAGTCATTGCATGCAGAATTTTGGGAGTTGGGTCCACAGATTGTTATGCCGCCAGATATCTGTGCCTGGGCCAAAGACACGAACAGGGCCAGAACGCCAAGAAACATGGTAAACTTCATGGTGATTGTAGGACGTTAGAAATATTGTATTGCTCTGGAGATAGACTTATTTGCAGCTGCTAGATCAAACTCTAATGATGCGAGGTTGAGTTCCAACCAGCCTTTATAGGTATTCTCGAAGCTTGATTTTGTATATTCCTGTTGTAATTAAAGGGCTTAGCTCATTATCGATAAGCTAATGCACTCACTGATTAATTTTGTTGTACTTAATGTACACCTTGATATATACTTGGGAAAGTGTCGTAGGTGTTGGTAAAGTTGTAGGGAAGTATCACTGCTTTTATATATATTCTATTAAACAAAAGCCCGGAAAACTACTGAAATTATAGAGATTGTTTACATTTTGTGAAAAATATTGTATTAAGAACAATAACAGATATTATTATTGCAATAACAGTAAACACTATTAGCTGCATGCATGTAATTATAATAATTACTTTCTATACACATACAATAGGAATTGGGGGTAGGTAAGGAGACATCTCCGATTCTTATCGGTATCATTACCCGAGTTAATCTGGCTCTGTTCGTCCTTATGTATGAACGCAAGGATCTTCGAAACTATAAAAGCTAGAGACACAAATTTTAACATGTAGGATCGTGTATACCAAGTTTGAGATACTCTTCCACCCTCACTTCTACCCAAATCATATTGTTTTGTATAATATATATTATAGTCGACCAGAACAAGAGTATTTGTTTTGTTTTTCGCTTTTTGTCAAGGCATATCCTAAGTGATAGAGTGATGCTCCTAACACACAATATCTCCCTCCATGTTTCAATCCCAGTACAAATTTCAATATATCATTTTTTTAAATATATGTATGTATACAACGCCCCCATATAAAGATAAATTGAGATTTAGTCGCCAATTTGCGATGACCGCACAATAAAAATATGTATATATGTATATATATAATATGTATTTGAAAGCAGTCACAATGCTTTCAATTTATAATAATCAAAGGGAAAATTCATGATTTAAGCAGAAACCAAGAAATTCAGAGCTTTTCAAGTTGGGCTTCAATTAATTAATTTGGTAATACAGAGTTTCATTTGATAAGATCTTGGTCGAAGTTCGTTGATATAGCTGCCATACAACTGAGAGCTAAGATTTTCTACAAAACGACGATAAACGTACATATCTTAAAAACCAAATCACAATCGTATGTCCCATGAAACTTATTATTTTAATGACAACCAATATTAAAAAACAAGTATTATATGGTTTTCAAATTTAATCGAATATTTTTAAGTATGTTCAAATTCTTTTTATAAATCGAAAATTGCAGTCCACATAGACTTAAAAGGCACTTAAGCCGAGTTTCGATGGGTTCCTCTGTCAGGGACTGGGATTTATCCTCCTCTAGAGTTTGGCGGACAGATTACTGCGCCTCCAGATATTACCGTCTGTGCCTGGGCCAAACATACCAGCAGGGCCAGAACGCCAAGGAATATGGTAAAATTCATGTTGCTTGTAGAAAGATTGTGTTGCTCTGGAGATAGACTTCTTTGCAGCTACTAGATCAAACTCTTAATGATACGAGATTGAGTTCCAACCAGCTTTTATAGGTATTCTCGAAGCTTGAATTTGTATATTCCAGTTGTAATTAAAGCGCTAAGCTCATTAATTCACTGATGCACTCACCGATTAATTTTGTAATACTTAATATATACGCTAATATATGGCTGGAAAGCTACTGTAACAATATGGAATGTTTACATTTTATGATGAATATATTTGTGTTAAGAGCAATAACAATTATTACGATTGCAATAACCTCCCACATCCGACCCCTCCTCCAAGCAACCAGCTGTACAGATCGTGAGACCCAACTGCAGGAATCTCGTATCTGATGGCTGTGTGAGTGGCATTCACAGGCTGTGTCTGGGCAAAAGAACAGTAAAAGTCACAGGACGAACTGGTTCTTGGAGTAGAAAGGATTATTTGAACACTTGTTTGCAGTTGAAAGGCTGAATTACTGGTGCTAGCCTCTGACAAAGCACCAGGTTTCAATCCCAGACAAAACTTTTAATTTCAAAATTTATAAAAATACAATCTGAAATTACAATCACTTCCATTTACCATTAGTTTAAGTATAGTTTTTTTTATAAACTTAATCAATACGTGCACGGCATTTCAAAATGAAATGATGCTATTAAAATGTCAAGTAAACACGATCGAATATAAACGTTCTCCTACTGCGCCAAATAACTCCACCATAGCGCCACCTACCGGGCTTTAAGCTTAAGGCACACCACCCTCGCCGCCAACATAAGTCCAAAATATTATGAGCTTTTGTCGAGTGGTTCTCGGGCTTAGAATCATGTACACCGAACGAACGTTTTTATACCCTTGCAGAGGGTAAGTACTATAATTTTGTCACGAAATTTTGTAACGCATTGAAGGAGACGTTTCCAACCCCACATAGTATATATATTTCTAATCAGCATCAATAGCCGCGTCGATATAGCGATGTCCAGCTGACCGTCTGTTTATATTCAAAATAGTCTCTCAGTTTTAGAGCTATCGTGATAATATTTGGCAAAGATTCTTCTTTTTGCTGCAGACAGTACATATGTATGTCGGAACCGGCCGGATCGGACTACTATGTTTCTTGAAGTTACCCAATTAATTTGGTAACATATGGTTTCGTTAGAAAGGATCTTGGTCATAATTTGATAATATAGCTCCCACAATAACAAAAATTAAGATTTTCTACGAACATAAATACTTTTTGTTCCACAGACAAATGTACATATCTTTAAGACTAATTCACGATCTTGGGTCTTGTTTCCATTTATTGAAACTTGGTGCCTTCAAAAAATGTCAAACAAATGGCAAATTCTGCACTGAAATTATTTTATTGACACCCAATATTGAAAAATAAGTATTAGCTGTTTATCAAATTTAATCAAATATTTTTAAGTGCGTTCATATACATTCTTTTTAGAAATTGCATTGCAGTCCTTGTAAATTTGAGCGACATAAGCCGAGTTTCGATAGGCTGCTTAGGCTGGCACTGGGACTCCTGCCTCTAGAAGCATTTAGCGCATGCAGGATTTTGGCTGTTGGGTTCACAGGTTATTACGCCTCCAGATATTATCGTCTGTGCCTGGACCGAACATACCAACAGGACCAGACCGCTAAGGAAAATGGTAAACTTCATGTTGCTTGTAGAAAGATTGTGTTGCTCTGGAGATAGACTTCTTTGCAGCTGCTAGATCAAACTCTTAATGATACGAGATTGAGTTCCCACCAGCTTTTATAGGTATTCTCGAAGCTTGAATTTGTATATTCCTGTTGCAATTAAAGTGCTTAGCTCATTAATTCACTAGTGTACTCACCGATTAATTGTGTTAATATATGGCTGGAAGGCTACTGTAACAATATGGCATGTTTACATTTTGTGATGAATATATTTGTTTAAAGAGCAATAACAATTATTACGATTGCAATAACCTCCCACGTCCGACCCCTCCTCCAAACAACCAGCTGTACAGATCGTGAGACCCAACTGCAGGAATCTCGTATCTGATGGCTGTGTCAGTCGCAATCACAGGCTGTGTCTGGGCAAAAGGTCAGTAAAAGTCACAGGACGAATTGGTTCTTGGGGTAGAAAGGATTATTTGAACACTTGTCTCTAGATGCTAGGCTGAATTACTGGTGCTAGCCTCTGACAAAGCACCAGGTTTCAATCCCAGTCAAAACTTTTAATCTAAAATTTATAAAAATACTAGCTGAAATTACAATAACTTCCATTTCTGTGTCGTAGTAAAATTTTTATTTTATTTTCAAAATGAAATGATGCTATTAAAATGTCAAGTAAACACGAACGAATATAAACGTTCTCCTACCTATCTTTAAGAATAAATCACGATCTTGGGTCTTGTTTCCACTTATTGAAACTTGCTGCCTTCAAATTCAAAAATAAATATTAGATGTTCATCAAATTTAATCAAATACTTTTGTAGTGTGTTCATATACATTCTTTTTAGAAATTGCATTGCAGTCCTCGTAAATTTAAGCGACATAAGCCGAGTTTCGATAGGCTGCTTGGGCTGGCACTGGGACTCCTGTCTCTAGTTGCACTTAGCGCATTCAGGATTTCGACTGTTGGCTCCACAGATTACTGCGCCTCCAGATACTACTGTCTGTGCCTGGGCCAAACATACCAACAGGGCCAGAACGCTAAGGAAAATGGTGAACTTCATGTTGCTTGTAGATTTTCAGAGAGATTGTGTTGCTTTGGAGATAGACTTCTTGGCAGCTGCTAGATCAAACGCTTTATAATGCGGGATTGAGTTCCAACCACATTTTATAGCTATTCTCGAAGCTTGAATTTGTATATTCCAGTTGTAATTAAAGCGCTTAGCTCATTAATTCACTAGTGTACTCACCGATTAATTTACACCTTGATATATGACTGGCATGCTACTGTAATTACATATGTGAATTGTTTACATTTTGTGATGAATAATATTTCTTTTAGGAACTATAACAATTAGTACGACTGCAATAACCTCCTACGTACATATTATATATATATATTTTATTTATATGAAGGTACCCAATTAATTTGGTAATACATAGTTTCGTTTGATAAAATCTTTGTCAAAATTCAATGATATGGCTGCCATGAAAACGAGAAAATGTTCTACAAAAATAAAGACCTTTACTCTGTTCCAAAGGTAAATGTACATATCTTCAAAACTAAATCACGATATTGGGTCTTGTTTCTATTCATTGCCTTCAACAAATATCAAGAGTTATTTTATTGAGACACATTATTAAAAAACAAGTAGTAGATGTTCATAAAATTTAATTAATTATTTTTTTTTAGTATGTTCATACACATTCTTTTAGAAATTGCATTCCACTCCATGTAGACTTAGAAAGCATTTCAGCCGACATTCGATGGTCTCAGGCTGGGATTGGGATTCCTTCGTCTGTAGTGTCTCTGTACCTAGAGATTTGTGCGCCTCCAGATATTACCTGATGCCTGGACAAAAGTTACCAACAGGGCCAGAAAGCCAAGAAACATAGTAAACTTCATGGTGATTGTAGGTTTTTTGAAGATTGTGTTGCTCTGGAGATAGACTTATTTGCAGCTGCTAGGCAAAACTCTTGATGATGCGAGATTGAGTTCGTACCAGCTTTTATAGGTATTCTTAAAGCTTGAATTTTTAAATTTAATATTGTAATTAAAGAGCTAAGCTCATTATTGATAAGCTAATGCACTCACTGATTAATTTTGTGGTATTTAATATATACGTTGATATATGGCCTGCAAACTACTCTAATTTTATGGATTGTTTACATTTTGTAAGGTATTAATTAAGGTATTTGATTAAGTGCATTAACAATTACTACGACTGCAATTACCTCCCATTTCCGACCCCTCTCTACAAATCGGGAGACCCTGCAAACCGCAGGAATCTCGTTTCTGACGGCTGTGTGAGTCGGAAACGATCTTCTTTTGGGTCACAGGCTTTGCCTGGGCAAAACACACTAACAGGGCCGAGACGCAAATGAATACTGTTAGCTGGTTTTTGGAGGAGAAAGGATTATTTAAACATTTGTTTGCAGCCGAACTACTAGTGCTAGCTTTTGACAAGCTCCAGGTTTCCTTCCCAGTCAAAGATTTTAATTTATAATTTTTAGAAATAAATATTTACGAAAATTGCAATTTATGTTGCCAATTGGCAATTCCCGCAAAATAAATTAAAACAATGTTTAATAATCTAGTTGCAGTCACAATACTTGACATTTTTAAAAATTTATTGGGCTATTCACGAGTTAAACAGAAACCAAAAAGTTTAGAGCAACCCGGGCTTTACCTACCCACAATGGCTCGTTTGGCCGACGCCCGTGGCAAGAATCTGAAAGTTCATGGTGAGAAAGGTTAAAACTATAAAATTGCTTATAGTTTATGAAAGTGAAAATGTTATTAAATTTGGTTAATTGGTCTGAGCGGTATAAGTCATGAAACTTAGGAAATTTTCCCATATTTATATCAATACGGTTATTTGGGAAAATTTTGTACCTTTGCGATGGAATTATATCCATACGGCTCATTCGATTCTCATGCGATTCTAAAGAGAATTATGGAAAAATAATTTTGTTTCTTAATTTTTTAGAAATTTAAATAAATAAATTACCAAACCACTATTTTTAACATATTTTTTAAGCTTTATATTGAATTTTAACTAAATAATGTCTTTTTAACCAAATAATGTATCGCCAAAATTTTTAAGCAATTTTTAGTTCATTTTCGTAGCTTTAAAATAAGTGAAAGGACTTTAAAATAGGAATAGTAATTATATTTGAAAAATATAATGTTTCCAATGCATTTCTGGAAGAACTCTTCCGTCTGATAAATACTTTTACTCTGTTCCAAAGATAAATGTACATATCTTCAAAACTAAATCACGATCTTCGGTCTTGTTTCCATTTATTGAAACTATTTGCCTTCAAAAAATGTCAAAAGCTACTTTATTGAGACACAATATTAAAGAACAAGTGTTAGATGTTCATAAAATTTAATTAAATATTTTTTTTTTTAGTATGTTCATATACATTCTTTTAGAAATTGCATTCCACTCCACGTAGACTCAAAAAGCATTTAAGCCGACATTCGATGGTCTCAGGCTGGGACTGGGATTCCTTCGTCTGTATACCTACAGATTCGTGCGCCTCCAGATATTACCTGTGCCTGGACAAAAGTTACCAACAGGGCCAGAAGGCCAAGAAACATAGTAAACTTCATGGTGATTGTTGGTTTTTTGAAGATTGGGTTGCTCTGGAGATAGACTTATTTACAGCTGCTAGGCAAAACTCTTGATGATGCAAGATTGAGTTCCAACCAGCTTTTATAGCTTGATTTTTTTAAATTAATATTGTAACTAAAGGGCTAAGCTCATTATTGATAAGCTAATGCACTCACTGATTAATTTTGTAGTATTTAATATATACTTTGATAAATGGCTTGCAAACTACATTTTGTAAAGTATTATATTTTATTAAGTGCATTAACAATTACTGCAAATACCCTTCACGTCCGAAACCCTCCAAGCATTCACCTGTACAGATCGGGAGATCCTGTCAACCCCAGGATTATTGTAACTGACAGCTGTGTGAATCGGAAACGATCTTCTTTTGGGTCACAGGCTTTGCCTGGGCACACTAACAGGAACCGGACGCAAAGGAACACTGTTAGCTGGTTTTTGGAGTAGAAAGAATTATTAAAACTGGTGCTAGCTCTTGACAAGGCTCCAGGTTTCCATCCCAGTCAAAGTTTTAAATAAATATTTAAAGAAAACTGCATTTTATGTTGCCAATTGGCGATGACCGCAAAATAAAATGTTCATTGATTTAAAATAATGTCTCATAATTTTTTTGCAGTCACAATACTTGAAATTTTTAATAATCAAAGGGATAATTCATGATTTAAGCAGAAACCAAAAAGATTAGAGCAGTCCTGACCGAAAAGTGCAGTGTGACAGAAAAATGCTTATAGTTTATGAAAGTGAAAATTTTGTTAAATTTGGTTAATTGGTTTGGGCGGTAGAAGTCATGAAACTTAGGCAATTTTCCCACTTTGATACGGTTATTTGGAACAAAATTGTTAACCTTTGCGATGGAATTATATCCATACGGCTCACTCGATTCTTAGTGTCTTTATTTTAATTGAATGATGTGGTGATTCTAAGGTGAATGATAGAAAAATAATTTGATTTCTTAAGAGTTTAGAATTTTTAATAAATACATTACCAAACCAATATTTTTTACATATTTTTAAACTTTATATTGAATTTTAACTAAAATAATATCTTTTGACCCAAGTAACATAATGCCAAAATTTAAAAGTAATTTATAGTTCATTTCCGTAGCTTTTAAATAGGAATGGTAATTATATTTGAAAAATATAATGTTTCCAATGCATTTCTATAATGTAAATTCCTAGGGAAAGAAAAATCAACTCTAACCACCACTTCAGAAGAATTATTCCGTTCAATAAATACTTTTACTCTGTTCCAAAGATAAATGTACATATTTTCAAAACTAAATCACGATCTTGGGTCTTGTTTCTATTTATTGAAACGCTGCCCTTCAACAAATGTCGAAGAAGGCAAATTATGCGCTAAAATTTTTTTATTGCCACTCAATATTGAAAAAATAAGTATTATATGTTCATCAAATTTAATAAAATATTTTTAAGTGTGTTTATATACATTCTTTTTAGAAATTGCATTGCAGTCCTCGTAAATTAAAGCGACAAAAGCCGAGTTTCGATAGGCTGCTTTAGTTGGGACTGCGGCTCCTAAGTCTCTAGCGGCATTTATCGCATGCAGGATTTTGGCTGTTGGGTCCACAATTTATTACGCCTCCAGATATTACCTGTGCTTGGACAAAAGATATCAACAGGGCCAGAACGCCAAGGAATATAGTAAACTTCATGGTGCTTGTGGGTTTTCAGAAAGATTGTATTGCTCTGGAGATAGACTTATTTGCAGCTGCTAGATCAAACTCTTAATGATGCGAGATTGAGTTCCAACCAGCTCTTATAGGTTTTCTTAAAGCTTGAATTTTGTGAATTCCTGTTGTAATTAAAGGGCCCTGCTCATTATCGATAAGCTAATGCACTCACTGATTAATTTTGATTGTAGTACTTAATGTACACGTTGATATATGACTTGAAGACTACTCTAATTACATGGATTGTTTACATTTTGTAAAGTATTAGATTATATTAAGTGCATTAACAATTATTTCAACTGCAATTATCTCCCACGTCCGATCTCTCCTCCAAGCAAACACCTGTACAGATCGTGAGACCCTGACAACTCCAGGAATCTCGTATCTGGGGGCTGTGTCAGTCGCAATCGCAGGCTGTGTCTGGCAAAAGCACAGTAAATGTCCCAGGACGAATTGGTTCTTGGAGTAGAAAAGATTATTTAAACACTTGTCTGCAGATGCTAGGCTGAACTACCGGTGCTAACTTCTGACAAACCACCAGGTTTCAATCCAAAACTTTAAATTTAAAATTGTTAAAAATATGTATAGAAAACTGCAATTTTGCTCGCCAATTGTCGATGACCGCCAAATAAAAATGTTCATTAATTTAAAAACCATGTCTCGCAATATTTTGTTGTTGGAACAATACTTTCAATTTGTTATTATCAATGGGATAATCCCTGAAACCACCTACGTTTTGCTGAATGTCGATGGTTTGCGCTGGCAAGGACTAGAACTCTTGCTTCTCTAAAGGTTCCTCAGATAGTTGCGCTACTAGTAAGTTTGAGACACACATAATCATTTAAGCTTTCAATTAAGCAAAATATATTTTATTTTTTTAAAGGTTTCCAATTAAGTTCGTAATACATAGTTTCATTTGAAAAGATCTTTCTATATCATTGAATTTGAAATTCGATAATATAGCTGAGAGAGTACAAATACTTTCACTCTGTTCCAAAGATAAATGTAAATATCTTCAAAAGTAAATCACGATCTTGTGTCCAATGATTCCCATTTATTGAAACTTTCTATCTTTCAACGAATGTCCCAAAATGCCACAATTAGAGTTAAGTCTATTTTACTCACACCCAATATTGAAAAAGAGGATTATATGTTCATCAAATTTAATCAAATATTTCATAAAGTATGTTCATATACATTCTTTTTAGAAATCGTTGCAGTCCACGTAGACTTAAACGGCATTTAAACCTACTTTCCGTGGGCTGCTCTGGCTAGGGCTGGGAGTGGGGCTGGGCTTCCTTCCTCTCTACTGGCTTTGTATCTGCAGATTGTTATGCCTCCAGATATTACCTGTGACTGGACCAAGCACACCAACAGGGCCAGAACGCCAAGGAACATGGTAAACTTCATGGTGATTGTAGGTTTTTTGGATATTGTATTGCTCTGGAGAAAGACTTATTTGCAGCTGCTAGGCAAGACTCTTGATGATGGGATGTTGAGTTCCAACCAGCTTTTATAGGTATTCTCGAACCTTGAATTTGTATACTTCTGTTATAATTAAAGACTTAAGCTCATTAACGATAAGCTAATGCACTCACTGATTAATTGTCTTGTACTTAATGTACACCTTGATATATACTTGGGAAAAGTATCGTAGGTGGTGGTACATTTTGCTAATTTACTTAAACAATAGCACATAGAGAAGAATTGCTAAATATACTAGTATGTGTTTTGTCAACACATTTCAGCAGAATATACTTCAATTATTTAGTTTTTATTTTACATCTAGCAATACATTATATTTTATTAAGAGCTATAACAATTATAATAACTGTAATAACCGCCAAAACTGTGCCCATCTTCTGCCAACTGCAGGAATCTCGTATCTGGCTATTGTGTAAGTCGAAAACAATCTCCTCCTCTTGCGGGGCCTCCTCAGGCTGAGCCAAGGCAAAGGACACCAATATATACATATATATAGGCACAGGTACAGGTTTTTTTACATTTTTACTCCCTGTACCCATAAAATGGGTAAAAAGAGGTACTAAATCTGTGCCAAAGTATGTAACAGGCAGAAGGAGACATTTCCGACCCTGAAAAGTATATATATTCTTGATCAGTATCAAAAGAGATTTTGATTTGGCCATGTCCGTCTGTCTATCTGTCTGTCTGTCTGTCTGTCTGTTTGTCCGTCTGTCCGTCTGTATGAACGCGTCGATCCAAGCAACTATAAGAGCTAGAGACACCAAATTTGGAATATAGGATCCTGTATACCATACGCAAATCAAGTTTATTTCCGATGGTTCCCTCCGCAATTCGATATAAAAGTTTTATACCAACAGTTTCATAGGTATAGCTTAAGTCCTTATTAATCTACTGTTTAAATTTCAAGTCGATCGGATAATAAACATGGAAGTTATTCACGAAAGAAGATTCAGTGCTGCAGCGAGGGGGGAAGAAAAAGCACATGCCTCGCTTGCGCTGTCGCTTGCTTGTGGGCGTCTTTATGTATGTGTGTGTGTATGTTTAAGTGTACGAAGATGCTTTGGAATTTTTTGACTTGGGCGCAGGGAGTTTTTTTTCTAGCTGGGACTGGGATTCCCCTGCTGCTAAAGGTATTTGGGACAAAGATTGTTTGGCTTCTAATGGGTTTTAGGACTCAGGCTGTGCCTGGACCAAACTTCATGGAGAAAGGTTTTTACAGCTGCTAGATCTAACTCTTGTCTAGGTCTAACGAATTAATTTTACTATCTAAGTACTTATGAATTCTGCAAAACAATTGAAGCTTTCGATGCCAATATAACTATGCACAACATATTTTATTTTTCCGAAATTACCCAATTAATTTGGTAATACATGCTCTCATTTGAATAGATCTTAGGACTTTTCTCACTGAGTTTTTATTACGTTTTGTATTGTTTTCCAGCAAAATATATCTCAGACAATCTCACAAACTCTGAATTGAATAATGCTCCCTAGAAATTAAATCAAATCAGACCGTCCAGATCAAAAATTTAGGTTTGCAATATTAATTCTTTGGCCGAAAGCGGATAACTTTTATAATATACTTAGTTGCAATATAAACGTGTATTGAGAGTTTCTATGGAAAATGCTATTACTGTTCTCTCCGAGGATAAAGCTAACATATCGTGAATATTAAATCACCATCGTGTGTCCAGTTCTTCAATGAATGATAGAAGATGGCAAATATGTAGTTGAAATTATGTTATTGACATCCAAAATTGAAAAATAAGTATTAGATGTTCATCAAATTTAATCAAATATTATTTTTAGTATTTATTTTACTATAAATTCTTTTTATAAATCGCATTGCAGTTCACGTAGACTTAAACGGCATTTAAACCAAGTTTCGATGAGCTGCTCAGGCGGGGACTGGGACTCATCCGACTCTATTGGTTCTTGGCATGCAGACTGTTACGCCTCCAGATATTACTGTCTGTGCCTGGACATAAGATACAAACAGGGCCAAAACGGCAAGGATCATGGTAAACTTCATGGTGATTGTAGGTTTTCTGAAGATTGCTGAACGACTTATTTACAGCTGCTAGGCAAAACTCTTGATAATGCGAGGTTGAGTTCCAACCAGCTTTTATAGGTATTCTCGAAGCTTGATTTTGTATATTCCTGTTGTAATTAAAGGGCTTAGCTCATTATCGATAAGCTAATGCACTCACCGATGAATTTTGTTGTACTTAATGTACACCTTGCTGGAAGACTACTGTAATTAATGAATTGTTTACATTTTGTTGTGTATAATATTTTATTAAGAGCAATAACAATCCCTAACAAATCAGCTGTACAGATCGTGAGACCCTGCCGCCGCAAATCAATAAAAACAATTTATAAGGACAATTGGCAAGATATAGCTTTGGGATTTGTCATGTATAATATTTGGGTCTTAATCCACTATGAAAATTTCGAAGAAGCAGCACAGCAACCACTTGAAATATTTTCCTCATGTGGGTGTTTATGCATAAATGTACGAAGATGGAAATAGAAGAACTAATAATACAAATGCACAAAAATGCACGCCGGTAACAGCTTCTAGTGGATTTTTAGTGGATTTTGAGACACACAATGCAAATTAGCCCAAATATATTTTATTTTTCGAAGTTTCCCAATAAATTTGGAGTTTCATTTGAAATCATCTTCACACTTTTCTCTCTGACTTTTCAGTACGTTTTTCATTGTTTGCATGTTTCTTATAATTTAACCACATTATATCAAATCGGACCCACTACATCCTACAACTGCTATTGTAACTCTCGGGCAACTATATGCATTTTAGTGAACTGCGAGTATTATTACAATTTATAAGGCTCTGGCAGCCAAAGTTAGTCTATAATTTAATCAATAGTTTCTTTTCCTTTGATAATTTTATTGAAACTTGCTGCCTTTCAACGAATGTCACAAGATGGCAACGTCCCAGCTGAAATATCCCAAATTTAAAAAATAAGTTTTAAATGTTCATAAAATTTATTTTCATATATATGTTCATATACATTAGTAATTCAAGTAATTGCATTGCATTCCACGTAGTGTTAAACGGCATCTACGCTGAGTTTCGACGGCCTGCTCTGCCGGGGACTTGGATTCATCCTTCTCTAGTGGTTTTTGGGACACAGGTTGTTCCGGTTTCAGTGGTTTTTGGGACTCAGGTTGTTCCGGTTTTAGTGGTTTTTGGGACACAGGCTGTTCCGGTTTCAGTGGGGCTTGAGCCCCAGGTTGTTCCGGTTTCAGTGGTTTTTGGGACACAGGTTCTGCCGGTTTCAGTGGTTTTTGGGACGCAGGTTGTTCCGGTTCCAGTGGTTTTTGGGACACAGGCTCTGCCTGGGCCAAACATACGAACAGGGCCAGAACGCCAAAGAACATAGTAAACTTCATGGTGCTTGTAGGTTTTCGGAAAGATTGTATTGCTCTGAAGATAGACTTATTTGCAGCTGCTAGATCAAACTCTTAATTAATGCTAGATTGAGTTCCAACCAGCTTTTATAAGTGTTCTCGAAGGTTGAATTTGTGAATTCCTGTTGTTATTAAAGGGCTTAGCTCGTTATCGATAAGCTAATGCACTCACCGATGAATTTTGTTGTACTTAATGTACACCTTGCTGGAAGACTACTGTAATTATATGAATTGTTTACATTTTGTTGTGTATAATATTTTATTAAGAGCAATAATAATCCCTAACAAATCAGTTGTACAGATCGTGAGACCCTGCTGCCGCAAATCGATAAAAACAATTTATAGGGACAATTGGCAAGATATAGCTTTGGAATTTGGCATGTATAATATTTGGGTCTTAATCCACTGTGAAAATTTCGAAGAAGCTATTCAACAAACAAGATTCAGTACTGCAGAGCGGGGGAAGCAGCAGCACAGCAACCACTTGAAATATTTTCCTCATGTGGGTGTTTATGTATAAATGTACGAAGATGTGTTTGGAAATAGAGGACCTAATAATACAAATGCACGAGAATGCACGCCGGCAACAGCTTCAAGTGGGTTTTTAGTGGATTTGGAGACACACAACTTATTTTAAACTTTGAATGCAAATTAGCCCAAATATATTTTATTTTTCGAAGTTTCCCAATAAATTTGGAAGGTTTTATTAATTTATTACACTTAAAGGAGTTTATAGTTTATTTATTCAAATTTATATATAGTTGGTCAAAATTCGATAATATAGCTGCCGTAGAAACAAGAATCAATAGTTTCTTTTCCTTTGATAATTTTATTGAAACTTGCTGCTTTCAACGAATGTCACAGGATGGAACATCCAGCTGAAATATCCCAAATTAAAAAATAAGAAAAGTCATAAAATTATTTCATATATATGTCAAACATAGTAATCGAGAAATGCATTGCAGTCCACGTAGTGTGAAACGGCATCTACGCCTAGTTTCGACGGCCTGCTCTGCAGGGGACTTGGATTCATCCTTCTCTAATGGTTTTTGGGACACAGGTTGTTCCGGTTTCAGTGGGGTTTGAGCCCCAGGTTGTTCCGGTTTCAGTGGTTTTTGGGACACAGGTTCTGCCGGTTTCAGTGGTTTTTGGGACGCAGGTTGTTCCGGTTTCAGTGGTTTTTGGGACACAGGTCTGCCGGTTTCAGTGGTTTGGGACGCAGGTTGTTCCGGTTCCAGTGGTTTTGGGACACAGGCTCTGCCTGGGCCAAACATACGAACAGGGCCAGAACGCCAAAGAACATAGTAAACTTCATGGTGCTTGTAGGTTTTTGGAAAGATTGTATTGTTCTGAAGATAGACTTATTTGCAGCTGCTAGATCAAACTCTTAATTAATGTTAGATTGAGTTTCAACAAGCTTTTATAGGTATTCTCGAAGCTTGAATTTGTGAATTCCTGTTGTAATTAAAGGGCTTAGCTCGTTATCGATAAGCTAATGCACTCACCGATGAATTTTGTTGTACTTAATGTACACCTTGCTGGAAGACTACTGTAATTAATGAATTGTTTACATTTTGTTGTGTATAATATTTTATTAAGAGCAATAACAATCCCTAACAAATCAGCTGTACAGATCGTGAGACCCTGCCGCCGCAAATCAATAAATCAATTTATAAGGACAATTGGCAAGATATAGCTTTGGGCTTTGGCATGTATAATATTTTGGTCTTAATCCACTGGGAAAATTTCGAAGAAGCTATTCAACAAACAAGATTCAGTACTGCAGAGAGGGGGGAAGCAGCGAACAGCAACCACTTGAAATATTTTCCTCATGTGGGTGTTTATGTATAAATGTACGAAGATGTGTTTGGAAATAGAGGACCTAATAATACAAATGCACAAGAATGCACGCCGGAACAGCTTCAAGTGGGTTTTTAGTGGATTTTAAGACACACAAAATAATTTAAACTTTCAATGCAAATTAGCCCAAATATTCCAATAAATTTGGAAGGTTTTATTTATTTATTACACTTAAAGGAGTTTATAGCGCTGGCTACTGAGACCTTCGGCAATATTTGGTAGTATATAGTTTCATTTGAAATCATCTTCACACTTTTCTCTCTGACTTTTTAGTACGTTTTTTATTGTTTGCATGTTCCTTATTTTATTTATTTATTTATTACGAGTTCCTATGCGTTATAAACTCTACATACGAACTAAAGAAGAAGCTATAGCGTAGGCATTAAGCTAGGTTTTTTACAATTATTTACAGCTTATATGTAATATTAACATTAATTCTGATGGTGTTGTTATTGTGGGTGTGTACTGTATTGGATATTCCTTATAATTTAACCACATTATATTAAATCAGACCCATTAGATCCTACAACTGCTATTGTAACTCTCGGTCAACTATTTGATTTTTTAGTGAACTGCGAGTTTTATTACAATTTATAAGGCTCTGGCAACCTAAGTTAGTCTTTAATTTAATCAATAGTTTCTTTTCCTTTGATAATTTTATTGAAACTTGCTGCCTTTCAACGAATGTCAAAAGATGGCAACGTCCCAGCTGAATTTATTTTATTGACACCGAATATTAAAATATAAGTATTAAATGTTCATAAAAATTTATTTTCATATATATGTTCATATACATTAGTAATTGAAGTAATTACATTGCAGTCCACGTAGTGTTAAACGGCATCTACGCTGAGTTTCGACGGCCTGCTCTGCCGGGGACTTGGATTCATCCTTCTCTAGTGGTTTTTGGGACACAGGTTGTTCCGGTTTAAGTGGTTTTTGGGACACGGGCTGTTCCGGTTTCAGTGGGGTTTGAGCCCCAGGTTGTTCCGGTTTCAGTGGTTTTTGGGACACGGGTTGTTCCGGCTTCAGTGGTTTTTGGGACGCAGGTTGTTCCGGTACCAGTGGTTTTTGGGACACAGGCTGTGCCTGGGCCAAACATACGAACAGGGCCAGAACGCCAAAGAACATAGTAAACTTCATGGTGCTTGTAGGTTTTCGGAAAGATTGTATTGCTCTGAATATAGACTTCTTTGCAGCTGCTAGATCAAACTCTTAATTAGAGATTGAGTTCCAACCAGCTTTTATAGGTATTCTTGAAGCTTGAATTTGTGAATTCCTGTTGTAATTAAAGTGCTTAGCTCATTATCGATAAGCTAATGCACTCACTGATTAATTTCTTAAAGTTAATTGATATAGAATACTTGAAAAATAGCACAGAGAGACGTAGAATCAGTTAATATTTACTATGGAATATTTCTATTGCTGCAAAACTAATTACTATAATTAAATGGATTTATTTATTTTGCAATATATAACATATAAAAAGCAATAACAATTATTATTAGTGCAGTAGCCGCCCACGGCAGGCCAAGACAAGTCTAAGTAACCAGCAGTACAGATCCTAAAATCTCATCTTGGGATACAGGACAAAGCAAACGAACAGGGGCAGGATGCTAAGGAGCACATGGTGCTTGAAGTTTTAAGAAGGATCATTGACAGCTGCTAGGCTGAACCATTGATGAACCTCGTTGAAAAACTAGCCTGTTATTAAACGCACAGAGCTTGGCCTGATCAAGGTGTAGTATCAGGGTCAGCATCCATAAACTGCGGGAGTACAGGAGACAGTTAAGTATATACTGAAGTATATTATCGCGAATTTTCGCATATTCTACATGAATTGATGCACGAAAGATTACGCAATGCAATTGTGGACTCTAATACCCTTCAAACGGTATTACAATTATGTCAGGAAATGTGCAACGCTTTGAAAGAGACGTTGCCGACTCCACAAAGTATATATTTCTAAGTCTGGACCAAGTATATATAGAGGAGTCGGTATAGCTAGATCCGTCCTCCCATCTGTCTGTCTCTCATTTTTAGAGCTATCATGATAAAATTAGGCGCTTCTCCCACTATTTAAAATTCCTATCACCCCCCCACCCCCCCTCATTCCCTTATAATAAAACCTCCTTCCATCACCATACACACCCACCCCTAAAAAAAACACAGTACAAACCACACCTTTATATTTTAAATAAATACAAACACCCCACACACACACTCTTCTTTATTCTTTCTTTTTTTTACTTTATATTAAAATATTCATTCAATAGAATCATTACTTCTTTTCACATACTACTACCCAACATACACCCTCCCCCCCCATCACAATACTACTCATTAAAATCCACATCAAAAAAAGCTTTCATTCTCCCTTCACCCCCCCCCCCTCCACATTCCCCTCCTCCTCTTCCCCCTCCTTCCCCCCCCCCCCGCCGCCCCCCCCTCGCCCGGCCCCCACCCACAGCCACCCCTAGTACCGCTACCCTCCTCTCCTCTGCATCCACTTTTTCCTCGGAGATATTCAGCCCCCCCCCTCTCTATCTATTAGTTAATCCCACCCTTTTTAGAATATCGGGCATTTATATTCATTTCCCTTTCAAAAGGCTCACCTCCCACCCCCTCATATTTATTTCCTTTCTTTTTCCTTCCTTTAATGTGTTGTTTCATTTTTTTGATGAGCAGGTGGTCTTCCACCTTTCCCCCCCCACAGGTATATATACAGTCTCACCACAAGCTCCGCAATATATAGATACCCCCCTCCGCCCAGACTTCCCCCCCCTCCCCCCTCCCCCTCACCACCCCCCCTTCTGACCCCCCGCTTCTTTCCCCTCCCCCCCCATTGTGGAGACCCCCCCTCCGCCCCCCCACCACCCCCCCCCCACACCCCCCCCCCCACCCCTGCTTTTTATTGGGAGAATTTTTTTATAAAAAAAAAATCCCTCCCAAACCACCCCCCCCATCCTCTCCGCCCCCCCCCTGGAGAAGATGGCCACACCCCCCCCCTTTTATACATTCCTGCCCATAACGGGGGTAATTCTAGTGGACCCAGCCCCCCCCCCCTCCCTAGTACTCTCGGTCCCCAATTTTTTTTTTTTCTTTTTTTTTGGGCCCCAAATTTTTTTCCAAAAATAGGATGGGGCAGCGAAACGGTTTCCACCCAAAACTTCAAGCCAAATAGCTTTATATAAATAAATAAATTCTAATTTATATATTTTAGTTGGTCAAAATTCGATAATATAGCTGCCGTAGAAACAAGATTCAATAGTTTCTTTTCCTTTGATAATTTTATTGAAACATTCTGCCTTTCAACGAATGTAAAAAAATCGTATAGTTCAATTGACACCCAATATTAAAAAATAAGTATTAAATGTTCATCAAATTTATTTTCATATGTATGTTTATATACATTTTTTTTTAAAAATTGCATTGTAGTCCTCGTAGTGTTAAACGGCATCTTCGCCGAGTTTCGACGGCCTGCTCTGCCAGGGACTTGGATTCATCTGCCTCTAGTGGTTTTTGGGACACAGGTTGCTCCGTTTTCAGTGGTTTTGGGACACAGGCTGTTCCAGATCCAGTGGTTTTTGGGACACAGGCTGTGCCTAGGCCAAACATACGAACATACGAAGGAGACGTTGCTTGTTCTGGACCAAGTATATTTTATATATAGACGAGTCGAAATAGCTATGTCCGTCCTCCCGACTGTCTATTTCTATGCAAACTATGAAACTTGACACAGTTGTTTCCCCAAATCGGATCATCGTTGAAGTTTATATAAGCTAATAAGCATAATCAAAATAGGACCACTGTTATATAGTGCCATAGCAGCCATAGGAAAATCGGTTAAATATTGAGTTGTACGATACTCTTATTTATTTATAAAGATCTTTTAACCAAACTCACCAAATCGAACTTAATTACTGCTGAAAACAAGCTGACCAACGTAAGTCAATATCGGAGCACTATAACATAAAGAAAAATAGGAACGATTCGTCAAAAAAGGTTGTATGAAAAATTTCTTTGTTTTTTCAAATTTTTTGACCAAAATCAAATCTAAATTTCATTATTTTTGTACAGAATTTTGATAAAATTTAGATAAGTATAATATCTTACAGCTGCCATAGGAATAATTAGGTGAGAATCATTTTTCCTTATTAATGAAATTCATCCAAACTCACAAATTGCAAGTTTTATTACAATTTGCATAGTTTGCTTTAATTTGATCAAAATCGGACCCCATTTTTATAAATCTTAAATAATCTCACCAATTCAGTGTTGTCATACTCCTTAGAATTTAACCTCGTTCAAAAATCTAGGTTTTTAAAGGTAACATATCGTGAAGACTAAATCTACATCGTGTGTCTAACGAATAACAGAAAATGGCAAAGATATAGTTGACAATTTTTTATTGACTACCAAAATTGAAAAATCAGTATTAGATGTTCATCAAATTTAATCAAATATATTTTTTACCATTTTCATATAAACTCATTTAGAAATTGCATTGCAGTCCACGTAGAGTTAGACGGCACTTAACCCGAACTTCGACGGGCTGCTCTAGCAGGGATTCATCCACCTCTATTGGTTCTTGGGGAACAGGTTCTTCCACCTCCAATGGGCTTGGAGACGTAGGCTGTGCCTGGACCAAACATACCAACAGGGCCAGAACGCCAAGTATTAGGGTTAACTTCATGGTGCTTGTAGGATTTTATAAAGATTGTATTGCTCTAAAGAAAGACTTGTTTGCAGCTGTTAGGCCAAACTCTTGATGATGCAAGGTTGAGTTCCAACCAGCTTTTATAGGTATACTGGAAGCTTAAAGGGCTTAGCTCATTATCGATAAGCTAATGTACTTCTAATTGATTTTTTTACATAAGCTTATACGTTTATATTTTCTTAGCACAAATTTCTTAGGGTGTTTGAAAATGTAGCTACAATACTTTACCTTTATATTCTGAAATTGTAACATGATCGGACCTCTGCAATAATTTCATCAGTATATATGTACTAACTCGTACGTACTTTATTCGTTTTGTGAGTTTTAAAATTGAAATATGGCCAAATAATTGCTCCAACTTCCATTTAATTGAGAGTATACAGAAATTCGGTTGATTATGTTGAACATAAAGAAACATAATTACTTTTTATTGTGCAACATACAATCTGACTAAGGAACAATTATTATACTTGTGTACAAAAATATGTGAATAGAATCAATACGATTATGGTCTTTAAAAACTAAAATAGGGCAACTGAATATAGAAGTTAAACAACTGTGCAAAATACCGAAGATAAGATTATGTTGAGCATAAAGTCACTGAATTAGACTGATTGTGTGATTCTTTCGGGATACTCCAAATGACTGACAAGTCTCATAGCAAGTTAGATCCCTCTTGCCGCGCTTCCAACAACTCGATAAACATTCGCCCGAATTCGTCCTAAGAATCCTCCTCTTGGGACACAGACGTTGCCATCACCAACAGGGCCAGTTTGCCAAGGAACACGGTAAGCTTCGTGGGGCTTAGAGGTCTTGAAAAGGATTATTTAAAGTCTGCTTCACAGCTGCTGGGCTGAGCTGCTGATGAGCTCTCTGAGGATCCAGCCAGCTTGTATAAGCCTTAAGCTTGAATCTTATCAAGGTTAAGTATCAGGGTCAGTATCTATTGGGAGTGAAGGTACGGGAAGTAGGGTGCATTTTAAAAACGTGCTAGTAAGCAATGCTCCCATCTAGCTGCATATTCATAATATATTGATAATAAAATATAGAATATTTAAATCACCCATGAGGAATTCAACCTTTTTGATTTGTAAATATTCATCAGAATTCGAACATTATATTTAAACATCTAGTATTTTCTTTCTTTTGAAGTGGCCCAATTAGTTCGGCAATAGTTTATTTTGATTAGATCTTAAGTTTTCCAATTTTTGCTTATACTCAAGCAATCCTTCTCGATTTCTTGGTAAGTTTATAATTGTTTTGCGAGTGCGCAGAGCGATTCTTTTGTTTAGATGCAGATACAGAAACATACTCGTAACTACAACAAATAATTTCAACCGAAAAGTTGCTTCACACAAAAACAAACAGAGAAGAATCACACATGGAGGGCGTAATATCTTTGTATCTGTATCTATTCACATTGTATCTGTATCTGTGTCTGTATCTGTATCTGTATCCGTATCTGTTTTTGTTCTGAACAGTGAGCACACAAACACTATCTCACAACAACGGGGCTACCAAATGCGTCTTCATCCATGGCCATTGGACTGTGGCTATTATTATTGACACTCCTCGAGTGGTTTCTTCTTGTAAGCCCCCCTCTACTTAGCCCCTTCTGCGTGTTCTGTGTACCTTTGTTATCGAAGTTCTTGTATTGAATTTGGCGTCATACTGTCTGGCAGTCTCAGTCTCAGTCGCAGTCGCTGCTGCTGCTGCCTGAGTCCCAGTCCCCCATCCCGAACTCTCTTAATATCTATAGCATGTTCGGCCATAAAAGAAGACCACAAAACTACACGTTGAACAAGCGACCGAAAACAATGGGAAACAAGGGCCAGTCGGGGGCTGGGGCAGTGACTGTGGCTGTGGCTGTGGCTGGGGCAGGCACACACGAACCGAGTCAGGGCTTGGGACGCTATCTTTAGTTGCCGTCACACTGTCTGGCAGGTTTCACACCAACACCGATACCAATACCGATACCAGTACCGGTACCGGCATCGTCAGCGGCTGCGGCATCGGCATCGGCACCGGCTGGCAGCAGCTCTATAAATCACAGACGTGCGACTGCCTGGCGAGAGGCAGGAGCTGTCTCAGTCCCAGTCCCAGTCCCAGTTCCAGTCCCAGTTGTAGTTCCCGTCTCAGGCGAGCAAGTACATAGCTCACGTTTTCCTTTTCTCCTTTTACTTGCCTTTTTATACCCTTGCAGCGGGTATTATCATCTTGCCAAGAAATGTGCAATACAGAAGGAACTAAGGTGATTCCGACCCTGTACAGTATATATAAAGATAATGTTATGTACGTGATAAGAATCGGGATGTACGAGCTGATTTGATATAGCATGTATTGTAGGTTAGGTTAACCTAACCTATGTAGTTAAGTTTGTCTCAGTTTTAAAGACATGTATATAACTTGGAACAGTTTAATCTTAATCGTAAGCTGGTCTAGAAACTTAAGTTTAAAAATCAATTGTATTTCAAAATATTGTCCATTTCAATCTTGTTATAAGTATTATCGATGGATTTCATGCAAATCTTTTTGTTCTTGAAAATATTGCGTTCCAGTTTTCTAAGACTGCATATAAATTTTTCAAATTTATTATAGGAATCTCATCAGATATGATCTCAACTAATGAACAATTACAAGTTATTATGAAAATGCGATCTTCATACGATAAAGTTGTGGAAAATTGTGTGCTGCATAGAAAATGTTTTGATTATAAGGCATTATTGCCTGCATAGACCCAAAATCTTGATCAAGATGTATAGTAGGCATGTCGGCAAGGGTATTTCCTAGTCGGCACCACCAAGATAGCAGTCCTTCCTGGTTTTTTTCTTTTTGCCTCTGCCTTTGCCTTTACTAGAGCCACAGCTGGCCGGGCCAAAGATCGCGTCGCTGATCCCACCAACTGGCACTGGCAGTGGCTTGTTTTGTTTTAGGTGTTTGTGTTGTTGTTGGTGTTGGTGAGGCAACCTCTTGAGATATACAAAGGAAGATAAATTTCACACTCACACACATAACAAAGTGTTTGTAGTTGTTGTGTGTGAGGATCGCCGTTGTCGGGCCTTTATGCTGACCGCTGTCCAGGCCAGTCGGACAGTTCCAGTCTGAGTCCCAGTCTCAGTCGCAGTCGCCGTCTCAGTCGCAGTCGCCGTCTCAGTCGCAGTCTCAGCCGTGTGGCCAGAGTCTGACGTGAAAAGAAGGCAAGAAAAAGATAAGATATGGCTGTAGACACCACCAGACATTGTGGCGACATCGACATTGTCAATTTCCAATGCTGACCAACTGTGAGCTGCATGATCACCATCTCTCGCTCGCTCTTACTCTCTCCCTCTCTCTCTCTGCCTCTGTGTGGTTGCCTCTCTTTCTGCTTCTTTGGCTCCCGCTCACACACTCACACTTGCTCGCTCTCTCGCTGGCCACTTTAGGCCACTCTCGGCCGCAATATATTCCCGACTACTCCTATTGAACCGCTGGGGTCTCAGTCGTATTTGAAACTTGGCGACGCACGGTTTGGTTTTCAGTTTATACTCTGCAGTCTTCAGTCTTCAGTCTTCGTCGGGCCCTCACTCATTTCTGTTCGCTGTGTGTATATATATTTTGCAAAAAAAAAAAAATCAAAAAACAACAAAAATAACAAACACCATCAAAAGAACAACAATCATAAGTTCATATAAAGCAGAAATCCATTATACTTATAAACTAAACAAACAGACATATGTGTAGTATCCATCTCTATACTTGCACATACTCGAACTGGCCAAAGTTACTATAAATAGCCACGGAAATCGATAAATAAATAAAGAAGAGTATTATTTCTACCACACCTCAGAAGGCCCCACACCCACACCCACATCACCACATCATCCCATACTATTCCAAACGAATTTTCAATTGCGACTTTGTGCAAAAAAGTCTGGTGAAAGAAAGAAGAAGATAAACGAGAAACCAAAACAAACATTTCATCAAAGTGTACATGATGCTGATAATTCGATTCAATTAACAAATTGACAACAACAAACAATTTATACAATTCATTTATAATATTAAAATGTTTGTGAGATGTTTACCATTTGCACTGTTCGTGGTGCTATTTCATCTAGCAACCGGCGAAAGAGAGAAGCCTCGACATGATCTACCGGTAAGTTATGATATAAGTATTACTAACCAATCCTCAGATGGGCGCGGAGTATAAAAACCCGTCCCGAACAAAGTTTTCTTACTAACTCGTCTCTTAAATCTACTCCGAAGATTGCATAACAAACAATTTGCTGAATTATTGCTTTTAAGTTACTTTTACATTGTATTACTTTATTATTATAAGAAAATTCAAGAAATCATTGTGAAAAAGTTCTCCCGATTCCGCGGTAGCACTATCTATCTTAAGTTCTTAGGAGCCCACAGAAAATTGAACGCAATTCTTTACGAGCCTAAAGCGTGTAAATCCCAAGAAAACACTTGAATATTCCAGGTATTAAAAGTGATTGGGTCTCTGTCCATTGGGCGACTACAAATTGTCTTCGGGCAACCTCAGCTGAAAGGTCTGTGCCACTTCTCTTACCAATTTCCCAACTTCAGCCGTCTGACTCTGACTTCAAGCTCTCGCTCTTCAACTCTTCCCCTGCCTGGCCCGCCCCGCCCGCTTGTATCTTTCATTTGAAGAGGTGCCTTGCCGGCCGTTGCCGCCGCGCTGTCTGCGATCTTCGCTTGCCGGCTAAGTTCGCAATTCCCTATACCATTCCCAGTCAAAGTCAAAGTCCCATTCCCATTCCCATTCCCATTGCCAATCTCCTGTTTTGTTTCATCTGCCGACGAACGTGTTTTTAAGAACGCGCAAAGCGGACAAGCAAAAATACAACAAAAAAAAAAGAGGCAACAAAAAAAGCCGAGATGTAAAATAAAAATGGTCACAAGTCAAAAGCGTTTTGGCTTTTGTGTGGTGTGGGCAGGTAGGTTCTGCAGCTGGGTTCCCTCAGTAGCTGGAGAGAGAGATTTGCCAGTGCCATTGCCATTGGCATTGCCATTGGCAGAGTGCCATGGCCATTGGCATTGCCACTAAGCTGCCTGATGATGACAAAGTGTGAAGCAGTTTTTTAACTGTTGCTCTTTCTGATTGTTGTCGATTGGGGGCTACGTTTGCAGTCTCCAATACAGAAAACCCCAACCCAGTCAGTCCGACGAGCGTGAGAACTGTCAGTTAATAATTTTGTCGTTATCGCCGTAACAATCCTTGATCTGTCTTCATATATTATTTCAGTGCCACCACAGCACAGGGTGACTTGTGTTTCAACACACACACACACACACACACAGACAGTTCTATTCAGTTAGTGGGAATACTATGCATATATCATATTATGGCTGGCACGTTTTGGGATAACGCCCTATTTCGAACTGAAAATGCCATTTGCATTGTCAATTAGATATTGGCGCCGCTTTTGGCGATCGATGGAATTCAATAAGCTCGTTTAAACACCATAGACGTATATATATACATATATACATATATAGTAGATGCCCTACACATTGTCAGGCATCATTCTTGGAACTCAAGTTGCGACTGCAGACAATTGCAACATCTGCAACTTTGACACATACTAATAAACATATATATAAGTTGGATAAGTTGGATATTTGGCTCTTTTCATGTTTTTCCATATGTCTTATATGTCTGTCAATCAGTAACACAAAGCCCCAAGTCACCTGTTCCCTCCCGATCCGATTACCGTTCAACGCGTGCTCCAAAAATCAAACAGACCTCGATTTCTATACAAAATGGTTGGATTGTTTCATTGCAGACAAATGTAGACACTATATGTTTTGATAGGAACTTGATGAGGTCGAGACATTAATCGCATTTGTCAATTGTATAATATTACTTTTTAGGCTACTGGTTTTCAGTTTCTTTCCAATGTATGGCTTATTATAATGCATATAAGCCATGGGAGAGTTTTTTGTATATAAATTATGAATTTTAGATGTGTATGTTGACTGTAGATATTTTGCATAAGGAAAGAAACATTTTAGGTTAAAAGATTATGATTATAAGTAGACCTCACGTACGGAATATGATAATAAAGTTTTGATTTCTTTTCCTATCTATATAACTGAGTTATCTGAACTGATAGCCATTTTTATGTATAGCCTGTTCTAAAACTAACATATATTAATGTGTTTTCAGCTCAAAATATATTATATGTGTAATATTTATAACCCCGCAGCTTAAACACAAATTTTTACTTAGTATAATCATTTGTGAAGCTTTTAATATAATAAATGATTGACTTGTCCGATGTCTTGTAATTGTTTGCAGTCATGCATTCCAGTTCCGACAATTCTCATTTCATTTTACACATTTTTCAATCAACTTAACAGCCTTTAGCTAATTAATGTCAAGAAATTTGTTTGGCCAAAACGCAGCAGACTGGCAACAAAATGCGCTGTAGTTGCCAAAATTTACAGCAACGCAATTGTAAAATATAGTTTAGTAAAATAAATTGATTCAATAATATTTTGGACTAAACAAGAATCTGCGCACTCAGCAACGGGCCAGTTGGTCTGGCAGCCACTTGGTCTGTTGGTCTCTTGGTCTGGCCAACTAGCCATCATTTTTGGTCAATTGCGTTGCGATTTTTGGCTTGGGAACTGCCAGACATTCAAATGGTTGTAGACTTGGCTGCACATGATCTGTGTACGCGCTGCTATTCAAGTTATGGCCTGACTACTTTGATTTTTATACAGGCTACACTGAGAGAAAACGGCGCTACAAAAGGCAGCAACAGCGCACTTTTATATATAATTTTACTTACAATTATTTTTTTTATAATTTACCAGACTTCCTTAAATAAAAATAAATCGATTCTGACTATTAAATATAATAAACAATTATTTAAATAAAAACTTATATAATTTCGGTGCACAAAATACAAAGAAATTTTCATTCATTCATATACAGTAGCGGACAAAACAATTCGGACAGTACAAAGTTTGATATTTTTCACATTTAAATTTTTCTTATGTACATCTTTCACTTTACGATAGGAAAAAGCGTCCTTAGTTTAGAGCAAATGAACCAATCTATAATCTAAAAATTTTTTGTGGTCATATATGATTTTTTTAAGTCCCCCAATCGTCTTGAAATTAGCTTATATGAGTGTCCCGACTATTTTGTCCGCTACTGTCTAAGTAATTAATTAGTGACGGACTAAATTTAAGAGTAATAATATTTTATGCTTATTTGAATGTATGTATATAGTAAATAATAATTAAATTAAGAAGGTGTACATTAAAATAAATTAATAATATATTTATGTGATTTAAGAATGCAAAAAAGCTTCCCAATCGAACTGAAAATAAGTAGAAATGTTCACTCTTCTAAAAATTCACTGATTTCAAGCTCGTTTAGTTTCTCTAGCAATGAATTTTTCTCAGTGTACGTCTACCTGCCCCCCTCCCCATCCCATGCGTGTTGCCAAAGCAATCCTAGCCATGCACTGCAACTGATTCGTATTCAAGTCGAGCATCGAGTCAACTGCGACTGCGACTTGAATTTGGCGACCATAAATGTAATAAATCATTTTACGCGTGTTTGATATTATTTACGATTTTGGTCTGTGAAGGCATACGTTGAATACTTTTCTCACCTGCACACTTCACACCTCACACCTTTGCAGCTGTCGCAGTCGCTGTCGGAGTGCGCGGCCAAGCAGGGGGAATGCGATGATAGCGAGGGAGCCGTTTGTGGCACCGATGATCAGACCTATCCCACTCTCTGTCACCTGCTCCGTGTGCAGTGCAGCGGCCACCAGGTCAGCCTCAAGCATCGCGGCACCTGTAAGCGTAAGTCCTGAAAAACACATTTGATTACCTCCTTATTACAGTCCTTGTTTGCCACTTTCAGGCTGCCTGGTGGCGCTTCAGTATGCGCGCCGGGAGCGTGACCGCGATCCGAAGATCTTCATGCCACGCTGCCGCAACGATGGCAACTATGCGGCCGTGCAGTGCCTGGGCGATACGGGCTGCTGGTGCAGTGACAGCAGCGGCAAGCCGATCAAGAATACCGCCATTCGACTTGGCCGGCCCAAATGCGGACGCAACAATCGCCGTCGGTCGCCGCCGCGGCTGCTGAGCATGGACGCGGATGCCGCCAATAGCAGCGATGGCAACGGTGGCGGCGGGCATCGTGCCTGCAGCAGGGCGGATCGTGTGGCATTCAACAATCAACTGATCGAGGTGTTTCGCAGCGAGCATGCGCGCTCCAGGCCAACGGACCTGGTTGGCGATGCCGCCGTGCTGGATTGGAAGTTTGCCCAGTTGGATGGGAATGGCAATCAGTTGCTGGACAGGCAAGAAGTGCGTGAGCTGAAGAAGCTCCTCAAGCGGGTGAGTTGCATTTGCTGTGTAGCTGTCGCTGTCACTGTCCACATGCCTTGTAGACGTCACTCAGCCCCATCAGCCCCCAAAACACAACACAACACAACACAACACAACAACAACACCCACTTAACCGGCTTGTTATCGTATTTTGTATGCACATAATATCACACACAGGCGGTAAAGCCCAGACGTTGTGGACGTGCCTTTGGCAAGTACTGTGATGTCAACAAAGACGATAGCCTGTCTCGCATGGAATGGAGCAATTGTCTGGCCAAAGATGCCAGCCATCGTAAGTAGTTAGCCATATATACTAAATATTCGCCTGCACGCTTCAAGGGTATAATATTTCTGTAAGACATTGCATGAAAATCAACCTGAGAAACCGCTTAGACTAACTCTAGCTTAAATACTAACAAAAACAGCTGGAATTCGGTTGAAATTTTGGGTATCAATAGGGTTTGGTAAGGGTAGAAGGATACCAAAGGAGCTTGCACGAGAAAACTTGAAATATACGCTAAAAATAGCTCTTAATGAATAACTTAATCTTGACTTTTGCATCGCTCATTCTATGGAATTTGTAGATACTAGTATTTTGGGTTATTGCATGGAGTATTAGAACCTACTTTGTACTCGTGTGTATCTATCTGTGTGCATATTTGTATCCATATATCAAATTCCTATGCAGGTAAAACAACCGTCAACGGTTTGAGCAGCGGCTCAACGTCCGGTTCGACCACATCGACCACAATTCCACGCCGCACGCACTACACCAATCTGCATACCATTCACCACACAAATCCCAACCATGACCATACCAATACCAATATCATCGGAAGCAGCATCAGTAGCAGCAGCAGTCAGCAGCAGCAGCAACATGCCCAGTTTTCATGTTAATGAGTTTGGTAACGAGAGTGAAGAGCACGAGGATGATTATATTGGAGAGGACGAGGATGATAGCATGCAACATTCACGCACATCACCGTTGTCACCATCGTCATTTAATTGTACGTACATGTCTATGGGCTATAAACTAACCATCTATTTGAGTAATACCTAAGTAACATCCAATAGCACACATGCTTCCAAAGGGCAGAATCGAGTCTATTCTAATGGGCCTTTCGTTCACAGTTCTGAATGCCAAGACAGCGGAGTCAACAAACAACGAGAGCGAAGGCGATGCCAACTGCTGGACGGATCGGGAGGTGGCTCGCGAGGAGCAGCGCGTAAGTGCGAATGGATCAATCCCAACCCCAACCACAACCCCAACTCCAACCCCAAACTCAAACTCAAACCCAAAACCAAAGATTGTAACGATATCGTTACCCTTTTGCAGCATGGCGGCAACAGATCCTTCTATGTGCCCGAGTGCATGCCCGATGGACGCTATAAGCGTGTCCAGTGCTATAGCTCCATATGCTGGTGTGTGCACGAGGAGACGGGCAAGAATATACAAGGAACCTTTAGCCAAAAGCGACCGCAATGCGATGAAGTAACCGCTGTGCGACCCATGAAGGGTTGCACAGAGCCCCGAAAGACGCAGTTCCTCAAGGAGCTCAAGGAGTTTCTCAATACGAAAATACTACCTAGCAATACTGGGTAATATACTTACAAATCTCTCCTATATTCGACTTGTAATCAGCATTTTCATATCAGAAACTCAACCATGTGGAAGTCGGAGGATGAACGCATTGCCACACTCAGTTTTGTGTTTCTGGACAAGAATAACAACAAGCTCTGGGAGCGCAAAGAATGGAAGGGCTTTCGTGATCTGGTCACCAGTGCCAGGTGATTAAATTATAATCAATAATTAATAATTTAACAATATAAGCCATCTTTAACTGCAGCAATCTGAGCAAATGTGGCAAGAAAATGCCTCGCTACTGTGATGTGAATGGCGATAAGAAGATCTCGTTGTCCGAGTGGGTTAGCTGTCTGCAATCGCAGCGAACGGAGAGCACCACCACAGCAAAGCCGGCACAGTCAAGTAAGTTTTCCACTTAGCAACAAATGTATATAACAAATTGAACTCAATTGCTGCTTTCCTTCAGACGAGACGGCCACATCGCGGCTCCTGGGATCCAATCCGCTGGAGCAATATCTTAAAGATTAGTTTTTAGTGATGACGTTGCTTGTTTTGTGCTGCTACTCATTAGATGTCGTGCCATGCTGCGTGGAGGAGCTTGAATACATCCACCCACTCATAAACACACTCACCCACACACACTCACATTCCTAGCATATAGATTCTACAATTTACATGTATATGTATTTAGTGTTGTAAATATTAATGGATATAAACGCTTAGGTTATTTGTAAACAGACTTACTTTGCCTTAACTTACTTACCAGATGTAGCAGAGGCGCAATACAGCCATAAATTTGATAGTTGGAATGAATTCATAAATTGATTTACTACTTCACGAACTTTCGTACTAAGCTATTCAAAATTAGCGGCAAGTCTAGCTTGCGATCGCAGCCAACTTCACGCAACGCTGGCGTACGTTAACAGCATTCTGTTAGCGCATATTTGCCGCGTACAGTTATCGATAACATTTCGATTTGAATTGAATTGTTGGTTTCTTTATTTGGTTAGCAATTAATACTAATAATTATTTACATATAGGTATAAGACTGGCTATGTTTGGGCATAATGTACATATTTAACAATAAACTAAATTCACTTAGTCATTTATAAAGCGTTGTTCACAGAACAGTCGATCACAAGTTAGGTAGTTTTTGGTTTACTGTTGCGCCTCAGCAACAAACTGGACAAGTTGCTATATGGCACCTCAAAAGCCATTGAGAAAACTATGGACGTCAGATAGACAATGACAATAAAGCCGCAACTGATGACGCTCTGAAAATTTAAAAGGTTTATGGGTATTTTGTAGGTAAAGTATTCATAATGGTTTAAATTTGTAATCTTGTAATTACTTACCAACATAATGGGATCCGCATGCGTGCTGCCGGTTGTTAGGCCATAAACAAATGCAATAATCAATGGATTAAGCAAATATATGGCATAGGACAGGCGATTTACATGCTGAAAAGGACGTGACTCCAACAGGCGAGACCACCAGACGCCACGTCCTTGGGCGCTGCCCACAATCATGCAGCAGATGCACGCCGAAAAGGCCACCCTGCCCAGCACAAACAACGAGATGGTTATCAAATGCCCCAGGTCCCGCTTGACTGTTGAGTAGATGCATATGAAAAAGACTAGAAGACTAAAATGCCATCGAACGCGCTCCATCAGATCGCTCAGTGCGTGTTCGAGGTGGCCATTTTGCAGGCACCAGGCGGCCATGGCGCCAACAATGTAGGGCAGGATGCGCACAAAGGGACTTGTGTAGATCTGAGTGCCTGTGGCATAGGTCGAGTCGAAGGAGAACTCAAACTTGTAGTTAATGCCAATGCCATACGACCAGCTGATGGTGGCCAGTAAAGCAGCGATAGTCACAAATTTTGCAAACTTGGGACGCCTAGGAACAGAGGAGGAGGTTAAGTAGATTGATTGATCCGGAGGTTAAGTTCAAAACTGAGCACTTACTTGGCATACAGGAACAATATCGCATTGGCCACCACAAAGAACTGCATATCGCAGGCCAAGCTCCAGCTCCAGTTTACGCACATGTCCTGATGTTCAAAGAGATTCTGTATAAAGAGCACGTTGCGCCACCAGTGCTGGGTGCAGAGCTCATCAAAACGCTCATGAATATGGTAAACGGAGGTGTCTCCAATGTAGGCAAATACCAAGTCCACGCTGGCCATGACAATGAGGTAAAGCGGGGCCAGTCTCAGGTATCGATGGAAAAGCAGCTTGCCATAGAGCTTCGCATTGCCAAGCAAGCCATTTTGACGCACTGCGTCCATTTGTTTGGCATTGCGCATAAAGTTGTAGGTCTGTAGAAAGCCACTGCACGCAGGCTAGGATTAGGATTAAACGCCTTGGAATTGTGACTTATACTGACCTGATGGTAAAGAAGACATCTACCAGCAATGGCGCAGTGGAAACGTACTGATAGAAAACCTGCTCCCCATAGGAAATGAGCTCCGTTTTGTTGTGCACCGTAAAGTACATATACCACATCACATGAAACAATAATATCCAGATGGCACACACGGAACGAAGTCCATTAAGCACGGGTATCTCGGAGGAGATACTCTCACGCGTGGCGCAGATCTTGTGCCAATTGCTGGACAAATCGTAGCAGCTGACAAAGTTCTGCAGCGGATGCCACTTGAGCATCGAGTGCAGAGCCCTCCACAGTTCCGATTCGACAGGAGCCAGACCAGCTCCATCCTCTTGCCCCTCTGATGGCAGCTGCTTGGCAGCCCTGAGCTGTTGGGCGCACAGCATAAAGGCACACGTGGCCAGCACGGTGGCAACAAGCAGTTTGAAGCTCAGTCGATCAAAGAAGCCTTCGCGCAGCTGCAGATCCTTCATATAAAGGACTTCCGGATGCAGCTCGAAGATGTCATTGTCGGCAAAGCCGCCGGACGCATAATCACTGACCAATTGCTTGATCTCGTCCGACTGGCAGGCGCTGGGCAGGCATAGGCCAATGTGTATGATTTGCTCGGACATCAGCTTGATCTCCACCTGCCAAGGTGAGTTGTGGCGCAGGTAGACAACACGATAGTCCATGTCAAAGGGCGCCTGCTGCGTCATCAGTCCGTAGTGCATGACGCGCTCATAGTTCTTGGAGAGCGTCACTCCCACCGGTCGCTGCACGCTCCTGCAGCCCTCCCGACTGCCCAGCCAGTAGTTTTGGCCAAAGACAAAGCCCGATGACCTGCTGCCCGAGGCATCAAGAACTGCAAAAGGAAGTGAGGGTAATCAATGAATGACAGAAAATAATGAGGTCATTTAGGACCATTGTCTGATGTTCCTGACAAAGTTCAATGCCGTTTCCGCATATTGTTTGGCAAGAATAAGGATGGCAGCCTTTGGACGTGATCAATAAGTTCACAGCAGGGCAGGTCGAATTTAGGACCGCATTTTTATACCCTAGCAGAAGGTATTATAATATTGTCTTCAAATGTTTAGTGCATTTTACTAGAAGGAGACGTTTACGACACCACAAAGTATATATATTCTGAATCAGCATGAATAGCCAAGACGATATACCGATGTCCGACTGTTCGTCTGTTTCCATGCGAGCTAGTCTCTCAGCTATCATAATGAAACTCGATAGAGACCCTTCTTTTTGCTGTAGGCAGTACATATGTTGAAACTGGCCAGATCGGACCATTATATAGCTGTCATAGGAATGATCGGTCGAAAACTATGTTTTTGTATGAAAAACTTTTTTGTTTTTGAAGATAGCCTCATTAAACTCGCCCCAAACCAAGTCTCTGGAGAGTATTATACAATCTCACCAAATGTAATCAAAATCGGACCACTATATCACATAGCTCCCATAGGATCGGGTGAAAAATGAGTTTTTGTATGAAAAACTTTTTGTTTATACAAATATAACACCCAAACTAAGTGAGAGTTTTATTATACTTCAAATAGTTTCCCATAATTTTATCGAAAGCGGACCAAATAACCTCCCATAGGAACAATCAGAAAAAGTTGAGTCTTGCATGAAAAGGATAGCTGTAGGATATATAGTTTCGGCACTCCGAAGATATCCTTTCTTTTTTCATTTATATTCAAAATCTTGGAAGGATAAATTGTGTTGCGTTTTCTTAAGTTCATGGCAACAAAATGTAAAACAGTTAAGTTGTCAGGAACTTATTATATAAATGTAATATGCAGTCTGTTCATTTGAAATATGCTCATGAAATATTGAAAGTCATAAAGTGTCTCTTAGAAGTTTGCCAGGCAAATTCAGTTAACATAAACATGAGATAAACAAAATTGAGTTCTGCCACAAACATAAGGGAACGGGCCTTAGTAATAGAGCTATAAACTAAAAGCCTCATCTGCTTGCTATTATAATAAGTGTTGTAGTTAGGTTTTAAGCACTCAACAGACAGTTACACACCTTTCATAGCCCAAGGCTGTTTGCTGAGGATCCCTCGCTGCACATGCTTCAACTGGGAATGGCATAGAGCATTCACGTTGCTCGTGTTGGCCACTTCTGTGAGTCCATAGATGACAGAGCTGCGTGCCAGAAAGGCCTCATGCCTGTCAGTCTTCTTGGCATCTTCTGCGGAGACTGTCACCTCCGAGTCCCCTTCCGGCAGTGGCAGGGACCAGTTATTGGAGCCGTTGAGTATGCTATAGCTATGATGATATTGCTGTAGCCGCATCGTGGATTCATTCAGCTCGGCATTACAGGTGCACAGCCAGGTGAGGCTCAGCAGCAGAGCCATTGCTGTCCCATATCCGTGTCTAAACATGACCACGCTGAAGCTGCTCTTGCGGGTCAACTGAAAGCAGTCACAGATAAAGCAATGAATAGGAGCATTGTCAGTGCTATGGATAGTACGAGTACTCGTCTGAGTATATTCGAGTGTTGCCATTACAAGCGATGACAGTTTTCCAAGCCACTTTCGTATGGGGCGTATGCAAATACAATTAGTGTATGCCAGTACTTATACGCACACTTAACGTTTGCACTACTTACTCATCCGGAACTGTTTCTCAATCAATACCGAAAGTGCTGGTACTGTGAGGAACCCTTTATCCCCGGCCATATCATGACCAACATATATTACAAATGTCAGCCCATTAAGAGGTGTGCACGTGTCGCACCCGAAATCGAAATCGAAGTTGTTCATATGGCAATGGCCATAGATCGAACGGGTTTCAGGCAAACAAATCAAGTTCAAACATCAATTACCCCCTTACCATATATTTTTTTAGGCGTAAGTGCGCCTCAATGTCAGCTCTCGTGACGTAGTTATATATATAAACATAAAATCAAACTTATATACATACGGGTATATTGCAGCGGATTAGTTTAAAGCCCGCTTGGTAAAAAAAAGTAGAAAATAAAATAAAATCACAAGTCACTTGAAGGTTTATTGGGGTGTCTGTCAAAATTCGTACTTGCCAATTTTTACCTCAATGCCCTGACTGTGATTGGTTCGCGAAATCTCAATTGTTTATTGATAGTAAAGCTGAACAGTGAAAGATATTTATAATAATAAGCTTAATTGTCTACTATATCAATCAGGAATGGCATTCCTTTATTATAATAAAGCTTTACCAGTCTGTATATCAATCAGATATGGCATTCCGACAAATCATTACTGCAGCTAATTATTTATTTTGATTTAAAGCTGTGTTTGCTAATTACAAATAGATAAAATGGGTTACTCTAACTAAATATATGTGACAGAGAGAAGGAGACGTCTTCGATCTTATAAAGTACAGCTATTCTTGATCACAATCAATAGCCCTGCCGATCTGGCCATGTTCTTTCGTCCCTATGAACCCAAGGATCTCGGAAACTAGAGCTAGAGACACCAAGCTTATAATGTGAGTTCCTGCATAAAAGGTCCTCATAATCCACAAATCGATATGAATGTTTTACAACAACAATTGAGAGGATATTGACAGCAGCGTAGATGTCACTTAAAGTGCACTGCTTGAACTGCTTGATGCACATGTGTACGAAGATGTGTTTTGAGAAGTTTAGTTCTAGAAACTGGGTGTCTCCTAGTCTGGTAGCGCATGGTTGACATTGTTTACTTGCTTTGCGCACAAATTCTAATTATGAATTTGGCTATTATGAATAATTAAAATGTTGACCAATTGCTTATGACAAATACACATACTGTTTCAGCAGCAATGTATTATATATTATTTACTTAGTTGTTCATACATATGGAGAGTACCTGGGAATATCACAAGCGCCTGCGGGTTTTTGTTTTGAATTATTCGCATGTGTGGGCATTGTCAAAAAAAAACTCAATCGAATTAATAAAAAACCTGTATCTAAGTAAGGTTCATAAGTATTATTTGTATTATATACTTTCGATATACCATCAGACCTCACTTATTTAGTCTGACATGGTTGGTAAGTAAGTTTACCCAGGCCCGTTTCCACAGCAGGTTAGTTAATTGGTCTTCGATGAAACCATTTCAAGGGCAATCCACCTTTGGCTTTTGCATCTCTTTTTTTGGGTTATATTCCATGCAAATGAGCCGGCGCCTTCACCTTTCGTGGCATCCGTTTCAATAATGCCCATTTTTGGCAACTTTATTATAAACAAACAATGGTTTTGTAATCAGATTTGGCAGTTCATTTGGTTTTGACGTTTGATACTCCATTCAAGCTTATGGGCGTATCGACATTAGGCACTTGTTATAAAGCTGTGCAGATTATGCATCAAGGTCGCCCTATATTAATATATTATGCATTTGTATCTTAGGTGTGTAGGCATACGACGTCATACTATATTTTAATTTTAAACTCGATCACATAATACTCTAACATATGTATGTATATAATCCTGTTTTGTAAAAGTTGACTTACTTTAACAAAGAGAAAAATCGATTTCGTTTTCAAAACCGATAAGCGAATTTAATTGCAGTCAATTTCGAAATGTTAGTTGAAGTTTTCACCTGTTTTGAAAGACTTTGTCTACAGTTTATTGCTTTTAATGGAGCATTCGTTGTCTTTGAACACAAATAAGTAAAACACCTCAGAAAAACCAACATTAAAACTTAATCTAAATTCGCTTAATTTTTGCTTGGGTCGCGCACGTCTGAGGTTTACCGAGAAACTGCTGCGCCCTGCGTCTCGTCTTGAACATTTATAAACTCGGAGACTCTAAAACTGAGGCGGCAGCAGCACGTGAACAGGTAGGTAGCAGCAGCAGCAGCATCAGCGGCGGCAGCAGCAGCCGCCGTGCTGTCGCTACAAGAGATTGAAAGACAACAACAACCATATAACACTTCATCATCAACGCAATCACAACAAAGGGTGATAGCAAGCAAAACGTTTTCAGGTTTTGTTTTTGGTGACTTTTTCATAACCGTTTGCTGTCATTTCGAATCTCTGACAATTACCCGGTTGTTGTTTCATCAAAAGTGCTTAGCAAGGTGAGCATACAGTTCTGGATTCTCATTGAAAGGTGCGTTCATTGCACTGTCAGGATAACAGGTTACTGCTATTTGCGCAAACCTTTTGGGTGCGGCCCAAATACTTAATTCAGTTGAGGCGTATCAAATATTTCCGTTCATTAAACGACCTTCGCAATGTTCCCATCGGAAGCACACTTCATTTCTTATCATGCCACATTATAGCTATTCTGGTGTAAGTGAGCTGAATTGTGGAGCGGAACAGAAATTATAAGCACAACACGTCTGCGATTCGGTCTGAAATGTATAGTTTCGATGGTTCGGCGTGTGTGCTTATTACAAATTATTATGGGCTTCTCCATTATCTCTATTTAGTACAATATTTATCCTCATCTGCCTGTTGGGAGTGTGACTCTGGAAGAACTGACACACAAAATAAATGGTGTCATTTCTAAAGGTATGAGGTGTTATAAGTTTTTAATTAATAAAAAAATTTATAGCATTTAGCTTTTGTTTCAAACTCTTTCAAGCATTAACGCTAAATAAGCGATTGCTCAAAATTGGCGCCTTTGGCAGAGCTAGCAAACCAAAAAATTGTTGAAAACAAAAATCGCGCTTTACGAATGCTGCATAGCTGGCAACCCCGGCCAAATTATTTGAAATATGTTTGGTCACACTCAACAAAAGTGGCAGCACTGTGGCCAGGGTTGCTGTGGAATTGCAAGCAATGCTTATCGCTATCGCTATCGGCAGGCAGTCATAGCAGGTTGAGAAATCATTATAAAATAGCAAAATTAAAGTGAAACGACGCGAAAAATAAAATCGCAATAAAAATAATCAAAACTACAGCGAAACGACGCGCAAACGATAACTAAACAAAGCAATTGCTATTAAATAAATAGCAAAATAACAAACGAAAACTGCGCAGCATAAAAATTTACCAGCTTCAAGAAAAGAGCCATAAAAATCGATTCTCCAACGAAGTCACAGTCATACGGGTCCAAGCGGGGAGACTTTTCGCGCGGGCGTCGGTGGAGCGCCCAGTGCTAACATTTTTTGCCTACTTACTTGCCAAAAGTCCACCCAAGACGCTGTGTGTGTGTGTATGTGTGTGTATGTGTGTGCGTGTGTGAGTTATTGTTGTTTATTTGCAAAGCAGCTTAAATCGTACAGGATAAACTCATAATTGTAATTGGTCAACAACAGTACTAATTTTAAGCAAATATTTAGCTGCATACATTGCCCAAATGCGAGCATAAGCAAATAAAGAAAATTCCAACACAAAGAGCAACAATAACAAAAACCTGTGTGTGCAATACATGTGTATGTATGTGTAATAAATAACAAAAGTCAAGAATGAAATGGAAATAAATCTCCCCCCTTCGCCCCACTACAGCTACAGCTACAGCTACTGTTAGGCGTGTGCGTGGCGTGGCGCTAATTGAAACGCTCGCACAATTTGGAGCTCGCCTCCCCCTACGTTCGTGAGTCACCTGCTCCCCAACCCCAAAAACAGATTGCGTGCCAGAGAATTCTCGACGGGCACAGGCGAAAACAAAACTGGATAACAGTCGACAACAACAAGAACAACAACAACAACAGGAATACCGTCCCATTTATATCCCTTTTCGAGTCTGCCTGCTTTGAGTGTGAGCTGGGTGCATGAATCAGTCACCCACACAACCACACAGACACAGACGCAGTCACACGCATAGGCCATAATCCATTGTAAAAGTGAGAGTACCTCAAGGCCAGCACGATGTCAAGTGATAAGATCAAAGTTGCTGTGAGGGTGCGACCCTTCAATCGACGTGGTGAGTACAGCTACAACTACAACTTAATTTACTCTAGCGTAGAGATAAGGCGCGGGGCGCGGATTTCCGCCGGCACCGCAAATATCTTAAGGAACGGCCGGAATCACAATAAACTTTCTAAACTGCGACGGTTTTAGGAAGCGCTTGACGCTTCCGCAAGTCACCCCGGTTTTGAAAGTCCCCCAAAGTCTAAATTAAAATTAGATATTTTTACAATATCTTCTTTTTTGCATAAAAAGGATTTAGAAATTACTTCCTGTACCCATAAAATGGGTAAAAAGGAGTATTAGATCTGTGCTAATCTATGTAGACATGTTCGACCCTCTAAAGTATATATATTCTTGATCAGCATCAAAAGAAAATTCCATTTGGCCATGTCCGTCTGTCTGTCCGGTTGAACGCGTCGATTTCAGCAACTATAAGAGTCTAGAGACACCAAATTTGACATGTATGTTCCTGTTTTTCTCCGATTGGAGATATCTCCCCCGCACCCCCGCAATTTGATAAGAACGTTTTACAGGCACAATTTTAAAGATATAGCCCTGGGAATTGGCATGTATAATGCTTGGATCACTCCTTATCTACTGTTCAAATTTCAAGTCGATCAGATAATAGACACGGGCGTAATACACGAAAGAAAATTTTGTGCTGCATAGCGGGGGGAAGAAGAAACACAGAGCGCCACCTAAAATGCCTCGCTTGTACTTTCGGTTCTGTACATGCGTCTTTGTGTACGTGTAAGTGGACGAAGATGTGATTCGGAAGTTTTAGACCTGGGTACAGGAAGTTTCGTAGTCGGGTATACTCGACTAGAGCATTTTACTTGTTTTATAACTGACTGAAACCGAGGGACAGATAAACATCGCACCTAAAATACGCTACACATTTCGTGAGAGTATCATAATACCCCAAGAAGAGAGTATAAGAAGTGATTTGGCAACGCTGGTGGGGCAGATGGGAATCGCGCAAAAGGAATTTAACGGCAGATGGAAACGGCGCAAAAGGAATAAGCAAAACAAGCAACATACGAATGAAACACGAAACATGTGCGAAAAGTAAATGGCAAATGACTTCCACTTGACGCCACACACGAGGGGCTCAAATTGACCCCGTTCCGCCGTGCCCGATTACCCCTTCCCCACTGTCCGCACATACACATACATATGTACATATATCCGCTGCTACGCTGTGAGTCACGGTTAAGTCAAATGAATGATCGCCGTTGACATTGGAAGTGGAAACAGTCAGTGTATTACGTTTACTTTACTCTTTGCTGCACTTTGTTGCAACTTGCAACACTTGAGCTTGGTTTCACCTCATGCGAGCCACAATAGAAACCAAACGAAACGAATTAGCTGGAAATGAGAATCGTTTGTTACAAGTCCGACTGTCAGTCAGTCAGTTAGTCATTCAGTCAGTCAGTCAGTCAGTCTGCAAGGCTAACAAAGTTGCTGGCGTTGCATTGAAAAACGAGGCGACCTTTTGCAAGCAAAGGAAACAACATTTGCATGTAAAAGAAGAAGCAACCCAAGAACCAACTATGCAAATTTTGTTATCCCGAAAATAAAGTACATTTTGCTGAGTTATGCATTATTGATTGCCAGTCTAACAAAGGAAACAGCCCAAAGAACGCTACAAGCTGCAAACTACAGCACAGCACAGCTTGGGCTAAAAACGCCCCATTGGGAACTATAAAACAATGGAAATTGCCTGTAGTTATAGATGACTTTACTTTACGAGTAGATATAAGCGAGCTATAGATTAGCTTAGTCTCGTTTAGATACAAGCGAGCTATAGATTAGTTTAGTCTATAGTAGATATAAGCGAGCCTTAGATTACTTTAGTCTAGTGTAGATATGGGCGAGTTGTAGATTGCTTTACTTTTGTGTATTTAAAGTATAAGGCATATTCATATTTGCGATTCCGGATGATTTTATTAGCTGTTTTAATTTCCGAAAAATGAATTTAAAAGTTCGAGTTTTTGAGCCAGTAAAATGAAAACTATTCGAACACAAATTTAGAAAGGAAACAAGTAGGAATGCTCTAGTCGAGTATAGCCGACTATGAAACTTTCTGTACCCTCCAATCACATCTTCGTCCACTTACACGTACACAAAAACGCACATACACAAGCGAAAACGAGGCATTTTGGGTGGCCACCCGCTCTGCAGCACTGAATTTTCTTTTGGGAATAACTTCCGTGTTTATTATACAATCAACTTGAAATTTGAACAGTAGATTAAGAGTGTCTTAAGCATTATACATGCCGAAATTCCAGGCCTATATCTTTAAATTTGTGGCTGCAAAACGGTTTTTATCAAATTGCGGGGGGAGATTACTGAGATCGGAAAACAAACTTGATCTGCGTATGGTATACAGGAACCTACATTCCAAATTTAGTGGATATGACCAAATCGAATATTTCTTTCGATACTTATCAAGAATATGTACATTTTATGGGTACAGGGAGTAATTATCTTGATAAAACTTATCACAGGCTGTACAACATATTTTACATATATGTATGTGAGAACCGGTCAGATCGAATACTATATCTTATAGCTGCCATAGGAACTATCGGATGCAAGGGTATTCGGCACCCCAAATATAATTGTGTTTCCTGTTATATTTGGGGCTGGCTGGTGTCATATTTTAGTATAAGCTTGTGATTCGTTTGTTATTCTCGCTTGATTCACTGCACGCTGTGTGAGTGTATTTGTGAATGCCCAATTGATAAGCTTGTCTAGAACGAGCACAAGTTATACGGGAATGTTATCAGAGCACTGATAATGACTGTTACCTATGTTATTCGGCCGTATTCCCACGTAAGACACACGTTAGTCAATTTCCCCAACATTTTAGGTTTAAGTGACATCTTACGCATCGTTCCCTATTTAGGCCATATTGCTGACGACCTCTTCAAGTCACAAAGCGTAAAATGAAAACTACTGAAACAACAACAACAACAAGCACACACAGCAAACAAACACAAACAGACGCTTGAAATGAAGTCAGAGCTCGAAAGCTACCAAAAAGCTTAACCTGTTTTCCCTGCCTGCCTCTGCCTGCCTGCCTGCCTGCTGACCAATCTAATGTGAGCGTCTGTCTGTGTGTATTTGTGTGCTTGTGTTTGTATGGTAATTTCAAAATTTGGACAATGGCAAACGAGCAGACACACTTTAAGGTTATGGCGCAGAAATGTCCAAATCAACAAATGAACTCAACTCAGCTCCAGCTGACCAGAACTTGCAGCCCATCCACAAAATGGGGGCAAATCATCAAATTATTTATGGCACGCCTTTGTTACCACACACACGCACACACACACAACCACACACACACAACAAACTGATGGCCGCTGTTGATGTGCGTCCTTTGTGGTTTCTCGGCTTTGCTGCTCTTTTTGCCTTGCCCAAGTCACGTTGGATTTATTTTTGCAACACGACGCGCAACGGAAGTGAAGTGGCCAGCGTCAGGAGCCAGGCCACAGATACAAACACATGTTTGCCCACATGTCTACCTACAAAATACAAATACAAATACAAATACAAATTATAAATACAGTGAAATCTACCTAAACTGAGTCAAGCACATATTTCAGTTCTCTTGGTGGGGGGCTTCTAAATTATTCAATTGCAGTAAAAAATCAAAGCAATTGTTTGCTTTCATCAAATACAGAACAATTATAGATATAGCACAAAGATTAAGTATTTTTTCATAAAGAAAGCACATAGTTATTCTTTTCTATTTTAAAATGGTCGATTAGTGTAAATAAATAAAAAAGGTATAAATATTTTTAAACTTTTTATTTCAAGTATATTTTTGTTATATGTGGCGTTTTAATAAAGGAGTGTATCATTATAATACTATTTAAAAACACAAATAGGACTGGCTTTAAATATATCCAATTATTAGAATTATCCGATTTTACCAACTCCTAGATGATAACCTTGGGGTGGTGAAGTATGTGCCTGACTGGAGTTGATTGATGGCAAGGCAGGACTGCGCCTCGTCAGCAAGGTCCTGCTGTTTGAGACAATAATACAGCCCATTTGGAGGTATGGTGTTTCAATATGGGGTACAGCGGCTCTATATCTCTTAAAGAATAGGTCCAATCTGTTTTATGTAGCATTTAAAGGTAAATTTCCGGTGGCTTTCCTTTTGCAAGGAATAAGGTTATATTGAGAGACCTTGGGATTGCAACCATAATTGAAACAATAAATTCTACGTCTGTTCGACAATCATGTTAACCCTCAGGTCAATGCTCTTGAATTTGACGTTATCAATCCAAAACTCAAGAGACAAGCGCACATTTCTTGAGGAATTACCCAGGCGCAGTCTCCCTACCAAGCGCTCACGGTTGAGACTCATTCTAAGTATCTAAATTCGAAATCTATACTAAGAATCAAGTACTTATTTTGGATTTGTATATTTTATATATAGAATAACGTTAAAGTTGAAATAAATATACACATAAAATTCCATGTTTTTTTAAGGTAATTTATGATAGTTATATCGATATGCGGGGGAGTTGTGTTAAATTTTAATATATAAATCAAACTTGTTCTGCATACATATGTTGTATGACAAATCAGATGCCAAATTTGATGTCTTTAGCTCTCATAGTTGCAGGTACAGTGAAACATTCCTACAACGAGTCAAGCAAGGCATGCAACTGATTTATTTGTTGACCTTTTGGACTGGGTCAACTTCAGGGGCTTCACTGTAACGTTAGCTGGTTTGAGCCTGCCTGCCTGAGCCGCCTTCCTTCCTCCCTTGTTGCCTTTCTGGCTTCCTTGTTGCCTGTCCTTTGTTTGTTCCTTGCCATTGGACGTGCGAAGGACAATGAACGTTGGGCTAAAATATTTCGACAATTTCCAGCTAGAACATTGTATTTTTCGACTCTTGTTTTTTTGTTTTATTGCGGTGCAATGTCCGTTTAGCTGTAAGTAGTAAATATTCTCATGGCTAAATATTTATTGCGCTGCACGCTTTGGGCAATCATTTTTAGTTTATTTTATTTTTTACAAAATTACAACATTTTTGAAAGGTTCGCGTTTTTTATTATACTTGTACATACTTACATACATACATACATACATATATGTGCATTAAGATTGTGCTCTAGCATTAAACTTGCCATGCTTACATATAGTACATACATACATACATATGTACTCATTTATCGCCTTGATTATACAATGAATACAATAAGTATATATTATATATTATATTTAAGTGTATGTTATTTTCGCACTTATGTACGAAAGCAGCTGACAAGAGACAGCACATACATATATATCTATCATATATACATGAGTATATAGCATATACATTTTGCCATTGCTATTTTGAACTTGTTATCAACCTTGCACTGAATAACAATAACTCGAATCATATCATACAAATATAATATATATGAATTTGCATTTGCATTTGCATTACATTAATATATGGACATTTCTCTGTTTCTTCACAGAAATCGAATTGGGTACAAAATGCATCGTGGAAATGGAAAAACAGCAAACGATATTGCAAAATCCGCCAACACTGGAAAAAATGGAAAGGTAAGCGACACAATACGGGCTTCTTTAAGAACTTTCACTGTAATTCTCTGATTCATGCAGAAAACAACCAAAGACATTTGCATTCGATCATTGCTTCTACTCGCTGAACGCTGAAGATGACAGCTTTGCGTCACAGGAGACGGTTTTCGATTGCGTGGGACGTGATATACTGGATAATGCATTTCAGGGCTATAATGCATGCATATTCGCCTACGGCCAGACGGGTAAGCAAATACTAACTTACCACATGCATATATAATGTGACTCAACGTTTTGCAGGCTCTGGCAAGTCGTACACAATGATGGGCTCGCAGGAGAGCAAGGGCATTATACCACGACTCTGTGACAAGCTCTTCTTGGCAATAGCCAACAAATCCACACCGGAGTTAATGTATAAAGTGGAGGTGTCCTACATGGAGATTTATAATGAGAAAGTGCACGATTTGCTGGATCCGAAGCCCAACAAGCAGTCGCTTAAGGTGCGCGAACACAATGTGATGGGACCCTATGTGGATGGACTCTCACAGCTGGCGGTCACCTCCTATCAGGACATTGATAACCTTATGACCGAGGGCAACAAGTCGCGCACGGTCGCCGCCACCAATATGAATGCCGAATCCTCGCGCTCCCATGCCGTCTTCTCAGTTGTGCTGACACAGATACTCACCGATCAAGCAACCGGCGTCAGCGGCGAGAAGGTCTCACGCATGTCCCTCGTCGACTTGGCTGGCTCCGAGCGTGCTGTCAAAACGGGTGCCGTCGGTGATCGCCTCAAGGAGGGTTCCAATATTAACAAGTGAGTTGGCCGGGCTGTTGTTATTGTGTATAATAAAATAGAATAGAATTAAGAATACGTTGAATGATTGATAGCATCTCTCATATATGTAGCTTGTTTGTTCGTTCGAGTCACCTTCATATTCGTTTGTTTCATTAAAACACATTTTCGTTAGACATATTTACTGCATAATATATTAGCTACTTTATTTGCCAATTTGAGCAAATATAACGTTCGAATGTGCATTACAAGAAACACATTTTCCATGTGGTTTTCACCTTCAAAACAAAAAAGTGAGATGACTCCACACATTGAAACGTTTATTATCTCCTTGACATTTTAAAATGAACTTCAATTTGTTGAAAACACTGCCAATAAAGCTTGCAAAATGAATTCGCTTACAAACGTTAATGAAATGCTAATGACCATAACGAACGATAATTAAACAGAACTAGCAAGAATGGGACTCTAATGAACAAAAAGAACAATAATCTAAATATAAATAAAGAAGATAAATAATCCAACTACGATTGAACTTATTCTGAACGAATCGATGCAATCCTTCTGATGACAATTTCTACCAACATAGCTTGTTTACTTATGAATTATATCTTAACAGATCCCTGACGACACTGGGCCTGGTCATCTCAAAGCTGGCCGATCAATCGAATGGCAAAAAGGGCGGCAACGACAAATTTGTGCCGTATCGTGATTCAGTGCTGACCTGGCTGCTGAAGGACAATCTCGGTGGTAATTCCAAGACAGTAATGGTGGCAACCATTTCACCCTCAGCGGACAACTACGAGGAGACGCTGTCAACGCTGCGCTATGCGGATCGAGCCAAGCGTATTGTCAATCATGCCGTGGTTAACGAAGATCCCAATGCGCGTATCATACGCGAACTTCGCCATGAGGTGGAAACGCTGCGCAGCATGCTGAAGCATGCAACAGGCTCGCCTGTGGGTGATGTCCAGGACAAACTGGCTGAGAGCGAGAATCTAATGAAACAAATTTCGCAAACCTGGGAGGAGAAACTGGTCAAGACCGAGCGCATACAAAACGAGCGACAGCAGGCTCTGGAGCAAATGGGCATCAGTGTGCAGGCCAGCGGCATCAAAGTGGAGAAGAACAAGTACTACCTTGTCAATTTAAATGCAGATCCGTCCCTCAATGAACTGTTGGTCTACTATCTAAAGGTAAGTGTTTTCCACGAAAAGCCTGTAACTTCTATTAAACTCTATAACATCCTTACAGGATCGGACGCTGATTGGAGGCCGTAGCATTAGCGGCCAACAGCCGGATATTCAGCTTTCTGGCCTGGGCATACAGCCGGAGCACTGTGTGATCACCATCGAGGATAGTGGCCTGTTTATGGAGCCCGTCCAGGGCGCTCGCTGCTTTGTCAACGGCTCCGCAGCGCTGGAGAAGACGCCGCTGCAGAATGGCGATCGTATTCTCTGGGGTAATCATCATTTTTTCCGCGTCAACTCGCCCCGTGTGGGCAACAATGCCAGTCTGTGCGCCTCAGAGCCCCAAACGCCCGCCCAGCTCATCGACTACAACTTTGCGCGCGATGAGATCATGCAGAATGAGCTAAGCAATGATCCCATACAGACGGCAATTGCACGACTTGAGCGTCAGCACGAAGAGGACAAGCAGGTGGCACTGGAGAAGCAGCGACAAGAATACGAGCGCCAATTCCAGCAACTGCGCAATATTCTATCGCCCAGTACGCCCTATGCACCATATGCGCCCTACGATCCCTTGCGCATGGGCAAGGTCACGCCCAATACGCCCACCTCGCAGATGCGCGTTGAGAAATGGGCACAGGTGAGTGCAAACTGCAGAAGTTTCTAGATGAGTATAGAGCTTATGAATGTACACCTTTTGCAGGAGCGTGACGAAATGTTTAAACGTTCTTTGGGCCAGCTAAAGACGGACATAATGCGTGCCAATTCGCTGGTGCAGGAAGCAAACTTTCTGGCCGAGGAAATGGAGAAGAAGACCAAGTTCTCGGTGACATTGCAAATACCGCCTGCCAATCTAAGTCCAAATCGAAGGCGCGGCGCCTTTGTCAGCGAGCCGGCAATTCTAGTGAAGCGCACAAATTCGGGCAGCCAAATCTGGAGCATGGAGAAGCTGGAGAACAAACTGATAGACATGCGCGAAATGTACCAGGAGCACAAGGAGCGAATACTCAATGGCCTGGTGCGTGACAATTCATTTTCAGCATCACCCTTATCCATTGTCTTTTGTACTAACCATAAACTTTATGTGTACTCGTATAATTCGCACACGCATTCAATTAACCCCTGCTACAGCCCCTTATAGAGACATTCTCAGATGATGAATTCGACGACAAGGTAATTAATAAGACCCATCTCCATGAACCACACTAGTTTATTCTCGAATTACAACTGCATCAAAGTTGGGGGGCATTTGAAACTAATGCACTTATCTGCTACCTTTGCAGGACGATGAAAATGGCAAGCCGCAGGATCCGTTCTATGAATCGCAGGAGAATCACAATCTGATTGGCGTGGCCAACGTCTATCTGGAGGTGCTCTTCCATGATGTCAAGCTCGATTATCACACGCCCATTATTAGCCAGCAGGGCGAGGTAGCCGGCCGTTTGCAGGTGGAGATTCAACGCGTCGCTGGCCAAATGCCGCAGGATCGCATGTGCGAATCGGTATCAGAGACCTCGTCGGCAGATTCGCGGGATGAGTACGATGACCCTGTGGATCCCATGGCCAATCAGATCACCTGCCGTGTCACCATTAAATGCGCCTCCGGTCTGCCGCTCTCGCTGTCCAACTTTGTCTTTTGCCAGTACACATTCTGGGGCCACCAGGAGATGGTGGTGCCTGTGATTAATGCCGAATCCACAGCCCATGATCAGAATATGGTGTTCAAGTTCGAGCACACTCAAGATTTTACGGTCAATATTAACGAGGAGTTCCTTGAACACTGCATTGAGGGTGCGCTTTCCATTGAGGTTTGGGGCCATCGCAGCGCTGGCTTCTCCAAGTCCAAGGGCTGGGAGGTGGAGCAACAGCAGGCCAAGGCGCGCTCCCTGGTCGATCGCTGGGCGGAGCTATCTCGTAAAATCGAACTCTGGGTGGAAATACACGAGCTGAACGACAACGGCGAGTACTCGCCCGTCGAGGTCACCAATCGCAATGAGGTACTCACTGGAGGCATCTACCAGCTGCGTCAGGGTCAGCAGCGTCGCGTCAATGTGCGCGTCAAGCCAGTGCAGAATTCAGGCACATTGCCCATCATCTGTCAATCCATAGTCAATGTGGCCATTGGCAGTGTGACGGTGCGTTCGCGACTGCAGCGACCCCTGGACTCTTACCAGGAGGAGGATCTCACTGTGCTGCGCGAGAAGTGGAGCGAGGCGCTGGGTCGCCGTCGCCAATACCTAGACCAGCAGATACAGATGCTCATCAAGAAGGAGGAGAAGAACGAACAGGAACGCGAACGCGAACTGAGCCTGGTACATCAGTGGGTATCGCTCACCGAAGAGCGCAATGCAGTTCTCGTCCCGGCACCGGGCTCAGGCATTCCGGGCGCACCTGCCTCCTGGGAGCCGCCATCGGGCATGGAGCCGCATGTACCCGTGCTCTTTCTTAATCTAAACGGTGATGATCTCTCCGCACAGAATACCAACGATGAGTTGTCCATATCGGGCATCAATTCCATACTATCTAAGGAGCATGGCCACAAGTTCTACACACTGCAGATACTACAGCATCTGGATAAGGATGTGTGCTGCGTGGCCAGCTGGGATTCCTCCATGCACGACAGTCAGGCGTTGAATCGGGTGACCGACGCCAACGAGCGCATCTATCTAATACTGCGCACCACGGTGCGTCTATCACATCCGGCTCCCATGGATCTGGTGCTGCGCAAGCGGCTCATCATCAACATCAAGAAGGGACAAACACTTACCGATCGGCTAAAGAAGTTCCGCCTGGTGCGCGGCGAGAATGCCATCTGGCAGAGCGGTGTCACCTACGAAGTTGTCTCCAACATTCCCAAAGCCTCAGAGGAACTGGAGGATCGCGAATCGCTGGCCCAGCTGGCAGCCAGTGGCGATGATTGCTCCGCCTGCGATGGCGAAACTTACATAGGTAAGTTGTCAAATCTTTCATCAATTATTGATGTTAATCATACTTCCCTCGTCTCCACACAGAGAAATATACGCGTGGTGTCTCGGCAGTGGAGAGCATACTGATTCTGGATCGACTGCGTCAGAATGTTGCCGTCAAGGAGCTGGAGACGGCACATGGCCAGCCGCTGTCGATGCGTAAGACCGTTAGTGTGCCGAACTTCTCGCAGGTATGTGTCACTCTGGATACGCTCAGTGAGCTAAGAATCCTTGTGCCTTTTGTGCTTTCACCTTGCCACCGCTCATCACCAACTGCCAGCAAAATTAAACTTGTACATTTCAAATATTTGACTAAAACGCAATTCTTTCTCTTTTCACATCTTCTATGCGCTTTCACCAATCTAAAATCTAACCCAACAAAAATTATGTTGTATACACCGCACACAAAACTAACAAAAACCACTACAAATTATATTGAAATTCGGCGCGCAATTGTATATTGGTATTATCTATGTGGTATCTATATTTAACTGCTGTGTGTTGTGTTTAAAAACAAAATCAAAACGCTTTTCACTGCGCACATAGGCGGTCAAAGAAACCACAAATACCGGGAGTGTAAGTAATTTGTGTGCAATGTCCTTAAACACTGTAAACTATGCTTTCTATAGATACTTGCAGTTTCTACTACTATTACTTCTATATGTTTTTATATATATTTTATCGTAATTTGTTCCTGACCCCCCAGCTGTTGTGTCTGTGCGCTTTTGAGTTTGCCAATTTAAGTTATATTTTCATTTTGTTTACACTTTTGTTTTTAATATTCTTTTCATTCATGGTAATTAACATTTGTTGTAAATATGCACATGCGATTTATGACACAAGAAACTCATAAATAAACTTATGCAGATCATGCGCTTCGATGCCTCCATGGAGTCCCTGCTGAATGTGGGTCGCTCTGAATCCTTTGCGGATCTAAACAACACGGCGCTGGGCAACAAGTTTACGCCAGGTAAGTCACTTAATATCTTTGGGGGGAGAATGTTATTTACTTAATTAATGGATTGAACCTTTGCTATTGCAGCTCACAGCGGCACTGGAGGCGGCGTCATACGCAATCGCCATAGCTTTGGTGGCAAGGGCAGCAACGAGGACTCTCCAGGCAAAGCCTTTGGCATTGGTGTGTATACCCCTAGGATAGTAGCAGCGAGATATAACAAATTTTATTTGATACTCACCATTATCTTTGAGCAACTAATTCAATACGTATATAACGTCAAACATATAACCAACGTTTTTATATCACTACATAAATAATATATCTAAACATTCCTTAAGTATCTTATGCTTATGCGCAGCAAGTCCTTTTAATTATAAAAACAATAATATACAAAATTGTGCGACATAGTTGCTGCCATGCCTTAGAGCAAGGGATTTATCTTTGTTTAATGCGTAACTTTGGTTTATATATATTTTACAAAATTAACTAATGCATTTAGTGCAGAGTATTTAGCATACTTAACTATGTAATTGTAACTTGTAGCTGTCGTTTAAATTTAGACACATTCTATTCCAGTCTATATAAGTAACAAGATAAATCCTTTTCCAAAGTGTGTTTTTACACACAATTTGGCAATTTTGTTTGCGCTTCAAAATGCAAAAGCAAGCAAACATTTTTATTAACTTATGCAAATGCCGCTTAAACTTGTTCATTAAGTTGACTGACTTCTTGCTTTGCTTCAATGCAACACAATTTGCAAAATACTTAAAACACCCACTCGTTCTGAAGGCTCGAGTCCAATGCACATTACTGTTCACCAGAGCTCATCAGCTCATCAGCTTATCATATAAATTGACATGCATACATCACAACACTCGGGAACAATAAGAACATTTGTCATTTGAACACATTTCCTACTGATTTCATTCTTATAACTATACTTAAATGTATGTCTGGTTTTTTTCACATGTCATAACCAACTTTTTTTCTGTGCTTTCTCAACAAAATACAAAAATCAAATAAAACGAAAACGATTTCAATTTGAAATTCAAAACGCCAAATAATAAAATACAGGCTCCATACTGTCAGGTAAAGGCTGGCCCTGTAAAGTGCATACTATAATTGATTGAAATTCATTAATTGCTAGTTGGCGTTTAAGTTTGTCTGTTGTTCATACACACACTCACTGTAACAGTCATATCCACAGCCACAGCTAGACAAACACATTCTGTCCAAAATATACAAAACATTGTTGTTTAAATCATTGATGTACTTGTAAACCAAATGTAATTCCCATTGTCATTTTAGTAACGGGGGGGATATTACTAATGTTGTCTTACAATTAGTACTAGTTGTAGTTTTATGTTAGTTCTGTTTGCTGTCGTCCTCATTACAACTATTTATATCATATCCAATATCAAAATTCATCGTGTGACTCTAAATTCGTGTACACTGACAACAAATTCAATAGCTTTGCAGTCATCTTAGCATCATTTATATGTGTTTTATGTGTACTAGAGCTGAAAAAGTATCGATAGTGGCTCCATTCATCATTTCGATAGTCGGCATCATATAATAATATCAATTCATGTTCAATTATAATTTTGGAGCTTAGAGCAGTCAACGATAAAACAGACAATATGACTGTAATATCGAGTATATTATTAAAGTAACAAACTTGAGCCCACCATCGATAGTTTAGCCGCCTTAGTATGTATTTAGTTGTCATTAGTCTTGTACATACATACTATGATCGAAGACTCATCATTCATTGTGAATCCATTCGTTCCATTCATTGTACACCACACACAGTATTCAATTCCAATTTGGCGCACCATTCACAGCAGGCACGCTCAGCACGAGATCCGCACAAGCAGCGCATTTAGTTAATCACTTGATGACCCAGTTCCTAGTTAGTTTCTATTTACTAGTTTTAGTTTTAGTCATTGTTTTGTTGATGAATGTTTGTTTTTGGCGAATTAGTTGCCCTTAAGCTGCTAGAGTTTCTTTTATTGAATCGCTCATCAAATGTTGTGTAAATCATTGTAACTAAACATAAAACATAATCATTATCTTCCTCAAACCGTGGAATGCAGCGCGCCCAACATTTTTGAATCTCAATTTGAACTTGAACACATTGAGAATTGCGCCAACAAAACGTATGTGGTTTGTGTAGCTCTAAACCGTAACTGCTAAGCTCTAGTATCTCATGTTTGAGTTTGGGTCGCAACTAAATCATTTTTCATCTATTTGTGCAGCCTCGCCGGCCACCAGCAAACTGATGGGCATGCGCATGACCACATTGCACGAGGAGCCACTGGGCGGGCATCGATCGCTGGATGAGGAGCCCGAGGATAGCTACAGCGATTCGGAATATGCTGCCGAGTATGAGCAGGAGCGGCAGCAAATCAGAAGCCTCGCCACACGCTCCCGTTTGACCGCCTCCAAGACCATGGACTCGTTCATGGATGTTAGCAGCCATTCGAATCAAAGCTATTTGAGCTATACGTCCAGTGCCAATGCGAACATGAAGCATTTGACTGGGCTGGCCACGCTCAGCATGAGCTCGTCTACCAGCAGCGGCTACGGCTCCCAGGCGGTGTCCTGCAACAATCTAAGCAATGAGGATATTACCTCCATGCGTTCCATGAGCATTGATGAGACGCCAGGTAAGAGTGAAACGCAGCAGCAGAACACAATCAAATACTGAACATTGTTATTATTATTGGCTTACAGATTTTGATCGCATCAACTCAAACTCTCCGCCAAATCGCCAGGCACGTGTCAATCCCTTCCTCAAGGACATGCCAAAAGCTAAAACGCACGAAGCAGAGTCAAAGAAACTGCAACAGACTCTAACACATCCGCTGGACCAGCCAGAGCCCAAGGATGATGCACAAAGCGATGATGAATGCCAACAGCTGCAGAGCAATAACAATAACGATGAGGGTGTCAAGGCGCCCGCGCCAGAGCTCCCAGAGGAGCAGCCGTCAGCCCATGAACCGGAGCTTGCCACAGACAATCAGAATGGCAATAAATCACTGGAAAATATTGCTGACACTTCCGAGATGGCCGAGTCAGCTGAGCTGCAACTTGAGGGCGATGGCATTGTCAAAGAGCAGCTGCCCGCTGGTAAAGTAATGCGCCGGAAAAAGTCTACAACTCAGACACCGAACAATGGCGACAGCAGCAACAATAACAACAACAACAGCAACAATGCAAGCCAACTGACACGCGGCAATCAACGCGCCTCAGTCGCCAAAATGGAGGGTCTGGCAGCCTATTTGGATGTCAATAACAGTAGCATCATGTCTAGCAGCACAGAGGTGGAAGGTGTGTATACTATGTATTAAATTAAGTAGTTTTAGTATACAGTATAAGTAGCTCGTACAGGTTTTGACTAATTTATGAACAACTTAACCATACGGAATGTGTTTTTAATCATGTTTTGTTCTCTAAATAGAATTGACATTTCGATTTAATTGAATTCATATTCATCTTGACAAAACTTAACCGGTTTCCATGCGAAATGTCTTTTTAGACATGATTTGTCCTAACTCATTTGCCATTTAAATATTATTTAATTAATCAAAAATGTATTCTTCAATATTTCTTAAGATTAGGGTTAATGCCAATAGTTTCGCACAGTTGATTTATTTCGCTTTTATGTTTACAGAGGATGGCAAAGAGTTGGATATAACGCTGCCCGAGTGGATTGTGGTGGGCGAGTCAGTGCTTATACGTCCATATAATACCAGCGGCGTTGTCAGCTTTATCGGCACCACACACTTTCAGCCCGGCGCCTGGGTAGGCGTTGAGCTGGACGCTCCCACGGGCAAGAATGATGGCACCGTGCAGGGCATACAATATTTCCAGTGCAAGCCCAAGCACGGCATCTTTGTGCGGGCCGACAAGCTGCTGCTGGACAAGCGCGGCAAGGCGATGCGTGCCTACAAGGCGGCTGAGAAGAGCAACAGCATCAGCAAAGGTAGCTATAATAGTAACTTGCACTAATCCTTGATTGTTACTAATCCCAATGTGGTCCTCTTGCAGAGATGAGCAGCTCCATGACGCGGTCAAAGAGCCGTGGCGAATCACTGAATGTGTCGGCGCGCAAATGATTATATCCCAAATGTTCGCATCAACTGCAGCGTTGGACTAATTGCAGGCAATCGACGCTGGTTACTAGTGGAATAGTTGGAGCGTCTGCTACTCCAACAACCTGCCACAGATTGCGTGCAACCAGCGGCGCTGCAGATGCGAACAGTCATGGCAAAAAGTGCTATGCCAATCGACGCTCGACGGCATTCTAGAGCCGCCAACGATGCACATCGTCCAGCAACGAACAATGCGGAGCATTAACCAATCACACGCTAGCTTAACTTACTCACACACCATGCTGCATGCCGCAATTGAATAGCTTCTAAATGTAGTTGTTAGGCGGTGTCTACGGCAGAACTAACAACTAGCAATTAACTTACTTAATACCCTCTCCCAGCTGGCCCCGCTCTAAATGGATAACTAAGCAAAGCGTTCGCGTAGTTGCAACAACCGAGTGCAATACCACGAACACTTTGATACACTTAGTAGTAGTTTCTAAATCTAATCTAATTGTAATCGTTTAAATGTGTGTATGTTTCGTAATGATTTCCTGATTCAATTGGTTGAGTTCTTGTAGTTAATTGATGTTTGCTGATAGTTGCTTTTTGATAAAGCACAATTGATTATATTTTTGTACCGGTTAATTGATTAATTGCCTAGTTTAGTTCAATTGTTTTTTATATTTGTATGTACGAAACTTTACTTTAAATAATTATATGTATACTTTTGTATATCAATGTGACTTGGTTAATACTACTATGAGCTTATTTTTATTGTTATGGACTATATCAAATATATTATATTAAATCAGTTGTATATAAATATGTATTTATGCTGTAAGTTTTACGAGACATGCAATATTTTTTCTATATCTCCCCCCTAAATTGAGCTCACATTCTGTTTAGCGCATTTATATATACCAACAAAAAACCAATACAATATTAGTATATAATAATATATTCCATGTAACTGCGTCTATGCGATTCAAGCGAATCAATATCTTGTTTCTTTTTTCAAGTATATGAAGTCTCGCATTCACGTGGTATATATGTAAATTGTATTATTTGATGTGATGTATTTATAATTTCTCCACTTATATGTATATTTAAATAAACTTCATTTTGCTATATATTTGTATTTGTTTACTTATGTTTTATTATTTGCTTATCGATGTGCAATATAAACGTTAGTATGTATGAATATGAATATTAGAATATGTTTTGATTAATAAGTACATATTTATCAATGTTGAAGGTTGTGCGACTATGTTTGTGAACCATTAACCGAACACTGATATAGAATGAAAGGCTTGCGTATAAACAAGTTGTGAACTACGTAAAAAAAATGAAGCAATAATTGCGATGAATATTCAATTTTTATGTTTAAGATAATCTATTACATATGATATGATGATCAAGATATAGATCTAGTTCGAAGGGGAAGACGATTTAAACAGCAAACCGGCTGACGAACGTTTGTACGTAAACGTATCCATCCATCCAACAACCAAGACATCCAAGACACTCCAAACTGAGTCTGAGATAAATTGCAATTTACAAACAATAAAAAAAATATAAAAACAAAAAATACAACCAACAACAAGCGATTTACACTTAGAAACCAAAATTCAAACAAACAGCTGACATAATAAAAATGAAAAAAAGAATTACAAAATGCGAAGAACCCAGCTGGATAAACCAGTCAACCAGTATATATACATTGAGACAGGAATACATATATTATATATTAGGTACGAGTATATGTATATTTTCGAACTGTGTTTTCTACTTGCATCAACTACCAAAAATACTTGAAAATACGTCCAAAATTGAAAAATTCAAAGCAAGCAAAAAACTACAATATATACAATTACATGATAATTATACATAAACATATATACTATAACATAAATATTTATTTACCAAAGATACACATAACATTAACTAAATTCCAACAATTTGGTACTTCGGCATGCCGAAGCTAAAATGCTCCTTGAGAAGAGTTGATGATGATGATTATAAGATTGTAAAGGATCTGCCGCCAGGCTCAAAGAGCATTAAGCATATAATTATTGTATTTGGTGTGTGTGCAATTAGTAATTATGTTTTTTACACATATTGTTTAAAACTCTCATTGAATTGTTGCACCCCACCCAGCACAACAATTAAATGTATGTATACGTGTACGATGATGGCGCGTAATTAAATAAATACTTATTACTGAAATTTAATGCATTTAATAAGCGTAAATAACATTCAAATAGAGCTTGACATTATGAGAGAAATTCAAACAAAGTAATTAACTAAAAATAATTCATTAAAGGCACGCGTTAAGCGCTTTATGTGTATGTAAAATAGATGAGAGATATATAAAAGATTAGAAAATGCCATAAATTCAAAATGTGCTTGCTTGAATCTTTAAGATAAATTACACACACAAGTACATATAGGTACTATAGCTATAGGGTAGATCATTGGAATGCAACGTTTTAAGGACACACAGCTATAGAAATCGAAATCGGAAATGCATGCAAAGTTAAAAGGTACCTTAAAGAATATATCGCATAGAGTTAGAATGTACATCATAATGTTATGTGGTACATTTTACAAGCTATTGCCATGAGCTATCAGACGGTTTATTGTAGATACAATATGATTTGCAAATCATACACACACACACACATATTACACATACACAGGTAAATATTATATACATATAATACTTATTATAAGAAGGTATTGGATAGTTGCATTGGCTTGGCATAGAAGAGCGGGATAAACATTTGATGTGGGTAGCAATTAAAGTATACTTACATATGTAATAGATACTCGTAAATTTTCCGCACTTTAGAGCTTTTAGCACGTTCAACGAAATAATGTTATTAATGCAATACATCAAGTAAAATGTAGCCCACACAACAACAAATACAACAACATCAACACAGTAACTACAACATAAATAAAGTTGAAAATTAAATGAAAATAGCAAATAAATGCTTTTATTGTGCAATCAACACAAATACCTAGACACACAGACACTCAAGCTCTTAAATAATTGCAGTTGTTAATTTTATTGTAAAGATCACTTGGCTTGTAGTTGTAAATTTTTTGTGTATTAACAATTGACAACAAAGTACAGGCATAAAACAACAATTTCTGTAATTTATACTTACATACTTAATTTACTCCAATTTTAGATACTTAAAGAACGTCAGCAAAATAATAAAAATTAATAATAATAACAATAAAACGCGTATTCAACTAATTCAAACGAAAATCAATAAGAAAATATTATGTACTTAGATCTATAAATATACAAACGTGCAGTGAGGCCGCATTGAGTTTATTTATTGATTATCCAAGTCTTCTTAAGATTGAACAGGTGCACCGGGCTTGGCAAATACCTACCTACCAATGTCAATCTTTAATTAGGTATTTACCTAGCAAGTATCTTTAGCTAGGTATTTACCTAGCAAGTATCTTTTGGTAGGTATTTACCTTGGCTTGTGCCACATTCGCAACGGCCTTGATCTTGACATGTAAAACACAAGCTTATGAATGTAGATGTTATATCGTTGTGTTTTATTGCAATTGACACCTGTCACCCAAAAATAAAAGTAAACAAGATGAGTTCACAAAATCGTAATGTGTTGTTTTCTGCTTCCATTGGGAAGTACTTTATTTTCAAAAAAACAAATGGCAAAAATGTGTTAGTTAATAAATGCTTACAACGGTTTTGGGTTAACGCATTGCATCGACGACATAGATTATTATTTGAGACTCTTTCAATTAGTTTGACTGCATTGGAATGCAAGTGTTATTACAAATATGAATATATATATATATCATTTGATGATCACATAGCAACTATAATTATCATTTTTTCAAGCATTTACATAGGAATAATATGCACATATACCGATATAGTAAATATAACTATACAACTTGTTCTAGTTATTCTTTTTATTAATTTATACACAACAAATGCACACAACACATCACATACAATACGTATATTAATTGTTATAGCATTATTGATTTGACTTTTTGTTTTTTGATTTATGTTGTTCTTTCATATTCACTAACTACATCTTACACATTCTATATAGTATATATATTTATATATATGTATATCATATAGAAAATATATATATTTTTAATTGGTATTTACACGTTTTTGTTGCGTTCTAATCGAGTCTCTAGTCGAAAGACTTAGCTTCCGTTAGTCAGTATCTCTCAGTTGCAATTGGCTTGGTCCGGTGGCGCTTGCCACACCGTCTTCTCAGTCATGTTTGATGATCCAGCGCTGTGTATCACTGGAAGCGCTGCAGGGCGCAACTTGGGCGTCGTCCATGCTGTTGAGGCCAGTGGAATCCAGGCACATGCCCGTATTGCTGTGCACCAGCTGTTGATTCTCGTATTTCCACTGCTCGTTATAGTCATCGTTATCCATGCAGGGCACCATGACCACACGGTATGGGGGCGAGTCGCTATGCTGCACCGTGGCGCAGCTTAGCTCGTTGCGTATCACTTGGCCCTTGGTGTAGGAGAAGAGCTGTGACTTTTGCAGTTTCTTGCCACAGGGATAGAGGCCCACATTAAATGGTTTCTCATTGTTCTGCAGCAGATCATCGAGGCAAAGATTACTGTGCAAGGTTTGAATTTTGCCCCAGGCCTTAACGTTCATGTTGGGCACAAACTTCTCCGGATAGACGTTCTTCAGGTACCACTCGAAGCTCTTGCAGCGCAGCTTCTTGCGCAACATTACTCTATGCGTAACATCGCCAATATCTGGATGGAACTTCAGATCGGGTCGATTCAAAAAGAATACGTTTATGTACTCATCCATCCAGACCAGCGCCATACGAGCAGTGTTGATGCCGTGCGTGTCACGATCATTAGGGAATCTAAATCATCATAAGTAAAATTAATACTTGAATTGACAATAGCAGCTGCATACTCACTTGTAGGGATGAAAATCGCGGAAGATATGACCCACGCGGGAGCATGGTATAGTCTCAATGGTACCGCCACATTGCCATATTCTAAAGGACATCTCCAGGTTCTCGCCACCCCAGCCATCCATCTGCAATGATCATAGGTGTTAGTTTGTGTCATAAGTGTATGTCTGCTGCGGCTGCTTACCTGCTCATCGTAGCTGCCCACCTCCCAGAAGTAGCGTCTATCCATCGCAAATAGCCCGCCTGCCATTGTGGGACTGTACGCGGGGCAAATCTCTCTCGGCTGTTTGCATTCTCTGAGCTGGCGCTGTTTCTCGCGATCGGGCAGATTCACCCAATCGAAGTGGCCGTTCCACTGGAAGCCGCCCACCTGGAATGACTTGTAGCCATTGGTGCTGTACTGAAAGTCATTGGCATCGATCACATCGATGATGGGCACAAGAACGCTGGTGCGCGAGTCCTTGATGCGCTGCAGCAGCGGCTCACACCAGCCCACATTCGCCTCACAATGGGCGTCCAGGAAGATGAGCACATCACCGGTGGCAATCCGAGCGCCGGCCAAGCGTGCTCGTATCAGGCCCAATCTGTGGGCAGAACGAACCAAAGAAAGAAAAGCAAACTTTCCTTTAGCTAAATGATATTTGTTGGGCTTGTGGATGGCAGACAAAAAAACCAAAATTAAATTATTGGGTCAGCGAACAAGCGCGCTAAGCGAATAGTGCACGTCGAGATACGAAAGATACAAAATAAAAGTCAAAAACATAAACGTAAGTTGACGAACAGGTTTTACGGTTTCATTTTATACCCTCTCAGACAATGTGGCACGCTGGGCATATTGAGTAAATGCCAAAGGCGTAACGGACTAAAGAAATATTGGAAAGGGAACAAAACTGAATTCTAATACATCTGCCTTAACCTTACTTTTAAACCAAATTAACAAATTTATGTTTTAACATCCAAATTAGGTAATTTCTGGAATTGTTTAAGTTAATTTCACACGCTCTTTAAAGTTATTCTGAACATCCAAACCCCTGAGTTTATTATATTTGATAAAACAAAATATCTTTTTTAAAACATTTAAGAAAAAGGGAAAGAGATTTAAATGAATTGAATTGTAATATATCTCATCAAATCTTTAACCCTTTTTATCATGGGTTCGATATTACGAATAACTTTTAAAGAACATGTGAAATTAACCTTAAAAATTCTAGAAATAATAACATTTGAAAGTTGAAACATAAATGCAATTTTGTGATCTAAGTTTGGTTTGAAGGTATAGTTAAAAAAAATATGGCACATCTTGAAATTCGATTAGTATAACAAAGTATTTAAACTTAATAGCTTATGGGTATGCCTCGGTCGGGTTCATGCAAAGTTCGCTTGACTTTTAAATTTTTGAACGTCTTTTTTAGTTCTTCAACTTTAAGCTGTAAAGAAGAAGCTTCAAGACGTCTGTCCGTCTGTCTGTCCGCCTGTCTGTCTGTCCCTGTCGAATTGTGAGTCTGTGCTGCAAACGGGTTATTCAAATGAAGGCGAACCAACCAAATGATGGCCAAAACGAACGTGTGTTTGTGTTAATTCCACAGCACACCAGTTGAATATGCCTTCGATTAGCTGAATGGAACTTTTCCTAGCCAGCAAGTTTGTGAAGTGTGCCTCCGGGTATTTCCCGGCCCCTACCACTCACCGATTCTTGAGGCGCAGTATTGTCACCTTGCCGCTGGGCAGTCGGGATCTCACATAGTGATCCAGTTTGCCGGCCAGTTCCGGATTATTGCTGCCATCGTCCACCAGGATGATCTCCTTGAGGGCTTGCTCATTACACGTATTCAGCGTGCTGTGCACAGTGCGCACGAGCACGGAGTAGGGCTCGTTGAAGAATATGATGACCACGCTGGCAGTGGGTAAGGTGCTGGGATCATCGTATTCCTGCTCCTGGCACAAAGGATTGCGATGATCGCCGACGGTGCGATTGTAGGACAGCTGCTCGCTCAGCTCCTCATTCAGGGCGATCTTCTTGTAGATCTTGTCGCCACGCGATTTGGCAGCACCTTTCAGGTGAACGGCGGCACCCCCGTCGCCCAGACGGGGCTGCTGCTTCCGTAAATCAAGCTGTATGCTTTGCTCGTAAGGCGATTGCGTGGCGCTACGTATTTCATTGGCTGCGTCATCAAAGTGTTCGCGGACTAAGGCGCGCGCTCGGGGAGCAGCAGCTACGGGTCTGATCGGCTTGCCAGGCAGCAGGAAATCCTCGCTCGCTGGCTGCACCTTCAGATAGAGTATAAAGCACAGCGCCACGAGCACAAATATTATTATTTTGCCATAGAAGGAACGAAACCGAGGCAGCATTTTGGCTGTGTTCTTGTTGGTGGTTGTAGTGTTATTGTTGTTGTTGAGGTAGCACGGACTGCCGCCCGCCGTGTTCTTCACTTTCAATTACAACGTTGCAGCGTGGACGTGGCCCGATGACTGCCTTTAGCTGCTGCTGCTGCCGTGTATAGTTGTAGCTTCATTTGTCACGACGCCGCTGGCAAAATATTTACACACAACCACAGACTAATATTTTATTTACATATATACATACAGATGTACGTAAATATTGGTGTCTGTGCCCGCAGCTTTTTTATACAAATTTCCAGTTTATTTTCGATTCTTTGCTCAAGCGCCTTTGTGATGTGGCTGTGGCTTAAACTAGACTAAATGTTAATTCTAGTGACTGCGGTTGCTCTCCGCGTCGCCCATTCAACGCATGGTGTAATAATATAAGGTGATCTCCCTCTCTTTTAAGAGTTACCAATTGTCAGTTGCTGTGGTCAGTGCGATCTTTCTATCTCTTTCATAGGGCGTTCCAACGTTTTATCTCATTTACGCTCTCACGTTCTTATCAGTTATTAACTGGTTACTCGCCTCACACCACTTCAAATTATTACACCATTCACCAACGCACCTAAGTAAATACATACACACATATGTACGTACGTATTGTACATATGTATGCCAGTATGGCTTAACTGTTGCTTCTTCTTCTGTTGCTCAGTCGACACTGCTTGGCACCTGCTTGATTCCGCATTGCTGTACGATTATTAATAGCGCGTCACTTTTACCACTTGTTTAACTTGTTGTTGCATTATAATTTATCGCGTCGTGTGTCTGATATCTTACAAAATATTGTTTGTGAAAATAAAAACACATACGAACAGAGGCAGGTGAGCCAGCGTTGCCACCTATTTTTTGCCAATGTTCCAGCAATGAACGCGTTCAGCATAGCAAACGATATGTTTTCAAATATTAAATATATTTGGTGAGTGCAACATGTATTTTATACGTCATTTATTTAACAGACATGAATCTACGCATTATGTTAATGCGTATGCCACTTGATTATAAGCTCATATTATTTTGTTTTAACTGTAATAACATCGGGTGAACACAGTCACTGTTTTTCTCATTTGCGCAGTCTGGCAGGCCTGTCTTAATAGTGTGCTGCATAGCGTTTAAACCTGTGTTGGAAAATGCAGACAGGGCGCCTAATTTCAAATATGAAACGCAAATAGCTTTTCGGGTCAATTGTTTTATTGAGTTCTGATAAACCTATGAACGTCTACAGATTCCTACTAAAAATATCATAATATTATAATATTGTTTCTCCATGGTTTGCAAGACAGTATCTGATTTTGATGCTGACAAAACTAACCAAAATTGTCTTCTAGATTTAGTATAAAGAAAAAATCTGGGAATTAGCTGCTTAAAAATAGTAGTTTTGTATTGAGAATAAAGTTTTGGCTTTATATTTTGACATTTTGGTATGTAGTGTTGCAAAACCTTGAAATGGGATTGAGAAACCAACTTTTTTGAAACCGTCTGCCACCGATTCGAATCGGAGTCATGCGAATTAGATCACTATATCAAATAGCTGTCAAAAAATCAGTCATAAAATGGTGTTTGATTGATAAACAATTTGAATGTTTCAAAAAATGAAACGAAATGAAACAGTTTGTGAGAAAAGTGCATTGAAGAGCTGCTTGAAAATGAGGCTGAAAACGAAAGGGAAACACTGAATATGCCCCTGAGCTTCGGTATTCAACTCAAAACTGTCACACTTGACACTTTTGCTGTCACTTAATGCACAAATTGCATGTTTACTTGTTGTCAAAAGGAAAACAAAATGAATTTCCTATTCAGAAATTCGTTGTTTGAATTGTTTTCTTTTTGCTTTTGTTTGCTAGACACGCGATGACACCTTGTTGTTGTTGTTGACTGTTCACTTTGCGACTAATTGAAATATTATTTTAATTTTAGACTTTCATTTATTCGACAATTAAAAAGGGCCAACAAATTTATCCTATATTTGGCACCATTGCTTTTGTGATTAACTTTGCTAATTAGCGTAGATATTTTTTTGTAATTTATCTTCTTTTTTTTTTTTTTGATATTGCGAATTGTTGTTTTTGCTGCTGCGCTGGCTGTCCCATAATTAATACGTTACGTATACGCAAGCGTGTCGCTGCGGGAGACGCCCCAGGTGAGCGGCAAAGAAAGAGTTCAAAGTGCTCCCCAAAAGCTGGTAATTGGAGTTTTAGCGGGTCCACGTTGGCAACGTTGTGGGAAACCATCAACGCCGCCAGCTGGTGGGACAGTGTAAGGTGTAACTGGCTTATTTTCGCAGATCTTAAATAGCTGGAAGCGACAAAAACTAGGAAGGAAATAAATTACTTTGTTGGTCACACACCGTTTGATGAAGCTCTTTGTGTGTTTCAAGTGTTTACTTCATGTTGTTTTTTTTCCCTTGTATTGCCAGGCATTTCTTATTTGATTTGTGGCGACCTCAAAAACAGCAACAGCAGTTGGTAGTAATAATGTAATAAAGTCGACATTGAAGCCAAATTACGCATTGGCTTGATTAGGGCGCCAAAAATTAACACCTTTAACTTAATAAATGCATTAGGAAAACCTATGCATTTTTAGCGCACTTAAATACACTTTTATTGATCAGTTTTAAGGTCGAATTTGTAAAGGTTTATGAGGCGCAGCGAAATGAAAATCAAAGAGCAGCAGCTGCCTATAAATTCAAGGCATAATTAAAAAGTTGCTACTTTAATTGCACATAAGATAAAGCTCAACGCGATGGGTAAATTAAAAAATTATAAAAATAAAAAAAATAGATATTTATTTATATGTTATATTTTTCTATTATTGACTCTTCGAGCGAGGTCTCATTAATAAGCACAAACAAAAACAAATACAATACAGTTTATGTATTGTTCAAGAGCTGACCATAATGACATAAGCCGCAAAACCTATTTAATCTAAATGACCCTGAGTCTGGTCTGGCTTGGTCTGGTCTGGCCTGGTCTGGTTGCCCATTTATGTGGTCAGAGTGTTACAGATAAGCCGCAATGCTATGGATAATCATTATCCCCATCACCATCATCATCATCATCAAGCAGCATCCATCAACTGGCAACAGTTAATAATAGAATTCGAAAAGCGTTTGCAATTGAAAAGTTGTTGCCACAGTTTACATTGCATGGGGTTTTGGTTTCGTTACGGCTTTCAGCCCGATGAAAGCCATAAGATGCGCTCCAATGTGATGCTCTACAAAATGTCAAAAGGTTGAGCAACTTTGAAATGATTGCCTTTTATTACGGGGTATACAAAAGGAGTTCGGCGCTTGCGAGGAGCTGCAATGTGAAATTTACATTCCCATAACCAATTGATGAAGGCTGCATTAGTTGTTTACATTATTGCTGGGAATCAGCATACTAAAGTTTTGTAATAACACGGCACTTATGAAAAAATCATCTTTTTTAATAAGAAAATTTAAAGTTCATTGGGTCTAAAGAATGTCATAAGATTTGACTTGAAAACCGCGGAATGCCGAGCTCTTCCGGTTGCCATTTTGCGGAAGTCAGCTACTCTTAAACGATCCGGTTTTCTATACTTCCGTTGAGCAAGTGTATTGAGTCCTATCAAAGACTAAAGATATAAGTATATATCTAAAGAATGAGCCATCTTCTTACGTCTTCAGTTCAATCCAAGTATATTCAATTATATTTAAAAGTTGAGCAATTTCAATTGCCAAATCTCGCCGAAAGTGGAAGCTGAAGAAGGCCTCATCCACTGGCCTAACTCAGTTCCTAAGCTGTATTATACTTTAAGCTGATATTTACCAAGTTTTTAAACCATTTTTAAGCCCTATTTAACGGATTATGTCTAACAACAGAGCTTCAGTTTCTCAACTAAATATGAACATTATAAATAGCTTCAATATTTGCTGAAATATGTCTGTGAAGCACTTTTGGGCAATTTATAAGCTGTCCAATTTGAAACTAAGTCGATTGATGAATTTAATTTCTGATTTCCATAAGCATATTGTAAAAATTGCATAAGTTTGGTAGTCTAGATAGTTTGTATTTAATCATACAAAAACTGAAAACAGTTTGTTGAAATTGAAAGCGTTTTTACGATATCAACATATACAAAAGTGATAACAATAGATAGCTATTGTATTCCGCTGATATCTGTATCAACATCACCCACTGCGCTGCAATCTCAAGGCCATTTCAAAGGTTATTCAATGAGAAGCACGCGTCACAAAAGAAGTGGCGCCAAAATGCCGTACAAAATTATGATTTAAATAAATTATGGTTTTTTTTTTTGGGATCTTTCAGTTTGTCAGTCAGTTAAGTTTTGCATAATCGTCACAAACACCCGCATTGTTTGTCATTTTATGGTCAGACTGATGCAACATCAAATCAACGAATTCGGCTGATACTATATGATTGTGGGTATAACATTATGACGATATGAGTATGACTATGACAGATATATGCTGTCATCGCATGGAATGCGAATGCACAATATTTCCATTTGGTTTTTCACAATCGCCCGCAAATTGATTCACAGATAGCATTTGAGTGCCTTTTAAAACCGCATCGAAATCAATATCGCATATTGATCATAATCAAAATCCAAAAATAAAATTTAAAAAAATACTTAAAATAAAACAAAAACTTTGCGCGGACGTTCGCAACATTTGCCGTTTATTTTATGATATCATTTGAATGAAAATGGAAATAGAAATAGAAATGCGTGGTTATTATATACATTTAGGAGTATCCGCCAGCATTTATGGAGCGGAGGCGTCTGCTTCACATGGCTAATGGAGTTTAGAGTTCATCGCTCGGATGCCATTATAAAACCAGACCAAAAAGCTAAGGCTTATGTAATTGGGATTGACCTGCGATCTCCGCCTTAAGCGCTGCATGACTTTGGATGTCAATATCAAAGGCATCCTCTGGTTACACTATGCAACAGCATTTTGTATTCCAAACATTTTTCTGGCATCAATCTTAAGCTTAAGCAAAACACGCTTATTTTTTCGATTTTTCAATAAGGGTATCTTTAGATAAATGTACATAACTCTGAGCTTAGTTGAGTGTTATAAAAGACATTATTTTTTATTGGTAATCTAATAAAATATCCTATCAATCAGCTATATAATACTTTTTAATACAATTACTCGTTTCCATGTGATTTAAGATTGAATTTAAAAGCTTTTTATTTATTTTTATATTTTTATTTTTAGTAATTGAAATATAACTTTGATTAGAATACTATTACCTCTTATGGCAACTTAAGCTAGTGCGAAATGAATCTAAGAATGAAGCTATGTCTAGATGAACTAAGATATTATATACAGCTATTTACTTTATGCAATGGATTTTGGGGTAATAATTAGAAGTTAAAAAGTTATTAATATAGAGAGAAATAGAATGAAATAGAAAGATATAAATATTAGGATTGAATTCCAAAGCTTGCATCAATCGGTACTGGGTATTTTAAAAATTATTTTTCTAAATTAGTTTCCAATTACTGTAAAATAAATAAGTAGACATCAGTTTTATATATTTTTGTAGTTATAATTTTTAATAATTTAACATAGAATTTGATACAGGGAAATCCCTTTATTTGGAACAAACTAATTAACAATTTTGTGCAAAATTTTAAAAATGTGATAGAAGAAACAAGTTCTTTTTTGACTGAAGCTGAAGATTATGCGTTATGGCCTCATAGGACAATTTGTAGTAAATATTTATAGGTGTCAAAATGGTTATAATAAAATCTATTAATGGCATCGACTATCGACGTCTAGTATTTCGAACTGGATGCCGTTTTTTGCCCCGAACTGACCGGCGATATTTGCCCCAGTAGCATTCAATGGCAAAGAAAATGCAGGCGATCAGATGTGCTGCGCCGTAGAGTTCCAAAATCCAGGTGAGATCCCGCAGATAGAGTGCCTCTTCCTTCGGCTTGGGGCTACTGTAGTCGTGGAGCGGGGTGAGACCCAAGAGCACCATGTCATAGAAGCTTCGCTCCAGCCAAAGCTGCGACATGCCAAACTCCACAATTTGCATCATGTGCTCCTCAAATTGTCGACGGTAGGGCAAGTGGCGGCGGACCGGAAACATGAGCAGGACAAATCGATTAAGGCAAACATCTCTGTTGTAGTAGAACATTGGCTTCTCGAAGAGCATCTGCTGCTCCGCATAGGTCGCAAAGCGAAGACGGGTCACAGGATAAATGTAGCTGTCATTGAAGCTGTCCCTCATCTGAATGAACTCATGCCAGTTCTCCGTGATAAAGGCATTGCGTGCCTGCTTCGTGGTATAATTATGGCTCTTCAAGAGTTTATCCGTCTCGCGACGATCTATGGCTATTAAGTAGCGTGATTTCCGGATGTCATCAAAGCTATGCAACGCCGGCTCCAGCGGCGGTTGTGTGAAGAAGGACTGCAGATAGCACTCATACATGGTGGTGGTCATGATGCTGGCGAAGGAGATCAGCAGGCAAATGGCCTTCAGATGACGTGTGGGATTGGCTGGCAACGGGAACGACTGGCCCAGCAGGCCACGCAAGCAGCGATCATTGAGCAGGACATTGGCCAGGCTGAGCTGGCGCCAGGACAGCTGCCCGCTGTAGATGAGCAGCAGCGAGAATATCAAAAATAGCAGCAATAAAATGCCAAGCACCAGGTGATCCACAATAAGCGTATAGATGACCGCATAGGGCAGCTCACGTGGCAGTGGCACCATAAAGCAATACGAGGTTGACATATACGGATAGCTGAGATGATCCATGTCCAGGTAGACCAAACTGGTGGACAGTGCGGCACCCACATCCAGTTCATTGTTGCGTGTCCTATTCTCAATGTCGCCGTAGTAGGTAACCTTGCCAATTTCGTAGTCATCGCCCATCTGCAACGTGGCATTCACACGGTCGACAAAGGTGTTTATCACATTTGCCGCATAGCCCGTCATCATGATCTTTCCAGTCTTATCCCGATAGAGCATGGTACGCGGCGCCAGCTGATCCGGCTCGGTAACAATTGGCGCACCCTGCATATTGGCGAACTGCTGCACATAAATTGTGCTGGAGTTGGCGTCCTCCAAATTGAGTTGCACATAGTTGTCCTGCTGAAAACAGCGACAGCTGTAGAGGCTGCCCTGTGCATCCACCATGGCCACATTGTGCTGCTCCCGGGCAAAGTAATCCTCGCACAGCTGCTCCGGCTGCAGGCCCGCCTCCAGATAGACCAGACGACGCGCCTGCTGCAGCGTCAACTGGGTGCGTTCATTCAGCTCCTGCTCCGCGCTGCCGCCACAGCAGAGCAGCAGGGGATCAGTGTCAAAGTTCCAGTCGTAGTGGGTGCTGCCCTCTGGCAACAACACGGCGGGCAGCTCCAGCCACTGCAATACCCCATGGAACACACATGGCGATGTTCCGAATATGATCATCGTCTCGTAGTGCCGTTCCAGGCGGATTCTCTGTAAAATTAGCAACAGCTTTTCTTGAATTTCTAGATCTGTGCGATCGGGCAAGTCACCAAACTGGATGCAGTGCACTCGCTGGCACTGCCAGCCCAGGATGACAAAGATGATGACGAGCTGCATGGCACAGCGCCCTGCAGCCATCACGCAACTGTGGCCAGGCCGTGGCATGTGACAGCCTTTTGTTGTTTATGATGCATGCCCCAAGGCATGCACTTTGCATGTTTTCCCTGTGTGTTAACATGGATAAGTGAACAATTACGCATGTTTAGACTGATTTCTGGCATGTCCGTGTCATTATGGGACCCGCTTAAAAAGCTTACAAGATAAAAATGGTTATTATACCCTGTAGCCATTCGAAGTGCCTGGGAAAGGGTTGTATGTATTATAAATTTGTGTAGAAATAAGCGTATGTAACAGGCTCAAGTGGGTATCCCTCATCCTATAAAGTATAAATATTCTTGATCAGCAACAGCCAAGTTGAGCTAGACATATAAGTCTACCTGTCCTTCCTTATTTGAGAGACTATAAGATGAATTTTCCGTCCGCAGATCAAGCTTAATTCAAATTTTGGTTTTCCCCCCGAAAATTTGTAAGTCCCTTTTCAGCCACAATTTTCAAAGATATAACTTTGAAATTGATTATACAAATGTTTCAGCCAGTTGTGCTTCTATGTTCCAAATTTAATAGCGATTGAAGCGATTGAAGAATAAATATTCATTAAGCAAACTAGTTTCAATGATGCTGAAGATAGGAAAGATAAATATACAAGAAAATGTATTTTTAGGAATTTAAAAGCTTGCTACAGGGTATCTGCTGTTCGAATACACTCAAACTCATTTTTGTAAAACATTTTTAACAGCTCAAATTAATATTTTCAAAGTGTCCTCAGGGCATTGTTAAACTCACAACCGTCATGCCATTTTAGGGGCCTCAGTGAACCTTTTCGCCCCTGAAAATTTGAATTAGGTTGCAATTTGGTTAGTGTGAGCTTTAGAAATCTATTCCCAAGTAATGAAGGCCTTTCTGTACCACAAAATAAATTCCATAAATAAAAAATAACAAAATTACAACTAATTAAGGCGAAAAAGTGAGTGCAGCTCCAATTTACGAGTTTGTTTTATTTACATGCTTACCAACTAAGTATGCATAATTTATTTTATTTTTTATTAGCAGACTTATGTCTTATGAGGCAAGTAATTTCAGCTCAATTCGCATACGAGTACGAGTAGGTAATCAGAATGTTGTCGCCTCGACTTTGTATGGTAATGTGTGAGTAAGTCTGTTCCATTTTGGTTTTGGATTTGGCTTGGGTTTTCTTTCCAGTCTGCAGCTCTCACATGGCATGTGTTTTTTTTTTTTTTTGTTTTTTTAACAACTTCCGCTCCGAGTGTGTAGCGTGTCTGTTGTAGAGTCATTTGAAGCAGCGACAGCAAAACAATTTGAATTCGAATTCAAGTTGAAACTGGAGTTGAAGATGGAGCCCCGTGTAGAGCGAAATTTTCCGGCAATTTAAGCTAGTGCATTCGATGGAATGACTTTGAAACGTGTATAAATCAAACATTTCATTTTGTGCTCTTAATTGCAATGCAAGTGCTTTTCAATTATTCAAATGAGTCTCTTCCAGCTGCGAAACACTTCAAACTCTAACCAATATAGTATGTGTATATTCGCCTACGAGTTGATTGTTGATTACCACGAGCTGGAGTTGGAATTGGAGTTGAAGTTGGAGTTGGAGCTGTGGCTCCTGCTCCGGTTGCTGCCAAACTGGTCTAGACCTGCGTTAATAGCCAAACGAGCCAAAAGGCGACACTGAAATTGAATTTCTTCTGCTACAAGCAAGTATATCCATTGGTTTTTGGCCTGGTGATGCTATCGTCGCATCGCTTTATCTACTGGCTTTTGCCATTTTCAGTGGTATTTGTTATTGTTATTGTTTTTGTTGCTCTTGGTCTTGCTCTTGCTGTTGTTGCTATTGTTGTGAATGACGTTTTCAGCGAAAGTTGTTACGTTACATCGACATCGACATCGACAACGCCAACAACTACAAATGCTACAACCACGACGACAACACTGAAGGCCTATGCTAAACCGGTCGGTCATTGATTTTTGGCGGCTGCAAATTGCCTGGCCATGGTCACTCTGAGGCAGTCAGTCACCCAGCTAGCCAGTTAGCCAGTCATCCAGACAGCCAAACAGTCAGACAGAAAGTCAGCCAATCAGCTCATCTGCCCAGCGCTGCATGCATCGCTAATCTTGACATTTGTCGCACGCTGCGTATGCTTGATATATTTATGTAGGTATGTATGTGAAGCTAAGCGGCTTTTTGGCAGACTGCAGACAGTTACAGGCTATAATTTCTACAACAAGTCCTTCGACAGATTAAAAGACACAAATTATACATATAAATGTAATACTAATACTGCCACATGTTAAATTAAATGACAAAATTTATTGATTGTCCCTAGGATGGGATAAATTGAAAATAGTCCATAGAAAAAAGAAATATTTAAAATAATATTTTTGAGTACGAAAAATACCGTAAAATACCCGACTGCAAATACTCTGTTCCTAGTCCTGTATAATTTGGTTATTTGTGGCTTCGGAAAGAGACGCGAAAAAAACAATAGTCTGTATGTCAAATTTGATGACTCTACCTGTACACGGGTGGGAGATACATATAGAATTTTCTCATTTGCGGGGGAGGGGTTGGGGGTTGTCGAACATTTTTTGATGCAGATTTGCTCCAGGGGGTGAACATTAGTCTGTATGCCAAATTTGGTGACTCTAGCTATGAAACTGTAGGAGATATATTCCTGTGAAAAACGTGTCTTGGGGATAGCATGTGCCGATTTGCGGGGTGGGGTTGGGGGTGTCAACAAATGTTTGATGCAGATCTGTCAGGAATCTCAACATTAGTGTGTATGCCAAATTTGGTGACTATAGCTTTAAAAATGTGGAAGATACAGGTTTTCCCCAAATTGTTGGGGTGGGGGTTTGGTTGGTTGGTTTATCTTGACACTTCATAAAGTGTAAGGATACTTCACCACAACCAACATGTTGTAGCCAAGGGTGTGGAAAAAAATTGCGGTTATACGGACAGACGGACATTGCGCAAACCCAATATACTCTTTTTCCCTTCGGGAACAAAGTAGTATAATAATATTTTTGAGTACGAAAAATATCAGAAATATTTGTCATTTAGCCAATAACATAATTTCATATTTAATTTATTTCTATTTTGTATTTTAAGTTCAAAATAGTTAGCAATAGCTGCGCTACAATAACACTTAAATCTAACATTTTAACGTTTTATGTCAATAAACACTGATTTCTTTGCTGACAAAGGTTTTTATAAGCTCTATGTGAATGTCATAATTAGTCATATACGAAAGTAAATCATAATAATAAATACAAAATATGTAATCCTAGTTTCTATTGGTTGTCTAACACTAATAAAGAGATAAGTCATAGTTGGAAATTCAGGCATGACTCATTATAGACTTACCAAGTAGCATTGACAAAAATGCATAGAAATTTAAATCATTATAAATTATAGAGAAATTGTAATCCTAGATTGTTGTAGTTTTCGAAATAACTGAATATAGACTAACAAAGAGATGCTTAACTTAAGTATTTTAATTTGCATGTGAGGCTAAAATCTTCAAATTTGTGACGACTACAGTCAAAAATGTTGTCCAGTCTAAAATCAAAGTCTATTAACTAATCTTTGGGTCTCACTTATAAATCATTAAGTCTGCTTGGGTAGCTATTATTTTTCGATGATATAGGGGCTACAATTTTGTTTTCTTTTGTTGTCGCCGCCAAGAGACAACAACGGAAATAGTTCAACTTTGGTTAATACTTTAATTTTATGATTTTAATGTATTTGCTTTATTAAATGGTAATAAAAGATTTATTTGGCATACAGTGCACAAAAAGCGGCATTGTATACAGACAGAAAATGATATATAGTATATCTAATACTAAATATATTTCATATATAACGTGACTACAAAAGAAACCCAACAAAACCATCAACTTTTGTATTAATTCCAGTAATTTTAATATATCTTAAATTTGCCATCAATAAAAGTTTCTTAAAATACTTAATAGTTGCCTTAACTATTATTGCCGAAGTAATTCTTTTAGAAACTCTTTCTTAATTACCAATATTATTACAAATGAGCAGTAGTAATTATAATACTGGTTGACTGTATGATTCTCAGCTTTCCACATTTATATTTAGCCGTCAGATCTCGCATGTCTTGGTACAATCACAGAAATGAATAGAAATCAATCATTCATCAATGTATTATTATTAATTTGTTTTTTGGCAACTGCCATTACCTTTGCCTTTTTGCTGCTCATTTGCTAACTGTTTGGGTCGAAATGTTTACGATCCCTAATGAAACAAATCGCCTTTCGATAACTGCTCATTATGTGGGCTATTGTGAGTGTTTGGTTGCGGCCTTTGAAGGCGCACACTTTTCATTTGTTTGCCGGACATTTCGCTGGGCATTATCTCTATAATCTGCGTGCTTGATTTTTATGCCACATTATACCCTGTACCCATAAAATGGGAAACATAGGGTGTGGTAAAGATTTCGCAAGTGCCAGAGACACAAAATTTGATGTGTTCTTGAATAGCAGACGCAGCTCTAGTTTTTAGACCTTATAACCATGAAAAGGCGACGCAGATCCAGTTTATTTCAAATATTAGCTATTCTGAAGCTACTGTCAAAATTTCATAACGATCGCATAACAAACAGCGAAGTTATTCAAGAAACTATTTGCAGTACTACCGCGCAGAGGGAACTGCTCTGTTTGCTTGCACAGCCGCTGAACTGCTTGATGCGTATGGGTACATTCAAAGTTCTTCTTCAAAGAGAGTGTGTATACGAATGTGTGTTGGCATATTTCTGATCAGGGCAAGGGGTATTTGCTAGTCGAGCACTAATGACTAAAGCATTCCCAAATTTTTTATTATATATACTTTTTTTATATAAACTTTTGCTTTGTTTTGCCGACATTTTCATTATTTTATTATTATATATATATTTTTTTCGATACTTTTTTTTATTATAATCTAATTTGTTTTTTTCTTTTGCCGGCATTTATTTTTGCTGGCTTGGGGCACAATTTGAGCTACTCTCTAAATATTATTCGGCTTGGAATCGCGCTTATTTCGAGCATAAGCGTAATTGTAATAATGATAAAGTAGTTTTGTTTATTTGTGTTTTTCTTGTTGCCAAATGAGCTGTAATGCGTGTGTTTTCAGATTCACTTTCGGCGTGTTTTGATTGAGAATGCTTCAGCTGCAGATTGGATTCACATGGCCGTCGTTGTGGCCAAAAGTGGTTATGGCCAACTCACCACGAGGTGAGGCTCCAGCCACAATGCATGGTGTCTTCTTCACTCTCTTTTGCCAGCTTTGCCTCTCAAGCAGCCCCGACTGCGACATGGCCAAGACGTGAGCTGGGTTTCGCATCAAGTTTCAGTTATAACACGGCCGCGCTTCGGTTTAGACGCGCTTCTCTCTCTCTTACCAACTAGCTCAGCGTCGGTTTTCAGTCGTGACGCGTGTCAAGTGCCAGGATAACGGGCTCAACATCAACAACAACAACAACGGCAACAACGACAACAGTGTTTCGTGCTGTGCAGTGTTGTGTAGTGCTTTTGGCTTATATATAAATTTTTTGTTATTGCTAGCCAAGTTAAGTCCCAGCAGCTGTTGCATCAACCGGATTAACAAGCTTGTCTTTGTCGTTGTCCTGCAAGATGCGCTTGCAACTTTTGCCATTGCTGGTGAGTAGCATTTGCCTTTCAGCTGAATTATTATATAACTAAGTGGAGATTTCGGTATGGGATAATTCGTTTGAATGGAACATGAAAGTATTACCTTGTGGGCGTATTGGGTAAAGGGTGTAATCAAGTGAAGGAAATCCAGGAACTTGCCCTATAATATCAGTAGGTCAAATCGCTTTAATGATTCAAATTTTTTAAATTTATGAATTTGTCTGTTTATTATAGTGTATTTCCATAAAAGGTTTGGAAAAGGAGTATATTGTCCATCCTTATGGATGCAATTTGCTAGAAGCACCAAATGTAGTATTCATGTTGGTAACCCTGTAGTAACCTTATCTGACAAAGTGTTAAGATCTTTCCTTCAAGCTCCTCCCCCGCAACTTAACAAAATCCCATATTATCCACATTTTTATGGCTAGAATCATAAAATTTGATACACAGACTACTGTTGACCTCCTTGACAGTTTTGGCCCAACAAATAATTGCCAACTCTACACACTCCCCCGCTTATGAGCCAAATCTATAGCTGCCATACCATTATAGGTAGTCTGATCAAATCTGATATAAGGTCTAGTGATGACCTTCTTAATCGATTTGAGCAAAAATATTTTTGCCATGTTTGATTCCACCTCCACAAATAAGCAAAGGAACACAGATTGAAAACAGATTAAATTTTATTTGATTTGTACTATAAGAGTCAGAAGAGCAAAGAATTTAAAATATAATATTAATGTTATATTAAATTTTTCAGTAAACAAGAACTAGTTTTTGAGAAAAATAAGTGAGTCTTTTAATATAATTTAATATAATAATAAAATTTGATTTAAGCCCAGAGAAGTAACTTAAGTCAAATATTAATATTATATTTAATTATGTTCAAATCTTTAAGACTTAAGATATAATATTAATATTAAACAAAAATAATAAGCAATCTAGAAACCCAGGTAACTAACTTAAACCAAAAACTTGAGATATAATATTAATATTATATTAAATTATATTAAAAGACTTAAGACTTTAGATAAAATATTAATATTAATAAAAATAATAAGTACTCTGGAAACCCAGGAAAGTAACTTAAACCAAAAGATATAATCTTTATATTATATTAAATTATATTAATGGACTTAAAACTTAAATTATAATGTTAATATTATATTAAAAGTTTGATTTACTTAACTTAACTCTAATTAAGTCATTGATTTACGTTCGTTCTCTGAGCTTCTAGCTTACTTAATTTGTTTTCAAAATGAGTTTTTGTTTGCTGTAATTTAAAGTGGAGATTTCAGTTAGTTTGCTGGGGCAGAAGTCAACGCTTGACCTGCTCAACTGCGACTTTGTGTGTCTACTCTCATTGACATTGATAAATTATGTCACTAATGTGCCTTACAGCACAACAACAACAACAAGACTAACACTAATAACAGTAACAATAACAACAGCTATAGCTCAGCTCAGCTCAGGTGTAAACTGTCTTCCGGCTGCCTGCACAGTGGGTGCAGACAAGCGACAGACACGCAGCCCAGTGTGAAGTGCAGGAGTCGTCGCAGTCTTAAACTTGCCACTTGTTACGGCTGCGAGGCTTAATTGTCTGCCCATTGCCTTGTCCCAGTGTTGCATGCAACTTGTTAGTGTTGCCCCTTTGCCAGTTCATCTACACTGGAAAAAAGCGATACAAAAGGCGGCACCAGCGAACTTCCTTTCACACCGCTTCTTTTCTACAAGTTTGTTGTTTAAACAAACTCTGCAAATATTGCAATTTCTTTACCCTTGGCTTATAGTTTCTATTTTATGTGAATTTTTTTCAAAGAGCATTTTCTATCTTTGAAGAGCTATAAATCACCTTTTAATCATAAGAATTAAACAGGCCTCTTAACTTCTTCGATTATATTTGGGAAGTAAAGGTATAGGTACTTGAGAGATGAGAAGGTTTTTTGAGCTCCTTTTCTAACTGGGCAAAAGAAAATGTCTAAGAAGAATCGTTTAACTATCTGTTAAAAGAACACGTTTAGATTGTATGAAAATTCCATCGTTTTTCGGAATACGGAACAGCTAAAAGTGTCGATTCCGCAAATTTTGATGGGAATGGCGAGGGGGAACAGGATTGAATAAATACTTTCTTATAGGTTCCGATCAAAGCATTTGGAATCTAAATTGTTTAAACTCGTTGAAAATATTATCCTTTGAACAAGCGAAATAAAAACTATTCGAACATCATTTCAAATAGGAAAAGTGGCAATAGAGAACAGGCCCAAATATGTCTTGTTTACCCCACAAACTAATAATTTCTAGCTATTTAAACTAATCTGATCTGATCTTAGATTGATAAATATGGTACTCAAACTAACCCTTTACAAAAAAAGGCAAACTAATGTTGTTTATAGATGGAATGGACCTGTTACTCCTTGGAACAATCTTTTTGCTCAGTTCATAGGAGTATCTCTTCTGTGCATACACCAACACACACAGTTTCCACGCTGCAATATGCCAAAGATCTTGTGTAATCTCGAGCATGTTATTTGCATAGTCAGTTTGGCCACTCCAATGTCCAAATGCTAAGCCAGGTGATGACCAAGAGACGCCACCTGCCCCCGTTGGTGCCATAGAATATTGTTGCAGCTGTTGCTCATTTGACAACTTCATCTTCGTTTTCCACATCGAAAATCAAAACGAAGCTGCCACAATGTGTGGCCTCCTTTCGAATTGGTGCATGGTCTTTGTGGCATCAACAGCAAAAGCAGAAGTCATCAGCCTTTCAAAAAGAGGCGCCAAATGGCCATCAGCTTTTATGTTGCTGTTGTTGTTGTTGTTGTTGCTGGTTGCAGCTGGTTTTTAAGCCAAAAATCAATAGCAATCATTAATGGCAATTTGGTTCATGTGTTTATTTTTGTAACCTTTACAAAAGATTTGTAATATTTTATTTTATTTTTGCAACGCGTTTTTTGTTGCTGCAATTTCGCTTGGCAGATGATCGGGCCATAAAAGTATTTGTTGTTGTTGCTGTTGCTGTTGTTGCTGTGTTTTGTCGCAGACATGTGGCCCAAATGCGTTTCAGGGCTAATTGCAAGTTGCCCAAGCAAAATAAAAGCCAAATAATAAATTGATTGTCATTGCCTGGCAAGTAGAATTGGCCAAGTTATTTGTCGCTTTCTGTTTCAAACAGTACTTGGCCCAGGGCTGACCACGAATACAAAAGCACTTCAGCAACTGTTTCAAACATATATATATAGATATATGTATATATGAATATGTATGTGTGTCTGTCTCTCTCAAATAGGCTGAGCATTTTTTAATATGCTGCACGCATGCAAACCAACAATTTGTGTGTGAATTTGGAGTGTAGAAAGTTGATTATTTGTAATCTTTTTTATATTTATGTATTTGGTGTGCTCGCTGCCAAAAACTCAAAGTTACAATTGTGACAGGTGCAGGCAGTCAAGAAAGAAGATATATATATATATAAATAAGGCTCCTAGTTAGGAGCTGCAGCCCTGCTGGATGGATGAGCCAATGGCCAGGAATGCCTTTCACTTGCAACGCAATTATTTTGACTGTTCAAGATTGCAAGATGCGCTCGTCACGATTGTCCGCTGGACCTGCTGCCGACTGCCGAAAGGAAAAGGAAACTTTGGCCAGCCACAAATTGAAGACGAGTTACCAGATACCAGATACCAAATACCAGCTATCAGGTACTGGTTTTGATATTTTTTGTTTTTTTCTTTTTCTAGCCATCCAGTGAATGGCGGCGACACATGAAATATGAATTTCATACGCAGTCAAGCTGCGGATACATGCATTTTGGAATGTGGTTTTTATTTTTTATTTTTTTGACCACAAAACAATTTTCGGTCTGCAATTACACTTGTTGGATTTGGTTAGAGCTATCCGGCGGGCTCATCAGCAATACGGGTAAATGCGGGTTAGACGCGTCCATGTGGCTTAATTAAGAGTTACTCAAGTGTGCGGCAGCTTCTGGGGGCAGCTGCTTCGACAGGTTCGCACTCTAGAAAACATAATGCATGGCATTATTAATGACCCAAATGCGGCGATTAACTTGACTCTAATTTGTGGCCCCCACTTGTTGTTAACAATTTTGGGTATTTGTTGGTATTTTAATTAGCCAGAGCTGGCTCTTTAGCATATGTATTAATTCGTAGTGCAGGCTTACATAATCCACAGAGAGTTCAGGCCATGCGTCATATGCAAATACCTACAACAGCGGCCCTAGAGCGCCGGGAAGGGGGATGAGGCAGGGGAGAATCTGATGGTTTTGGTTGTGGCCGGTTCCGGCTGAACCCCAAAGCCCAGGCTGACTCTCACTCTCACTTCATGGCCGTGGAGTTTTGTGTTGTTACTGTGTTTAATTTATGCGTGTTTTTTGTGGCTTTTATTTATTTGATTTTTATGTATTTTATGCAACGACCTTGCACATCGTTTAGCTCGTCAGCTATGCCGCATATAGTATATGGCAGTATCGCAAGCTAATTAAAGATCTAATATCAATTTAAGCGTGCCGCTCGCCAATGGGCAGCGCCTGAATTAGGTTCGTTGCCTAAGTCATTTGTTGCCACATGCAAAATTCCACCCGCCTGTAACTGAGTGTGTGTGTGTGTGTGTGTATGTTTGTAATTGTGTATCTGTGTAATTGTCACCATGTGCAACGTCGTCTCCGGTCACTTAATTTGTTTTGGGTTTTCATTTGTTTTTTCTTGTTTTTGCATAACTTGTTGCTGCCTGTTGCTGCCTGTTGCGGCTCATGCGCAACATTTCGTTCAATTGCATTTCAATTCACTTAGCAATTTGCTATGTACACATGCAAAACTGCAATGCGACAAACTTGCCCAATGTCTGTAGTAACAGAGAGACAGAGAGAGATACAGTCGGGTGTAGCAGGTGTAAATTACCCCTATTAAGTAGCACGAAACAATTCGAGATGCCCGTCTATAATTGTAACTGCATAATGCCCATTGTGTGGCATAAGGCTGTCTAAATGTTGGCACATTTATCAAAACGCCTGAAAACACGAAAAACAACTCATTTGCATTATGAACATTTTGGAAAATGTTCAATGACATTCTTTGGACTGGTTGAACAACTTTTACATTTCTTGGCCCAGGCATTGTCCGAGACAGCGTGCTCTTATAAATGATTAGATCCGTTGGCAGCTGCAGCGTCATCTTCTTTTGGTTTGTTATTATGCATATGAAGTTGGAGTTGAAGATTGAGGCGTCTTCAGCTGCCCACACCCACTGAGGGCGGCCGAAACACAGTTGCAACTTGTTGGCACGTTGCCGCCAAGTTGACTTCAACCTCGACTTGGAATTGAAGTTCGCTTTCTCATCGCATCTACCTGTGTAGCCTTTACCTCTATCTGTATCTGTATCTGTATCTCTATCTATATTTGTATGCGTATCTGTATCTGTAGCTGTGCTGTGGATGTGCCCAATTCATGTCACGTTGAGGTAGATTCGGCTGGCGTCCGGCACAGCATCATCAGCATTCGTTTGACTGACAGTAAAAACACTTTCATTTTTCATTTCATTTAATAATTCATATTTCTTTATTTGTAGTTTATTTTTGCTTTGTTTTCCGTTGGCTCTGCTGCTTCAGTTATTTCTCAGCTCTCAGCTCGCCAAGTGTTTACAGTGGTCTAAATTTTGCCGCTTGGCGCGTTGCCTACTTCCGTTTTTGGTGGCAGGCAGGCAGGCAGGCCGTACACAGCTTCTAAGCCAAAACACAAAGACACACAGATAACGGCAACAAAACGATTAATTTTTTTTCGTTTCGCATTTTTACGCCTTTTAGTCGCGGCAGCGCCAAGTTTGTCGCTTAAGTCTTTCGTTTGTTTTCGCCAGTTTCATATGTTGTGTATATAAATTATTGTGCACGCTTCAGTTTAACACTCACACACTAACACGCTCACTTCCTTTAATTCCTGTTATTTATTTGGGTCTACTACATTCATCCGACAGCTGCTTTACCGTCGTCTCTCTTACATAACTGGCTCTGATCTTTAATTATAAGGATTACCCGCAATTTCCCATTGACTCTGACGCATTGTAGTGTTATTCACATCCGCAACAATCAGGGGCACTTCACTGTTAAGATCTTTCAATATATATAATATGTGTGTGTTTGGTTTTAATATTCGATTCGATGGAGGATATCAAAACTGAGCTAAAAGTGACACTGCATAAACTTGATTAGCACTGAAGTGCCTTGGAAATATGCAATGACCCTCCAGGGTCACAAATTTATTAAAACTGAATCGCATTTCGTTTTTGACACCAGCTATTATAATTATCATGATAGTCAAAGCTAATGGTATTTAAAATTCAGTTTGCATATATGTACTGTCGTTATCTGAAGAGGAAACTACTTTAGATACATTCCTAATTAATTATATATGGTCTTTGAATTGTCTTTTGTTTACACAAAATAAGAACGCCAAACAGTTTGCGGCTATAAAATTGTCAGTTCTTATTAAAAAATCAACACGCAAGCTTCATTAGCTTTAAATTGGGGCCCCCAGGTGGTGAAAGCCAAAGGGAAACACAAAATGTGGATCACGTTGCAGTCGAAGAAGTGTTGAATATGTAACAGCCAGTGCTGCAAAACTCTCGATACTATCGAAATTTGAGTGAAATTTAAGATGTCGACAAAATACATTATTAACACCCTCTCCTCATAATATGGATGATTAACCCATATGAAAAATCGGGGAAAAACGAGTTGCATGAAACATTTTTTAGTTTTTTTTTTAAGGTATCTCAATCAAACTCAACAATTTTTAAATTCATGTATGTCATCTTTATAGATTTCTCAAACTTGCTCAAAGTCAGATCACTTTATCATATTGTAATATTAATAATAATTATAATTATAATATTATTTTAGACATTATAATAATTATAAATATTATTGTAGATATTATTATTATTAGAAACAATTTCCGATTATTCAGTTGTTATATGAAAACTTTGTTGTTTATAAAGATAACTCTATTAAACTCACCAATTCAAAGTTGTATCTTGCCCTATACATGTGTACCAAATTTGATACAAATCGGACAACTATATCATATACTAGATGCCATATGAAACAACTCTTTGCTTTTTCAAGATATCCCAAACAAACTCTCAAATTCAAAGCTGTCTGTGCTTTTGAGATAATGTTTGAATTGCGTTAAAATCGGATCTATAAAATTACTATTAATCAGACTTATTTTTTAGTACCAATACTCTTTTCATATCAATCTTTCTTTCTATTCACCCTAAATTGTTGATGTCAAGTCTGCTAAATATTTCATTAAGTATTTAGATCTTGTAAATAATAGTTTATAGTTTTAAATAACAGAAATGTTAACTGGAGAAAATAAACTATGTTAAGTAGCTGCCATAAGAACAACCGGTTGAAATCGGAGTTTACTTTTTTGGTTTTATGTTACTTTATACTTACCAATAGAACTGAAATTTTGTGTCAGAGCCATACCATGCTATAAATCACCCCGAAGATAGGTTTTTTCCTTATTTTTATTTGTTTATCTATTTGTTCTTCTTTGTATTCAAGTACACTTAAAACTTCTAATTTACAGCATTTTTTCACAAATTTCAAAAGAGTTTTCATCACTTAAATTTAAGTTCTATGTAGTAAAAATGTTGCTAATAGATGTAGCCTAGATTGTGGCGTGTGAAACTAATTCTCATGAGTTATAATGCAAAATGCGATGAAATTATGGTACATGCATAAAGTAATATCTTGTGCTGGGCCTTTAAAAGCTATTGCAGCAAAGTAAAGCACTAAAACTTTTGCATAATTTGCCTTTCCAGTTTTATGGCTTTCCGCTCACCTGCATAATTGGCTGTGAGTCACAAAAAACAACGTCGTTCTGGGTCTGCATGTTGTCAGTTCGCCAATTCGTCAGTTCACACACAAAGATGACTTTCAGATCGGGGCCGGGCCATAATAATTGTGCCGTGTCACATACGCTTTGCAATCTGTTCACATGGCCAACAATGGCAGATCGTCTGGCATATATCATAACTGTTCATCATCAAGTGCGGCGAGATATTAGTTGTAGTTGTAGTTGTAGTTGTTGATTGTGCTATAGCTTGTAGCTTGTAGCTTGCGACTTGGAGTGGCATGACACAGCAGGCACTGGGGCACGGGGCGTTGTTGAGAGATTGCCATCAGCAATTGAGTTTCGGGAGGGCTAATAGGCATAACTGTGACTCTCAAGGAAACAACAAAATGTAATTGCAAATTGGCAACAACATGAGAACCCATTCAAGCCATTTGTCATCAGTTTACAGCTTTACAAGTTGATATGCTAACTAATGCAGTTTGTACTTTGAAACTAACTCTGCAACATGCATCAACTAACTGTGGCAACAACTTGTCTGTGATTTCACTGGGCCGCTTGTAAACACCAAGTGACACAGACAAACACTAACAACTTGCCGTCAACAGCCAGCTGCCACATGCCACAAGCTGTTGAGCTGTTGAACAGTTGAGCAGTTAGTTGTTTGACTGCCCAAAAAAAATCCTTCTGGCCAACAGCAGTTGCCAACTTGTTAGCTCCTCAGCTTGCCGTGCAGCATCTGTATAATTTGTTAGCCATTTTCATTTGGCCATAATTTAACTTCGACTTGCATTACACAATCGTAACTTAAGGCTGCAGTTAAGCTTGGCGCCAAGCGTTGGCAAACAAAGCTGGAGAAAATAAAAAAATATATATATATTTAAATATTACCAGTAAAAATGCGCATGGCTTTTTTACTGATTCAGATATTATTCAAAATATTTTAGTGATTTTATCTACATCGAAAATGTCATTGAATTTGCAGTAGCCAAAATATAACCGATCCCTTTTGTTATTCATTATTCCATTCATTATTCAAATGAATAGCGAATCTTTGAATTGATATTTTGGGACGGAAATCGCAATAGTTTAAGTTAGCGTTGACAAACTCTAAAGAGTTGCATTTAGGAATCGATAAATTGAAATTTATTAAATCCAGGATCTATTTCCGATCACTTTTCATCCCGAAACGTTTTCGAGCTTGCAAGTTCACTTTTAAAAACAATGTCAGCCGTATTTTCTTATTGAAGCCAAGTTGAATAAGTTTATAAATCCTGTGGCTCCAAATAATACAAAGATAATGTTTTAAAACACATCTTCAATCGTTTTTTTCGGTATGCAGAACAGCTAGCAATTTCGGAATTTTGAAAGGAATCGTAAACGACAACACGCTCGTATGTTTTATTACATAAAAAAGCCAGATTTGACGGGTAAAAAGCTTAATTGGCAACACTGGCTGGCAATTAAATTCGTTTAGCTAAGAGATGCGCTAAAGTTGAAATCTTTGATTTACACTTGGTCACTAAATGCTTGCCAAAGTTTACTTGTTTTATGTTTTCAGTCTTCTCATTGCATAATTCTGTGCAAATTGTTTGGGCGGTGTGGGGTGGGGTGAAGAGTGTAAGGAAAAACATTGGATTGCATTTTGTAGCTGCTTCTCATCAGATTTATTAGCTTGTAAACATTTTGGCCAGCTTTGGACTTGTGTGTGCGTATAATTTAACGTGTTGGTAGTGTGTGTGTGTGTGTGTGGTGTGTGTTAACTTTCACCCATTGTTAGCATCTTTCTTTTTGGTTATGCGCCAGTTTCTTTTGCGTTTTGTAGCTGTTGCCATCAATGAGTTGAGTTTGTTTTGGCTTTGTTTTGGCAAAATCTTTGTGGCTTGCTTTACATTTGACTTGACATTTGGCCATTGTCTGCGCTCAGCTCTGTGGGCATTCATTGTACCAGCCAGCCAGCCAGTTGGGGGCATTGATGTGTTAATAAATCCATCTGCCGGCTACCGAGCACCACCGCCATCAGCACCACCAGCAGCACCACCAGCAGCACCAGCTACAGGTCCCGGCCCCAGGTGTAGGTCAGTTCATTATGCTAATGCCCGTTGACCAATTCGCGACATTTTGTACGAGTCTGGGCCTGGTTTTTGAGTGTGTTAAATAATCGTTTGTTTGTGCGGGCTTCGATCTGTGACAATGTGCCATAATTAGCATATGATCAGGTCAGACTTATGTCGTAATAATCTGGCCATAAACTGACCAGAAAAAGGTTGAAAACCCAACGTAAAACCATTTTATTCAAAAGTGCGCCATTAACGAGCATAATCAAAATGAAACGGCGCAAGTTTATAATCGGGCTGTGGATGAAAATATTTTCATTCAAATTTTAAGTCGGATGAAGAAGAATTAAATAAAAATAATAAGGGATTTGTTTTAAAAGGAAAGTGTAATGTTGTTGAGTACAATATGTTTATTTTCAAAGCCAACAAAAATCAGAATGCTGCATAAATTGTGAATATGAAAAGAATCACATTAATTTAAATAAACAAATAAATAATTATTTAATCATGCATATTATTACCAATATAAGTAGTATGCTTGTAAGGATATTGGCAAATTAAAACAAATATTTTTATATTTTTGTAAATTTTGTAAAGACCTCAATTTTAGCTGAAGATAAAATCTCCAATATTACAATATCATTTCTCGCATTATGCTGCTCTATTTATTAACATAAGCTTCACAAAAAGTGAGTGCAACTACTGACATCATATATATATATATATATATACCGTTATAGCTGTCCCAACGAGCCAGACTTAATTATTGCAATTAAAAAATGCGAAACGAAGACGTTGCCAGCTATTAAAGCTGTCAAAATGTGTGTCAGCAAGTGGCGAGCCAGAAATCACAGCACTAAGGCGACAACTGAGCAGCTAACAACAATAGTAATAAAAACAATAACAAGATACACCACACAAAAAACAATAGCTTTTGGCCTGAAGTGCTGTCAAAAGACTTCGCACAGCTTCCGTTTTAGACATTTGACGAACAAGCGAGTTTGACAGTCGCAATGATGTGACAACGATGCCATAATCATAATCACAACAAGATACAGCTACAGCTACAGCAACAGCTACAGATTCAGATACAGCTACATATAGTTGCAGATACATAGCTTGATCTTTACAAGCAGGCAGCAGATTGCGCATGCGCCACCGTGCAACGTGTACCGCACATCGCGCATCGCACACCTTCAACATTTATGTTTTAATGTGTGAGTTTCACTTCTTCGTGTATTACACATTTATAAATCAAATGTCAGCGCCCACAACACTGACATTTTGCAGTCAATAAAAGTTGCTAGAAATGCCATATTATCTCTATATATTTTGACTTTTTTACTTTTGAGAAAGTATAGCAAATTTAATTTTATGGCGGGCGTTGGCAATGCCAAATGTCAAATGCCAGTTTACAGCCAAGAGGGGCTGGCGGGGCAGTGGCCAAAGCTAAAACAATTTCACTTACCAAATTGAGTTGCCAGTTGCCAGTTGCATTGCCTGTTGCCAGTTGCCTGTTGCCAGTTCGTTGTTGGCCGAGACATCTGCGTGGGCGTTGCTGCAGCTGGCTTAGATACAAATTGTTGTACGAGCACAATGATCCATTGTCATATAGTGGACTTGTATTTGAAGTGGGCGTTACATCAATACATTGCTAAAAGAGTTCATATGACGAATACTTACATACCACGTCTGTCTATTCTTATGGAACTTAGCATCGTTTTCTCAGTGTACACATTTTGTTACCATAGTTGTTACCAATATTGAATTTTCCTCATTAACATTATTTCATTATTATATCTCTTCAACTATATATTTTTAGCTAACACATTTAGGGTAGTCCAAACTATCGAATGTTATCTCACACCGCAGATAGAACATATAACAAATGTTATTCTTTCCACAATGAAGATGTATAAATATAAGAAATTTTATTGTTCCCACAGTGAAGATGCATAAATTCTGAAGTTCGAACTTCAATCAAGAAGTAGTAATAGAATTGGAACTGCTACAACAACTCATAATATATAAAAAATACCGTCAAAAGGACTGTTTATATTAGAGCCCGTATTGGGCTCATCCACATCTGCTGGAAAATGCTGACCGTATTTGTAATAACATGTCAGCTATTATTTCCCTTACATTACCTTAAACTAATAATTAAAATCATATATTGAGTTTATATTAGACAGACAGCAGTAATTCACAATAAAAACAGAAGATATAGAGTAGATATAGTTGCTGCAAAAATACATGTTTCCCACTTTGGAATTTAATATTTCATATTATATTTAAAGTTATAAAATAAATAACATTTTTAAAGCAAATTCTTTGGAATATTCCACTTATTTTAGACATTTCCATTTATATTTAAAAAGTATTACATATCTGTATGTTTTTATAACTCTCTTATTCCATGAATAATCAGCTACTAAATATGTTGGAGTATTAATCACTTTGGGATCTTTGTTATTGTTATATTGTTTTCACAAAGGATAGTATAATTAGTTGCAAATTGCAATTAGTCAGACATGCTTCGAATTCCTAAGAAACTAACAAGAATATTGTGATATCAAAAATTGAAGCATGACTGATTGCAAGTTCACAAACAAATACTGTATTTTGTTTATGTTTAACATTGCTATTGTATTTCAAACTTATTGTTGCTTAGTCAAAATTGATAAGTTTCCATTGAGAGGTGGATTGTTCATAGGTAGGAGGCAGGCTTTGGTCTACTTCCAAATGTGACCCAAGGATGCTGTCAATTGAGCCTTGACGTAATTTGAGAGGCAAACTTGGTGCAGAGCGGGTTGGCTGCAAATTACGTGGTACATCATATTCCATTTCGTTGGCAGATCTGTACTGTTGTTGCTGGGAAATGTGTGAGAGCCGCATAACATTGTTGTTGTTAGACTCTTCGATTGTGGACCCGTTTTTTAAAATCCTTCTTTTCACTTGCAAGTATAAAAGGAGAATAGCGAGAAATAATATCCCATAGACCACTGCCAGAGCCACAGCAACAATGAAAGTATTAACGATGCATGTCGAATCCACCTCGAAGCAACCACTCCATTCAGTCCAATCCTTTGTCTCTCTGATCATTAAAACCGTCATAGGCACAAAAGCTATCCAGTATAACACTGCCACAAGATATTCAACGATTTGTAGCAATGACATTTTTTATGCAGCGCGTGCGTTTTACTCAGGCTCAGAGTTACGACTAACTAAATTGGATCGTAGTACACCCCAAGCTCTCATACTTAATTATAGCATAAGGGGTGTACGAGTGCAAGTCACAACGGAAGTATTCTATATATAGGACAGATTCCAAATGGTTTCTTTTCTTTTGGTTTCTTGTACCTTATGAATTGAACTTGAATTGAACAAAGTTTAGTAAAGCCAAAGGAGATTTAAATACACACATGATTGGAATTTGAAATGGGAACTGACCTGATCTGAGTACAGGAGATTTATATGTTTTTTGTTAAATACTTTCATCAACTCCCTCATCTTCGGCACTAACTTATAAATACATATATCGTATACATAACCACAAAACTTAATTTTGTCGCACAAAGGCATCAAATAAGTAAGTTCCGACTGTCCTATACTCTGTTGCTGGCGGGCCAATTGTTTGCTTTCATCTATGAAAATATTGTCAATATAATATTATATGCTGTAAGCCAGAGAAGAATAGAGATTGCTCTCATTTTAGGGGTCGGAATTGGGTAGTGCCAAAAACTTAATAGTTATACTACATAGATAAAGAGTCATCGACTAACTGACATTGAACTAACTCAATATACCCTTTATGTATGTGAGAACAGAGTATAAAAACAATAAAAACAAATTTCTAAAATTATATACTCTTAATCATCAAGGAACCAATGAATATTTTTGAATATTAGTCACTGTAATTTATTTACACACAGTATAGTACATTACTTTTAAATAATTTGTTGCAATTAGTTAGTGAAAGTAGGTGGAAGAAAAGATACCCTTTGATTTTTAGTTGAGATCAATACTTGTCCATTCTCGGGTAGATTCTTCATAACTAGGCGGCCGATGAATCGTCGCTGCAGTTTCCGATACTCGGAGCTCTCCATCCTTGCGTCCTTTGGGCGGCAAAGGGGGTGCAGGAGATTGCGGGGTTAGCGGCGCTGGTAGTGGTTGTAAGGGTATGGGAAGAGATGACGAAGAATTTGTTTCACAGAAGATAATGGAAGATTTGCACTGCAATCCTTGGGCACTTTCTGTGCACTGAGAAATGTCATTCCTGCTGTTTAACCATTCCCGTTGCCTTAATTCGACTATTGACGTTGCGCTATTGCTCCTTTTCTTTGAGATCCTCTCTCTTATTAACGAATATGTGGTTATGACAACGAAGACGATTATCCAATAGGCCACTGTCAGGCCCAAAAACAACCCGATACCAATACGGGCCCATATCCAAGGATGAGGATGATGTTTCCAATTAATAAATTCTGGTAATTCTTTCGCAATAACAATCGTTGCCAGTACAATTATGATTCCGTAAAGGCCTATCGATATATAGTTAACAATGTTCTTTGACATTTTGACGTCAATTAAGCTGAGGCTCAGAAATACAACTAAATTGAATCAAAGTACAACTGCAAAAGCTTTTGTTTCATTAATTTCATATTATATCGTTTAGTTGTATTTATATATATTGTATAGAATGTGTAGTGAAGATTTGTGGTCATGGTATAAATATAAAATACATTTTTCTTAAGATTATATTTTTTGTTTAGCTATGCGACTTAATAACAATGATTCATTGATGTTTACAAAGTTAAGTTAAAGGAGAGTTTATCTCTCCTGGCACACAGCCATCACAGATCTTTGCAAAATTACTTCTATTGTTTGACTTATAAATATAATAATATTGAATTTCACTTTTGATATACACGAAAACTGAATTTCTTATTAGGGTAACATCGAATAATGTTTATGTACAAAAAACGATTGAAAACATTCGAAATCGATATAAATGGCTGTTCTCAATTCCGAATAAATGTCGACATTTCATTATCGTTTAGATAGGAAAACGAAACTCAATTAAACTGCACCCAAAATTTGCATGCTCACTAAGAATTTCTACTGTAAACTTAGCTGTGAACATTAGAAAGGGATTATAATAAAAGAATGGCAAAGGTAATAACAACTTTTAATTAAAAATACGATTATAAAGACTTGTAGAATGGGATAGCTCAGAGTGTTCAATCATCAACAGACAGAGATTGTTATATATATTTAACAATTTCTATATTTTCTTAAAAGTACACAGTAACCCTTTTTAGCCACATTATCTGTATATATTATTATATGTATTTTATTTTCCCAACAAATTGACAACGTCTCGGCTTATTATTTAAACAAAATATTGCGGTCACATTTTAATATTTTCGCATATCATTCGAGTACTCTCACTCATTGATCTTACTTTATCTTATGAGTAAAACGTGTGTGCACTTAATAAATAACTTTCAGTGTATAAAAAGTCGGTTCACACTTGACTCGGTTGAATTGTTGCTCGTATTTTGTTGAAATGCAAATTGTGGGCTCTTGAAATTAAAATTCATGTCTGCGTTTAAACGTAACTTTCACGGCTAACAACAGTGGCAAATAGGCCGCCGTATCGATAACGATTACTCAGCTGCTGACACAGATAGAAATCGATTAACCCTAAACACATTAATATTCACCTTTGATTAACAAGATTGATGAGTTGCGGTTTAAATGAGCTGGGCTGATTTGGTTTTGGCTCCTAGAGTTTTTAATTGAATTGAATTGAATTGAATTGAATTGCCTTTAACCCATCAAGCTGTGTGGATCGCTTTGTGGTGAACCAGTCAACTTGACATTGACCCAATGCCAAAGACGGATTCGAGACACGTCCACATTTGCTCTGCTAATTTTTGTTCATTTTGGCAAAACACTTGGAATCTTGATGTTGATATTTGTTTTCATTGCCTTTTTTCTATTTTTTTCTATTTTTTTTAATTTGCCCCTTTTGGGCATTCACCAATTTGCGCAGCTTTTTTGTGTTTCACGTTTTGTGGTAAAAGTTTTTATCTTTTTTTCATAACTATATCTTATTATATTTTATTTTGTTTTTGTTTTTGTTGGCGGTCTCGACCTTGTCACGCAATGAAATTTTAATTAACAAATTTCAAAACAAAAAGCGCATTCAATTTGGCCACATATGTAAATAAATTAATTATAAATGGTTAATAAAAAAATGTTTTCAATCTTGTCTATTTTGCAGTTGGCGCTGTTCGCAGTGGGAGCAGCTGCCGTTGCAGCCACAACGAAGCCAAAGACCGAATCCAAGACCAAGCCCGAGCCGGCGGCCATCAGCTCCACTAAGAAGCCCACGTCCACATCCTCAGGCTCAGGCTCAGGCTCAGGATCCAGCAGCAGCACAACGACAACGCGTCAGTCGAAGGCCCTCAAGTCCGGCGTGCCCGGCGAGAATCGCGGCAAGCGCACGCTCTACGACTTTGGCAATGCGGGTTACCTCTATCCGGATGTGGCCAGCCGGCGTGCCAGCTATGTGGACAACTACTATCCACAGACGGGCTACTACAGTGGACAGCAGGCGATTGGTAAGCTGTGTATATGTAGCTTAAGCTGGATGACCATCGAAGAATTCATCGATATTAAGCATAATTTAGGGAAGGAAGTATCACGGGAGAAGAATCTGGGACCTCAGGGAGGTTTTTCAATCCAAAGAGCTTCCTATGGGAACAAGAGTCATTTCTACCACTCCTTTGAAGGAGAGCACAGGGTAAAATATCCGAAAGTCTTTTATCACTTTCGGATAATATCTACAGGGTAAAATATCCGAAAGTCTTTTATCACTTTCGGATATTTTACCCTGTAGATATTATTCGAAATGTTGGGGAAAATCCAATTCATATCAGTGAAGGCTAATCTTCTCGATAGTATCGATTGTTGTATCCATAACTTTGTAAACTATCAATGAACGGTTCTCTCGATGGTTTTCCAGCTTTATTTAGGTTTATTTTCCATTACCCTTTACTAATCCGTTTAATCCCACAGCTCAATATCCTGGCAGCTTTGGCAGCGCATATGGGCCATATCCGCAGTACCTAGAGGCGCCGGAGCCCATAATTGAGATCATAATCAAGGATGCGAATGAAACACTTGCCGAGGAGCCAGCACAGCCCACTGTGATCAAGAACAAGAAGAAGAAGAAGGAGAAGGTGCATGTCTTCTATGTGAACTACAAGAAGGATCAGAACAACAAGCTGCATCTGGAGACGCCCATTGCCTCGCTGAACAACGATGACAACGAGGAGCCGGAGGAGGAGGAAGAGGAGGAAATTGTACAGTATCCAGTAACGCCACTGCCACCAGTGAAATCCACTACACTGCGCACCATCATTCATCCCGACTCGGAGAAGTATCACAGCAACAGCGGCATTCATGTGTCCTTTGGCGCCGAGAACAATCATCAAACCGGCCACATCCTGGAGGAGCACGATGCGGAGAGCATACAGCGCCAGGTGGTGGCACTGCCTGTGGGCAACACACGCGCCGACTATGGACGTGAGAGCAGCTTCGGGCGTGGTCCAGTCTCCAACCTGCTCTTTGGCAGCAACTCCTATCAGCAACAACAGCAGCATCAGAACACAGCAGCAGCAATCGTCTTTCCATTTTGGTAGCCAGCAGCAATTGCCCGCGCAGCACAACAACAACTACTTCAGGCCACCTGCCGCATTGATTGGTACACCACCCAAGGCCACACACCAGCCACAGCAACTGCAGCAGCAGCAGCTGCCACAGCAGCAACAGTTCTATCAAAAGCAGCAACATCGCCCAAGCATCACACAGCAGCAGTTGCCATCCACATCTTCACAGACCATTTTCAACAAGTTGGTGCAGCAGTCGCAGTTCTATGTCAATCACAATCAACAGTACCCGACGCAGGCACAACGCCAGCCGCAACAGCAACCCCAACAACAGCCACAACACCAGCAACAGCAATATCAAAAGCCCCCACATAAACAGGTGCAGGTGCCATTCTTCCCAACCATACCGCCAAAAACTCAGGAGTTGCCAACGCGTCCCAGCGAATCGCCATATCAGCCCATCAAATTCCGGCCCACCCCGGTGCCCACACCACAGGCCAAGCCATTGCAACTGCCACTCAAGCTGGACAATGTCAACTATCAACACCAGCAGCAATATCAATCGCAGTCGCAGTCGCAATCTCAGTCCCAGTCACATCAGCAACAGCAGTCAAAGCCGCAGCCTTATCAATTTATACGACAGCCTCAGTTTGTGCAGCAGCCGCAGTTTATTGTGCACTCGCCCACACCACCAACGGATTACTATTCACAGCAGCAACATCGTCAGCAACAGCAGCAGCAGCAGCAACAACAACAGCAGCAGCAGCAGCAACATCAGCAACAGGAGCACAAATATTCAGCACAATCGCTCAACTACTTTGACATCAAACCCTCCAAGGAAACGGAGCTGCTAAAGTCCATACCCAAGTTTGAGCAACATATCACAGAAACAGTGCAGAATCCAATTATACCCTCCCAGCAGCAACAGCAGCTGTCACATCAGCAATTTGCCTACAGCAGCAGTCGCAACGAGGTGATTCATGACATACCTGCACCCAATCTTGCACCTGCAACTGCAACTGTCGCTCAAACGCAATCCCAGCCCATTTCTGGACACTATTTAACCGCCAGCTCGTCTCAGCAGCAGCAACAGCAACAACAGCAGCAGCAACAACAACAGCAACAACAGCAACAGCAGCAGCAACAGCAGCAGCAACATCAGCAAGCACAGTACAGCAGCTTTGCCACTGAAGCGCCGGTGGTTTATGCAGAGTCCACACATGGACAGAAGGTAATGGTGGTCACACCAGTGCCACCATCAGCCAGCTATGCCATCTACAACCAGTATCCGCAGGCCAACAACGAGCCCGTCATACAGGTGCATCCTCAAGCTGGAGGATTGCAAACTCAGGCCAGCAGCAACTTTGCGCAGCAGCCCAGGCAGACGGCCAACTTGCAGTTTAGCGCTGCCTCCGCTGGTGATAACTCACCTTTCAGCGTGTCCACCCATCACTCGGATGTGTTCAAGGAGCTGCATCAGCGTCAGCAACAAGAGCAACAACAGTCACACCGCCAACAGCAGCAGCAATCTAACTATGTAACGCCTCTTAAAACAGCAGCTGCAACAGCTTCAGCTCCATCCTCCTCGCCCGCTCCAGCTGTAGCCCCAACTGTGGCTACCTCACCGAATGGCAAAGCCTCACAGACTTTGCTGGAGCTGCCCGACGAGGTGCCCGATGATCTGCGCCAGCAGCTCTTCTCCTCCGGCATACTGAACAATGCCGACATCTCAGTGTTGGACTACGACAAGCAGGGCGACATTGCCCTGGAGAATCTGCCAGCAGAGCATCTGCAGCATTTCTACGGCAACGGCGGCGGTGCACAAATTGCTGAGACAAACAAGGTGTTGACGGTGGTGAAGCCCAATGGGGACAAGGTGGCGCTTACGGAGAAGCAAATCGAACGCGTCAAGCAGAGCAACTCGCTGCCACAGAAGCAGAATCTGGATGTGAAGGTGGTGCGCTATGATGCGGGTCAGGGACAGAGCGTCAGCGATAAATATGTACGCCCTGATGCCACTGTGGTAACACCCGTCGAGCTGGCCGAGCGCCAGCAATACAATCGCTATCTGCCACTGAAGATCAATGGCGCACAGTTCCCAATACCCGACAGCGAGGAGCTGCTGGGCAAGAAGATTGTCAGCGTTGTGGTGCTGGCGCCAGTTGAGGCACAGCCCCAGTCGCAGTCGCAGTCTGGTGAGGCACGCAGCAGCGTAGACAGCAAAGAGGTCAAGTTTCTGGGTGGTGAGCTCGTCAAGACGCTCGTCAAGAAACCCACCAAGGACAACTTCAAGCGTTGGCTGGAGAAGGAGGCACGCACGGATATCGAGCTGCAGTCGGTGGTGCTGCTGGTGGCCAAGTAAGTGCGCTAGGTAATCCAGGACTCGGACTGGCCTTTTTCCCGCCCCGGTTCCTGGACTTATAGAGAATTTAATTGACTTTATTGACTTTAGACATACATATGTTTAAGTGACGTTAACAGCGTAACACTAACAGAACATGGAAGTTATGATGAGCCAGGCGTATTGCCAAGTATATTATCCTGTAAGCCTCAGACAGACTCCGGACCGTTTATTGAATATAATTTGAGTCTAGTTTCACTGCAAGAGAAAAGTTTATTTAAAATTTATAATTCCTAGTTTAATGTTAATGTGACGTTAACAGTGTGACGATAACAGAACAAAGAAATGCTTGTAACTGATTATAGCAAATATCTTAGCCTACAAACCTTGGATTGACTTGCTTTCCGGAAGATTTTCTATAATAATTCTAGCTTGTTTTTAGTTACAGCTAAGAATTCTTAGCCGAATGTTAACAGTCTGACCGTAACAGCCCATAGCTTTTCCCAATTATTTTAACCTTCTTCTGGTGTTTCGATTCACAGATCCAGCGAGTCGGCAGAGCAGGAAATCTTCATGTACGACATTGTGACGGGCAGCGTCAACAAGCTGAATGGAGAACTCTCGAGCACCTTTGTGAATGTGGCCGAGGAGAATGCCAGCAGCGAGGACTTGGAGCATGCGGCCACACTGGACCCCAGCTCGCTGGAGACCATGATGCATTTGCGCCGCAGATGAATTAGTCGCCGTAAATCACAAACAATGCCATTTAGATACTCGACCTAGAAATGTTTTCTCTGCGCTATAATTCCTTGTACTAGCTCCTAAATTGTTCCCTCATTTGGCGCACATTTTCACGAATAACAAGCACACAAAAAATGGTTTCATTGATCGCGGATCATTCACAAAACATGCATATTCCTTTTCGTAGTATTTCAATGTTGTAAATATTCTGATTATTATCGTAATTTAAGTTAATTTACGTGAATAATAAAAAAATATAAAAATTTAAAATATACAACCAACTGTTATGTTATGTTATGTTTAACATTCTGTTAACAGTGTGTCTGGCTAATGGTTGCTGTCTATGCTAAGTTAAGCTTTAAGCTGCTGTAAAGCTTGCTTGCGCTGTTAAGGCAACTTCTTGCCAACCATTGAGCTTTAGTCTAAGAGCTGGTTTCTGCGGCTGCTGTCACAAGCGCTTGTAATGTTTGTGGACCCAACATATTGACCATCGCATTTAGGCCAAGGTTAGCTGCCAGCACCACAACAACAAGAAGATTAACATACACTTTGTGAGCCAGCGCAGGTGTGTGTGTGTGTGTGTGTGAGTCGATAACAGGACCAGATTTCCAACCAACAACAAAGCACACGCCAAACAAATCATATGCGCATACGTGACTTATCAAAGCTGGTCCATTGGTGACGTGACCGTAGACCCAAACGCAAAGAGCACGCCGAAACACCTGGCTTAAGCAGCGTGCACTCTCTGAAGACATGTTGCGCTCATTGCTCTTTGGCGTGCGCTCTTTGACAGTTGCTTGGCTGATGCAGTTTACTTTTTGGGCATGGCTCTTCCACACATGTTGTACTTTATGTTTGACAGTGTGAGTGCAACAAGTCGCAGTCAACGGCTATAATTACATGCCGTTTATTTTTAGCACACCAAGCTGCACAGCAACAACAACACAGTTTGGCTAGACACTAAAACAACAACAACAGCCAAAAAAGTCGATAGCAAACAACTAAAAATGCAGCGCATAAATGAGGCCTGTTTTTATTGCAGTGTGAACTGAACATACCGGCTATAATGTTGTTATTGTTGCTGTTGTCGTTGCCGGATCGAGTCAACAACAACATAACACACGCACACATCTACACATACTAGGCATGCATACATACATACATACATCCGTACGTACAATGTGTATTACCAGCCATGAGGTGTTTTCCCTTATGCAATGCCTGATAGTTTTTGCGTATTTCGGCTTTCGACTGTTTCCAAGCGCCACTTGACCAACCGAAATTTAACCAGGAAAACCAGCAACATGTGGATAATTGAATTTGAGGTAGGTGTAGCTAAGATTCAATATAATTACAGTAATATGAAGTAAGTTTTGTTTATAACCTATAAAACCTTCAGGAGAAAAAGTAAGTGTAAATCCAATTTCATCCTTAAAAACCAATCTAAATCTGTTGTATATTTTGATACTAAGTCAAAATACAACTAAATGTATATATTGTATACAAGTTATATACTCTTATACGATCAAATAATATCAAAGTAACGCTATTTTTAGCTCCTTAGTGATAAGTATTTCTGGGAAATTTATTGGAAACTTGTCTTTCAACATTGTTTTTTTTTATTGAAATGTGTGCGGCTATTTTTAAATTTAATTAGCGACGCGACGGCTACGTTTTACCAATTATCACATTTTCTTTGGCTTTATTATAAGCCCGAGTCTTTTTTGGGCAAACGTTACACATCTATTCGGTATTTGAGCTGCTGTATTATGGCTTTATTGAAAACTCGATGTGTAGATTATACGAGAATAATGTGTTTCTATAAACAATACAAAATTCAGCGATTGCCAATTAAATATATGTAAACTGGCAAGCAAATCTTTTGTTTTAACCTATAAAATGCATTCAAAGAATTCACTTTATGTTTTTCTTAAGGCCTTATTGGGTTTCTGTGAAAAAAAGTAGGTAAATTGCTCATCCCTAAAGGCATATATGTGTGTGTGTCCTTACACACATACACACTTACATATGTATATATATACGCAGATGTTATTTGAACTGTTTTCGATTTCTTACAACGCCTTTTGCTGTAATTTTCGTATTCTGCTTCCCATGCATGCGTTTTGTGTGTGTGTGTTTGTGTTGTTGTTGTTGATGAGCTTTTCTGTTGCCTTCTGCGACTCGTTTTAAAATTGGGTTACAGAGCCCAAGACCAAAGCTCCAAAACCAGCAGGCAACCAAAAAACAAAAAGCAAAATACAAAAATATAAATAAAAATGCAAAAATCCGTTTGACGCCGTAAGCTCCATGAGTCAGAACTGTTGCACTGATTGCTAACGCAGAAGTCGTTGGGCTGCTGGTTGGGGTAGGTGTGGGAGTGGAAGTTGGATATGGCAAAAGTAGAAGTAGAAGCAGAAGCAGAAGCAGACGCAGGGCTTGAGCTTGGACTTTATTTGTGTGGAAAAGATTTCGATTTCTCCTTTTTGTTTTGCTTCTATGAGCGTGTCTGCTTTGATAGCTGATTTGTAACGTTACAGTTGTCTGGCAGTCTGCCATATGTTATTGTTGTTACATGCGACTTGTTTACGAGCAGTTTCGTTCAATTTAAGAGAGCCAAAGCTTAAAGAGCGAGCTTAAGTCTTGGCTGGGCAATGAAGTGAGTAGAAGATCAGGGATGTCAGCTTAGCTTAGAAAAAGTCTAAAATGAGCATAATATAACATTATAATTCCATTTTTTACTTATTACACAACAATTTGATTATATTTTTGATTGCCCAGGTTGGGGTTTTATTTAAATTGAATATAACCTTATGATCCGCACGATTGAGAGAGCATTCCGTGTGTGATTCCCGTATTCTCTGAAATCAAGTATATACTCAGCTCTGGTTTCTCTTTGCAAACTTTACTTTTAAAATACCTGGAACGTTATCAAAAACTAATAAATTGTTCCTATTTTTGTCACAGAAATCATCTGTAACCTCTCCCTAGTAATGCTCCATACTCTCACAAGCTGTTGCAAATCGATTTGATATAGAAATACATACATGTTATGCTTTAATACGATAATTGCACTTGTTCATGTACAAATAATCTTAAAATAAAGCTAAGCAGCAGTTAAACTTTTAAAAAAGCTAGATTTAGCGGCAGAAAAGCCGAGCTGGCAGCACCAACGAAGCGATCGTGAGAGGCCTTCTTGTCTGGCATAGCTTCAAGCTGTGCTCAGTTCGGTTCGATCATTCGTCGCAGCAAGTCCAACTCGTAATCGGGCTCCCCACAGCGTAGTTGAGAGTCGAGTGTCGAGAGTCGAGGGTGGTGCAGAGCTTGGCCCAGTCTCAGTCGCAGTCTCAGCTCAGTCTTGAATCTGAAAAGGGCGCGCGAGTGCATTAACATTAACCACAAATATTGTTATACACTAATTTGTCTTTATATATACCAATCGTGTTTGCGTTAATTAATGTGTAGAATTTGTGTATAAAGTCGAACGAATTATGCAATTGGCTTACGCCGAGTGAAAAGTCAAACTGTTTGTGTTTTGTAATGCGCCCAAGAAACGAGAAAATATATAAAAGTGAAGCTGCAGTAAAACTCAAGCCGAACCACAAATAACGGCATTAAAAAAGCAGTTTCAATACAAATCACAAATACTAGTACAAAAACTAACTGAAACTTAAGACATCCAGACAAACATGGCGGCTGCTGCGACTGCGTCGAACATTTGCGTCAGCTGCGCACGCCAGCGTCAAAGTCGACGCTGCGCCGCTGCCGGCGCAAACGCAGCCGTTGGCAGAAATGCCATTTTGCAAATTTATAGCGCCTGGGCGCTCCTCACCCTGCTGGCCGCCAGTGCTGCCATTGTCCAGAGTGCAGCGGTTTCCTTTGGTTAGTCGATTGTCGATAGTCGATAAATAAATCGATACTAGATTAAATTAGATCTAAACATCTGTTCCATCTAAATATAAGAACTACGTATGTGTAAATATTCATTTAAATAATTAAGAATATTTTTTCTTAACTGATTTTTTGCGTGCAAAGTTTAGCCAAGCCTCTCATAATTGAAAACTTCCCCTACATGTGAGACTTGGTTTTATTTTTATATCAATAAACAAATACTAATCTCAAAAAGTGCTTATCGTGTGTATATAGAAACTCAACCATTCTCGAATTAACCATTCAGCAGTTCACTTGATCTTTTTTACTCCCTGTACCCATAAAGTGGGTAAAAAGGGCGTATTAGATCTGTGCAAATGTATGTAACAGGCAGAAGGAGACATCTCCGACCCTATAAAGTATATATGTATTCTTGATCAGTGTCAAAAGAAAATTCGATTTGGTCTTGTTCGTCTGTCAGTCCGAATGAACTATAAAATCCAGAGACACCAAATTTGGAATGTGGATTCCTGTACCATCCGCAGATCAAGTTTGTTTCTCCCCCAGCTCCCCCGCATAGCGATACAAACGATTTATATGGACAATTTTGAAGATATAGCTTTGATATTTCACATGTATTATACTTAAGCGACTCTTAATCTACTGTGCAAATTTCAAGTAGATCGGATCATAAACACGGAAGTTATTCATGAAAGAAGATTCAGTTCTCGCTTGCGCTGTTGCGTGTGTGTGTGTGCGTCTTTGTGTATGTGCAAGTGGACGAAGATATGTTGGGAAGTTTCACTCCTGGGTATAGGCAGTTTCTCAGTCGGGTATACTCGACTAGAGCATTCTTAGTTGTTTCATTTTTGCGCTATTCTACTTCAAGGCTTCTTTTGGCCATTTTCTAGATTATTTTTATTTGGTTTTTGGTAAACTCTTCAAGCTTATTTATACAAATATAATGTGAATGATGTGAACCACTGTCATTTGTGTATTTTTTTTTTTTTTGTTTTTCTGTTTGTTTTTGCTGCGACATTTTGTGAACGTGAACCGTAAACCGGTTCGACTCTACGAGTCTCTCGATCTTTTCATTTGTGCACATGGCTTTTATTGCTTATAGGTATTTTTCATATTTTAACAGTGTTGTGATTTGGTTAATGTTCTTGTTGTTTGGGCAGTTATTGTACAATACAACTTACAAGTGCCCATAAACAGAGTATGAGGTTGTTTTTTCTCCTTAGCCAGCCGTGAATCACAGTGCCGCCTAGACGTAAAAACAATAAAAAAAAAATTATTATTTAAATACACGCGGAAGCAACGAGCTTGAAACAAAATACTCACCTAAAGACATGTAAAGAAAAAAATATAAAAAAACAATAATAATAAAAGGTATTTATTTAAATTGTAAAAAGCAAAACCAGCCGAAAATAAAGAAAATGAGAACAAAAAGCTCAGGCAGCCGCCGGGAACGAGCGCGACCTCATTGTCATTGAAATACAGTTACGGCGGAACAAAGGCAAAGTAAAACAGAGAGAGAGAAAGAGAGTTCACCAGTTGGCAGTTACCGTTGCTCCTGCCCCTCTTCCGCAGCCATGAATGCAACTCAGCCTGTTAACAAGCAAAGTTCTTAACCCTGTTCCGTTGAACTTTCCAGCATTAATTTGAGGTTACCTTTCGGAAATAGTATGCCAATTGCAGCCTGAGGAACAATTAAACGAATTTAAATCAAAATTTAATGATGCTAAAGTAGAAATTGTGCAAGATTTATACGCCTTTAACTATAGTATGCAAATCTAGATATAAGAAACAAATGTGAAAATAAGAAGCTGCTGCCATATCGGTTCAATAAACATACATATGCATACACATATGTATATTCATATGTATGTATGCAAACCGGTTACTGAATCAATTTGCGTAAGAAAAAAGAACAAAACAACAACATGGCACACACAAGCACAAACACACATTGATACATTCACATTCACACCAGTCATACATCAATATGCTAGAACTTCTTTTATATAATCCCGAATTGAAGCAAGAAGTCGTCGCTCTCCTCGGGGCATGTCTGCTGCTACTAAGCCTGGCCAAAAAAAAAAAAGAGCTTCTGATCTGTTGATGTCATAAGAGTTCAATTAGGTGCAACACGCCCCTCGGCGCGCCACCGGTTCTCAATGCGACGAAGCTGTTCAACTTTTTGCGCACAACATGCAAATAAAAGCTGCACAACAGAAACAACAAAAACAACAACAAAAACAAAACACAACACAGCAAAAAACTTAGTTGTAGAACGGTCCCGAAGATTGTATACCCTCGCAGGCATTCCAGTAAGCTTCTCCTGTGCCAAGCTGATCTACACTAAAGAGTCGTCTAACCAAGAAATCAACTTTAGCTTAGAATTAAAAGCTGAGGATTCACGGGATATTCAAAGCTCTCTATCAATTAACATATGTTAATACTCATTTGAACTGTTATGCTGTAAATGGTCTGTTCTGTAAATGCTTGCATGCTTCTGCTCTGTTAAAGCTGAATGTTAATGCTCATTCGAACAGAGTTCTTTTACTCAAAAATGATCAGTTTCTGGAATTTTTGACGAAAGTTGCTTATCCTCATACATCATTATTTTTTGTGATCGAAAAATTTGTGAATTAAAAGTGATTAGTTACTCTGATTTTAATGAAAATTAATCATCTTTACATCGATTAATTTTTGTGAATGGAATTTCTCAGCTATAAAACTCAATTTTTATTGAAGAAAACTCAATTTTTGATCCATGCTTTGACCAAAATATCTGTAAATTCAAAAAAATCATCAATATTGTTCCAAAACTGAGGGACAATGAGTATGCAGAGGTATAGACAGGTTGTCATCCTGTTTAGTAATAAATTATCTATTCCAAAGTTAGTCCTTCCAATGCACAATTCCTCAGAAAGTTATAATACCTCGTGCAAGTGTATAATGAAAGAGTGTGAAGAGTGAGTGAAACAAAAAGCAGAGACAGTTTTATGTGTAGGCCATAGCTTTGTGTGTTTGAAGATTTGAAGAGCGTCAACAAGCGCTTAATTAAAATGCAAATTGACCGTTATCTGAGTTAGCTAAACACTCGTGCTCTCACTCACTCAACCGCTCTCTCTCTCTCTCGCTTAAAATGGCGACACTGGAAGATGATGTTCTTGTTGTTTTTGTGGCTGTATCTACTAGGAAAGCGTCACGCCCAACGCCCACCAGTCAACACTATCTAAATTGGCGCAAACTATTTTGGCCAGCAGCTTCCAGCCAAGATATAAACACACACACACACACACACACCTACACATACATATAGACTGTACTGCAAGCACTTACTATGCTGGTAATTTTTTGCTAATTGCTAAAATGGCCGCCTTGATTTATGTATGCGACCGTTAGAAGGCAGCAGGCAACTTGCTGGGTGTGTGTATGTGTGTGTATAGAGTGTGTGTGTGGAGTCATGTTTTAACCGGCTCCAACAACGGACAATGCTCGGTCACGCTGCTGTTGGCAAACTGAGACTCACAACCAGGCAGCAACAGTTGCCGTTAGTCTGGCTGCAATAATGTTGTTGCTGTTGCACGCAAAGGCAACTAGCAACAGCAACTAACTAACAACAACAACAATCAGTTAAAGCTGAATGCATGTCAAGTTCTTTGCTGTATGCTGCGGCGGCTCTTCAAGTTGTAGTCTTGTTTATAGTACAATTTATTTTATTTAGTTTGTTGCTGCTGTGCAAACAAACTGACAAACGGACTAACAACGACAACACATTCGCTTGACCTATAAGCAAAATTGGCCAACGGGAGTTATAGCCACTGTACAATGGGTAGAATGTGCGCTTTTTGTGGCATTAATTAATAACTTGAGGATTAAACGTGGAATTAATTGGGCAGGGTTCAAGGGAGCATAAAAATACCCACAGGAAAACAGGTTCTATCTTTTCCGAAAATTGAATAAAGATGTGAGAATATACGCAAAAGTTAGAAACCTTTAAAGAAATCACAAATATCGTGTTGAAGGGGATTTCCTTAAAACTGTAAGGCTTTGAATTAACATAAGCAACCCTCAGCTTATCGTTCTTAACAGCTGTTAACTCGATAGTTTGCGGCCCTGTTAAAATTTCTGGTATTAACAGAATTGCGTTAGAATTTGTAAGACTTTGAATCAACCCTCAGCTTATTGTTCTTAACAGCTGTTAACTCAAAGGCTTGGGGCCCTGTTAACATTTCTTGTATTAACAGAATTGCGTTAGAAAATGAATCAACCCCCAGCTTATCGTTCGTAACAGCCGCTTAGAGCTGTTAGCCTTTTAACATTTCCGGTTTTAAGAGAATTGCGTTAGTTGAAATGCATTTAAAAGATGCGTATGAGCCACAAGTAGTGTCCATTTTAGCCATTGTATACTGCCTGAAGTGGATGGGAAGTGTGCGGGTTCTAAAAGAGAGTCGGATATCTCTGGCACTTAACCCTTGCAGTTCTGACTTTGATAGTTGACCCAATTTTCAGTTGGCAAATAAGAGCAAAACTACACTCATCGTTTTTGTAGCTGTTTGTGCGTCAAGTGTTCACTTTTCTCATACCCTTCCTCTTTCTCTCTATGTGAGTGTGCGTGTGTGTGTGTGTGTTTGTGTGTTGTACAATTTTTTAAACAACAACTTTTTTATTTTCGAGTGCTCTGCCGCCCGCACTCATTGCTGCTGTGGTCTCTACAGTTTTTTTTTTCTTTTTTTTTTTTTGTACGCAACTGTGCGTAATTATGATGAGTGAACTGCACGCAGTTACATGCAACATGCAACAGAATTTGTAATGGCCATGCCCAGGCACTCAAAAAATCCAGATGCTTGACAATCTACAATCTAGACCCGAGAGCTACGCTTAACAGATGAGCGCACAGGCCTAAACAAAACAAACCGACTGGCCGCCTGACTGACAGCAACGAGGCCAGAACTGAATACCAAGTACTTGTGCATGCGTACACTGTCCAAAATAATTGTGTGCCAATTCAGGAAATGGCCATAGTTCTGAGCAAAGGTTGTATAGTTCTGTTTGCCCAAGCTCAATCTTTGTCCAGTTGCTTGAGAAGTCAATCACATTTTCTACAGGAAATCACAAATGCTACAAATCTAACTAGATTTATAAACAGCTGATGCTCTTCTGTAAAGAAGTATGTGTATCTTTCGAACCTCTTTGACTTTCGCATTGCCTAGAAACTTAGATAAAGGGATTAAGCTTTGGTGCGCACTTAGAATTTCAAATGGACCTGTTGATGACAGTAATTGGTTTCAGCCGGGATCGGACAGCAAGTGGGTCAGAGGTTAAGTCATCCGCCTTACAGACGGGAGCACTAGGGTTCGAATCTAGCCGACTACCACTTATATACGGACAAGTTTGGACAAAAATTCTAAGAATAAGTTCACTGATGAGCGCTATTATGACCAGCCAATACTTTTCATATCAATCATTCTAATTTACCCTGAATTGTTATAAATATTTAATTTACAAAACTATACGTCGCTCAAACACACATTGCCTAAGCAAGTTTTGTCGCATTCAGCAGAACTAATCACTGATTTATTTCCGCTGCTTTGTTTTTTCTCAACTATTCATTAAAAAGCGTACTTTTGAAGTTAACAAATCTGTATAGTTAAAGAAGTCTAACGAATTGAAGCAGCAGCATTCTTATGAATTGAACTTTTTATCAATCGGAATCATCATAGTGTAATCAAAAGCAGCGGAAATTGGTCAGCGATTAGTTGTGCTGAATGAAACCTTTGCGCTTGTTTTGTGAACAAATTTTCTTTTTTAGAATTTCAATAATAATACAATCAACATAACAATATTGTTATAAGTATTCTGGTGTCTAGCTTAAATTTGATGTTAAACATTATAATATATTAATGGCTGTTATTGCTGCTCTTCAAAACTAGTGTGCTTTTCTCTGAGTGTATGTAAGTTGTGTGCACGCATTACATGTAGGCAGGCACCTGTAGATCAACATTGACTGCCCTTCAGTTGAGTTTTGGCCCTTTTCAAGTGACCCACACACACACACAGAGACACACACACACACACACGCACAGCTTCCGAGTTATAACCAGAATATACACACAATTTTTAAAATGGTTAAGCTGCTGCAAAGCGGGCTCAGTAATCAAGTTTTTGACCTTCTCCAAAAATACAAACAAATTTAAAGGCAAATACAACTGGCAAATATACAAATACACAAATTGAAATGTTGTACGAGTAGTTTGTTTGCATTTACCGCATTTGCATTTCCATAGATACTCGACGTATGCAAATGAGAAATTCTATTCGCTGAGTTAACAGCAAATTGCAACTTTGACTTTCCAGTTGCCACTAAAAAACAAAAAACCTAAATAAAAATAAAATTCAAAACTAAATGCTAAAAATAGAAGAAACGAACTGAGAAATTAAACTAACTATTCATGTTCTGCTCTAGAAATTGAGACAAATTATTAACGGCACATTTATGTTGGAAAAAATCAAGTGAAATTGCAGCCCTTTCTTTGCTTGGTTCGCTGAACTCACTGGCCCAGCCCCCTTGGCCCACAGTGCCCCCGGATGTCCACTTCTAGACTCAACACCAACCCCGCCGCTTCTCCTCCTCCTGACATCACAGCAACCTTAATGCGTCTCTCGTCTGCTGCTGCAGCCAAGCACAACACTCATTTAACTTGTTATACGATTATATTTATGTGTGTGTGTTGTGTGTGCGTATGTGTGTGTATGTGCTTTTAACCCAATTAGCAGAAGCTGTAACTAAAGCTGAAGTTCAGTGGCATAAGCCGCGACTTTTATAGCCGGCAAACACAAACACACACACACACACACACACACACAAAACAAAAAAAATGTGAAATGTTACAAAAAAAAAATACTAAACCTCATTGTTTTTTTTCTGTTTTTTTTTTTTGGTGCTAATGGGTTAAAATTATGGCTTATGGGTCAATTTATCAGTCTCACAAAAGTCGCCTGTCTGAGCATATAGTTTAGTTTACAGGGAAAACGTTTTTAACTCAACTGTCTGATAAATTGTGGGTGTTTATCATTAATACAAATACACTTTGGCCAGCTGGCACATTCACCATCCATTCATCTTGCAACATGTGCAACGGGTTAAGGAAGAGTGTGAAATTGTTGTCGTTCACATTAGTCAAACTTAGTGTCGAAACAATCAATGCAATTAATCTCAATCGAAGCTTTTATGTGCTTACAAAGCTGTTGCTCTTATTTCTTTAGCTTTGCGCTTTTACTATTATTAATTGTAAGCAGCACATATAAGAAATCGCGCTTAAAGCTTTCATCATGCTTACAAAGCTGCATTGTATTGTTGTTCTCATCGAAATGTTGTTTAACTTAACTAATTTAAGCTGCGCTAGCAGCTTTCATGTGCTTTGAAAACTACAAAGTTCAATTGTTCATCTTGTTGCTCAAATGTTGAGATCTGCTTGTACTTCATTGATTTAAGCGCATTAAATTAATCACACTTAAAGCTTTCATGTGCTTTTAAAGCTGAGCTTTTAAGTTCCGTAGAAATATGAGCTTTTATTTCTGTAATTTGATCAGAATCTATTGAATAATCTTTTTAATTCGCATGTTATTAATATATTTATTCATTTACTTATTATTAAACCAATGTCAATGGACTTTCTGGTCATTTTAGATCTAGCTTAACATACTTCATTTTAAAATTATAATAATAATATTAAGAAAACAAGTTTGAAAAATATAAAAAGAACTTTTAAAGTAGTTGCTTCATAAAAATTGTGTTTAGGCTGAAGTCCAACCGCATGTCAATTGGCAATTCATTTGTATCTTATGGTAATAACTAGCTTGATTATTGTAATTCTCTAATTTAATAGCTGGAAATTGTGTTGACCCACACTCAAACATGAAACGCACTTAACGAATTATACAAGAAATTGCATTTATTATTAATAAATGCATTTGCTAAACAATTACACGCATAAATGCAATTTTGAGTGCACTTTTCGGAGCTGCCCTGAACATAAAAACACATTTTATTAAAGTGCAGCACGTGTCAGCCACTTGGCTATTAATGTCAAGTTCGAAATGAGAATTAGTTGGCAAATTGCACACACTCAGATACGCACACACACACACACACACACACGCACACACATATAAACACTGTGTGTAATTGGGCCCGCAGAAACCAAATGCAAATTGTTTTTGCACTGGCGAAGGCGACGGCGACGGCGAATAAAATTTTAATAGTCCAAATGCGGCGTCAAATTGCCCAACAAGATGGTTTAAGGGCGGGGGAAATGGCTGTCAAGGGAAGGAGGTGGGCTAGTAGGGTGTAGGGAGCGAAGTGCAATAACAAAGTGTTGCAACTGCAGTTGTGCGTGTGTGTGTGTGTGTGAGTCAGTGACCCAGAATATGGCCGTAATGCAAAAGTAGTTTTCCTATGGAGTCCGAATACGAATCGACGACTGGCGGCACATTGTAAATACATATTTCATATAAAGCGCACAACAACAATGATATAAATAACAACAATAACACCAACAGACGCTGAAAGTGCTCTCATGTGTGCGTTTATTAATTTAACTAGTGCTCTGTATCTGTATATCTGTAGCTGTAGCTGTAGCTGTATCTGTATCTGCAAGTGTGCGCTTGCTTGTATCTTTAACCTCTGCTGCGCAAAGTTCGAGTGCGAGTGCAAAATAATTGAGCTGAATCGCTCGACGAGCTGCTGCCTTTAAAGCTATCGCCAGCTGCTGCATGTTATTCAATTATCAAATATATCAAATTAATTGAATTTCAGCCATGTCATAGATACATTCGAAATTCATTGGCTTGCCGACCACACCAACCTTTTTTTGGCTGCTATTTTTAGTCAGTTGCTCAAACTTTGATTTGGTTTCTCTTCAACTTTTCTGGTCGGCATGTATTATTGATTGTCAAGCTGGGAGAAATGCTGGGCAAGTCTATAGATCGGATTAGGTGGCGTTGTATGCGCTGCAAATTAGCAGAGATTTGTAAATTGTTGTGCCCCAGGCATGTGCTTCAATTTGGATGCCAACTTTTACCAAACTATTATTGAAATGTGCGTTTATTTACAGGTGATCTGCTGTCGCATCCCACATTCAAGCCGCTGTGCAGCGCCCAGCATGAGCACTTCATCGAGAGCGAGGGCAAAGAATCTAGTCTCATCATTGAACTCAAGCCGGGCACCTATGGCGCCCAGCATGCCTCCTGCTCCCGCATACTGAGCGCACCGCCCAGCTATGGATTTATCGTGCGTCTCATTCTGCCCAAGCTGCGGCACAGCCATCACACGGACAATGGCAGCAGCTCCGGTTATGGTGGCAGTTCCGTTTCCAGCATCATGCCCGCTGCCCCCGTCAGCACGACGAAGCCACAATCCCAGTCGCAGTCCTCGACCACTTCCGGCTCCTCCGCACTGACGGGCATGTCCACGCTCATCGAGCGACTCAACACAACCGCAGCAGCCAGCTCAGCCTCAGCCTCAGCCGTTGTGGGACGCTCCTGTCCCCTGAACATTGTAAGTTGAATCAATCTGCAGCTGACCCTTAAGTAATGTGAAGCTGCCAGAGTTCTCAGGTGTGTGTGAACTTTAAAGGGTCCTAAAATCACTGACATACAGTTCTGCACACGACAATTAATAAACCTAACCATCCAAAAGATCTAAAAGTGCCCAATCTATAAATTCATTAACCTCTATATTTTGATTGTTTTTTTCCTCTTTGAATATAATGTATGCAAATTAAATTGAATCAAATGAATGAATAACATCAAACGTTTCTAAGAATGTTGAAGAATTCAATCTATCTATTATATATAATTATTTTAATATTAGTTGAGTGTGTAGCTTTGAAAGGAACACATAAGAACTGACATTTTTGTAATTTTGCGGATGGCAGAACAGCTATCAATTCCTTTTTTGTATATATTAAATGGATTTGCAGTTCGAAAGAGACCTTCACTAATTTTGAATGTCAAATCTGATTACAACTTTGCCTTAATACAGAAAAATGCTTTGATATTCAGCTGATTCCTAATAGAATATTAATGTAAGAAGTAAATTCAGATGCTAGATACATTCGTTAGAAACTTATTAAATAAACAAACTCTCAACAAAGTCCCATTTGGTCAGTAATTGTTTAAAAACAAATTTGTTTTTAGTTATCTTTCATGAACTTATTCAAATCACTTCTAGACATTACTGCGCTTTGAAAACCTTTAATTTCTAAACATTCTTTTAAACCCTCCCAGGCAAAATTCTCTTTACTTTTATCAGATTTTCTATTTACTTTTTATACATTTATTGAGTCAAATTTGATTTTAGTATTTCTTATAAAGTTTTATGTTTACATATATTAGAGTTTGACAGAAAGATTATACATTTTTGTTTGTTTTACATTTTATAATACTTGATATTTTATAGTACATCATTAAGTTAACTAGCAAAATTTTGATTTCAAGGTTCATTTTTGATAGTCTCAATTAGAGTTAGTTTGCCATTTTCTGCACCTTCCGTTTGCTGTTGGCCGTCTATCAAAATACAAAGTTTAGATTTTGACTTTGATTTGAATGGTGGGCGTGTGTACTTGTATCTGTATCTGTATCTATAGTTGTATCTGTATCTATAGTTGTATCTGTATCTATTTGTTTGCTGCGCTTGCGTGACCACCGAAAAGTGTGAGACATGATTTGTGGTTCATTGTAGCATTGAACTCGCCTCAAATATGACAAAGTTACGAGTATTATGTTGCTCACAGTTCGCCGCGTGAGTTCATCAAAGACTCGTGTTATAATTCTAATTTATGCTCGATTTGGAAGGTTTTCGAGTCACTCAAAAACTTGCCTTGATTGTTGTTTGTTGGAGAACTGTTTGCTGCTGTGTGAGGCATCGGCATGCCATGGTCGAGCACTTTCGTCGTCAACTATTGCCAGTTGGCTAATTGTGATTAGCTTTTGTATAATTGCTTATGGGTGGCGACACTGCCTGACATTGTTTTTCGTTGCACACATTTTGTGGTTTTCACAAGGCATTTTGACATTTCAAATTGTCTCCAATTACCGCCACCAAGTGCTAATAATTTTGTTGTCAATTTAACGTGTTCTTTTCAACCTTTAATAGACTGCAGCTAATGCGTCTTTTTAGCTTACATTGTAGGCTTTATTATATTACTTGATCGTATGCTTGTTCAAGTGACAATAGCTACACGATGGTTTCTCCATCTTTTGTTATAGTTTTGATAGCTTTTCCCACTGTGGGAAGCGGATACGTAGATCTTGTGGATGTCTGCTCTGAAGTTCGCGTAGTTCTTGGCTGCTGTTTTCCAAACTGGCACAGTATTTGTGGCTGTAATCGGCTTTACTACAAGGTCTCTGTGGATAACCGAGCTCTGTTTCTAGAGCGAAGCTGTAGAACGTCTATATTGAAGTTGAATGCCATGTGCCATAGCTACATAACAATGGTTCAGCATAAGAGTAGACTTTTCTTCAGCTGAATGTTTTTAATGTTTTTTGTATACTGCGTTTCCAAAAGTTAAAATGGTTTCTTAGGCTACTGCAATGTCCCTCTTTCCGTAAAGGTGCTAAGAATTTTATTCACGACCACGCATTTCGTCAAAAGCCTTTATCTGCCTCAATTTTGTAGCTAGAGTCAGCAAATTTGATATGAGTTTTACTGATGCACTGTTTGAAAGATTATAATCAATCAATTTTTGACATGCCCAACGGTTGTCCCGAAAATAGGGTGGATATAGAGTGGAAACAGACTGGAAACAAAGGCACAGTTGAAAACAGCGTTCCTACAGTTTGTTGGTAGAGTAAGTTGCTTTCCTTTTGATATGCCCTTGAGTGAGTATTCTATCTAGAGTCCATCTCCAGATGGACACTGTGGGAATAGTTACCCCTTATATATACATATGTAGACAAGTCTTCTCGGCCAGAATGATATTTAAATGCAAATTTATCAGAATTTATTGCGGTACATTTCAACGCTTAAGCTGTGGTTCCTGATTGCTCGGCAATTGTCGGTTTTTTAGTAGTTGCTTGAAACACAGTTCACAATCGGAAGATCTGACATTGAAAAGCTGAATTAAAGATAATACTTTGCCGCAGTGCAACAGCAATTCAGAAGGGAGTCTAACTTAAGCGCTTCTGCTCGTATCCGTATCTGTATCTCAGTTCGCAGTTGTCAGTTGCCAGTTGTCAGTTCCCAGTTTGCAGTTCACAGTTCCCGAGTGTGGGGCTTGGTCAGACGCCACCTACGAGATACATACATATATTCGAATCGCGTGCGATTTGCATAAGCGCGCCCGATTCGAGCCATTTTGGCATTTGGTGCGAGTTCTGAGCTTTTTGTGTATTTGAAACACGTTTGTCTCATTTGGCCAGGAAAACGAATCGAGACGCGACGCGACGCAACGCTCAACGCAACGCGCAACGCAACAAATTCAAAACACAAACCAGACAACACTTTCAGTTGCTGCTGTGACGATGCGATGCCATAAATACTATGCCGACTGACAAACTGACAGACCGACGGATTGACGGACTGAATGGCTGAGCAACTGACTGAATGGCTGACCGGCGGATTGGCGGATTGGCAGCTATGAACGTGGACATGGACAGTTTCCAGCCATAAAATCTATCTGCGATTCGCATGTGAGGATGTCTAGTTCAGGTTGCGGGTGTGGCAGTGTATCTGTATCTGTATCCGCACAGATATTGTTATATATCCATAGGTATCGACATCTGTTTATACCTGTGAATAGGTATAAATGAGTTCTTTGTTCGCCGCTGCCTTTTGAGAACTGCATATATGCAAACGTTATTTGAACTTACGAATGTGTCATAATTTCCAGCTTTTTGTTCTTAATGAGAAAACATGTTTGTATACTTCACAAGAATATGAAGAGCTATCATCTATCATATATAATATCATATCATAGTATAAACAATGCCAATTACGACTTGCACTTCTGAAGTAACTGCTGATCAGCGTTTATCTGTTTATCTGGAAAACAGTCAAGTTTTGTTTTTTATAATTAAATGGGCACGTCGTAATTAATTATTTATTGCTTATTTGTTGTGTTTCAGTTATTGAACTTGGCCCTATAAACAGGGCCCTCTAAACACGTGCCTACGTTTGGATAATGTGTTTTGAATGCAAATGGGGCTGTATAACCTATAAACAGTTTTGTTGTAACTAACCCATCAAGAATATGAATCAATTTGGTTTCATTCAAAGTCTTTTTAAGACTTTAATGAAATTTTTATTTGAATATAAGACGGCATGTTTTTTGATTTCTACGTTGCGGAAATGACTTCACTTTTGCCGTTGAGCTAAGGAATTCAATCAATCCCATGTCATTAATAAGTGAATTCAAACGTAGATCATGGGAATTCAATTCACCATCAGGAGTGTTCCCACTTCCGATTACTTTTCAATTCGATTCGTTTTTGAGTTTATGTTATCGTTTTCGAATGAATAACTTATTTATTTTCTGCTTCTATGTAATGTGCAAATAGTTTTGAATGAAACAACTTTTATTGCCGTATTTTCAATCTATTTTTGGGAATATGGAACAGCTAACAATTCCGATTTGTCCTTCTCATTTCAATCTTGTGAAAAGTGAAGGAAACTAAAGGAAATTTACTTCCGCAAAATCTTCCTAATTGTGATGAACTGAATGGGTCGGAACTATATATATGAGTTAGAAAAAAAATCAATTAATCAAAAAAATTAAAGGGTATTGTAATTTCTATATTTTATTTGAAACATATATTAAGAAATGTAATTTTTTTAAAGCCTGTTAAAATATTCCATTTTATTATTGATTAAATATAAACTATGCAATTTAAATTTCGAATACAAATTTTATGTGTTGTTTATATGCGATTTATACCCATAAGAATGCGCGACTATTAAGTGATTTTTTTTTATTATAGTTTTGCATTCTATATACATTAGCAATTATGAATAGCGTGAAGTTGGCTACTGATACTAGTACGGGTAGCACTTACTTTCGATTCACATGTGCTACCTAAAACCGCTTTTTGTACGGCGTATTTTGCCAGCGTAAACATTTGATATGCCATTATTGCTGTTTCTCATGCCAAATATCCAAAATGTATTCGCAGTTGATCGTTTATTGTGCACGTTTTTGATCTTTATTTATTTAAATAATTTATATCACGTCAGAGCGCAACGCTACTTTGTTGCTTTTGTTTGTGGGCGTTAAAAGATTTGAGTGGTTTCTATTATTTTTTGGCTTTTTGTTAAACTCGCTATATTTGTATTTTGGGCGCGTAAACTGTTTGTACACGCGCGAACAAATACTGGAGCAGATTTGATGATAAAATCTCTGTTTGTTCTTGCAGTTCAGCTCCCTGGATCCGCACACGGCTCAGTGGCGCGTGGATCCCTGCCAGCTGGAGGATACGGCCTCTGAAATGGAGGATCCGGTGCGTCTGTTCCATGGTCGTGTCCGTATTGTTTGGGAACACAGACAGCATGCGCTGAAGTCTAAGCTGATGATCACGGTGCTGGGCAAGGGAGAGCAGTGCAAGGATGCAAGCAAGCATCAGTGTCTGAAGATTGGGTAGGTATAAATCGATGAAACCATTGATAATGTCGATTATTGAGGTTATTTATCAGCTTGAAAACTATCAAATTTCGGTACTATGAATGGTTTTTCTAAGAATTTGAACTGAGTTATATTAATTTTCGTTGCTTTGCAGGGATGAACCCATTCTGTGCATCTCGAAGGAACTGGCCTGCGACGGCATACGCCATTGTCCTTATAGCAATGAGTACGACAGCGACGAGGACTACGAGCTGTGCTATAAGCAGCGTCGTCCTGGCGCTGGCACGCTGCCCTCCGCGCTGGAGTCGGATCTGTTCGAGCAATTCGCACTGGAGGTGTTCCGCAATCTATTTGCCTACGATGCGCCCACTGCGCCGGAGGATCTGCCACGCAACAGCAGCAGCAGCAGCAGCGAGGCAGCTGCCACCAACTCCAGCAGCAACTCGACAACGCAACTACGAAAAGTGCACACCAAAGACATGAAGAAGCCGGGTGGCGAGGTCAATGGCTCGCCCAATGCCATTGGCGGGGAGCAGGCGGCGGAGGTGGATGGCAAGGCGCAGGATAATAATGCCACCGTCGAGGGCAACAGCAGCGGAGGTGGCAGCGGCTTCACCCGGCGCAACTCGACGCGCACCGGCCTCCACTCGGATCTGTCCAAGTACGGACCGTGGGGCTATCTAATGCTCGGCATGCTGCTCTGCGGCGGCGCACTGCTCATCTGCGGCCTCTGGGGTACGTTCAATTGTACACTTTTGTAGCCCAAGTAAGACATAGACATTTATATTTATGTGAGTTCTTGTTGCCCGTGTTTGTTCTCTCTTTTTGTTTCGTTTTGTTTCGTTTCGTTTTGTTTTGTTTTGTACTCCCACATCGCGCATGCCACTCAACTTTTGTATCTGTATCTGTTTCTGTATCTGTGTCCGCATCTGTATATATGTGTCTATGCCTAACTTTCGCATTTCGCTATTAACTTGAATACTATGCCACCGTTTCCAACAGTTTCCTGTTGTCGCTTGAGCTCTCACATTCAATCCATACGTACACTTGCAGCATCCGCATCGCAGCACGCTGTGAATAACGAGCGCGAGGCGGCGCTGGCCGCCGCCAATGGAGGGGCCGGCCTGGATCCAGCAAGTGCCACATCGCCGCCCAACTACGAGGAGCTGGACCCGCCACCGGCCTACTCGGTGCTCTTCCCTAATCAGAAGGCCGCCAGCAGCAACACGCTAAATGCGCTGGACGGCGCAGTTGCCAGCACAACAGCCGCAGCAGCAGCAGCAGCGGCAGCAGCAGCTTTGGCAGCAGCAGCAGTTGCAACACCGGCAGAAACAACAACAGAACAACAACAGCAACCACAACAACCAGAAGTACCGGCAACAAACTAGCTCTAAGCCTGACAAGAAGGTCGCCACAATGGCGCATCTGGCAAAGTAGTTTAGGTTTAGGTTCCAACTTCTTTGACTGACTCTGATGCAATTAGTTTAGAAAACCAATTTTTAGTTATAGCTCTTAAGTGTAACTCTATGTATGTTAAATGTTTAACTATGTTAACTGGTCAACCCGATCTACCCTTGATGTCCAGAGTCTGATACATGCCAAGCATGCCGGGCAGACAATCCAATTATCCAATCCGAACCAATTATTCAATTGAAATGTACTACTTATATACGATTGTAAAAAACGACATATTATAACCATAACAACGACAAGTCGCATATTTTTTGTATCTTTGTTAATGTAAAATTTAATGTGATATAAATTTAAAACTTAATAAAAACAACACCTGTATAAGCTTATTTAAATGCAATGCATTTTAAGGTACTCAAGTCGGTGGAAAATTTGTATAACTGCGAATGAGCGAATCCATTTACCATTTGGATTTCAAATCACTTTTAAGAAAATGCATGGTAAAAGTTCGCAACAACCATAACATTAACACAACAGACTACTATTGTCAATTGCAATCCATCGCCAAAGAGCTCAATCGGAGCTGATGATATGTCCACTAGGTCGCATGGTCACCGCACACAGTACTCCCACATAGAGGACGAGTCCTACATCTATGGCCATCCGCAGCTGAACACGCCGAACATATCGGCCACTCTGCAGCACTTTAATTAGCCAAGCTGGATACGGATACTGCAGAACTGACTTCAAATTGAGGCTAATACCTTATGCAGCTTCTTAAGTGATAAGTTAAATACATTACGAACTCAGGTTTAACCATATTTATGTAAAATTCATGCAAATAAACAGAAATTTTAATTACTATTTGACGTGTTTTGGAGAATTCTTTAAATTTGGGTTGGCGATGTATCGATCGGCAATCGACGATATTGGGCTCATGTTATTTATCAAACTGCTGTTAAAGTATGCAGATTGAATAAAATTCAGTATATACCATGCTTCAAACGTTCTGTTAACTCGCTGTTAACTCACTTTAACGTACTGTTAACCCTATGTTAAAGTGCTGTTAACCCTATGTTAACATTCTGTTAACTTTCTGTTAACATTCTGTTAACACTCTGTTAACCGATTCTGTTAACACACTGTTAACATTCTGTTAACGCTCTGTTAACCGACTGTTAACACACTGTTAACGCTCTGTTAATAACAGACTACTGTTATTTACATAGTTGTATAACAGTCGATTGGCTGTTATATTAATCAGCAACTGTTATACTATTTGGCGACTTTCTGCTGTTTCTGTTCGCCTGGTATATTTGGCCAAATTTTGGCATTTGACGCTCACAAATTGGGAAGGTTGAATTCTGAAAACCAAACTTCATTGGCACTGCCCAAATACCAGGCGAACAGAAATCAGAAATCAGCAGAAGGTTGATACATATGGACTCCTAAAAGTATGCTACAGTTTTTTTCTCATTATTTGAAATGGCAACCTAACGATTTCTGTTGGTAATTGTAACCGAATTTTGAATTAAGCCGTAGAAAATTCTGAAAAAAATAAGTGCTCCCATCCTTGCGGTTTTCATCAATAAAAAATTGTCGTTTAATTGTTATACGTTTATTTATTTATTTAAAATTAATTTTTTGGTTTCTTCTTTTTTGTATATATTAATAAATTTTGAATTTAACGAGTGTACTGCTACTTTATAATGGCAGCTTAGTCTAGTTAAACATGAAAAGATAAATGTAAAGAAGCAAACAGACTTACAGCTATTGAACTAATGTATTTATTAAAATTAGGACAATAATTTAATTTAATAAGATATTATGACGAGAGTATCCAATCCAGCGCCCACTTATCAAAGCTCTCAACGCATTGCTGCAACGCCTCCGAAGCAGATCCTATAAGACAGGTCCTCGTCAGTAAAGTAGAGTCGTCTGCATAAGGATAAGGAATTAATTAACTAATAAATAAGATTATATTTATCACGAAAGTGCTTTGTAATTAAGAGAATAAATTTTACCTTTACAAACGTGATGCATTTTGGAATGATAATTGAAATACTTTTAGATAGAAAAATTCCCTCAAAAATAAATAAGCATATATTTTTTACATCGAAGTTTAACATCATTTTGTTTTATTCAGGTAAATTAAAGGGGTCGACAGGAGCTGGGCAGCTTTGTTTCACAACAGCTGGATGTGAACTAGGATGAGGGAGGGATAAGGATAATTTTCACATTTAAATTGCATGTAGTGCTAAATGAGTTAAGTTTTGTTGATTTCATTTTGTTTAGTTTCTTGATTTAAGTTTATTTACGCGTTTGTCGCACTAGATGTATTTTAATTTATATTTTCATACGGTTTGCTTTGTTGATATATGTAAGTTGCACTGATATCTTTGCCGGGTTTCCTTATGTATATTTATGTATCGTATTGTAGATGTATATTTGCTACATTCGTTCTAGATTTATGCCTTTTAGGTATGTCTTTTCATGTTATTCGGGTACGTGTGCACGTTTCTACACCAAATAGTCTATGCATATGGTAAGCAATAACATTCATTATGTGGTTCTCAATCTCAATCCTAATCGTAACTATAACAATATTACACACTAAACAAAATTTAGCATTATGAAGCCAGCCCAATACATTCATCGACTGCAAATCTTCATCTGAATGTTGCCATTATTCCATTTCCTTGGGTTCACTCAGTCAATGAGTTGGGCTGCTAAAATTACAAGCTATATATTATTATAGTTATGGTTTTAGTTTTATAATTGTTAGTTACTACTTTACTTAATTGCCAATTTCAGCATTTCACGTTGCTCGTATTTCAGAGCAAGCGTCCTTTTTGCATTTGCATTTGTTTTGCGTATTTTTTTCTTTAATTACATACTCATAAGATTTGGGCGTTTTCATGTTCATCGACTTCATTCATTTTACACATGTCTTAATGGCTAAATGATCATACATCTATACATACAATATATACTAGGTATTTGCTATATAGATCGTATAGTTAAATGGGTGCTCAAAGTGTTTATTTTTTGGTGCAGAAATTTCTTGTGTCTGTTCTTGTTCTTGTTATTGGTGTAGAAAAACCGTTTAATTATATACTAATAGGCCATAGGGGTACACTTATATTATTTTATAATAATACACCTCGTACAGTGTGTGTAAGTAGTTCAACAACAATGTGGATAGAAAACGATGTTTAATAAAATGTATCTAGTTTTTTGTTCTCGTTTGTTTTGGTTTTGGTTTTTGTGTTTTGTTTTGTTTTGTTTTACTTTGTTTTATTCAAAAGTCATTAAAAATAAATTCAAATTCAAAATTTATTGCACAATTGATGTGCTAAAACTGTTTGGTTTGCTTTGCTTACAGACTACAAATACGATGCTCGATACTCAATAATCAATACTCGTTACACCTTACTCGCTACTCGTTACTGTTTACTCGTTACTCGATACCAGCTATTCGCTACCTTCTCTAGCGCCTATAATATTTAATGCTTATTCTCATATAAAATTGGACGCCAAAACAATTAACAAAAGTAACGAAAAGCCTTACAAATATTTTGAATAAATGTAATTAATTCTCAAGTGCGTTCAAAAGAATTACGCAAATAAATTCACATACTCGTATTAAGTGCAAGTGTGTGTGTATGTGTATGTGTGTATCTGCATCTGTGTGTGCATCTGTATCTGCATGTGTATGTGTGTGTGTATGTGCTGTGTTCTGTGTGTTTGTGGGTTCAGCTCATTTGTTCATGTTGTATGTATTTTCATTTGTTCTTTTCTCAATAAATAAGGCCAGTGGATACGCATACATCATAAAAGTACAATCATAATATTCATATACTAAGTAGTATTCATCTTATGTATATATACAATTTCTAGTGGTTGTTTGTTGTAGTAAAAAGCGCATACATACATACATGTGTTGTTGTAAATATATGTATGTATTCGTATAAGACTAAGTTCTGCATTTCTAGAAGCCGCAACTTATAGAGTTCAAGCCTTATAAATGTTCCATAACTAAACGCTCCCTCTCTCTGTTTTTCTCTCTAGAACCTCCACATATCCTTTCTAAGTTTTGTAAGTATGTTGTTTCCTTCGGTTATGTTTAGTTTAGCTTCAAAGTTGTTGGTATAAAAAATAGAAAAAATTTCGTGGCAATAAAAACATTTTTGTCTCAAATCATCAACTTTTCGATATCCTCAAATAGTTGTAATAAAATCTGCTTAGCTGCTACAGGTTACAAGGGTATACAATGCGTTCGTTTATCTTAACTCTAAATACAATGTGAAACACGGATATGAATGACTTAAACTATCATATAGTTATAAGTATATATATCTATGTATATTGAGTACGCTGCTGATTGCTTAAAAGTTGCTCGAAAATTAGTGATACATATAGTATATATATATATATATCTATGTATGTATTTTGCATATCAAACTACATGCGGCGATTTCTCAAGCGAATTAAAAGCACATTTCTTGATTGTGTATATATATATATTGTGTGTGTGTGTGTGTGTGTATGTGTTTGTGTGTATATGTGGGTGTGTATCTGCGTGTGTCAAAGCCAAAGCTGAGCTGTAGATACTCTTTCCCTTTATCCCGATCCGGTTTTAATACTAAATGCTACTCGTTAGTTCTCGTACTATTCCTAAAGCTTACAATTTCTGATACTTCTATATAAGACGTGCTTCTTGTGGTGCTGTAGTTTTCCAATGGTATGGCGCAGTTGTTGTTGTTGGTGGTTGTGGTGGTGTTGTTGTTGTTATTGTTGTGTCAGACATACGATGAAATGATGCTTCAATGCTCTTTCCCTCACACGTAAACCGAGCCTAAGTTTGAGACGCGAAGACGAGGTGTAGATGCTAGTGCTGCAAAGCTATCGATGACAGTTTCGATAGTATCGATAATAGGCACAATTGATAGTTTTCATTTTTTAAATAGGTCTATGCCTTGAATTTATAAAATTAAAATTAATAATTCAAAGAAAATGCTCGAAAGTTCAGATTTAAGTATCATTAAGGATATGTTTAAAAACTATCGATAGTGCTGATCTACTACTATCGAAATGATCGATAGTTCTGCAGCCCTACTAGATGTCACTGCAACATTAGTCGAGCCCGGGCCAAGTTAACAGGTTGACTGGGCAAAGTTGTGCGTTTGGATTCATTTTTGCTGCTACTCGAGCAAGTCTTTTGGATTGTTTGCTGGAGAGTTCGGCAGTCGCTGTGAGCATAACTAACAATAATTACCATTACCATTACCATACCACGGAAAGGTCCAGCACCATCAGTGCGGAAGCATCAGAGGTCGCGCCGTGCTGGTCAGTCTGTGGTGCGACTTGTCCCCGCCGCCTCCGTACTCGTCGTAGGCCAGCAGTGGCGATATCTTGAGGCCAGTCTTCTCGGGTATGATCTTGAAGTGCGGCTGATCGGCGCTGATCAGCAGTGGCCGCTTCATCGACGAGTGCAGATACTCGTGTCCATGTCCATGTCCATGTCCATGGATCACATTGCTGGAGGCGGCGCCCAGGGGTCGTCGGGTGCTGGGCATATTCATCTTCTTGCAAGGCTCCGGCTTGCTCTCATAGTTCAGCTGACAGTTCTCGGGTGAGTATTTGTTGGGCTTGTAGATGGAGAAGATGTTGTTGATCAGACTCAACGCCGAATGGCCCCCAGCGGAGGCATGATGGATGCCCGCCGTGGGCTGCTGGGTGTGCACACTGCCCAGGGTTGTGTGCTCCGGATAAAAGTTGTTATACTGGTACGAGGGCAGCGTATCCGCTGTCGGATATACCTTATGCCCATAGCCGTAGACTGGCGCCGGTGGCGCTGCGGTGCCATGATGTACTCGTTGGTGGTGCAGCGGACCACCCGTATTCTCAAAAAAAGTAAAAGCGGGCGCATTGTTGGATGACCCACTAGAATCCATCTGCGGCGGCGACGGCATGCCCTCCAGCAGCGACTTCTTGATCATAAGCCTCTCATGCTCCCTGTCGTGCATATCGATGGGCTGGCCATTGTTATAGCAGCGCACATTGACATTCTTGACCTTCAGATTGCTGTGCATGTTGCGGCGCATGTCCATGTTGATGGGACTCGGCGGCTTGTCGAGCTGCTCCCAGTACTTCTCCAGATCGATGTTGAAGTCCTCCAGATCTATTTCAGTGGTATCTGAGCAGCTGTCGTCGTCAAAGAGACTGGGTGGCTGCACTTCCAGCAGCGATTTGCTGCGCGTGGGTCGCTGATAGTGCGGAGCATAGCGTCGCCCGGGACTGTGTAGGCGACTCTGGGCTAGATAGCGCTCATCCTCGTCCAGGAACTTGTCCTGGAGCAACAAACGTTCGCGTTCCGCACGTATAAACTGCTCCAAATCGGTCTCGTAGCGGCAATGCATGTGCTCCTCCTCCTCGGCGGCCGGATGATGACCCGGGCAGTGCGGCCGCCTTGTTGCACGGTGCTGTGGCTGGCGGTGGCAGCAATAGTCATCTGTGGCACAGCAGCAGATCACCGTGGGTGCTGGCAAGCGCTGACTGCGTCCCACAGCCGCTCCCAGTCCCGCACGATGATCTGCCTCTGCGCGCTCCTCAAACAGCCAATCCGCGGGGGAGCGCTGACTTCGATTTAGATTCCTGTTGCTGCCAACGCCGGCACCGGCGCCATAGACATCCTGCCGCCGCCTGGAGCCGGCATAGATATCATCCAGCAGGCACTTGGCGCTGGTACACTGCTCCCGTGCACAGCAGCTGTGTGCCAGGGTGCGCTCATCCAGGCTGTTGCTATAGAGCATATTCATGGTGCGCCTGTACGCCTCTCGCTTCTCCCGACGCGTATTGGACGCGGGTGGCAGCTCGTAGTCGATGATATCAAATGGCATTGTCTTCGAGGAGGCGCTGAATGAGTACGACTTGGGCACACCCGCTCGATTCTTCAGTATGGATGTCGTGGCAGCTGGCCCTGTGCCGCCCGACTCAAACACATTGCCCTCGAAGCAGCAACTTTGGGACTTGGGATATTGAAACTCCTTGCAGCTCTTCGAACGCTGCAGTCCGTAACCGGGCGAGCCCTCACCCTCGCCGCGACGCTCCCGCATGGGCAGCACATCCTCTGCATACTTCTCGTCCTGCTCGCGTATGTCGCGCAATATGCGATTGCTATAGCTGCCATACTTGAGGCAATCGGGCACATAGTCCTCGTCCAGATCGTCGGAGCGATTCGAGTAAATGTTGTCCGTGTACCAGGTGGAGTCCAGTTGCTTGGGCTTCGGCTTTGCCAGCAGCATTCTGTCCCGCTTCGACTGGCGATAGCTCTCGAAGCAAATGTTCTTCATCTTCTCCAGCTTTTGCTCGCGTATGCGCTCCCAGTTCTCCCAGTTCTTATCGTTCTTATTGCGGCCGGACAGTATGAGTATGTCCTTGTCCTTGTCCCAGGTAAAGCCACCATCTGCATCGCTGTACTCGATGTTGAGACGCTTAGTCTCGTGGCCCGGCGATGACTGTGACTGTGTCTGTGAGTGGGTTGTAGGTATGGATACGGGCATGGAGCTGCTACTGGTTAAATTGTTGTTATCGGTAACTACTATTCTAATTCTACGTTTGGTCTTGTCGCCTGCTCCTCCCGCACGCGACGATTGCATCGATGATTTTGCAGGCGGCTCTTCCTCTTCTGGCTGTCACACCTCCTGCAGATACTTGTTTGGGCAGTAGCCCTGGCGATTGTCCGCTGAACGCACCATCACCATCCCATTGACCTCATCGCCAGTCTGTAAACAGGGAAAGAGGGGGAGAAAGCGAGTAATTCAGAGCTCAGATCAAGGACAGGTAAGTATACGGTTAGAGTCTGTCTTAGAATCGATGGCACTAGCGATGATTGCTGTAAGTGTCTATCGATAATATCGATAAGCATTCAAAGGCCTACTTTAGACATAAAATTAAAGAGTTATAACTAAATTTTCTCTTTCGACTACTTTTATTATTTTCTAAGTTTCATAAGTTGTAATGTACTCGATACTATCGTTAGTTGATAAATTCTCTACAGGAAGTATCGATAGGCATAAAAAGAAATGCTTTAGAAATTAAATTGAACAGTAATAACTAATTTTTACCTTTCGACTGTGGATTATAAAACTAAACACACTTCATTTATTGTTTTCCAAATTTAAAAAAAAAGGAATTTTTTCGATATTATCGATAGTTGATAAATTCTCTATATAGTGAATTATTATGGTTTCAATTTATCTTTATTTGACTTATTTAATGCTTACTTAAGATTGAAAGTATAAGTTAACATGAGGAATTAATCATGGCTGCCTTCAACTAGATCTATGTCTTCTAAGCTCATAAGTTTATAGTGTTGTTATATTTTGTTGCTCACCTGGATGACAATCTGATCTCTGAGCAGTGTCATGCTCTCGCCGCGTTCGCCATCGGATACCTGCAGATTGTGGGTCACCTGGAGCGGCTTCTCGTTGGCATTCAGGCGCACACAGTACTTGGATGGAAAGAAGCCAACGCGTCCGAGCACCTTGCCCTTCCACCAGTCCGGATCGGAGGTATCGATGACTGTCACCTGCAGTGGGGACAAGTTAAGCAACCGCCATTAGCACTCCTTGTCCTCCGCTGCTTGTCCTTGCAAGGACATTGGCAGAACAATAGCTGCACCATGGCTAATGCATATGTAAATATCTCGCACAATTTGCCGGCGGCCGTGGGGGGCGTATGCGCACTCGCAATCGCAATGGCAATCAGAAAGTGTACACAATCCCCTTCCGCCCTAACTATTATTTTTATTTTTCCCCATTTTTTTCTTCTGTGATTTCCCATTTGCTTTGCTCTGTGTACATAATAAAAATGCGCTGTGTACATTATAAATGAACCTGATTTTTTTTTCTGGATTTTTTCTGCACGTATTGAACGTATTGTTATATATTTATACAAACATATACCTATGTATGGATTGTATATACTATGTTTGTGTTTATTTGTGTTTTGATTTTGTCTAGGCAATTTCCTGAACTGCTTTTGTTCTGTTTTATGTGTGTGGTTATGTGTGTGTGTGTGTGGTAAATGAACAGTTTAGCGGATTAAACAAAGCGCTTTATTTATTTATTTACTGCATGAAAAAATATGTGCGCAGCATATTAATTCCTTATATCTATAGCATACAAAATGTACACCCAAGATCCTGTTTGAACAATAGATTTATTTTACAAGGCTGTCAAAGATGGATTTGCTATTTATTTTGAGTTTGTAAGCTGAACTTTTTTAATAACATTTTAGATTCGGAGGAATATAATACGATTAATACTCGCATATATTCAATCTACAGTATTACGGAAATACTTGAGCTTGGCCTAACTGATTAACTGATACATACAGCCAAATCCGTATAAGCTGATTTTTCCAGAATAGTTGCACAATAGACGGGATATTTACTTAAGAGTGTGTAAAATGAACGGAAAACTGTTGTATGAAACTTTCTTGTTAATAAGAAAACCTACATTATTATTATATTTATTATAACCTACAATAAATATTAATAGAACTCAAGGGAATATAGTTGAAAACACATTTTATGCATCAGTCTTTAAAATACTAATATTGTATATTTTTAACTTTTGTGGCTTTCGAATAAAAATGAGAAGAAAATCATTGATTTTATTGATTGCCATGAAAGAATCAGGTTTTGATTAGGATAATCAGGATTAATTTAGTACCAAAAACAGTTTTGAATCAGCTTTCAAAACTCCCTTGAACAATGTTCTTGCAATCTTCTGTATATAGTTTAGATATTTTGAGATAGATAGATAGGATTGTCTTATTATATCCCTATAATCTTATGGTTATTCGGAACCAATTATCCATAAAAGGCTTGTATTAATATTGCTTACCTTATAGCCCGCCTTGAGGTCCAGTTCATCGGCATGCCGCGCCTTGAAGTTGTAGAGGATGACGTACAAATTGGTGGGCAGCAGACGATGCGATTTCTTGAAATTGGAATGACGTTAGAACTCTCTAATAATGTATATTACCATATTGCGCATAATTTGGAACAAATAAACCACACACAGAAAGAGAGAAATAGACAGAGAGAGAGAGAGAGAGGGAAACGAAAGATACGAAAAGTGGGAGCCAACGGAAAGGGGGAATACCTGGGCATGTCTTACTGGAGATAGGCATGGCGATGTGCTGGCCGATGACTGCGACTTTTCCATTTCATCGGGCAAATCGACGCTGCCGCCCCGCATGCCACGTGTGGCATAGAGCAGCTTGCGGCCCGGATGCGAGGGGCTCGAGGGCGCTGTAATGGATATGGATGTGAGAAGGCAGCGTTAATGGCCAACTGGGATGGCATTTAAGACATGCAACACACACAAACACACACTCTCAATGTGGTTGTCTCAGTTAATTGAATGCACGAATGATATAAAAGAACAAGATACAGATACATAGATATAGATATAGCAGGAAAGTAAAATTTATAGAGGCATTGTGCTGGAACATAAATCGAGCTGAAAGCACGTGACATACGTAGCTGAAAATTCAAATGAAAGCCTTAAGTTGAAAATATTCAAGAGCTACACGAACATGAATTTAATTGTTGTATGACTGTGAATGTGAGTGGAACTTTTCTTCAAATTTTAATTTTAATTTTAATTTTTAATTCAAATTCAATTTCGTCTACTTTCGTCTAGTGCTACGAAAAAGGTTAATCTAAATACTTGTACTACTTATAATATAACTACTTTAAACTGGAGGCGTGTGGACAAAATTAAGCAATTGTTATTAAAGTAATTCAAATTTTATTCTTTTTGTAGTTCCATCTTCGTGTTTTGCTCGATCTAGATCATTGAAAAGGCTTTCGAACCAAGGATAAGAATCAGAGTAGAGTAGTTAGAGTTCTAATTGACATTGAGTTGGGTGCTGAATGCCAAAACGGGTGTACCCCATTTAGTAGGATAAGTTTAGTATTTTGTTTTTGTTTTTTTATTTGCTGGACTTAATCTTTTTTTTTTTTTTTGAGGTTAGGTGCAACTCCGGTCGGTGTAGATCGGTGACGGGAGCGGGGAACTGGTTACTGGAACTACTTACAGTGCAGCCGGCTGTTGTTCGATGGGGGAGTACTGTGCTCCAGATGGCCTCCCGAGCCGCCATGGTAATACCCGCTGGATGTGGAGGCTGCCGTCGCCGGCAGATGCGGGCCCCCGCGGCGCCTGAACTGACCATGAAGCTCCGAGGATTCTGGTGAGTCCAGGCTCAGTGATTTCATGCGTAAGTTCAACTTTTGGCGGCGCGGTGAGTGCGGTGCTGTTGTTGTTGTTGTTGTTCATGTTGATGTTGTTGTTATTGTGTTTTTTTGATTATAATTTGGATCAAGTGTCGGTTTTGTTGTTGTTGATGTTATGTTGGACAATAACGCGACAGACACAACATGAGTTTTGGTCATACAAAAAAAGCAATAAAATGTTGAAAAAAATTTGCAATTTAATTTCGTTGGATTCAGAATTTCGTATACGTATCTAAGCAGCTACTGCTCTAAGAAAATAAACCCAAAAACTGAAAATCAAAAAACAATTCTTTTTTTTTTTGTAAATTTGTAGCTAGAACAGAAATGGAGACAAAAAAACTAAAACATTTAGTGTCCTTTGAAGAGCTTTCAATAGGACATAGAATATAGAAAGATATGTACGAGTATATTTGCAACAGAGCAACATTGAACACGTTTAAAGAGACAGCAAGTGTATCAGGTGTTATATATATATACATATATGTATATATTATTTTTTTGAGTGTATCTAGGCGCCCCGTGCCAGCTGCCATACAAGAAAAAGTAGTAAACTTTCCAGTGCGTGTAGTTCAGTGTAGATATATACAAAAAACACATTGGACACAATCGAGAAGAAAGTTGGAGCATTCTTAAAAATTTGTAATATTTGAATAGAAGATTCTCTTGACTCACTCAATTCGAATCTGCAATATTGAATTATATATTTTATTGGTGTTTGTTGTTCATTTGTTTTTATGGTATTTACAACAATCATAAAAACATACAGAAGTGTGCATTAATAAATGACTAAAATACTTTAAAATACATTTAATTGTAGCCTTAACCCACATTCATGCTACTTTAATGATACAATATTTAGAACTGCGATTAACTAATGTATATAATATAATTGAGTAATTTTATAGTATTAGTTGAGTATTTTATAATAATTACTGTGCTGCATGTTAGATTCATTTACGATCTAATTTAAACACTACGTTTTATAAGGCTTTCTGTGCTAGTGTGTTTAGGTGAGGCTTAAGAAATAAAATAAAAATAAATTAAATGAAAAATTCCAAAGTTTAATGGGTGTCAACCAAGCAGCAATTGTTGTTGCTGCAGTTGAGTAGAGTTTTGGTTTATTTTTGTATTATATGCGATTCAATTCAGACGCACGCGAAGTTTGGTCTTGGACTCATCGCGGCTGGGCTCAGGACTCTTCAGGATGGTTCTGGTTAGCATCAGGGGCTCGCCGAAGGGACGCGCAATGTCGGTTTTAGCATTTGTTGCTGCTGTTGACATATATAATGATTATAGTATAACATTATCTCGAAACGCAGAGCGTCGATGGTTAGTTTTTATTATGTCGCTGAGTTCTTGTGTTGTTGTTATTGTTGTAGCGCTGCTTGGCTTAGCTGGATTGGACTTTGGGGAGGGGGCATGCAGAGGCGAATTGAAACTAATTAAGTTAAACGAAGACAAGCCAAAAGTATTAAACATTAAGACGCCAGCGTTCATGCATAAAACAGCGAACAGACTCTGTCCGGGGGCTAAATGTAATAGAGCAGAAAAAATAATCCCAGTAAAATAAGTGAACACGGCCTCCAACTTGCCAGCTGTAAACTGAAAGCTGAAACTGAAAACTCTAGCTGCCAGCCCCAAGCAAACTCGACCAGGCCAAAAGAAAACATGCAAAAAAAAAAAAAAAAAAGCAAACAAGGAAAATCCGCGTCGCAGTTCCAGTCCAAAAAGCAACGCAAAGAAAAAAGGAATTGTGTGCCACAACAAATTTTAGCATAATTATGTTGCAGGATCCTTGGACTGAAGTGGGCAGCATCAGCAGCAGCAGCAGCAGCTAAGCAGCCGAAGACAAAAACTTGGCCAGCTCTCGTTCCCTCTGCCCTCTTGGACACCGAAGACCCCCTCTCGAAGATTGAGAATGCCATTAAAATGCGGCCAGACATTAAGCATAAATGAACTCGGCTCAAACTTGAGCACAACTTCAATTTCGCGCACTGCAAACTGTAAACTGCAACTTGCAACTTGCAACTGTGCAACATTTGTGTGCCGTCGTGCAGCACAGTCTTTTCTATGGAACCCTGCAAAGGATCTTATAGTTTTGTCACGAAATGTGTAGCGCATTGAAAGAGACGTGTTTGAACTTATAAGGACTATATGGTCTTGATCAGGACACTGAGCGAACTTAATATAAGTCCACTCCTCCCTTTCCCAGTCTGGAAGTTATAAATAGAACAGTACAGTCAGTAACTTAGAACATATGTTAGAACTGACAGAATGAAATCATTTTATCTCAGGGATAGAAATTATTGATTAAGGATCGAGTTACTTTATGTAAAGCATTTCAATTTTACTCTCTAGATATCTTCCTTTAACTTTGTTAAGCTCATTATCAGTCTAATAAATTTGATAAGAATCGGAGCAACGTATCTTAAAATTGCTGTAAGAAGGATCGTTCACAACCTTTATTGTTCTATCAGGTGTCGCTAAGAAACTCAACAATAAGGAGTTTCAGAAACTATATCCTATTAATTATATTGTATTCACTTTCTTTAACATCCATTCTTTTCAATTTCTTCTACCCTAAGCTCGAGCTTGCTCTAATACTACTCTACTGGAGGGTATTTAATCTTCGTCCCTACGAGGATAATTTTTCCTGCTCATTTTTTTGTTCATATAGTACTTGACAATGGTGCGCAATTTACACGGCACAGCCGCTGCAAATTGTTTCTTTAGTTTCTTTCAATGCTCCCCGAGACTTGAGTCCTGGCTCCTGTCGCAGAAGGCAACTCGGCCATGTATACAAATTATGCCAATGTGCCTTGGCTTGTAATTGTTGCTGTTGTTGCTGTTGTTGTTGTAGTTGTTTTTGCTGTTGCTGCTGCCGGAAATGAGCCGTTTGCCTGAAGTGTAAACTGGGTTAAGACTAATTGGCGTGCTGGGCCATTGTTGAAGCAAAGTTTGCATTGCGACGTGTCTAACTGGAAATTAAAGTAAATGAAATGCATTTTGGTGTGCACTTACTTATGTAAGGTGAAACATTTAACACACACATACACGCTCGCACACACACACACACAAAACAAGACAACACTTAGAGATCGCAGTCAGTAGTGCTGCAAAACTATCGATGACACTATCGATAGTATTGTTAGTGCGCTCTTCGGTGCTCGCCATCGCACTGTATCTAGTTTGTCTTTGATTTCTTGTAAATAAACCTTTAATAAGTCTTCATTTGCTTTCATATTCGTAAGCTTAAACATGAAGATTGCAATACCCTAATTGAAAACTATCGATAGTATCGAAACTAACTATCGAAACTGCTACTATCGAGAGTTTTGCAGCACTATTAGAGATCGCAGGCAGCAATGACAATTAATAGATGCTAAATGCGACTAAACATTTATAAAAACATCGAATTGGAATAAAATGCAGTACAATTCCAAAAAGAACGGTTGCTTGTTCGAATTGTTGTTGTTGTTGTTGTAGTAGTAGTAGTAGTTGTTGTTGTTGTTGATGATGAAGCTAGAATAGTTCTGGTTGTTGTTGCTGCAGCTGTTGTTGATGCTGCTGTTGCAACATTGCTGTTGATTGCAGCATTGTCAAACGAATAGTTGCCGCACAAATCGATGACTGAATGAGTTGTACGTTTCGTACGGATACAAGGAGAAGGTGTTTCAAAGTAGTCGTGTGGATAGTGGTGGTAAAAGTGATGGTGGTGGTGGTGCTCTTGTTGTTCTTGTTGTTGCTGTTGTTGCTGTTGTTGGTTGTATGTCACGTAATTACTTTCTGGCAATGAAATGGAGCGATGTTGCTGCTGTGACGAACGCTGCTGTCGCATGCGCCCAAACCCGGACAATGGTCGAAATCCGGCAAATAAACGACGACGCACTCCAGGATCATTCTGCAGATAGCTGCAGGATTGCTGCAGTTGTTGTTGCTGTTGCAGTTGCTGATGTGCTGGCGATGCCTGTTGTTGCTGCGGTTGCTGCTGGTATGAAGATGTTGCTGCCACCAATTGCTGCTGCTGCTGCTGCTGCTGTTGTGAGCTGGCCGTGTAGTAGTTAATGCCAAAGCCGCTGCTGATGTACGCCGAACTGGACATATTTGAGACGGGCGCATAGGGCGCACTTAGCCGTAGATCTTTGTTGTTGTTGTAGTCATTGTGTTTTGGTTTTTATTTTGATTTTTTTGGTTTATTTTTGGTTTTGGCAAGCGGAACAAAAGTGGCAAAAAGATGACACGAAAAAACATTTTTGTGTGTGTTAATTTCGAATTGTTGCACAATCAATAAATTAAATGTCATGTACGGGGGCGGGTATCTGTGTATTCAGTAGACAAATTGAGGCATAAATTCAATACATATAATCCTATTAGGATGCCACACACTAATCTCCGTTTAATTGTGTTGCAATTATATTCGAATTGGGCAAATTATCCAATTTGCTTTATAGCTGCAACAAACCATAAAATATTGTCCACAAACCGAAACAGAAACTAAGACTGAGTTTGAGTTTGAAGGCGGCTGGCTAATAATGTGTGTTCAATTGGCAACAAGAATGGCCAAGGCCACAACAGCAGCTTCAACCAATCAGCAACAAAAGCAGAGAGACGCACTCTTTCCTAATTGGAATCTGTAGCTGCAGAGACCACAAGGGAATTCAGTTGCACTTGCAGTTGCAGTTGCAGGTCAATGTTGTGGCAAGTGACGAGGCTGGCGTTAATTATAAGGCCAAAATGCTACTGGCCTGGCTATGTGGCAAGCAATGCGCTCGAGTGCGACTAACTGAGCGACAGATTGCAAATAGGCATCGCAATTTAATCTGATTGCCCCCAGCGGGTTGCAAAAGCCACCCCAGCCTTCTCGTGCCCCCCTTCAACGCAACTCTCCATCTGTGTGAAAATTGTGTTGCCAGCTCGCTGCGTCGATTTTCAATTGAAAATCATTCTTGCATGGTTGCCATTGATATTGTTACTGGGCACACACACACTCCTACATATGCATTAAGGAGCCATAGGTAATGTAATACCCTTCCAATCGCATTGAACCCTTCGAAAAGTTCATCATCATTTGAATAAATTAGTTATTAATTAAAAAATAAATAAATAGCATAAAAACATTCTATTGTTTTAACCCACATAAGGTAATTTAATATCCTGTCAAATATTTGGCATAGTTTTTCATTGATTTATCGAATAATTACACTATGCAACGAATTAAAATCGTTTTTCCCGGATTTTAGAGGTGAATAGCAATAGAAAACAATCAATTAAATCCCAAATAACACCTAAACCAATAAACTTATTAAAAAGTCCTGTATGGTTGGTTGATTAGCTATTTCAAAAAAGTAAACTTTTTTAATATCATCGAATTAAGTTTGGAGTTATTTACAGATATTTAAAGCAACTTTTTTTTGCAAACAAGCTCTTTTTATTCCGAATTCTATTTCAAAATAAATTCCACTGAAATATGTGCAACCTATTCTCAGCAATGCCTAAAAGTATGCAACACTAGTTTTCCGTGGAATTCATGGGAATGTGAAATTGGGAACAGGGATTATATTTTTGTTGAAAATCAGATTTCACATAAGGATTGACTTCAGTTATTCGGGGAAAAAACATGTTGCACAATGTTAATAAATAGAAAAAGTGTCTAATTAAAAAAACATTCTATTTGCATTTTCATTAGTAACTTGACCTAGAGCCGTCAAAGTTTTTCATTAAAAATGATTTTCAGAAAGAAAAAAAAAACGCTCTAAACTAATAAAGCGTATTATTGGAAAAATATTTGTTGTTATAAAGTTTATTATTAAGGCATATATTATTTAAATTGAACGCAGTGTATATAAACCTCGCCGTGTCACGAAAAGTTATATTCAATTGTTATTTGGGTCATGATAATAGATACAACGAGAGAAATTCGTTTGAACATGGCAGGAGTTCGCATGAGATGTTCCACAGCACACACAGGGGAAGCACATAACACACTCACACACTCACACACACGCACACACACTCATTCATATGCAAGAAGTCTAAAAGTCAAATAGTTATTTAATAAATGACCTATTTAATTTTTAATTACCAGTATTTATAGTTGAAAAGGCTTTAAATACGTTATTTATTTAAGTTATGTACTAGTATCAGTGTGAGTGTGTTTTGTGTTGGAAAATGAAAATGATTTGAAAATATCGCATGATTAGCATATACAAAATACCAAATATAAATACTAAATACGGAATAATAGTTGCTAAATATGGCTAATTAAATGCTGATGCTCTTAAACGCTATTCGCTAGTAAAAGCTACAATTTTTGCTATTTTAAGCAATTTTTGGGGCTGGCGCATAATGCCAAATAAAATACATGTCTAAATTTATACACAAAATGCATGGCTACATTGCTCTGTGTGTGTGTGTGAGTGTGTGTGTGTGTGTGTGGGTATGTGTGCTTGTCTGATATGTTGACATTGTTCGTATTTGGCCAAAATCTAAATCGCAAGCGTAGGAGCAGCAACGGCAAGGCGAAGCAACGGGGCGTATGCGCAATATGTCTTACAGTTAAGTTTGTTCAACGAGAATGAAACTGTATTTGAAATAGAGTATGCAATCAATATATATGTATGTTATATAGATACTAATGCATGAATGTGTGTGTGAGAGGCTACGAGTACAAAGGATGCGCTAATTGGCGATTATACACAAGTGCATTTAACAGAGAGTTCAGGTGATATATTATTTATTATTTAAAGGACTTGCACTCAGAGTGAGCCTTGATCGTTGCTGTGATTGTGTGATGAAATGAGCACGAGTTTTCAACTATTTTTGAACTGCCGTTATAGGCATGTGTGTGTGTGTGTGTGTGTGTGTGTTTGTATCTATGTGTGTAGTTACAATACTTTCAACTTTGCTTTTATGTATTTAGTTGAGCTTGAATTTTGGAGTTCAACGAAACGAAATGAACAAATGTTGGCTGGATTGATTGGCTGACTGGACATTGTAAGGATATCAAAGAAAAACAGACAGAGAGAGAGAGAGAGAGAGACAAAGAGCAAAGGGTAACCGAGAAACTACAAACCATAAGAATGTCAAAGCAATTGCAATAACTTAAAAAAGTATACGAGAAAAGAGTTTATGAAATTATGAGCAGCGTTAGATAGAGAGAGAAGTAACAACAAGCTACTTTGTTGTAATTATTTTTTTTCTGTATGTCTTTATTTTTTTTGCGGACCTGAGCTACTAGAGATATCTTGGGTGGGCACCGGCAGGCCGCCACGCTGCTGCTGCAGCTCCTGTTGTTGCAGCTGCACGCCCAGTATGGGCATGGCCACCGGCGGGGGGCGCACACCGCGGCCGGCCCGCACCGCTGCCGCCTGTGCCACCGATGCCAGGCTGCGCTGGTGTTGTTGCTGCTGCTGCTGCTGCTGTTGGTGGTGTTGATGCTGCTGCTGCTGCTGCAGATGTTGCTGGTGCGGCTCCTGCACCAGCGGCTCCGGCACATTGACGATGGGTATCTCTGGAGCGGGGGCTCGTTCGGGCCGTTCGATTGCCACCGAGAGCGGCTGTAGCGGCAAGGGGGCGCTCGGTGCTGCCACTCCGACTCCCATTCCGATTCCGACTCCAACGCTGCCGTCCAGCGTTTTGCCCGGCACGTGGACGGATTTGTCGGCGGCTGGAATATGCCCGGATTTGAGTTCGCCGGCTTGTTTCAGCACACGGTAAATTTGATCGATTTCGGTTATTTCTTTTTTGGGTGCCGTGGCATTATTTAAGTTGATTAGTTGCCGTTTTTGTTTTTTTTTTTTTTTTTGGTTGGTGGTGGACGTGGACGTGGTCGTGAACAGTGTTGGCCAGTTTTGGTTGGGTTCAAATTCAAATACGATTTTGTTTTGATTTGATTTTGAGATTTTGATGATGTGCATTGAAGTGCATTAGTTAAATTTAGCAAGTGGTTGTTGATCGGTTCGATGAGCATCGATAATTTAGTCATGGGGTCGGATTTTTGGTTAATGAATGCAATTGGTAGCTTAATGAAATTTCATATAGTAATGTGTGATGATCAGAATTTCGATATCAGAAATTCCACTATATACTTTAGATACTTTAGTTAACATTAATTAAACTCCACTCTTTGCATAGTTCGCCTGCTCGAGCGCTCAGGATGGGCACTGTGTGTGAATGTTGTTGGTGTGTGTAGTATATGAGAGAGTTAAAACTAACGACATATTGTTGATATCCTCTAAAAATGTTACCAAACTCTAGATGTGTGGTCGGGTTAACCGATTCTTACAGTACCCACAAAAGATATATTGATAAAAGTTATGTGTACGATGTGAAAACGATAGCTAGTGAATGTCTTTGTGGGAATCTGATTGATCTTACAATGTTGTTGTACTTGTTGTTGTTGTTGTTGTTGTGGCAATAAGATATACCTTATGTCAGCTCTATAACATGCTCCACTACGCAATCTTATTGTTGTTATATTTTGGATTTAGTCAAATGATCAAATAAATCGAAATTTCAATATGTGTTTTATTATGTGTTCTTTTTATCAAAACTCTTTGTACGCTTTGTTTAAAGCTTTTCCGATATTTGGTGTGAATTTTTCATCCCTACGATAATTAATATGTGAATGGGTTTATGTTGAGCTGAGTGTGGTATTGCTGAGCTTGTTTTTTATTGTTATTACAATATAATGTAATAATATTGTTCATAGTTGTCTCGCTAATTAGGTGAATCAAAGCGCAACAATCAATCATTGCAATAACCGATTAAGAAACCATAAAATCAATAGCGATAATAGTATTTCAATAAACAAATCAAAAACAATATTCAAGCGCATGGCAATTGAGTATCTTTGCGCATACAATATAAGTATAGGTATCATATATACTATATAGAGTAATACATTCGGTACCTAGTTGCGCAATGCGATTGATGAGGGGCGTCTTTTGACGGAATTTCGTATTGGGCACATTCAACAGATTTGCGCTTTGATTTTGTTCATCGGCTCCTGTTGGCCCAGTCTGGGGGCTAACGGACTCCTGTGGCAATGCTTTATGGGTTTATAGTATTTTTTTTTTGTTTTTTGTTTTTTGGGGAAGAGGATTTTATATTTGATATATATTTATACAGTATTTCTTGTCAGTTAACTAATATTCTTGTGTTTTTTCATAAGACCAAATACACAGTTCGAGATATGCGTAAGCGAGGATAAAGCTGATAGATTTCTTTCAAATTTCCAATCAATTAATCTATGAATATTTATAAATGTGTGTATTGCAGGTGTGCATTTCTTTTAACAATCCGTAGTAGTTACTTAAGAATCTATAAAATAAATGTAGGTGTTTTTAGGTTACAACGTTTTTGCGTTTAGCCGCAGCCAACTTAATGTGCATAAGTGATTTTGGTGTTGCCAGATCACTGAAGTTACAAGTCTGCCAGTGTTGACTAGTACAGAAATGTAAATATAAATTTCAGAGTATATATACAAATTAATAAATAAAACTGTTTTAATTTTTTAAATATTTTTTTTGTTTTTCAAGATTTGTTTTTCAACCAAGACTGCTCACATAAACGAATTTTAGAAGTTAGAAGTTATCTACAATAAGTTATAACTATTTCCAATAAGCTTCCATTCCGAATAGTTTGCAATATTTCATTTTATTTCTATATAATCACTTGTTGGTTTAAGTTTTATAAACTTCTATCATCAATATTAATAAATTTAATAAATAACTGAAAATATAGTTTTATTTTGTTGATTTCAAACCAAAAAGCAATTGTTTTTGCTTTTAAAACTTGTGTTCAAATATGCCTAAAAGTGAAAACTTTTCAAATCGAATATTATAAACGTTTTTCGGAATTCAGAACAGCCTAAAATTGCGATTTGAATCGTAAATGGCAGCAGGCGTCCGTATATTTATATGAATTCTACACAAATCCTTTAAATGTTTAAAATTGTTTTTAATTAGAGCCCAAAGCTCAGCGCATGAACGTTGTAACTGTTTCATTAGTTGAGTGTACGCCGTAAGCGGCAGTCGTAAACGGAATTAATCCGACAGGATACAAGTAATTAGCGGTCAAAACTAGTCGGTTTACCACTTAGATCTTAAACGTGGTATTAGTATTAAGCTGTGCAATATCATAAAATAAACAAACTAGCTGGTTTGCCAGTTGAAATTGCTTGGAATTTTATAGTTAAATTCGTTGCGCTTACGTTTATTTCGAGCTGTGTAGAAAAGCCTTAAGCATTTTATGTGATAGCAGCAAAAAAATATTGTTGATTGGCCCCCTCGATTCGTACCTCTAACATAGTATGATAAAATATGTATTACATATTTCACGCTGCCAACGTTCGATGAACAACAAAGAACATAAGCGTACTCATCGAAGCCACAAATCATATATCCTACGCACAAATTGTATAAAATGAAATATTTGACATACAAAAAGGAAGGGAAAATCCAAACTAAAAATATATACCACAAAAAAAGAAAAAATGTCCTGTTGAAATTTTGCGAATTGTGGCAGAAATCAGAAATGACGCAATCAGTTTGTCCCAAGAGTGGCATAAATCCATTGTAAAATAAAAGAAGAGATATCAACTGATATAGTAGTACGCTGCCACAAACAAAACAATCAAATCAATACACGCAGGATGCGCTCCTGTACAATTTTGACAGGATTGTTGCTGGCAGCAACAACAACTTTCACTGCTGATGTTAACTGGTTCTGGCTTTGGTTCTGGTTCTGGTTCTGGTACTGGTCGGAACGTGGCATGCAATCGGTTGGAAATAACCAGGTAAATGGGCAGCCCAGACCCAGTTTGTGGGTCATATGGCCACGGACAGGACCACAGGAACACAGGAACCAACTCAAGCAGGACATGGGCAACAACATGGTGGTGTGACCAGGCCATGCAAATGCATTTCTTGCTAATACAAATTCGACAACTTGCAGTTAGTCCAATCAAAACGAACAAACAAACAAACAAACCAAATGAAAATAAAAACAGAAAGCAAAAATACAATTCAATTTTTAGCATAAACACTTAAGGGCTTGCTGGCTGCTTTCTTATGTATAGTAGGTACTAAAAACCCATGGCGCCTATGGGAAGTCCTTAATGTACAGTTGAGGACATTAGTTATGATACAGGCTCTGGCTATGGCTGTGGCTCTGGCTCACGTAGCATATCACAAGCATATTGCAGTGTTATTGTATTTAGTTAGAGAGGGGACGGTCGGGTGGATTAGCGCGTGATGAGCGTTGAGCATTGTGTGCGTGGAAAATACTCACTTTCTTCCTCGATATCAACACGGTTCTCCAGCTCCGAAGTGCTCTTCTGGCGACGCAGCAGCTTCTGTTTTGGCTGGCAGCGTGGCAAGTTTGGGGCACAGTCGCCATGGGCATTCAGCTTGCAAATGCGACATCTCAGGCCCTGACGTGTGTGGCCTGTGTACGTAAGAATTTTGAAAGTCTGTTAAAACCTGTTGCCAATTTAAAAGCCACCCAATTATGTTGTGTGTGTGTGTTATATATAATACGCGCCTCTCAGTATTTGCGAGCAGACATCACAGGCCGTTATCTTCTTGTACGTGTACTCCTGCAGATGATGGCTCCCATCCAGATTGGGACGCAGTGACTCCGATGGGGCATTCGAGGCACCATTACGCCTGTGGAGAGTGCAATAGAGATGGTGTCAGTAAGCCTGTCTTGCTCTTGGCCCAAATAATGTTATATATATATATGTATGCCCAAAACGATACGAATAAAATAAATATTTTACTATACAACTCAATTCAGAAAGTGTGATAAATGTTGCGCCTTTGCTTTTGCGCCCTTCGACAATAAATGTCATTATTATCTCAACCACAATACAAAAATGTTTATATACAACACATATATACATATATTATACATATAAATCTGTCTATGGGAGCATTTTACATACCATATTAATACCGCAGTGTGAATTTGCATTTATATATACATGAGGGCTGCTTTTGTTGTACTTATTATTCTATGTATTCTATATACTCGTAAATATGCACAATGACAACACCACACAATGCAATTGCACAATGAAAATGGACATTAATCACAGTCCCCTGTTTCAACTCCAAAAGTGTGGCACACAATAACCATGTGTTGAAAATTGTATAAACAATTTAGTTATTTTACGTGAGTTAATGTTATTTATTGCGAATATACTATATACACACATTCTACATCAGGATAACCAGCTGCGTCGATTTGGTTCTGTCCGTCTTTGTATACTTTTAATTTGATATACCCTTTCGCAGTTTGGAAGCAACGATTAGGAAGTTTGGTTTATATACATATCCTTCAATAGGACAATGAGTACTTCCCTCTTTTGCCCTGTTCTTCTAGGTACATTCTCTATTCCATCTAATCTCTCAGTTTTCAAGCAATGCTTATGAAACCTAAATCACGTTTAACCTGGAAAAATAATCCAATCTTCGATCATTTTATAAGAATATTCATATTATAGATACTATCATCATAACATGTTTTATATTTCAACTTTGAACAGCTTAAAGAAACTTTTACGTTTAAAAGTTTAAGCAATCAACAATTCAATAGAAATTTAGAAAATACTTAAAGAAATACTCGTTTGTATATTATGTGTAGAACTAGAACTAAGAATATTGACTTTCATCAAAATATTGTCCAATTTTCAATTACAATTGGTAAGAAAATGTATTCTCTAAGAAGTATGAAGACTTTGAAAACTTTAAAATATTGATAATAAAGATAGTGACTTCGATATTCTTCCAGTTTTTGGTAAAGTAAGCTTATATGTTGAAATCGGTTTGAATCTCTTTATCATACAGTATGTAACTGAACCATTGTTGAAAATTTAGTTAAAAAAGATGATTATTTCTAGAGTCAACGAGGACTTTTTGGTTAAGATCAGAGTACCCTAGGATCAGTTAAATTAGTATGTTTGCCAGGGAATATAGTCCTTGGAACACGAAAAGAACTCTCCCTGGTTAACTTTGCCCATTTAGCTATTACTTAATGATAGAACAATAGATATATTGTAAGAAATACTTAATATACTCAATTCTATATAGTAAGAGGCATTACGTGTATCTCAATAATTTGATGTCATATTTACATATATGCAAGCCATTTGCACTTAAATATAACCAATTTGTTGTTATTGTGCTGCGGCTGCTGGGCTGGGTTTTTGCTTGTTGGGCCTGTTTTATTTACCAGAAAAACCTACGGCCAAATGGTGGGAAAGACGGACGGGGGAACGCATAGACAATACGCCAGACAATGCTGCAATTGTTCGCAATGGGTGGTCGAAGGGCGGCTGGCTGAGGGCCGGGGGCCGAGGCCCGAGGGCAGGCAGAGAGCCAAGCCAACAAGCCTGACGAGTGGTAATGGAAGTGGGCCAACTCTCGACGCTGATTGTTTGTAAGTGGCTTATATTGTGCACAAACAAACAATTCAGTTCAGCACGTGGGCTTATAAAGTTGTTATAAATGTGCAAAATATACAAATTTTTGTAGTGCTATGCTCTCCTTTGAAGTTAAGCAATTACCATTAGTTTGTTAAGACGCAAAGCGTTCAGAAAAGGCGCAACATTTGCTACAAATTATAAAAAAAATAAGTATAAGAATGCAGATTCGTTAGAAATTACTTTTAAGAACTTATCAAGCTAATGACTAGCTTTAATTGTTATTTATTTAAACCATTAATTAACCTAGCTAAGAAAACTTTCATCTTTAGCAGTTCGTTGTTAGAAATCGCTGCTCAAGATCATTGAATAAGAAAAGATACTTGTATTTATACATAAACATAAACTAGTGTTGATCAATGCCGATAACTACAAACTAGTTTGCATAAATTTTAATATTAAATATACATTATTTGCACAGTTTACCAAAACACTATGCAAAGCAAACATAAGTACTAAACCTATTGAATTAGATAATCAAATATTATAAGCTATTAAAATAATAATAAATATCACACTACGTAAAACCTTTAAAGAAAGTACTATAAGGAACTTCCAAACTTATCTGTCTAGGCTAGAAATCAGAAATAAAATATTCTTCTAAATTTTGTTTAACAACTTTAATACTTAGTTGAATTCTGTCCCTTTTAACTGTCAGGTTTCCAAAGGCTTAAACCTTTTATCAATATTACAAAGCCTTTAACCTAATTCATTAAAGCCCCACAAATAAAATCATTAGTATTATTAATATAGCTACCATATGAAATGAATAGTTAATGTCCATTACAATTTCATGAATACCCAAACACTTTTCATCATTATCAGCATCATCACCATCATCATCATCATCATCATCTGCTACACATTACACAACATATTCCATAGAGACATTATTGTGAATTGCACATTACACACAAATTGTTAATAAATAAATATTTGGGCTCATAATTAATACTGCTATATTTGTTATAGCTTTACATTAGTATTTAATGTTTACAGGATATACTAATCACTAAAGTGTAATAGTGATATTATGGAGTTAAATGCATTGTGAGTTAATGTACATTGGGGAGTTTATTACTTAAGCTACGAGTGGAAGCTAAATGCGTGTTACTCTAGTTATTAACATAAAAGAAACTCATAAAAATAATTATAAATTTTTCATTAATGCACAACGAAAAGTTGTAGAAAAACGCCAGCCAAAAACTGGGCAACATTTCCTGAAGCTGGCTCGCTGTTGGGCGCGGCTTAACGGGGCGTATTAGTAATTTCTGGGCGTTGGTTGCAATGGGAAAACTTTTGCAATATAACAAAACTTTAGCTGTGATTTTCTTGTCACGTTTGTAAATGTTTAAATTAAAGCTTTTTTGCCATTGCACAGTTACTAGTAACATTTAGGAAAAACAGTTAAGCAGATGAGTTGATGAATGAGAAACTGCAGCGAATATTGCTAAATGTGTCGCCGCCTCAGCCTGTGGAAAAGCTGGCCATAATTCCCTATCTCTCTCTCCATAGAGATATATGTATCTCGCTTGCTCCATCTAAGCCGAGAAGATTTTCGATTTATCATCGTTTGCAGTGCAAGCTGTCGGCATGGTATTAAAGTATTGTTGGCCAAAATAAAAAAGAAAATAAAAGAGGCAATGGGCCAATGGGAATGCCATAAACGGCGGCCAATTCGATGCGGATGCGAATGCGAATGCGGATGCGAATGCGTTGCCAGTGCAATGCCCATTGCCAATTCAATTTATCTTTCTATGTGTGGGTGGGTGTCTATGGCGCCTCTGAATTTATAGCCAGCAATTTTTCGCATATTTTTCAATGCTTCAATGGTGCCAAGTTGAATTTACTGGGCCGGGCAAAAGTTCCATGGACACATATGGACACAGATAGTAATGCTATTTGGAACAGCTCCAGAACTGGCTAAGTATGTTGCAGTGTCTGCCATTGTTACTTCGATTTGTCTGCCATTGTTTATTGTTTATTGTCTTTTTAGTTTTGTGTCAAAGTTTAATTGATTTACGAACACCGTGATTGATGGGCCTGAACATAGAACGCAGGTGCAGTTTATGGCCAACGCTCCACAAATCATATTAAATAAATGAATATATATATATCTATATTTATCAAACAATATAAATTCAACTAAAAAATGCAACCAAAATGTTTTTGTTCTCGCTGCTTTTGTGCAGTTCTTAATGTGTTTTTGTACAGTTTTTTTTAGTTTTTTTGGAATTTTTACAATCGAATTGTCAAAATATTTGTTGTTGGGGGAGCTGCTAATTCTACATTTGCGTGCAACATTTACAGCGCTAACAAAAGCAAGATATTTAATTTTGATTTTTGTTAATTTAAGCTATGATTTGTTTTTGATTTTGTACCATTTAATCAATATTTAGAAACGTAAAAAGTTTTGAGTTTATTGTTTAGTTGCTTGATTAATTTGGTTACCTCAAGGTCAAAACGGTTGATACAGCGTGGTACATTTGATTTTGTCGGGGTTGTTGGCTGATATAGTATCGATTGTAATATATCATAATTGTTTGATTTGTTTTTTTGATTGTTACGATATTCGGCAGTAAATTAAAATCATTGAAATGTGTTTAACGAAATGTCATAAGATGTTATAGAAAGAAGTGTAGAAAACATTAGTAAATGCAGCATGTTTGTTAACTAAACTCACTTAAAGGATATTAAGCTAGAGGAATGCTTAAAGTTAGCTTATGTTTTAAGTAGGTTCCAGGGTTGGGACCGTGTTCTCACTGGGTGTTTGTTCACTGAACAGACAAAACCGCTAAATGCAACTGAAAGGTCGGCTGTCGGGTGTTCTGAAATGTTCACCTCGGCTCTTTGCGATGTGATTAAATTACTTAACATAAATTGTTGGCATAAAAGCGGCACATGCAGAGGTTGTTGCACAATATGAATTGTTGCATAAATACAAAATTATTTGAAAATGCCAGTCGTCTGACTTTTTGGCATCTTAATGGCGTATTTACGCGGCTTTTAGTTATATTAAAGTGGGTGGGTATGGATGGTGGGTGGTGGGTGGCGGCGATATTTGCCGCGCTTCATTTTGTATCTATGCAGTTGGAACATTTTCCGCATTTTCGTAGCATTTGCAGCAGCTGTTTTCTATATTCTTTTTCTATTTATTCTTTCAGTTGCGGTTTAAATATGGAACTGTATAAAGCGGGAGTTTGTATTTCGGCTTAATGGGTATGCTGCACGGTGGCTTATACACATAAATACATACAGACATATAAATGCTGTGGTTGTTGTCTTTTGGTTGGGTTTGTGGGTGGGTGGATGGGTGGATGGGTGAGGGTGTATTGCATGCTGGGCGGTTGAACTCACCTATCTGCTTGTGTTGCTGAACCAGAACCCGCCGGCTTTAGGCTCTTAAATGCTTTCAGCCACTTTGTTTTCATCGATGGCGCTGTGGCAGCGGAAAATTTGCGTTCGTTTCGCGGCGAAGTTGGCTCAACTTTGCTAACGAATAACTCCTTCTGCAATTGGTAAGATAGAGATGGAAATAAGCACACAATTAGAGATATGGCATAACATTTGCACTTTAATGTCTCACGTTGCAGTCTAATTACACCCATTAAGACAACATACACCCAAAAACAGCGCACAGATGTGATAAAGATATATACACATAAGAGTTGTATTTCTCAGTTTCAAGGAGTGAACCAGTTCACTCGTTCGTATGGCTCATAAGTTCGTTCGTTTTGTTCGTGTGTTCGTTCGTTCGATTCGTTCTTTCTGTTCATTCGGTATGTTCATTTTAGAATCAGTTCTCGTCGTTTTGCTCGTCGTTCTTTTCTGTGTTCGCTTAACTTTTATTCTCGTTCGTTCTGTTCAGTTGTGTACCTTTTTCGTTCGTTATGTTTATTTTAGTTCCAATTAACGTTGATTAAATTGAAGTCATATGGTTCACATTTACTTCTTACTCAACTTTAATAACAAATAAAACTAGTAGCAGCAATTAATTTCAATCTACATGTTTTCCAACTCCTAAAACTAAGAACTGATTCCACAATTCGAAAAGCTTTCATTTTAATCACATTTCACATTTAAATCGTCTCTCAGAAAGACAACGAACTCAAAAAACTACATTAGGCAGCCAGTGCTATAGTATTACACAAGTTAGATATAGTTTTTTTGAATGTATCTAACTTTAAATAAATAAATAAATAAATAAGCCAAAAGCGGTTTCAAACTCCACTTTCGAATCAATTCCACAAAAAAGTTTATAGCATACTTTTTGGTGCTGCATAGAATTAAAAAGCTTTGTTTTTGTATGTTTACTAAATGTTGTTTACCGCATCGTAAAGTCTTCTTATTAAATTTTGTGCATGATTGTAAGCTCTAATTTTATTTATAGCTTTAATATTATATTAATAGTCTGTCTGTATATAAGTAGTTTAAAAAAATATTTACAAGAATATTTGCAAATTTTGTATTAAAAAGAAAATAGAAAAACTACATTTTGTAGATGATCCTAAAACTAATTCTGTGATCATAGTTTGCAAATGGAATTTGAAAGAGGCCTGACAGCTTTTTGTTCGGATAAGAGAGTTACAAGATATACAAATTTGTTATTAAAACATTGAAGAGAAAAGCTAAGTTCTGTAGACGATCCTAAAACTAATTCTGTGGCCATAATTGGAAAATGGAAGAAGCCTGAGAGTTTGTTTAGTTTAGAAAGTTCTTCAATTGAACTTATGAGAACGAAGCGACACAGCTCTCTCACACACACACGCACACACACACACATACACACACTGCATTCCCACACACATGGAAACTTGACAGTGTCGGATACAAACTCGTTATGGCATAATTACATGCATGCTAGTAGCATGCTAGAATTTATATGTATGTGGGGGGCAAATGTTAAATATTTAACTAGCATTCTGATATTCTGATATTTTGATAGGCGCTCTAACAACTCGGCAGCCATTTGTGCTGTGCGTGCCGTGGTAAATAAAGCTATTTTAATTAATAATCAACACTTTGCAAAATGCCACAAAATGTAATTATGCCACATACACACATACACACACAGACACCACACTTACACAGATACAAGTTTTGTGACGATAATTAAAACCACGTGTGACATTTGGTCACAGTTTAGTAAGCCTACAAATTGTTTTTGCTATTCCATCATTTTCTGCATAGCACTTGGTTTAATCACAGTGCACGGCTTAAGTGGCTCGGCAATAAATGCATGAAATACCCATTCTGCGGTTCTTTTAATGGAATTCCGAATTTTGATTAAATGCAATTTATTTGCGGATTTGACATGACCCAAAAAGGGGTAATTGACATTGAAACAAATCAAACTGTCAACGATTCAGCAATTTTGCAATGGTTTCTCTAAAAAGAAACAGATAGCTGTAGAGACTCAATGACACTAGTTGAAAATTGCACAATAATATAAATTAGATTAATCTACCATACAATTATATTCTTAATGGTAAGCCGCTTGTTCGAAGTGAGTCGGTTGATGATTTGGGTATCCTTCTAGATCCCAGGCTTAAGTTTGATATATCTGTTCCACCGAAACACTTGTCTTTGGTATCCTGGATTTCATTAGGCGTTGGTCGAAATAATTTAATGATCCCTACATTACTTAAACTCTTTATACTTCTCTTGCGCGACCTATTCTTGAATATGGGTCTTGTATTTGGTGTCCCCAATACAAGGTTCACCAGGATAGATTAGAATAGGTACAAAAACAATTCAGGAATAATTCAGGATCAAATATGCTTAGCTCTGAGAGTATGGATAGCGACTGAGTTTCAAAAAAGAATTATTGAATTAGAGCTGCATCTTACAGACATTATTAATAGATATTGTTAATGGTAGCTGCTAGAACCTGGCTCAAAACTCTGTCAGTCTTCAAGTATATTAAGTGAAGTGTACAATGAACTCAACGTTCTGGCTGATAGCTCTGTAAATCTATATTAAACTGAGGGTAACGTGCTCTATAAGGCATAAGAACACAAGACTTATACAATTAACATTAGAAATAAACACATTTTAAAACAATTAATCATATTGCTGAACATTGAGTGTCAACAACAAAAGATTTCTATGTTTTAATATCAATTTATTACTATTTCAAAGCATTAAGAAGTTTTCTAAAATACAACCCAATACGCAGAAAAAACGTGGCTAACAATAGTTTTAAAAAATGCAGTCACAGTGTAAATAACATAGGTCCAGTCAGCCTTAAGCTCCATTTCAAGCTAAATATTATAAATATAAATGTAAAATATATAAATATAGAGAGGTCTCTTAGCGTAATAAACAGAAGAAGCTTCTATAAGTGCGCTTAATGTGAAATGGCGAATTAAATATCTATTTTTAGATAAAGTTTTCAGAAAAAAGTACTTGGGAATTGAAAGCTAGCGACTATAACACTGTCGTGTGGCAAAGATAATCGATAAGTTTCAGCTTGTGTCATTGAAAGTTAAACAGCGAAAGCCAAGAAGGATATTGACTACAGTTTTCAACTCACAGACAGACAGACAGACAGACAGGCAGATAGACAGGCCTGATAATTGTATAACCTTGCCACAACAGTGGCAGCCCAAAAATGCAGCACTCTTCGCAATTGCAACATTTATAATGCAACGGGGCGCGTGCAGTATTTGTGGGCTTCATTTGATGTTGTTGTTTTTGTTGTTGTTGTTGTCGCTGGCTTTTGATGTGAGTTGCGAATACTATTTTCGACATGTTATTTCTTTGCGGACTGACAGGCATGACAGTGGATTGGCACGAGGGCGTGAGCTTGTCCTCGTGCCTGACGGCAGGATATTAAGCTTGTCATGTGTCCTCATATCGATGGAGGGGGCCTGGGTTTTGGGGTTGGGTGAGGATCTATATTGGTTGGTGAGGCGCAGTATCAATATCAATGCAAGCAATGCACGCAACTATAAAATGCCATTTTATTGCCACAACAACGAAAAGTGCATCGAGTAATTGAGTTGCAGCAATTAAAAATTAATTTCATTTCCGTAACAAAGCGACGGCTGCAATAAATTTATACGCAATTAATTTGCGCATCTGCAGCGAGTATTAAATTCAGATTAACTTTATAAATTAAATGATTAAAACCCAAAAAGCTGAATTTAAAGGGGCATAGAACTAAAGGCAGGCTAAGATATGAGGCAGGCCAAGATAAGAAGTTGCTGCCTGACGTTGAGGACCAGCATCAACAGCAGCAGGACATTCAAGTGTATGTGTGTGTGTGTGTGTGTGTCTGAGGGTGTGGGTAGCCCTACCCCGGACCGTAATGGACATGTGCCTGTCATGTTGCCTTTGTCATTGTCCTGCAAGGCGTGTCCTGTGCCATAAATTTATGCATGCAGTGCATAAAATTCAAATTAAAGGAGCCGCCGCGCATCCTGCCAGCGACAAGTACACGTTTTGACACTTTACAACACTAGTGGGCTAGCCTCCTGTCGCCAGTGCCAGTTTTCCGTTTCCAGCCCCTGCACCCAGTAGCGCTGCACATTGTAGTTCTTCTGAATAAATAAGTTCAGTAGTTCCACGATTGCTTGACGAACTAGTCTCGGTCATGTAGTACTTCGTTTATTTGTTACGCTCGTTCGTTCGTTTATTTAACTGTTCGTTCCTTTTTGTTGTTCGTTCGTTTGTTCGCTTCTTTAGGTTGTTCGTTCGTTTGATAAGGTCGTTCGGTTCTTTAGGTCGTTCGTATGTGAACTTCGTTCGTTGCTTACGTTCCTTTGTTTGTTAAGGTTATTCGTGCGATTAACTTGCTCGTTTGTTGAGTTCACTCGCTAGTTATACTAGGTTGCTCGTTCGTTTGTGTAGTTCGTTTGTTTCTTTAGTTCGTTTGTTCGATAAGGTTGTTTGTTTGTTAAGGTTATTCGTGCCATTCTTAACCTCATTCGTTTGTTGAGTTCACTCGTTTGTTTAGTTCGTTCGTTTGTTAAACTCGTTCGATCGTTTCTTTTGGTCATTCGTTCGCTTGTGTAGCTCATTCGATTCTTTAGGTCGTTCGTTCACTTTGGTCCTTCAATTGTGAAGTTCGTTCGCTGGTTTTGTTCATTCGTTCGTTTGTTGAGGTCAGTCGTGTGTTTGCCTCTCTCGTTTGTTGAGTTCACTCGCTTGTTCATTTGTTTAGTTCGTTTGTTCGTTATTCGTGAGTTCTTGAGTTCACTCGTTTGTTTAGTTCGTTCGTTTGTTAAACTCGTTCGTTCGTTTCTTTAGGTCATTCGTTCGCTTGTGTAGTTCATTCGATTCTTTAGGTCGTTCGTTCACTTTGGTCCTTCGACTGTGAAGTTCGTTCGCGTTTGTTCATTCGTTCGTTTGTTAAGGTCAGTCGTGTCTTTGCCTATCTCGTTTGTTGAATTCACTCGCTTGTTTAGTTCGTTCATTTATAAAGTTCGTCAGTCTGATGAGCTCATTCGTTAGTTTCTTAATTGTTCACTTGTTTAAACAGTTCTTCAAACTAAAATCGTACACAAATGGCTCAAACGAGCTTGATTACAGTTCAATGTAAGCCAGAACGAACTAAATGACTGACAATTGGGTAAGCCGTTGGTTCGTTTAGGTTAATGAGCGCCTGGAGCGAACTTATTCTGAACGATTCGGCACAACTCTAGTTGCCAGTGCCAGTTACGAGTTGCGAGTTGGGCAGCTCCATCCTGGCAACTGTAACCCGCAGCAGTTGCTGCTTTATCGCCTGGCTGTTGTCAGGGCCAACTAGCTATAAGGGCGACCCGATGTGGGTGTCGTCATCTCTGCAATCAGTGGCCATGTGTCCTGAGGGTCGCCGTTGATTTTAAGCAGCAGCAGAGCACAGCGGCAGCAGGACAATAAAAGGAATCAAATGTTGGCCTTGTCTTTGCCCCAGTGCGCGCTGCCTTTGCCAGGCTTTAAGTGCTTTTGAGCTCAACTTCAGTTGCATATAATGCGCTCTAATTGATTTCCTTGCAACTTGGCAAAAGTGGCTTTTAAGTCCTGCTAGCCAAGCACAGCAGCAGCAGCAGCAGCAGCAGCAGCCGCATCTACTTTAAAAAGCTGTGTAAACTTTTTAGCTGATTTTTCATTATGAGCCAGCGCTATCGCCGCACTCGGGGGAATTGGGCAACCCAACAAAAATTTATGGCTGTCACAATTTTTAATTATGTTGCTCTACTCTTTGCATTGCGATATTGAAACCACAAAGGTATCATAAATTGCCGGCGAACCTGAACCAAAAAAAAAAAAAAAAAGAAATAGAAGAGACAAGAAAGAAAGCTATCTTCGGTCTGGCGAAAATAAAATACCCTTGCTGAGTGGCAATAACAGGACAATAACAGGACATTAACTGAGCAGAAAGAAGGTTTATCATACAAAAAACTCAATTCTCAAGGTTTTGTTTCTGAGGTAACGATAAGATATAGTTGTAACTAGAAACTTGAAAGTTGATGTTGAGTTTGGTCGAAATATAAAAGAAAAATTTGTATACATTATATCAAAAGTTATCCGATTTAATAGATTCCGATATAAGTATAAGCTGCATAAGCTGCAGATAAAAGATATACCTGATATAGATCAGGTTTCGTTAAGATGCATCTGTACCAGGTGTCCTTGAGACAGCTTCAAAACTGAGTGATATAGAAACAGACATCACTCATTGTCCTGTTTAAGAATACTTGTATTTATTTTATGGATTCGTACATACTTTTTTGCAATGCATTATACATTTATTAACATTTGCCTATTCTGTCTCACTCTAGTTATAATCTAAGCTAATTTTTCGCTTTATTAAAAACTAGCTGAAGTTTTCCATGTATTATATATTTAACCAATTAGAACAAGCTGTTCAAATATTTACTGACAAGATAGCAATAAGCAAATTTAAATAAAAATTCCTTATTTTTTCTTCATTTGTGACCACATTATAATAGCAACAGAAAGGGTATTATGAAAAAGGGAAAGTTGGCAACAGAAGGTAGCCAAGAAGCGTTGACCAGCGACTCAAGTTGGCCAACAGAGCAAAGGAAAATCGCAACTAAAATATGCTCATTAAGACCACAACAAAAGGCGCCATTCTATCGAAGGAATTCGAGATGGATGATGGACAAAACAAAAGGATCTCAGTGTTGTTTCGCGCTTCATCTGCCTGCCGAACTGAAATAGCAATTGCAGTTGCTCTCTCCCCTACACGCCACCGATTGCGCCCTGCAGCAAATTGTGGCCGCTTATTAGGAGCGCCACGCTCAAATTGCAACGACAGGGGACAGTGGTTGTGGGCGGGCGGTATTGCCACCGCTTGTAATGAGCTATTCGAGCGCGTGGATGTGCGCATATTTTATTGCCACTTTGATGAGCAGCTGGCAACATTTTTAACCTATATTTTTCAAACGCCGCCGCTGCCATTTTGTTGCGCCTTTGTAATTTGTGGCGGGTGCAACGGCAACAAGCCGCGTTGTTGGCTGTTGCCTGAGCTCAGTCATTAGTGTGCAAATGTGGCACGATATGTGCAGCGCTTACTTCATGGCTTTTAGAGCACCAACTAATTGCAGCCAGGACCAGGAGCCGGAGCAGGAGCAGGACCAGACTCGGCTCCATATGAGTGCCGTGCAAACATGCTTAAGACAATTTAGCAAACATGAAACGAGACACAGACATGCCGACAAAGGGGGGGTGAGGAGGATGTAGGTGGCAGTGGAGAAGTGGGTGTGGATGCCCAAACAAACATTTCCGTAAATTACACGCATTTGTCAAAACGAAACAATGCGCAAAGTGTTTATTTGTTTTAGTGAGTGCTTTTGAGCGCAAAAATGACTCAACACAAAAACTGTTGCAATGAGTAGAAGGCGGAGGAAATTGTTGTGGAGCTGTCCCCCCTTTCTCTCTCTGCTGTGTGTGTGTGTGTTGTGAAAATGTAGCAACTTCTAATGGGTTTGCTTGTTGTTGAGATCATTGTTGTTGCTATTGTTGCTGCAGTCATGCGCGAAATGTAGAGCAGCGATTATGCAACCACATGCAATGACAATGCAGCATCGATCCACACACTCGTAACCCACAATACCCACAATGCCCTGCCCGCACATACCCAACCACCCGGAGCGTGCACCATGCGGCGTATGCGCAATTTGTAATTTTCATTAACGCCTAAAAGCAGCAATTAGTTTTTCCCTTTCCAGTTGCTTTTTTTCCTCACTGATTTTTCCAGTTTTTTGCTGAACATTGCATTGCATTAAACCGCGCTTTTGGACCACACATAAAGCCGCATGCCGTCAATGTTCAGCTCCAATGACAGGAGCTGAAACTTGCAACTAAACATTAGATTCGAGAAGTATATAACATTACCAGGATCAGCCTTCGTGTATCTCCACTTAGTTCATGGCCTCTTTCAACGCCTTTTAATATTAAATGTTAATAGAAATGTCCTTGTTAATAATGTTTAAGCTGTAAATATGTAAATAGTTTGCTTATCCCCCTAAGGTACAACTTGGTTAAGCTGCCACGGTAGATAACAGAAAACTCTTTTAATACAAATATATATACAATTAAACAAAATTAGTATATACTTATACATGTAGGATATATAGACCACTGGTTATAGCCAGAGAGTTTCCGTTTTAATAGTTTTCATTCATTTGCATTGTGAAAATTACATACAAACAAAGTATTGATAGCAAGTTGAGGAGCCTTAAGCTTATGAAACCATAAATATTTACTCCGCTTAAAGTTTTTAAGAACTTTCCAAACTTACTTTATGCTTAACATACTCCAAATATATCCAATAACTTTAAAATATACATAACTTTCAGATTCAAGCCCAGTATCCATTAAAAAAGCAAAGTTCTTGCGTCTTAAGCTATCCTATGGTATCTCTTTTATAAACAGTGTTGGTAAATATCAAAAATAGCAAAATGTGCTAAAAATGGCCACAAGCAATTTCAATAAATCTCTTTGCTGCTTTAAAACCAGCTAGTTGTCAGTAAATGTGTTCAAAATAAGTGTTTATTTGGCAAACTGGAAAATTCCTTTAGGTCTTTTTATAGTACTTTGCTGGTTTACTTGTTTTATGATTATTACATTGTTAAAGTGCAGTTTTCAGCTAGTGTCATTGGGATTTAACAACTCGTTAAAGGTGGAGCAGCATTCATGGCCCAGTTTCACTTAATACTAGTAAATATGTAGACTGTAACTGACTTGGACTAAAAACATGTAGAAATTTATGGCCAGCAATTAAAGGTGCTGGGAAAGGAGCGCAGGAGCGCAGGAGGTAGAAAGCAGGAAGCAGGAAACAGGGTGCTGGGAGCTGGGAGCAGGGAGCAGGACTCAGAATCAGTGCCTGGAAAAGTAAGTAGCAAATAGGAGCTTCAGTCGCATGCCAGCCAAGTCTGATAAGTGCGCGTAATCGGCTCACGCTTAACGCCTTACCAGGCAAAAGGGAATGCCAATGCGAATGCCAAACAGAGTACAGAGAACAGGGAACAGTGAACAGCGAATGGCAACGCCAACGCCAACGCCAACGCCATCGGCAGCGGCACCGACAACCGACAACCGGATACGGATACGGATGCGTAGCGGCGCCATTTGCATGGCTTGTTGGGGCTTTTATTTATTATTTAGCCCCAGCTTTCGGTGTGGGCGTGTGTATTTTATGGCTGCGTGCCGCAATTTCATGTCATATGAAGCCGCCTTTTATTGTCCATATACTGAAGCTGAAAGCGTTGCTTTAAGGGCGCCTCCGAACCAACTAACTGGCAGCCGTGCTAATGCACAGTTATGGCTTTCATTAGGCAGCATCACTGGTGGCTTGCTGTGGCAGCCCCGTCCCCGGGGCAAGTTGGTTAAACTGTGTGAAATGCTGAGGCCAAAGCACAGGATAACACACCCAAACTGGGCTCTAATGAGACTTTAACTGGTTGCATCTGCATCCTTCTGTTGCTCATCTGCTTTCGCTTTGGTCACCTGACAGCGCCGCATGCTTTCAATACTTTTTTTCTTTCCTCTTTTGCAATTTGCATTTTCTGTTCAGTCGCTCACATGTTTGCTTTTTATTTTTATCGCACAAAAAACCAAACGGAGAACAAGTAAGCACGTTGCAGTCGGCAGTTTCCGACAGCAGCATACTCTGCCTGCCGATGCTTGTTTCCGTGGAGGGGGTGTGGCATGGCAAAGCTATTTATAGTTCCATCTTTCAAGCAGGTCATTAGTAGTCCACATATCAAATTTACTGACCCTAGCTGTAAAGGTGAAAGAGATACGCACTGTAAGGGTATACAGCTAGCTTTACTTATAGTGGAGAGGCGGGGAGACATTGCACAAGCCAAATATACTCTGTTTCCCTTTAAGAACAGACTATAAAAATAGGACGTAGTTAGGGAAAACTCATATGCTGCCCCTCAAGTTTCAACTTGTGTTTTATGGATTTTCTTCTTGCTGGCTGACATTCTACGTGACTGCCATCAATTTTCAGTGGCATTGCCGCTTCATTTTGCATACAGGTGAATGGCTGACACCCACCCACCCTGCCTGTATGCGTATGTGAGTGTGTGTGTGTGTTGGTGGACGTGTGGCATGTCCTTGTGCTCTTAACTCGATTTGGAATTGGTTTAAAAGGCAACGTGTGCGAGAACTGCTGATCAGCATACCTCAAATGGTATTGCATTTTATGCTGCCGACAAATTTTACATTCAGTTGCTGCTGCTTTTTTGGGTTTTATGTCGCTTTATTATTATGGCAAGTGTAAATGTGGAAAATTGTGTGCGTGTGTGTGGGTATTTATTGTCCTATTTCTTGTGCAGACTGCTCTGTCCAACTGTCCATCTGTCTGGCTGTCTTCCTGTCTTCCTTTCTTCCTGACAGTTGTGGTCCAGTTCGTAGCATGCTGTTACCTTTGCTGCCTCAGCAGATGCACTGCAAATTGATTTTCAATAGCTGAGTGGTTTTTGATTCAATAAAATGACATACTCAGTTGACTCTCAACGAAGTAGAAGGGCACCCAGTTACGTGCTTGATGTGTAAACGTGGCCAAGTATGTGTGTGTGTATGTGTGTGTGAGTTTGTATCTATGAATGTTGGCCACAATGTGTGTGGTAGCTTTTATGGCTGCTGTTGGCATTGGAATTTGTTTGGGATTACGACGCAACTCAATTCAAACGCATCTAATTGAGAATGCTTGCGTGCTATTTTTATACACTGTAAAAAACCGGGGCGCTGTAATTGATGAGCCCTTAAAAATAGACACATAGATTGGTCGACTGGTCGACTGGTCACTGGTCACTGGCTTTCTGATTAATGGGCAAGTCTTCTGTTTTATGCGCGACAGCTTAAAAGTAATTTATCAATGCTGCAGTTGCCTCTTTTTTTGTACAATTCCTTTGTGGTCTAATCGAATTTCCAGCCAACTGACTTATCAATCAACATCCTCTGGCAGCCCGCATAAGTAGGCAACACAATTTTGAATATGTGAAAAGGCAGCCCCTAACTTTGTGTCCTTTGACAGCAGTTAGTTGCTAAGCCTGTGGACGCATGAATTTCTAATTAAAATTGTAGCCAAGCTGACACACACACACACACACGCACACACTTTGGTTGCTATCTACTTAATTACTTAGTGGGCCAGCAGGCGCATAATATGCATAATTTAAAGTGCATATGTCCCACACGGCAGGCCACAATTTCCCAACTGATTAAGTTGACAACAGGCCAACCAACTCTGACAACTCTGACAACTCTAGCAAGAGTTGGAGCCGCAGCAACAGCAGCAGGAGCAGCTCCGGTCGCACGTCCTGGCTGCATCTCCCGCTGCCCGCCAGGCATTTAACACGCAAACTTTTATTGCACTGACAAAATGGTTGCTGCGGTTTTCTTCTTTGCTTTGCGCAAATAAAATATACTCTCATATGCGGGCTGGCCAGGGAAATGGAGCGGAAAATATGTGTGTGTGCCAAATGGTATGGCGACGCTTGAGCTGCCATACGCCCACAACAACAACAACAACAACAACAACAGCAACATCAATAAGAATAACAACAATAAAAAGCCTCACACAAAGAGGAAATCAAAATATTTCCGCAACTTAAATTGAAAACTGTCAATTGGTTTTCATGAATGCGCTGTGTATAAAAGTTTGTGTGTATTAGAGTTGTGTACTATGGTTCAATTCAAGGACTCAGCTCAGCCGTTCATTCGATGCGTTTACCTGTTCTTATTTCCTTTGCCGGAAGTGAAATTCACTTGCCTATTTAAATTTTCATATTTTCCGCTAAGCTAGTGAACTTAATTTTCCGTATTTTTCACAGGTTGTAAATGGATAGATTTAAAGGAAATTTAATTCTGCAAAATCCTGAAATATCAAAATATTTATCATTTGTTTGCTCTTTTTAACACAAAACCAATGAACAAATGTTTCATTAAATCGGAATTTAAAGGGCTTTGTCACCTTTTATAGCAATAAAATTCCCAAAAATGTTGATAAATTCCACAACAGCTCTACCTCCCAAAACTTTGTCAAAACTCAACCAATTTCTCTGCGCAATGTCTTCTTGAGCATGTTTTGTACTCCAAATTGACTTGGCATTCATTTTGTATTCATATTCAAAACGAACGCCAACTGAATTCAAGTGAACGAACTAAAAGGACTACAATCGCGAACATAATTCATTTATTCAATTTAGTGAACGATTTGGTTCAACTCGACTCTGTCAGTGTGCCACCAGCAACAAGAAAAATACATTTAGCGGCTGTATACTGAAAATGGCTTTGGCAATTGCGGCTCAGTCGGTTTCGTGTTCATTTTACCTGTATGCCAACGCTTAGAGCTGCTTGGTCTAATAAAAAATCAATTAACTTGGTCATGTTCGTGCCAGCTCATAACTTCAGCCACAAAATCGATTGGAGCAAGTCTAGGCTAAGGTGGGTTAAACCCAAATAACCAAAATAACCCAAAACACCCAACGAATGTTACACAAGGTGCGATAATTGATGTCAAGCGGGATGTGTGGGCCCAATGCAGTCGTTAATCATATGGGCTCAGGTATAAGCACGAATCGAATACGAACTTAATAGACGCCCACACACACACCACACACACCCACACACTCACACACACATGCACACGAGTACGTGCATAATTAGCGGCAATGTAGACAAAAAAAAATATAAGAAGAAAATCAGTTGCTGTCATGGCAAACGCGCGCTGATTGAGTGCCACAGATTAACAAATTCAGCCTGCGAGGGGTGCGGGAAGAGGGGTGGCAGGCAACAATAACAAAAACAGGATTCATAGTCGCTGTGGCAATGTTTGTGCGTCAAAGCACAAAATACACTTGAGGCGAACAATTTAATTCGTTTGGTAAACAGCACACGGACCAGAAACGTGCAACAAAAATGGGTGAATTGCTGGCAGCCAGACTGTGGCAAAGAGTCTGAATAAATACTTACCAAGAGACAGAGAGAGCGAGAGCGAGAGAGTGTGAGAGAGAGAGAGGGTGGGAGAAGGCGAGTGAAAGGGCACACAGATTCAGGCAGTCGACAGGCAGGACATGACTACACAGTGGCAAAGACCACTTCCTGTCAGGGCCTAAGCCACGTTTGCAGCGGCGCAGGACTGCCAAGCACTACTACAAGTCAAAGCATGAAATACACACACACACACTCGCACACACCTACAGCGCACACATAGTCCTGCTCGAGGTGTCACTTTTGCTAACACGAAACTTTTAATGCCGCTGCCGCTGCGGGTCGCGGCCATAAAAGTATTCATTTGTCATTGTCAGGATGCAGGCTGCGTCTGTATGGTTTTTGGCCAAGAGGCAGGCTTTAACAAAAACGCTTAAACGCTGCGTAGTAAGTAATTCCAGCCAAGAGCTGCAAAACTGCTGACTGCCAAGGCTCTTAGGCTCATTAATATGCAATAGTACAAGTACGAGTATCAGCGAGGGAGCCAAGCCAAACCAAGCCAAACCAAGCCGAGCCAAACCAAGCCCATAGCCAGGTCCTGCCAGCTGGCAGCCACTTCCACGTGCCATTGCAACATCACATTCAATTATTTAAATTTTCATTAAAATTCTAGCAACAAAAGTACAAAAAAATGCCTGTGAAATTTCATAAAGTGTTAAGGCAAAATATTGCTGCCCTCCAAAAAAAAAGAGGCAAGCAAAAAGTGGCCAAGAAACTGCTGAAAATGCAAAGCTATGCGGAATTTATTAAAATGCCGAGGTCGAGGCTAAGAAATTGCTTTTGACACAAAAATCAAAAAGTAAGCGCCAACTTTTTCTGCCAAAGATTGAATACCCTTGCAGAATTCCAAAAAAAAATGTTTAATTAATAAACATAAATTGTTAATCAGTTTGGTTTTCAATTATATTGGCGATTAATAGCCGCAGAAAGAAATTTTTTGATGACTACAGAATCAAAACATTAATTTTATTATAAGCTAATTTAGTTTAATGCGAAAAAGGCCTTTGTATCCACATATATGAATAAATAAATGAATAAATATTTAAAAATGTTTATATCAAACGATTTGGCATTTTTATAAAACAAAATATTATTCGCAATAAGAAAATTCGGTTCTTATATCAACAAAAACAAAAATAGCAGCTATTTATATTCAAAAATGATATATTTTCAACTGAAAACCTTAGAAAGAATGTCACAAATACCAAGAAATTCCTGAAAATATCAACTGGCATATCAAAATACCTGCTTGAACATTCTTATACCCTATGTAAGTGTATGGAAAAGGATAAGAAATTCTTATGTATATAACCCTACCAGCTGGTAAATGTTGCCGTTTCGTGGTCAACTGGCCCGCTGCTCAAATGCTGAGCTGTCAATATTTCAAATTGCATAAATGTATCATATTTGATGTGTTTGTTTTTGTCTTGCAGCACATATCAAAACACATCATTTGAATTTGATGGGCGTGTTAAAAAAACACGCTCATTCAATATAGCACTCATGGCATAACGAGCACATGCCCAGAGCCATACAGAGCTCGTACCATAAAGTGCCCGCGGCAAACAAAACTTTGACAGGCCAGACACATACACACGTGGCAGGAGCAGGCACGCTGCGTATACGTAATAAGTTATTAGATGTACGAGTATGTGCGCCGGTTGAAGGCAAGATATACGAGCATGAAGCTCTAAAGTCAGCCGGCTGCCTGGCAGGCGTAATCTTACTGCCAAGTGCCAATAAGTCAGTTATAAATTTGATATAAAATTAAGCAAGTTTGCGGGCACCGCTGCCTGCTGCCTGCTGCCAGTTGCAAAGTGCATGGAGATGCAGGCGGCTGTTTGGTTACAAATTGCTTGGCTGGCCAACAACAGGCAGCAAGGAGCAGAGCAGGACGCGGGTGCAGCTTCAAAGCCCGTTCACATATTGTGCTGGGCTTTGGCCCTTAGTTATGGCCCAGGCTTTTGGAGAGACGTTGCAGTCTTGTTAGCGTAACGGAGCATCCTCAAAAGGCAGCAAATACTCAGAACGTTTGCCGCCCATATATGAATACATATATGCACACATGTACGAGCATATATATATGTGTGACTGTGTGTGTGTTTGTGCAAATAAGTCCTTGTCAAACTGTGTCATGTTCATATTTTTGGCATCGTTATGAAATCAGGCGCTGCTCTCACATGCCGCTGCACAGCTCGTACTTAGTTTAATAATAGTAATATTTATCGATCATACTAGTTCGAAAAAACTGTAGCAAACTTTGGCTGGCAAGTGTAAGATACTGGGCAGTGGTATGTAGATTGCTTTTGAGCGGTGGCAAAGTTGACAAATAGTTTTCAATTATGTTTGGCATATTTATGATGTGCGCCAGGCCAAAGTTTTGAGTGAATTGAAAAACAAAAATACAAAAATTATTGATTCGAGTTGGGAAAACTTACTCGTTTGGCAAACAGCAAGCACATAAGCATAAATTTCATAGATAACAGAGCATTAAATATAAGCTTAAATCTATAAAGTTATTGATAAGTTATAAAGATAAAATTTAATGGTCCACTTTTGGGCGCCTAAAATGCACATATTTGGCGCCCAGCATGGATAAACTTTGAACGTATATTGGCAAGTTTTCCTCTTAGACTGAAATGCTGATTAAGCTTGAAATTGAAATAAAGTTAGCTATTGAGTCTATCTGCATTAAGTGCTCAATGAAAATGACTCAGGAATTTCTGTTGGCTTTCAATTTATTTGAGCTGAAAATGTTAATGGATCCAATTGGCACTTCGCTTATTGTTTGTGATAGAAACATCAATTGGTAATCAAATAGTTTGCCCTGGTCATGGCAGCCAGAGCATGCCAGCTGCTTTAATTGCATATTTTAGCTTCCATGGTTGGCTTAGGAGACTACATAATTGACTGCCGGCAGTCCCATTAAAAAGTAAGCTGATATTACGCGCTGCAGCCTGCAGGGACACTCAGGACACAGACAGCAAGACCACCCACCCACACAGAGCTGAGCAGCAGCCACTTGGTAAATGAAAGTGAGAATGAGAGTGTCAAATTTCCGCTTCCAGCAAACGAGCAACCAGCATCAGAATGCTTCCCCAGCTCTTCCTTTTTCTCCTTTCACTCTCTCTCTCTCTCTCTCTAGCTCTGCCCCTCCCAAGCAAACACTCTCAACTAAGCAAACAGTTGTCAATTTCTGGCAGCGCAAATATTTTTTCGCATTCGCCTTTTGCACTAGCAGGGCCCAAACTTTTGTTGACTTCAGTTCTTTTCTATGGCTAACACATAGCGCCATTTGTATTCGTAGTAGTTGTTGCCACTGATATTAGAATTGGAATTGAAATGTGCCACAAAGATATTGCCAACGAGCAGCGAGCGCAACGAGGCGGCAAAAACCAGCAAAAAAGGTGGCCAGTAGAAAAAGCCGAAACTGTGCCAGTCGCAGTCATGTGGAAAATGCCGCGAATATGCAGCTCAAAGCTCAACAAAGTGTACTCGTAACGTGGTCAACAGTAATGCTGGCTTTAACCCACACATACATAAATCAGTAAGAAGGCAGCTCCCTGCTGAGGTATACTCTGTTCCCAGTTTGTATGACAACAAATTTGCTTGCTCTAGTTTGAATAGTGTCCAAAATGGCATTCATATAGACAGACATTGCACAAACCCAATATACTCTCATTGCATTTGGTTACAGAGCATGAAAATAACATATGTGTGCAAGAATGTAATACAAATGACATTTTTGTCTCATGCAAATTGCGGCTTGCATATTTTGTGCACAGCCCAAAAAAGTATGCTACGATTTGTGCTCAAACGTTAAAAGCTGCAGAGCATTGGCTGTGCAAGGTGAAGAGCAGTGAGAGGGTAAGTGTGGGCCGCAGGACAGCTCAGGTATTGGTATTGAAAGCAAACTCACAGCTGACTAGCATGGCACACGTTCAAATTTCAAATTTCTAGCAACAATGACACTCTGGGCCCACTCAACTGCATGTTTGTAAACGTTGCTCAGGCACAAGGACCTCTTGCAAGAAAGCCAACAAAATGGCAACTGTGCTTGTCCCAACATGTTGTTGCTGTTGTTGCTGTTGTTGTTGTTGTTGTGTGTGTAGTAGGTAGAGATAAGCGCATATAAAACAAGCTGAGTGGCTTGAGCCGCAAAACAAAAGCTGCAAAATTCAGTGCAACGCACTCGACACGCCGCACGCTCGTTGCGCTGCACGTGTGTGTAGCTTTCGTATGGGTGTGCGTATCGGTGTGTGTGTGTGTGTGTGTTGGTATGCGAGTCATTTAGCATAGCCTACTCGGAAGCGCTGAGGTGCAGCAAACAAGCTGAGGTCGAGCAGAGCACTGGCATCCAGTTACTGACAGCAGACAGCTCTTGGGTATTTTTTTTTTTACTTTTTTTGTTGAGACTGTGCGATATCCGGGATGGAGGATGTTTGCACTGATGCTTCGGCAGCAGCATGCTGCTGCCACTGTTGTAAGCATGTTAAGTTGCGATTATAAGCTGTTAGTGCAGCTGCCGATGACGAAGCAACCGACAGAGACTCAGGCCTAACTGATGACTGAGCCAAGCAAACGACAGATTTGCATTCTCAATTGGCCACATGAAGGACGTGACAGACTCCCTTCATATGCCTGCCGGGCTTGTCGCTTGTTGGTTTTTGATGGGGTACAAATGTTGATCAACTTCTTGCTACATCCAGAGATGTGATTACCGAGTTGATTGCTTGCCGTGCTGCAAAATTATTGCAAGTGACGGCACTCGATAGTTTAGTTAGGATTAGTTGAAGCTATCTTTTGGAAAAACGAAGTCAATGCCAGAAACTAGATGAATTTCTAAAGAAAGCATAAACGATCTTATTGCTTGTAGTGCCCAGAGACAATGAATGTTTAGCCATGGGATGGTTTAATATATATGATACCTTTGACAGGCATTTCTTAAGAACCCAAATTTAGATTTGGATCTAAATATACTATACCCACGACTTCACAACTTGTACAGCAGACAAGCTATTAGTTGAAGTCTCACTCGATATTTTTGATTAGTAATTCATAATTATTGCATTAATTTAATGACAAAATACAGAACTAAGAAATAGAGGACTCTATTACTGGATGCGCTACAGAATTCTTCTATTCTAAGGGGTTTGGGGGGTTCGCTCGCTCATCAACTCTATAGTTTTGAACCATTGTCACTATCGATAGTAAGCGTTTGTTAGACTTTCGATTAAGCCATGTAAGCTTATTGGCTAACAACGACGCTGCCATAGAGTCACTAGGCTTAAAAAATAGAGCCTTCGTTACTATCGATTGCCTTCCAGCAGCAGCGCTCATCGAGTTGATTGCTTGGGGGCTGAAATCGATGCAATTCATAACGAGCGCAATGCAAACTAATTAGCGGCTTAAAAACTCAACCCACTGGCCAAAGCCCAAAGCCCAAAGCCGAAAGCCGAAAGGCAAAGTAAAAGCCACAAAAGCTGCTTACTCACAATACGAGTACCAATTTAATTCAGAATCAGAATCAGAATCTGAATCTGGATCAGGGCACGCTCATTAGCCATGCATCATTTATCGATGCTATTTGATTTGAGTTGACGATTACATTTTCAATTTATTGGCTGCCTTGTGCCAGTTAATTTCTATCTGAATTTCATTTGGTTTAGCAGCTGCTACAGTGCCCCGCCCCTACTCTCCACGTCTGCTCTTCTGCTGCTGCAGTTGTCAACATAATCGCATTGAGCTGTCATTAGTGTGACATTAATTAAGTTAATCACCACCGACGACAACTGTCCCGTGTCCATTATTGTGGGTTGTTGTCTGTTATTTCAGTGCGTGTTACAAGTAAAAAATCGAAATCCAATTAAGTGCTGCCTGGCTAGCCTCCACGCTGCCTCACAGTACATCCATTATTCAGACCAAGTACAAGGCTGTACAAACAAATTAAAGTCGCGCTTTTTTTGGGGGCGTTTACTAGACGTGGGCGTGGGCATGGGCATGGGCGTGGGCGTAGCGATGCCCCTTAGACAGGTGAGTCATTAAGCGGCAATTGCCCTTGGCAGCCCTGCTTATGACTAAGCAGCCAAATTCATCATTAATGCAAATGCTGTTAAGCAAACATCATTTGGGCCCCCCCAAAGAAGGGGCCAACTTCTTGGCTTAAGCACAGTTTATGACATACTTAGGGGCGTCATATTTGGCAACTTACCTCAAACAAACATATAACAAACAAGGTCATGAGCAAATACCAACGAAATTCCCCCCTTCCAAACTGAATTACATTAACTGAAGACTAGCAAACTGTAGCATTAAATGGAGCCAAAACAATTGGGAATATAAGCTTGAAAGCAGGAATTTAGCATAACAATATTAAACAGAGCTGGTAAATTGTCAAGTCCAGTAGAAATATGTTAATGAATTTTCTTTGTCACTTTGTAGAGTCTTGATTATAAATTGAACCTTTCACAAGCAGAAAATTCATATTTGTTGCTACATTTCAGCACTTGTGTTTAATTATTATTTTGATAAGTTAACTTCAGCAACATTAGACTTGGTTTTTATTATTTTAATTGATTGAACTCAGTTTTAAATTGTTAGTATTTAGGTATTTATGTTAACTGAGCTGTTGTATAATTTTAAAGAGATAAATCTGCTCTAAATCAGAAATTTAACTAAGCTTAAGTCATCAGAACTGAGATGATATAATTTAACTAATTTGCTGTCATAAATTATAAACTTTATTTTGTGTCTTTTGCAGCTGTTCATTAAGGTAATGTTTTAATTAAATAAATTGATCAATAGACTATTTTTTTATATATGATTTTTTATAAAAATATGTATATTTATTTAGCTAGTTGAGACTGCAATCTTTTGGCAACTTACACTAGTTGTAATTACTTTTAAAAATTGTATCAATAGAGATATGGTTTTCAGGCTAATTTTCTACACATTTTCAGTTCTGGAACTTAAGAATAGGATCTCATTGTCTTCACTAAGCTGCAAATTATACAAAGTAAAGCAATGTGGACAAATCGAGAGGCATATAGTTCAACAAAAGCTCTAAGAAAACATTAAATTTAGTCAAAAATTACAAATTGCGAACATAAATAACTAAAAGTTTGTTGAGAAGCTATAAACCAAATTTGACAGCTATATTCACAGTATATTTATTATTTCCCAAATACGAAAATATAAATTTGAACTTTTGCATTAAACAGGCACTGGAAGGTATTACTTATTGCTGTCTTTAAATTGAATTTTAAACTGCAAGTTGAAGCTGCAATTTCTTATCAGTTTAGCAAAGTCAATTAAATGTTCTTCAATCTGCAATCAGAGCAAGGCCAGTGGTCAATTTATTGCCTTGGGCATTTGTGATTTATGTGCTATGTCCTATATGCGATTAAGTGCGCATATTGTGCAGAAAACTATTCTGTTGGCGTATTTGCAATTATTTCACGGCCAATTTGCTTTGCTTGGCGTGAAGAGCGATAGAAAATCAATTGTGTGTAGGAAAAAGTAATTGCATTTGCTGCTTTATGGTCCACATTAGCCAGGACTGACCCAGGAGCCCATGGAGCCTGTGGAGCCTGTGGATCCTGCGGTGACCTCATTATGAATATGTAAGCTGCCCACCTGAGCAGCCGTCAAAGGAACTGTCAGTCCAGGGCTTTCTGTTTCAGTATTCTGGCCCATAAAACAACCAGAGCCCAAGGAAATGAACTCTTTTGCGGCATGTTTGTGGTTTCATTCAATTATGCGAAACGAGTGCTTTAATATTTTATATATGTTGAATGCTGTCACTTCCTACGACTGTGCATATATGAAATCAATAAGTGCACTTGCAGTGACAGTTGCCAGACACAGCCATAAAGGATAAAGACACAGATGCTGTGGAGCACGCTGGGTGTGCAACATATTGTGCAACTGTCAGCGTTTGTTGCCACAGTTTACATAATTGAACTACTGACGAGCTGAAAGTCAAGTCAGCCAGTCAGCCAGGTGCAGGCAAACGAAATTCCTTGCAGTTGAAACATATTTGAATCAGTTGAATGCGTTGAGCCAAATGAATTATTTAGGTTGTAGGGCAACCAATTTTGACAGCAGTGTGTGTGCGTGCGTGAATTATATAACCTAGAAGACAGAATAGCTAACTTCCAGATGCCGAAGACTTAATACTCTTGCAAAGTGGATGGCAAAAGTTCTCCCACGAGGACTAGAGAAAAGAAAAAAGTTGTTTTTACAAAACACATTTTTCAATGGAACGTTCCTATTATAAAACCGAGATGACAGAAGCTGTGGAATGCCGAAGACTTAACACACTTGCAAAATCAATTATATAAGTACCAGGGAGCAAGAGGAAAACTTATTTTTCAATGGAACGTTCCTACTATGGAACTAAGAAGACAGAATAGCTAACTTCGGGATGCCGAAGACTTAATACCCTTGCAAAGTGGATAGTAAAAGTTCTCTCACGTGCTAGAGAAAACAAGAATGTTGTTTTTACAAAACTCATTATTCAATGGATTGTTCCTACTATAAAACCAAGATGACAGAATCTGTGGAATGCCGAAGACTTAACACACTTGCAAAGTCAATTTATAAGTACTAGGGAGCAAGAGAAAACAAAAAAGTGGTTTTTACAATGTTCTTTGGATCGTTTCCATTACGAAACCAAGAAGACACACTTGCAAAGTGGATAGTAAGAGTTCTCCCACCAGAGCTAAAAAAAAACAAAAAAGTTGTTTATAAAAAACTAATTTTTTAATGGATCGTTCCTATTATGAAACCACAGAATGACCTAAGACTTAATACCATTGCAAAGTCAATAATAAAAGTGCTAGGAAGCAAGAGAAAACAAAAAAGTTGTTTCAACAAAACTCATTTTTCAATAGGTCGTTTCTATGGCAGCTTTATAAGATGGTGATACGATTCTGATCTAATTTAGCAGAGTTACATAGCGTACAAAACAAATTTTAAAAAACAAAAAAGTTGCTCATTAAAAACTGCATTTTCGATTTACAGCTAAATTTTATTGTGCTACGATCTATTCGTTTCCGACACATGAACTGTCTGTAAGAGACACGCATATCTTGAAAAATTTATAATACCCTCTGTAAGGATATAAAATCATATTTAATAAGAAGACAAGTAGAGTGCGGCGGGTAAGAGTTTTAAAACTAAGATATTCCCTCGATTACTTAAAGCGTCTGCATAAAATGTGAAAAACAGCAGCCAGCGGAGACAGGGTCATGAATATTTCACGCACACATATGCATATTAGAGATGCGTGCGTGTGTGTGCGTGTGCGCACAAAAGCATGCTACAAAAAATGTCGACGCTGTCGTTGTCTTTTTGCTGTCGCCAACGCTTAAGCGCAAACAAATCATACGGCAACAGACAATTGAAACAATGTGTGAGTGTGTAGAGCGTGTGTAGAGTGTGTGTAGATGTGTGTGTTGTGCTTGTGTGAGAATCTGTGCTTTAGCTGAGCTTCGCTTCGTCGTTTCGTTGCTCTCCAAAGTGCACTCGAGCGTTAAGAAATGAAAATACTATTTAAGCCATTTTATCAACATAATCGTAAATCATTTTGCACTTTTCGCATAAAAGTCGTTGGGCAATAAAGGACCCAATTGTCTTGTGCATATAATTTGTTATTGGATTGCTCGCAGCGAAGTATCTCAAAAGCCGTCGTCAGCTACAGCAACATTGCCACTGGGCAAGGCACTGAGGCAGCTGCTTCTCTTGGTGTTGATTTTCTCGGGTTTTTGCTGTCATGTATATTTTTAGCTCACATTTTTTGCTCCTGCCCTCGCTCTCCCCTCCAGCAGCAGCAGCAGCAGCAGCTACACGGCACGCACTCCACCAGCTCCAGCTCCAGCTCCAGAGCCAGCTTCTGCTTCTGCTTCAGCTTCTGCTCTTTTTGTCATACATTTCACGCTCGGGAGCACACAATGGCCAAGCGACTGGAGACCACATCATTATATATGAGCAGGGCCGCACACGTACGCAGAGCGCTAGAGCGGACCAGGAGCGGGAATGGGAGCAAAGTTTGAATCTAGTTCTGGATTTACACGCTGCAGTTACTGCGTGAAGTTTTTCTTTTGTGAAGCAAAGATGTGACCAACTCTGCCTTAGCAGAAATATAAAACAATTTTACATAACATAGGCATAACAGTAACATAACATAACAGCGATATAACATAACATATTTATGTACATCTGATATCCCCAACAGAAGAGTATAATAAAAGACTCGTTGGAAATGTAGAAAGTAGATTAATAAATGGAGTTTTGAACGGTTTTTTCCAGCCATGAATGTCTTTTACATTTGTCTCTTAACAGAGTTGCATTTCGTCTGTCGAACATTGGAACAGCTGAGCAGAAATTTTCTTATGTTTAGGACTAAAGAATGCTTCAATAAATATTAGATTCATCGCCAGGATCTACCTTCTTGAACACTCACATAGTCTAAGTTATTTTTCAGCTCGTTTTGATGTTAAATGTTAATAGAAATGTCCTTGCAAATAATGTGTGTTATGTAAATATGGAAATTATTATATAACATCCTTTGATCATAATTTTTTGTTTTCCCCCTTATGTAAAACTTGCTTAAGCTGCCTCGATATTTACGGAAAAATGTTAATAAAATAGAAAACCCAAGAATATTTCGTTAAATCGATTAAGAATTATATCCAGAGTTGCAATGCATAAATATTCGAAAATAATCATAAGAAATGACTTCATGAAGTCTTGGGTATAGGGGTGTACCTGTAGGACACCTTACAGCCAACCCATTGAGTCTATACTAGCCTCTCTTCATATGCTTCCTATTATGAAGTGTAGCATAAGTTACTTAGCTTTATATCAAAGGAAAAGAAAAACATCCTGACAGAACTCCATCGTGTAAATCCGGATTAAAGCTGGAGCTGAATCAGGAGCTGGAGCATCTAATGGCTGCCAATGTGTGAGTTGTTGTTGTTTTTCTTGTTGTTGTTGTTGTTGAGGCACGACAACACAGCCTTGTATGTTGTGCAAGGACTTATCGCCCACGCTTACACTTAGTGGCTTATCTATGGCTGTACAGCATCTTGGGGCAACAGTGAAACATTTGTCTATGGCTCACAAATTGTGCAAAACTCGTATATTTACGAAGCATATATACTACTATGGCTTTGAATTCATAACATGCCATCAAATTGGCACGTGGCCTGCACTGAAAATCATCCAATTAAAATTCCATGCCAATGAATTTAACGCACGAGCCATTTAAAAATTTTTCCCAGAACTATAACAAACTGACGACGGCAAGGGCGAGAGAGAGAGGGCGAGTTTAACGGACAGAGTGAGCACGAAAAGCATAATGTTTTCTTTGAAAATATTTGTGTTAACACCCACTAAAACCAGCTCAAAGCGATTGGCCATAACCAATCCACACACACACACACACACACACACACAGCCTGCCCCGCCGAGCACTTTGCAAAAGGTGGTTTAACTGTGCTTTCTGAGCAGGATAACAATGCTTTTCCATTACATTGGAACATCGATTTCAGCTAGTTTTGTGCAAATATTCAAGCATTTATAGCGCCACAATCTCATGTATATAGAAGGAATGCAATTAAGCAAACAGAGCTGCAGCTCAGGAGCTGCAAAGGCTCCTGCCAAGGGTTTCAGTGTGTGGCAAAAACCAAGCTAAGGTCATGACAAGCAAATTAATGCAGCTGTCGCCAGCAGAAAATCCAAAGGCTTAAAGCAGACACTAAATGATCGACTGCAGAATGCTCTGTAAGCAGTTGAGAGACGTACTCTAAAGTTGTAGCAGGACACTCTTCAAACAGCTTGAAAAGCCCTTAAAATAGCCAAAACATAGTCTACATCCTTTACTGTTAACTTGAAAAATAGGATCGATTAAAAACAAATTTATTTGTATTGTTAAAAAAAATGTACACAAAAATAAATAGAAATCTATCATTTATCTCCAGCTGTAATCATATGCTGACTTATAAGGCTAACAGCTGAACAACAGAGGCTTTTACAAGCTGCTAACATTAACATGCAGCTAACAGTACATAGAACTGTAAGCATAAAAAACACTGTTAAAAAGCTGTTACTTGATTTCTTGCTCTATTTAATATGCAAAACGCTCTGATTATAATCATAATTATGTTCAATTAAATATGCAAATGATGTTTTTTCAGTTCTATTCAAATATTTATATTTATTTCCAAGCATTGCTAAATTGCCGCCCACTCGGCTAGGCTGTAGGGTATAGAAAAAACTCTCAAAAAAAAAAAAAATAAATAAGAAAGGAAAGAAAGATATGCTTTTGCCATTATAAGCGATTTTCCGCTTGCTTTCCATTAAAGACAGCCACGTTCTTGGCCATAAGACGGTTACCCCAAGGCGCATTTGAGGCTTAAATGCGACACGCCCACGCACCCGCACATGCACACACACATACACACACACACAAACACACACACTTTAACATAGAGAGATGTATGCGAGTAAAACCTGCAAATATATAAAAGAAAAGGCCACGTGCTGCGCGTTTTGTGCCAATGCTGCAAAAACTTTTGGCCTTGTAACACTTGCACTTGTGAGCATACACACACACACATACACACACATACACATACAACATACACACATACACTTACACATATTTATTGTATTTTCAACATGTGCATTGCGCGAGTGGCAAGTGCGGCTCGAAGTGCGCTTTCCCAGCTTAAGGCTGCCAACTTTGTCGAATTTGCGGACTGGTAACGATGCTTTAATTGAAACCCAAACGTGCCGTGCCGCTGCTGCAACATACTACGTGCCAAATGATTCGCAAAGCAGCTGCCAAGCTCAAGCCCCAACTCCCCACTCCCCACTCTCCACTCCCAACTCTCAATTCACAATAGCAACAACTGCACCTGCCAACTGAAAACTGCCAAGTGCCAACTGTGAACTGTGAGTTGCCGCTGGATTTGCAATCAAGTTGTCAGAGCAACTGGCAGGCAGCTCCAAAGATTAAATGACACACGCCTCAGATACACACACACACACACACATTGATATATTGTAAATTGATGGTGTCGCTGCATTGGCCGCACCATACCCTCCCGCTCCGCTTAACTCCCTCCGCGCGCCACGTGACAGACAAATGCAAAATTGCTTGTCAATGCATTGCACGTGGCATCGTTTAGCACTTACTCCCCGCCCACACCCCTATCCAATACTCGTATCAAAAACATTGCCAGCAATCAGCGAAACATGAAAAACATGATAGAAAATCTAAACTACAGCATGCCGAAGAGTTAATACCCTTACAGAAATTATACTTCAATTCCATGACAACTATACAAAACTGGCAAGTTTCGCATACAAAACTTCAACTTCAGAGCGAAATTGTAAGGAAACTCACAGAGTTTGATTGAGATATTTGTGAACACAAAAAAGTTGTTCATACAACTTAACATTTAACCTGATTGTTCATATGGCAGCTATAAGAAAAAGTCCTTTAACTTTTCATCAAATTAAGATACTCTGTAAAGAGCATAATGTAGTTTAAAATTTAGAAGTTTGTTTAAGCTATTTGTGAAAACAAAAAAGTTAAGGTTAGAAGCTAAATTTTTAGCCTGGCAGCCATAAGAAATAGTGCTAGTTTTTATTAAATTAATAATTAGTTACCAATAAAAATCTGTAAGAGCTTAAAACTTAGAAGTATTGTTGAGATATCCGTGAAAACAAAAAAGTTCTTCACACAACTCAATTTTTAGCTCTGGTTCTTCATCTCAGTAGTGCTCTGAATGTTATCAAATTTCGTTAACTTGTGAAGAGCATAATGTAATTGTAGTTTAAAATGTATAAGTTTTGTTAAGATATCTGTTAAAACGAAAAAGTTGCTGTGGGAGACAAATGGTTCTGGGAAGAAACAGGCACACACTCAAATAAAATAATCCTTACGTTCATTTTATTCAACTGGACGATCCACACTCGGCGCTAAGGAGACACTAAGGAGAAATTAACAGGGCCTTTCTAAACTTAAGGCGGGAAATTAACAGGGTTGTGTGAAAAGAATTTAAGCAGGGTTGTCTCAATGTAACTTAACAGGGTTTGTATGTGTATGAGCGGACAATGAAGTAACACCAGATCAAGGCAATTGCCAACAGACTAACCGAGAATGCATGTATTACATATATTTCCTACTACTTTCTATAATCTGGCACAGCCCGTTTCAATATGTCTGCCGCCTGCACTAAAAAAGAAGCAATTGTGACAAGTTTTAACAAGAAAACTTTATTATTGAGACTCTAGTTTACTTAGAAACAGGAAGATGAACTGACATGGCAAGATCTTAACGGCTGTTGTGGCTGATTATGAATATATATATACTCTAAGGATAGAAACGTGCCTTACACATTGCGTGACAAAATTATAATACCTCAATAAGAGTGCTCGTATAACAATAAAAGCCACTCGTGGCCATGGGCCCAGCGTAATCCATTCATTGATTTGCCTGTCCGGGGCACATTTTGTTGCACTTTTGCTCAACTCGCACACGCACTCGCACTCGAATGTTGCAATTTGGTGCCATGCCACATTTGAAACCCACTCAAACTGCCAGTAATATATGCAAAAGCCCCAAACGACAGTACCAATAAAAATTCATGAGCTCAGCCCCAGCAATTTTGGTTGTGCGTGTGTGTGTGTGTGTGTGTGTGTATGTATGTGATTTGGCTGCCTAATGTGCGAATGAATATGGAAATGTTGGACTGACTTTCAAGTGGTTTGTGTTAATTGCATGACGTACGTTGCGGCGTATGCGCGATTTTCTCATCCAAAGCGCGCGCCCTGAAGTATGCACTAGTTATTGACCACACAAATGCGGCGCCTGCTGTGGCCTATACGCGATTTTTCACTCTCAAAAGAATAAAAAAAAGGAAAAAAACAGGGACAGCCCATACGCAAAAGTTTGTACCACAAAAAATGTAACCACAATAAAAAGAACTATGTAGACTAAAAGTTTTGTGTAAAATTCAAACAGCGCAGCAGCTCTGCCTCTGTGGCTGAGGGAACGCACACACACCACACACACACACACACACACACACATTGCAAACACAGTGATAATTAAAGTTTCGACAACAGCAACAACCCAAACAGAAGTCACTCGAGCTTTATTACTTTGTGTCCTGGCTGGCTGGCTGGTTGGCTGTTTGGGTATTCTTTTCTTTTACTACTTATTTTAACAACATTTCTCGTAACACTTGTGTCCTGTGCGGCCAGACAACATGTAGATTCTTGTACTAGTTCCCCCTGGCGCCCGTCCAAATAACAGCAGCAACAATACCAACAACCATAGTAAAAGTTGTAACAACATCCTTATGCGATAACAAGGCGGCGGCGGCAGCGCACCCAACAACAACTGCAACAGCAACAGCAACAACAACAGCAACAGGCACTGCAAAAACTTATTTGCATAAATAAAAATTGAAAGAGCGGAAAATAAAAACTACTATATGCAACAGCAGAGAGCCAGCAAAGGCAGCAGCAACTATGTAGTTAAGTGTAAGGCAAAATAAAAGACAAGTGCCGAGGCAAATAGTCAAAGTTTTGCCTTTGAAGCCAGCCAAACACTGCAACAGAACGTTGCAAGAGAAAACTGAAAGGAATACGAGCACAGAGAAAGAAAGTGCCAGGGCGTTGCATAGATTATGCGCCCTCTAAATTTTATATACCACACTTCGATTGTGCAGCGGGTATATTAAGAACAATGGGAACTTTCCTTTGTATAGTATAGAAAATAAATAGAACCAATGCATAACTCTTGTACACAGAAACATTTGTGCTGCCAACTAGCCGATAGTTGTATCTAAAGTCAGTAAAGCCGAGTAGGCTTATAATGAATAAAAATTGATTTCTTTATTGGTATAGCAGCCTAACTCAAATCTAGTTAGCTATTCGACATGAAAACTAGTTGGAAAAGTACCTATTATAGAGTTATTTATACAATTATTAAAAATATATCACAAACGTGAATTCAAGGACTTCTTAGAAAAGCATAGAAATGTTTGTTAACATAAATATATTTCCAATTTTGGTTTAACAGAAGTTCTTAATTGTTTTGTTAGAGATGTCAGTCTGAAGTTTAAAAATAAAATATTTCACTTAAGAGTGTCTATAGACACTTATGTATATTATGTCACAATAATAATAACAATATAAGAGCTTTTACATCATTGAGAATATTTGTTGACTAGTATAGTAATAAACTATCATCAAATTATCGTCTAGTAGCTTTGAAAGATCTCAAAAGCTTTTAATTGTACTTTTTATTTTTATGTGCACAAAACTTATATGTTATTTCGCGTGTGAAATTTAAATAAACTTTAACGTCGTAATTTGGAAATGACTATTTTTACACTTAAAGACCTCAAGAGTGCCTTAAGGAACTTATTCACGATTGTCTCACCTTACAGGTAAACGAAAGCTTCTATATTCAGTTTCGTGATTAAATTTTTGAGTTCTGGTAGCCACAATTCACTTTAGACAAAAATTATTCGATTTAATATTTAAATCCATTATTTAAAATGAAAGTAAGCCTTAGAGGCTTAATAAATAACATATCTATATAATTGAATGGAGAATATTGCTCCAACAAAAGTTCCATATTTTTCCGTTGGAGATATCAGTCTTAAGATTGAAAATAAAAATTTAAAAAAATAAAATATCTATAATATGAAATTGGGAATTTATTCCTTTCTATTTCATTGTAGACGAATCCTTTCAACGATTTTTGCTTTCAAGCCGAGCTAATTTAACTTACAACTAAAATAAGTTTCAGTTCTCTGAGAATTGTTAACTTATACAAGTAAAAATAGCATTTAATATTGATATGCATTGTGTTTGTTGTGGCAAACCTATACATTTACCCTAAAGCATATGCATTGTAATATACAAAATATAAATTCAAATTGAAGAGCCTGAAGTTTTTACTCTACGCTTGCATTAAGCATTTTTGAGAAATGCAAATAAATGCAGCAAAAATGTTTCAGTTTTTACGTATTTGTTTTATAACATGTTAAAATTCAGTTTTTTTTTCAAAAGTAAATTTACATTTTTTCAAGCTTGCATGAATGGTTTCATAGCATTTATTTTGATTTTGAAATGGTTTTTTCTTTTCCATCTGTCTATAAAAGACTATAAGCAAATTTGAGGGTTAAAATTCATAGTGTAATATGTTCAGAAATATAGAAGTTATCAAGTGCATTAAGAGTTCACATTTATTCATTTTTTGTTTGTAATCAGAGACCAAAAATTTGTGTCTGCTTTTGAGCAGCTCCAACTTTTGAAAGTGCTACGCACTCAAAATCAGCAGAGCCAACACGTAACGACTGTTAAATACCCTGTAAAGTAAACTAACACACAACAGACATTTCAAGCGACAAGTGCGCTACCTTTTGTTAAGCTCAGACTACAGGGTATAGGCTAGTCTTTCACTTCAACAGTATAAGAAAAAGCTGATCAAAATGCAAAACTGTAATGTTTTGCATTTAACATTTAGAACTCAAGCTGCTTTCTCATTTTTTTACAATATTGTATATACTAAAATGCAACTCAAGCTCTCTATAATTTCAAAGCTGACTTTGGCATTTCAATTAAATATCTCAAGTGCAGAATATATTCTTTATATTAAAACCAGCGCAACTGCTCTAGTCTAGTCCACCCAATTTGAAATTATACTCAATTTTTATTGTCTTTTTCTTTGGCTTTTTGTGGCTGTCATAAGTTTGACATTACAAGTAACGCCTGGCCCTGCTTATTGGATATGCAATGGGAAAATGAAATTATATTTTGTTCGGTGTGCTGTGACTGCTGCTGGCTTAACTTTGCCACAATATTTTGAAAAACGAGTCAACAACAAAAGTCAGCGACGAGGAAGCCACAACAGACCACAAATATATATATATATGTGTGTATATGTGTGTATATATGTGCACAATTCATTCGTGGGCGTTTCAGAGCTGTAAAATACATGTAAATATACTTACTGATATGTAAATATATTTGGATATGTATAAAAGTTGGCAAGAGCGTGGCCAGAAAGCGACACCCGCTGATTAAATATACAGCGAATGAAATGTCAACGTGAAAATTAATTAACTCGATTGCGCAGCTTTGACTTTCAGTTGGGTGGCGTTGTGCGGTGGGTGGTGGGGTGGGTGGTGTGTGCGGGGGGCATGTGGCGGTCGCAGCAAATTTTGAGCTCATATTTCAATCAAAAACGGCGACAGCTGCGAGCCAGCGGCATAAGCTGCAACATAATTTTGGCAAGAGTCCATCAACTGCTTTCTGTGGCAGCCACACTCGCCTCAGCAGCCGCAGCGCCAGCCTCATCAATATTTACAAGCGGCGTGCCACAAATTTGGCGCAGCCAAAGGGAAAGAGATTGAGGCAGAAACAGAGAGAAAGAGAGAGACAGAGAGGCGCAAAGTTAATTGCTAAATGACAAAACGTACACGTGGCAGGGGGCATGGGGCATGAGGCAGAAGGCAGGGGCAGGGAGCGCGTTGGCCCCCAACACGAGACAAAAAAGCCAACCACATAGAGAGACAATTGACAGAAGGCAAAAGGGGCTGCTCTTTGGGGCGCACCAAGATTAATGTGGGCTAATTAAACGTTTAAGTGTTGATTAATGTGACTTTCCATATTTGGGCCCAGAGTAGGTAGGAGGCGGTGGGCGGTGGGCGTTGGGCGTTGGGCGGCCTGTCAATCAGAGTAGTCCCAAAAAACTGTGAAAAGAAATATGCAAAATGTTGGCCTAATTCGGGTCAGCGGCATAACCATAAATTCTGGCCCCTTTACTACAGTTGAGGTGCAAGCAGAGCAACTCAAATTGAAAGACATTCGCATTTATCATCTTTACGGTTTAACTGCCAAAGTGCTTTGAAGGGATAACCCAGCCAAGTGTAAACCAGAGCAGCGCTGAACTGAACCGAGTAGAGCAAACACACAGAATCCTAAACAAAATCTAACCTCAGATGACGCAGTTTTAATACCCTTAACAATTATGAAAAACAAAAGTTTTTCATACAAAAACTCAACTCTTGACCAACTTATTGCTATGACAACTAACTATATAATGTGTTGGTCCAAATTTAATCGAACTTGTAGAGTGTATAGAGAAAGATTTAGTCAAGAAATCTTTACAATCTACCATGTTTCTTGACCAATTATTCCCTTGACAGCTAATAGATATAGTAGATATAGATATTGTAAAGATTTAAATTTCTAAACGTTTGAAAAAATGAAATTGATGTCGAGGTCAGTGTGACCGAATATAATAAGTTATCGAGTTTGTCGTATATCGAGCATAATTCCTTGAGAGTATTAAGATAGGAGAAGATATGGTCACATTGGAGTGGCGCAAAATTCTGAGGAATAATTGTGAAGAAGGAAAGGAAACTGTCGCGTAAACGTAATTTAAATTAATTTAATATATTTCAATACTATAATTTAAAGTTCATCATAATTTTATATTCAATAAACTGTTGAAATTCAAATTGTGGTTTTGGTCGCCGAACTTTAACAGATATAGTGAATCGATTGTGACAATATTCTAGTCAAGATGTAAAAACAAAAAGAAACTTGGAGCAAGGGAAAATAAAAAATTAAATATATTTCAATATTATTATTTTTTTCATTTTTTTTTTTAAATTTTTTTTTTTTTATTATTTCATTATATATTTTTTTCATTAATCAGATTTCGTTTTTTTAGATTAAGTAGTTCTGGTATAATCAGTTTCAAGTTTAATTTAAGTTGTACATAAAATAACAGAAAGATTAAGTTAAAAAAAGAGGGTGAAAACGAAGAAGTTGTTCTTACAAAAACTGAATTTTCGTCTAAACGATCTTAGAGCTGCTCTATGATTTAGGGACATACTCAAATGCCTCTTTCAATGCGTTACAGAGTTCGTATCAAAATTGTAATACCCTTTGCAAGGACATTAAAAAAGCGAATTGCTGCTCCACGGAATCCACAAAGTCAAACAATGTTGTATGCCTTACTATTTTTATCCTTGCTCGTTCTGTTAGCAGCGCTGGTTCTGGCTTGCTGTGTTTATCTTGACAGCGCCAAAAAATAGAAGAGGAAAAAACATAGAAAAAGGTGGCCAAAACATGAAGCATAAACAATGAACGTCAAATAAAATCCACTCAGATAAGGCGAGCAGCAATTAAGTTGAAGAAATATAGCATTGGAATTTATGTAAGTCCAAAAATCTACAAGCCTTCAGCGTTGAGAAACTTTACACAATGTCCTTGCACTTTACAACAACCTACAACCAATAACAACAAGAGCAACAACAACAGCAACAACGAAATGTCCATCAAGCGAGTTTGCTGACAGGAATATTTGTTCAAGTGCCAGGAGACAGGACATAGAGCCAAGACAATGGCTTGGGCCAAATGCTGGCAAAACAAATGGATAGAAAAGATTACGCCAGCAATTTGCTGATTTTCAAATGAAATTTTAATGAATGAAAACACAGGGAAAGCATCTCCAACAATCAGTGGAAAAATAGAACCAAAATGCGCCACTTGTCGTGCGTCAACAAATTCTGGTTATCCCCAAGCTCCTTCGAGCTCCTCCAAACTGATCCAAGCTACTCAAATCTGTCTGCCAAGTGCTGTTGGGTGCACAACAAAATAACCATAAAAACCAGCTCCTTTTTACTAAAAGCAGCTCACAGTTCGTTGTTCAGATTTTCGCTTAAATATTTATCAGTTTCGAACAGCAACCACAGTGGCAGCAAGTATAAATGCTATAGTCGAGACTCTACGACTATCAGATGCCCTGTCTGAAGGTTTGGCAACTGGCATACACAAATCAAAGTTTTGTCGGAAAGTGTGGCAAGTTAAAATATCCTTGAAGCTACATATTACATTTGAATCTTCTAGCTCTATAGCTCAAGTCTCTGAGAAAGTCGTCTTGTATACAAAACTTAACTTACAGTTTCGCCAAGACTGTTCTGTTCAAGAATAGAGATACTTCAAACTTTCTTCTAACATTTACAAGAATTGGTCACATCCTTCTTGATTGTTTTGAACCTAACAGGGTATTAAGACAAGAGAAAACAGCTGAACAGTCAGTCGGTGACGAAAATTAAATATCCTCACAGACATTTAACAAATGGCTGCAATGATAGCCCTACAATATACTTAGTTACTTAATCCTAGCTATAAGTCTATCAGACATTTGAAAGCCAAGTTAAACACTTTGTAATCAAGCCAAGAATATATATACTCCAATGACAGCTAATAAATAAAGTTATTCGATATCAAATTAACAAGTTGAAAGCAGAAAAGGTTTTTTAAACAACACAACTTTCGAATGATCATAATTCCATACGCCTGCAACAAAAGGATAGCTTTAAAACTGGAGAGAATAATATGATTTCATATTGCGACTGAGCTGGTTCGTCCTTTAAGGATTAAAGAGCACACATATCGTGACATTATACACCATGCAAGGGTATAAAATATATATATAAATTGTCGATTTATGCGCTTGCTATGTTTTTTTGTTTAGTTTTCCGACCGAGATAACAGGAAAAACAGGAAATGCATGCGAATAATTATTTACACGCCGCAAAATTCAGCAAATTAGTTGATGCAAACTTCCGTCTGATAAAATGGAGCTCGCGAATGGGTCTGATTAATTGACAGAGCCGCACAGAACGAGGCAGGACAATGCAGGATGAGGCAGCAGCGAGCAGTGTACGGTCCACAATAGGATGAAGACTTTAATTAAATTTCCTTAGCCGCCAATCCTTTAATGGCGCCATTTTGCCAGGCATTTCCATTGCCAGCCGACTCCTTTCAGGACACTATGTGTGTGTGTGTGTGTGTGTCAGCGCTAATGAAAATCAAACGTTGCACCATATTCAACTGTACCTCTGGCCTCCAGCAAAATGAATGGGGCAGACCTTGCTGCTGCCGCTGCTGATGTTGCGAACTCCAAGCGGCAGCATCTTGTGATTTATTATTAAACACGAATATGAATTTCTCAGGACAGCTTGCTAGGCAACAACAACAACAATAAAAACAGAACAAGGACGCTGCAGTCGAAAGCTCCTGATTGCAGAATACTCTGTTCCAATTCCAAAAGAAGTCTTTGCAGGGAAGAGAACCTGCCTGAAATAAATATTACTGCTCCTATCTGTAGTTCTCATATGAAATTTGATGACTTAGTTACCAAAAGTAGTGAAAATAGTGGGCGTGGCAAGTAACTCTTAACCCTTTCTCTGACTCAGTCTAACATCTTAAAGGAATTGCTTGAATGTAGCTTCAGGACGCTGCCCAATATACTCCTTTCCCTCTTTGAGAAGAGCGTATAAGAACGGAAACAAAGGCATACATAACGAGTACAATACAGGACGCGAACCTGTGGCATTTTGATGCGCACACACATTTTTATGATTAATTAAAATTTATGCGGCAGCAAAATAAAAATGATCTTTCTGCTTATATGGCAGCCAATTCCAGCAGCTACGCATTAAGCGCCACCAATTAAGTTGATGTCCTGTTTAAGATTATAAACATCCATGCCCCCAGCTGCTAATTGTGGTTCACATGGGATTATAACCAACTATGCCGATAACTGTACGCTGGCTAAAAAAGCAGAAAAAAAAAGCCGCAGAAAACGAAAAAGCGCAACGCATTTTATATTTATTAAAGCAATAAAATAAAGTACAACCTGGCCACCCCGTTGCCCAGATAACGTGTCCTGGCGGCAGCCGAGAAATATCGCCATGTCATAGCCGTCATGCAGGTCGCTCCCAGAACACTCAACTCACGTACATAAATTCGCCAGTGTGTCCCCTAGTGTGTGTGTGTGTGTGTGTGTGTGTGTGTGTCGGGGGCAACGTGCAAATTGTTGTTGTCGCACCATTTTGGACTATGACTATGAGAACGCCTACGCCTTTTGGTCGCCGGGTTGCCGGGCTGCTTGGGTTCCTTGGGCATATCCCTTTGCAAGGATTTGGGCGCATGCATACATACGTAACAAGGCTATGGCAATAAATTTAAAATTAACCCTTTTAAGAGCACAGCTTTTGACCTTAGCCCTGATGATAGTGCCGCCACTGACACAATATACACGCAAGGATACACCAGGATTCACGCGTGCATCAATCTATTCAGCAGAGAGTTAACAAAAGTTGCCTCTTCCACTTCGAATAGTTGTCAACTATTTGCAGCAAAACGAAATTCGTTTTATTTGCATGACTAACGGATTCTTTGAACTGCAAGTCAGTTTTATGCAACATTTTGGGGCAGCATCAAAAGCAAGAGAAAAGAAGAGAGATTAAGTGATTTTGTGGTATTCATAAGTAATGAATTATTTCAGCACTTTACAGCCACTTTATTGCAAAGCGTTTAATACTTCCAAATCTAATATTTAATTTAAAATTATTCTGCATTTTCAGTAGCAACAACAGTTTGTCCTGTTAAACAAACCACAGAACCCAAACAGGACCCATCCTAGGAAAGTGCATTTCTTAGAGTAGTTTCCATTTTTAGAATATGACAAACAAAAGTGTTGAAACTGGATAAAAGTGTAATTTTTATTTGATCCTTTTTAAAACGAATTTTCAAGCCATATGCATAAATTTATTTCAGTCACGTTTTACCCATTGCGAAGATTCCAACCCTTGGGGTAAAAAAAGGGATGCAAGGATGATTGTATGGGCAAGAGGTTAATCTTAGTCCGATCAGCTTCAAAACTATTTTCAAAGCTACACACAAATAATAATTTGATAAAAAAAACTCCACACACAGTCGAAAAATAGAAGAAATGCCGTGAAGGCAACCTTTTTGCTTGCTTCAGATGGGATTCAAACTTATTTTTAAAACAAAAATAAATAAACGACTTTAAACTAACATCAAATTGAGCTTGGAACATCGGTTAGTGCCAGTTTTTAAAATAACAAGGTGTCGAAACTATACACCCTAGCAGGAATTAAATTTTAAACAAAACTTAATTTTTTTACTCCCTGTACCCATAAAATGGGTAAAAAGGGGGTATTGGATTTGTGCAAAAGTGTGTAACAGGCAGAAGGAGACATCTCCGACCCTATAAAGTATATATATTCTTGATCAGCATCAAAAGAGATTTCGATTTGGCCATGTCCGTCTGTCTGTCCGTCTGTCTGTCCGTATGTATGAACGCAAGGATCTCAGCAACTATAAGAGCTAGAGACACCAAATTTGGAATGTAGATATCTCCCCCCGTTCCCCCGCAAATCGATCAAAACGTTTTACAGACACAGTTTTAAAGATATAGCTTTGGGATTTGGCATGTACACTACTTCAGTCACTCTTAATCTACTGTCCAAATTTCAAGTCGATCGGATAATAAACACGGAAGTTATTCAACGAACAAGATTCAGTACTGTAGCGAGAGGGGAAGAAGAAGCACAGCCACGACTTAAAATGCCTCGCGTACGCTGTGGCTCGCGTGTGTGCGGCTTTGTGTATGTGTGCGTGCATGTGTAAGTGAACGAACATATGATTTGAAGTTTTAGACCTGGGTACAGGGAGTTTCGTAGTCGGGTATACTCGACTAGAGCGTTCTTACTTGTTTCTGATTGCTCCTATGGGAGCCATGTGGTCCGATATTGATGAAATTATAGGAAACTATTTGAAGTATAATAAAACTCTTACTTGGTTTGGATGAAATATTTGTATAAACAAAAAGTTTGAAAGAGTGTTATAGTAGTCCGATTTTGACCAAATTTGGTCAGATTGTATAAACTCTCTAGAGGCTCTATTTGATAAAGTTTGGTAAGGATACCTTTCTAAGCAAAAAAATGTTTTCATACAAAAACATAGTTGTCGACCGATCATTCCCATGGCAGCTTATAGTGGTCCGATCCGTCCAGTTTCGACATATGTACTGCCTGCAGAAAAAAGAAGGTTCTGTGCCAAGTTTCATTACGATAGCTTTAAAACTGAGAGACTAGTTCACATAGAAACAGACGGACAGACGGACATCTCTATATCGACTCGGCCATTCATGCTGATTCAGAATATATATACTTTTTTGGTTTCGGAAACGTCTCCTTCAGTCCATTACACATTTCGAGACAAAATTATAATACCCTCTGCTAGGGTATAAAAAATAAATAGCTAAACGATTTTAAACTAACATAAAATTGAGCCTGGAACATCGGTTAATGTCAATTTTTAAAATAATACAAGTTCTTGACTAGAAATTCTCAGTTTTTGCTGTTTTTACTCCTCTTCCTTCCTTTCAAAATACAAAATAGTTGCTCAAAAACCTGTTTAATGACTAAAGCTGCAATATTTAAAGCAAACTATAATTCAGCATGTTATATTAGTACTAAATTTCGTAGAAAACAACAGTCTGTTGATGCTATTTTATTTTACACAACAAAAAAAACACACACACACAGGAAACTCTATACAAGATAAGCAAACAGTGTGAAAATTAGCACGCACATGTTTGTAAAATAAAATAAAATAAAAATAATAATACTTGCAGCTATGCAAAACTGCAAACTGCACTATGACAAATTGAATAATTGTTTACAAAACAAAAATGGGCAGGGAATTAAATCTATATTTATGTAGATTTTCTGTTTCAATTCGAGCAGCATTATACTAATTAAGCTTAATGAAATTATTACTGTAATTTAGTAAAATAAATGAATGCTTTGAAACTTAATTTAAATCAAATGATATGCCACTTATTGTATTAAGATGACGTGGCCAAAATAAATGGCAAGTAAACGCTGTTTGAGCCAGAAGTAAGTTGTCATTGTATGAACAACAACAATAGCCAAACCAAACAACAATAAATAAAATGTGGAAAATACACACAGAAACACACCAATACAGACAATATTATCCTGGGCGCAGCAAAAGGAAGCCGAAAAGCTGCTGTGAGAAACGGCAAGCGGAAAGGGAAAGGGAAGGGAAAGGCAACTGGAACTGGTACTGGTACTGGTATTGGATTGGGCAATGGACACAAAGTTCAAGTGGCCAAGTCAAGACAATTCGAAAAATGCTTTTAAAAGGAAATCAGTAAAGGAATTTCGCTTATGGGCAACTGATTGTGCCAATGGCAGCAGACTCTCAGGCCAGACCAGAGGCGAAGGGCAGCGGCAGAACAATTTGGCCAGAGCCAGATAGAAACTGAAACTGAGACTGAGACTGAGCCTTAGACTGAGACTGAGATGTACTTAAACGTAGAACTCACGTTTGGCGCTTGGAAAATTGAATTGTTTTAGATTTTGTTCTCATTTTCCGGCGTTTTTCGCCTTCGCTGTGCCAAACAAATAAATCAAATTGGATTTTCTTGTGCACTTAATTTTCAAATAGGAAATTGCACAAAAGTGCCATTGAACAAAACTTAATCAAAAGCTGCCGAATACAATACAATCAAAATGGAGTCCGGCTCAGTAGGCTTTTGGGGGCCGAACAAAACACACACTTTGCCAGCTGAAATAATACTCATTAACAGTTTCATGGAGTCAACAAATTCAAATATAATGTATTTTTCAAATTTGCTACAGAGCACCAGCAATAAATTCGAAGAAGCGGCCATTAGTATTTTACCCAGACAAATGCAAAATGTTAAGAGTTGCTGTTACTTCTTCGATCTGAAGATGGGCTGCAAGTTGATTGCCTATTTTGAGGCACTGTGCGGCCTTATACAGGTCCTCTATAGCTTCAGCGAGGTATGCACCAACAGGGATCGTCTCCTGGCACCCAAGTGGATCAATGCTAGAGAGACGCCACAACACGATCCTGTACTTAGCCTGTTCATGGGCCTGATAACCTTGATCACCTCCCAGCTGCTCTTAGCGGGTGTCGCACTTGTAAGTATACTAAAAACCCCATATAAATAGGCCTATTAAACTAAAGTTCCTTTGAGTAGAAACGCAAAATGTGCCTGCTGGTTTGGATTTATGTGACAGCTCTGTGCACTATTATTTTTATGATATACACTCTTGTTATAGTCTGCATACCAGAACTTCTGATCTTCGATGCCTTCTCAGCGGGTAGGTGCTTCTAAAACTACTTTAAAGTCAGCCAGAACTAATCATATCTATATTTCAGCTCTAGAGTCGTATTTTCTTATGATCGTTTTGGCATATTATCTGCAGATGCGACGAGCCGAGAGCTCTGAGGATGACTTTGAGGTGCTCTTCACGGCAAGCGCGGTTTAGAAGCCCTTCTTTTAGAAGATAGCTATTTAATTGATATTATATTAAAGATTCATTGATGCAGTTGCTCAAGCATTTGTTTCTACGCTAGATTTAAGATATATATACTAATTGTTGAAATGCTTATGGTATTTGTATTATCATGCCAAAATTCCGACCACTACAACCAATTTTTGAGCTATGGAAATGCCTGTTATTTATAAAGTATTGAAATCATATTTAAATTGTTCTAGTTAGGCATGCTGTTTATAGTTGCTATAATAAATATTATTGCGCATTTGTTCTTATACCAGAATTTCGCGTGAATTCGAACACAAAAACGTTGGCAAAATGTAAACAATTTCATTTATCGTATTTATATTTCTCAAAAATTGATTGCATTGGCAATTTGGTTTGTTTTTAAAATAGAAAACAAGCGAAAGTTAATTTTAACTTCGAATGGTCGAAGTTTAAATGCTCTTTCCACAATTAGCTTACCAAAACTTAAAGGATTTATGAAATCAGCTGGAAAGTTATCGATAAAACTGTTGTGGTATCGATAAAACTATCAATTGTTCTTAAAAATGTCGATAAAAAAGTTCTTCCTTTCCTGCTTTTCTTTATAGTAATTTGAATGCGATAAAAACTATCAATTGTTCTTAAGAATATCGATAAAAGTTCTTCCTTTCCTGCTTTTCTTTATAGTACTTTGAATATGATAAAACTATCAATTGTTCTTAAGAATATCGATAAAAGTTCTTCCTTTCCTGCTTTTCTTTATAGTAATTTGAATGCGATAAAAACTATCAATTGTTCTTAAGAATATCGATAAAAGTTCTTCCTTTCGTGCTTCTTTTTATAGCACTTTGAATATGATATCAATTGTTCTTAAGAATATCGATACAAGTTCTTCCTTTCGTGCTCTTTATAGTAAGTATTGAATGTGATAAAACTATCAATTGCTCTTAAGACTATCGATAAAAGTTCTTCCTTTCGTGCTTTTCTTTATAGTACTTTGGATATGATAAAACTATCTACTTTTCTTGATAGTACTTTTGTTAGCACACCGTTGTATGTTCTTTATATTTCTTTATAGATCTAAAATAAACTAAATATCCTAAATGAAAATTAAGAAAAGTATCGATAATATCGAAACTATGAAAAGCAATAGGTATCGATAGCTTTGCAGCGTTTTTGATAGTACTTTTAATAGGACACCGTTGTATGTTCTTTAATTTCTTTTTATACATCTAAAAATAAACTAAATAACCTAAATGAAAATTAAGAAAAGTATCGATAATATCGAAACTATGGAAAGCAATCAGTTTCGATAGCTTTGCAGCAGTTTTGTTGGGGAAAGAGCATATACGAATAAATGAATAATGTATTAAAACCAATTGAATATTGATATTGCATCTATATATCGAATTTCTTACTTTTGCGTACGATTTTTTTGGCGGCTCTCGCGAGGATGTTGCCGTGGGCGTGCCGCGTTTGTTAGTGCGATTCTTTTTAAGGACGATAACGCGCATGGTGCACAATTATATAGTGGATACTGCTCGATGGGTGTAAATTCGATGAAATTTGTTATCGCCGACGCACGACAATATTGGATTTTTTACAGTGTCTGTCTGTTTGGTCTGTCTCTCAACTGAATTGCCGTTCACAAACGGAGTTGCACATTCAGGACTTAACACTTAAAGGACAAATGCAATGCGAGCCTCTATACGCTTTGTATTACATAGTAAATAAGTAATAGCTACTTTCTATGGATTAGCAAAGTGGATTAGTTGTTATTTACAGTACATACGAGATAAGTTGCTTGATTTTGTTGCTATTTATAGTAGTAGTAGTAGTTAGGTTTAGTTCAGTGTACTAGAATATGTAATAGGTGAGAGTGTGAGATAGAGATAGTAGATGTAAATATATATCTATAGCTATAGCCGCTAATAATGTTTTACAAGCGTGTTATATTGTTTGCCAAGTTGTGACCAACAACCGACTTGGTTCGCTATTAAAATTTATATATGTATTTAGTTGAATGCACTAATTAAGAGTACTTAAAGCAAGCAAAACGATTCGAAGAAAACTGACAGTGCTACGTTGTGAATATTTTTCTTAATTGATATTGTATTTTTGATTTTTTTTGCAATTTTTTAATTTTGTATTTTTTGTATTTTTTTGCATTTTTGGGACAGACAGCGAATTCGTTGGGCGCACGGTGCGTATGCGTGTTATTATTGTTAGTTTAAAGAAAGCTAAGATTATTTTACATATGTATGCTGGCAAGGCTACACTTTAGCTAGTTTTTACTTGATTTGTTGTTGATCAACGACATTGTTGGCTTTACTTACGGTCAAGTCAAGTTTTAGTTATAGTATATAGTATGGTTTTAGGCTCTTTTCTTTTTTTATATTGGAAAATGTTACGCCTCAAGAAACTGAACACTAAAGCCTGCCTGTCCTGCGCTCTAAAATTAATATTGTCTGTGGTCTGTGGTTAACTAAATTGTTGGTCTGAGACAACGCCTTAGACTAAAACAAATGCCAGCGCATTTCTCATGGGTATTTCAAAGTTTTTTGTTGTTTTTGATTTTTTTCTTTTTTATTTTTGTTGTTGTTTTATTTCCCGTTGGTAGCTGCAGCCAATCAAATCTCAGACGCGACGAAAGTTACGGCTAATTTGTCGGAACGGATGCGGATCACTCAGCAGCAATTGGCAGCAACGTGGGCGCGACGCGCGTTGTGAGCTACGTTCAAATGCAGGCACGTGACTGACGCTGAGCGAGACTTGCACGTTGCTTTTATAAACAGCGAATGTGCTTGCAGCAGCGCCAGTGCGGCGATCTGGCAACGCTGCGCATGCACATGTGCTCCCGCCGCGCGCTCTCTCTCGCACTTGCACTCTCTCACACTCTCGCACACTCGTGGCCGAAGCCGAAGCCGAAGCGAACAGCTGTTTTCGAAGCTTGGGGTTAAAGTTATTTGCGTTGGGCTTTTCCCACCAACAACAACAGCAACAACAGCAACAACGGCAACAACAACAAACAGTCTAAGACGCACACATTAAAATCCTGCCAGTCTATATTAATAACAGCATCAAAGGCACCAAAAAAAAACTACATACACACAACACTAGCTAGGTTATATTTGTATTCCACTCATAAAATGTAACTTTACAGTTTAGCACGTGCACGCAGCACACGTAGTTGTCGTCGTCTTCGTCTTTGTCTTCGTCCACAGCATCACATCCGTCGACACACTGACCAAGCGCAAGCTCATCTACCGTAGTACTAAACGAAGGACGAACGCTTCCGGAGTTGTGCTCCGCCAGCATTCAGGGAATTTCCTTTGGTCACATGCGCACTACACACAACACTGAAAGTCACAACTCACAGCTGTTTGACCTACATACACGACTCCTGAGTTCACGTGCACTTTGAAGCGTGCACACGCCTATATAGAACACAACACAACTTGGTCAGCAATCAGTTTACAAAACACAACTTGAATATCTCAATATCTCACTAAGGAAGTTAAATCCAACAGTTCGGGACGTTCAATATAACCACAAATCTATGGCAAGCATAAAAGCTGACTGGCATCAACAGGTGATTGGCAAGTTGAGTAAAAGCTCGACAAAAGCTGCAAGCTTCGCAAAACATTTTGCGAGCTTTAAGCTTGGGTGCGTGTACACGCTAGCCCAAGTTTTTCACCACACACACACAGAGACATAAAACTCACCTGTGCACGTATGGCAGCGAGGTGTATTTGCTTGGCGCGCAAATCAAATTTCTTCATGGACAAATCCTCCTGGAGCTCGTTAACCTTGTTATACAGCTGGCCCTCAATGCCGCGGGTCTGCGTGCGATTCAGTGCATCAATGGAGTCCTGCATAGCAATCATATGAATACATGTATACATATGTAGTTTTCAGCTTACTACTCGTAAACTTGTTACACACCTGCAGCTGACGTATTTGCAATTCCAATTCAATGGCCTCACGCTTTAGCGACTCCAGTGCCGAGCGCTGCGACAGCGTCGAGTGGCGGTCAAAGACGAGCTCGTTGCGCAAAATGGGCGTCATTTCCTGCGGCGAGTATGTGGAGGTGTTGTGCACTCGACAAAATCCCTTATAGTGGGTGTGTTAGTGTGTGTGGGTGGGTGTGAGTGTGTGGGTGGGTGTATGTGTGTGCATTTACAAGAATCAGTTACTTTATGAAGCTTTGCATTACGTTTCTTTTGTGGAAAAGAGGTAAGGAGGACCATACTGAAGATTTTCCTAAACACTTCTAACATTTGTAAAATTTTTAAAAATCTTGAATCAGTTTTTGCTAAAAATTAGGAAAGATTTATACTAAGTTTACAGTTTGTCAAGGAAATAACTGTTTTTGGTAATATGCTTGTTTCACAAGAATTATCATTTGATTAAGTTGAGGGATCTTATAATGGGTTAAGAGGAAACATTTGGTAGAAATATTGAGTTTAAGGTGTAATGAAAATCAAAGAAAAGTAGATATAAAACAATCTCCAGTAATTGTTATATTTCTTTCCTCTTTTTTTTTAAATGTATTTTTTAATGTCGCTGGAAGCGTTCAGCACCTTCTGAACTTAACCTAAGGTGTAAAGGGAAGGGTAAGAGGGGTACCTTAACTATTCTTTTTTAAGGAACAACATTTAAGTTTTTCATTGATTTGAAAATAACAATGAGAACACAGCATTTGATTGTAATATTGAATTTACAATTTGATGAAAATCAAGGCAAAGTAGATATAAAACAATCTCCAGTAATCGGTGTATATCTTTTTTTAAGGGTACATTTATCTAATACTTGTTTTGAAAATATACATTTAAGTATTTCATAGATTTGTAAATAATAGAAAAGAACACTTAATTTTAAAGAAATTGTCACTAACTTCCTAATTTTTTATTTTTTTTTTTGATAAACTTATTTTTATTTTCTAATGCTGCGTGTTATTTAAAACACTTTCATAAATATCTCGGGTTAAAGAGCAGATAAACGCAGGGATCTAACAGTGTATTAAGAAAGTCAGAATGTTAGGCAAGCCTTTACCAGATTATCAAAATCAGCAGAGATTTTTATGGCACTGTAAAAAGGCGCAGTTATTGAGTGAACAAGAAAACGTCATGAAGTAAAAGCCTATCGAAAGAAACTGCTTAAAGTAACTTCATCGTGTGAGTGCGGTGTGTGTGTGTGAGTGAGTGTGTGTGTGTGTGAGTGTGTGTGTTCGTGTTGCGTTACTCACATTATAGTCGCCCGTCTCCTCCGGCGGCTCGCCCGGCTGCTGTGCCTGTGGTGGGGCAAAGACGCGTCTGGGCACCTTCTGTGCCTGCGAGGGCTGCGCCAGGAGCCGCACAAAGTTCACCAGATCCTGCTGCGGCGATACTGAGCTGCACTGGTTGGCCAGGCTGCCATAGCGCTTGGTCTGCTCGGCGGCCTATAAATATGTATAAGCAACAAAGAAAGCAAGCAAACAAACATTTAATAAACATAAGCATTTCCCGGCAATTGTTTGATGTCTACGCGCACGCAACTCAACATTACGTAAATTACCTGCGCAAATTGCGGCCCCTGGAGTCGCAATTATGTGCAATTACTATAATGGTGCTCAAATTGTATTATATTCCAGGCCATTTCAGGCGCAGTAAAATTAACTCAAATTCCAGTCATGGAATTGTGCCACCAACAATAATGACAACCACCTGCTGCAGCTGCAACAGCAACAAGAACCTTACCCCGCAGTCATAAATCACCCGAAGTGTTCAGTGACCCACCTTGTTGGCAATTACATCGGCGCCCTGCTGCAGCGAGTCGGAGACAATGTTACATAGATCGTTGTGTATCTCCTCCAGCTCCTGCATCAGTTGTGGCAATGTGTCGCAGTGGTAGGACTCGAGCATGCCATTGGTGGCATGCAACTGCTGCACATACGCATTATGCGCATCAATGTACTCCGTGAGCGAGTGCTGGCTGGGATTCTGGCGATGTGCCATGTGGCATTGCTTGTAGTCCAGGCGACACTGTTACAACGGGAAACCGGAAGACAACAGAAATGCTTAAATACATACACATCAAATGATTAAGAGGCGGCAACACTGCGTATGTTTAATACACATTGATGTCACTGAGTGTGTGTGTGAGTGTGTGTGTGTAAACAGTGTCTTAAGCACTTAATAAGCCAAGTGCTTGACAACATTGAGTGTGGCTCAGCGATAAGGCCACTTGACGGGGTTGTTAATTATGGTGAAAGTTGTTCATAACACACCTTCGACAGTTTCTCTTCAGTCTTTGCGATAATAGTCTCAAAGGACTCCCTGTGTGTAAATATTTTGCGACTTTGAACTTTGCGATGAAAGGATTTATCCAGCATCGGTCGTGACACCTGCAAATTGAAAGCAAACAAACATAATTATATCACAAGAAATACAGGCAATACTTAAAGGTCCCGACTCATTTTTAACATTAAATAGTATATTAGTGGGATGAGCAGATCTGATAAACAGATGACAATCTTTCAATGCAAAGAAGACACTTTGTTCATTACTAAAATGAAATTCTACAGTAGACAGTTTTATAGAAGGTATCTTTTGTTAAACCAACTCGAAATATGGCTGCTTAATTTGCCTACCAATAATCAGCTAGTTAAACCAATTTAAATAATATATTTTTGTTAAACAATACACAATCAAAACAAATTAGTTTTTAATACAAATACGTTATTACGCAAAAATGAATCCATATTATATTGGGCTTCATGAATATGTTTCTGTTTTAAGGGTTGTTGCCTGGAAAGCCTAAAATGCAAATCATCATGCAAAATGCAAATTATATACACAAAAATAAACAAAGCCACAAAAACAAAAGCAAACCCACATAAAAACATGTAAAAATAATATAGTCGAGAGTGCTCTGGCAGGAGATACCCTCTACAAGGTTTTCTATAGTAACCCAGCACACATTCGTACCGAAATATGTTTGTAAATAGTTTCCTTTATGTTTATGAGCCGTTTATTATGAAATTTTCAGGATATATAGACAACACAATAAAGCGTTTGTATACCAAATTTAAGAGCTATATCTTTGAAGTTGTGACTTTAATGTACTTATGAAGTTGTGGAAGAATTTCAAATAAACTCTTCAAATTTGTTAGTGTCTCAAAGAAACGAGCATAGCTATATGGATTATATATGCTTTATAGCATTGAAGCTGACTGTTACATGTGTTTGCATTACTTTATGTTATCCCATTTAGCCCTTTTTTTAGGGGTATAAAAAGAGAATTACATTACGCGGCAGTTTAATTACACATGCGAATTCCCAAGGCTCGCAAAGCAGCGGACACTCCCGCACTCCGCACTCCGGCGGCACATTGGTCACATTAAGCCCAATTAGTCAGTGTTTGTATGTTCTTTGGTTGTATATGTATGTGTACGTATAATTTGCGGTGTTAGCCATGGATTGATTTAAGGATGCCCATTATTTCATTACCGGCAATGACAGCCCACAATCTATTTTCGTTGCGGGAAAACTCTAAACGAGTTTATTGTTTATTGAGGCCAACACGACTTATCCATTTAAATGTCAACTGAATGACACACACTGAAATACTATAGGCTGTTATTTAAAATGTGTCCTTTTCTCACCTGGCGGGAGAGCACGCTGGCCACATCGTTGCAGGCCTGTGAGTCGGTTTCCGCTTCCTGCAGGAATGTTTCCCATGCCTGAAAGATGCCCAGGTGGCAGGCGGGTCTGCCACATGAAACAACAATGAAAGTTTAAATAATTATCAGCTACATGGAAATGCAATCCTTGCCACATACCTTTCCTTGCGCAGCTCGGCATTCTTTTTGCGATAATTGGACACTAAAGTTTGAAGGGCAGTTGCATGTTCCTCATACAATTGGGAGAGTGATTCGTTGAAATCGGATACTGCAACGAAATAAATAATTGATGAATCGCATTTATTTTTATCCAGAATTGCAAACAGATATACAATATACGTGTACTTTATCATTTCACAACCAAATGGATTACATTTACTCTTGTTTACAATAAGAATTAACGCGCGATCGTGGCGTCCCTGCTTGTTATCGCACTCATGTATCGATACTTACAACTACGTGTTCGATATGTTCTCTATGCAGACTATATCGATATTCCTAGATTACAGTGTTGCCAGACGTTCAAGATACCAAGAGCAGTTGCCAAAAAAGCAGTTGCCAATTCAAATTGAATAAATTGATGTAATATAGATTTAGCCCCATTTTAAAGACATCAAGTTTTCTCTTACATCTTGGAAATTGTTTTTTTGAGACTGTTTCATTTTGAAGCTGTTTTATTAATAGGCTTTACTGCGCTTTCGAGGCGTAATTTCTAAAATGATTCTCCAAAACCTCGAAAAAGGGTCTAATTGCAAAGACTGCACATAGATTTAAAAAGGTATAAGGCAAAGAATCGTCAACTCATTATATATGCATGCAAAACTTAAAATCAGATTGGCCAATAGATGGGAAAACAAAGCCCACAACGAGAATGACGACACCAAAAATGGACATCGTAAAAATTTGCATAGATTCAAAGCAGAATCTAGCATGATTGTTTTTTGCCGATTGGTTTTTTCTCAGCGTGTATAAAAGCACAAACGCCAAAGCGATTACAGCTTGGTAAGGACAAAGTCCCAGTGCGCATACCTTAGTAGGACACCCGCCAGACACCCCACTTTGCCCGTTCCCTTTGCTCCAATATATATAATGCCCAAAAGGCAAAAAAGTGGTAAAGGTATAGCTTAAATATATAAAAATATATTATAAGATGCTCGTACCAGATGCAGATGGTAGTTGAATAAAAATCATTTTTTCTCAGATATTTTAAGGCAACTCAGGTCAGTTAAAGCTGAATATTAAGTACACAAGCTCTCACTTTGTTTAATAATATCCTGTTTATTATTTTCAACGTGAAGATTAAATAAATCCCCCGGAATAATTAAATACATTTCTTATTTGAGTAAAATCAACTGGCATTTCTAATTGAAACAGTAAAATTCAGACACGAATAGCTTAAGCTCTGAGTAAAAAAAGTAAAAAGTTTCAACACATTAAGCAAAATTACATAAGCTATAAAAGCAAAATGTTTTGATTATTGCAGCAAAGTGCATTAGCGACGGCTACAGGATATACACACAAACAAAGACACACACACACACAGACAGAGACATACACACGAGGCAGCTGGAAAAGCGTTGTGAAAAGCTGTTCTCACGGCTTTCGCTTAGCCCCCCGGCTTAAATGCGCAGCATTTGGAAGTGGCTTAAAAGTGCCAGCGAACTGTTTAAACTGAAATAAGCCAAGGAGTTGCCGGCGCTTAACTGGCAGAGGTACACATTTCATTTACTCATGCTGCCACACACAATGTGTTGGCCCTTGCACGCGTATACTTAATATGAACAAGTAAGCAGCATGCAGTCGAACGTACCCGACAGCAGAATACTCTGTTTCAAGTTCGGTATAATATAGTTATTTGTGGGGTGGGAAAGAGACTTGAAAAGACAGTAGTCTGTCTCTAAAATTTGGTGACTCTAAATGACTCTCATTTTCGGGGGAGGGAGTGGGGGTGTTAAAACATTTTTTGATGCAGAACTGTCAAGGAGGTCAACAGTAGTCTGTATACCAAATTTGGCGACTCTAGCTATAAAACTGTAGGAGATATACAACTGTCAAAAACGTGTCCTTGACAATTCATAAACTGATTGCTTACACCTACATGTGTACCAAGTTTGGTTGCCCTAGCTTTAAGGGTGTGTAAAAAAATTGCGTTCATACGGAAACACAGACAGACAGACGGACAAACGATTATTACACAAGCCCAATATACTCTTTTTCCAAAAAAACAAACTTGTTTGAAACAGAGTATAAAAAGCTGGTCGTTAAAATCATGCATAGCTGCGTCATATGAGCGAAACTGTCTGTCATCGCTGTAATCCATCACATTTACGACTATTTAAATATATATGAATCTGCACTGGCTTTTAACTTTTAGCTCCGCCAGAGTCACCTGCCAGTTTATATCGCAGCGTCGGGGCCATAAACATTTTTATTGACTGATGCACAGAATGCCACAGGAATGTGTATTGCAGCAACAAGTAGCCTTAAAGCTTAACATGATTATCCCATTGCATTCTATTAAAAGCCATTTGCGGCAAACCGCAAAAATTTTCAGTCTTAGGTAATTTGAATGCTTGACTTGGAATTTCAAGGATGTGAAGAATTTTATGTGGAATTTGCTTCAAGACACTTATTGATACCTTCTTCAGTTGCAACTTGATAAAGTAAGGAAGTATGCTGCTCTCTTTGCTGTCTAAAAATGTTATTAAAAAGTTCTTTTCAAACTCGCGCTGGGAGTTGAAATTACAAACGGGGCCCAAATGCAATTTGTGTTCAGTTTCTCTGTTCCTGTGGCAGGCTGTGTAACTTTCAGTGACACAAGTCAAAGTTATGCTAGTGCTTTCAAATGTTGTGTACACTTCAGCAGCAGCAGCAGCTGCGTAAGAAGAGACAAAATATTGGCAAGCTTCAAAGGTCAGTGCAGTATGTGGCAAAAGTTAAGACAAACTTCAAAGCAGCATCCCAAATAAGTAGTAGTTGCGAACTTAAAGTCAAAATATGTGGCATGTTGCCACACAGTTTCAGCTGCTAAGATGCGTTATTTATAGAGTGGGAATTTGAAACGTGTGCACATCAATTGAATAGATTTATGGCACAATAAGGAAGGCACATCAGACAAAGACGCAGTGCGATTGAAATCAATAAGCCATAAAGCAAAGCCATCTAAACACATACACACACATTCGGAAAACAATCGAGAAACTTATCAAATAAAACACAGCACACACACACACACACACACACACACACAGCACACACACACCATAAACTGTTCTTATGGGCCCAAAAATACCTAAACACTCTGTAAATTTCAGCCACAAGCCAAACAAAAGCTATTGGCTTTTGTGTGTGTCACATAAACTGGCTTAAACATTATATACGATTATATAAGCATAAATATATATATGTATATAAAATATATTTATATATGTTTATCTTGGGCTTACCTGTTTTAATTAACTTAAAGTTGACATTGTTTTGGGATTTGAAAGCCTCATTCAAACTGCTGTGACTGTAATCCTTTAGTACACCATTATAGGACGCCATGCTGCCCTGTGGGCTAAGGGAACCACCCCGTGGTCCCCTCCACCCGAAGAACCTACGATTTTTTGGACCACTTGAAGATTTTGCCAAAGAATCTGTATAAACAAAACACATTTATTAGTCTTCAATCAACACATCAATTTAATTAAAAATCCAAAATAAAAGAAAATAAGAAAGAAATATATAAAATGAAATCAACAATTAATTCGAATCAAGCAATTAAAAATGAAAAATTAAAATAATTGCAAGAAAATTCCAAACGCAAACAAACGAAACCAAAATGAATGCAAACAAATTAAATTCCATATCAAAAATGTGTTTCAATTTAATCAAATCTCGTCCAAATTGAATTGGCATAAATGCCGTTCTAAAAGCTGCAAAAAATAAGTAAATAAGTAAGTAAGTAACTCAAATTAAACAGTAGCCCGTCCTTGTACGGTTTCCCCCCTTTTCGGTTGCCACTCAATAATGGCTGGCATGTCAGGAATTCTTTTTTTGTTTTGTTTTTATTTTATGCTTATTTCTTTTATTTCCGTGATAAATACAGAAATGTATTGGAAGTGACGCACCAGACAAGCTGTCCACGTCCCTCACTCCTCACTCCTCAGTCTGCAATCAAACAAATCGCTGCCTCTCATATTTATGCATAAATAATGATTCGAGGTGGGTTTTGCTTTCTTGTTTGCTATTCTTTGTATTTTCAGTTGAGCAAACGGAAATTTCAAGTGCTTGGGCGCCCATTACAAAAGTCAACAGAACCGCTCAAGAATCGGATCCCAAGACGTTGTCGGTGGTGCTGCTATCCAATTGAGGCGAGGCTCATTTCAAATTCAATCGATAAATGAGGCGTAATGCCATTGGCTTTTACATTTTTGGGGCATACTAGCTGAAATTGCTTTTGTGCTCTGACTGTTCAACTGTTCAACTGTTCAGCTGTCCAGTTGTCCAGTTATCCAGCTGTCCAACTGTCTATTCAACTGTCTAGCTGACCACACACGTACATAAATTAAACAGCAGCGCGATTTTGTGTGCTGCAGCAGCTGCATTGCTAGGGGGCAACTGCCCGCAAAAGTATGCTATAGAAATTATTTAGCGACAATAAATGACGCACAAGAGCGTTAGCTGCACGGCATGTGGCCGGGGCTTAGCTCTTATCCTATATCCTTTAGCCCCGACACGCAATTTGATGTGAAATAAACAAGCCGTTCCCGAGATTGCCAGACTATATCCTTTCGCTACTGTGACGATCACGTAGAGCACGCTGTTGATTTAGTTTTAGTTTCAGCTGCTGGTCATCAAATTTGTGCGTGCTGTGAACTTTTAAATGAATTCCAAGTGGGCGACAACTCGTTTGCCATCTTAAGGCGTGGCGCTCACGTGCCGGCTACTCCTCCAGCAAAGGATGTGCTGCCATCCTGCCAGCGTTGTTGATTACAGTTCACGCGCTGCTTAGCTTGCCATTCATTTTGAAGGCGTCCGTCATCACACAGCAGGCAGGTTATGCAGCATGCAGGCGGCTCCTTGACTGCCTTGCTGCCTGGGTATCCTTTGAAAGCTCTGCGACACATTGCCAAGGAATTATGTGCGTGCCAATTCGGCGAGCGAGCGTGCGCGCCTCTTTCCCCGCAATCCTTCTTGCCGGGGGCACGCAATGCAAGGTTAAATCGCAGTCTGTGTGCACACTTGTGAGGCCGTGTGGGTTTGGGTTGGGTGGAGTGTCCTGAGCATATGCAGGCATGCACATAATCCACTTTGCATGCAACCAACTCAGCATGGGACCGACATCATAGCATGTGTGATAAGAATTAGGATAATACGGCAGGCAGGCTGGCAGGCAGGCAGGCAGGCAGTCGGGAGTCGTGAGTCGTGAGTTGGACATATTTCCTGTTAAAGTCAAGCAGCTTAAGCACCCGACTCATTCCACACTGAGTTTAGTTTAAAACGTAACTATGCAAGACAAAACATGAATACAAACTCAGCATCGACATGCAAAAGCTTGCACATCCTTGCAGAGGTTATTTCTACCTGAATATTTCGACTGAAATGGGAATTGTATGCTACGAAAGCACAATATTATTTTATAATAAAGAGCTTATACTTGTAAAATCAGTTGGTAGTAAGATTTTCTATGAGAATATCTGTTAAGAAATAGTTTAACTATGAAAACTAAATTACTTTTAAATTGGTTTAAAATGAGACAAAGTTTGAGCTATAGTTGCCAAATTTAGCATAAAGGCTACATAGACTAAAGGAAAATTACATTTTTTTTGCTAGTTGTCACAACATTTTAACAGCTGCACAGACATTGCTGAGTAAGGTCCTGAAATTATCCTGTTTTGCTGGCATTCTACAATGTTGTTAAATACCCTCTGCAAGGTCGTAACAAACGCTATAAAGTTCATTTCAGAAACTGCAGTTAAAAACTTGCAGCACTTTGCTGGTTATGCAGTCGTCAATCATTCATTCAATCAATCAATCAAACAAACGTTGTACGCAACATTTTCTAAAGAGTTTGTGTTTTTTTTCTTTTTTGGCAGCTTGCGCAGCAGCAGCAGCAGCAACAAAAACTGTAAACAATTTGATTAGCTTGTGAAAAAGTAGTTTTTGGGGGCACCTGTCACCTTTGGAGTGCGCGCCACCACCAGCGCTGGCAGGGGCAGCACCACCTGCCGCACCACCCGCAGAGCCAGACCCGCCCGCCCCCACCTCATCCCAGTGCTCCGCACTGCGGGAGCGAGCATTGAGCGCACGCTCGCGATCCTCCCGCGGCGAGCGTGCAAAGAGTCCGCCGCCCGTGCTGCCCGCCGGACTCCTGGTTCTGGGTGAATCATAGACGCCAGCATAGTTCTCCAGTGGCGGCGAGTAGCCGTGTCCATCCGCCGGTGCCGTGTTGGGCGTGCGCGGATGCAGCTTGATGACCGGCTCGCGGGCCTCAAAGAATGCATCGAAGTTGTTCTGGCGCAGGTTCTCGCTGCTGAACACCGGATTCTCCACATGCACATGCACATCCTCGCGCAGCCGGTTGCTCTCGCGCTCACGCGTATCCGAGGAACTGGAGCGGCCCAGGCGGCCCAGCGGTATGTGCAGCTTGGGGCGCAGTCGCGATTTGCTGGTTGGGGACTTGCTGCCCACGCTGCTGCTGGAGCGCGGCTCCGGCGGCAGATCCATGGGCGACATGGGCCGCCCCCAGCCGGGCCCGAAGTGTGCATGTGTGGGATCTGGCGTGGGTGGCTCCAGAAAGATGCTGGGACTGCGCGAACGCTCGCTGACCAGCGTCGAACCACCATAATCTGTTAAACGTTGCTCGCCTCCGCCGCTCGCCTCCTCCTCGTAGGCTGCGCTGCTGCGCTGGAATGGTGCGCGTCCAGATGCAGAACTGCCTCCTTGCATGCTGGCGTCATTATACATGGGCGTGCTCAGCGGACGCTGATGTGGCAGCAACAGCGGCGTCTGTGGCGCCGCCTTGGAGCGATTGCTGCGTACGCTGGAGCGCTTGCTGCCGCCGGAGTTGTGATTCGAGTGGGTCAAAGAGGCGCGCGAGGTGCGGCGTATGGGCGTGGGCGTGGGCGACTCAAGCTGCGGCGACTCAAAGCTAAAGAAGTTGCTGGGCGCTGCAAGTGGCGACAGCTGCTTGTGTGGTGAATTGGGCGGCGTAGGCGCGGCTAACGAAGTGGGAATGCGGGGCGGTATGGGCTGTGGTGTGGGCGGTGTCCACTGTGCGGGATAGGAGTCGTTTGGATAGCTGCTGACGGTGGCGGTGGCGGTGGCGGCGGTGGTGCTGTTGTTCTGGTTGTTCTTGTGGTTGTTCTTGTTGTTAGTGCTGGAGTTGACGCTGGCTCTGACAGGATACTCAATGGGCACGAGCGGCTCAGGCAGGCAGTCGAGTGTGGGTCGCTGGCTCACACGTGGCGCAAAGAAACCATAGGTCATACAGATGAGCTCATCGGCGGGATATATTACGTACATTCCTCAAGGTCCCCATGTGACATGGTGGCAGCTCTCTAAGAATTGTTTAGTTCTCTTTTTGGGGAGGGGATTGGGATCCTTAACTATAAGCTATTTCAAGTTAATAGACTCTAACCGTATGTTAAGTACTAGTGTCGATTCAATGGGGCGTGTCTTTTTATTTTGTGGGTTCTATTACAGTTGCAGTTCCAGTTACAGTTTTGCAGTGTTCAGTTTGTCTTTTATAATGTCTCTCTTGTCTCAATGTCTCACTAACAGAATTTCAATAAAAACTAAAAAAAACCTTTACGTATAGAAATTAATTAAATATAGTATCATATATAGATATATATATATCTGTCTATATTAACTACTTGGCGCGTACTTTATTCAACTTGGGTTTATCACAAAGCGAGTTTCAAATTCTTGGTATCGTGTTGTCATTTAGAACGTTGCATGCTGGCAATAACTGCAAATAGAATGAGAGAAAACAGAGAGGGAGAAAGCGTTAATTAAAAATCATTTATTAACGCATTGCTTTATATATCATTTTACTGTTTAATTATACATCGTTTGCCAGCTGTAATGAAAGAGCATAAAACAAACTTTGACCACGAGCCGCATCATTAAATTATTTCGTATTTCGCATTTCACATACGAGCAGTTTTTGTGCTCTGCTCATTAAATTGTTTACCATTTCAATTCATTGGCAGCAAAAGTTACACATAAAAGCTACCTCTCTACCCCTCCCTCTCTCTCCCTCTCTCTCTCTTGGCAGCCAGGACTCGGACCAGGAGCTGGACAAACTTTGTGGCAGTCAGCAAAACATAGTTGACCAACTTTCACATGTCTGTTAGCCAAGGCCAAGAGCCTATTTCGACTGTTTAGTTCGCGCAGGAAAACGCGTGAGTCCTGTTAAGAGAGAGACAGAGCAGGAGTGAGCGAGAGAGAGAGAGAGAGAGGGAGTCCAGCTTGCATAATTGAGCATTTAATGGCACTGAACTTCACACAAATTAACAGAAATTAGGTCTGACAGCCGTAGACTCGGCCTCAAATTATGCGCATGAAAGGATTATTATTATCCTGTCAGTTCATTAGGAAATTGATGAGCCATATTAATGAAATGGTCGCTCGTCAATACGAGCACGGCTCGAAATGAATACAAATTGTTTGTTAAATGGAATGAACAAAAAAAACAGTTCGCATTGAATTGCTAAAGATTGAATACCCTTACCCGTAATATTCACTTAATTGTTCCTAGAATAACTTGCAATATGGTAATATGATCTTAACAAAATGCTGGCAATCAATAGAAAGCTTTGTTAAGTTTAAAACTATCGAATTTGTTCCAATATATCACCGATTGTTCCTACGTCTTTTCTATGGTATAGATTCTTATAAAGTTTAGTCAAAGCTATAGAATATTGTTATTAATAAACAATGTTATTAGGACATTCGAGAATGCAATATTTTACCAAACGTTTTAATAAATACTACATAAATGCTATAGTAATCCGATTCGACAGGTTACGATCAAAACAACTATATACTGCCTGCATCAAAAATAGGAATAATACAGTCAGAAATGCAACCAAAACAGGGAAGCAGACGAAATTGTTTGCACATTGCAAATGCAAGCAAAGAACAAGGACCAAAGACTATAGTTTGGTATAGTTAGAAAATGAAAGGATAACGAGGATATTGTTTTAAACTGGCTAAGGAGAAGTGTGTCTTCTTAAGCGTATGCTGTACTACACTATACTATACTATACTATACTATACTATACTATAAAAAAGTGAAATTTTTAAACTTCCCAGAATGTTGTTAATGCCTTATTATCTCCCTCACCTATATGGTTTCATTTGTATACTTTGTTGGATGGTTATAAGTATATATATACACACCACGTTGGTTTTAAATGAATACTATTTTTTCTAGAGTGTGAAGTACCTTTGCAAGATCAGAAATGCAATAACTATTTATGGCGTGGACAATCCTATTTTATAGGGATTATTCTTACAATTCACAAATGGTTTTAGCGCAGACTTGAAGAAAGAGTTTGACTAAAAATAGATGAAGTTGACGAAGATCGTTCAAGGAAATCTTTGACTGCTGCCAAGTGACATAACTCAATTTATTTTATTTTATGTGGCATTTTTGTTAAAGATTGTTTCCTTATATATAACTTAAAACTCAAAATTGAACTGGCTTTGACTGTGAATAGAGGGTAGTCTGATTTCTCCCATATAACTACAGTTTAACATTATTTAAACAAGCCTAAGCCTCAAAACAACGTTTCCTTCTTAGCAATATACACAGCTGCTGTTGTCTTAGCCCATTGATTTATGACAAAGACCTCTGCTAACCCACTGGGTAGATACAAAAAAAAAGTATTAGAAGGCTTAAGTAATATTGGCATTCCTTGGCCAGGGGCCAGCTGAGTTCTACACGGCATTGGGCATTGAAATCGCATTACGCAGACAGCATCGAACGATTAAATTCGTATTGTCATAAGCTGACAGACCTTGCACCCGAATACCACCCATCAAGGAAAACCACAGAAAATGCATCAATACGAGTAAGCAAAAATGAATAAATAAATCATGAACATATTTGAAGGCATTGCGATTTAAAAAGAAAACACGCAATTTTATATAAACTGAATTATTTATAAGCTGGCTGGCCTGGGCTGCCAAAAGGGGGCTTGTGGCATGCCGGGGGGGTGTCGATGAGGTATGAAGTATGGCAGGTCAGCGTACACATAAATAATTACGCATACCTAAATGCCAGCGTTGTATGCAACTAAGCGTGGAAAAATGAGCTCTGCCATGGAAATTTTGTAAGCATCGCTGAAAAGTGAGAAAAGTGAGAATGATGATGATGATGATGATGCGTTGCAGCGTTGCCAAAGGTTCGCTTATAGTATATGCAAATATTTTCATTCCATTTGCCCTGCAACACACCCACGCACACACACACACACACACACACGCAGGAGGACTCCGCTTCACCCGCCCACATAATTGAATTGTTTTGCAGCACTTTACCAGCTCGTTAAATCTGTCAACATTGATCAATCATCCAGGGAGCACATTGGCTGGCAAAAAAACAGGTAAAGTGAAAGTTTTTCGAATGGAAAGCCAAGAAGGCAGCGGGCTTAAAGTGTCTGTGCTGAACAGTGAGCAAGGGAAGTCAACTTTCTAGTTGGTATCTCGTTAATACTTAAGAATTAAATGCATTCTTTAAATATAAAATATAAGAAAACCTCAACAATTCATTAATTTATCTAGCATTATATTAAAAATAGAATGCAACAGCTTAGTAAAGAAAATCTGTATAAGCTAATTTATTAATTCTGCTTTTGCAATCAATATATTTAAAAATATTATGTTGGTATGTGTACAGATCAGAAATTCGACAAGTGTTGCACCGATTGAGCTCAAATTTTGACACAATATACAGATCGCTTCAAGGATTACTTTCATCTAGTTTTTCGCGTCAAGAACATGCCAGAGACCACAAGAATACCGCTCTTAAGGTCAGCTGTGACTGACTGACTATAATTTGTAACCAACGGGCTCGGGCCTCCCCACGGGCGGGGAACTGTTGTAAGAAACTTGAAAAATCTACGCTCACCAGTCGCAACGGACGGAAATGAGCTTAATGTCAACTGTGTGAAAGAAGTCTTTTGTTAGATCTTCACACACTATACAAAAAAACAAAAGGTACGGGAAGAGAAAATAGTGGAAAGTTGTTTTTGCTTATTTCTTACTTTGTCATCCATGCCACAACAATGTGCCACAGCGATGTGTGGCAGGCTACACCTACATGGCTTTTGATAAAATTGAAAAACAATTTGTATTTGTGTATGTATCCTAACTAAATATTGAACTATTTGATATAGGATTGCCATTTTTTACGTGATGAATTCAATTCAATTAATTTTTCTGATACGTTTCTGCCAAAAATGCAGTGTGTAACTATACTTTTTTGCTGACAGTTGATGGGCTGCTTTGAAAGGGAACTTTTTGCATGCAAATGTCAAACAGGTCCTGCGAAGTGGAGCAAACAATTTGTCAATTTGCCAGGAGGCTGCTGCTGCTCCTGGCGGCTGCAATGTCATAGAGCAAAAAACACAAGGAGTAAGCAATTTTGTGGAATGCACAAACAAACTGAAAACTTTAAAAGGCACGACAAAAACAACAATCAACGCCACGGGCTACTTTCAGCCATTTGTTGTGCCATAAAAGTGCAACGGTAACTATATAAAATTAATTAACTACAAAAACAATGAACCAATCTGACGCAGACTGACAATGCCGCTGACAGTGGCACAAAGAGTGGCCGCCAGCAGCCCGAGGGGGGCTGGCGACTGTGGCGAGGGTGGGTAGGAGGGTGCAGGCAGCCGGTCGCTACTTTGAAGTACTTGTGCTTATCTCTCATGGCAACCCCAGCATGAAAACGAATACACAACAAGAACCCAAATGCTGTTTATCGTCTAACGATAACCGAATACTCTAACTTGAGGCTGATGAATGACTAAATGATAAACGCTACTTGCACTCTATACTCTAACAAAAGGCAGCAGCAGCGCGGCTACTACCTAAAATACACTGCTTGCTTGCACAACCACTGAACTGCTTGATGTGATTAGGAATTTTATATTAATATATTTTTTTATCTCATTATCCAATAGGCAGCAGCAGCGTGGCCTCTACTTAAAATTCACTGCTTGCTTGCACAACCGCTGAACTGCTTGATGTGATTGGGCATTTCATATTATTATATTTATTTTTATTTGTTATTTAATCTCATTAACCAGGCAATACTCTAACTATAGGCAGCAGCAGCGCGGCCTCTACCTAAAATGCACTGCTTGCTTGCACAACCGCTGAACTGCTTAATGTGATGGGGAATTTTATATTATTATATTTAGTTTTTATTGAATGGCTTTAACCATACTTAAATTTTGTTATAATAAGTAGTTCTTGCTTGTGCGCTTATGTTCAATTTAAGTTATTAATAAAATAACTGTTCAATTAAATGGAAAAATGAAACACAAAAAGAAGAGTTCGAATATTCTTAGTTGTTGATTATTTGAAAAGTATAAAAAATTTTAAGATTTCCAATTTAAAGTAATGGTAGCGAAATTTTACCTCAAGTGATTTCTGAACGTGCGCCAGCCATAATAAAATTTGTATATTAAATTTGGAATAACATATTTTCATTGATTTCTCTTTCAACATTATTGTGTTCTTGGCAGTGGCAGCAAATGTAAATCCGATACAAGTACACATAATCGAACATTTTCTAAATACCAAAAATATTTACACTGTAAACATCGAATAATAGAATTTAGTATACATATAATATATTCCCCATTTTTGTAAGAATTTAATTAATAATAAGTTCATTATTATGGAGCCGGAAAGCAGAGCCTTGTGTACATGAAAAATCAGTATTATTCGGCAATTTAGACGATTTTGAATTGTGGGCAGCAATGAGTTGTAGTCAGAATGACAAAACCCCTATGAGATGTTCCGGTTTCCACTTTTGTCAAAATTTCGAGGGAAAAGGAAAAGTTTTCGATTTTCAATAATGTCCTTGTGGCTAATGAACAGAATCCATCTAAATGCAAAGGATTTCAACTCTAGATCATGTAAAGCGTGAAAATAAAAACATTTAAGGAAAATTTACTTCCGCAAAATCAAGTTTAAAGTAGAAACCAGACCAGTACTGATAGACGATAAATCTATATAGTGCAATTGAAGACATTCTTGAACATGCAACATTCAATCAAATTTAATTCAAAGCACCTTTCACAAAACTGATAGACCCTTTGTAGTTCTACTCGTTCGTTGAGTTATTTATTGGATGACAAAGCTAATATACCCTGTGCGGGTGTATCATAATCAGGAAACGCGACGGCAAACAGCAGGCGACGGCAACAAGCAGCAAACAAAATGTTATAAATAAACAAACAAGCAGAGCGTTGGCTTCTACAGCTGCTGCTTCAGCTGCTTGGTACGCGGAGCACGAGGCAGGGGCAGGGGCACGAAGTATGGTGCACGGTGCACGGTGCACGGTGCACGGTGCTCGGTATCAAGCTTTGGCGTCTGCCCCGACACTCACTGGCTACCCCGCCCCAGCCCGCCTCTCAATGCAATTTTGGCAGCCTTTGCATTGGCAGCCAAGCGACTAGGCGACCTGGCCGCGCCCAGCAGAGGAAGCAACTTGACTCAAGTGCATTGTCAAGGTACGAACGGGCCGAGCACTGTGAAGACATAGAAGACATAGAAACAAAGATGCATAGATACACAAATACACAGATACATAGATACACACATAATTGCATGGCAGTGCGCCCATGTATCCTGAGCTAAAGAAGCAGCAGATGACGCCCCGGCAGCGCATTGCAAATGTATTTGCCATGTGTACATTTATTTTTATTCAGTTGAACTTGTGCACATACATAAATTAACCAAGTTTTTTGTCAATTTATTTTGCCATTAAACAGAATTCTTGAGATTTCTTTGCACAAGTACCAATGAATGGCACTCAAAAACCATTACAATAAGTACTATATAAATAAATAAATAAATAAATGTAAAGCTAATCAATTGCGTAAGCTGAAATGTTACCTCGCATAACAATGAGCCTCCTTTCGCTCTTCCCCTCAATAGACATTTCTCGATTGCACTGTGTGTGTGCCTAATTCCTCATAATACTCTTATTGAAATGAGTTGGCTTTGAATCTCTTTCTATAAGAACAGAATGTCGCATAGCAATGAAAAGTGACAGGTAGTATATGTGGCAAGTCTACGGGTAGGCGGTAGGCGGGGCAGGTGGCAAGGGGGCCAGTTGGGCTGGCTGTGACAACCCTCACACAAACAAGCTGTCGAAAAAAGCAAACTCAATTTATGAAAACATTCATGCAGCAAACACGCACACAAATTGCGTATGCGCAGCGTGGGCCCATTTTGAATCAACGTAGGCTTTACCGTACGCCACTCCACACTTCCCACTCCTAACTGCCCATTTCCTCACACCGGGTCAGAAAAACAGAGCCCATTATATGCCTGGTATTTTGCTATCATATATAAATAAGTGAATAAGTCTTCTTTCATTCGGAAATGGGACAACTTTTCGAGGCAGACAATGGTAAACGCATTAAGCTAATTAGACAGCCATTTATAAAGTCAACTATCTGATTGATTGCTCAAATTATCCGACAAATGTAGACAATTTCAGTTATGTATTAGAACAGAGTAGCACTGTCGAAGTGCCGACACGCAATAGTTTTGACATGATAGCTAAAGCTGTCGTTGTATTTACGAACTTTTTGAAACTATTTGTATTTTAATAAAAAGTGCTTTCCCTGACTGATTCAAAATCAACGCCAAGTTCAAATTGTAAGAGCTACAAACTTAAATTTTTCACAGTAGTTTCCAAATATGCAAATTTCACCCACAAGTGCGAAAGTTTTGCGGAAAACTGTTGTTGGTTACGTTTTTGTTTACCTTTAAGCCCATTTTCAAAGATCTTAACGCAAAATCTAACCCACTGACCGGAAAATAGTGGTTTCAAGGTTGTATGGGCGTAAGTCTCGTACACAATAAAACAACATTTTGTGGAATGGTTACTAAAACCAGTAAACTCATCAGTTTATCTACGCATTTCAATAGAATCGATAGGGAAAAAGCCTCGAAAATGTCTCAAAAGAAGAGCTACAGTGCAGGCCCAATAAAGTGGTTTAATTAGGTATGTTAAACTAGACATAAAGTCACCAGTAAGTCGAAAGATATTGGTTTAATAAATAAATAATTAAAGTAAGGCTTTAACTATAATGATTTTCAAATGAAATGTCTCTAGGGCAAGGTAAGGGTTTTACTATAACTGATTGTCTAAGAAAATCATGTCTCTTTAATTAGATGAAATGGTTATAGTCTAGTCTACATATAATGATTGTCAAAGAAAATCATGTCGCATAGAATACTGTCTCGAAAATGTCTCAAAAAAAAGAGCTAATTACACTGCAGGCTCAATAAAGTGAACTTATTAAAGGGTTTTACTATAGTTTTACTATAATGATTGTCTTTTTTCCAATGGAGAAACTATCAGATGTTAAGCTGATAAGAACAGATACTACACTTTGATTGTCTGTAGTCTTCATATAATGATTGTCAAAGAAAATTATGTTTCTAATTAAAGTCAGGGTCTTACTATAGATTTACTACAATGATTGTCAAAGAAAATCATGTCTCGCAGAATACTGCTTATAATATTTGCAGCTAAAATAAATCTTTATAGTAAAACATTTGCTCAATTTCATAAATTGTGTATGTTCACTCTCTCGAGGTATCACTGTACTATCGATAGCATCATCGATTGTTATTTAGACCTATCAATTCTAACATCGTACTTACCGTTTAGAGCAGCTGCAATTGTATTAGATAAAATCCTTTGCTTGAATTTATGGCTGACATGTTAAGTTTCAACAAATTTAGCACAATATATTTATGATTTATGACACGTACATATTTATTGTGTATTGTTTAGCACAAAAATTCAATTTGCTTTTTTCGTTTGTTGTTTCTGTTTCTTGTTTTTGTTGTAGCAGTATGTTTTGTAGTTCTGTTTCTTTTTCTTTTTAAATTTTAATTCTATTGTTGTTGGTTACTTAGTTGTTGACGTTTCTCGTTTATCGTTGCTCGTTTAAGTCGATTTAACAAACAGGCAGCCAATTGCCACTTTTTAGCAAGTATAGCGCCAGATATCGCATTAAATTCCTCACCCACACGGTGATACACCACTGACAGACACACACACACGGCACACACCACCACACACAGCTACACACAGCACAACAAAACACGCCCGCAGCGCGAGGCATTCAACGACGCCGATCGACGATGAATTTAGACTGAGGCTCAGCAGCTGTAAAGCATTTCAGTTGCTATTTTGACAATATTTGTTTTTGTTCCGCTTTTCTTTCTTTTTGCTGTGCTTTCGTGCGATTCTCATGGCTATTCGTGTGTTTACTCTTCGCATATTGTTATTATTATAATATACTATAGTATTTATATAGTTCTGATCTTATCAAACCACTTTTACTTGGCTCATTTTGGCCCCACTGTCACACCGATTGCTCTGGCAAATGTCTACGCGGCGTATACGTGATATGCAATTTGCTATTGCTATTGCTATTGCTGCTGATGATGATGATGACGTCGCCGACGTGTCGAGGCGCTGCTATCCAGGCAATGACGTCACCGTTTGTCACAGCTGTCACGCGGCACAGTGGCACTATTTATAGATGGCACGGCCGACGGCGACGCGGACGCCAACGTCGCAGCAGCCAGCAGCGGCAGCAGCAAAGCTGCTGCTAATTTTCGCAAGTGTTTTTCTTAGCGCTTTTCTTGGATCTGCCGCGTCTGAAAATAGAAGGCAAAGCAAAAGAAAATTGTGTGTGAAACTCATTGAAATGTTTGCGCGTACTCAATTTTAATATACGCAAATAAAACTGGCAACAGTTGCAGCCACAGCAAATAGCCGCAGGCATTGATGCCAGCTGATTACTCATACGCCCCGCAGTCGCGTCAGTAACGAACGCCACAAATTAAATTGCATTAAAAATCACATTTTAAATCGCATCACGCCAAGCAAGTTGCCTGAAAGAGAATGTCAGCACACACATACACACACTCACACACACCAGGTGAGTGCATCTCCACTTGAAGGCTCTGCTAGCCCAATTTCTAATTATTATTTATGAGAGCTGTCAGCAGGGACACGGAGCTGATGACGCCATGCAAATGCGCTGCGTGACACAGCGCTGGCAACCTCAAAACCAAAGGAGAACACCTCTCCGGATTGGATATGCATCTGGGAGGCACGTTTTCACGTACAGCAGCAGCGATGGAGTTCAATATGAATGCATAATCTGCTTGTGGAAGAAGGGAGAAAGCCGCAGGATAGAGCCAAACTAAACTAGTATGATTGGCGCCGAGTTGCAGCTTTCAATTTAGGTAAACTTTCTTCAAGAGAGCACTACTTTACCTCTTAATTGCACAAAGAACTTTCAGACAAATAAAAAAATAAGTCTTCACTTAATTAAACTGCAAATTGTTTAATTGTATGTGGTTTCTGTGCTTTTTCTTTAAAGCAGTAAAATATTATAAAATGTAGACAGTTAAGAAACTTCTAGCAACAAAGTATTCAGGGATGTTCCTATATCCAATTCCAATCAAAATAGAGAGCTGTTTTTACTTTCAAGTAGAAGTAAAATTCGATTTGAAAAGTGTTCTCATTGAGTCAGTGGTATAAAAAGTATACGAACATAAGTCTGAAGACATTATTTTCAGATTTTTATTTTTATTTTATTCAAAAATGGGAATTCAGTATCAAAAACCCTTCAGAATGAAAAGTAGTCGGCAATGGGAATAGGCCGGATAAACACAGTGCTTTTTCTGTTAACTTATCTACAACTTTTTAACATACAATCGTCGATAACAGCCCAGTACACGGGATTAACATTCCATTCAGTTGCTACTAACAGCTGCTTTACATAACATCAATTGTGAATTATGAGCGCTCTGTTATTACTATCATATATATATGCTATAATATATTTTTAAAACCATTAATATCAGCTTAACATACTCCATCATTTGTAAAACTCGTATGTTAAGGAGTAATCTTATTAAAAAAAAAACTGAACTTCATTTGCTAATATAACGTACAATTCCTTGTACAGCTCGCCACAATTCTCAAATATATATGTTAGCTCTTAGCCTTGGACAGAGCAACCATACCAGTTGCCATTCGAGAGTTGCCATTCGAGAGTTGCCATTCGAGAGTTACCATTCGAGAGCACTTCCCCTGCTCTCCTCACAGGTTCCCCATTGCTTGCTTTTGGGAATTTCTCGTTTTTTGGCTTCAGTACCCAATAACTGGACCATACAGTACTAACGATGCCTGTCAAGTTATGACAAGCAAATTTCAATTATGACTTGCAAATTTTGCTGCAACAGTAAATACAAACTTTTCTAATTGGTTTGGCTGGAAAGCAGCTAGAGGATTCCCCCTTGTAGCTGGGCAGGTAAATACACCAGCAATTTGACTATATATGTACGTACGGCCCCACAGAAAGTACACAATTTGCCACACAATATCAATAATTTAATAACTCGGCTGCCTTTGATGTTCAGTTGACTTTAATCGCATCAAATTAGACTAATGTGTTAACGACATCAGTGTGCCATCTATTAGGCGAGTGGTGGTGGAGGATTGGGATTGTAGGGCGATGGCCAAGTGTCAACGCGGCCGCCGCCGCCACCGCCGAAACGATATGCCTCAGTTTGCGCCAGGCCGAGCAGCAGCAGCAGCGGCAGCAGGAGACTCCTCAGATTAAGTTGCATCTTGAATGAAAGCCTGTCGAATGTTGATTGATGCCACAGCAGCGCAAATGCGCCGCTTTTATAGCTAAGCCCCGCAATTGTGTTGCCAATCTTCTTGATAAGCCCCACGAATAACAAACAAATGTCAGCGGGTCATCCGAATGTTGATAACCGATGGGGATGCCCGGACGGGGCAGTACCTAAGCCAGAGAATTGCTGCTGCAAATCAGCTGCTGAAAGTTTAAGTTTATAGAAGGTCGCTGTTGTGGCCCCACCCACTGATACTACGCTCTGGTAAACCAACCCACTGAGCGAAAAAGTAGTAAAATATAAAATATTTAAGTCACAAAAGCAGAACGATAAAACAGAACGAAGTTGGGAAAAAAGCAATTACATACTTAATTATTTATTGAATTTTAAACTAGAAAGAAATTCAGTTATTAGTTCTTGTCCTGAGCTACAATTTATATATGAACCGATGAGTGCACAGATTGATTAACTCCATTCAACAAAAAGTTAAGAAATGCGTTGATAATGTCACAGATTTTAAAATTATCTTTATATTATAGATTCATATGTATGTTGTAGCAGCCGTAGTTTATCAAATTAATAAGATAGAATAGCTAGATAGAATAGCCAACAAAGTATTGTTGCGGCTGATGAAGTTAATTAATTTAATTTATTGACACATCCTTGCCCTTTACTTTACTGCTTTACTGCGCTTTCATAACATTAATCTTATTATTAAATAGCTTATAATTTTTTAATTTTTTATCAGACAATAAAAACGTGGATTTACTTTAGAAGAAAATCATTTTTACTTATACTCATAATTCTCTAAATCTTCTTTTATATAATTTATTTTTTTTATTTTACATATTTATTTATGCACATTTTACACTATAACCTTTTAACAACTTAAACTAGTTGTACTACATACATATTTATTGATTTGTTCATTTATTGATTGTGTGTTTTAAGATAGTTATAAAGCGCCTTAATTGAGCTCTGAAGTGTTAATCAGTTCAGTTCAGTGTGCACGGAACTCGCTCATATAGAAAAAAACATATCCCCAATGCAATTATTTCTAAATACAAACATATTATTTTTTAAATATCAGACTCAAATTTAGGTAATTTTGAACTTAATTCAAGAAAATGCAGATAGATCTAAGAGTTTTATTACTGTTCATTTCAAATATCAGGCAAATGTTTCGTGCATGTTTTCTAATAAGCTGATTTTTGAAACTAAGGTCAAGTTTGGGCGATCTGAAGACTTCTTAAAAAGTCACACGATTGTAATATTAAATATTTTATAAAATGTTTTGTCAGTGTATTCTGTTGACTGCCTAGTCAGCCACTTTATGTTGTTTTTGCATTGCAAATTACTAGCAACAGCGACGCCATTCAAAAGCAACGTCAACACGCGTCAACACAATGCCACGCCCACAAAAACAGCCACTTGCCCTTGTGTCGTTGATGGCAAGAGTTGGTCCTGCTGCTGCTGGTGCTGCTGGTGCTGCAGCTGCTTCCTGCAACATTTCCCCTTGGCTCTATTAGAGCACTTTGTTAGCTCTCCAGCAGCTTATGTTGCAGGCAGTGGCCGCGTGTGCGGGGGGTGTGTATGGTAGGACTGTTTCCAGGGGGAGCATCTTTGGCACTGGCAGCTTTTCACTTTTGCGCCCTTTTAAATAACCAACTGACATTTTGAGCAATTTTCCCATGCACTTTACCATTTTGCGGTTACTTTTACTTATTTGGGCGCATGGCTCATTAAGTTAAGCAAGTTTACACTTTGAGTCTATGGGAAAATCAATAAAAACTACTTTGAAATGGCTGAATAGAATTTTTGAGGTAATCATATATACAGAGCGTGAAATTGTTTTGGGGGGTAATCAAATATACAAAGCCATATATCAAGTATATCGATACATTAATCGAATGGGGCCAAGCCACAAGATCAACCAGCAGCAACAATAACTAAACAAAAATAAAAGCGAAAAGCGAAAGCCAAAGCCAAAGTTAAACAAAAACTTTTATGCACCTAAACAAACGCATTATGTTTACTTAACAATCGATGAATGTTGTTGCTATTGTTGCCCTTTATGTGCTGATGTGCTGGCCAGAGCTTCCTATGGCCATAAATCAAAACAAATGTGTTGGCCATTCGAACATTAATCGATTTTCATTGCTAACGCATAAAAAAATACACTGGCCATTGTTTACACCAGTTGCGGAGATAAACAATTGCCGAAAAGTTATAAACAAAATTGCCAAACCATTAGTCTATTTGCCAATTCGTCAATATCCTTGCGTCATGTCTAAGAATTACATAACAATAACTACAAGTACTATACAAATGGTCTTTTGTAACAGGAAGCAGGAGGCAGAGGCAGTGGCAGAGGGAGGGAGGGAAGAGTTTGTCAAAGCTGCTGCTGCACAAAACTTGAATTCCTTGACATTTTTCTTGAGCTTGGCATTTTCCTCATAGCTGCGTTTGACATTTTGAATTATTTGCTGCAAATTGTTGTGCTGCGGCCCAAACTGAATTTTTCGCCGGAGGCTAACGACCCGTAGCAACGCAAACAACCCGGTTGGAAACCCCTATATAAACTCATACCCCAATCAGAGAGCAGTCAAATTTCATAGTCTAAAATCACAGAAGTGAAAAGTTGAAATTTTGAGCACACAATCAGGCGATAAGGAAAAACGACAGCAATTCAATTGAGACATAAAATTTTGCCATTTTAACGCAGCTCTAATGAAATGAACAGCAACTCAAAGGATATATAAAGTTACTCACATACACACACACACATACTATAATATTGTTTGAACATTTCAACTCCCATAATATTGATAAAAGTTAAACGATTTCCACGCGTAATATCTAATTGGTCATGGTTTGTCTGCTAGATTTGTTTGGCATTATTTTAAAACTCAATTCATCGATTTCTTTAAATGATTTTTACAGATGTAGGGTTTATTATTTGACCTTGTAATCCCTTACACACAATCTCAAATTTATATTCTGTCAAAATAAATGCACAAAATTACAAAAATTGACTTTTAAAATAGATAATACTATTCCTAGACTTGCAGTTCGCATAACTTTTTGTCAATATTGAACCAATTATTAATGTAAATAACAATTCTTTAATACATATATACACATATATTTCATAGAATCCCTATAATAATGTAAATAGTAACTATAAAAATATAACACTAGCTGAAGGCCCTGGCAGCTATGGCTAAGAATTTAATGTTAATTTTTAGTTTTAACTAGAAATTTTCATTATATAAATGAACCAATTATTCACTAAATTGACTTGGCATTCAATTTTACATCATTTTTTATAGTTCAGTTCGGTTTCTTCAAAATATAACATTTTTTAGAGATTAAAATCTGGAAGTTTTTGCTTTTATCGATTGCGGACACAAAAATTGGTATAAAATGCCATTTCAAATACTTGAATCGTCCAAAATTCGTTGATAAAATCCAAAAAAATCTCGACTTGTATAGTTTTAAATACCACAATAGCTCTACCTCCTCAATTGCCGACTCCCATAACTTTGTCAAAACTGAACCAATTTCCATGCACAATGTCTTTTTGATCATGTTTTGAAGTTTTAAATGACTTGGCATTTCAATTTTATTTATATAATGATAACTTTTAGTTAAAACTATGAGTTTACATTAGATCCTTAGCCATGGCTGCTAAGGCCTTCAGCTGGAGTTACATTTTAATAAATTTTATAAATTTGAATAAGTTCTAAATAATAGGACTTCCTAGATTTCTAACTCACTTAATCAATATTAAGCCAATTTCAATGCGGAATGTCACTTTGGTCATATTTTCCTCATTTTCCATATGACATTTACAATTTATTCATTTCATAAAATATTATTTTCTCAATTTTTAGTTATTTTTTGTACCTTGCGTTAACTTTGTCAAAACTGCACTAATTTCCACGTGGCATATCCTAATGGTCATGGTTTGTCAGCTAGATTGATTTGACATTCAATAATAACACAACTTTTTTTACTTTTAGAGGATTTTTAAAAAGTTTGGCCTTGAAAGTCATTTAAAGAGTATGGCTGTCAAATGTGCTGTATCGAAAATGCGCATAATCATATCAATCTATTAAATCATAAATGATTGATAGACTGATATAATGAGACTATATTATTATTATTTGAACATAAACGACTGTCAGCTGTACTTCAAATGAAGCATGAAGGTTGCACGCGCAGCTCGTGCATGTGCCACATACCTCTTGAAATGCATACTCTCAGGTGGCATAAAACTAATTTACAAGTTTTCGCGCAAACGAGTTTGAAGTTTGAGCAAAAGTCGCAGTGGTGTGAGTGGAATACACATACATAGTAATATACGTATACTATATAGTCGAATACAGGGCCAGTCATCTTAGCTCTGGCAGCTCAGACCAATAAAAATGCCAGCAAAAGTGAATAAATACAATGGCCTAAACAGAAGCAGGCATAAATATGCATTTTTCTACATGCGTGCATAAATAAGCTCTTGAATAGAGGTACAGCGAGGTGTGGTGGGAATGTAGGTGGGAATCGGAAACTGGGCGCTGCTAGGGCACTAGCTAGAGACCTGAAGACCCAGGAGCCATTTGCTGCTTGAAAGGCAACACCAAGTTCATTAGGTATGTATGGGAAGTCTAGTCGGGGGGTGCCTAATGCCACACTGACTGCGCCCCCAAAATGGCTGCCATAAATGTGCCAGCTCATTTTGTTCGTGGCATGCGTGGCAGGGGTGGAGGAGGGCGCGGGCGCGGGCGCGGGCTGCTGCTGCCCCCAGCTCCAGTGACTGCCTCTAATGTTATTCAGACAAGATGAAGCACTTAAGAATGCGTTGTGCGATGTCAGCTGTGGGTGGCTTGGGCGCTCGGCCTGTGTATCTAATATCAGCCAGTTGTCTGTCTCTGTGTCGCCTCGCCTCGCCCCCGCTCCGCACTGGACGGACAGGTGATAATGAACACACTTAGAAGAGAACAGCAAACTGGGAGCCTGGAGCTGTCATTACACACATGTTGCCATTTAAGCAGTTAATGGCGTGTTTAAAGCTAATTGCCGTTGCCAACTGTTGGCCGGGCCAAAAACATAAGCAGCCACAAAGCCTCGGCTGCTGGTTTATTAACCATGCAATTTATTTTATGAACTTTTTTGTGTCGCCTCTGCTAACCGCAACAACAATGGCCGCAATGCAAAACCCAACAGCTGAATAATGCACAGCATTCTGTTATTGTTACGGTCTCCTTTATACTTGCCACCATGGGACAAGAAACGGCTTCATTTGGGTCAGCCAGGCCCTGTACACATGAAAAATCTTGATTTCTGTGGCTTTAATAGACCTCACCAAATTTGTGCCCTTATTTTAATGTGAACCCTTTGTGTGCATAAAAAAATCAAATTCATATTACAGCCACACATCTGCTGATGTCCTGACAGTTTACAAATGAATATATAAATGTGTTAGCCATGCAAATAATACGCTCTGAACAAGCGCTCTGTGATTTTAAATATGTTGGAAAGCATTATTTTCTAACCTTCAATGGCTTACAAAAAATAAAACAAATAAAATTAGACTCAAATAAATGTAGAATTTATTTGGCATTGGAACAACCCTCAAATAAAATCGGAATTAATTCAATTCAAATACAATGAAATTTTGTTTCAATATTTATGCAAATTTCCAAAGCCCATATATTTTTAGCTCAGTTACATAATTTACAAGCTCTACCCCAGAACTGAAACTTTATTTGCCCTTACACTTACTGTAGAGAACATTTTGCTGTCGAGCTATCAACACCACGAATTTCTTGCTTGTTTTATGTAACCACAGGGAATATCTCATTTGTCTGGTCCTTGTTGTCACAGCGACTGTGAAAATGTTTATTGTTTGTGCTTCAAATGAGCATGGGGGCCACAAGAATGAAACTGACAACAACGCTATCATTTGCTGCTGTTGCTCACCTGACAGTTAATCAACACGGGCCAGCACACAACAAAGCTGCCCCACAGCGTGCAACAAAATGCCGCAGCCACACTGGCTCCGGAGTATTCTTCGTTGCTCCCAAACGTTTCACACTAAAAATTAGTTTTCCTCTATTGAGCCAGCCCGACCGTGATTGCCACAATGGACGTGCTGCCAATTTTGGCAAAGGCATTGCCTAAACCGAACTGGCAGGTGTGGCCCTCTTTTGTTGTTCAGTGTAGCTGGACATGTGTGAGCTCTTGTGTTGTCTCCAGGCAACGTTGCGTATACGCAACGTAAATCTAATTAAATTTCATACTGCTGTCCAGACAGACACTTGTTGGCTTACCCACCGCCCGAGGCCCACTATACAGCTAAGATGGAATGTTCATAGACTGGAAATTCAGTCAAAATTCAGTATAAAGTTCTAATGAAATGCTGAAAATTTGGATAACTAATGTTTATTTAATATACTAGCTAACACATTTCTCATTTTAAAAGCTTACTTAGTATTACTTCTAAGAATATGCTTTTTTACAAGTAAAAAAGATGAGAACATAATCAAACTATTAAGAAAAAATGCAAATTTTGAACTCTTGTGTTCTTTGATAATAAATAAACACAGTATATACATTATACTACATTAAACATTAATATTGGCATATTAAGCTAGTATATTGAGAAATTCTAAATTGTTTACAAACAAAGGCGCGTCTCCACTGTATAAACGCTTTTTGGCATATTTCTGACATTTTATTCAGCATTTTCGGCTCATTATGAAATGTTTGGCATATATTTCTAGAATTTTACTATTTATTTTCCAAATGAAACTTGGAGTCGACTAGCAATTTTACTGGTTGGGTGCTCTTTACTCCCTGTACCCATAAAATGGGTAAAAAGTGGGTACTAAATCTGTGAAAATGTATGTAACAGGCAGAAGGAGACATCTCCGACCCTATAAAGTATATATATTCTTGATCAGTATCAAAAGAGATTTCGATTTGGCCATGTCCGTCTGTCTGTCCGTCCATATGTATGAACGCGTCGATCTCAGCAACTATAAGAGCTAGAGACACCAAATTGGAAATGTAGGTTCCTGCGCCCAGTTTGCTTTGGATCCGAGAAATTTCCCCAATTCCCCCGCTATTCGATGAAAAGCGTAACAATTATCTAGATTTAGCTTTGTGATTTGGCATGACCAATACTTTAGTCACTCTTAATGTACTGTCCAAATTTCAAATCGATCGGATAATAAACACGGAAGTTATTCAACAAACAAGATTCAGTACTGCATCGCGGGGAGTAGATGAAGTACAGCCGCCACTTAAAATGCCTTGCTTATGCTGTGGCATGTGTATGTGCATGTGTATGTGCAAGTGGACGAACATGTGATTAGGAGCTTTAGACCTGGGTACAGGGAGTTTCGTAGTCGGGTATACTCGAGACTAGAGCATTCTTACTTATTTATATTAAACAACACGGTTTATAATCAGCCTGTCCCACAGGTACTCGTAATATCAAAATTTCCAGGCAAAAACATTCCGTTTGAAGTGGGAACAGGGCTTTAGCCTATTCCGGGCTTAGTCAAATGAAATTTTGGTGCGGGGTTGAGGCAGATTAGGGACCTGTGTCCTGAACATCGATAGGCATCTGTGGCGTCTCAACAGATCAGCATCAGATTGATGTTTTGGGGAATGATGTGAAAATGGCAGCTGAGCTTAAATGCTTAACATGGCTATTTGCTTGTGGTTGTATTGCGACCTTTGTTTTGTTTAACAACCACCACCCAGCAGGAGCAGCCGTGTGGGCGGTCAGCGTGAAGGTGGGCGCGGCTGTCGTTATTAGCATGCCATCAGGAATGACGAGGGGGCCGACAATTTATGCAAAACGTGCTCAAGTGCCGCACATCGCGTGAGTGGTGCCAACTAACGCCTGCCGGGCCCCACCAAACCACAACTCTAACGGCTCATTATCAGCAGCATGAAAGCAATGTCTGAATTAAATATATATATATATATATATATATATATTTTTTTGGGCAGGCCAAGTGTAAACTAACTGAAATGCATTCATTTCGAAGTAGCTTTAAAGGTTTCAAATTCAGGTCAGCTAACTTGAATATCACTTAAGGCCAAGAGCCGAAATAAATGTTAAGGTCAACATGCCAACCAAACAAGTCTCAAATATTCACTTTTGTAATTGGATGCTGTCGTCTGTGACTGAGACTGGCACTGCCACTGCCACTGCCTCTGCCACTGCCACTGCGATTCTGACTGTGCGTCCTGCATACCTTTAGATCCGCATAAAGAACACAGCGCTTCCCCCACCGCAATCCTCGCCAGCGGCGCTCGGCAAAAAAAACACAAAATAAAAACCAAAAAAATACGGAAAAAAAAGTCCTTAAAAAGCAAATTTAAGTTGTGTGTGAGTGTGTGTGCATGTTTTGTTGCTACTACCGCACCCAATGTGTTGTTGAATTGTTGTTGTTGTTGTTGGATTTGTTGTTGTTATTGTTGTTGTTGCCATAAAGTCTGTGTCTGCGTGTGGTGCTGTCTTTTTTTGTTTTTTTTTTTAACTCTCAGTGTATTCCTTCGCTCACAATTCAAGCGCATTGTGTTCTGTTTGTTTTATAGTTATTGCTTTTGTTTCGCCTTCACCAGTCGCCATTTTTATTCCCCCGCCGCCCCCTGCTGGCATATTTTATGCACATTTAATCTTATGACAGGCAAAATGTTGTAAAATTGTTTATGGCACTTTGTGACATGGTCAGTTTTCCACATTTCAGCATACGAACAACTACAGGATTAAAGTAAGACTGTCAGGTGATCACTGGAGTGCCTCCAACAGCCAGTTAACTTTTTAAGCCAAATGGTTACTATGTTAGCTGCAATGAACTTTTCCTTAACCCCCAATTATAGGCATTAAATAGAGTGCTCCTAAATTGCACTAGATTACAGATTATTGCATTGCTGATGGAATATTCCCATTTCATTCATCACCAGCAATTCAATAATATAACTGCTAGAAAGGTTACACATCATGCAAAATAGAGACAATCAAGAATATCTGATCTCTTGCTAGAACTAACCATAAAATTCAAACTGAAATAATAATTATATAATGGAAGTCTATCATAAAGTCTGTCTAGGGATTCCTAATATTAATATTCAGCTTTCTCTATATATGCAAAGTCTAGAAAACAAATTTGGTAAACTAAATTGTTGTTATAGAATAAATCTTGAATCGAAACGATTTAAGTTTTCATCTAATGTCGAAACTCTAGATAGAAGGTAAGATCTTAATATTATGTATTCGAGTCCATAGCTATGGAGTCTTAAAATATATATTCAGTATTCAGTTTTTTCACATTTGGTAAACAATATAGTTGCTATAGAATAAATCTTTCATCGAAACTATTTTAATTTTCATCTAAAGTCGAAAATCTAGATAACTCTATACTAGCATAAAATTTTAGGTTAGTTTGTCTCCAACTAAGTGGAGTCTGTATCTATGGCTTCCTTATATTAATATTTAGTTTTCTCAAAGTTGGTAAACTAAATAGCTATGGAATAAATCTTTGATCGATCTAAGCTCGAAAGTCTTGATAAAATCTTAAATTAGTATGTGTTCGACTAAGTCCAGAGCTATTGAATCCTAATATTAATATTTATTTTTCTAAAAATGCAGATTCGCAAGGTGTTGAAAACACATTTGGTTTACTAAACATTTGCTATGGAATAAATCTTTCATCGAAATGATTTCAATTTTCATCTAAGGTCGAAACTCTAGATACCTCTACTCAAGGTAAGATCTAAGTAATATATATTCGACTAAGCGGAGTCCATAGCTATAGAGTACTAAAATATATATTCAGTATTCAGTTTTTTCAAATTTAATAAACTATATAGTTGCTATAGAATAAATCTTTAAACGAAACTATTTTAATTTTCATCTAAAGACAAAAGTCTTGATAAAATTCTAAGTTAGTATTATATTTTTGTAGAAAATATGTAGAAAAACTTATGAGATTTAAGTTCTAATTTGTGTTTTCGTGTGTCAACAACTTTTAATTATAAAAATACTCATTTTCAGTCTTGAAGTTTGTAAGCAACTTATAAGTACTTAGCCCAAAGTTTCCAGTTCCATATTTTTAAAACTTTTAATATGAGCACTTAAAAGTTTAGAGTGTTCAGTGTAAATATCACATATGATAAATGTATTTTATCTAGCAGTTATTTAATGAGAACTGCAAAGTTTCTACTCACCAAAGGGGAACGGTATCTGGTGGCTCCTTAGCTACATTTGTTGCATGCAACCTGTTGGCTGCAGCTGCTGCTTTGTTATTGCTTCTTTTATTATTATTGTTGTTGTTTTTTATTGTTGTCATATGCTATTATCTATCTGGCTATTGGCAGACAATACAAATTTCCACTCAAACAGTTGGCACGCTATTTGGTTTTCGTGTCAGAGCTGTGTCCAGTTGAATTTAATTTATATTTTTAATCGAAATATATTTGGCCAAGCTGTCTGCTCATTTAGCTGCTGTTCGTATAGATACTCGTAAATATGTATGGATGTTTTCGTATAAATTTGAAAATTATTATTAGTTATTTGTTGCTTGCTTTGTGCTTTGGTCTGCAGACACATTTCATTACTTTTTTTTATCTTTTTGTTCTATTTTGTTTTAATTTTATTTAATTTTTTTCTTTTCAGCTCGTGTGCTGTTGTCTGTTCGGGGTGAAAATTGAAATAAGTTTCTTTTTTGTTGTGTTTCGGCGAAAAGTCAAGCGCCGTAGTTTTTATTACGTTAATTTATGATTGGAATTTGTTGCCAGTTAGCGCTAGTTTTATAAACATGTATGTATGTACTACATATGTTTTTTGCATCTATGTATTGTATTTATAGTATATATGTAGTTGAGTAGATAAGCTTTGTCGAAAAATAGAGTGTTTCCCTTTAGGCTTGTTTCCTGTTTCAATTTGGTCTGCAGTTGAGTTAGAGTTAGAGTTAACGTTGAGTTTAAGTTCAGTTGAGTTGCGGCTGAGTTTCCAGTTTCGTTGCGCCAGTCACCATTATAAAGCCAAAATACCTTACTATATATGTATTCATAAAGCGTTTGCTTCTAGTGAGTGTACGTTGTGTATTAAGGTTAGAAAATGAGAACGTAACTCATTATTGCCACTTTGAAACCGAGCGCGCACACGACAGTAAAACGGGTTCAAATAGCTTGATTGCATTAATTATTCAACTCGAAAGGTAGTACAAATATACTATGTATGTATGTGTATATATATATATATATAGTATATATATATATGTATGGTGGGGTCACGGAAGGCGCGTCAAACTTCACAAAGTTGCGAGTTGGCCAAACGAAACGTCAACGTTACGCGCGCGATAATAAAATTCTAAAGCATACTTTTCAGCTATGCTGCACTTTGATACACATCTACACACATTGCACTTCGGCCACACACACGCACACGCACACGTATACGTAAACACACACACACACACACACACGCACGCACGAAGACACGCACACAGTTTTAGGTACTTGTTGTTTCAGCGGCAAAGAGCTGCCTTCAGGCTATAGCTTCTCCTCTGGTCTTTGGATAATGCCGTGGCGCCCTTGCGGCCAACATCACGTCCAGCTAGCGACTGAGACACCGCTGCGTATACGCAACGTCGCTGCCCGTCATCGCTGCTATTTTCGGAGTAACTGCAACGCGCCTGCGCCGGGAGCGCCAAATGACTGAATAGACTCAAAAGACTGCCGCAGCCAAAGAGCACAGCCAAACAGAATCAAGCAAGTGGTTTGCATTTGGCATTTGGGCCAATGGCCCTAGACAAAACATGCTTAATCACACATATACAGTAAGTAAATAGGAAAATAAATAACCAATAATAATATATATGATCGTACATAACCATATACAATTTCGACAATATATACTACTCAGAAATTGTGTTTAATTGAATTGGAAACAATTCAAGTATATTTAATCTGTTTAACAATACATCAAATATCAATACAACGCACAAATATTCAACAATAGCTAGAATGCAATTGAATACAAAATTGAGGTCCAAAGTATCGTAAAATATAAACGTATATGCTTCACATTCAGCTGAATAGTTTCTTGAATAACTGAGAAGTTTATAATTCGGTAACTATGAAATGTACACAATAGATGAAAACTATTCTTAAATAAATATAAGTTTGTTTTCACATTATTCAAGCTATATATCTTGTGATTGCTTACGGATTTTATGTAGAGTATTTTCCATATTTAAAATTAAAAACATTTCGAACACCACAGAAGATCTTCCTCCTAGACTACTCACTCCCATAACTCTGTCAAAACCTTACCGATTTCCATTCGGAATGTCTTTGTGATAAAGTTTTCTAGTCTTAATTGTCTAAGCATTTAAATTTTTATTCATATTCCATAAAAAGAATTTTGAATTTTTTTCGAAAATTGGCAAGGGTCCCTCCTCAAATATATTCAAATATGAAAATTTTTAAAAAATTAAAGTCTACCAATTTTACTTTTTATCGATTGCGGGCATAAAAATTTTCGAAAATTTTGGTGAGGAAGTTCATATTCTAGCTAAATTCATGCTAAAAATTAAACAAATTTTGACTTGTAAGGCTTTAAACACCATAACAAATAGCTCTAAGTCCTAGATTGCAAAAACCCATAACTTTGTGAATACTCAACCGATTTCCAAACGGAATGTCTTTTTAATCATGTGTTGTGTTATACATTTACTTAGCATTTTAATATTTGTAATATTCCCAAATAAAATGATTGAAAATTAACAAGTAGAAGTAGTACTATGAGTTAGATTTACAAGATATGAAAATGGCTGAAATGTGAGTTCAGAGATATGAATAAAACTGAATTGCTGAAAAGCTAGAGAACAAACAGAGTGAAGTGAATTCCGCGTGGGAAGCCGTTTAGTTTTAACAAAGTTATGGAAGGTTAAACCTTAGAAAGAATATGTAAGTATATGCTAGAAGTTAGATTTACAATGAATATAAATAAATCTAAAATGTCAAATCAATCTAAAGCACAAACAGTTCTAACAAAGTTATGGAAGATTGAATATTTAAGTAAAAGTTAGATTTACAATAAATATGCCATCATTTGCTGATTACTTTTGCACAACTTTTGACACCGTTGTATGCATATTTAATAGAGTATTCACAAAAAGAATATTTTATTTAAAAAAATAGCGTGGCTGTGATTACACTACTGGGATTATAATAAATAAATAGGTCAACAGAAATTATGAGCGCATGGCTTAAGCGATGTTCTCATATATATTATGCAGTTGATGTGCCACGAATTGTTAGCTTGTGGCAAGCTAAATGAATAGCCAGCAGGTGTGTGGAGACATAAGGTAATGTGTGAGCATTTAATTACCTGGCAACTGGTTGGTGAAGGTGCCACAACAAATTCTAAGTACACACTGAGGACAATCAATTGGCTGCCTGCGGAGCAATCTGCTGCTTGCTGCTTGCTGTCATGCAGTTACATATAATTAAATATAAATGAAAAGCAACTTGACAACAATGCACATGGTAAGCTAAGCTCTGCTTGGTAAATTGCTTACAAAGTGAGCGGGAAAATCGATGCAATCGAAGTGACAGCAGCAGGAAACAACATCCGCTTTGCCTTGGGGTTAGGGTGTCTGTGTGTCAATCTGTCCGTCTGTCTGTCTGCCTGGCTAGTGATTATCTTGGTTGGGTAAAGTGAGAAAAACTTTTTAATTAAAATTCACACGCAATATGTTGCGCATACGCAGCGTTGTGCTTTAGCAACTTGACTGCCAGTCCTTGCTCATTAGCGTTCAAATTGTGCGCGTATCATGTAATTTAGATTAGATGGAAATTGAAAATCTAAAGCGATTGCGGTTTTCGCTTTTACTCAACGTTGAATCCTGTACACGAGTTGAATCTCCTGTGAAACTTTGTCATTTACAGCGCGTTTGCTGACCAAACAATTTTCAAACTTAACTCAAGCGTTAAACTTGGCCAACTTGGGTAACCCTGCCAACTGAGCGTGGCCTGGCAACGCCGGCATTAGCCCGTTGGTATTATAAAAGTTGTTAAACACCTGGCGATTAAATTATTACAACTAAAGTTCATCCTATTGTTTAGCAGCCAAATAACCGCCGTGTTGGCTACTGTCCCAGCCGCTCTTATAAATATTAATGAAGCCAAAGTGTCCAGCCAAATGAATTCCACTTGACACGCGGCTACTATACTCGTATACTGTGTACGGAGTACATTCATCAAGTAAATTAAGTTTGTGCACTTGGCCAGCGACCGGAAAAAAAAAGAGAACTGGAATACGACTTTATTATGCGTACTTTTTTCATTCCTTGAACCCAAGGGACTGTTAAGGCGTTGTAGATTATCGAACGGAATGTGTTAGCGTAATAGATATACAAGCCTTTAAAATACATGGACTTTAAGCATAAAGAGTTCGTTGTACATTGCTTAAATCTTGACCTTAGGCAAAGTTAACTGAACAATCCTGCAGTTTTGCTTAAATAACAAAAAATAATCCTGGAAAATGAATACTGGATGGGCTAGGACAGGCATAAAGGCGTCATGTGGCTATAAATCTAGTGAATATAAGCAATAAGCACAATGTCAGCATCAGTTGCATAAACTCACTAAACGAAGCAAAGTTGTAATACAAAGACGACATAATTGATTATCCAGTTAACCTTGGTGAAACAGAAACAATAAGCATTCACATCTTCTTTGGACTTCAACTCTGTTTCTTTTAATCCTTTTTGCTTACTGGACTCATTTATTAATTACTTAACGATGAGTGAAAAGTTTCAAGTTTACAATTTACAAATTGCTTGAACTTTGCCCTTAAGAATAACTCGAAGGTTAATCGAGTAATAATACGCTTTGTCTGCAGGTTGTAACTCGGCTTGTTAATATAATTATTGGATTCATAACAAAATCTCTCTTATCGAGTCCGCATTCTCCGACGCACAAGTTATTCATCCCATAACGATCTGCATATTAAAGTATACCAAAGATATAAGTTTTAAGTTGTTTTTTCTTACAGTGCTTTAATCTTAGTTCGCATTTTGACGACGGCATGTATTTTTTCTTTATTTTGTTTGGAAACTGTTGCGCAACTTCGTTGAACGAAATACAACCCAGTCGTGAAGTATTGCAACCCAGTCGTGAAGTCTTGCCCCTTACATCCCTTCCCGAGAGCCATGAACTTCGGAAAAATACATGTAATTAAATGCAGACTTACCCTTAAGCGCTTCTTGAAGGTTAATTGAATAATCACTCAGCTCTTCAAATTTTAGCTTGGCATCTTTTGCTTATTTAATAAAATGGTTCTCATTACCTATTTTGATTGGTTTAATGGCAACATTGTGCTTTTTTAGCATATTACAGCAAATCCATAACTTATTCGTCGTGTAGTATAAATAGAAGTGTCTTTATTTTTGCATTATTCTAATAATTCTAATTCCATCAGTCAAGTAATCCAGATTATATCTGTGGTTTGGCAGCCGCTGGGGAATCCCTAGCAGGGATATAATATCGATATTTTAGAAGATATCATGCGATATTTGGGCCGATAGCTTGCGGGCATCGACTTTTGATTACTATCGAAATGTTAGAATAGAAAAATTTTTCATAAATCGAGAAATTCTACATATACTAAATAAAAAATGCCTCGTTAAAATTGCGTTAAAAATCTGAATTTGATCTTTAATAGTACAAAGCAATTTTTGCCAGCAAAGAAATACTTTATTGCTAGAAATATTTAAGTAATTGCAAATAAAAATTGACCGATATGCATATATCGATACTAGAGTTGATAGTTCTTAAGGGTGGCAGCTTCCAAATATCAATAGAGACGAAGATCAGATGGTAATTAAACCACTCTTTTCCGAAGATTACAAAAAAATATGTTATATTGTCTAACATGCGTGCGTGGCTTTTTAAATGTTAACAACAGAATTGCATTTAGCAGACTCAGTGCTGTAAACTAGATAAGCGGCAGGCGTAGTCGTTTTACAGCACTAGCTGCCATTGCACTGAAACATTACGCAGCACTACTCAAATACTGATGCGTAATACACATGAAACAAGAATGTTCTTGTCGAGCGTTCTTATATGTTTTTAATTGGATTTTTGGATTGAAACAAAATTGTTATTAAAATTTCAGTTAATATTGGTTATGACGCACCAGCAGCGAACCTGCAACTATATCTGCATATACTTAGTACATTACTTTGTAATCTAACACTCTTCACTTACAGTATTCCAAGAAATTTTGTACGCATTGCGTACTTGTTGCTCATAAAGAGGGGAAGGACATTGCGTAGCCATTCCAATTTCACACACAGGACTATCGACATTGATCAATGCCATACTCATTGCTGATGCAGAGCGCATCGCAAACGTTTCTACATGGTTGACCCAGACCCTATAAGGCCTAACTCGGCTGGTCAATAATTGAAGAGTTGAGATTTCAATGTGGTCGTAACTTTGGCAAAGGATACAAGTTACAATTGCTGCAGAGGATTACAGCGTTTTGGCTTTGAAGAGCAATTGCTGCGGCTCGTTTGCTGTTCAAGGTAAAACAACAAAAAAAGTGCACACCAAGTTCTTGTCTTTTATGGTTGACTTTGACTTTTTATGCTACTTCAAAAGAATAACAATATTAACATGCCAGCATGCCGGTAAAAGTTCAACGAGATGTTGTACCAGCCTGGCTGGCACAACTTTTGGCCACATAATTGTCTTTTAATTGCTGGCATGTAAGTCAAAGTAATAAGAGGGGCGCAAAGTTCACCCGAACATTGGCACGTATTGGCAATTGCATTGTGGAGCAGTCATTAGGGCCAAGTACCGGGCCAACTAAATGGATTGCATGGGCGTTAATTGGCCAAACTGCAGTGTTGGCCACTTCAAAGAGTCAGGCCCTTTAAAAGCGGCATCATCTAAAGCATTAGACGCGATTTTGGCACATTCTTTTTTTGCAACGCCAATGTTTAATTAAGCAACCAATTAGCGTTGCCAGCACAACCAGGACTAAAAGGAGAGAAGGCAGAGAAATATGCCACGTGTCCTTATTGAGCACTTTCTGATGAGTTATGAAAATCGTTAAGACCTTCAATTAAAGCACCATTAGAGCCCGCCTTATCGGTGTGGAAAGCTGCTCAAGTCCAGGTAGCCAGGCAGCCAGCCAGGTAGTCAAGGCATCAATCAATTTTGTGGCATTCGTTATTAGAGGAATTAAGGTAAATGACAATTTGGATTTATTTTTGGTAGCTTGCTGTACACTATATCGATTTGTTGGGACAGCTGCTTAGCAGGTCCTAATTACTGGCATTTGTGATGCGTGTAAAACCCATTTCATGATTGTAGTACATACCGTGTCGGCATGTGTCAAGTTCCATTCTGTACAGACATACATACATATATGTATATATGTATATAGATTCTGGCCAGGCAAACATTTGGCCAACAAGCTCAAACAAGCCACAGCAGCCTCAGCCGCAGCGGAAAGTCAAGAGGTGGTAAATGTGAATAACAATTTCAATTTAGCCAATTTGCATGCTAATCTTATGCGGCAAACTTCCATTTGACTGCCTCCATTTAACTGACAACACAAACAATTGGACTCCATAGACACGCATGGAAAACTACTTTTGTCTGTGTGTGTGTCTGTGGGTTTGTGTGTGTATATGTGTGTTGTTTGTCTATTGACAAATGTGTTGCCTTTTAGCCTTTGAGTTGGGTATGTGAACGTGACCGTGAACTTCCGCACACATACTAACAAACTCTATTAACATTTCAGCTTTCAAACATCTCACAATTGTTCCGTCTGTCTATTTCCACTTTCACATATAGCAGACATTTTCTAACAAGGGTATAAAAACTATACCTGAAAAATAATCTAAAATATTAGTTGAAAACGTGTTGATGTGTATTGATAATAGTTTCATTTAGTCAGCGCCTGAGATACACTTCAATTTCCTTTAATAAACTGTGATCAAATGTCTAATTAATCTTCAGGCTGCAATCATGAATATGAAAAAGTAGCAATTAAGCTCGTTTACCCTTTGGACTCCAAGCAAATCACTCGGAGTCAAAATTGTAAGCGGTTCTACTATCCGAAAAGCGCTTTATATTATTGGTTTAACAAATTCCCTGTCAGTGTAAACTATTTCAATATAACTTTGAACAGTAAACGGAGCGCTATTTCAATCGAAAACTAGTCGGAATGAAAAGTTTTCGGAAATGCGAACACGCCTGAATACCATTTGTTCTGGTTAAATACTTTTGACTGAAATAAAGAAAGAAATACAATTTTGAATATGGTAGTATATTTGTGAAAAGTGTAAGAAAATTTCATTAATCTTAAATACTATTTGTAGATATAAAAACCCAAAAATGTATCACTAGACCATCTCTAGTCTGTCCCACAATTACACCCCTTTGCGTGTCTGTGTGTAGTTTGCGAGAGATATATCCATCTGACATATACCCTTGTTAAATACTCATTAAATTATGACTGTGTAATGGTATAATTAGCTGTCTTTTGTTTGTCTTATTTGAATATTGTGTTCTTTAATATAATTTGTTTTCTCTGACAGCCAGGGATGCTGCAGACTTTCTGCAGCTGTAGACCGTTTAGTTATATCGTATTCCAGCATCGGTCTCAAGAACGCATCAAGCCCCTCCGCATCCGCCTGGGAGTGTCCGAAGTAAGCCATCATGTCTATGATACCCCAGGGCTGGAAATAGAGTGTATGGCGCAACTGGCCATCGCTATCAAAAAGCAATTCTGCATTCTTGCCACGAGACATAATATGCGGCGGTATGGGACCAAGAACCGATATAATGGAAGCTATGTGGTGCTCTACGGGGTAGAAACTGCTGTCTGTATTAAAAAGATATTCCCCGGTGACCAGCTCAAAGACCACGCAGGCTGTGCTCCAAATGTCCGCGGAGGTGTCATAGCCAGCGTCCATTATGACCTCCAGCGAGCGATAGTTTACTGTTTGTATAAGGGAGGCATTTTGGACGTCCACCCAGCAGGAATTGCCAAAGTCAGCTATCTTCACGTCCAATTCAATGTGGCCTGTTTCGAGCTGCCTAGTGCGGTACAGCAGATTCTCAAGCTTAATGTCTGTATGAATGATCTTACAGCAGACGTGCAAAAAGTCAAGACCCTCCAGTATCTGCCGTGTAATGATCTTGACATTCGCCAGAGGTATACCTTTTGGATCGTACGACTGCAAGTATTTCAAGAGATCACCATCCATTTGCTGAAATACCAGGCAGACCGTCTGTTGGCCCAAACTATCAGTTACATCAAAGTAGTTCAATAATTTGATAATACTTTCTTGTCGCGGATCCATGATCTCGGTTTCATGTATTGCTTTGAGCAAATAAATCTCGCTTTTGGTCATTTCGAGAATCAGTTTTGAAATCATTGCGACCTTGATGGCCACTTTGCGGTCCTTTTCCATATCACAGCAGAGCCACACTGTCGAAAACCGTTCATTAGTCCCATCAGTAAGTCTTTTCAATACTTCGTACCGATCTGCATGTTGAAGTATACAAGGTTTGAAATTTTACGATTTTTGCTGTGAATTATTTAAATCTTACCATTAAAGTTATCATGAATGTTAACCAGAAATTGTTTTGGAACTTCGTAATCGATCGTACTTTCAATTGGTGATGGTTCATTGCAACTCAAATTCGGGAACTCGGGCTCGGATATTGTCTCAATTGGTGGTTGTTCAATGCAACTGACATTCGGGATCTCGGGTTCGGATATAGTTCCAATTGGTGGTCGTTCAATGCAACTCAAATTCGGGATCTCGGACTCGGGTATTGTCTCAATTGGTGGTGGTTCAATGCAACTTACATTCGGGATCTTGGGTTCGGATGTAGTTTCAATTGGTGGTGGTTCATTGCAACTCAAATTCGGGATCTCGGGCTCGGGTATAGTCTCAATTGGTGGTGGTTCAATGCAACTGACATTCGGGATCTTGGGTTCGGATATAGTTCCAATTGGTGGTCGTTCAATGCAAGTCATATTCCGGATCTCGGGCTCGGAAATAGTCTCAATTGGTGGTGGTTCAATGCTACTGACATTTGGGATCTCGGGTTCGGATATAGTCTCAATTGGTTGTGGTTCAATGCATCTGATATTTGGGATCTCGGGTTCGGATATAGTTTCAATTGGTGGTGTTGGTTCAATGCAACTAGCATTCGGGATCTCGGGCTCGGATATAGTTTTAATTGGTGGAAGTTCAATGCAACTGACACTTGGTACTTCGGGGTCATTCTTAATTGCAATTGGTGATTCAATGTAACTGACATTGAGGATGTTGTCCTTAAGATTTGTTATGATAACATCGCGTTTATTCTGTACATCCCAGCAAATCCAATGCTTGTTCAACTCATAATTTGTCAGTAAATAACGATCTGCATATTAAAGTTAAAATGTTTTAGCTAACAGAGATAATTAAGATTTTAGATGATAAACTTTTAATGTTTCTCAAATCAACTAAACCAAGCTTTTATTTAAGGTACGGCATGCAATTTAAGGGTTGACAAAATTTGATCATAAATGGACAATTGGAACAAACGGGAAAAATGTGTGTTGTATGAAAATTATGTTAAACTTTGCAGGGTATTATAAATATTCGTATGAGTATATGTGATTGTATGTTAGTACTTGGATTTTAACATCATTTAAGTCTTACCCTGAAAGACAGTACCTAGAACCGCTCTTTGTCTTGAAGTGATGTATTCTATGTCACCATAGCACACATTGCGAGCCTCTGTTTGTTTAATGGCAACATCGCATTGTTCCGTAAGATCCCAGCACAGCCAGTAACCATCTCCTTTTAAAGAACTCATCACATAAAACTGATCTGCGTACATGCGTGTATGTACATATACATACATATGTATTTATAGTATGTTGGTATGATAAGTATAATATGTAAATTGCTCATTAATTACCATCAATAAAGTAACCCTTTGCATTTTCATTGGGGGGCGTCCAAATAAACTTCAAAATACGCAGCATTGTGAAAATCTTTTTCTTCTTGGTTTTCTTTATTTTTTTAACGTTCTCCACAGAATCCATTCTTCACGTTTTGCAAAAAAAAAGTATTACAAGCTTGCTCAGCTGCCTTTGGTTAGTGTTGGTTAACGCACAATATACGTCTGTTAAACTTCAGCAGGCTTTAACAGTTAATGAACCCACACAAACTGTAAACTGATAGACCTTCAAGTTGTTCAAATTACAAGCAGCCAAAAGCCAAACTAATTGCACCACATGGTGGAACGTGACTTTGAGTTGTTCACATTGCCACTTCTCAGTATTAAATTGTGATGAATCTCTCACATTGTTGTCGGCAATCCTCATTGCCATTCGCTTGTTTCCGCAGCTGTCGCCGTGGAACACGTTCCGCCGCCCATCCATACATGTTTACAGTTGGTATGTATGCACTACTTATCATAAGGTACATTATACTCTTTTCTGGGGTATTATAATGTTGTCGCATAATACGTAACGCCTGTGTAGGGATTTTGAACCATGACGATACGATAGTGGCTACAGCCCTAACCTAGTTTTATCGATAGCAATATCGATTGTTTTCCAGTTCTCGTCATTATCTAGATATGCACATATGTATATATCGGAAGTGTACGATAGTTGGTTAGGTATACACCATTCTGAAATATTGCACAAATCCTCTTTCAATTTAAAGACATCACAAAGTGATGAAATGACATGTATAAACACTTTAAGGTCAAGCATATAGAATGTAGTCTTTCGATTTAAAGATCATGCCAATATCGTTAACAAAAATTATAAATAGAATGAGACCAAGCGAGCTTACTGGTGGGACCCCAGAGGATGCAAAAAAAAGGTTTGGTCAAATGTATACTATTTGCCCACCTCTAGACGACGTTACTACCTGAGGTACTTAAGCTTTAATAAGTTATCGAAACTATCGGAGATAGGGATAAACCAAAGTTCTTATATGGTCTTTGGATAAACAGTATCCTTAAATTCATAATCTCCACGGACTGATTCAAAGACTGATTCTGTTCTGTGGTATCACAGGGGGACAATTTTTGTCTTAAGTGTGGATAAGATAAGAACGTTTTCCTATCCAGCCACCGCAACCTAACCTAACCTAACCTAACTCTAACCTAACCTAACCTAACAAGTTAAGTTACTGCATTGTTCAGTTATTTCATCGATCACAAGGGTATTTAAGCTTCAGCACACTGAAAATACTGGCTGTTGTTTATTGTCTGAAGTTTTCTCTTTAGTAGTCCTGCTGCAGATGCCTTGCGCGTATTTCAAGCTCGCGAAAGCAAATCCTTGAAAGTACGCAGCAGGAGCCAGCGTAAATAATAATGTGTTGGAAATCTCGCTTAATGAACTGAAAATAGAAATATCTAAGTACATACTCGTAGTCAGAATTATATGTATGTATATATGTATTGTGTGTGTGTGGCAGGTTCAAGGTTAAAGTTAACTTAAGCAGTCTTCAACTGAAATTAAATTCTGGAATGGTATACGGATGCCAAGTATAAAGTTTCAAAAGCACGCCAGCAAAAACAAAGCATAAAACACGCGAATGCGTGTTAAAAGGAAAATGAAAATGGCGCCCAAAACTTATACAGAGCACGCAATGGCCAAAAGGGAGCTGGCTTGAATGATGACGACGGGCGAGGGTGAGGAGGGTGCGGCAAGGGACTTTGGGTCAGCACAGTCGGAAAAGAATGCTCAAATGCTGTGGATGAGTATGCGGCAACTTAACTCAACTTTTTTGGACTGTCGCCCGTGGGTTTTGAAAGGGAAATCCTTCAATGTTGTGATAGAAGCTTAAAAAGTTGAAATCAAAGCACAAACTGTAGAACTGCATATCAAAATTTAATTAGGGGGAAAGCCTGCAGCTGTGAGTTTTGAATTCAATTCGCCTATATTAAAGTGGAAAGCGTCCTTTGTTGGCATATGAACATTAAATGGGTTATTCAATTGGGTATTCATGAGCAGCCAATTTGCATGCTGATGAAATTTGGCCGTAATTATATTTGCCACAATTGTGTGGGAAACTGATCAATTCATGTCTGCATGCATACAAACATAAATACTCGTATTGTATTGGGCAATCAACAACATGCTGGTCTCTACTATATTGAGGTTTATGCCTGTTTCTATTTATAAAGATGGCTCGTTGCATAATTGAGCTAAATTGAATAGAACAATATTAATGCATGTTATTATCTTTAAAGGAATCCAGTCGTCTCGTATACAGACAAAACATGGAATACGGAAAGAAAATTCGATAGCGTTGCCAGAAAGGCTATAATGCATGTTATTTACTTTAAAGGAATCAATCCCGTCGTCCCTCAAGATAAAATATGAAATCGGGATAGAAAATTCGTTACCGATGCCCGAACGTTCCACAAAATTTCCGTTCCAATTCCATCTATAAACTTTCTGCCTTAGTGCTGCAATTATCAACATTATATTTTCTATGACTTTTCTTTTGTCATTCAATGTATATCTAAAGCATAAGGATTATAGTTTTCATTTCATCCTAATAGCCAAGCAAGCCTGGATTTTGATTTCTATTGATTTTTTAACGTAACAATTCATTAAAAACTCCATTCTGGATTAAAAGTAAAAAGTTCGTAATATACGCTATTTGTGTCTAAACGGATTTGAACTATGTTACCAATGGGTGTAGCTCTTTTGAGTGAGTACGCTTTTTACCATATCTTGGCGAACTAACGAACAATCGTATTTTCCAACAGGATTGGCAACATTTTATTTAATGTTCGCTTTTTTGTGGAATGCGCATAACTATTTCCGCAAACACGGTCTGGTCTACTTCATGCCAAAAGTTGAAGAATACAAACCCCATGATATGGTACGACGCTCCTAGAAATGGTCCTTCCAATTGAAGGCCGACCAAACCTCATCTGGAGACGGAGACTTAGGACTTAGGAGACACCTGATATCGGGGAAAATGAATGACTGCAATGGAAATTTAAGGTTTTCAAAATTAGAATGGCATTTATAACCAGCAATTTCTTTATAATTATTCAGCTAAATTTATACACTTTTAGCTAAACTTTTTGATAACTACTTAATTACTTCAATGTCGAGTTCGCACATCACTAAACAATATGTCTGTATAATTTGGGCTTGTATTATATACAGTTTCAATATATAACTTATCTGTTGCATTTCTTTTAAGCGTATATATAGTATATATTTACAATCAATATAACATTCACCAGTTTTTGCTGAAACCTTTTTCGCTTATTGTTAATAATGAAGGTTGAATTCGGTAAAGCAATGACTAAAGATAAAAGACGGTTCACTCCCATACAAACTATTTATTACAAATTAAATGTTTTATACTCATGTTTTATACACATATAAACATATATCGCCTGACTATATTCCAATTAAGAGAAGTATTTTTCTGGCATACATATACGAATCTTTGGACATTCACCAATATAAATCTGGATACAAATTTTCAGATATTTAATTATTTTTGAATGAAACTAACGATTTACTCTCTCCCAAAAGATTGAATAGCACTAATTTATTCCCATAAGTCATTTGCGATTGTATTCATTTATGAATACTTTAAAAATGTGATTGGACCATTAACATTGCAATAAAAATTATTAAATGGCAAGCAAATTGTTTTGTATTTTATTGCACAAGTAAAAAGTAAGTATACCACCATTCAAAAGAAGAGACGAGTAGATGAATTTGTAATAAAAGGCATTTAATATACATTATATATATTTGGCTGCAGGTCTTTGAAAATGATTAATGCTCTGGCATACATTAAATAGGCTATTCAATTGAGTATTCATGGGCTGCCAATTTGCATGCGGATGAAACTCGACCGCAATTATTTTTGTTACAGTTGCTGATCAATACATGACTGCATATAGTATGTATTGTGTTGGGCAAATTACAGCATGTCTGTGACTTGGTGGTATATGTACATCCTGTATACATATGGATATATGCACATATATACCCGCTGATTTATTTGCATGCAGTGCCGCATTTCACATCGAACTCATAAACAGTAAAGCATTCCGGATCCTTATACCATACAATTGTCGGTCCTGATTTCAGGAGGCTCCTGTGTTTGTCATTTTGACAGTTGCCCGTCTGTACACTTTGTGTCTGTTGTATATGGTTATTGTGTTTACTTCAACTTTGGCATTTGATATTTGGGAACCCTTGGGGCCCAATTAAGTGAATTATTCAACAGACAACTGGCGAATCTAAATTATAATGCTTCATGCTGAGCAACCTCTAAATTGTCTAAGCTGCATTGCAGCTTTTAGCAATGGAAGCGCTTAACGCCAAAGAGTTTTACTCCGGCCCCAAGCTCAGGATTTAAATGCCGAATCCTCAACCAAGGCCACAAAAAGAACAAGTAACAATGCTCAATCTCAGAGTGATAGACTAAACGAGACCCTGTTTTTAAGCAGTTTTATATGTTGTTTCTTATTATAAAATAGTTTAGACATAGTTATGTAAATAACCCTTTAATTTTCTTATTTGTAAGGCTGCTATACGAATATTCCCAAACATAACACAACCTACATTTATGTGTGGCATTAACATATCTACATACTAAATTTCATGGGTCTAACTCTTATAGTCACACGTAAAAATAGTGTTTGCCACATAGATACCCTTTGTGGCCATTTGATGGGGTATCAAAATAACTGTTGCAAGGTCACGTTCTACGTTTTGTTAAGCATTTCGATACCATTCACGTTTCATCAAAATTGAATATGCTTATTTATTTATGCGACTGTTTTAATATGCAGCACAGCCATCTCCATGGAATTGAATAGCACAAACAGACAGCTAGACAGACAGACTGACAGACTGACAGACAGACAGACACAGTTTGGAAGCAGGAGCTAAAGATCGTTGGCAGACCGGATTAAACAAACATTATGCATATGGCAGTGCCAAACCATGTTCAGTTGTTGGTTCAATTAACAAATAACCAGCCTCGTTGTGGAAACGTTTCGTGTTTCATATCATTACCAGGTAGTTTCTATGTAAATTTGAATTATTTGCGTGTGTTCCACAAATTAATTCCCTCTAAAATTGACTGCACTTCGGTGGCATATTATGGCTTGTTTGTTACAAAATCATAATAAACGACTTTCCTAATATCATCCAATAGGCATATTTCTGAAATAAAATTATACATAATTTCGACTTCTTGTCACCTTAAAATGTGATAGATATGTCTGTGCTTAAATCAGACGATTGTTATAAAGAATTCTGAATCTATTGACATTTCAGTTACCAATCCTATAATAACGTTATATAGACTCTTCATCTTGAGTTTTTTTTTAAATTTTTACTACATTTGGGGTAGTTTTCTCAAAGTTTGGTTAAGTTTTCGGTTAACTATTTGTAACTTTGGTTTGTTGTTTCATCAAAATGATTGTAAAACTTTCGTTTGCTCAGCAACTGGTAAAAATAACTAGCTGTTAAATGTTTTAATGTCGTTCATTTCAAACATCGCATCAAAGAACTTAAAAATATTATCAAGAGCAGCAAGAAATAATTGCAAATAACTTTTATCCAACAAATTCTTCTGTAATTCGAAGGCCGATTATTGAAAGCCAGTTGAGCATTTATTTTGTTAAAATGTTTATTTATTGCAGGCTTCAAATGAAATTTGAATATTGCAACAAACTTGCCTGCAGTTAAGTACAGTTGAGCTACAAGTTTTTATTTTATATAGTATATTTTACCATCCCGAACAGAAACCAATAGTTGGCCAAACATACCCCAGGGCGAAATTCAGCAGAATGAGAACTTCAGAGTGCGCACTTCAACAATATTTCATGTTTTGTGAATTACATTCGAGTATTAACAGGGCAAACACACAGGTAATGTGCATGTGTGTCTGGTTAAGCATGTGTACGTATATATATATATATATGTATGTATATATATGCTTGAAGGTACTTACCTATAAAGGTATATATGTATAGCTATAGGTATAGCAATACAGTTTATCTATTCAGGCGCTTACGTCACGCCATGTAACGCCTTTGCCGGCTGCAGTTGAAATGTAAATCGAACTTTCATTCGGCAAGGACAAGCGACAAGTCAGGCAGGAGCTGGCAGGAGCTGGCTGCCAGCAATCAAGTGGAAAGCTCACAGCGTGTACATTTTAGAATGGGTTGTTTTGGGATCGGAATGGGATGGGCTGAAATGGTCTGGGGCTGGGTCTGGTTTGGTTTGTTTTGGCTTGGGTTGGGTTAGGTTATATTTAATTCATTGACGCTCTACTTCAACGTCATTGCCCCCCGCACAGCATTGTAGCCACTTTCTAGGCAGGGCACGACAACGACAACGAGCAGGACGACAACGTCGAGCTGTCTGCAAAGTTAACTTGGGCTTGAGTCTTGGGGTATTACATATTTACATTTTTGATGGCTTCTTTGCTATACTGCGGCTTGCAAATGTTTTCGTTCTATATATTTTCTTCCTTTTTTTTTCGGCGTTACTTGTTTTTTTTTTTACATTCAAATAAGGGCGGACAGCCCAGGCATTTCCGCCAGCGCTTTGCCATCTCAATTAGTTTGGCTGACAGTACAGCGAACGGAAATTGTTTGCTATTTGCATGGTAAATAAGAAAAAGTGCCACCTTAATTGCAGCTTTAAGATGGTGCCAGGCTGCAACAAGTGCAACCGCAGAGCGCGAATGCAATCAATACGAAAGGATTTCCAACTTGGCGGTGCAACCAAAAGTGCAATTTGCAAACAGGACACTAGAGTGTGGGCGCACTTTCTTTGAGTGGCACGCCCCAGTGCCATAATCGTGCAGAGGCATTTGAAAATTCTCCATAAATCCACTTGGCTTTCAATGGAAAAAAAAAGATGTATATATATGTAAATACACATAAAATGCACGCGACACACAAACAAAGCCGCAGTTATCCTGGAGCCAGGCTCCACTTTGGTCCCCAGCACAATGGAAATCGATTGGGCAGGACGGGCAAAAAAGGAATTCGTAATGGTGCAATGACTTATGGCGCAATTGCTGCAGCGCAAATAAAATCCAATAAAATTGTGAGCCCACACCACACACACACACACACACGCACACGCACTTACAATATATAAAACCAAAAGCCGCCAAGCCTCAAGAGAAACACATTTGTCAAATATTCCGACATATATATGTATATATATTTGGTACTCAGGCTACACAGATTGTTTTGGGCTGCCAGGACGAAATGTTTCAAAAGGTTTGTCGTCAAAGGGTTAAGATATGGTAACATATGCTAAGTAATTGAATGATGTATAAATCACTTGAAATCAGAGCATGTGTAGCGAGTTTAAGCCCAAGCTCTGAGTAATATATCCTGCTTAGCAACAGGTGAGGATGTTACAGGATGCTACAGGCAAGTAAGCTCCTCGAAATCTATTTAAATATTATACCTTAAATATATGTAAGTTTCGTTTCGTTTATTGCTCTACTTTTTATCGAAAATGCGCTGGTCTTTAGATAGTAATCCATAAGGATACGCATCGTAGGCTCGTGAAATACTATTATACTTAAGAAGTAACTGCAACATTTCACTTTACCCACCAGAGGGCGGATCAATCAGCTTGAAAATAACAAAGTAGCGTTAAGTGTTTTTTCAGTTTCACTGAGCAGGCTTAAATTACACTAGTTGACAAAGTTTCGTAGTTGTTCTAAGTGAAAAAAGGCGGTTTTAAGTACTTTGATAAGCCCAAGAACTTAGTTTGTTTAAGAAAACTTTTGTACTGATATACTTATCAAATACTTATAAAATTGCTTTCACTCGCTGTTCACTCTCGTCAAATAAAAGCAATGATTCAAGGGAATGTAACACAATTGTGGTTAAAACATCTATATGTAACAAACAACTTTATAAAATATCTGAATTTAACAAGATATATTGATAATTTTCTTAGTTGTTCACATTAAAATCTGATTTTTAAAGTGTGTTCGTTCAGTTTGCTCTCTGTTCATAGATGTTAAGTAACCCAACCCAGTAAATACTTATTCACACAATTCAATATAATACACTTTCTTCCCATACCTATACACTAGCTGATAAAACCCCTTCATCTAGGACTACCCACAAAAAACCTGAAACCACGATATGTACATATATAAAATGTTTAAATATTACACTACATTATAAGTTAGCTTTGAGTAACAGCAAAATGTAAACATTTAATATTAAGGGTGGCTGAATTATAAACTGTTAAATAAATATAGTATATATATAAAAATAAAACAAAAAAATCTCTCTGTTCACTCTTGTCAAAGGAAAGCAAACATTCAAAGGAATGTTACATAATTGTGGTAAAAAAACAACTATTATTGTTTTTCTTAGTTATCTACATAAACGGGTGTTCACACATTCCTCAAAATCTCAACATTCTCCAGAAACTCCATAAGATTAGCAAAGGTTCTACTTCACAAAAAGGATAACAAAAAGAGCATTATTAATACGAGATCTCGACATATTCCAGGGACTGTAATCATTATAAGTTTTATTTTAGAAATCACAAGATATTGAATATTTTTGATTTATTATTGATTTTCTCAAAAAATACGTATTAATTTTGAGTAATAATTTAATGATTTAATCAATACTTTTAAGCAACAGAACAGAACTCATAAGATATTCAGATATTAAGATAATGATAATATATAAGAATAATCAAAACAATAAAATTACTTTTTTGAAACCAATACGAATTCAATTTATAGAAGAGTCTAATAGCATAATTACATACTCTTCCTGTGCACTTAGAATCCTTAATGGCTTTTAAATCCATACTCGTTTTTACCACAAATCAAAAACCAAATAAAAATGTGACAAAATTGTCTGTTGACCAGTGTGTTATTATATATGACCTTGTCCGCATCATTTTTAAGGGCAATTTTAGCTCTCTAAAAGCCACGGACATTGCCTACACTGCAGCAATAAATAATTGAGAAATTGCCCCAGCCCACACGCCCTACTAAGCTATATATATATATATATATATATGTGGTTACATTTATGGCTATAATTGTCAGGTGTAGCCGCACAGTTCCGGCAATTTCCGGCGGAGCGGCAGCATTTTCCGAGCACAGAGCAAAAAAGTAATGCGGCGGCCATAAAAACTGTTGACAGACAATTGGCTATAAATAAAATATATGCATATTGATGGCCTTAAGGAAAATGAAACACGCTTCTTCCATTAAGAGCTTAAACTATCAATTAGCTAAGCGGCTCAAAACTTTGCCCGAAAATTCAAATCCCCAAAAGCAAATTGAATTAGGAACCGCCAAAAAATAAAAACAAATATCTGAGGGCTGTGTAGGCCGACTCGTCGACTGTCTTAGAAAGTTTATAGAACTCAACCACAGGCTGGAATCTAGTTTGCGTGTTTTAAGTGCGCAACGTCTGCTGGATATTTGGAAGACATTTTGTTTGATTAGCTTAATTAGGCAATGCGAGGAGCTTGGGGGAGTAAACTTGGCCCCTTCCTTGGCCAGTAATTAGCCAGTTCGGTGGCGGTTTACAGATTCTCAGGCGGCACGTGAAGTGCAGCCAAATCTTTGGGCATGCGATATATATTCAATTGGCCTGCTCGTACGTGACCAACTCATCTGGGAGCATTATAATGTCAAGTGAACGGCGTCACTCCAGGTCCATAGAACGCTGTCATGCAAATTGAAAATGTCAAATGCAAACAGTCAAAGGGGCAGATAGACAGTCGTACAGACAGACAGACGGACAGAAGGACGGGCAGCACGGAGGAGACAGATAGACAGCTCAACTGGCAGATGGTTGTCAAATACACAAAAACCCTCCCGCACGGGGCAGACGCATAGACGACACACTGTGGGGTCGCGGCATGAAAAACCCCACTAGGATCAAATCTGAAGAGGAACTTCAGGTATTACATACAGAACAGTTCAGTATTTCAAACAGAAATCCAATTTTCTAAATTTGTTTAATTCCTCTTGGTAATCCCATAAATAATGATGAAAGATTTGATATTTGTATCCGCCTCAAAAGATTTTATACAAACTTGAATTACTCTCAACTCTGAATTGCCCACAGTGCGACGGCGACCGCATTGAACTGTTTTGTGTACGTAGTATATCCATATATCCTTCCACATATAAACTACAGTTTGAAGGTCACTCGGGGATTAGGCACTGTGGGCAGACGCACGTAGCCAACTGCAGGAGCATCCAGCAATCAAGGACATGAAAGTGGCAAGTGTGTGCGTGTGTGTGTTAGTGCCACTGTGGGCGTTTAATGTGTGTCTCACTGAGAGTGTAGTGCGAGTGTGTGTGTGTGTGTGATAGTGAGCGTAGGCGTATATGGGTGTCATTTGAAACTTCAATTGTAAATATTTTGCAAGTATAAACACAGAGCGTGTACATAAATATATACACATAAATGTCTGAATACACATATGTCGGCTATATATTCCGAAACTTCATGCAATTAAAAGGCAATTTCCCATTTCCGGCTGCGGGTTGTGTGACTGAGGGCGATTACTTTCAAAACTAACTTAGAACGAATGCCAAGGCCAATGATTGCTCAACTGGGTGATACCCTGTATTCAATTAGTCTATGAATATAATTTACAAAAATCTACTTTATGCAAATGAAATATAAATTGTATTAAAGATTGAAGTATAAACCAAAATCTCTCAGACAAATCTCTCCCAGCATCTCGAATTTCGAGCATTCAATCTTAAATCAAATCAAGACACGTTTAGCAATTTTTTCTACAGAAATATTTAAGAACTACTTGCGGGATTGTTTAAAAATTGAATTATCCCATGTGGCCTGTTGCCATTTCCCATTTCAATCAAATTAACGGGAATCAAAAATGTTTGCTGTTCTGAATTTAGAAAACGATTGAATATTAGAGACAGTTTCAATACTATTTCATTCAAAATCAGGAAAACAATCACAAAAACGGAATGTAAAGGAAATCGAAACAGATTGTATTTCTTTGTTTTAAAAATTTTTTTAACCTTTTATACTCCTATCTTTTTGGCAGCTTGAATTAGCTGTAAATATTTGTTAAAACTAATTAATTTGTTAAGACTAATCTAAATCTAAGATTTTTGTTAAGTAAAACTAGATTAAGTTGTCACTAAAGGTAGCGGAAAACTTGTTTAAATAATATATAAAAATTTTGTTAAAAATTAAAAAAAGGTTTTTATTTCTCTGTTCCTCCAAAAAGTAGGCAACACTTTTTTCTGTGGAATTGATGCGAAAGTGGAATTTAGAACAGGTCCGTTAAACATACACATTAAACAATCTTGCTTTGGTCCGCAAAAATGGAATACACCTTTTTACCAATTAGTTACAGGGCATTATCATTTCTTTTTGGCCATTTTATTTGTTTAGGACCATGTCCATGCTTAGCTTTTGGAGTTGTCGTCGCGTGGCCTCTTTGTGGCTGCCTTTAAGTGTAAATATTGAGTTTTTGGGTTTGGTTATGGGCTGGAACTTGGGTTTGGCTGCAAATTAAAGCCAGTTGAACTGAACTTAAACGTTTCAATTTGCTGACAAAAAGCAGTCAAGTGCAATGTGTTTTTGTCAGTTTTGAGTGGTGTTAGTCAACACAGAGATTCAGTCAACAGTCAATAGCAGACAGAGCATAAATCTAATCAAGTGTAGGTGGTCAATATCCAACGTTTATTTGCTTTTTCATAGCATCAAATTCAATTGACAGTAAATTTTATTATCTGAGTTTCGATTTCGATTTGTTCAACAATTATTGCTGCACGCCTTGTAAAAATGAATTGCGCAATTTATGATGGCACATTTCCTAAGGGATTGTCATAAAAGTAATAAATATGGATACCCACTCGTTGGTAGTATGTCCTTGTGTCCCTTTACTTTTTTCTCATCCTCCGTTCTCTGTTTGTACGAGTATTGCAAATATTTCATCTTTGTCGCATTGCTTGCATACCTTTTATCCGCTTTTGTCTATCCCAGAGCGCTATTTCTACGGCATTTCATTGTATTGCCCTGCCCTCAGTTATCCCCTTTGCGTTTACCGATGTGGTTTATTTAAGTTTCCAGTTTATTAGAACACGCTCGGGGAAATTCCAGAAAGCACACACACTGAGTAGGCGTGTTAAAGTAAAACATTGCGGTTGCTTTGGGGAATGGTCAACAACAGAACAGGAACAGAACAGAAGCTATGAAAACAAAACAACAAAAAATTATAACATGGCACATACATTTTAATTAAGTTCGTTTTTCTTATTTAATATTTACATAGATGGTGTTAAACAACAAAACTTTGCATCCGCTTTGCCTCCCTCCACACCAAGTTAAAGTAGAGCACAAAAGTTCTAGCAACTTGAAAGTTGTTTGTTTTGCTTTGCTTGCTTTTGAGGGGCGCTACTTACAAGGCATTAAAACAAACCAGCAAAGCAACAACTTTAGGCCTTGTTTCAAAATGAAAACACTTGGCCAACTTAAGAGAGCCAAACACGCTTTCTCTCTCTCTTCTCTCTCCCAGCGTTTCGGAGTGACCCAGAGCAGCTGAGCCAGACTCCGAAAACGATTTGAACATCCGTGTGTTAGCCCACAAGTGGTTGCCAAGAGGCTGAGACTGGGCCTGAGAATGACCCAGGTGAGAGCCGTTCATGCAACTGCAGTTTGCCACATATTTAGTTGGCAAGCCACCGAAGCATCATAAAATGAAGTTGCGTATACGCAATGTGCTCGTTAACATAATACGAATGCGTTTGTATTTGTTGCCAGAGAACTCACAAAAACTGAGTGCGCCAGACCCTGAAATCCAGCGAGCACAACTTCATAATAATTTCAGCCAATTTCGTGTTTCTGCCTGAGGGCCTGGATAACTCTTGATAAACAGTTTGTAAACTAGAATTAATTTCAAGTAACAAACATATAAACCTAAGCATAATAAAATAACAAAAGGTTTCATAAACACGCTCTAATTAAAGCATTGCCCAGAAGCGTTTTCACTAATTCAGAAGCTTCTAATGTTACACACAAACAGGCGACAAATCGCAAGTTAACTTTGTTGTAAGAATTACCAACTATCAAATACACTGAAGCTGAAAAAGGATTTTACAAAAACATATTGATTCTCAACAATATAATAATAATAATATTGATCATAATATTGTTCAGTTTTATACATTTCTCAGTTTATCTTGTTGAATTGCAAATATTTAGCTTAGCTTGATATTTCTTGCTTTTTTCTTACCAAATCTGGCTAATACTGCTTTAGCTATATACTTGATTTAAGTTATTTCGAAAACTCATTCTCCATTTAATCTGAAACGTTCGTGTCTACAACACTTATATTATTAGTGTCGTTATGAAGAGTTAAAACTAAAGACTAAAGATATTAGAAGATAGTTCACTCCCATACAAACTTGTTGTATCTGAAAACTGGCTGTGGGAGTTATAATAAATCCCAGCACAAAAGCAGCAATCTAATCTAAGTAAGGTGAATTTCTTTATGGTAAACTGCGCGCTTTCGTTCTGGAGAACCCGGATTGAATACAGGAGTGTCTACCAAATCAAATTTTCTTTTTTAATTATTCGCTATAAATTTGGTTGCTTGGTGTTCCTTTGGGTTATGCTCGACTCGAGCTGGGATCGTGCGCGTCATTAGCTTTGTCAGCGTCGCCTAAATTCAGTTTTTCTGTTCAGTTCTGAGCATGGCCACCCTTACAACAAAAGGGTATATTCATGCACGTAAAAAGCTTGCCAGCACGACTACGAAACAACTATTATATCATTAGTCTTTGATTTTGACAGAGTTAAGAGAGATTGAAAATTTTGGATAAGTTAGTATTTCATGCATGCACCCCGGCTTATGGCTTACACCTCGAGAATTTAAATTCTGAATTGCCAAATTTATCATGGTTTGAGATGTTGATTAACGTGGCATTTCAGCTTATAGCATATTTCAAAATTCAATTCTCGAGGTACATGCCTTGAATATGCTAATTTATCCTTCATTTTCAGGCTCCCAAAACGTTGTCAAAACCGAACCGATTTTCATGCGGAATGTCTTTTTTGTCATGGTTTAACATGTAGATTAATGTGGAATTTCAGATTATAGCATATTCCAAAACTCAATTCTCGAGGTACTTGTCATGAACCTGGGATCAGCATGAAATGCATATTCATCCAAAATTTTCAGATATCATAACCCATCCATCCGCCACGGGCAACGCTGGCATTTTACCACCTAGTCTTCTTATATCTTAAATCTTTGGTATAAGTGAATGAAAGACACGCGCATAAGATTGGATGACGGGTTGAATGATTAAGATCCTTTGAATTCCCCTTTCGCAGCGGATGTGCGGTTGACAAATGTTTAAAATACACAGGCACACAGAGACAAAGCACACACACACACACACAAGCATAAGACAACAAGGACATTTTGTGGTTGCGTCTGAGGCTGACTGTATCCGCTTTTGTTTATCTACTTTAAACTAACATCAGGCACTTTCGCTATCTAATCCTGACCAACTCGACAGCTACTTAATGTCATCAGTGCCACTCGCTGGCATTTTGAGCGGCAACAAGGACGATGACAAGGACAAGGACAAGGCCTTAAAGTGCACAGCGCTGAAGGGCTGGCAGGCTGATTTGTGGGGGGGTTGACCCCAGCCTATAGGGGTCGACGTTCAACATTCTTTCAGCTCAGACTGCAAATTGAATAATCGTTTGCGCTTGGTCGCATTTAAAAGGACCTCTTTGAAAGTTCTCTTTGTGTGTTGTCCTGGCACACAACAAATGTGGAAAATATCGATCACTGTAGATGCTGGACAACAATTGCCGGACACAAATATACTTTTGGGCTTATTCTGTGCCGCTTTAAGCTTCTCATTGAGTTTGTCTACACATTTTTGGGGTTCTCAACTGACATTCGAGCGTGCAAAGTTTGGTCCTTCAGACCTGTTGTTGTGAGTTTCAATGTTCTGCATTTCAAGTTGCTTTCTTTCCTTTTGGCCATCTGTCAGACATTTAGAAGCAAATCCGGGTCTTGTTAGCATACGTTCAAGATGTTTTGTGTTTGTTGTTAAACTTTTAGCCAAATCAAAATGAATGAATGACCCAACCTAAGGACTTGAATTCAACTGAAAAAGCTTTCAAAGTATTAACAAGTTCATAAATTGCAAAACCGTCGCCAACAAGTAAAGGAAAAAGTACAAATTTAAATTAATTTAACTACCGTTCTGAATTTGTTGAAGCGTTGAAACAAACTGGACTTAGATACAGGTAACTCAAGTGGAATAACCTCATTAGAGCTGAGAAAGAGAGAAAACAGTTTAATGATGCAATATACTGTACTGAACTTCCTTTGCATCGGCATTCAATGGACATCCTTAAGGCATTAAGTGACCCAAAGTAGATCATCCTTTGGTAATACTTGTTAAATATCTCTATCCCATTGCTCCGCTCCGCTCGGCAAAGTCTTTGTTTACAATTCGAGTGCATGAATTTTGGCCAAGTTAGCCACGCGTCGTTTTCTTTGCGTTTGTCTTAGCCAACCACTCAACCACTCCATGGACTTTGTATTGACTCAGCGCCACAACCACCATTCATGGACCATTCGAATGACATGGCAGACACGTTTATTTAACTTTTGTTCGATTCTCTTTCAGCGTTTGTTACCAGACTCTAGTTCCCAGTATCAGCATCGTGTTTGTCCTGCAAGTGGCCGACAAAATGTGGCATACAAAAACCACAACGAATTAATCTCTGACCATGTCACAACACACATGAAATACAAATATACATATGTTCATACTATGTGGCATGTGTTATCAAGCTAGGGCGGCTCAATAAGTTACCCATTTGTAGTAAGATAATAAATAATTAAAATAAGGGAATTAGGTTTAATCTTAAGAATAATGGCTGTAATTTGATATTCATATGACATTTTTGACAGCCTAGACTTACACCATTCTGAGCACTATTTCACTCAAATTTAATAAAAATTTAAAAATAAATAATGTTAAAGTAAAACTATTTGCGGATTGCTAAAGATTTGATACCCTTCCAATAGAGTTTAGACATGATCATACAGAAATTCCTTTTTGACCAATTGTTGCTATAAAGAGTTATCGGATATTCATCAAATTTGTTTAAATTGTATGGAAAGTTGAAATGAAAAAGTCCTTATAAAGCCTTACATCTGGTGTAGTCAAAGATTTTCCAGAAGTATTCGGAGAACACGATTTAATTGAAAGGGTTGATAATTCATTTCTTTACTAAACTGATCTGGATCTTAAGATCCTAAAAAGGTAGATAATTCTGAAAATAACTTGTGGAGAAGATTATTATAATGTAGGCATTTAAGGAAGTATAGTTTCAGTAGGTCTACAGGAAGTTGAGGCAACTTCAAAGGAAAACGGAACCTATAACGCCGATAAATAACATTTGAAGATTGGTTATACACCTTTTTAAGATTGCCGCGTATTTAATGTCTATTAAACAACTTTATCGTATCTTTTATTACAAGTGCGTACAGAGTATAAAAAGTAGCAACACTAAAATGAATATAGTTATCTTAAGTTTGTATCGTAAATAATGAATTTAGCGTGACAAAGTAGTTGTCGAAATTTTATATGCCTATTTAAATTTTCTATAAATAACGACCAACTCATACTGACGACTTTAATAGTTTCAAAATGAATCTCGCGTATTGCCTTTTGATCATTTTCATGGCAGGTCAAATCAAATTTGCGCAAAAACGTTATTTCGCAGAGTACCTTGATTAAAACTACACAAATGTGAAAATAAACAGTACATACAGCACAAATATCTGGACTTTTCTTCAAAACTATGTATGTAAAAGGCTTAAGGAAGACTTCTCAGGCCTACTATATAGTATATACTATATTCAGGATCCGCATCAGTAGGAAGGTTAAGCAGAGCCAGCGATGTCTGCACGTTATTTCGCAGAGTACCTTGATTAAAACTACACAAATGTGAAAATAAACTGTACATACAGCACAAATATCAGGACTTTTCTTTTAAACTATGTATGTAAAAGGCTTAAGGAAGACTTCTCAGGCCTACTATATAGTATATACTATATTCAGGATCCGCATCAGTAGGAAGGTTAAGCAGAGCTAGCGATGTCTGCCCGTCTTTTACTGAGGGTGGCGATTCCGACCCCAGAGAGAATATATATTCTTGATCAGCATCAATAGCCGATCTATCTAGCCATGTATGTCGCGCCATTGGATTTGTTTGTCTGGTTCTATGCAAACTAATCTCTCAGTTCTAGCTATTTTTATGAAACTTTATGAATATAGCTGCAATGGAAACGATCGGCCAAAAGTTCAGTTGTATAAACAGATTGCTTGGTACTTTAGAAGATACCTATTCCATCCTGTTTTCTGCACTTTACTCTTTCCATAGAACGTACCTCGCACTTGAAGAGAACAACATTTATAGTACATGGCTGTATCACATAAAATTCAATTTTGAGCTTAGCCATAGCCAAACAAACGTGCCGTATCCCAAAGGTGATTCCGTACACTTCATGTGCATGTCAAAGGTCGTCAGCGACAAATTCCCCCAACCTTTCAATGCTGTGCGCTTGTGTGTGTGTGTGCATGGCCAGAGTCCTGTCCAGCGCATTGAGCAAATGTCCTGTGCCCATTTTCAATTTTGAGGTGCTTCGTCTCTACTTGGCTGCTTTTGTGATTTTTATGTGGCCATCAATTCTCGGCACGAGCTTCGCAATGGAGCTTCAGCTTCCGGGCAATATGTAATTGCATACGGTTCGCTACGAGAATGGGTTATAAATGAATGCCAATGTGTCTGTGTATATGTATGTATGTGTGTGTGTGTGTGTCGAAGTGCAACATAAAGGAAACTGCTGGATAAATTTATGTCCTGCCCGATGAGTAAGACATTTCCACATTCAGCGCTGAGCGCAATAAAAGATACATTTGTCGTTTTCCAATTTGTGTAATTTTTTTGTTGTTGTTGTTTGTTTATTTGTTTATAACTACATCAATAAATTATGTATCGTATAATTCATACTTCATATGCATACTCTTTGAAAGGAAATTTGATATTATGGAATTGGCAAACACTCTCAAAAGTAGGTCCTTGCATGCTTACTGCTTTCTCAATAGGTCATTAGATTTAGCATATCTTATGTTTTGGAATTATGGGGAACAATACTTGGAAATTTTTAAGCGCAAGTTAACTTTTCTAGGATTCAGTGTAAAGCTATAAGTTGGTATTATGCATGTATTAGCCCCAATCTGATATCTACGTAGTCCATTGATAGTTTGTTGTTTTCAAAGAGTATATGTTTTTGTTTTGAAACCTCGGCCAGCCGAAGTTAAGTTAAGAGAACTTGTGTGCTCGTCATAGATTAAGGTAAGTTAAATATAACTTTTGTTCACATGTGTGACATTATAGTTCATAGGGTTCTAAAACGCTTTTATCGTTTAAACAACTTTGCTTTTTAGTGTTTCTATATAAGTATTAATCGTAAATGTCTATGCTTGATATCTTTAGCTAACGCATCTTTCATTGGACACATACAATGCTTTGCTTCTAACCTTTCCAATTAAGTATAGAATAAGTTTCACATTTTCGTATATAACATAATTAGATGTGTGTGTGTGTTGCAATTATATTGGTATTTCTGTGTGTATGTATGTGTGTGTGGGAGGTGCACTGAATCGAATCGAATAAGGCCACTTATCATAGTAAATAGTCAGTAATGCACACATACACACAACAACGAGTATGCAAGCATATGTATTATATTGTTTATAATAAAGCCTTTCATCAACTGTTAATGCCATGCCCCATACAACATTGTTAACTAGCCTTAATTTAAGTGGCCTTCCTGGGGGGGGTGGTTGTGTGTGTGTGCCTTTCAAATTGTGTGTGTGTTGTTTGTTTGTTTGCTATTTTTGAATGTTTGCTACTATTAAATACAAAATTACTACCCGAATTTTAAGTGTATTGCATTAATTGCATTTATTGCTTGCTTTAATCTGTACTTCGCGGCTAAATTGTAATTATATATTGAATATCTGATCAATTTACTAGACAATCCTTTTTTTATATCAATATTCTATTAATTTTCGTGTTTAGTTCTACTTGAAATTTGCATTAATTTCTGCTTAAATAACTAATGGGCAATTTGTTGCTTGGTAGTGCGTTTGCTTTTGCTTATAGAATTGTTTGTTAACCTTGTGATATTTGTTGTTGGTTGTTCTGGCTCAATTTGTTATTGTTACTAAACCGAGGATAAACTAATTAACTACTCTCATTATTGTTATGTTCAGCTCAAGAATACTTATATGCACATTTGACACATAAATATTTATGTATGTATGTATGTATTTATGTATGTAATGTATGCTAAAAACCATTGGGTCACTTGCAGTCAACGCCACAGTACCTTTCAGATATATATATATATGTTGTATATATATGTGACTTTTAACTATATATTTATATATATGCTAATCGTATGTATGTGTCAACTTTGCTGCCACGCCCCCTGGCTTAAATGTACAATAACAAATTGTATATGAACTGGCTGTTCGGTTTGCTTTTAAATATATTATTATATTGTATTGTTGGGCTAATATTATATAAAAATTTTCATTCTTTTGCTGGCAAAACATCATCTTGGAGATCGTTTAATAAAAACAAAAAAAAAATTATAATAATAACCGTGCAAAAAGTTTTGCGGCTTGCCCCTATTTACAGAGTCGAAAGTTTTGTGTAAACAGCAGGGACCGCATATAACGTTGGAAATCACTGATTTTTATTTTTAAAAATCGAAATTCAAATTTTGTTACTGCAAACATAATAATTATTTCTCTCTCATGAAAAACAAAAGAAAAAACAATCAAAAGTTGTCTTGTGTATTTGTGTTCTTCTTTATATTGACTTATCTGGTTTGTTATACGATATACAGCATTTAATATATACTAAAACTGTTTTCAAAAAATACAGAAATCTAGTATTTTTATGTTTATTATTTTAGTATATACAAAACACTACAATTAATCAAATACCAAACAGATTTCGAAACAATTAAATTCACATTTTTCTCATTTTTACTTTTATAGAGAAAAGGATAAATTACTAAGTTGTATTCTTGAAATTCAAAAATAAAAATCACATGTGATGTAGTTTTGATTTCTTATATATTAAAATCAAATCGAATTAAAATTTGATTCAATTGATAAAAATCATAACCGTTTACGGTCCCTGGATTAACAGCAACCGAAAAAGAAACAAAATTAATAATAATATATTTAGAAAATAAGCTAGTTAACCAGGCTAATTGGTTTGTATTGTATGGATTAGAACAATGCGATGCTTATAATTTCATATTGTATCAAAGAAAATTGTCTAATCGGTGTAAAACACAGAGAGAGAGAAATAAATTAGGTGCAATATGCATTAACAACTAAATCAGATTTCGCATTAACATTTTTTAGATTAATATTTGTAGAAGTGTGTGTATGGTGTGTGTGTGAGTTTGTGTGTACTTAGTGTGTGTATGGTGTGTAAGTGTGCCTGTGCAGAGCAGAGCGTTTAGCAGTTGCTGTTGTTGTTGTTGTTGTTGTTCTAGCTTAGTGATTGCTGAAGTAAAAATTGTTGTTGCGTATGTTGCCACGTGTGCGCCAACGAATGCAGCTGAGGAGCGCAACGCGTGCAGCATGCAACAGCACCTGGCCATAGGCACAACAGGCGCATATGCGCCGCACGCGCTCGGCAAGCGTGCGACGCCGCCGGCAGCGGCGGGGACGCCAACGGGGCAAGTCTTGCCGTCGCCGCCGCAGCTGATGTCACTTGCGGCGCTGGAAGACGCGACGCAGCGCCTTGCGCCAAAAGAAACGCTGAGATTTGGGCTTGCAACATTGGGGCGGCAACGGTGGCAGTTCCTCCAAATAGTCCTGCACAACATCTATCTCTATATGTTGTTGATAATTGTCATCGTCCTGATCAACTCGACGTCTTGTTGGCGTTGCGGGCGCTGTGCGCGCACTGGACATGGTATTGACAGCATGCGGCTGTGGTGTGGGCGGTGCTGAGGCGGTGGCCGCGCATGGCGCCACTAGATAGGGACGTGCGCGCAGCGCCGCCATGGCCGATGCCGATGTGGATGCTATTGATGAAATGGAGGCCAATGTGGCCACAGATGCGGTTGACTGCACATAATCGGACGATGCTGCTCCTACTGCTCCTCTTGCTACTGCTCCTGCTGGCTGGCTGCCTCGCAGCCAACAACCAGGCTGCATCGGATCTTATCTAAGCCACTGATGCTGCAGACACTGTGCAGCAGTGGCACGCATCAACGGATCAAACTCCAGCATCGGTTTCAAAAATGCTGCAAACGCTTCTGCATCGCGCTTCGACCACTCGTACTTCTCCATCAGCACCTCCATCAGGCCCCAGGGCTTCAGGCCTGTTATGTTTCGCAGCTCGCCACTTCGATTGAAGGTCTGCTGGGCATACGTGCCCCGGAACACTATCTGACGCGGTATGGGCCCAAGCAGTTCGATTATGTGAGCTATGTGATCCTCATCGCGCGTATACGTATCGCCTGAATGCGGCTCAAATAGATAATCCCCGGTGGCCAGTTCAAAGACCATGCAGGCTGTGCTCCAGATGTCCGCGGAGGTATCATAGCCAGCTCCTAGTATGACTTCCAGCGAGCGATATTGTCGTGTCTGTATGTCCTCGGTGAAATGGCGATCCACCCAGCAGGCATTGCCCAGATCGGCAATCTTGACCTGCACATTACAGGCCTCCAGGGCCGGATCTCGCTTGTTGCCGCGATGCTTGGCCAGCGGTGGCGGCGGTGGTGGCGGCAACAGCGGCTCCGAATATGGACCACCATTGCCCGAAGTAGCCGACGAAGAGCGCTCCATTGAGATATTTGAGATTTTCGAATTGCTATTCGAGTTTTGCTTCGAATTTGAATTGTTGTTGTTCAGTTGTTTTTCCTGCTTGGGCCGCGGTGGCTTCTTATTACCGCCAGCACCGTTTGATTGTCCTTTAAGCGTGCTCGTTGCCTGGCTGCTGTTGCTGCTGCCATTTGTGTTGCCGCTTTTCAGAGCCGCACTGCTGCTGTCGCCGCTGCTGGTGGAGTTCTCCAGCTGCTGGTGTGCATGATGTTGCTGCTGCAGCTGAGATTGCTGCTGACCGGGCTTGTCTGTCGGAAATAAATACAATATCAATTATTTAACTAACATAATTTTGGCAGAGTTATGGGAGTTGGTAATCTAAGTAGAGCTCTAACGATCGGAAGTAGATTACGACTTGGTAACTTTTGTATAAGCGAACGAACTTGATTCTGACAATAAGATAACATTAATATGAACAAGAGGACTTATATATACAACGTATATGTTATAGCCCCGTAACTTACTCTTATTCTTCTTTTTCTTCTTCTTTTTGGCCTTATCACAGCCATCTGCTGGGGGTTGACCTGCATCGCCAGCACCCGTATCGTTAGCCACCTTCGACAGCACTGGCTGCTCAGCAGCCTCCTCATCATCGCCATCGTCCTCGTCCGGCTCCTGCTTCACCAGCTGCACCTGCGCGTGGTCTACTTCATCGCCGTCAACATCAAGCTCCACATCGGAGTCACAGGCATCGCCATTCTGCACCACATTGTGTTTCTCGGGCAACTGTTGGGGCTGCTGCTGCTGCTCCTCACCGCCAGTTTGCTCCAAATAGTCGCGCTGTTTCTTGAACAGCTCCATGCGCTTCTTGGCCTTCTTCTTCAACTTCTTTTTCTTGTTCTTGCTCATCTTGCCGGTGATGGTCGGTTCGCGATACTCCTTGGGCGCACGGCTAACCAGCGATGGATACATCTTGGAGTTCATGCAATACAATTGCGTCGCCTCGACGGCCAGCGAGCGAACATGCGGCTCATCCACACACAGTAGCACATTCTCCGGCTTGATGTCTGTGTGTATGATTTTACAGCAACTGTGTAGATAGTCCAGACCCTCCAGTATCTGTCGTGTAATGCTCTTGACATTCTCAAGTGGTATACCACGATAATTGGACTTGCGTATCAGCTTTAGTAGATTATCGCCCAGCACTTCGAAGACCATGCAAATGTGTGTGCCATTAACGCCCGTAATTTTGAAGTCATCAAACATTTGAACCGTTTTCTGTCGACGTGGATTCAATGGATCCGTTTCACGCACCGTTCTGAGTATCTTGATCTCATCCTTGGCCGTTTCGGCAAAATGTTGCGCCGATTTGACAATCTTGATGGCCACATAGCGCTTCTCCTGCAGATCCCAGCAGAGCCACACGGTCGAAAAGTGTCCCCATCCCAATTTGCGAATGACATGATAGCGACCTGTCAATAAAATTTATATTATAATTAAACATTTTCTTTTAGTAAAGGTTCAATGATGCACCACCACTCAGAAAAATGAAATCACAAATGTTTGACTTTGATGGCAATAAATCCATTTAAATCGCTACAATAACTCTTAAACCGCCTCGCTGGCCTTTGGACAACCAACTAAATAAGTAACTGACATGTTAATCTGCTGCTGCTGGGGAAATATATTCAATTAAATGCGACGACCTCTGGATGCAATGAGGATTGTCAGCTGCTCATGCCCACAGCCAATTGCCTTTGTCATATTATTATTATAATATACATCAAATATAATATACTAGCTGGTAAAACACCAGCGCTGCATGGCGAAATATTTAGATTGAAATGCATTATGTTGAATTTTGACTACTTTCATCAATCCTAAGAAATACACAAAAATAGCGTACCATGATTATCCCGCCCGAGGGAGTCGATTTTTCAAAATCTTTAAGCATCAGGCCTATTGTTTATGTGTAGAACCTCGAAAATATGTTTGAACTTAATCGCTTTGAAAAAGTTTTCCACCAATTTTTCAACCGTGGAGGTAAATTTTCCAAAATCGGTGAGGAACGTATCGAATTATTTAATTTGTAGAGCTTTGAAAATGAGTTTGAACCCGATCGGACGCAAAGTGGACCTTCTCCCATACAACTTTGAGACCACTATTTTCCGCCCATGGAGTGGATTTTCCAAAATCGGTGAAATATGTGTCAAATAATTTTTCGTATAGATCTTGGAAAATTAATTTAAAGCCAATTGGTTGGTAAACAAAAAAAAGTTTCATACAACAGTTTTCCGCGAATTTCCACGCTTGTGGGTGGAATTATCAAAATCCCGTCTTAGTGTGCACTTTCATCATAGATGGAACCTACTGTGAAAATGTTCAGTACCGAAGCTCTTACAGTTTGGGCTGTGCGGTGATTGCCAATCAGTCAATCAGTCACCAATCAGGGCACTGTTTTATATATAGTATAGATGATGCGATTAGTAAATAAACATATGCAGGCCCTGTTCTCATTTTAACTTTCACCAATTTCTGCGGAAGTGAATTCCCTCCCTTAAATGTTCAAACTTTGGACTGAGTTTACTTGACATTGAATTTGGATTCGAACGATAATCTATAATAGAATACACAATGGAGAAAATAAGATCAATCGAGGTAAATTTAATTCCGCTTTAATCGGGAATTCACGGATTGAATTCACGTTTTTTTGAATGACGATTAAAATCACTGTCTGTTGAGCTAGAATTGAATACAGAATGGTGAAAATAGGAAGAACATTCAAGAGAAATTAACTGACGCAAAATCTGGTCGAAAGTGACAATGAGAACAGGTCTCATAAAAATTTACAGTGTCTATGGAAATTAACTGACGCAAAATCTGGTCGAAAGTAATAACAAGAACAGGTCTCATAAAAATTTACAGTGTCTATGGCTGTTATCAAAGGGGTTCTAAAGCTAATCGCAGCAAAAGGTTAGCCGCGTTTTCTTTGATTATAAAGCCAAAAAATGATTATGCACTTCATTTGGTATAACAAAATCGTTTCCCAGAAATATGCCTCCCCAAAATGATGAGCAGGTTAAGTTATGTGAGTGGGTTTTATGGTGGGAGGCAGATGGGGGAGCACAGTAGGTGGTGGCAAGAATGTCAAAATGTGGCAGCTATGTCACCAGCAGCAACCGCAAAACCAGCCCAATGCGAACTGCCCCACCCCATAAACAACCCTTGTGCGCTGTGGCAACAACACATGCACACGAATTGTGTATCTATGCATGTGGCAAAGGGGCGTTCCACATTGACAACCTGTTGTTTTCTGCCACAAACTCAACTAAACTCAACTAAATCACGTTCACAAACATTTTGGGGCGTTTGCAAGCCTTGCCCCACCCACCCACAAACAAAGGGCATCAGTGCGCTTGCTGCGTTTCAGTTGTGTTTTGTGCAACACGAATTTGCGCTTGTTCTTGCCCCAACAGCAATTAAACCAAATCAAATGAGTGCACAACAATGTTGTGAAATATAAAAATAAATAGATGATAAACTGTTGGTACCAATAATCAATAAAAAGAGCCAAGACAAGCAAAATATACATTTATGATAGCTCCAAATATACTCTATAAATAAAGCACTCGAATTTCGCAAAACTCTTTGACCTATAAAGAATTCGCACTTTTAATACATTAAGGTTTATAGAATTTGTGGTTGACAGTTATTGGTTTTCAGCTCTAATGTTAACAAACAATTTAATTGAATGGTGAAATGAAACTTTAGAAATCGAAGCAGTATACTCAGAAATACATTAACTGGACTTATAGTTAGTAATTGTTTCTTATAATCAATGAAAACAATCAATCTAATAGTTATAGAGATACAAATAACAAATTGTAAGCCCATAATTAGATCGTTTAGACCTATTATAAAGAAAATATCTCATACTTTGTTATAAATTGATTAGGGAATTTAGGGGAATTTTCATTAAACGCTTATTTCATTTTATTATACCCTAGCAGAGGGTAATATGACTTTGTCTTGATATGAGTAATGCACTGAAGGAGACGTTTGCGACCCAATAAAGTATATATATTCTGAATCAGCATGAATAGTCGAGTCAATATAGTGATGTCCGTCTGTCCCTATTCAACCTAGTCTCTCAGTTTTAAGGCTATCGTAATGAAACTTTGTACAGATCCATCCTCTTGCTGCGGACAGTACATATGTATGTCGAAACCGGCCGGATCGGACCACTATAACATATAGCTGCCATAGGAATGATTGGTCGACAACTATGTTTTTGTTTGTAAAACTTTTTTGCTTATAAAGATATCGTCACAAAACTCATGAATACCGAGTGTCTGGAGAGTTTTTACAATCTGACTAAATTTGATCAAAATCGGACATAGCTATCACATAGCTGCCATAGGATCGGGTGAAAAATGAATTTTTGCATGAAAAACTTTTTGTATTACATCCAAACTACGTGACATCAGAGGCACAGAGTCAGAGATAGCCGTTCTTGATTATTATTTTCTATTCTAACCTACAAAATGTTGAAAAACAAATTCCTAATGGAATCGTGGAATGAACCATTGAATATTAAAACTGGTTATAAAAGGAGTTGTGTGCTTCAAACAGAAAATAGATTCTTTTAAAGGGTATACAAAAAATTGTATGCGGCGAATCTTGCGTTCTTTTTTTACTATTATTTGTTTTGAGTTGAAAGTGCCAACAACAGACATCGATATGCTCATGAATCTTACCCTGAAACAAGTCACCAATGTTGACGGGATGGTAGCCACCCTTGCAGTAGTCCTCCTTGAGTTCCTGCTCCTCATTCTCGCTGTTCATTTCCGATTCATCCGATTCGTTAGATGAACTGCGCGGTGGCTGCTGATTGTGCACACTGCTCTTAACCTTTGCCTGTGACTTCGGTTGGGCATCGGGCGTGTTGCCCGAACCGCTTGAAGTCGAGGCAGTGGCATTGCTAAAGGACGCTTTTGAGTTGCCTGCGCCACCCGCTCCGCTGCTCACGTGCAGTTGAAGCTTGTTGGCAGCATCTATGTGGCTATTATTAGCATTTTCTGGTGCTGACACTGATGCGGCGGCTGGCATCGGGCAGTTGTCGCTGCTACTATGTTGTTGCTGTTGTTGTTGTTGTTGTTGGGTTTCTTGACCAGGAGCTGCAGCTCCATTTTGCTTGCCGCGTTTCTTGTTGTTCTTATGACGCTTCTTCTTCGCTTGAATGGCCAAAACGCGGCGGTTGACGTCAGCTTTTGAGTTCATGTTGTTGTTGTTGTTGCTTTGTCGCTTATTTGTTATTCGCTTTTTATAATTTGCTGCTCGCTCTTGCGCCTCCGCTAATTTTCACCAAGTATAACAGCTGTTGAAGAAACAACAACAAAAAATGTGCTTAAAACTTAAAAAGGCAATGCAAAAAGTTTACGCTTGTCATGGTGTAACAATATAAGGTGGTGTCCGGCAAATAAACACGTACCAGCTGTTAAGAACAATCGAGATACTAGTTCGCGTGACCTCGCACATAATAGTTTCACAATAGAGTTGTGCATCGTTGTTCAATTGAAGTAAATAGTTTACTAGTTCATTATTTTGTGAACGAACTTGTTCGTTCGATGAACATTTCGTTTGTGTTCCTTTACATGTATTTTAATTAAATCGAATCAACCAATTTATTTGCTAATTCAAAATAAATTACTATTCGACACAACTCTTTTGTCACGACTCACACTTGGTAACTCAACACAGTGACCCCACCTTATATTATTACACCATGTACGTATTGTAGTTGTTGTGGTTACTTTTGTGTTTGCTGCTGTTGTTGTTGTTGGTTTGCGCACGCCTTGTCTATGCTGGGGCTTCGTCAACCTCAGCGAAACGTCTACTTGCCTCAGGCTGCCACTTGTTCCGATTCGACACTGCAGCTGCTGCTGCCACTTCCTTTGGAATTCTGTGCTAATAAAAACCGTTGCGATATTAGCTATGAAACGTTTGTGAAAACGTGCACGCTAGTTGCTTGGCGATTTATCACAGCGTATTGTGTTTTATTCGCTGAAAACTCAAACAAATGCTGGGGCGAGCAAAATTATGCCAATAGCGCTGCCAACTTAAACGTTTCCCCTGCACTGTGCAACATCAATGAACAGTTTGTGATATATTCTATAGAGTTAACACATTTTAAATTCTCGAAAATTAAATTAACAATGGCAAGGAACGTCTAAAAAGCTTGAACAATTTTGAAGAAGTGTGCAAATATGAAGTATGGATGAAACGAGCTAGGTTGGCAGCACTAGTCGCCTGGTAGGTTCTTAGCGTGTGCTCACTCACACATGCACACAAACGGATATATTGCCTGCTCACTTGCACAGCAGTCGTAGCACACATTTGATTTCGCATTATTGTGCAGTTGTTGTTTACTAGATAGCGTGTTTCAATCGGGAAGTCAACTTACATGACTCTGAATGTTTCAGCATGCTAATCCAAGGACATTTTGTCGCGAAACGCATGGATTTTCAGCCAAAACGTTGGTGCGCACCTAAAATTCGCGAGTGGAAAAATCTACTACTGAAAATGCAACACTGACGTCCAGAGTTGGTAAACGGTACATCGGTACTCTTAAATCAGCTGTTGTGTACAAGGGCTTGTTTTATTTGATATTAAATTAAATAAACTGTTTCAGAAATTGGAATACACAGCTGTATGACTGTTTAAGGAACTAATACGTCATTCACAAGTTAGTATGCTGATATTTAATGCAATATTATATCGATATTTTTGAAAGCGATATTTATCGATTGTGTTATCTAGGTTGGTCTATCGCTGAATGGTCTACTTGTCACTTGTCGGTCCAAAACAGCTGTCTTTTATGGAGTGCGTAGATTGTGGTTTTGTTGTTAAATTTAAACATATTAGCTTATATTTATTGGATTCAGCTACCTGAATATGTGTTTAATTAGTTGTTGTTTTCATTCCTTAGTTTCGCACAATTGCTACTACACAAAATGCTACCCTTCAGCAGTTCAGTGTTGCCAAACGTTCGTTTAGCTAACAGCTGTGCAATGTCGCTTTGCAACACACCAGAATTGGATTTGGCGCGAAACTAATTTGGCGCGTCGGTGAACATTTGGAGGGAAACTGCAACGTCGTGGCCCAGTTGTAATTTGAGCAGTGGTGGTGTCAAGACGTATATAAAAATAATAAGAAGAAATTGATTGAATAAGACATAACCGAGACGTGCCCAGAGTGAAATTCAAAGTCATACAAGCCGATAAGCATAGCATTTAATTCAAATTGCAATCATGGCACAGCCATCGGTAGCTGCATTCTTTAGCAATCGTAAACGCGCCGCTGTGGATGATGCTACCACAATTAAGACCAGGGTAAGTGTGTGTGCTGCACCATGTGGGTGTGATAAAGTGCCCAAAACGTGGCCCAAGTGTTAAAGATATGCAGCAAAATCATTAAGATACTTTTGTATCTGCAACTGCAATGTGTGTGTGTTTTGTGATTATGTTCGTGTGTGTACAGCGTCCTGCGGCCATTTTCTAATTTTTTTCTTGGCCTTCTGTTGCAGCGTCTTGCAGAGCCCAGCGAGGTTGCTGCACCACAAAATATAGCGCTGCCCAGCGCAGCCACAGAACAGGATGTGGACATGGATGCACTCAAAGCGGGCATCCGCACACGCTCAGGACGCAACGTCAAACTTATTGGCGTACAGCCAGCGTCAACGTCGCAGGAGTCAAAGAAGAAGCCCGCTAAGGTCGAGACGACCATCAAGCAGGCTAAACTCGTACAGTTCATACGCAAGGGGACGCTATCGCCGCGCAAGCAACCACCCAGCAAAGATGATGCACAGACCGTCAACGAGCAGACACCCAAGCTGAACACAGCGTTTGCCTCCAAACAGAATGCGGACAATGTGCAGCGTGGCATGCGTACGCCCACCAAGCAAATTATCAAGGATGCCAGTCCCATAAAGCACACGGAGCTGGCCAAGCGTGGGCTGACCTTTGATGAGGTCAAGACCAAGATAACGCGCAGCGCCAAAATGCAGGAGCTGAAGGCTGTATTGGCGCGCAAGGCGCAATTGGAACAGCAACGCAAGGCGCAGGAGGAGCGCAATCGTCGCCTGCGTGAGGCTGGACCATCGCCCGGCAAGACAGCCAACCGCGTGCAGCTCAAGGAGTTCGATACCATTGAGCTGGAGGTGCTGACCAGGTGAGAGCTCAAATCATAGATATTGCGCCTGCCACAATAATTTAAGCTGGCCTAGAAACGAACGTAAACAAAACCTGGTAACATCATTAACAAACCATTCTTGAACAATTCTTTTTATGCAGTTGCTATCGAGGTCGCTATGGGGCTGGGAATGTCTGTCGCTTCGCTTGGTCTTGGCTAGCTGGCTAACTGTTCTGTTGTTATTCAAGCGACCAACTGCTGAACTAGCATTTATTTTTGACCAAGCAATCTTTTTATATTATACTTCATTTTTTTGTCTTCTTTTTTATTGCTGCAGCGTGACGTTATGATCTATGAAACGTTAAACGCGGGCTGGGTCAGTCCATATGCATATGTACTTGAATTTATGCTGCAGTTGCTCACTCAGTGTATACACATGTTGGCTATCTGTGTGTGTATGTATCTGTGTGTGTGTGTGTATCTGTGTATGTAGCGCAATGTTTACCCTTCGCTGGCAAACGTTACATTCATGCCTGACCTTCCCTGTCCATTTCGGGGGTTGTTTAGAGCTGCCTGCATGGGAATGTTTTGCTTTTGACTTGACTTGACTCAGGTAGCGTCGAAATATCTTGTAACGGTTTTTGTGACGAGGGTTGTTATTTTCCTAAGTATTGTAATCTAACTGCATCAGCACTTTTTGGAATCTCAAACAATGCATAATTTTCTGATCGGACAGCGTCTGTGTCTGGTTCTTACACTTTTGGGAGAACTTGATCATTTTGCCAGTAAATGTTTAGCGCACTTTACCACCCCATAAGAATATATATTCCTAATCAGCCGAGTCTTTATATCTATTTGTCTGTACTGTACAAATAAGTCTCTCATTTACGTTGATTATATTTGGCACAGATACTTCTTATGGCAGACAGTTCATATGTCGACATTTTAGTATCATGTTACTGTTCAACAATCAGTCAAGAAGTACACTAATGACAGCATGAAGAACTTTACTCTTCAACAGCTTAACAAATTTGATTAAAATCGGGAAACTATATCTTATACATATGTAGCAGTTGAATGATCAGTCGAGAAAGTAAGTTTTTACTCCCTGTACCCATAAAATGGTTAAAAAGGGGGTACTAAATCTGTGCAAATGTATGTAACAGCCAGAAGGTGACATCTCCTACCCTATAAAGTATATATATTGTTGATCAGTATCAAATGAGATTTCAATTTGGCCAAGTCCGCCTGTCTGTACGGATAAAGGCGTCGCTCTCAGCAATTATAAGACTTAGAGACACCAAATTTGGAATGTAGGTTCCTGTATACCATGCGCAGATCAAGTTTGTTTGCAAATTCAGATATCTCCCCCCGTTCCCCCGCAATTCGGATATGGCATATATAAGGCCTAGGTCACTCTCAAGCTACTGTCCCAATTTCAAGTTGATCGTATAATAAACTCGGAAGTTATTCACGAAAGAAAGTTCAGTGCTGCAGAGCGGGGGAGAAGAAGCAACACAGCCGCCACTTAAAATACCTCGCTTGCGCTGTCGCTTGTGTGTGTGCGTCTTTATGCATTTTATCATTTAATTTTATTGGCATCACTAGGATTTATTTATATAAGACCCTGAACTTTGTTATATGCCATATTTTACGTTGCAATCAGTTTTCCAATCTATTTTCTATAGATGAAAAGAATTATCGCTCATGTTGGGAGTCAAGTTTATACTACATATGTATACTCACCTTAACTAACTTAAGGCTAAACATAATCTCCATTAAATTGAAAAAATCACATTTAAATAACTTTCATTTCCTCTTTTACCCATTGCAGCCCATTGAAGACATTTAAGACACCAACAAAACTACCGCCGCCCACACCGGATAAGAATGAGCTTATGTCGCCGCGGCACACGGACGTATCGAAGCGTCTGTTGTTTAGCCCGGCCAAGAATGGATCGCCTGTCAAGCTGGTGGAGCCGCCAGCGTATAAGCGCTACGCCAGCTTGGCCGCAACGAGCAAGGCTGGTCAGTTGCCATTGCCGTACAAGTATCGGAATTTGCTGGAGATATTCAAGGGCCTGGATTCGGTGGTGGCCATGTTCCACAATCGCAAGGAGTGCATTACCTTCAAGAAGCTTAAGCCGGCAGTGCAGCGCATGCTGCGCAAGAACTTTACGGAAATGCATCTGGCGCAGATAAAGCAGGTGTATCCGGAGGCCTACATCTTTTCGCAGATGAAGATGCGCAACTATGGTTCGGTGTCGAAGGCTGACTATTTTCAGCTGATTATCAGTCCGAATGTGGAGCAGCTGCCGGAGCAGCAGCGCCTGAACAAGATTGATGAAGACGATGTGCTCGCGTCGGCACAGTCGACGTCCATGAATCCACATGTCATGACCGCTCGTATGCAGAAATTCCAGAGTCTGTTGCTGCAACGTGTCATGGAGGAGCATGACAAGTTTGTACGCTCCCTGGATCCACCTATTATCATTGACAAAGTGCTGACGCGCTGGCATCCACAATTCGAGCTGGAAGCTTGTGCCGAGGTTGAGTTGGCGGCACTGCCGCAGCCACCAAATGTGGAAAAGTATTCCTCAGCCAAGGATATACTCTCAACGGCACGCAATCTTTTTAACTGCGCCACGCCCATGGAACGCGTCATGGATCGCTATGAGGCCAAGCTGGAGGCTGACAAAAACCAAGCAAGTGTCACAGAAGCTGCAAAGTTATCCAGCACCACAACTCAAACAACAACCACAGCAATAGAAGCCACCAAATTATTAACTGCAACTGCGACGCCCACTGTAAAGGAGTGCACGGCCACAACAAGCACCGATGCCACATCCAATCTTTTAAAGGGTTTGCCCAAGTCGTTGATTGAAAAGATTCGCGCCAAACAGGCAGCTAAAGCTTTGGACGCCATGACGCGTCGACCATCCCAGGATCAGGAGGCTACCAAATACTCGCGCCTGCCGGAATTGGCGCGCCATCTGCGCAATGTATTCGTCACTGAGCGGAAGAGCGTGCTAACCCTCGAGGTTATCATCAAGAAGATCACAAACAGTTTCCGAGCCAATCTAACGCCGCAGGATATTGAGGCACATCTGAAACTACTCGCCAAAGAGCTACCAGCCTGGGCTTCATTCCATGAAGTGAGAAAAACCATGTATATTAAGATCGCCAAGGATCTGGACATGAATAAGATTATTGAGAAACTGGAGGAAATTGCGAATGAGAAAAGCAAATAACTGGAGAATGAGATTAGGCAAGCATGCAAATCCTAGACCCTGTGGACTATATCCAGCTATATAACTATGCTTAAGTAAACACTTACCTAGGCTCAATTAAACTAGGAAATATATTGTTATTAATGCTACTGACATAATTATTAAACTTAATGACCAATTACATAACAATAACAACTTCATCACATCTACTATACACTCAATTATTTCGTCAAGCTTTTTATACATTTCATTAATTATAGAGCAGACACCATTATATATATTAAGTTCATTGTCATGTTTTTTCTAACGTTAAATAAATAAATGTTTTTCTGGAAAAATACCGCAAGCCGTTGTGACTTTTTGGCAATACAGACATCTAGAGGTTCCAAATGGCTCTGCTGCTTGTCACCAAATTTGGAATGTAGGTTCTTCTATAGCAGGCACGGGTCAAGTTTATTTCGGATCTCAGATATTCCTCCTTGGACTCCCGCAATTCGATTGAAACATTTTACAGCAATAATTTTAAAGATGTAGATGTTCGGATAAACAAGAATAGTATCTTCGGAGGGTCGAAACTATATACCCTAGCAGCAATGTTTTTATACAAAACTCAATTTTCAACTGATTGCTCCTATGTGGTTCGATTTTAAAACAAATTATAGAAAACTATTTGAGGTAATAAGACTCTCAGTTTGGGTGTAATACAAAAAGATTCGCATACAAAAACTCATTTTTCACCCGATCCTATTGCAGCAGTGTGATATAGTGGTCCGATTTCGATCAAATTTACTCAGATTGTAAAAACTCTCCAGAGACTCGGTATTCATGTGTTTTGTGACGATATCTTTATAAGCAAAAAAGTTTTTCATACAAAAACATAGTTGTCGACCAATCATTCCTATGGCAGCTATATGTTATAGTGGTCCGATCCGGCCAGTTCCGACGTACATACTGCCTGTAGCAAAAAGAAGGGTCTGCGCCAAGGTTCATAACGATAGCTTTAAAACTGAGAGACTTTTGCATAGAAACAGACAGACATCCCTATATTGACTCGACTATTCATGCTGATTCAGAATTATGTATATACTTTGTTTGGTCGCAAACGTCTCCTTCAGTACATTACACACTTCAAGACAAAATCATAATACCCTCTGCTAGGGTATAATAAAATGAAATAAGCGTTTAATGAAAATTCCCCTAAATTCCATAATCAATTTATAACGTAGTATGAGATATTTTCTTTATAATAGGTTTAAACGATCTAATTATGGGCTTATAATTTGTTTATATACTTTGTTGGGTCGGAAACATTCCCTTCAGCCCATTACACATTTCGAAAGAATATTATAATACCCTCTGCTAGGGTATAGTCGATCGTATAATAAACACCGAAGTTATTTAACAAACAAGATTCAGTACTGAAGAGCGGGAGAAAGCGTAGCTTTTAGACCTGTGTACAGAGAGTCTTGTAGTCGTGTATGCTCGACTTGAAGCGTTCTATTTAAAATTTTACGCGATTTATTAGGCTATTCCGGTATCATCTGCTTTGACTCGCTAGCTACTGTTGATCTGAGCTAACTTAGCAATAATGCGTGCTAGTATTTCACAATCAAAATAAAGGTATATAGTATAGCATCACACACGTACATCCAAATGACTATAATTTATTGAGCAACAAAACTATATAGATGACAAAACATGTTTTGAAAAAAAGAGTACAAAGCTCAGGGTAAGACTGGGGGTAGCGCAGTAAGGCCGAAACTTGACTTAACCAACTGAAAAAGAAAATTTTTTGTAGTCAAACGGATCAGGATGTTTACACCTAGAATAGCACTTACCGGTGGGCTGGGGGTTGCCCACAAGGTCTGCTGGCACAGCAGGAGCAATTGGGGCTAGGGGCACACGCTCGGTGGACACATCATATTGGACGGCTGAAGACTTAGTGGTGGATGCATCGTCGGTAAAACGATGCTTCAGCTCGTCGAATTTCTGCGACACGGTGCTACCAATATCCTTTGCGCCTTCACCAATCTTACTGGCATACGGCTTGGCCGCAATGGCCACATCCTCTGCGCCTTGTTTCACTTTACAGCTTAGGCTCTTGAAGAAATTCTTAAAGTCGCCATCGTCTGGGTTCGTGACCTCGTCGCAATCGGCGAGCACCTGACTTGTAAACAGAACTAGCAGTGAGCAGCAAACAATGATGGACCTCATTCTGACAATCACTTTTCTCGACTATTCGCTTTGAGCTATCAAATGCGACTGATCAGTGATCACGGCAACTCGACACAAGTTCGATGCACGATTGAGAGACAAGAGGTTACGCGATGCGCATATCTAATATTCAATGAGCGTGACGTCACAATTTGCAATTTTGTTCACAAGCACTGTAAATGAATGAGTATTGATGAAGTTTGATTTAAATTGTTATTGAGCATGTCTGGAATGTAATATTGGGTTCGAAAATGTCTTAACCAATGCGACACATATTTCTCTAACATGAATCAACCAAATCTCTAGTTAAATATTAATAAAATTCAAATTTCTATCAATTCTCACTAAATCTTAAATTGTGACGCACATTAGCAATGAGAGCCTTACATTAGAAAGCGCATACATTAATGAAAATGTAAGCGCTGACATTTATGTATGGAAAGTAAGCGGCATTGTGGACGACAGCAATTAAATCACTCACATCATCGCGACCTTAGTAATCGGTGATGTGAACGAGACTGCTAGAAATCCGGGCCATGCCCATTTAAATGTAAACTACGTTGTAATCGCAGCTTACGTATTCTAGGAAACGGTACCAGCTTCCAAGTAAGCGACTCGGAATCGATGAAATGCATTGTACTTTGCTTTGTATGATCTATTTCTTATATGGTTATATTTCGCCATTCGTGTGATAAGCCTCAATGTCATTTTCTAAGCTCAACTTGAAAGAATTTCAAAATGGTGCTCACAGATTTCTAAAAACGCAAATTTGGTGAGCTTGGCTAGCCTATCTTTATCAACAAAAAAGTTTATATACAACAACAACACTATGATATAGTGATGAATTAATTTAAAAGAATTCTATGATTTTCATACATATTCAAAAGCGCGCTGTGAGCGCCAAAGGTTGTAGACTTCTTGTCGTAACCTACATAGGGTTTCTCAATCTTGGATCGAGCTCGCGATCTCATGCCCTTGGGCTTGGGAGAGTGCTGAGGCGAGAGTATTAATATATGTTGATTTGCCCCTCTACACACACATACATATGTATGTACATATAATTATGCACAATACTCTATTTACAAGTCACCAGTAAATTGTTCGGTGGCAAGCAGCAGAACCATTCGAAACCTCTATTTGACTGTATGCTTAGTGGCTCAGGTCAGGCAGGTTGAACTGTCTTTATGGTATTTTCAAAGACAATTTGAATTATTTGAGTTGTCTTTGGTATTTTAGTGTATTAGTTTTATATATTGCATTAGGGCAACATTGTTTTTTTTATGCCTTTATTGTTTGTCTGGTAACACTTTTAGTGCATTTGCGCGGGCTTTATGTTTGTTGCCGTAAATTAAAGTTAAAATGAATGAAAATGAGGAAGATGTGGATATTCCAAAGCCTACCACTACCGCTTCTGGTCAAATCCAAGCCATTGCCAAGGACACCGTGCACAAAATCTGCTCGGGCCAGGTAAGTTGTTGCCAACAACAAGTGATAAGCGACTTTGTTTATTGTTTTGTTGGCGCGTTTAGGTAGTGCTTAGCTTGGCAGTTGCAGTCAAGGAGCTGGTGGAGAATGCGATTGATGCGGGAGCCACGCTGATTGAGGTTAAGCTAAAGGATCAAGGACTGCAAGGCGTCGAAGTCTCTGACAATGGGAGCGGCGTGGAGGAGGCCAATCTGGAGGGCATGAGTACGTAGCAAGTGGCTGTATAAGATTAGGATGCTCATTTTGTTTTCCCATGGCAGCGGCCAAGTATCATACCTCCAAAATACGGGAATTTGTTGATCTATTGGGCGTGGAAACATTTGGCTTTCGTGGCGAAGCGCTCAGCTCACTTTGTGCCCTCTCCGACATGGTTATACAGACGCGTCACAAGTCCACAGATGTGGGTAAGTTGCTGCATATATGCCCACAACTATTATGCTGAATTAAGTACCTCTATAGCTGTGAAAATTGAACTCGACCACGAGGGTAAAATCAAGACACGTTCACCTTGCGCTCGCGGTGTGGGCACCACAGTGACAATGAGCAATCTCTTTGCCACCTTGCCCGTGCGTCGACGCGACTTTATGCGCAACATCAAGAAGGAATTCATCAAGATGTGCCAAATACTGCAGGCCTATTGTCTGGTCACCACAGGTGTGCGCATCATTTGCAGCAATCAATCGGCCAAAGGCGTTAAGTCTGTGGTGGTGCAGACACATGGTGCTCAGGATGTGCTGGCCAACATATCGGCGGTGTTTGGTGCGCGCCAAGTGGCAGACTTGGTGCCGCTCAAGTCGCCATTCGAGGCTGGTGAACTGAATGAGGAGCGCCTTCGTGCGGAGCTACAATCCTCTAGCGAAGCAGCTGATACCACCTGCACACAGTTTAGCGCTGAGGATGTGGAGCGTTTAAATCAGGCTGATTTTCAACTGGAAGGCTACATATCTAGCTGTCGTCATGGTGCCGGCAGATCCACCAGAGATCGTCAGTTCTTCTATGTCAATGCGCGACCCTGCGAGCCCAAAAATGTAAGCTGTAATTAAAATATAAAAGCTGACAAATGTTTCTTAAATGCTTTGTTTTTGCAGATTGCCAAGGTAATGAACGAAAGCTATCATCGATATAATGTGCAGCAGCAGCCTTTCATCTATCTAAACGTGGTGACAGCCCGCGCGGATGTGGACGTCAATCTGACACCCGACAAACGTCAGTTGCTGCTCAACAACGAAAAGATTCTGCTGCTGGCACTGAAGAAGTCACTGCTGGACACTTTTGGCAGCTTGCCCTCCACTTTTCAAATGCAAAACGTTAGCATTGTCAGCATGTTGGAGCCCAAGAGGGAGCCAACAGGAGAAAATGATAGTGCTATTGATGCTGCTGCCGTTAACAACGAAGTCGATGATGATGTGCCCATAAGTTCTTCGCAGCGTTTCATGGATGTGCTTACCCAATGGCGACGCACAGGCGACACAAAGGGCGTGGCGCCACCAGCACCAGCGAAGCGGCGTTGTGATGAAACTGCAGAGATCGCCGCGCGTGCCATGAAGCTGCAAAAGATACAGACTTTTCTAACCCAAGAGTCGCCCAAGGTTTGCAGCTACAAAAGCGACTCGGCTTCGGATGATGAGCAAGTTGATAAGCTGGACAAAAAGCAAACGAGCCCCAACAGCAGTTTAGTTAGCTTAAAGCAGCTCAAACAGGACTCGCTGGGTAAGGTTTTCCTTAATTAGTAGATCCACAATCTTCAACTTTTTTAACTTTTAGCCTACGATGAGCTGGTGCAGCCTACCAAAGCAACGCGTATTGATTGTAAAACGTTGACGCCAATGAAAGCGCGCCTGAGCATTGCAGAACTAAAGCCAAAACTTGTCCGTGTTGAATCCCAGGCAGAAGCTGATCAAATAGAAGCTCAGCCAGGGGCAGAATTAATCTGCTCACAGACAAACACTGAATACAGCGATGATGAAATTGAAATGCCCACGCGCATAGAATTCGACGACAACGAGGAGTCTGAAGCCGCACCACCAAACATTGCCAGCGGTGAGCTGCGCACCACGTTGGAGGAGATTAGGGCGAGCCTGCAAGCGCAGGAGCAGCAGCACGCGGAGCGTAAGCGTTGCGCCAAGCTGCAGCGTTTGCGTTTCAAAAGCGAAATCAATCCCAATCAAAATCAAAATGCCGAGGCCGAGCTGCAAAAGGAGATTAGCAAGGCGGATTTTGTGCGCATGCAAATAATTGGGCAGTTTAATCTGGGTTTCATCATAGTTAAGCTAGACGATGATCTCTTCATTGTGGATCAGCATGCGGCAGATGAGAAATACAATTTCGAGACGCTGCAGCGTAACACGCAACTGGGGCAGCAACGCCTCACGGTGCCCCAAGCGCTCGAGTTGACGGCGGTAAATGAGATGATACTGCTGGATCATTTGCCGGTGTTTGAAAAGAATGGCTTCAAATTCGAGATTGATGACCAAGGTAAGATCTGTTGACAAGCTTGGACAACCACTAAACATAATTTTTACACAGCACCCGCTACAAAGAAGATCAGACTGCTGGGCAAACCCTATAGCAAGAACTGGGAGTTTGGCAAAGAGGATATCGATGAGCTCATCTTCATGCTGCAGGATGCGCCCGAGGGCACCATTTGTCGACCCTCGCGCATACGTGCCATGTTCGCGTCCCGAGCTTGCCGCAAGTCCGTCATGATCGGCAAGGCGCTGAACAGAAAGACCACCATGAGAAGACTCATCACGCAAATGGGCGAAATCGAACAGCCCTGGGTAAGCAAAGTTATCAAACCTTATTGTTATTACTATTATTAACATCGATTGCTTAGGTACAGAGTATATATAATTAGAATCAATGAAGCGTGAGTTTATAACAAGCCTAAACTGCTTTAAAACTATCTTTAATTAAATTGAATATAACCACAAGTTTAGTATGAAAGAAACCTTCAAAGCACTTTGCTTTTGAAACCACGTGAAACCAACTCGGCCACCACGGAAACCTCACGGCCACGTGTCTCCGGTAGATAGAATTTGGTAAGCAAAAAGAGCAGCGTGCTAAACGTGGCGAAGAGAACAAATATCCAAGAGCCCAGCAGTGAGTGCATTATGGGAAACAGCAAGCCCACCAAGAAATTGCAGCCCCAGCCCATTTGGTTGCCAAAAGACAGGGCCACTGAGCGCGATGGCACCTCAAAGAGCTCTAATCACAAAACAAAAGCTTATCAATATAAATACAATTAAAGCTAAGTCCAAAGCGATTACATACCTGCGCCAATAAAGGAAGGCATGGGTCCGAGCGCCAACTGAAAAGCGATGAGGTATAGAAAGATGCTGACAATGTTGCCATACGTTAACCAAGGAATCAGCGTCTGCAGAAAGTATATAACTATAGAGATTGGTAAAAAATTTGATGCCTATAACTTACGCTGAACTCCAGTAGGAAGCCAAAGGCAAACATTAGCAGCGCGCAGAAGAAGGTGGAAAGCAGCATCAATGTGCGTCTATCGAACTTGGCCATAAGTAGAGGACCCAGTAGCGACGTGAATAGGTTGACATTGCCAGCACACAGATTCAACCACTCAGCAGCTCCCGACGATAGTCCGCTACTCCTGAATATAGACACGGAGTAGTAGAAGATCTGGAAATCAAAAGTTCTTATAAAATCAAAAACGATTATGGAGAGCCGTGCTTAACTGACCGACGAGCAGCCTGATAGTTGCTGACCTCCCTGATAGGCGCAGAGCAGCACGAGTGGTAGCAGCATTTTTGAATCTTTCAGCACCTCCCATAGACTGCGAGTCCTGATTTTGCTGGCAGACTCCTGCTCCATGGCCAGAATCTCCTGCTGCAGGCCAACATTGCTGCCACGCAAACGGACCAGCATGCTTATTGCCTCCTCGCGACGCTGCTTCACAATGTACAGCCACTTTGGACTCTCCGCATAGCTACGGTAGGGTGCATAGCATATGACCATGAAGACCGCATAGAAGCTGAGTGCAATGTGCCAATGCTGCTCGCCACCGAACAAAGACTGCAAGGTAAAGATCTGTGCCACGACTATGCCCATAGAGAAGCCTACCGAACAGCAGGCACCCAGCGCGCCGCGCTGTGGTATTGCCGCAATCTCACTATGATACATGGGCAGGCAGGTGGTGATGACGCCTCCACCTAAACCCGCCACCACACGGCTCAGCAACAGCAGCTCCACTGAGTGCAGCCAGCGGCAGAAAAGGAAGCCAAAGGCTGCCAGTATCAGCAGCAAGCCGCCCAACAGAAAGCATCCACGTCGACCAAAGCGATTCGCTGCCCAGCCAGTGCAAGCTGAGCCCAGGATGCCGCCCAGCAAATAGAAGGACACTATTAATGCCCACAGCGTATCCAGTCCGGCGGGAGTAAGCTGTAATCCATAATTTTCGAGCAAGGTTGCCTCGCACCAGGCGCGCACGTGCTGCAATAGAAAATCATCAGCCTCAGATGTACAATACAAAACGAAACTTGGCCTACCACAGCGGGACTATTGATGACACCCATGCAGTAGCCACCGGGCACAGCGGAGCCAATGGTGCTGCCGATTGTGCTCCATACAAGCAAACGCGTCCATTTGGGTTCAGTCTTGGTCTGCTCCTGCATCCGAATTAGCTGGCTTCCAGATTCCATTGTTAACTGTTTAGTCAGTGCACATTTAGCAGAACTTTTAAACAGCCTACGGTTCGAAATAGGCCGCTAATTCCTTGATAATTTATTGGAGCAGCAGCAGCAGATACTACAAAGTCAGCTATGCATTTACGTTCGCGGGCATTCTGGAGCCCTTTGATTTAAGACCCTCTCGCAAAGAGGGACACTATCAATGCCCAAAACGCATCCAGACTGGCGGGAGTAAGCTGTAATCCATAATTTCAAAGCACGTGGGCTCCGCACCTGTGGCGCATGTGCTACAACAGTAAATCTTCAGTCCCAGAGGATTTAGATTTAGTCTGCTGACTTGGAACTACAGTGCACTGGCGAGTTGGTGCAGGTCTGGTGTGGGTTTTAGCAGCATACAGATATTACACGTTAAGCTCTTGGGAATTTATTAGAGCGTCAACGATACTACCGAGTATAACTGCAGCTAGAGCTATGGCATATAGTCTTTATTGTTATCTGAGGCGCTGTGCCTTAAACCCATTTGCAACTAGCAGAGCCAACTCGGATGGATCTTGACGGTCATTATCGAGGGCAAACCCCTAATTGCATCTCAGGTGAAACAAGTTACTAGCTTCAACCAAAACCTAGCACAATCTTTTCTAAACAAATTCTCTTGATAATATATCATCTTAAATGCAAATTTCATTTACCTTACATAAACCTTCACCTTTCCATTAACAAAATAGATAAGCTATCTTCCGGTGCCGATCCTATCTCAGTTATATGATATAGTGCTTCTATTTAACTAAAGCATATAATAACTCAGAATTGGTGAGCTTACTAAAGATATCAGGGAACACTACGAGATTGTTCTTATGACAGCTATAAGATACAGTATCCCAATGTTGTTGTTTGGCGAAAAGCATGATAAATCTAGCAAATGGTGAACTCAGGGAGATATCTTAAAACATCTATAAATGTATTGATAAGATATATGCAATCAAAAGCTTATATTATGTGAACATGTGATATCTGTACCTTAAATGTTATATATTATATATTATGTACTCTAATATGGGTATTATATTATCAGCCTAAGGCTGTCTCCATGCAACTTTAGTTTAGTTATAATATAGTTCGTATATAAATGCTTTTGATTACAGAACTGTCCCCACGGCCGTCCCACCATGCGTCATCTAATCAATATCACGATGCTGATGGATGAGGCGGAGGATAACGACGAGAACTAAACAATATCCAGTTAAATGGAGGTCAAATTATAACGTGGCAAGAAATTGTAAACATTACGTTTATTTTTATTAGTGATAATCTGATAACTGAGCCTTATCAACGACCATTATCTTATATGCTTGATCTTGAAAATAGCATGCCTGGGGATGCCTGGGAATAGCGATGCCTCCATTCGAAAGCGGGTGTATGATCCCTGTTATAAGTGCTAGGAATGCAGAACAATAACGAAGGATGCTGTCCTTAACAATTGAAGCCAGGAAGCTCGGACTTCTAAACCAATCTGTAGTATCCCCGAACCCGACTCTAGATGTTGGGTTTAAGAGCGTGAGATGAAACAAATAAAGGTACTCTGACAAGTAAACGAAATAAAAGCTTGTGCGTCATAGGAAATTAAATATGATCTAGACATGACTGATCTGTACTTACCTACCCTAGAGGAATTAGACGGAACTAGACTGTCGACGTTCAAATTTTTGTATTGTTCAATTATAATAAACCTTAAATTTAAAGCACTTTGCTTCTAAAACCATGTGAAACTAATTCGGCCACCACGCTGACCTCACGATCTCTCGTCTCTGGTAGATATACTTTAGTGAGGCAGAAGAGCAGCCCGCTAGATAGGGCAAAGAGTAGAAATACCCAAGAGCCCAGCAGTGAGTGCATTACGGGAAACAAGAAGGCCATCAGGAAACTAAAACCCCAGCTCAACTGATTGCCCAAAGAGAGGGCCACTGAGCGGGATTGCACCTCAAAAAGCTCTGATTGGAGATTAAGAGTTATTGTATAGATTCTGTATGGATTATAAATGCATAGTCAATACACACCTGCTCCAATAAAAGTGGGTATGGAACCCAGCGCTAGCTGAAAAGAGAAAATGTACAGAAAAATGCTAACCATGGCGCCGTAGGATAGCCCGGGAATTAGCGTCTACAGAGTAAATATAAATATAAATATTTATACAAACATTAAATACCATTAACTTACGCTGTACTCCACTTGGCAGCCAAAGGCGAAGATAAGCACAGCACAAAAGAAGGTGGAGAGCTGCATCAGTGTGCGTCTATCGAACTTGGCCATAAGTAGAGGACTCATTAGCGAAGTGACCAGATTGACAGTTCCGGCCAACAGATTCAACCACTCGGCAGCTTGTGGCGGTACTCCGCTACTACTGAATATAGACACAGAGTAGTAGAAGATCTGCCAGGAGAAAGGGTGAATCGCTATTGGGAGAACAGTTTGCAACTTACCGAGGAGCAGCCAACCAGCTGCTTGCCAGCCTGATAGGAGCACACCAGCACCAGCGGCAGCATCATTCTTGGATCTCTCAGCACCTCCCACAGACTGCGAGTCCTGCTTTTGCTGGTAGACTCCCGCTCCATAGCCAGAATCTCCTGCTGCAGGCCAACATTGCTGCCACGCAAACGGACCAGCGTGCTTATTGCCTCCTCGCGACGCTGCTTTACAATGTACAGCCACTTGGGACTCTCCGGATAGCTACGGTAGGGTGCATAGCATATGACCATGAAGACCGCATAGAAGCTGAGAGCAATGTGCCAATGCTGCTCACCACCAACGAAAGATTGCAAGCTGAACGCTTGACCTACCACGATGCCAATGCCAGAGCCTACAGAACTGCAGACGCCGAGCGTGCCGCGCTGTGGCAGCGCCGCAATCTCGCTGTGATACAAGGGCAGGCAGGTGCTCACGAGGCCTGAACCTATACCCACCACCACACGGCTTAGCAACAGCAGCTCCACGGAGTGCAGCCAGCGGCAGCAAAGGAAGCCAATGGCTGCCAGTATCATCAGCAAGCCGCCCGACAGAAAGCATCCAAGTCGACCAAAGCGATTCGCTGCCCAGCCAGCGCAAGCGGATCCCATGATGCCGCCCAGCAAAAAGAAGGACACTATCATTGCCCAGAGCGTATCCAGACCGGCGGAAGTAAGCTGTAATCCATAGTTTTTGAGGATGGTCGCCTCGCACCAGGCGCGCATGTGCTACAACATAAAATCTTCAGTCCCAGAGGATAATTGTAGAGGGAGACTTGCCCTACCACAGCGGGACTATTGATGACGCCTATGCAGTAGCCACCAGGCACGGAGCCGCCAATGGTGCTGCCGATTGTGCTCCACACAAGCAAGCGAGACCACTGCGGATTAGATTTGATCTGCTGGCTTGCACTCTCCATAGTGAACTGTCGAGTCGGTGCAGGTCTGGCGTGGGTTTTAAGCAGCATACAGAAATTAGACGCTAAACCCTCGATAATTTATTATAGAAACAACAGTAGATACTAGAACTGCAGCTAAAGCTATGGCATAAAGTCTTAATCAGTAGCTAGGAAGCTTTGATTTAAAGCCGTTGGCAACTAGCGGTGCCACCTCGGAGGGATCGCGACCACGCGTCTCCGGCAAGTAACGATATGTAAACATAAAAAGCAACAGGCAGGTGATGGAGAAGGGCAGAAAGACCAGAGCACCCCAGGCATTCTGTAGACTGGGAAAGCCCATGCCAATGATCAGGTTGCATATCCAGTAAGCCAGGCTGCCCAGCGACATGGCAGCAGAGCGAGGTGCCACCTCAAAGAGCTCTGTCAAAGTTGAAGAAGGTTAAAGTAGGCTTCACAGCAAGACTTAAGCTGAAATGTACCTGCTCCAATGAAGAAGGGCAAGGGACCCAGGCCAAACTGGAAGACAAATATGTACATAAATATGCAACCAATGCAGCCCATGGCAAACCAGCTGAAGCTTTCCTGGAAGATAGTTTTAGGTAGCGTTAGTAGTTGCAGCCTGATGTTGCACTCAACTCACAATAAACTGCAACAACATGGCGAACAGGAAGAGGAAAACGCCACAGAAGAATGTGGAGAAGAGCATGAGGGGTCGCCGGTTGACTCGCTCCATTAGCATGGGACCCAGCAACGATATGGCCAGATTCATTATGCCAGCGCCCAGGTTAGCCCACTCGGCCGCCTGTGCTGTAAGGCCAGCCTTGAGAAATATTGAAACCGAGTAGTAAAAGATCTATGGAGGAGCAAAGAAACAGGCTTAAATACAGTGGGCGTCCAAAGCCATTTAGGCAACCAACCGCATTAATTCCGGACAGTTGCTGACCGCCCAGATAGGCGCAGACGATGAGCAACGGCAGACGCAGCTGGGGATTTCTTATGACCTCCATATAGGTGCACGTTGTGCTCTTAGCATTAGCCTCCTGCTCCATATCATCCAACTCCGCCCGCAGCGCCTCACTGTCCGCCTTATAGCCACGCAACAGTTGCAACTGCTGCGCCGCCTCCTGCTTGCGACCCTTGACAATGTAGAGCCACTTGGGACTCTCCGGATACCAATTGAAGGGCGCGTAGCAAATCAACACGATTATGCCATAGAAGGCCAACGCAATGTGCCAATCCTGCTCCCCGCCGTACACCGTTTGCAGGCTACAGATTTGAGCCACCACCACGCCAGCCGTTAGACCCATGGGACAGAGTGGCGCCAACTTGCTGCGCTGCTGCAAGGCAGCCAGCTCGCTGTTATACATGGGTATAATGGCCGTTACTAGACCACCGGCCAGGCCCACCAGCAGGCGGCCCAGCAGCAGCAGCTCCACGGAGCTAAACATCCGGCAGATGTAAAAACAAACGGCGCCCAAGGCCAGCAACATGCCACATATATAAAAGCAGCCGCGGCGTCCAAATCTGTTGGCTATGCCTGCGCCCGTCAAGCGAACCCACAGCGCCGCCCACCAGAAAAATGGACACCACCGCTGCCCAGAGTAGCTCCAATGCAGATTCGCTGAGCTGCAGTCCATAGCGTGTGTTAAGTGTCTCCTGGCACCAGGCGCGCATGTGCTGAAGGAAGAGAAGAGAGTTGGAATTGTAGGAAGGATTAATTACTTGGAGCGGCTGCGCTTACCACGGCGGGACTGTTGACCACGCCCAGGCAGTAACCCACGGGCATAGATGCACCCAATGCGCTGCCAAATCCAGCCAGCTGAAGGCTCCAGGTCCATTTGGGCTGCTCCTGTGAGTACTCTTCATTGTATGTCTTGTAATTCCGGCCATTTGTTGCTTCCCATGGCTTTGCGATGTTAGCCGTCATCAACGGTGCCTCCTCCGGGCTCAAGGAGTTGGCTCCAAGAGCCTCGCTGGCTTTTGCCTCATCCATGGCTGCTCTGGGTGATTGTGCGACCCTTAAACGGCGAATGGTCTCGCCCAACTAGCGACTGCCTTGTTGTATTTCACTAAAAGGCCTGCAAGTTGAGATTAGAGTAAGTTTATGGCTCGAGCAGATAACGCGCTCGTTTTATAGGGCAAACGTGGACCGTCTATCTTAAATTGCATCTCAGATGAAACAAGCGAATTATTGTTCACAAGTCTTTAATCTTCAAACTAAAACCTAGTCCAACCCCTTCAAAGAAATTCTTTTAATAATAAATAATTTCTAAAAAAAAGTAATAAAAAACGCAATAAAATAATTTCATAACAACAATTTTTATTGACCTACATAACTTACCCTCCATAACCCCTGTTAACAATTTAAATATAACGAATAAGATCCGGTTTCTTCCGACGGCGCGTATGTAATAACTTTGCAGATATGCCAAACAAAAATGTTCTATAACAAGCGTTGTTATCTCAGTTATATGATATAGTGTCCCATATTTATTAATGCACATAATTGCCTGATAATTGCTGAGCTTACTCGAAATATCTCTAAAGACAACAAAGTTGTTTCTGCAACTCCTTTCAAACGATTCTAATGTAGTATTAGTATTCCAGTCTTGATGATATTTGCTGAGCTGGTAAAAGGCATATTTAGACTAGCTGTAGCTAAAATTCTGCAAAATATCTTAAAAACAATAAATAATTCTGTTCATACAGCCCCACTTAATTCTCGACTTTTCGGTGCAGACGGAAGTATGTACTGCTTGCAACAGAACAAATTTGTACTTAGTAGCACCCATATCTTGGCTATGGCCTGGATTTTATGGCAAGCTTTTTTATAGGCTTCGCTTTCATTCATTTAAACTTTAATTCACAGGAATAATCAATACAAACTTAACAAATGCAAAGCCCGCGCAAATGCACTAAAAGTGTTACCAAACACGTAAAAAGGCCAAAATAACCAATGTTGCTCTAAAACGATTTTTAAAGCTATTATTTGAAATACCATAAAGACGGTTTTGTTGTGCTATAAAACCCTGCCTGACATCCAAAGAGTTTTCAAATGAATCTCAAAATTACTACCATTTTCAATATTAAAAATAAAACTTGAGAGAAAATTATTTGTACATTTTTATTTTAAGAGTTTAAAATAATAATTATGGGTGCTTGTAATCTGAGAGGTTGACTTATTTAAAACTTTACAATTCGACATTTTTTTTTAAATTTTATTATGAATTTAAATTTAAAAAATTAGGAAATATAGTTATTTTGCGATTATTTTATAAAAACTGAAATTTTATTATTATTTCATGTAGTTTTTTTGGGTCAAAATATAAGTTATTTTCCAATGTAATGAAAAAAATCATTAATAAATTCCCAACTCAAATTTTTATATTTAATATGTTGTAACTTTCAATTGCTTTTAATTGCAGAACTGCCCGCACGGTCGTCCCACCATGCGTCATCTAATCAATATCACGATGCTGATGGATGAGACGGAGGATAACGACGAGAACTAAACAAAAGCCACTTACATATAAGACAAAATAAAAGGTGACAAGCGATTGTAAACATTATGTTTATTTTTGTCTAGTAGCTAGTGGTTATCTGGGGATTATCAAATACAACACGCGACTTCTCACACGCTGATCGTGCGAAAGATGTTGAAGCCACTGTGTGCAGTAGAGAGCAGCACGCCCGGCAGCTGGGGATGCCAGTGCAGCTCCTTGATCTCCTTTTGGCCCTGGTGTATGAAGAGCAGCTGTGGCGGCAGTTTGTTAAGCTCCTCCTCATTTTGAGCCGGCGCCTGCGCTTGATCGGCATCCTTCTCCACGGCCAAATCCCACAGAGCGATCTGATCATCATCGCCGCCTGAGGCAAGAACCGTTGCCTCGCTGGGATTCCATTCGACGGTGGTTATATGATTCGTATGATGCTTAAATGTGGCAATGGGCTTCTGTGTCTTGAACTGACGCAAGTCCCAAATGTGCAGAAAGCCATCGTCTCCGCCGCTAGCAATGAAGGGCTCCGAGTGATTCCAAGAGATCACATTGATATCGCTTTCGTGTGCATTCTCGCAGGTGAGCATGCAAGCTTTTTGAGGCGCTGCACGGCAGTCCCAGATGCGTATTGTCTTGTCCACGGAACAGGAGGCCAGAACGCTGCGCTCGTTGGGGCTCCATTGCAAATCCTCAACAGACGCGGTGTGGCCCACCAGTGGACGCTGATCCACCTTCCAGGTGCCATCTTCCAGCGGACTCCAAACATGTATATCACGTCGACAATCGCCAGTGGCTAAAACACCTTCTGCAGAGGCGCTCCAGTCAATGGCAAAGCCCTCCTGCTGATGCCCGCTGAATGTAAAGACGGGACGTGCAGCTGAGGAATCATTAGCGGCGCTCTGCTGCTCATATTGCTTGAGCAGCTGCGCATCCTCGACAGCCTGGAGCTGCTGTGACAAATTCCAGATATTCACGCGACCCAGTTCGCTCCAGGAGGCTGCAAATACGCTGTTGCCCATACGGCGAGCGCGAACGCGATTCACACAGCCCTGATGCTTGATGAGAGCGCAGGTCATTTGTGGTTTCTTCAGCTCACTCTTGTCGGGCACATCATCTTGGTCATCCTCCAGCTCCTCATCCTCGTTTTCATCATCGTCGTCGTCCTGTGTCTTGTGCAGATTGCTCATCTTCATCACAATCAGATTGTTGACATGTGTACGAGCCGCCTGCGTGCCGGCTACTATGTAGGCGGTCATCGGAAAGCTCTCCCTGCCCGTGCCCAGCTCATCCGGCACTATGTCGAAACTCAGACAGGGCGCGCCTGTGGATGCCTGATGCAGCATCACATAGGCACTCTCATCGCAAACGAGTTCCTCATCCTCGGCCAACGTTTTGTTCGGCAAGTAGACCTCCTTGGGCTCTTTTGTGGTCTCACCTTCGCCATCGGCATTCTCTTCGTTGTCGCTATCTGGCTCCATGTCGCTCTCCGCATCCTCGGGCTCCACCAACTCCATATTTATCTCGTCGTTATCCATGTTAATTCAATTGATTCCAACTAAGCTCCCAAATTTATTGTTTTGGCGCTGCACGTGCAATTGGGTCTCCGAATGGTGTGACCAGAGCTGAAATTTTCCCGGCTTTCAGAGTTGTGTGGCCTTTTGAAAACTCTGTATTTTTAGCTCATTCATGAACTACAAGAACGAGGAATTCGATGAACATAAAACCATAATTCACAATACAGATTTAAAATAAATATAATGCGATTTTATGGTAAATCAAATTTCAAAAAAGATTATTTTAATATAAAGAATTAAGAAATTCCCTCAAGTATTTAACTGCAGTGTCTCACTGCCGAATTTAAATAAATGAGCTATTGAACTAGAGTGATCCAAAAATTCATTTGACTCAGGAACACAGAAAAAATACTAGAAAACTTCTCGCAATCTAGTTTTCGTTTCGAGTCTATATAGAATCCGTTCACTCTTGCGACAGCAAAAAAGCAAAATACAAGTCAAACGTTGAAAGTAAAATAAAAATTTATTTATCCAAATGGCGAAAGCTGGAAATCCCTTTAACATTCTGCGCAACATCTACCACAATGAGTTTCAGTGGTAAGTAATACATACATGGGTATATTCATACCCACCGCTATCCATGGTCGCTTTTATTTACATAACCCAACTTTTTTCAGGATGTTGGTGAAGAGTTTCGGTATGTTTTTTGTAGGAGTGCGAATTGCCAAGGAGTTTGTGGGCGTAGAGCTGATGCCCTCTGTGATGCCGGCCTAGTATGAATAATATGAAAACCAAATTCGCCATGTACAAAAAAATAGGGCAGTTAACTAATTATAATTAAAAACAACAAATTATTTACAAGCGTATGAGAATTTCAACTAATTTCTGCTAACAATTAGCTCCTTTATCTTGGACTCGTCCATGTCAATCTCATGTATCAGGCTATCGGCGAGTATTCTGGGCGTCATTTCGCGCTGCAAGAAATTTGCCACCAGCTTCCGGCTGGGCACAGCGCCACCATGAGCCAGTATCTCGGCGCGATACTTCTCCCCGGATTGGCGATTAAAGGGATTCGCCTCGAAGTAAGTCTGCCATATCCATGAGGCAATGGTCTTTGATATCAGATATGCATAATACTTGGCGCCGTAGCCAACCAAATGGGAGAATCGCAACTGCCAGGCCGTATTCTCCACGTACGGCAATCCGTAGTAGCGATTCTGGACGGCGCTCAGCGTTTCCGTTGTATTGCCGCCCTGTTTGGATATGTCGCCATGGTAGACCTGATCCAATGCCGAGTAGAAGACCTGCAGCTGCGTCTCGCTGGCGGCAAATAAATGCTTGGAGGCGCATAAGCGTCGCAGCATATCTTCCGAGATGGGCTTGTGGGTTTGAAAGTGGCGCGCAAAGGTTCGCAGTACGCGGGGATCGCTGGCAAAGTATTCCATGAGCACGCTGGGCACTTCGGCAAAGTCCGTAGCGCAGCGTGTGCCCGTCACATGCTGATATTCGGTGCGGGCCAGCATCGAGTGCATGGCATGGCCCATTTCATGAAACAGATTGTCCAGCCGTGCCGGCGACAATAAGGTGGGGCCCGTCCAGCGCGGCTGTGCTAAGCCCAGCATGACTACCACAATGGGCAACTGATAGCTGCCATCCGGCAGACGCTTGCCGCCCTGTATGGTAAAGTGGCAGTCCTGGTTGGGCTTACCACTGCGCTCAAAGAAGTCACAGTAAATGTAGCCCAGCAGACCCTCGCTCTCGTGCACTACGGCCAGCTTGTAGATGTCACTGTGCCAGCTCTCGCCGGGCTCCATTTCGGTGTTTTGCAGCCGCACGCCATAGAGCGAGTGGAGTAAATTGTCTAGACCCTCCATGCAGCCGCCTAGGGAGAAGTAGGGCAGAAACTCGTTGGCCTGCTCCTCCAGTGACTGTCGCTTTAGCTGTGTGGTAAAGTATGGCGTGTCCCAGATCTCGGCCAGTGCACTGGGCTGGCCGCTCTCCTTGCGCTTCATTTGTGACATTAGCGCAAAGTCGGCATCGGCACGCGGACGAAGCTGCTCCGATAGCTCGTCAATGAATTCGCTCACCAGCTCCGGACTCTCCATGGTGCTGCCATTGAGCGCACGATGCGCATAAGTTTCAAAGCCACAGCTGCGCGCCAGCTCATAGCGGCATACCAGCAGATCCTTGAGCAGCTCCTCTTGGCTATCCGACGGCTTCAGGTACAGTCTGTAGGCGGCCTCACGCATTTGCACATTGGCCGCATTTGTGCACAGTCCCGTAATGATGATGTTCTCGCCCGAACTGGGAAAGCTACAGAGGAATTAAATAGGATGATTTAGCAGCTGCAACTTTATACAAAAGCTCATAAGGCGAAGCGGATGGTAGCTTTATCAGGAACATGAGAAAATGGTACTTACTATTGTCGAATGTCCTCCGGAATACAGCCTCGCGAGAGTACTGTGGGCTGAACGGCACCATTCATGAACTTCTGTCCCAGCTGCAGAATGTAATCATTGAGACGCACCACACGCAGGCGCTCCTCCTCGGGCAGGTGAATGCCGCATTGCTCAAAGTCGAAGAGAAATAGTTTGGCCACATGTTGATCCACTTCGGTGGTGGGCAGGTAGTCACCATTCTGCACCACCTTACTTAATGCCTGATACAGTGGCTTGTGTGTGTTTAAGCTCTCCACGACGCCGCAAATGCTTATGCAGGCCTGTTCCGCTGCCTGGGTGTACTTGTTCTTGGGATGGGCAATGCGTATAAACTCGGCCAGATCGGCAACCTTGCAGAGTGAGTCGGAGAGCTCGTCGAAGATGTCGACCATCTTGCGTTGCCGCTGGCTGGAAATTGCCTCCGCAATGAGATCCTGCGTGGAGCGCTCCACATTCTCACGCATCAAATAGAAGCCCTCAGCGCTGCGCAGCTCCGGCATGCGAAATAACCCCTGAGAAATCAACAAATATTAAACATATGGGGACAACTTTCTCTGGCGACAGATATATTTCTGGGCCACTCACCACTTCGTCGCGCGTAAAGTTGATGCGTTTTGTTGGCGGTGCATTGAATGCGGTAGCCAGCGGGGACCAGGTGGAGAGACGCTTCTGTTGCTGGCAGCGCTGCCTCAGGACATTAACTGTATTTCGGCTTATTTGTAGCATCGTCTTGCTGTGTAGAAAAACTTAATTAATTTCAATTGTTTAGCCGCCTGTTACATATTCGTAGTGCACAGACAATCAGCTGCTATGACCATGCTGTAATTATATTAGGTGGTGTTGTATGGATCAGTGGACACAAATTTGAGTTACCAATTAGCCAGTCAGCTCATATAAAACTATTAATTGCGACATTACCAGCTCTTTTCGCGCTCATAAATCCATTAAAACAGAGTCAAAGTGCAACACAGACTTTGCTATCTCTTATTTGCTTATATATTCCTATCAATGCGTAACTGGCTACGAGCAAGACACCACCTTATATGGAACACCATGGTTGCGGCAAAGAGAAAATACCACATTGAAATATGCAAAAGTTTCTCTTCGGAGTGTGCGAGTGAAATAGATAATTCTAAATACACAAGCCAGAATGAGAAATACTATTTAATTGATGGTGCTGCTAACCTGCTAAAAATAATTTTGAATTTATTGCATATGTAGAAATTTAACAAATTTACAAATTTAGTTATACTATAATGCATTATTTTTTAATTATTTCTTATTATTTTTCTATTTTAAGTGCACAGCGTGTACCTGTCACTTATTAATTTCTTACCGTTTTCCAACACTGCGTTGGCATCAGCTTCGAAATTTAACTAACAAATTATTTCTAGAAGTTAAGGTGTGCAATTGCTACTGCAAATAATTTGTATTTATTGAATATGTATTAGGTTATATAAATGCAGTCTTTAATTTGAATTTATAATTTGCAGATTGTCTCAATATCATATTCAGCATGCTCATTTCACTTTTCTAATGTGCAACGTTTTCCAACACTACATGGCAGACGGTTACGAAATTTAAATGAAATGCCACAGAGAAAACATGGATAGAAGTAAGCATAAGCATTTCCTGTTGCCGGAAGACAGCATGGTAACGGTTTTGTCTATCCAACTTTCTATATGGCTGAAATTGACAAATTTGATAGATATGATGCCTTCGCATTGCTGTGCGCCACCAATAATTCCAGCCAGATAGTCTTGGCACATCAGCGGACCACCCAAATCGCCGGCGCAAACTTGGCCTTGTGCATGCGGCTCCACACAGATATTGCCCTCCGGGGTATATTTAAACATGTGGGCACAGAGTGAATGCGTCCGTACGATGACATCCAGGTACATAATCTCATTGGCATACGGACCGTGCTAAAGTAAATACGTAATTACAACAGAGAGTAAGGACTGTGTAAGCTGTTGACTCCTACCGGATACACCTGACCCCAGCCCAGTGTGACGCAATGCATCCCTTCAACTATAGGGACCCTCCTTCGCTTTATTATTGGCTTTACATGACGCATATTTCCGGGTATGCGGGTATGCAGACGCAATACAGCCACATCGTAGTTAACATAGCGATTATATCTTGGATGCACTACGATGCGATCAACACGACGGCTATCTTCTTTTCCGTATACTTCGAGACGATACACTGAACCAAAAACGATCAGCAAGCTGCGTGGATTCATAACGGCCTTATGCCGGCTGCGGACGAGCAACGAACACAATTAGAAACATGGATAGAGTCCTTCCGGTTGGATAGGTGGCTTACTCAGTGACACAGTGCGCCGCAGTGACGATGGTCCGGCTGCTGATAATAACGCCGGTGCAAAAATGATTGTCACCGCGATATTCGATATAATATAGCGTGCGTATGGATACTATATTCCGGACATACTTGCCATTGTCAGGTACTATGCCGCCGGCAATGAGCATCTGAAAGTTATCATCGCTATTTCTGTGGAAGGTGCCCCGGCCGCAGAACACAGTAACGACCTGTGTAAGCAGCCAGAGCTTTAAAACTTGGCTAATATTCATACTTAGCTTACTTAGTTTGATTTTAAGCGAGCATAACATTTATTAGAGCAACTGACTCAAACTACATATAAAATACAATAGAATATGCATACTTATATATTTTCCTCATGTGCTCCAGAAATCTATCTATATTATTATATCAAACAAAGCAATCCTTTTTGCACATATACTTTATAGTTAACATTTTTTCCTACAATTCGTTAAGATAAATGCATTTATAAAATTTCAAACAAAAATTCCCAGAAGCAAGGATTTTATGAGCATTTGTGTGAACCTCATAAAATAAGCTGAACCCAATCAAATAATATGAGGTTTTCTATATATCAGAGTGCCTTAAAAAGTATATATGCAAAAGAAATGTATATAATTATTTAGCAAATAAGACTCGTAGAAGATTTTTGGAGCACATGTGGGTTGTCAAAACAACATACATACAAACACGTGCAACTTTTATATCATGTACCTAATTTTACCAGATTTTTTTGTCCACGCAGCAGATTACATGGATGGGGCAAATAACGCCCACTGGGCGTGACAGAGTAGAGTAGGGCACACACAAATATAGACCTTTAAACAGACACATACATATAACACACATAGAGGGGGGATAAAAGTAAGTAGTAATTTGCTCCTTTGGAAATTGACGCTTCTGTTGGCGCTCATTTTCGTTTAGGCAGCTTGTAGTTTGTTGGTGGATGCAGCTTTAGATGATCTAGAAAAACGGGCTGCATATCCGCACACCAGGATATCTCCTCACGCACACCTCCACGCACCGGACCATCCTTGCATGTTAGCCAATAGGTGCTCATGAGTCCCTTGCCCTACAAATCAATTGACCACGGTTGGCTAAGATTCTTTTGGTTAGCCTAAGATTACGCACCTTGACATCGATGAGACCACGATGCTCCGTCTTAAAGCCGCCCACCTGTTGCAGCGCCTCGTTCATCTCCTCGGTGATATGTATCTTCTGTGCCTCGCCGGTGCTCTCCATGCGTGATGCGGTGTTCACAGTGTCACCAAAGAGACAGTAACGTGGCATTTTAGTGCCCACAATGCCGGCCACAACGGGTCCAGTGTGGACGCCACAGCGTATCTGGACAAACTCATCGCCGGCGCGGGGGATTCTAAACACCGAAGAGGCGTCAAGCAAATCAAGTGCCATTGTTGCTATCTCGCTGATGTGCTTGTTGGCTGGGGCAGGCAGGGAGCAGGGTGGAATACAAACATATGTTTAATTTTTGGGGGCAGCTGTACAAACATTTCGTAGCATAAATTAAGGCGCATGAGCACAAAAAGGTCAAATTAGCGAAAAATAGGAGAAAAATAAAAAAATTGGTAGGGGTAGTGTGCGGTGAGCAGGGTCGATGCTTGTTGGACTGACAGCGAAATTAGCATAAATTACCATTTTTCACAGGCAGACCGGAGGCAACCATATAGGAGTCGCCAATGGTTTCCACTTTATACACATCATAGCATTCGATGCGCTCGTCAAACACACGATAGATTGAATTAAGAAAGGTCACCACCTGCCAAATAAGTTTCAACATTAATGTATCTTAATCTAAATCCCAGTCTTACCTCCAGCGGCGTGCACTCGGCCGCGATTTCGGTGAAGCCCACAATGTCGCTGAAGTAAATGGTTACGGCCTCGTAAAGCTCGGCGGGCACCTGCCACAAAGGATTCTGTTAATGCTGCAGTTACAAGTAGGAATGATCTAGTCGAGATTGTTGGACAATGGGATACCAAGGAACCCAGATACTTTTGTGCTAATATTCAGATGTGTACGATAAACTTAACCACTTTAATTGACTCATATAGAACGCCTGTGTTTATTATCCGTTCGCTATGAAATTCATAGAAAATACAGATGTTATGCTAAAATATTAGTGTACCAAAAATAAACACTTTCTCTTTAAAAATGCAGCTGTAATTAAATATTCTTGAATTGAGTGGAATGGGGGATTCATTTAAAATATACTAGATACGGGTATGGTAGTCGAGTAACTAAAAACCTGTAAAATTTTCAGAATTTATTCATTGGGGATAGATGGATAAGCCCAAATTCGACTAATCAATAATATATATGTATATACTCTTTAGGGTGGTATTCATAACTCTCCTACATACTTATCCATTATTATTATTATATGCTTTTTAAACACTTCTAATGGGTACATCGTATAATTACTAGTAAATACACCTGCACTCACCTGTTGTGTCTGTTTTAACTGCATTGCAACGCTTGGTGGCAGCATCTGGAAGAGGAGGGAATCACTTTTGCGTTTCTCTCGCTTCAGCTCCTTTGCTTTTAAGGACAGATTCATAGCATATAACTGAAAGGTGGAGGCAGCCATAGCAGTGTTTTATATTGAGTGGCTGTTATTGTGCATTATTCTCACCTGTATTGTGGCAGCTGCATTTCTAACTAGTATTATAATAATGGGAGACACTAGAAGCACCACAACGAGTATGGCTATGCCAATTGCCTCCTTACGATCTGCCTCCATGAGAGTTTTGTCCACATACTCCCTGCAATAAACAGACATAGGTTTTAACTAGGATGCTTACTACCAATAAAAAGTATTAAAGTATTTAAATTAAAAGGAAAATGTATTTAATTAGGTACTTTATTTCTTAATACTCACTTGATTAGACGACGCAGCGCCTTTTGTAATATTCTCAGATCGTCCGTGTAGTTGTGCATAAACTCGTTATATTCAATGGCGCTGCGCTCATCCGAGCTATTTGGCTTGTTCTTCAGTACAATATTGCTCCTGCAAGTACAGTCATGAGCATTATATTAATCCCAATCACCTGTTCACTCACATGTGCTTGACGCGATGAAATTTCTTGGTACTGGTTATGTTTGTGTACATGGCCTTCAGCATGGGCGCGTAGTTCAGCGTGGAGTTGATCATTTCCCTGGCCATAAACTCATATCGCACGTAGGACACAAAGTTTTCAGCTGTCAGTGCGCCACGCCCATAATAACGTATGCCAAAGGAGGTCGCTATGTTCTGGCACTCAATGCTCTTTAGAAGATTCTTAAAGCCCACTAGATAGCTGCAAATGACTTAAACTTGAGAATGCTGAAAACAAAAAGAAAAGCTATCTTCGGGTGCCGAAGATCAAATACCCTTACAGACATCGTTCCTATGAAGATCGTTCCAATTTTGATGAAATTTAGGTAACCTACAGAAAAAAAACATACTCAATCTCTGAACTGTCGAGTTTCGACATAGCATTTTGAAAAACAAAAAAGGTTTTGAACGATTGCAGCAGCTCGGAATCATATATAACATATACAAAATTGGAATAGGTGAGTTTTGTTAAGATATCTTGAACAAAGATAAAAATTATAGGGAAACTTAAGTTTTAACAGTTCTGTTCCTATGACGACTATATAATATAGTCGTTCAAATTCATTCATAAAAGCTTTAAGACTGCTCTGAGACTACTTTGAATGGAAACAGACGCACAGACGAGTTTGGCTATATCGACGCCTCTCGTTTTTCTAATCAAGAATGAACATATGTACATAGTTTGTGGGTTTGGGTATGTCACTTTCAAGGCGATACACATTTCGAAATCCCCTGCAAGAGTACTATAAAAACCAGAAAACACACCGCCAGACGCCGCTGTTGTCCGTTTCCTTAATCTGTTCATTCAGATGATGCAAGAGGCCACGATTAATGGATGTGTACCAATTCATAACTTCGGTAATGGAACTGTCCTCCGGCTCCAAGCGCACACGGTCTCTGAATTCATTGAGCCGACTCTGAAACTCGTTGCGATTCAACATGACCTCCCTGTCATCCTCATCTTCATCTGGCGCCGTCGGCACACTAATCTCGCTCCAAGTGGTCATGTTGTTCAATGCGTGATCCGTGTTGGCAAAGCGCTGTGTCAGATTGGCACTGAATAAGATATAGTGCACTTGGCCGTTGTTATTCCCAGTCATTGCTCATCAAAGGACACACTTGAAGTCAACTCAACTCACCGCTGCTTGCTGCCATTCGTGAAGATATAGAAGGCCACCTCGGAACGTTCCAGCTGCAGCCGTGTGACAACTTTTCCCAAGTCCGTTGCAATCGTTACCTGGCGTGGGAGGTTTAGCATACAAAAATGAGATTATCTTGCCACAATATGTGCTCGTGTGTGTGTGTGCGCGTGTGTGTGTCCATTTGCGCAGTTATCTACGCGTCCTTTCTGCTGAGTTAGGAGTGGTCCTATAAGTTAGTCACCTTCTTTGTAAGCGCAATGAATAATTCATCAAATGCATATTTACATACAAACATATAAAGAGTAAATACTTAGAGTAACATGTCCATTGTCTTCTTATTCTGAAATCTATACCCTTTAATATTAAACTACAAGTGTAACTGATTGATCTGCAAAGAAATCACATACCATAGAATGTGTTAATTTGATATTGTGTGATAGTAGAAATTCCCGAAGAATCTTTGGGGCTTTCTTTTTCCGCCAATATTTTGTCATCCACTTGATTAGTTTTGGGGCAAGTGCTTGGCTAAACTGATATAATCTGAAGTTACCCATAGTCGACATTGCGAACTTAATTAATTTGAATTAGTTTTGGGTTTTGGGAAAATGTACGGAGTCTCTATATTTATTTACCCTCGTTCGGGTACAGAAAACTAACTAACTCATTAATTTTGAAAGTTTTCACGATGGTTTCATAAAAACTAATTTACTATAATTATGTTTTTACTCCGGAGAGTGTTTGATTTTAGAGTATTAATCACTTTTTGACGGTCTCCGTTCTGCATATAGTTGTTCAGACTGTTTCACTCTATTGCTAAACGAAGAAAAATAAAAAGTTTACTCAGTCAGAAACGACAGTCACCTGGGAATAGGATAAGCAGGACAGAAACTAGGACTTATTCAATTTCCTTGCAATCCGTCAACTTGTCAATGTCAACGTTGTCAACTGACTCAGCCCTGAAGACTTTTTTTGCAACACCCTTTCCTGTTGCATCGCTCTGCCCTTCCTTATTTGATTGGTTAGCTAATAACGGGAACTGCGAGAGCATGCAGTTTTCGAGGCAACCCATTTCGATTTCCTGTGTTGTGCATTCTTAAGTACGTGACCCAATTTAAGGGATGCCCTTCAGCCCACATTTCTTGCTTGCCACGCCCACACAAGTTGTAACTGTGCCAATGCATATTCGCTTATCAATTCACTTTAGCATCAAGCAATATTTTTATTATTTCTCTCCCATATTTTGCACACGCATTTGCATAAACAGTGGACAGGGTGGCCTTGGGGTTGACTGTCGGCAATGTCGGGGAGGTCACCCCACAAGCTACAGAATTCCTTGAGTGCCTCGACTGGGCTTCTTCATGCGTCCGTGCGTACTTCAACTATGCGCCACTTACCTGTGCAAACAAATATTGACGGTTGCGCCATTTTCCCATTTTTCTCTCAACAGAATAGAGTTGTATCGAATCAAATAAGTTCGATGGAAAGAATCCCTATACGGAAAGAACGAACGAACCAGGGAGGTTGTCATTCATCTAGTTTTGGTTGTTAAGTCTTATTCGTTCGTTCTGTTCATTACAGTGCTATTGTAATTTCTAAGTGTATTCTCTTTTCCTTCCTTTTTTGGGGATATGTTCTCAACCTGAGTTTAGCTTAATGTTAAAGAAGGCAAACCTCCCTTGGAAGATGGAACCATTTCAGTGTCTCAGTAGGATGAATCTAGAAAATGTGTTTATTTTGAAGCACTTTTGCATATCCTATAAACGAGTGTTCTCGTTTGCCACATAAATTTCTGGTTCGACTACCAGCCGTTTCCTTTTTAAAGTATAACTTTCAATGCAAATAGTCCTATCACAAAGAATGAGACTCAAACAAACAAAAAGAATAAAATAAAGAGGTTATAAATATATTTATATATTAATACTTTTACAAAAATAAAACGACTGAACTTATTCGCTCAATTGAACTGGCTTGAGCAACAACAGGATGTCTACATTTGTTTGCTGGTCAAGTGAACATTGAGCGAAGCAAGAGTCCTTTCGACCGCCCACAAGTTGAAGCGTGTCCTTTGTACTTGGCGTATGATTGAATTTCAGCAATAAATTTTAATTACGCTTCAAAGACCGCTTTTTCTACCGGTTGTCTAGGTCTTGGTGTGTTGTGCATTGTTGTTTGTTTTCTTTGCCACTCACCTGGGTCTCAATGTCCGCCACATCGGCCCTATACTCCAATATCTCCTGCAGTGTTAGCGATGTTTGCACAATCAATGCCAATATTGGTATAAATGGTAGAATTATCATCTGGGAAATGTAAAGGCAATTTCAGTTAATACCTTGTTTGGATTTACGCGATGAAGTTAATTCATGAAGTTTTTGTTTGCATGTATGGAATATAGAGTAGTAGTCTTGAAACGGAGCAGGGTTTCAAGATTGTGCCATCAGGAAGTTAACCTAAGTATATTGCCACTACCTAACCTTTATATTCCAGTTACGAAGTATTTTAATACTTATAAGTACCATATAATGATCAAGTTATTCCTGACTTATTTCTGTGATATTTAAATAGGAAATTAAAAACAAGCTCTCCGCATCTTAAAGTTTAAAGAAGGAACTTCATTGACTAAATTTTATATAATCGAAGAGGTGGAATTGAACTTTGTCGAAATTCAAAGCATAAATATAACGAAATCAAAAAAGAATCCCTGAAGTATCTTCAGCGTGTAAATCAGCACCATATCTCGCTGAAGAGTTGCGTCCAGGCAGGACTATCTATTTTCATTTGTGTGTGTGTGTGTGTGTTTCGCTCGGAAGGTGTAAGTGTCTGTCGAATTGTGATTAGTCTTTATCGTGGCCAGTGCTGGCTAATGGTCGCACTTCATTAGGATACGCACGTGACCCCTCCGCGCAGCTTGTGCGCTAATTAAGATGCATACGATTTGCTAATTTATGCTGGCTCCCACTGCCGGACCCCTTTTGTCCCTTTTGTGCCGCCAAACTCACCTGCATCAGCTGCAGGCGTCGTCCCGTTTTTATGGCCGGATTGCGGGCAGCGGCACTGCAGCATCTGCCGCTGCCGCCATTGGATATATCCTCGGAACTAATCGAGCGCACGGAAATTTTATCGAGCTGTAGATTGTGATGTGTGTGTGTTGGCACCAGGAGCAATCCGCTGCCGTTGCCATCGCCTCGAGCAGCAGGATGTTTCGATTTGCAGTTGCTATTGTTGATCTTAATGCACGTAGATGCAGCGGTGGCAGTGGCAGAGCCCGAGGCAGAACCTGAGGCAGAGGCTATTGCATCCACCGCTGTCTCCCTTGTGCCCGGCATTGTGGGTTGTCCTCTATTCAATTTGTGGGCTGCTCTACCATTTAGCATATTGTTCATTGGCCATGCGAGTAGCACATTGGGAACGCCTCATAAACACAAACGTTTATGGCTGCATAAAAAACGATACATAATTGTGGCTCGATTCGATTCGATTCGATTCTATCTGTTTCTATATGTTTTACCGACACTTGTGGAGTTTCTGCTCGCTGCTAGCCGTAATGAGAAAGTCGCGTCAAATAATTGCAAATACGGATAAATAAACACATATGGGCCCAGCGACACCATATAGCACACAAACCAGCTACAGTGGATGCACGTTAAGTTGAACTACTTGCCTCCAAGTGTCAGATATTATTATGAGAAAGTATTAATTTACATTAATCTACATTATTTATATGAAAATAAATGAAAATATGAAATATGAATTTATTTTTCCTCTTGTTCTACACAATGTAGGGATAACAAATACTACCCTCGTGCGATTTCCACTTTCCCTACAATTTGCGGAAATGAAATTCACTTCATTAAGGTTCCAATTTTCATTATTTGCGTTAAGCAAGTGGAATGAATTCACTCCCAATGGTAAATGTATTCGATCCTAGATCAAAGACAAGTGAATTCAATTCACAATATAAAATGTGAAAATGGGAACACTTAAGGAAGATTCACTGAAAAATGTGAGCTCCGGAACAGGTCTAAATACTCGTACGCAGCACCAAAAGATTGCTTTTATGTTTGAATGCTAACATGCTTCATTATTTTATTATCATTATCCATTTTTTTCCACCAGTTAACCAAATTATCGGTGGTACTGCTAATAAAGCTTTCACATATGGTGTCTTTCCATTGTTGGTAATTTATATTAGAAATCTCGTTTCCTTTTGGTTTATGATTTATTTTCGCACAGTTTCAAATTGAAGAATTAGGAAGGTTCTTGCTTCATTAACAGAATATATATATATATTTTTTATAAATTTGTATTTAATATATTTAATAATAAGGAAAACAAAACTTCATATTGAAAACCAGAGCTGTCAGTTGTAATTTAAATGCTGGTTCTAATTACTGGAAAGTGATATAATCTAGTGTTTGAATTCTCTAGTGTGCACTGTACATATATGTTGCCCGAACCCCTTTCACCAGTCATTGTCATGTCAGCACAACAAATTTGATGGATGAGCAGCCAGGACTGGGCCGGGGGGTGTGGGCGGCACTGGTCAAGTATTGGCGTTTAATTGAAGGCACATTTGATAGCTGCTTTGGCGCGAATGAAACAATGAAAAGCGCTGGCCAAGTAAACAGAGGATTATTGTACAAATGTATTTCTGTGCTGTGTAAGTACAAGCTAAAGTCTAAACTGTTTCTGTCAGTGTAGCGTTAGGCAAACAATTTCCGCAATGGTCTTCAGCACACATATCCTTTTTACTAGCTGTTGCTCTTCTTGTTTACGTTTCACACTCATCAAGCGCATTTATTGATTAAAGTTTTAATTGCTTTGACAAATTGTCAGCTGGGGTGTGTAAATCAACACATTAATGTTTAAAGAGCCTTAAACAAAATGATTAAAAAATATATTGCTAGCAAAATGTCATCATAAATACGAGTACTAGATAACTGCTACAGAAATTCCATCTATATACTCGTTGTACTTATGAATTTAAATTGCATACGCAGCATGAATATCATTGTAATTTTCCACATCAATCGCGCGCACATAAACAATAAATATTATTATTTTTATTGCCACATTAAATAATGTCGCACATAACAAAATTCAATTATCTATTTGGGCAAGCACTTAAATACCGTTAGTACCAATTCAGAGTCCTGCCGCTCACGACCTAATCCCAGAAGGAATATTATATTTATCAGTACTCGCGAGGAGCGCACAAACGCAACTGAACTTAAACCTGTTGAGTTTCCTTCGTTTATAGTACTGTTACACATATGTCCTTAGGGGGCTTCGTCCAAAACCACCCACTCAGCACCCACAATGTTAAGAGAGCTGTTAACAGCTGGAACAGCTTTTTGAATCCTAGAAAGTAATGAGAGCGCGCGTTTTAAAAAAATTGATGAATTAATGTATTAAAATAAATATATACAAATTTATAAATAAACTTATTTTGTTATTAAAGTGCAAAAAGTAGTGGTAAACTTAAATTAAACAGTGCAAGCTTTTAACATACTCAACGTTGTTCTGTTAAGTGTCTGTTAACTGATATTTTCAATAGTTGTGAGTTAAGAGCGCATTGGTATTATTAAAATATATGTTAACATATGCAGTTTTAACATATATGAATTGAAATTTCAATATTTTGTTTAGAAATGAACATATTTTTCAATTAAATGCATTAATTGTGTTGAAAAGTAACGGAAAATTGCGCACACGTCATTAACTGCTTGTTGCGCTGCATTAAACTGCTTAGCAAAGTGTGCAAAAGCTGGCTGCTATGTGCGCAGCGCTGAACTTCGAATACAAATGTATGTACAAGGCTGCTTGCTATGGCGAGGACATTGCTGAGATAGAGCTGTTATATAATGAAACCAAGTTAACTTCCTCAACTCAACGTATGATTTATATCGGGTGATTAAATTGAGTTATTATAGAAAACGTACGAGACTATGTAATTTTAATTGACTGCCTTTGTCACGCCTTGTTGTGTGCTGTCTGCCAGGCATGAGATCATCGCGCGATAAACACACTCCATTGTCGCCTTAGAAGAGCGCCTGGCCTGGAGCTATATGGACTTTCCAAATCGGCCATTTGCATAACTAGCTGTAAAAGTGTTTAAACATTAACAGCAACAAACGGCAGCGATTGGTTGAATTTGAATCCGCAAAACGATATGATATTCGAAACAAAACAACAACAAAAAAAAAACACCACTAAAATTATATACACAGCGTGGAGTGGTAACCAGAAACCAGTTCTAAACAGTAGAAAGAGCAAAAAGCTAAAAAAAAAATATCAAGCAACGCTGCTGTTGGTGGGTACGATGGGACGATGGGACCATCATTGGACCACCTTGACGCTGATCACTTTGTCTTCTCCTCCAGCCATGAAATACAATTGGATCGGGTAACTTTGAACTGGACGTCTAGGTGTTGGTTTGTCGCTGCCATGGTGTCCAAATTGATGTTTCAATAAAGACTATAAATTTATGACTAACGAATCAAGTGGTCAGACATTCCCATCGCTGTAGCTGGGGCCTGACAACGAGTAGGTGTCGCCATTGGTGCCACAATGAATTAATTTGGACAATTTATGAGCCAATCTCGTGGCTGACAACTGCCTAGCAATTGGAATGTATCTCTCTGCAGCGCTCCGGTGGTCGATCGTTTCTATTTGAGAATTGAATTATAATTTGATGCCCTAACGCATCTGCATACATTAACGTATTGATCAGGCCACATAAATCTGGCAGCTGCGACACAATTAGCTGCCGCCAACTGACCAAAGCTGCCACCCAAAATTGACAGCCACCAGGCAGCCAGCGGATCCAACAAAATGTATGTACATAAATAGTCCGCATTGCTCTGCCCGAACAGCTGAAAGATAAACATAAACGCAAGCCCCAAGATAATCTATTGCAAGTCGAACTATTGATGCCCTTGCCGATTGGCTTAACTCCATTCTTCGGAAACGCACAAGAAAACTTTGGACACACCCCAAAATGGTACAAACAGTTGTGGATGTTCAGGATATATAGATGTTCTCGAAACCATAATTAAAATAACAATAAGATAATTAAGATTCCTTTTCTTAGTATATATTCCAGAATAAAGAGGAAGAGTAAAGTAAAAAGATTGAGCTTAACTCTATGCGTCTTACGAATGTTTCTTCAGATGGACGACAAGATGGTGCCAGCAATTCTGGATGTTCAGGATAATACAAATAACAATAAAATGATTAAGATTCCTTTTTATGGTATATATTTCAGGTAAAGTAAAACGATTGAGGTTGGATTAGATGACGTGGCAGATCACAAACGATTGAAGATTGAAATAAAAATATTAGAGATGAAAAATGAAAGCAAAACTTTTGGGTAATAATGTCGTTGAGGTCCCCCACAGAAATATAGCATGGAGAATGTTAGTACGGAGATATATGAGAAGTAATACTATCAAGGAATCTTCTTAAAATCAAGTTAAAATCAAAGTTAATCAAATTTCAGTCGATACTTTCTTAAAGCGATATATTGCTGATACATCGGCAGCATCGATGGTTAGATATCTACATGATGCGGTAATAATAAAGCTAAATTATGGTTTAAAAGAATGTATCGGCACTACATAAAGTAGAAGAGTAGAATCAGTAGACGAAAAAAATCCGGTTATTTCATCTTAAAATATCGATCAGTTAAGTTAAGAGATTCGTTTAACAAAGTTGTACTGCTTATCAAAAGATTTGATTGAATCTACTAATCGTAGAGTCACAAGCATTGCAATCAAATAACTATACCTAGTACTATACCCTTTCCAAGGCTAAGCAAGAGCCGGAACCAAGAGCTCTTCACATTTTGCAGCCTTGCCATGGCCTGACTCTTAAAATGTCTCATTTAAATAACTTGCATGCATTTAGTCATCCTTTTTGTCCCAAGTTGGCAACACCCGGTCCAGGTTCTGTCCTCGTCGTCGTCGTCGTCGTCGTCGACGTTGTTGTCGTTCCAGGCATGCGCCCTGGGCACAGAGCGGGGCATCGCTGACGACGTCAACTTAAGTGGCCAGAAGTGGACAACGTGGACAACGTTGCGGTCATCGTTGTCGTCGTTGTGGCCTCTCAGAGTGTCGAGAGTATGTAAATCTTTTGCCATTGCCATTCTTGTTGGGATTGCTGCAGTTGTCTCCCGTTGATCGATATTGTCCACGTCAGTGGCTGGTCCGCTGCCTTTGTCAGTGCCTTTTCAATTGTTGGCCTTAACAAAAGGATACATGTGTGTACATGTGTTGGGCCACTAAGATTTCCATCTAGTCTGTGAATGTGTGTGGACATAATGGAGACATTGGCGGTACATGCCGTTGCATTTTTATTGGCCAACCTCGTCGATTGTTGTGCAAATCTTGCTGCACATTTACGAGTATTTGACAAATTTTGCAAAAACTGTTTCGTGATCTTCTTCAGTTGAAGCAGCCGCAGCAGCAACCAACGCACTATGGTCCGAAAGTTAATATTTGTTTGGCATTAAGTCTGCTTGGTGCACGTATTGAAATTTGCATAATTATATTCGAATTATTGTTAACGAAAAATCTAATGGTATTATTGATATTACTATTATTGTAACGTTACATAAGTTCATAGCTGTGAAACTCCAATGCTATTACTGTACTGTTAACTTAACAGAGTAATGTTAATTTCGATATCTACCCCGGGAATGTTATAAATAAAAAAGTAGCTAACTCAGCGGAACACACTTAAAAATTTGAAATAAAAACAAGAAATTGTAGATCATATAAAGCAGAAGAAATACAGCAACAATTATGGATTTAATAAATAAATTATTTTAAGGCTTCAACAAAGTAGAAATATTTAAATATTGTCACAAATATTTGACAATGTTGCCCCACTTAAATTTTGAAGAAATGTTAGACGAATTTAGTCATGCCAATAAACACACCTTCATCACCATTGCTGACTTTAGTTTTCTGTTTATTCTGTATTTCCTTTTTCAAAAAAACCATCTTCTTATGTGTGAATTAATTTCGTATTGGGTGTTTCCAAAAGCGCCATAAACTTCTGCTACATCCCGAGACAAAATCTCAATTCAGATCATACAAAAATTAGACTTTATGCCAAACAAAATGGACTTTCGGACCATAGTGCAACGTTGGGCTATGAGTAACATCAGCATTTTAATTAATTCAAATGCAATTCAGCTGCTGCTGAAGCGAGTGAAGACGCGCTGATTGAAGCTGAAAGCCAGCACGTGAGCGAAGACTGTAAACTTCAGACGTCAGACAACAGACAGCAGCCACTGTCACTTTTTTTCTTCTGCCAGGACAGAACTCGGAGACCGGAGACCAGGATAGAGACAGAGATGGGGATACAGACAGAGACAGAGTCAGAGACGGACGCTCATTCAGTAAACGTTTGTGATTTGTAACGATTGTGCAGTACATAAATCAGTCATGGATTTATTGCGAGAAATGAAATTTGCTGGCTACGTCTCCAAGTTCCATCTACCATCTACCGGCTCCAACTTCAACTTCAGCTACAGCTACAGCTACAGCTTCAGCTTCAACTCCAGCTATAGCTGCAGCTCCAGCTCTTGGCTTTGTGAAGGTGAAGCATCTTCTTCTTGTGGCTGCTGGGTCGTGGTCGTGTGAGTGGCGCTGCGTGTGGGTCGCATAAATTTCACGCTTTGCGCAGGCGCTGCTACAAATCGATGTTCTGTTTTTTTAGTCTTCATTTTCTTTATTTTTTTGGTTTTTTTTTGTGTATGTTTTGCTAGTTTTTATGAACCACGCAGCCGTGCAGTGCCGCTGGCTCAAATCGATAGTGCCGATAGTTTGACGTTGCTCAGACGAACCAGGAAATTGTAAGGTACTACACAAACATGTGTTCAAATATAAAATTTTGACCTGCAACGTCTGATGTCAGGCCATTTGGACTGAAATGCCATAAGGGCAGATCACGAGTCTCAACTTTCCTCAAACGTTGAAAAGCCAGCCAAGCCAAGCACACACAATGTGAGATGTGTCCCTCTGTGGCAGACACAGCTTGCAGCCTGCCACAGTGCCACAAACTGTGGACACGCAATGCGCTGCTAATTGTCGAGGCCTAAAACAAATGCCCAGCTGAAATGCAACTGAAAGCTAACTGAAAGACAGTGGCCAGAAGTAAGAAAGAAGTAAGATTCAGTTGAATTATTCGCATCATATCTGATTGCATGACAGTTCTCAATTACTTTTTCGGCATTTTCGTACAAAACGTTGTCCCATTGCGAAATGAGCGAAATATGAAAATGTTGCCAAGCATTTGCCATTTTTGACATTTTTATGAAGTTTCAGCATCGTTAGAGGGGGAATTACGCAAGTTGTAAGTCAAAAGTAGAATACATTTTGTATATAATTTGTTTGTTGAGTTATCCATTCAGTCGGGGTTCGTAATCATATAAAACAGTGGATTTGGTTCGTCTTGGTTAATAAAAAAGTTCTTTGAAATAAGCTTCCGGCTACCGCTATACAGATATTTTATTAAATAAAGACTTATATTTTTACAATAAAATTGCTTTAAAAATAATATGAAAATGTATTTAACAATATGAGGAAAAAATGGGTGGATAACTGTTGCCTAAGACACTTTTGGTTTTAAATTGATTGACTTCAAATTTATTTAAAATAATAATAATATTTTTAAAACAAAATTGCTTTAAAATAAAAATTAACAGTTGTTTAATAATATGGGTCAAAAATGGGTGGATAAATGTTGCATAAGACACTTTTGTTTTTAAATTGATTGACTTCAAATTTAATTGAAAATGATTTATGTACACAACTTTGAAACTCTCCCGATCTCAAACTCGTGAGAAATCCACCCAATTGCTTTTAGTTCATAGTCTTTGAATAATCCACCCCATTGCAGGGAAATGAGTGTTAGAATCAAATTTGATCAACTTTAAGCTAATTTTTAGCGCTACACAATATAAAGTAATTGATTGTGGTTACTCTCTGAATTTTGTAAATCCACCCCTTTGATCAGGAAAGATATTGAAACGCTGTTACCCTCATAGCTGTCAACAAGACTGCTCTCGAGTGAGTATATTGAAGAATGCAGAATCTTCAAGCTAAATTTCAAACGTACTTAAATCTCGATCAATCGAAAATCCTTAGCTGAGTTCACTGCACCCATCAAAAGAGTTCAGTTTCCCTTTTTGCTGTTGTTTTAAACGTTTCCTTGGCTTGTGTGCATTCCCGTTAGCTTTTGCCCAAAACTTATAATTTATGGTTGGTAAACTTTGTCTAATCCCTGGCCTAATCGTCTGGGCTGCTGCATGGTCCGATAGGAAAACAAAAAATACAAAAATACAAAATGAAAAAAGTCAGTCACCTCGCTAACGCCACGTTTCTTTGGTATTTTACTTTCTTGTGCGCGTTTCGTTTTCGTTTCATTTTTGGCTTTATAATAATTTATTATCGCATCAAAGGCATCTCAATTATGGCTCCTGGCAGACATGAAACCCAAAGCCAAACCAAAACCAAATCCAAAGCCAAAGCCAGAGCAAAGCACATACAAAGAAATCTGTTTGGTGGTATCTAAATCTGGCGTATCTGGCAAATACAAATGCGTTCGCTTTGTAAATCTGCAATCGAGCAATTACAAAAGTTTACAAAACTTTATTCAATTAACTTTACTTCGGATGTCGTAATACTGAATGCCACAGCTTCATAGATTAGACTCACACCGTGAAGTTACTTCACGAAGTTTCCGTTTGAGTTTATGTGGAGATTCAATTTAATAGAAAAACGACGGCAAGCGATGTTAAACTGCAAATTGTATTAAATATTTATGTTTTAACTAAAATAAATATAAATTCTTTAGTTGGTGTACAAAATTAAACAAAATCTGTATCTTGGTGAAGAATTTAATAGATTTGATACAAGTTATAAATAAATATTACTAAATAAAGCCTCAGCAAATCAGCCGATTGGAAACTGATGTATAGTTGATTGATATAACATTTTATTTTCCCTTGGAGAAAAGAAAAGCAAACTTACTCATTAAAAATATTTGTGAAAATTACTGTCACATGTTAGGGATAAAAGAATTTTTCTTAATAATTTGTTGCATAGTGTAAACGATAGAGAAATCACAGAAATTACAGCTCTACAACTATACAATCAGGAAGAGTCCAAGAAAAATGGCCTAGCTGTCTCTGAAGTCTTGTCAAATTGACAAACAGTAACTGCATGATGTAAACTTCATCGTGTAAAGCCAAACATACTCTGGCTCAGAGTCTTACCAAGTTGAAGCTGCTTTCGTTATGATTATGAACAGTTTATTGGTGTGAAAATGCGCAGCGAGCTGCGAGCTGCGAGTTGCGGCGCAATCGCTTTCGGTTGCAGCTTCAATTTCAGCCACATTGCAATCGTGACGTGATTTTGATTGCCGGCAGCGTTGTGGCTAAAACGAAGGCGAAGACCCTACCCCCTTCCACCTTCCTCTTCTGCCATTGTTGCCAAGTTTTTGTTCTCGTTGCCTGTTGGATGGCGGACAGGCGACCAACCAAAGAGCAGCTTAAGATTTGCACACTTTTACTTTCAAGATCTTTGGCATTGTTTTCGATTGCACACCCTCCTACCTCGCTGCCCGGAACTACACGGTGCTACAAAGTCAGTCGCTATATCATTTATGTCGGTGAACATAGATTGATCGTAGACAAATTGTCGTCATGTCTGGGCGTTGTCTGCTGCATTTCAATTGAGCCAAACGAAGACATAAAGCCAACTCTGGCAGGTGCCCCTGCGGCTCTGGAGAGTTTTCTTTTTTCTTTTTCGTTTACTTTTACATTTTATTTTTGTGGTGTCTCTGATTTATGCGACTATTCAAAAAGTCAAAATTCAACACTTCAATGCTTGTCAGAAAGCTAAATAAATGACAAGACAGCTGAGAGTGTCAGACAGGCTGTAGACATATCCTGTAATCGGAGTTAAGTTTAATTGTATTTAATATAAAACACGTAGTCGAAGTCCTAATAGTTGCTCTCTCAAAAGAATTATATGCTTTATATTTCATATAATATTTAAAATTATAAAAACTAATTTTATAAAACACGTATGATTTAGAAAAGTAGCTGACTTATGAATACAAACTATTTTTGAAGTAATAATTTAATGTAATCTGTTTAACTGCTTGATTTTATAATCAACTCCCTATAGGAAACACAAATAAAGTTATTTAAGTGGAGATCATCAAACATCATTGTCGTTATAAGGAACATATTTAAAGAACACCTAAAATACTTCCAGAAGTAGGTCTTAACCAAAATGGAGTACTTACATATAAAGATGTAGGATATGTTGTAGAAATATGTGTGCAAACTGATATGTAAGTTTGAGTTAGGATTGGTTTAACATGGTTAAAAGTAATGATGTAAAGATGTCGGAATATCAATGTTTGTTGATGATTAATTGATGTATTGCTCTTCTATGTTCCCTTCAATATTATACGTCGATATTCATTCTAAAGTTCCATCACTAGTTAAAAGTCATATCTCGCAAAATATCTGAGCTATAATGATGAAATTAACTATTGGTTTTAGATTTCATTTTTCATTTTTTTTCTTTCCTTATGTTGCATATTTATTTAACTGGTTGTACTGCCACAATTTTGGCAGCTATAATTATTTTTGCTAACTATTTATGTACAGAGTTTTATGACAATTATGAAATATCTTTCATTCGAAGCTTAGTTTGGTTTAAAGGTTTCCAAAAACCCGTTTCAAATTAGGAGTAAAATTGATTAATTTGTGAAAATTCATCTTACTCTTTTGCTTCTGGATTACCATATTTTAACGTATTTTTTCCTGTTAAACACTTTAATATATTTATTGCTAATATGCACGCTATGATCCACACATATTTACAGGGTATATACATTTAAAAATTCCAAAGGTGGGCCCCACCCAAGCACGCTTCGTTATTATTAGAAATTCCAGGCATACGCAGAACCTGGCTAACCATTGACGTCCATTGACACACTCCACCCCTCCCCAAGGAAGTGCCTCATACCAATGTACTTAGACATCAGTTGTTGTGACTTTGATGACGATGACGATGATGACAAATGGCTTCCATTTCCTTTTTGTTGATCGATGTCGATATAGGTTGGAATACAAGTTCGAGTACATATATATACATATATGCGTATGTTTGTATGCTGACCAAAAAAGTCTCGATCTCAGTCTCAGTCTCATTTTGGGGTATGCCAAAATTGCGGCGATCGTGTATTTAGTTTCATTTTCGGTAAGGGTATAAGGCAAAAATGCGCTAATTACACGCACTGCGCACTCGTTAATTGAAGTTGTCAACGGGCATGTCAAAATATGCAATGCAATGCGTTGGTTTTGTCGGTTAAGGTAAATCAAAAGGCGGCCTCCGATCATGGACAAGGGCATGCCACAATGTTGCCGCCCAATTATCTGTGAATTGAACTAAGAAAAGCTTCAAAAACACAACAAAAAAATCACCAAACAACAAAAAAGTAAAAATAAAATGGCAATGGCGCCATTAATTATCGCAAAAACGGATACATTTCTTCATAATTAAGCGGGCGAATGACATATCCAGGCAGCTGGCAGCAGCAGCTTTCAAACCAACACTCAGAAAAAGAAAGCGCCGTTCTAAATCTTATTTATTTATTTACGAAGGCAAAACAGTGTTGCCTCGAATCAATAAATATAAAATAGTGCATAGACTGATGGAGAAATTTAAAAAGCCTACGCAAAATTACATTGGAGTCACCAAAACATTGGGAGAATTCTATTTGCCAGTTTGGGTAGCTTAGAATATCAAAAGTTCTCTCTTTTTCAATTTTAAATACAATATATTTAGGTATGTCCTTAGAATCAGTCTATTATTAATACAAATATAAGAATACAAAACTTGGTTCAAGTATTAAATACTCATAACAAGTAAATGTGATCTCAATAGAAGTATAAACAGATTGAGATATACAGAGAATTTCAAAGTCTCGACTGAATTGCTGAGTCTTTATTTTAACTTGCTAATGCGTCCTGCTGTTAACACAAAGATGAAAGGTTCGATTCCCATCGAAAACAAAAAAATATGCATTGAAACCAGAAAGAATAAATTGGTTTGACTTTTTCAGTCTGTTCTCTAAAACTAATCCGTAATCTTCTTCAGACTTCTAGAATTGCAAATCAAAACCATTTTTAAAATAATTTATTTCCGAATTTAAATTTTTTAAACAAAGTTTATAAGATCCCATTCCTTCTTTCCTTCCTTTCCTTTTTTTTTTTCCTTTCTTTCTTTAATAATTTTCATTAAAATATGTATATACTTAGGCATAAAGGGCTATGAAGCCTGAACTCCTTATTTTAATTAATATAAGGACACAAACACACATAATCATTTTACTGTGAATAAATGAAATAAAATGAAACTTTGTTCAAAAATATTCAATTCAGGAATATAAGATTTTCAGTCCTGTTTTCATTTCCGATTCGATCAAATCACTTGGAGTCAATATGGTAAGCTCTTCTGAATACCAAAAATAGATTGAATATTCAATTTTATAAGTTTTGACCATGAGCTATTGGAATGAAAACTATTCGAATATAACTTCGAAGTCAGAAAAACGTTTACTATGCCATTTGAATCAAGAAGTGAAAGAAAAGTACTCGGTAAAGACAAAAAGGCTATTAGTTTGGTTTTGACAACATTTTTACTTTGTCTACAGCATCCTTGATTATTTGGGATTAGAAAGGGATTTCTTAAACACCAAATTTTGCATTCAGGCTAAGGTATTTCCAACTTAGTTGGGCCTTGACAGCATTTCTACTTAATTTGCGTACAGAATCCTTAATGATTTCTCTGAGTGCATGCACCATGCAAGATCCATGCAAAGGTGACCGTCCTAATGACAACATCGCTTCCGACTGGCTGCACAACTGCAGCTGCTGGGTGCAGTGGCTGTTGCACCAAAGCGCTGCTGCAACCAACTGCAACTTCAACTGCAACTGCAACTCCATGGGCTCCATTAGCAGGAGTGATGCAGCGCCTAATAGAGAGGCATTACTCATGCTCAGCAGGACATCGTTATGGCCGCGTGTCTAGCCGGGATTCGTTGCCATAAAGTTGGTCTTCGTCTTGATCTTGGCCTGGGTCTCTTTACCGCGCAGTGTGCGTTCAAGTTAAACATGCAATTGAGAAATTTATTAAAAATCATTTTCATTAATTTGGTTATTTATGCACAGGATCAAACATTCAATTAGGCTGATGTTATAAATCTCGCATTCATTTTTCACATGCTACAACCACGCGTCGCATCTATAAATCACAAACACACACAGCGAGTTGCAAGTTGCAACTGCAACTGCAACTGTTCGATTTGCGGCAGCCCACGGGACATCGGAGTTCCACTTCCACTTCCAGTTCCAACTCATCTTCAGGTTCTACTCCTATGCCAAAGCCAATTGCCGGCCTGTTTTTTAATTGTCAATAATATTATAATAAAGCTCTGGGTTTTGTTTTCCTCATTTTGTCAGCTTGTTTCAAAAGGTTAAAAGTGAAAGATCTCCTGCTGACTCGCAACAATGACAAAATGCTTTTCGAATTTCGAGTTGCTGTTGTTTTTATTGCTATTGTTCTTTTTTTTATTATTATTTATTTGTCATGTTCAGCACGAAAAATGAGAGTAATAAGATGCACAAAATGCGATAAACAATAGCAAAAACTTTAAATAAATCTTTGTGATGTTACAGACAATTGTATACACTTTAAAAGTCAATATTTTGTGACTGCAAATGTCAGCTATGATTTGATGAAGCAGTTCCTTCCTTCCTAAAGAGCTTATAATATCAAAACTGGGATACCGCTTAGAATATTGAAATCATTGGGAAGGAACTCCCAACATAATGCCCTAAACTTATATTGATATCTGCTTTTGAATTGAGTTTATAGATAAATCATAAACTTGAGGAACTTGTTATAAAAATATTAATAAATAAGTCAGAAGCTTATGCCATGGATAAGTATTTTTATGAATTTATTTTATTTTCTTCTTTAAATTTTTGGAATCTTTCTTATACAAAATTTATAGTAATTAATTTAACATGTATATTTTATTTTATATCATTATTTCTTGATTTTATATATATATAGTAAAAATGATTAAATATTGAATAAATATCATTTCTTATTTATTATATTATATTTATATTATTAGCCGTTACGATTTCCGATATTATCTGCTAGCTGTTTTTAAGATTATAAAATTTTGACTTGAAATTTATGACATATATCTTTAAATTTGTGTTGCATAACCTTATTTGATCAATAATTATTAATTAAAAAATGTAGTATCTTTAACTTTGTATTGCATATCTTCATTTATTAATAATCTCTAAGATTCAATCTTGTCAGTTATTGTCAGTTGCATCTGCAAACTGTTGAAACAACCCACGCTATGCTTTGATTACAATGCCGGCAATTCGATGGCAATAAATTGACAAAGGCAAATCAGTTAACGAACAAGCAAAAACTAAACAAATTTGGGACATTCGCTGAGGCGACCTTAGGCTGACCCTAAGCCCGTCTAAAGTAAATCTCAGAGCTGGGGCATGGACCTAATAAACTCCACAGCTGAGCAGGAAGCCAGTTGCTTATCGAGTGCCCCAATCGAACTTGGGTGGGTAGCCGGTCCGAACTTCCCCCCAGCCCTCATGCGAGTATATGAGGCAGCCTAGCTAGATCATAAAGTAAACTTAATAAAAGCAAAATCAGCTCAGACTGTATGTTGTTGTTGTTGTTACTGCTGGTTGTTGCTGCTTGTTGTTGGCATCATCAAAAAGCCGACAAATGGGGCGTGACGCGACTATCAGCACGGCCAGGCCCCTTTTCTGTGCTTGGGCATTGGATCTGGCCACAATTTTGATATAATAAATTGCATAGAAACATAAATTTAATTTTTAACGCCCCAGAACGACAGAGTCTAGCTTCCCTCTTAGCATAACAATTAAGACATCATCAGGAAGAGAGAGAGTGAGCGAGTGCGAGCGAGAGGGCATTGGGAAGTGAAAGAGATGGCTTAACTACCAGTCGGTTGACAAAATGGTGGCATCAGCTTATAACACACACAGAACAGAACTGTGCACAACAAATGGCGCTGCAGTTGGCGCTTTTCGCACTCTCACATTTTTCACAAGTGGACACAAAAGGCGCGCCCTTGATCCGCCCCAGCTTGACAGTAGTGTTTGCCAGAGGACAGCTCTCAGCCATAGTCGCGGCCATAATCATAACCATAAGCAAACCCATAACGTTCCGCGCATGCGCACAGTGTGTATGTGTGTGTGTGTGTTTATGCCCCTTTACCCCCCTCTAAGACTAAGACCCCAGAGCACAGTGCTCAGAGCCCAAAGCCCGTACCATTGCCAGGCAGATGATGGCTCTGCTCGCGCTGTGCTCGTGCTGATTGATGACTTTCATTTGCCATTCGGACAGGGCCACATTAATATCAACAACAGCGTCTCCTCTAGCTCCTCCAGTTCAGTTCCTCCAGCTGAAGCCGCTGCTCATCAGCGCTCGCTTTGGACCTGAGCATCATCAGTGGCGACGTCCTCTCGCTTTCGGGGCGTCACAATTGCGCAGGGAACACCCAGGAATTTGTGGCATTTTATGGCCTGTGTTTGACTATTGCTCCGCGAGTGTTTGCTTAGCCATCCACAATCCACAAATCCACTTTCCATTAGGTACACATGCGAGCATAATCGTTCTGGGCCGTGTTAAATTTATGAGTACTCGTATTTAGTTGTAGTCACTGTTTGTTTGTACACTACTTGAGGCATGTGAACTATCGCATTCACTTTGCAACACTCTAAAGAATACTCAAAGGATAATATTTGCTTACTTTCATTGTTCTTTAAGAATATTATGTAGCTTATAAGGAATTATTTGAATTATATGTACCACTACTTAGTTTAAGCTTCCAAAAACGTAGTTGTGCACAAGTTAAATTACTACACAAAATTTAAACAAAAGAAATTGTTCTTTAAATTGTAGAGTTGCTAGATTATCTTATAAAATTTAATTTATTTTTGACATTGTAACCTTTAGTTAGAAATCTTCTAATATGGATTTTTAAGTGCAATATAATGTTATGTTAAACATATTAGTGTAAAAAATATGCCGTGAATGCGTTTACTAATATTGAACCTATTTATTTAAATATTTACTTAGGTCTTAGGAGTGCTAAAAGTTAAAATACGTAGTGAAATAAGATACATTTAATTCTATATATGGATTCTTAATATGTATGATATTGAGAATACCTCTTACAAAAATTCAAACGTTTTAAAAACTTTTGAGGCAATGGATTATTCTACAAATAACTAATATCAATTTACTCGAACATAATATGTATATATTCATTCATATTTCATATTCAAATTATAGATATAAGAATAAAAAAAAAATCATTCCGTAACGCTGGGATTTGAACATTGAATGTTGTTGTTCAGTTGATTTAATTACTCGATTACCCACATAAATCATTAAATTATTATAGCATAATTCATACTAATTATTATTATTTTATTTTTGCATTAAGTCTTTCTGTTATTTTATGAAATAACTTAAATTAAACTTAAGTTATAGTTACAATAACTACTTAATCTAAAAAAAATGAGATCTGGTTATCATACTGCCATTAATTACTGAATTAAGTATTTTACTTAAGTGATGGAACCGTAAATAGTTAATGAAATGGAATGGAAAGAAACATGGTATTAAATTATTTTGGTAAGCAGATCTTAGTTGCAAACCTTACCAACCTCGCTTCATTTGAGAACCAAAAAAGCCTGGGATTCGAACTCGTATCTTATACTCGCAATTCATCTCCCATACATTACTTTCATAAGTATATTAACTCTAAGAACTCAAAGTTGTTATGACAAATCCTTGCCGTGCTGCTAGCTTAATTTACTGCGTAACAAAACTATTATATAATATCGATTCTGATTCACAATAATATTTAAAATGCTATAGCAAAATTTAACTCTTTTAGAGTACTTTAAAGTTTCCCATAGAAGACGACTTTCCATAAGGTTTTAAATAGCATTCTAATAGCAAATCTGTTAGGCTATGTCCAATTCTATATTTTATGCCAATGTTATGAGTGGTGAAACGAATTCATGAGAGTACAAGAGATTCGCCACTCATTTCCTGCTTGTGGCATCCGAGTGCAGCTTCATGCGGCAAAGTTGCCGGAGTAGTCAACCGTTGCAAGTTGCCTGTTGCCAGTTGCCAGTTGCCGCTTGCCAGTTGCCGGTTGCGAGTCGCAGCTCAGCCATTGGAATCATTACTCACGCGCACTAATCCCAGCGACTCCATTTGCCAGCTGGACCTGAAGCCAAGAAAAATCACATGGGCAGCATTTAGAGATTTGGGGCGCGAGAGCGGAAAAGCGCGGAGTAGCGCGAGACGACACAACGGGGCGATAAGCAGCTCGGAAAAGCTGCAGAGGAGGCAGCTTGCAGTCTGCAGTCGGGAGTCGGCAGTAAGCAGTAAGCAGTAAGCCAGGCAATTGAGTTGTTCCCCTGGCCAACTGGTTGCTCCTTGGATGCTGCAGTTGCAGCTCCATCTCCATCTTCAGCTCCAGCTCCAGCTGCTGCTCTTCCTCTAAGCATGTGCTGCACGTAATGGTGTTGCATTTATTAAAGGCTTTTGTGCGTGCGGGCCAGGCTCAAACTGTGGCTCCGCTCTCCCTCCTACAACGTCTCTCACATGCTTAATCCATAAATGGAAATTAATGGTTTAAATACGAATGTATTCGGCGGCCATGTATTACTCCGGCAGCAGTCGCCTGCTGCCTCCTGGACGGGCTAATGGCTCTGGCCTCGTAACGGTACCATTTGAGTGCCACTGCATTTTGTGGCGGCATCGGGCAAAAATATTAAGACATAAATGTCGTCAACAATGATACGGACCACGGACCACGGACTGCGTAGGCGGCACAGTGGAGCACCTACCATATTGTTGCGCCCAAAAAAAAAAATGGCTTTTCAATTAAGGCCCAAGCATTATCCATATACATATATATATCATCCGATTGGCTGCTCGTAATGAGCACAACAATGCTTTAAATGCCCCAACACATAATCAGCGTCGGAAATGATATAGACAGATTAGCGCCCACCAGGCAGGCCCAGCAGAACTGGCGATATCTGCACTTGGAGTCCATTGTTGTGGCCCTTTCTTGGGTCATTTGCATCACGAATCCTAGGTTAAGACCCGAGGGCTCTGCTCAGTTCCATGTATGCGTGTAAGTGCATATAAAAAATGATACCACAATTTATGGGCGACATCTAATGGCGTTCACTTCACATTCGCAACTATACACTGAGAAAAGTTTCACATCGAGATGACAGAATTGATTTCTAAATTGTTGCCATTCGTTGACTAAGTCCATTTTCCTTAAAAGTTCGGAACTTCAGTAATTATGTGAATTTTCATTTTAATTTTGAGCATTACCATTAGTGAAATGAACTATATAATTTATATTTATAATATGAATTATTTATTATAAGTACATATTAGACTTACGCCCCTACAATTTTGAGTAGCCATTTTCAGAAAATGGCTGAAATATATGTCTAAAGATTTTCTGCGAAATTTGGTCAGTAGATTAAGAGAAACTCAAGCATAATACATGCTAAATTCCCAGGGCTTTCCTTTAAAAGTTTGGCTGTTAAACGTTTTTATCGAATTCGTGGGGGAACGGGAGGATATATCTGAAATTGGAAACAAACTTGATCTGCGTATGGTATACAGGAACCTACATTCCAAATTTGTTGTCTGTAGCTCTTATAGTTGCTGAGATCGACGCGTTCTGTGTGAACGGACAGACGGACATGGCCAAATCGAAGTCTCTTTTGATACTGATCAAGAATATATATACTTTATATGGTCGGAGATGCCCCCTTCTGCCTGTTACATACACTTGCACATTGATTTAGTACCCCTTACCCATTTTATGGGTACAGTGAGTAAAAATAAACAAATTTTATTCAGGTTAATGAGATTAAAGTCAATTAGATGGTAAACAAAAAGGTTGCATGCAAGAGATTTCCGCCAATTTTCTTTTAAAGAATCAATCATTCTAATCTTCTCATATTTGTATTTTATGATTTCAATTGATGAAAAGCCCAAGCAAATGCTATTAAAAAGAGTTGGCTGTTTTTTTCTCTGAGTGTAGGCGCAGACATTGCAACAGTGTTGGCGGATTTGTGGCTGCCACGTTGCATACAGCGTTGTAGCACATCTCATAAAACATAATCAAGTTCACATTCACCAGTCGCCTGGCGACAATGGCAGTTGCATCCTGCCTAGACTGAACTTCCCAGTCCCCAGACCCCAGACTCAATCCCAATCCCAGTCTCAGTTCCAGTTCCAGTCGCCTCCCGCTTGACTATGCAAGATTAATTTTCAACCATATTGTCATATTTTCTTGTCGCATGCGTCACTTTAGTTGCTGTTGTTTTGTTGTTGTTGTGGCTGTTGCAAGCTCCATTTTTATAAGCGTTTTGATTCCATTAACTCACACAGCCGCAAAATGCTCAGTTGATTCTGGGTATCATTTCTTGAATTTACGAGTAATTTCCATAACTTTTGCTCCAAATTATTTGCCATTGGTTGTTCGCAGCAAACGCATTTATCATCTGGCACTTACCTGGCTGAGGTGTGTATTAATTGTTAGCCATTTGGCATTTGGCAATCGCATCCATTGCATCTGGGCGTTGGCGTGGGCGTCCTTATGGGCGTGGGCGTGCTCTGCTCTCGGCTGCCATCTGCCATAAGCACTTCTGGGCGCAATGCCTGCATTAATAATGCCAATCGGAATGCATTTAATGCATTTTCACAGCTCAATGCGACCGCATAGCGGACAGGAGAGGAGAGCTACGGAAATTGAGCTGAAATTGTTTAGGAATTATTTAATATGCCATTGATGGAATTTCTTTGAGATTATTGCTAGTACAGTTGCAAGAATAACGATGTTCGCCATAAAGAGATTTTTTCGATAGACTGAAATAAAATATAGACCCAGGACTGTTCCAATTTCCGATTACTTTTCATTGCCAATGGTTTTCAATTTTGTGTTTCCGTTTTCTACCAAATAACTAACCTTTTTTCAGTATTTGATGTTGTGGTTGAATAGTTTTGAATCCACTCGTTGAAAAGGAAAACTTTTCAAACCGATTTTACAATAGTTTATTAGAATTCAAAACAGTTAATAACTTTGATTCTGACTGTTAGACACAATTGATTGAAAACAATAGAAACAACTCGATTCAATATCAGGCTAAAAATATGTTTCCGCTTAGTTTGAGTTGACTTAAAGGCTTTTATAGGCTTTAACTCGATAAACCAGTTAAGCCAGAGCCTATGTTGACTTAAAGTTTATAGATATAAAACCATTCTTAAACATAGTTTGTATAGTTGATGACCCGATTTAAGCCTGACCCCTTTGGCGAACTTTTGTAAACACTTCAAAAGCGTTTTTCATTCAATATTTGTTCATTTATGTAAATTAGCAGGCAAGTACATTATCATAAGTACGAGTATTTCATTTGTTTGCTTTTGGCCAACAATAGTCACAATTTGAAATCAGCTTTTGTTCATCTGCTTTTCACGCGAGTTCGTTGCCTAAGTCTTTTGTTTGCAGACCACACGCAGAGGCAACACTCACAAAACCAAAAAAAGCAGCTGAACGGAGTAAGATACAATATAATTTGATGGTGCTTGTGGATGCGGGGGAGGAGCTGGCTGGTAGAGGGGCATTGATTTCACTTATTTGAGCAAAACGAAACAAGCCCGTTAACAATTTGCGCAAAACATTTGCCCTGCCCCCAAAAAAATAAAGTTGAAATAAACAAAGCCAAGGTCCAGGTTCTTGGGAGTCCCACACAAGCAGGAGGAGTAGGAGGAGGCGGACGCATCGACAACGCACGCCTGTTCGCATTCAATAAATAAAATGTCAAAACAATAATGAAATGAATTATGAGCGCGCATCAGCAGCGACGGCAGTCGAGGCAGCTGTGGCAGCTGTGGCAGGCAGGGGCAGTGGCAGGGCGGCGTGGGCTACCATTCCCCGGTGGATGGTCAATTTCTTGTTGCTTTTATTTATTGATTTCGTGCGTATGCACAATCAGCAAACGGCACAGACTGCAGCGGTGCAGTGGTGCAGTGGTGCCGTGGTGCATCCGATTCCGATTCCCTAACCCATCCGTGCTTGCCGCAATGTGGTTACAATTGTCAGAACGCTCGTTTGGCCAGCGATTGGCTGACGGCCTCGGGCCTCAGTCGCGTAATGAAATGCTGCACATATGCATGTCTGTATGTGTGTGTGTATCTGTGTGTACTACAGCTCATGCTCGTATTCGTACTGAATTTCTGGGCATGTGGATTGTCGCTTTTACATACGATTTACTCATACAATGTCTGCTGGGCTGGCTAACGCCAGGCGAAGAAACGCAATCAAAACTTTCGCTGCCAAACGAAAAAAAGCAATTATTTCGATAAAAATGACCGTTTACTGTCGTTTTGTGGATATTGAGGTCCAATTTATGTGTGTACGGTGTGGACGCTGCTCACCAACGGGGATTTGGAGCGAGGGAGTTGATTCCAAGCAATCCAAACATGTTACCGTTGCGGCTTGTTTGGGGACTTTCCTTTAACTGGGTCAAGGGAACTTAAGTGCATGCCATATACTATATAAAGCAAAATACTCATTCTGTTTTGCCACAAAGCATCATCAGCATTATACTCAATCATAATACGTGTAAGTAAATTGGGTGGAATAATAAGGATAAGTTTGTGAATTTTAAATCAGCTAGAGACTAGATGTTAAAAGAGAAATTCTAAATTAATAGGATTTATAGACATATAGTTTTTCTTGCTTCCAACAATTTCAGGATAATCTTTAGTTTGCCATCAAAACAACGTTCATATAATGAGGAGCAGTCTTGTGAATTTAAAAATATATTCATTTTAATTATTATAGATTAGAATAAGTTTCTGATCAGAAAATGTAGATAATACGCATGTTTTAATAGCTCAAGAATATATTTTTATACTCTGTTCCCGAAGAGAAAAAGAGTATATTGGGTTTGCGCAATGTCTGTCTGTCCTGTTGGTGTATATCCCCAATTTATTAAGTGTCAAGATATCAAAATATTTTGACCCCCCCCCCACCAACTCCTCCACAGGTAGAGTCATCAAATTTGACATACAGACTACTGTTTTTTTCGTGTCTCTTTGCGAACCCACAATTAACCAAATTGTACAGGACTGGGAACAGAGTATTCTGCTGTCGGGTACGTCCGACTGCAACGTTCTTACTTGTTTTCTTTTAGGTTCTTTGAGGTGAAAATTGGATGTTTATTTTGTTCACTGTTTTATTATGTCATTTAAATTAAAAGATTCTTTAGTAATTTTTGTATATCTCCCATTTTTGTACATTTAATCGAGAATAATTGTTTCAGTCTTTAAAGTTCATACAAATTTGATTAAAAATCCATTAATATTTGGAAGATGTCGTGGTTTGGATGACTTCAAAAACTAATCTTTATAACAAGTTTTTAGTAAAATATTCATCCGAAATATGATATGAAACTGATATTTCAAACTTGGCATAAAATTGTTTCTTATTATTTAATGTTTTTTCAGTTTATCATTATTATTTGAATCAAAATGTGGAAAAGCATTTGGGAATTTATTGTTATTATTTATTAGAGGAATCAATGAATCAATGAATGAATAATGAAAGAGATTTTTTGAGTAGAGTTTTAATGCAATGGCAATATCCGTTTGCTGTAGTAGTAGTCCCATTAAATATATATAATCCCATAGTGATCAATCTGAGTGGAAAAATGCCGCAACAAATGGTAGGCACCTTCAAAAGGGCATTATCTATTTGTATAGTAACTTAGTAAGGCATTCCCTATATGGCGTGCTTTATAAGCCTACTTATTTGTATCAGTTTTAAAGGCTAGTTTACATTACGTTTTACAACTTGACACATTTGCTATAAATATTCACCATAACTATGTATATTATTATAATTATGGGCGCACCTACTCATAAAACACGCAGCGATCGCAGCGCGGCTATTTTAAGGCCCATAACAAATGCCATATAATACACGTATTTCCGATTATTATGTTGGCATATATACTCCACTCTGCCATGTAGTATATATACATATATGTAATTTTGAGAGATTTATGCGCTCAGATTTTTATGGTGCACTTAACCGCTGGCCACTTAGCCAATTTTGGATTGCAAATTATTAGCCCGGCTGGGGCGACAAATAAGGCGTAAGATTTGAAACGCCCAAAAGAAATCGATTCCAAAATATTTTGATATGCTTGTAGTTCTTGTAAGGCCGAATCTCATTTGTTGCTTAAAGTATTTGCCATAAAAACCCATGAATATATATACACACACACACTCGCACACCATTCGCACACTTAAACATCTCAGCTGACCACGCATGCATAAATATTTTAACGATCTTCAATGCAAGCTGGTTTCTGTGGCCCTAGGCTGGAACCGAAGCTGGAACTGAAGCTGTAGCTGTAGCTGGTAAGCCTTATTTGGATCAAGATAAAAATTATGTATGATCAAAAATCAGTTTGACAACAAAATGCTTTATGTGCGCAATTCTTAACGCTGCAATTTAACAAAACGGCACATTAAGAGGCAGCGCAAGGGTGGCGGCATGGCGGGGTTAACCCAATTTTTGTGGCTGTGGGAATTGGGCAGAGGCATGGAAGTGGTTGGCTGCCCCACGTTGATGAAACGTTGCTGGCATGCTAATAAGGGCGACGGCGGCGGCGGCGTCGCAACTTTTCACCCGGGCGAAAGTAGTCAAAGTTGAATGGCCCCCCATCCTGGCCGACGCCCGCAATCATTCATCATAAACGCGGTAACCGATCGGCAGCCGCATCACGACAAGGCACAAGGCACAAGGCACAAGGCAACCGGCTGAAGGCTGATGGCATCCAGGCAGCCAGGGATCGGACATTTGGCAGTTGCCTGCCACCATATCTTCAACGTCGATCAATGCAAATTTTTGCGCCGATCAAAACTGGCCAACAGCCTACGCAGCGACGCGACGCAGCGATGCAGCGACGTCTCGCAACGTCAGCAGCGGCTCAAGAATTATTATTAAATTCGATATAAATAATATTTTCAAGCGCGCTGCCGCTGCTGCTGCCGCTGCCCCCTTGCCCCGCGTCGGTGTTGCTGATTAATAAAAGACGGGCTGCGGCTGCCGTGGCAGCATCAGCATCAGCAGCAGCAGCAGCGTCTCGATGGCCCGCGGTGCTTAAATTCTGAGGCATCTGTCAAACTGAGCGAAGGTGCACGTTTTGTATGCACAGCTTGGTGCCGGGGCAGGCCAGGCCAGTCAAGTCCAGTCCAGTCCAGGCCAGTTCAGGCCAAGCCAGGACGCTACTCCAGCTCAGCCTCGCCTCGCCTCTGACTGGCATTGGTGTTCAAATATTTTAAAAATACTTTGCATATGTGACACTCGCATAATAACGCTTCAATTAAGCTCTGGACTGGACTGCGACTCGGGTTCGTAGCAGTCCTTTGACACGATTTTCCTTTGTGCGCCCCAAAAAAACTGCGCTTCCAGATGCATATCAATAAGATCTGACGTCAATTTTGATAAGCGAACGCATATTATTATTGTTATTATTAGCAATATACTCGTATGCCCGGCTGCGGCCCCGAGCCCCCTCCTGCCAACCCTCTCCGCGGAGGCAGATCACTTATAATAAGCAGCAGAGAGCGCAGAATCCCTTCGAGCATTTCGTTCCATCGACGTCCGCCACGGATATCAGGCAACAATCGACATATGCAAAGGAAAAAAAAAAGACTTTTTCAAAAAAACAAAAAAGAAAAGGAAAATTCCTGAAGCAGCAAGGCGAGCAGAATAAAACAAGAATTATGCAAAAATTATGCAAGGCGCAACCATTTACAAAGTGCTCGCTCAGTTGCACAGTGGTGCAAAAGGTTGAGAACATTTTGGTAATTAGACTTAGTCATAATATACATGAGATGAAAATTTCGACAGCTTAAGACTGTCCAACTGTCCACTTCCAACACGAGAAAAATCTATGCAGATATTGTGCGCAATTATGTTAGATTTATGAAAAGTAAAGCATTAAAAATGCATAAAGCGCATAGCGCATAGCTAAATAAAGGCTCGGTTATAATTTAACATAATAACCCAAATAACAAAATGTATTTTAGATACCTTTATAAGACATTGAAAGTGATCAAATTTCTAGTGGGAGATTCCTATAATAGAAAATATATAATAGCTTGGAATCTAGAATATTGTCTCTAAAATAAACTAAAGTTGAATACTGATTATTTTTTCATTTTGTTTTCTGTAGAACGTGTACTACCCTAGTTTTAAGTTTTTGTATAAAATTTTGTAAAGTTCGCGGCGCACCCAAACTCGTTGGCGAACAATCTTGCCGAGCCTATACCCCTCCGACGCCTGAAGAGAATACATCCCACTGATCTTCCTACCCGTATGATAAGAGATCACCTTGTGGACTTATAAATTTTTACAAATATAGTAGTTAAGGCATCCCTCTGTATCCATATTACCCTTCACTCTACACGTAAGGCTAAGTTCAGAAAGCACTGAACGTTTCCAGCGATAAAAATTAATAAAAAAATTAAAAAATGTTGTTAAAGGGAATAATAATTCAAATTTCAAAATCAAAGTACAAGATAACGCAACAATACTGTTGATCTTAACTATTCTGAAAAGCTTTCCCAAAACTGTTTAGGCTTACGAAGTATTTTCTTTTTCTATACATGGTTTCTCTTCTTCTTCGGATGTTTAATAGTTTTCAACCATAACGAAGTTAAGCATCTTTTGTATTGGACACACTGTGCGATCGATTTGTGGAATAGATAAAAGTTGACGTTTTGATCGATATTTATTGTTGGTTCTCATGGTATAGCTATGATGACGACGGCGATCCCAACTGGCAACTGGCAACTGGGAACTGCCAACTGGCGACTGGTAACTGGCCACTTGGTCATTTTGCTCCAAAATGTCCTGCAGTGCTGGCAATCGGTGATGATCTTAGACAGAAGCTTGGCCCAAAACGCAAAAGGGGCGGACCTGTGATTTAAGATTTCATTTGTTAGTTGGGGGCCAAAACAATTTGTTACTGTTGCTCGACAAGGCGCAACTTCTTGTATATTGTATGTTATGGAACTTCCTCCCTGCGCTGCCGCACTGTCGCCCTCAGTTCAACTGGCTGCATGTGCATGCGTCCTGGGCCTGGGCCTGGCCTGGCATGGAATGGCCTGGAATGGCTTGGCCTGGCCTGGCTCTGGCCTGGTCGCTGCACTCTCGAATACATTTGTAGTAATCACGAGTTATCGTCGCATTTGGACATTTTAAAAGGTCATAACTTAAAACCTTATCGCAGCGACGGGCAGACGGACAAGGCGACACAGCGAGAATCCCGGGCGACATGCGACACGAACACACGACATACACACACGAGCACGCACACATAGGCACACCCATAAGGTCGCCCAAAAGTAGCCGAAATTGAGCAGAAGAGCAAGGATAACATGGGATGCCAGATTTGCCGCCTTGAGTCGAAACACGCAACTCCGCAAAGACTGAGAGAGAGAGAGAGAAAGAGAGACTTGAAATGGGCTCAGAAGATGTTACCATTGCATTCCATTGAGCGCGCTCTGATAATGAGCACACATACACACACAGGACTCACTTTCTGAGAGGTTGCGCTAAAAGCGAAATGATAAGATGACAGCTCCGGAGTAGGCGACCGAATCTGGCGGCCACTTCCTTTGGCAAACCTGCCGCCCTCGTCGTCGTCGTCGTCGTCGTCTCCGCCGGTTTGTGTTTGTTTTTATGATAGCAACGGGGGGCATCTGAATGGGCACTAAGTCCGACGCTCGGACTCGTTCAGTGTGCCTATGAGTCAGCCAGGCCACTTGCCGTTAGGGTGCGCCCAAAGATCTGCATTAGAGCGCGCCAGTCCAAAAAACCCAATTAATTTGTTTTTATATTTTTATTTGTATTTTTTGAATTTTGCCTGCGAATCAAACACACAAAGCCGACATTGAGCATTCATTCATGTTTTTGGCGGTCATTTAAGCTATTTGCCAGCGAATCAAAAGTTTATAGTTCTCAAACTTAGAAATTTATAATACTCTAAAGGTTGAGCAAAAATAGGCTTAAACAATTTTAAGAGCTATAAAAGGAAGGATTAACCGTTTTTGTTCGTTATTTTTGAAAGTTCTTAGTAAAAGCGTGCAAATATTTAAATTACCCAATTCTAACAATTTTTTTATATTTTTATTCAAAGTATTATCAATATAAAATATATATAGAGCTGGTCTTTTAAAGTTCTTCGTTTCTTTTGGTTTTCCAACTGTTATAACTTTTTCAAAACTAAAGCAATTTGCTCGTGAAATGTCTTTTTAGTCATTGGTTGTTCTCCGTATTGATTTAGAAATTAAATTTCAGGAATTTATAAACTATTTTTCGATATTTTCATTGTTATGATTTGATTTTGACTTGTAGTTGCCAACTTTATAGAAAATGTTCTTCCTAGATTTCCAACTCTCACAGCTTTATCTAAGCTAAATCGATATTTGTGCGGAATATCTTTCTGGCCTGGGTTTAAAGATTGATTGAGTAATTAAAATTTAATTATTTAAAAAATGAAATTTCGCGATTTGTTTAAGATTATGACTTGAGTTCCCAATTTTAATCTAGCCAAAAAATATCTTCCGACTTATGCTCAACCTGGCCGAAACAGTCTGTCAGCTGCTGGCTTAGTGAAATTGTAGCCGCATTCCTTCGACTTTCTCAGACTTTAGTTTATGGACTCGGAAGATCCTTGAATTGAAAGGAAGTTAATGAAGCGCATAAATGCGGCTCTGCTCTGTTTCAGAGTCGATAAGTTTTAAATGCCTTTGGCTCTCGCGTATAAGCGTAATTATTGAACAGCCGGCAGCAACAATAAGGCGAACAACAACAACAATTCAAACATCTCTAGACATTTTCTATTGTTACCATTTTCATTTGCGGCCTTTTATTTAGAAATGAGATACCCAATGGGTATATGCCTGGCTCAGAGCAACGATCCGATTATCATCTAACTGTGTACATAGTTTGCTTCTATTCGTTTCTGTGTGTGTGTGTCTGTTTGTGTGTGTGTTGACATTCCTTTTTTTGTGACATTTTCTACGAAAACTCAATACAAACATATCGTCGTAGTCCCTAGATGATGCCTAACACTCCCATTCAATGACAAGCCTTAAATTTACGACAATAGTCGAACAGGTAAAAGAGCGAGAGCTAACAGACAATCGGGGTACTATGGGGATGGGGTAGGGGTCAGGGTCGCGGGGTCGGGGGTCGGGGCTCACTTATAGCCCTTCAACGATACGCAGATGACTATCGCAACTGGACGACGACGAAGTCGGCACAGATGACTCATCAAATTAGCGTCTCCGGGCGCGGGCGATAAGCAGCGACCCGAAGGATTAGCGTTTGAGAAATTACCGAGTGCCATCAATGGACTCGAAACGAGTATTGAGAAAACAGAGAGAAAGAGAAAGATTGAGATTGTAAAAGAAAAGTGCTCATATCATTTTACAAACACTGGGCATGCCACTCGAGAATTGACACTGACTGGGCAAAGTCTACGTTTTTATGGCCCTCGGCTGGGAAAATTGTATGGATTTTCCTGGGACCACCCTCGTAAACACGTGATTGTCAAGCGGTTATTAATTGCTGCCATTTGTTATTAGTTAATTGGGTGTAGGTTGTCGCCCAGCAGTGCATGTCAGAATAATCAATGCCACTAACTAGGGGTGCTAAACGATTATTGTCAAAGGGTTTGGAACTATCGATATCATCGAAATGTGCGAATAAAACAGTAAGTTTCTTATGTAAATGCTGAAACTATCACTATAGATGTGATCGAGTGGAGACACAAACGATTATTATGCTTGTTGTGTAAGACAGGACTAAGTTAAATTTTCGTAAAAAAAATCGATAAATTTTCATTTAGAGAAATTAAAGATATTGAAATGTCACTTAAATCTAAAGTACAAACCGTTAATAAATTAGCAACCGCGTAGAAATCGGTCAGGTTATGACAAAGTTATGAAAGCTATTGAGGCTTTCTCACAATCGATATTATCGAATTATTTTGTTTATAAAAGTTATCGATAAGTTTATTTAACAACATCAATATTATAGTGTCTATCGTTGGTATATATATTATTGTTCTATTGAGCTACTATCGCGGTTTTTATATATCGAAACTATCGAAACACCAATTGCTTTGTAATTTCCTCTATCACTATCGATATACTGTCGAGTCATGTCACTATCGATAGTTTTCCAGCGCTACCACGAACAGTGGCAAAGTGAAATCCTCCACGGTGCGTTTCACCATCGTGTTTTTACAGTTAGTCGCGCAATTATTCGTTCAATTTACACAGGAAGCTTTTGTCGCTGATGAACGCGGTCCGGGCGATAATCCGACAGCAAAATATGCGAACGTTAATTACGCTTTTGAGAACGTTTTACCCAAAGACAGGGCAGGAGACATGAGAAGAGACATGGGAGACTGGGAGATCGGGGTCCACATTGTTGGTCAGTTTAGCTCCTTGGCCATCGAAGATGCCTTGCAAATGCAGCGAGGAGCATCGCTTGATGCCTGACGGCAGATAATGTTGATCGCATGAATGATGGAATCGAACGCGACTGCCACAACATGCGCCTGCCATACGGGTTTTGATCGATTAGAGAGCTGTCTTCCCCGATCCAATCCCAATCCCAGTCTCAGTCTCAGTCTCAAGCCCACTTGATTGAAAGCTTGCAAATTGTTTGAGAAAATGATGCACTTACGCATCTCACAGTTGATGTCTGCCCGATGTGTCATTGGATCCCCGCTTAATGTCGCCTCGTAAATGTTTAGAATTGACTCTTTTTTTTTTTATTTAGTGGAGTTTTGTTTCATGGCCGCCCAAGTGCATTTGGTTTTAAGTTCGGGTTCAATCCACCAGCCCTCACACTGCGCAGCAAACCATTTATCTTGACCCTAAGTGCTGCATGTGGCGTTACTTTCGTTTCTGATTAATTTGGGCTAATTTGTTAAGTAATAAAAGGCAAAAAGGGTTGCCAGCTGCCCAAAACGAAGTTGTAAAAATAATATAAAAACAGTTTGAAACAAATTCCCGTGATCTTCATTGGGCCGCAGCGATTTATTAACACTTAACATGGTACCACTGCAGCCAACGACTCATTCTCATTGCGTAGGAGCCCCAAAGTAGGGCGCCAAATTGTGCACGTTGCAGCCTGCGGGTTGCCTGGTTGCCCGATTGCTTGGTTGCCTGGTTGCCCGGTTGCCCGGTTGCCCAGTTTCCCGGCTGCCCCGGCCCATTAATACGGGTTTAGTATTTCGATTATTGACTTCCCATCCTGCCAGGCAACAGCAGCAGCGGGTGGTGGCATTGTCGAAATCAATGCTGCTGCTGGTTATTGGTGGTTATCGGTGGTTACTGGTGGTTCCTGCTTATTGGTGGTTGCTTCAATGAAAAACCTCGTTTAATTGACTGCCCAAGCAGCCTAAAGTACAAAGCTGAACACGTTTGGAAAGCGTTAATGTTCTCTTAAATGGAATCATCGATTTCAAAACAAAATAAATACATTTCATAAAATTCTTTCTTATAGTAACCCTAATAATAAGTAAAAAGCTCAGTGATCTTTGGTTTTAACAGGGTAAAATGTAAATGTTATACTTTGTAAGGCTCTTATGTACACAAAAGAATATCATCGATGTTAATGGAAATAAAGACAATTTTATTCTAATTCCAGCATAGTGTTCCCTGGTCACAATATTTTTAATAAAAATAAATAATACAATAGTAGTATTTATAGTAAATTGAACAAATAAAACTCCCTGTGATATTTCATTTATTTCGTATAAGGTAATTTTAAAAATTACTTCATGAGGTTAACATTTTGTGAAATTTTCAAAACTTGTAGAAATTAATACATTTAACTTATATGAAATATTATCCACAAACTTAACATAAGTGAAATATTACCCAAAAACTTAACATCATTAGCTTAATCGATACAATAATTATACCTTTTTTACATCTTTGATAACTAAGATTGATCTTTAAGCTAAATAAATATGTTTTTGACTTTAGACCAGTTGTTAAAGCTATCTTTTGTTGTTTATTCATAATTCAGCAAGTTCACGGTCTAAAACAGTAGTCAAATTTCTAAATAAATACGATTAACACAATACCTACACAAGCTGGCAAGGTTTACTTATAGACGGACCCACAAACCAAATAGATCTCAACTACACCTGACGATGCCTTCATAACAAGCCTTCAGTTAGAGCCAGAGACTCACTCCATACACCAGTTAAAGATCATGTCTAATGCCAGCACCACATTTGCGTCAATTAATTTATTAATAAAACACGATAAAAGCGTCGAGACTGTTAGTCGAGGCTGCGAGTTGGGGCCGGGAGCTGGGGCTGGGAGCTGGGGGCCACCTGTTCTCATCTGTTTCTGCTTGAGTCTGGGTCTGGGTCTGGGTTCGTGTCCATGTCCATGTCTTTGGCTGCCTAATTCACATGTCACGTTCACCGGCTGGCTGCGGTTTTCGGTTGCGGCTAAGATTGCGATAAACTGCGAAACATGGTTACAAGCCGGAGCTCAGTGGTGTGGAGTGGAGAGGTGAGGTGAGAGGCAGCAGAGGAGTGCAACAAAGACGAGTAGCTGCGTTCTGAATGATCGGTAGACAGTTGGAGCAGTAGAATATGAGAGTTGGGCCGTTTTACACTCATAAAATTAAATCAACAACAATTTTATAATTTGGCGCATTAAATCAACTGTGGGCAGCGCCCATAGCCATACCCCCATAGCCATATCCCGTACCAGTCGTTGTTGCTGTTGTTCCAGGCTGTTGTTAACTCTGGCTAGGCTACTGTCTACCAACTTCCAACTGCCAACTACCTTTTACCGTCTAAAGCCAAAACGGGCCACGTAGCACACAATCAGGCGCGTGCAATCTTAATGGATAAATTATTGAGGCAAGCAACCTGGCGTCGTCGTCTCTTTGGCATCCGTATCCACACTCGGAAAAAATGTGGTTCAAAAATGACAAGAGACCCATTCAAGACTATTCAAAATATCAGGGTTAAGTATTAGGATAATCTGGAATTTATATTCCTGTGTATAGATGATACTTTCAATATTCATTATCTATATTTATCAGTGAACTCTCAATTCCTCAATCCTCCATAATTTAACCTAGTGTTGCCCTAGCTTATACACAGCTCATTGCATTAAAGTTGCCCCCTTCACAGTCTCCTACACAATATATCCAAAAATTAACTAAAATCAGGCAAATATGTTGGACTTAAGGCTTTTAAATGGTACTGAACGGTTTCAAAAGTAACAATTATTAAATATTCCTTGGCGTTGATTCCCAGGGTCTCTCCATAGGCGTATAAGTATGTAGTTCATTATCCTTGACATAGTCAGTATAAACTATGCATAAAATAGAATCTACAAGCAAGGATGTGAAACTTCACTTCTTGTATTTCGTTCAAACTTCTTAAACATCGTTTGTATTTTATGAACCGATGTACTTAGTTTAAAGAAGACTATTCTTAAACTCATATCCCTATTTCTGAACACCTTTCGAAACTCTCTTATTTTTCTCAGTGCACAGATTCAGTGCCCGAGCAGGTTGCAGCAGTTGCAGGTCTCAGATCTCAGTTCTCAGCTCTTAACGCTCAGTTCTCAGCTCTCCGGTCTCCGGTCTTCGGTCTTTGGTCGCGGATCTTAGTCGGAACCTAACAACAATTGGCGGTGTGTGCGCTCGTTATGTCATAATCGCATTACTTAACGGGCTGCGTAATATAATAATCATTTATTAATTTGTTAGCGGGCCACGCCAGCTGAAAGCAGGTGCCAGTTGGCCAAGTACGTGCCACAAATCAGAAGACCAAGCGAGCCTACAACAAAGGCAACCATAAACAAAGACAGAGCTCCATTTAATTCTCTCGGTTTTCTCAATTATATAATGGCAGTCGTGTTTTGAGTCGTTTTGCCTCGTCAGTGTTCCACTTCCGATGATTATGATCAAGAACTCAATTATAACAAATTCGATTTGTGGCACAACAATTATTATAGCTCAATCATCGTTTCGGCAAATGTCGTGAAATCAGAAATCGCTTAGACACGATTAAATATTAATGGATTCTCTTTGCTTTAGTATCATTAGTGGCACTAAATGGGCCTAGTTAAGGTTAGTTAAGCCAATGTCAATAACACGAAACTGATTTATTTCAATTAGAGAGCCCAACTAAAACTCTTCAACTAAGTGCTTTGCGATGAGAATCAAGGCCTTACACGCAATATCCATCGCCTTTTAACATACATACACATATTTGTTATACCCTATAGACGAGCTGAGTTGGCAATGACTAGCTTGAGACATTGACAGAGCCCTAGGAGAGCTGTAAAACTATTTATATACACAACTTCTTATATATTCCAAGATTCAAACTCATATTGCCTTGCTTACATCAATCGATTTTTATATTTGTAAAATTTAAGATCTAAATATATGGAAATTTATCGATAGTATCAATCAATGACTTAGACTCGACATTATTAGCCCTGAATTATGTCAACTTTAGTTGCAATCAATAGCTGCAGCTTCGACTGCATTCCTGACACCTTAGCTGTCAATTGTCGGACCCTGGCCGCGCCCTATAATTAACACCCGCCCCCGTACTATCCTCAAGTTAACTCGCCTCACATGCTGGCCAAGTCACTGGCTTGTTGGCCAGCACGCCCTCAACTTTTGTTTGCCATTGGTAACCTCTAATTTGGCGGCAACGTATTTTTATTGCCAACTCCAAACTCCAACTCCAACTTCAACTTCAACTCAAGATCCAGAGAGAAGGCGCAAAAACACAAACACGCGCCTCAGTTAATGACACACATAAGAACGGTTTCTGTTTCTGCATCTGCATCTGGTTTGCGAATTGTGAATTGGTATATTTGGATTGGGATTCGTGTTGCTTACCTTGTGATTTGGCTGCCGATTTCTTTGGCACGTGTTTTTATTGCCGGACTTGGGGCCATGCCGAAAATTGGCATTTCCATTTCCATTTCACTTAAATGAGGCGTTTCAAATGAGCTGCGGCTTTTGCTCCAAAATGAATTGCCTGTTTAGCACTAATGAGTGGGCATTTAAATGCCATACCCATTACTCTAATTAGCTGCACGCCATTTGAGCTCACAGTTACCAGACTGACTGTCCGACTCAGCTGACTCGGCTGACTTTCAATTGGAATGTGGGCTATAAAAATGTTATGCTTGCCAGTCCAATAAACACTTTGCACTGATGAGCTGGCTGCTGTGCATCTTGCTGAGTCAGCACCTACGTCAAGTGTTGTGCATAAAATATGTTTTAAATTCCAACCAAAGACTGCTTCTTGGCTTAAGTGTAACTGCATAAAAAGATACTCAATCAAAGATGCAGAAAATCGATCTTAAATTGAACACCAGAAATGCTTCTAGTCTTAGCTATTGCTGGTAACAGGTATTATGAATCAAAGCTGTGGAAATCTTGAGGTTAGCTATTAGTGTGCCAAAACTATCAATAGTGGACCAATCGATATTGTTACTTATTGTTATAAAATGACATTGAATCCAGGATATCTTGAAACAGTTTGGTTAGGAACTATTGGTAGTCGTTATTGATAGTGACTAGCTCATCAATACAATCGATTGTGTCATCGATAATTTTGTTGTGAGCTGCTTTTTAATCGAATGCCCAGCTCAGCTCAATTTCTCTTTGATCCATGTACCTACTTCAGGAGCAGCCATCATCCACATACCTGAACTTTGCATCAATATTTGCTTTCGGCGCTAGAATTAAAGCTGATGTTGCAGCCGCTTAATTAATTGCCTCAACTTATTTGACAGCGCTGAGCTGAGGCAACTATAAATAATGAGAGCTTTCTATAAATCATTCGCGAGCTGCCACTGCAGGACATGGATATGGATGCGGCTCTGGTTGTGGATGTGAACGTAGCTATGGACATGGACATGGACATGGGCCGGGGTGCACTCATACACGTGTCTTTGCATGCGTTTGATAAGCGTTCCAATGGCCAATGGCAAGGAAAATAGCTTAATATGCGCCAACAGCTGCTGTGGTTACTGCGATAACCAGGCTCAGCTCAGACCTGGCCCGGCTTGGCCAGACAGACGCCAGAGCTGCGATGCGGTTTCAGTATGTATATTTATAGTCAAAAGCGCCAAAGGCCGAAAAACTTGTACGCAAAAATAAATATCCATATGGCTGGGCACGCACGCGCCCTAGACGAGGAGCTACACTGTAAGAAAAGAAGCTTCAGCTCCCACACTAGCAACTACCATAACATTTGTCAAAAAATAATCAATTTCTAAGCGGAATGTCTTTTTGACCATGTTTTGTGTTCTAAATTGACATGGGATTTTAATTTTATTCGTATTAAAATAAAAATTTTATTGAAACAGTATCGAAAAGTGACAAGGGGGGACCCTTACATATTTTCAAAAAAATTAAATTTTAAAATAGAATAAAATAAAATTAGAAATTTCGCATATAATCCATAGCTTGTTCTGAGGAAGTTCACAGTTTGTCCCAAATTCATGCTAAAAATTCAAAATATTTCCACCTTCAAAGTTTTAATTATTACAGTAGTTCTACCTCCAACTCGTTAAATCTTTAGCAATTCCCAAACGGAATGTCTTTTTGATCATTTCAATCTTATTTCGTATTGCACAACAAATTTATGAAATATTTTAAAAAGCACATTTTCAAAAAGTTAAAGTTTTGAAATATTTTAAATTTTTTCGATTGCGAACTCTATTTCTAAGCTTGTTCTGAGAAAGTTAATTTTTCTGCCAAAAAGTCATATACAAATTGAAAATCCTCCCAATTTTTTCCCTCTGTGTACTATACGTAATTACAAAATAGTGAAGTGAACTCAGCTGAAGAAAACTGAAGCTGAACCTGAACCAGAGAGCGCTGCGATATTGGAAAATCGCTTAACAAGCCAATAGCCTGAGTTATGACTGAGCTGCCGTCTTGGCCATTGCCAAGTTGTTGTAGTTGTTGTTGTTGTCGTTGTAGTTGTCGTTGTCGTTGTTGTCTTTGCAGAGCGGCAGCAATTTGTTCTTGTTGTCGACTTTGCATGTCGCTGACTGCCAGACTGCCAGCCAGACTGCCAGCCAGCCAGCCAGCCTGAATGCCAGCCTGACTGCCAGCCCGGCTCGCCGGCTGTCTGTCAGTTTGCTTGTTTTGCATGCCAGCCAGTACGAGTACATATTTCTTCCCGGAAACTGAGCAGAGCCATAGACGGCGGCTGCTTTGGCATCCGCTGATTAGAGCAACGCTTGCACTCCATGTTCCGCCATGTTAAATAGCTGACAAAAACAATGTAAGGCTCGGAGTGACCACCCTCTCTGGTACCCGGTCCTAACTGGCCAGATAGTACATAATCTCCTAATGCTCAGGCCACAGATTTAGCAATTAGTAATTTAGATAATGGTCTGCTTTGACTGTATAATTTAGTTAAGCAGCTTATGAAAGGCGCCAGTGAACTGAACGAAGTAGTATTGATTAGAAATTGGAATGCATTTGAAATTGTGGGCCCAGATTATCATGGTGGTAAATAAAAGTAAAAGTATCTTAAACTCTGCTTCCTTATGTAAGTCTATATTTGAGTCTTGTAAAAAGCTGGCTTTTCTCTTTTTCTATCTCTAATTAATCTTACTTATTTGAAAACTTAAGCCTTCAGGCTTGCTCCCATATTATCCAAGCTCCCAAACGAAATTGTTAGCCGAAAACCAATTCAATAATCGAAAATAGAAAACTAATTGAGTTCTTCTGTTGTATAATATTCCCCTCTCTTTTCTAGTTTCATCTTGAAACAGGACCTCTTTGAGTACTAGCTATTAATCAATCATTATGTGCAAATTTGTTTGCTTTGACATATTTGGTATAATAAATTCTACAAATATTACAAACGATACACAATCTGGCACAAATTTCAGTGCGCTTTGATTGACAGTTCAATGGGGGAGGGGGCGGGCGGCGCTGCAAATTGAAAATTTCAAATGGCAACTGGCACATTAATCATACGCAGCGTGGTGCAGATTTTAAACATGTGTACATGTTGCTGGAAAACGGATACTAGAAATACATGTACATATAAAAACTCTCGACATAATCGCAACAACAGGTGGCAGCCACGGAGTCATTTGTGTCGATTTCGTCAGCAGGTTGACTATGAATGTGAATGTGAATGTGAGTTTTGAATGTTAATATGTCTGTGAATATGAATGGTGTCGCCAAAAAATACAAAATAGATAAACAACCTGGCGGCATTTGATTCGTAAATGACATTCACTTTTATTTTTTATATATTCGCGCTGCGCGACAAAAATGTAATCAAAATGTATGCAATTATGACATTTGCAATGTTTGGCAGACCTTGAAGCAACACCCTCGTTGCCAATGATGAATAGGCGCAAAATGTGAATAATTTTGTGGGCCTAATGAAGCAGTTTGCCTTTGCTTGATTTAAAATTGATTAAAAGCGTTAAGAGCTGACATTTCTGCTTATCTCTGAATGCCTAATTTGAATATTGTACAATTTTTAAGAATTTTACAAACATTTATGTCACTGTTTAACTGAGAACCACATTTTTACACTCTGTCAGGTAATTGGTTGTGGTTTCAGCACAACTTTCAGGCCCAGTTTTAGACTGAAACGCCTCTCATTTTTCCAGATCGCACAGATAAAACAAGGGATCCGCCGTGGAGGCAACCACAACGGTGGCATATTTCTGTGGCACACCTTTCAACCTTTCAATCTTTCAACCTGGCTGCTTTTGTGATTTCCTACTTTTACAGCAACGCAATCACAGTGAATGGCTACAATTTTGAATTTCATTAAGAAAAATGCGAGTTTGGTGACAAACTGCGAACACTTCTGCGGTTTGTCTGTGCTCCAAAGACTTACTGTGGTTTCTGTGGTGCAAAACTTCCGTTTAGCAGTTGCTGTGTGGTTTCGCAGCTTTTGAACGAAGCCGCAAATATGAAAAAACGATTAACTTTTTCTTTTTTATTTCCAGGGAAACTTCAGACGTGAAGAAATTAATTAAACAGACAATAAATAAATAGTTAGTTTTTGAACGCATTAAGTTAGTTGAAATTACAGAAAATGAAACAATTTATTGTGTTAGAATTTAATGAATAATAATACAATGAACACTACTTAATAAGTATTTATGGTATATTTTTATTTTTATATTTCTAGCTTAATCGCCGGGCTTGTACATAAAATAAAATATGCGTAAACATAAATAAAATAATAAATAATAAAAGTATTGTTTTCTTGTCAGTCTTGGATTAAGCTGCTGAGTCTGAAAAATACCGAATCTTATTTAAATATTTTATATATTTAATTTATTGCGTGTTCCTATATTCATTGTCTAAACTACATACAAAGAATTATTAAAGCTACAGCGTAGGGTTGAAGCTAATTTTATTTACAATTATTTATAGCTTAAGCATATTATTTATGTTACTTATAATGAATTCTTTCATTACTTACTTCATACTTAATTATTTGTTATAGAAGTTTAGATACTACGCCTATGGTTATTGCTGCAGCTTAACTGCATTGTTGTTGCTGTTGTTCAGCTTTGACAGCTCGTTGACAGTTGTATCTAAGTGCAGGCCAAGTCAAAGCTAAGACATAAGCCGGCTACTGGAAATTACGCTACAATTAATTGAGCCACATTACAAGCGGAGCTGAGCTGAGCAGAGGGGTGACCTGAGACCAAGCCCAAGCCCAATCCCAATCCAACTTTCAATCCCAATCCGAAGTCTCAGCTGTCACACCTTCGTCTTCAGAGGGGGCAGAGAGTGAAGCTTAGCTGCGACAATATCGAAATCAGAATTGAAATCATCGTGAAGCGCTTTCCGGTGATTCATTGGGTCTTGGATTTCATCTGTGTGTCAATTCCTGTGGGACTTAAGTGTGATTGTGCCTCGATTTCAATTTCGATTTACAATTTTCGACTTGCGGCAGCTTCATTAATTTGCTTCAATGATTCTGCATTAGCGCTGGCTTAGGGGCAGGGCAAACAGAAACAGTAACAGAAACACCAAAAACAAAAACAAACACACAGACAGCTTATATTTTTTTAAGGGATTAACGCGACGAAACTTCCAACGAATTCGATTTGAATCAATTAAACGCCCCCATTGCCAGTTCCAAGTGTCACAAAAGCGGTTTGAAATGCGAGTTTTCTGTTTGCTGTTTGCCTGTTAATTTGTTTTTAGAGCCAAACATGCAAAGTGCATCCCAGAAGACCAGCAGTACTCCAACTATCAATAGTTTAAATGGTACCAAAATTACTAACAGCATTTACTTAGACTCTCCAGGCATATAAACAATCGAACTATAAATACGTTGTTATTCAATAACACATTTTGTGTAGCAAAAAGCTTAAACAACTAGACAAAACTCAACTGATTTCTCTTTGGCGTTACATACTAAGAATCTTATTAAAAATCACTTGATATATAGTACATCTTTCCTTGAACTCATTAGCTTATTAACTTAAGGGATTCAGGAAGAGGTACAACCTTTAAACTATCGATAGTTTTCAACGATACATATCATATGAGCCGAACAGTGCACAGATTGTTTGACTCCATCAGCCAAAAGAAATTTTAACATTACTTTTTTGGCTATTATATCTTAATAATTGTGTATATGGTTATGTGAAAACTATCTCTGTATTTTTGGCTTCGTCAATATATATTTGAATTTATATTATAAAGGGAATTTTAAAAACTATGACATTATTACATCGATTTTCTCAACCTTCTACTAAATAGAGTTATCCAATCTGTGCACTGAATAGCTCACATATCACAAGAACTCATTAACTGTATTGTAATGTTAATTAATTACAATTGCTCTCTTTAGAGACCATATTAAAGATAGTTGGATTATTTTTAAGAAACAAGCTACACTCTTCGATAGTCTCCAAAAAATAAACCATCGATAATACACTCTATCGATATTCCTTGGCCATACATATCACGAAGAACAACTTTTAAGGAAGGTTTTTCATAGGAAGCCCATAAACCTATTATTAGAGATGTCAAACTATCGATATTCCATCGATACTTTTCATATTTAAAACAATATCAATACGCATTTATACTCTCTAAGCGCATAAACCTTCGAAACTGCGGATGGTGCCATTGATAGTTTGACACCTTTGGAGGCCAGGCTAGGAACTGGAACGGGAACTAGAACTGGAACTGTAACTCAAATGTCGTTGTCTCTGAAACTTGTTTAGCTGGGAGTCAAGCTGCTGTCAAGGCTGCGACACGGCGACACGTACCATGTGGCTTGCTCCAAAAAAGTTCCTTAACCCGCACGGATCGCAGTTCTAAAATCACTAGATCGCTTAATAAGCAGCCTAGCTGTCTGCTGGTTGGCCCGTTCTGCAGGTCCCTCTATAGGCGCTGTGTGCAGCTCCTTTGACTTGGCACCGGCATTGGCTTCGGCTACAGCTTTGGCACCGGCACCGGCCAAGTCAACGGCAAGAGCATAAAAATCTACACCGTTTTAAGCATAAATCGCCGCTGGGCATGCGCCGATATGCGTTCAACTCACTGAACTTGCCACGACTCGGTGCTCGACTCCCTCTGCAAGATGTGGCTGCTGTGGAGGATGCTGTGGATACTGTGGATGCTTCTGCTGTGGTTGCTGCTCCACCTACTTCAACTCCGACATCGGCTGTTACAGTTTTCGCTTTGCCCGCCGACTGGCAAACATATATATTATTTAAATTTTTAAACGATTGATCGTCCTCCGCCCTGTGCATGCTTCCTGCCTCCTGTGGCTGCTTCTCAGTCTCCCTCTCCTGCTCCTCCTCATTCTCCCTCTCCTCTTACTCTCTCTCTGGGCATCTCTCGTGATAGTTTGAGTTATTTAGTTGGCTGCTTTATTGCTGAGGCAACTGCAGGCTGGGGCGTGTTTAAAACTGCGCCAGAGACTCCAAACTCCAACTCCAAGCTCGACTTTAACTCCAAGTTTTGCAGTGCGTTCCCTTGGTTCTTATAACAAAATGATTATGTTTTGCATATTGAGTGAAATTTGCATAAATGAGAAAGCGCAAAATACATTGGGCTAAGCCTAAGAAAACAACACTCACCTTGGATTTAAAGTATAACAAAAACATTCTCAAATCGCTAAAGAAACACATTATCATAATATGTATTTGATTGCGCTAACTGCACAAATAATGGGTTCACTCGGCTACGATTGGCCATTAAAGTGGGCGGATTTGGTTAGAAGACTCTACAGATTGAATAATATTGCCTTGCCAGAACGAAAGTGAATAAACGAAGCCTTCAAGCTAACAGGAAATACGCAAGAAAGCCAGCTGGAATCGCTTATAGAGAATACATAAATAATTTTAAACGGTATCTTTGGTTGCTACTTTGTTCACTTGTTCTTTAAAGATGCTTACATATTTCACATATTTCTGTTAGCAGATTTTAAACTACTTCTAAAATGCTGGCCAAAACTGCCTATAAGACTGCTTATAAAACTACCTTCCCATAGTTGATGCACTGCCTATTCTTAAGTACATTTTATTCCCTTAAGCAATACAAAAAGATTGATCTATTTTCTTAAATAATTAAATACCTTAATTAGGTATATATTATATTTTATTAAAATAAAATTCAATTACACAATATACAATATGCAAATATTAAATATTTAATATATTTCTACAGAATATAAGAAGAATATAAAAGTAAAATCTAACTATTTAGTTAAAATAATCTTGAATTCTCATTTTGGAGTAATTTTTATTTCAAATTTCGTTATCGAAGATCTCTTGGGATAATTTTCATTGCACATTTAAAGGCTTCAACTATTTTATCCAAATACTTAAACGTTTTCCTGATTTCAAAACAGCTATTATATACAAATGTAATTTTATGTTCTTTTAAATTTAATGCAATCAACATTTCAATCTATTTATAACTACTTTAAAGGCTTTTAAAAATGTTCCATAAATGTTTGGATTAAATTAGATTTTTTGATTAAGGCAGCACTGCTTTGCCTTTGTAAATAAATAAATAAACTCGAGGCGAAGGCCTAGTTGTTAGTACTCGTTATGAATTTATTAAGTTTAGTATTGTATATTAAATTTAATTTTTAAAATAAAATAAACAAACTTGTTTCGAATGCTTTAATTGGAATTGAAAGTAAACACATTTCTGAATATTTATAAAATAAAGATCTTGACAATAGCAGGTATTATCGGTAGTAGCCGAGTTTCACCAAAAATTCAATTTAGTTCCTTACTTTTAAGTCACATTAAGTTCTGTAAACTCCAAGAGCTAAGAACTGAAATTTGGCCTCCAAGCTGACCTTTAGCTAGTTATTCTTTCGACAATTATTCAGATGTCTTGAGTTCTATAGAAGTCTCAGTTTAGTTTCATTGTCAGCGAGTGCTCTAAATTGTTGGGATTTTCGAAAAAGTTGCATTTGTAATTTGTTGCATGTGTCAATTTCAATACGTTGATGTTTTTTTTTGGTATATTTTCTTAGCTTTTATTTACCCACGCTCATTTAACGCTTAGAATAACAATCATTAACATAAGAACAGAGTCACTTCCTTGGAACGTTAACGTTTTGGATGCCCCGCCCCAGACAGAGTGTTAGCCCCCGAGCCCCTGAACCCGCTGAACCTCTGAACCCCTTTATTCTTCGAGCAACGATGCGCGCTAAAGAAATTAAAATTGAAAATTCCTTTATTTCAATATTTTGACAGTGACTTGGCAGCGCCTCGTTAAGAAAAAACAAAATAAACTCGAAAGAAACTCAAGAATGGGTAACCAAAACCAAACCAAACCAAACGAAACATTTTTCAGTTGTCTTTGTGACCAGTTTGTGTCTTTCACTGGGTGTCCCTCAGTTGGTGTGTGTTGTGTGTGTGTGTGTGTATGTGTGTGTGTCTGAACAGAACTCTTTGGGGCTGTGGCTGTGCCCAACTTCTGTGAAATGGCCACAAAATGTGCCAAGTGCTTGTTGACTTGGCCTGAACTTGTTACAATTTCCATCTATTCCCGCTTTCTACGCCTCGTTTGCTGTCGTTGTTATTGTTGTTGTTCTGTTGTTGTTGTATTCGCTTTCATTTCGATACAAATTAATGAGCCAAGAATGTGTTGAACAGTGTTAATAGGCGCCTTGCGACAAATGCCCCATAAATTAAGCATTGCCATGCAAATTTGAAATAAAAGCCACTTGAGCCGCAGATAAGTGCACTTAGCTTACGTATAAACTAATATTAATTATGCACTGATTAGCCCAACATTCCATAAGACAAATAAGCCCACAGCAGCCCGATAGCTCAGTATTTGCCATAAACATTTGGCGTAAATCACTTGAATGCTCAAAGCCACCAATTGAATTTACGAGCCCCGGCATCGAACTAAGAGAGCAACTTCGAGTACCTGGCATTCTGAAATGACACCGAAGACGAGACACTCTTCTAGATTGAATTGCATAGCTCTGACTTAAATGATAAATGTATTCTAGAAACTATAACAATTACTTAGGAATCTACGTAATTGCAGCTGTGTTAACCGCAATTACCCATTGGTAATTATATTTGCTTTACTTATGTGTTTAATTATCATTCTCATTTGTCATTCTAGTTCAGCATTATTTTCCAATAATGGTGATAACTCATACTAATTTAATTGATTAAATAATTGTATTTATATCACAAACAGCTCTATACAATTATTTAAGTAATTAGAATTACTGATGGCACATTTACTGGAGTAATTTGTTTTCTTAGCCTCAATTTAGTAATTATTAGTTGTAATTACTTACCACTCATCAATCAAACTAATTTAAATTCTTAATCAAATTTGAATTACTGACGTAGCGAATTTAACTCTTCAATTACCATTGCTCAAATCATAATAATAAGTAATTGCTTTATGTGTATTGAAGGAATTGCAACTTCTACAGTAATTGCTTCATATTTGTTGAAGTAATTGCAATTCATACAATAGCTATTCAAATCAAAAATTTAATTTAATTTCCAAAAGCCTTAAACAAGTAATTGATAGCTTAAGAAATTTTTTCTTTTCAGCCTAAAGTACTTGGATAATTACTTTCGTTAATCAAAATAAATTGAGGCTATTACTGAAGGTGGTAAATAAACTATATATTACTATAAGTAAATTTTTAAACTTGGTTTCTTAATAGGCAATAAATTTTACAAGATTTTTAGATACTTTACAAAACATTTCATAATTAATTAAGTTGTTATAAAAACTTAATTAAGATTTGGCGATGTGGCAATTTTACTGCGACCTATAAGATCTATTGTAGCCCCTAATAATTTAATTACTTATTGCACATATTCTCAAGTAATTTCTCTTTTCGTATTATTTGCACTTGTCCTTATTAAATTAATTTGGATTTATTGCATCTAAATTATTCAATAACCATAACCAAAGTACTTTTGACAATTATTAGTTAACATTGACTTTAATTTTATTTAATTTTAATTTTTGTTTTATTTTTTTCAATTTTGTATATTTTTATTTATTTAGATAATGCTAACTTAAAGTTAAGATTATGAGTGAACGAGTTATCCGTGGCTGCCAGGTTGGTTATCCCTAATATAAATTATTATTACATTGATTATAATACATTATAAACATTATATGCTATTTACATTACTTATTTAAATGCTGGGCGTTGTTTTCTATTTTGTACCTATTTATATTGAATTTTGATATTGCTAAGTTGAATTGCATAGGTTTGATTTTGTAAGAAACTCAACGAAATATTGTATATATTTTTTTTAAACATTTTTGTCAAAGTTTTGATTATAGTTGACTTGCTCGAATTATCTTAAGTCAATCAGTTATTAAGCTTGTGGGATATTGAGTCGAGTTAGCTTTAAATCTGCTTGTAAATTTTCTTGTTTAACTAAATGCCTCAGCTGTTGTTGTTGTTGCTGTTGCTGTTGTTGTTGTGGCTGATGCCGTGTAAGGCCGAGTCCAAGTGCTCGTTGGCAGACCGCATTCATTCAATTGCATTTGACAGGCGTTTGCCATAAAAATTATGCCAACAACACACAACGGCAATTGGAACTGCAACAACAAGAGCAGCAATTGCAACTGCAACTGCAACTAGTAAATGTCTAAGCCAATTTACATGCACTGAGCGGACATTGGCTCAAAGTTATGACAACTTATCGCTTGGCATTTGCCTTGGCCATTTCTCAAGCAGACGCTCGTAGGCGTTGAGCGGCGACATTTCGCTTTCATTTGCAATTAAAATCCATAATCTATAAGCTTGTAGAATTGTAAAAATGGTTTTTATAAATGTAAGTTGGTTATAAATAGCTTTTAGAAATGTGGCGCCATTTGCTGCTGGGGCCTTTGTATGGTGATTGCCATGGGTATTGCGGGGAAGCGCTGCACGACTGCACGAGTTTGGTTTCAGTTTCCCAGCCAGTCGAAATTTGTCAAACGACAAAACGCAAAAGTAGATTTCAGGGGAATTTGTCAAAAGCGGATGCAAGTGAAATTGATACGAGCGCCTTTGTTATGGCCATAAAATGAGAGGAAGGTGTGAAAAGGTCGTCGTGCCGCTTTGAACGCCATCGCTGGTTACTATGCACTAGAGCTGGACAAGTATCGATGCCACACAATCGATAGTATCGATTGTTATATGCTTGTTATCACCAACGGTAGTTTTGTGTGATATATCGATAATATTATGTTTGTAAGGGAAGTAAAAGCCATCACAAAACTTAGTTGTTACTTAATTATTTGGGAAAATTATTTAGAAATAATATATTCACTGTTTTTAGTTTAATATTTCATACGGCAAAACGTGATTCGTTAACAAAAGTATTGAATTCAACTAATATTATATGGAAATATCTTGTTTCTAGGCAAATATCTTAAAGTTAATATGGTTTTAGGTACTATTTTCTATGAAAATATTAACAACAAATTTAAGAATTAATTTTAGGGTTTGTTATATTTTGTATTTCCGCTTTCTTTATTAAACCGAAGCTTAGTTTTAAAATCACGAAATGTTTGGCATCTATATCGAATTTTTCATACCATTCCCATCTCTAATTGAAAGTTTCTCCTATCACTAGCGAAACTATCAATCTTTTGCCATCTCAACTATGCACGAATATGCAGTCCAAGTCATAGCAAACCAAAAAAAAACTGAAAAGCTTCAAACTCGTAAGATAAAACTCAATACTCCGATCCAGTGAAGCGGTTTTTGCATTCCCAGCAAATCAACTGCAGGCAGTGAGTGGCAAATGGGAACTGAAGTTGCCGCTGGTGTTCATCTAATCTGTTTGGTGTTAAGTCCAAAGGAGCATATGTAATTCGATTGTTTACATGCGAATGAATTCTGAAAGCAAAATTTTTATATTTTGCAAAATGACAGGCAAAAGCGGGCTGAAAACGAAATCGAGTTGCAGAGCGCCGAACGCTGAGCTCTGAGCTCTGAGTTCTGATTTCTGAGTTCTGAGCAGCGCCAGCGAATTAAATATATCAAAACGAAGTCAAACTGGCATCTCTCAGATTGGTGGAGCTCATTGGAGCGCAGGTTACGCCTTGACACTGGAGAATGCTTGGCCATCGCCTGGGCGCAGCAGGAGCTGCAATTTATTGGTTCAGCTTGGCGATGCTGCGGATTGGGGGTGTCTCCTCTTGGCAGCGCCGACCTGTCTCCCGCACTGTCAGTCTATCATTTTATTAAATGCCTGACGCTCCCCGCTCTCTGCTCTTTCTCTCTGCTGCCCGCTTCACGCTCCACACGCTCGTTTGTCAGTCTCATTGTTGGTTCTCAGACTGCAATTCCTCGTCTTCGGGCTCGTCTTGGTCTGGGGCTGCTCTTCGTATTTAGCTTGAATTGTGTCGCGAGGCAGGCCAAGGCGAAGGCGTCGTCCTTTCGCGCCTGAGAGATGCGTTTCACTCATATCCGGTTAAATATTCACACCTTAGCCGTGCCCCAACAACAACGCCAGAGCTGAGAGCTCAAGCCCAAACCAAAGACGACGAGTTTGCTAAATTGCAGTTGCCGCTGCCGCTGCCGTTGCCGCTGCCATTACCTTGATAAGTGTTTGTTGTTGTTGTTGTTTCTGCTGCTGCTGCTGGTGCGGTATTAAATTTCAAACCGCACAGCCTGCCAATTGGCGGCCAAGGGAGGCATGCCGGGGCAAGCGGGCGCACTGTCGGTGCGGGCTGGCGTAAGTAATGCCCAGAAATCTTGCGGATTTGTGGCGTAAAATTATGAAAATTATGTCTGACACATCCTGCTGTCTGCTTAAGGTCTTTGTTTATCCTGGCAGCGCGGCAAAAGGGAAGCGCCTCCAACACTCCAAACGCGACAGCAACAACAACAACCACAACAACAACAACCAATCTTATTTGCATAAGTTTTTTTGCTTGCGTCGTTTTGCTGCGACAAAGTTCGTTGCTTAAGTCTTTCGTTTTGTTTGCCCTGCCCTGTGTTGTCGTGGCTTGGCTTTGTGGCCAAAGGAAACGCCCGCACAGCCCGACAAAATGAAAGTGAAATTGCTTATGACAGTCGTTTAAAAACTCATTATTTTACTTGCGGTTAGTTTTTGGCTCTTTCGTAATGCAATTGGCAGGCAGAGCTTGATTTTGTCGTTTTTCCCTTAATATGCATTTTATTAGTTGGGCTGTAAATTTAATAGTCACTAATATTTAGCCTTGGGTTGTATTATATCTCATGTATACTGGAATAAAGCACTTAAAATGAAAATAAATACTTTTTTTGGTATCTCACATATTTTCACAAATATCAAATATTCCCCAATAACAACTAAATTTAATTATTTTTGGAATTTCTTTTAACTCTGTTTAATTCATAAAATGTCAGCTTTTGCTTTTGATTAAACTTTCATCTTCAGCATATATAGTTTTCATATATATTTTATTTACTCTGCTTAATTCATAAAATGTCAGCTTTTGATTAACATCAACTTTTGCTCAAACTTTCAACTTCAGCATATTATTTTTCATATCTATTCAATCATTTTATATGAACGTAGCTCAATTTCATAACATGACTTCATCATAATATCCACACCCTCGCCTGGAATTTGACCTGCTTGTCCGGCTACCTTAATGACTGGGTCACTTGGACAGCTCATCCTGCCGAGACTGTTGTGATATTAATCTCAAACTAAGCTGTCAGAACATGCAGCAATCATTTAATCAATCGCATATCGATGGACATGGAGTTACACTCAGCGGTGTTCTGCTTAGTCACATCAGCCAATCCCAATCCCAATCCGAATCCCAATCCTGGCAGCTGCCTCTCTCCCTGCCCCACCCGCTGCACAGTGCAGCCAACGGCAATCGATGGCCTGCTGGGTCAGCGCCTAATTGAGTCATAGCCGAGTGGAGTCTGAGGAAACGACAAACACGAATTAACCACAATAAAACTGTGTATCGCATTCGCATTAGCCAGCCAGGTATTAGGTGCCAGGTGGAGCGGGGCGGCGTCAGGGTCTGGCTGTGGCTCGGGGGTTCTAGCCTTGAGCTGGTCACAGATGCGCCGCTGATTTTGGGCTGGCCAAAAAGCGCAACGAAATGAAATGCCAAACCGAAAAACAAAAGCAATAAAAACAAAACTAAAACGAAATTAAATCAGCAAAACAGCACAAATAAAATCCATTAGGTGTAGGTACCACGAACAGCGCGACAGCCACAACCAGAGAGGGGGCAGAGCAGGGAGAAAGACAAGCACAGCGACAACGACAACTGCGATGTCGTGAGAGCTGCCCGGTTGACTGTCGGACTGTCGACAGTCGGACTGTCGGACAGTCGGACTGCTCGACTGTCTGTCCCGGCTAGCCTCATCATGGTCTGGGAATCTGCTGTGGCTCGTTTGGTGTTTGGCGAGAAGATTTGTCATTGTTAGACGGGTTCTTAATTTCTCGAATGCGCGCGGTTATTCAAACGAAGCGGCCATCAGATCGGCGCAGGGCTTATGTTTTGGCACCCACAATGCCAAGCCAATGCCGGATTTCAGTTTCGGGTTGGGTAGTGTGTGCACTCAGAAAAATATCGCTCTAAGATGATAGAAATGACTTCTAAATGGTTAACATTCATTAAGAAAAGTATTTACTGTTTATCTAAAATCAAAAGTATCTACTTCTTATCTAAAATCATTGTTATTTCTTAAATACAAGCAAGAAATCGCTTTATGATCTTTTTTGTCAATTTATTTAGTTTAATTATAATACGATTTTAAGTTAATAAAAACTGTCTTAGCTTACTAATAGTCTTTCTTTTTTTGGGCATCAATAAGTAATTATATTTATGGTTGTATATGTGTTTGCTATAATGAAAGGTTAGCAAATCATCCTTAACCCTTAGCCTGCTGGCTGAATAGAATAGAGGACTCCGCAACAGAAGACTAAAGCGAGTCTACCCAAGTGACCTCCCCAGTAGAAGAATCCTCTAATAATGTACATACCATATTTCTTTATGATTTTTATTTATTTATTAATTTATTTCATTTTTTTGTTTTCTATCCCACAGTTATGTTAGGTTAGTCTTTAGTTAACATCTATCAACTCCAGAAATATATAGATCCTATGGTAAGATCGCAAGGTGCCAATAATAAACACCACAAATATATTAAAAAATTTAATAAAAATAAATAAAAAATATGAAAATATATATCTTAATATATATAAAACTACTGTCATTGAACTCCTCCTACAAATAGTATATATGTATATATGTTTCGAATCCATTTAGGTCTCTTACATTTGTGCTTAACTATCTAACTATTTATGTTATATATAGTTTACTTACGGGCTTAGCCTTTAACGGAAAAGAGACTATTATCGGACATGTGCTGATTTCTACTTTCTTTTTGTCTTTTTATGAATAGAGTCTTTTATATATAAACCTTAAGAAAATAGTGGTGGTGCTGCTTTTTGGAACTTGGTATTTTTCTGAGTGTGTGTGGGTGTTGCTGATTCCTGGAATAATGCAAACCAGTTTGGCAGCGTCTCCATTCATAATTGCCAAAGCTGGCGAAATGTTTGCACACGGATCTCATTTATGGCTGCAATGACAGCAATGGGCATCAAACAGGCCGCCGGCCCGGGACCACCCACTGGCCAGATCAACAGCAGCAGCAGCAGCAACATTGAGTGCAACAGCAGCAGCAGCAATCGGCATCAAAAGTGTTGCAATGAGGCATTTACAATAGCAAACGAGTTAATTACCACGACGGCGGCTCAACACATGCCTCGACCTTATAGAGCCACTGCAACTGCAACTGACTCTGACTCTGAGTCTGCCACTGCCACTGCCTCAGCCTCAGCCTCAGCCAGAGTCTCCAGTCAGCAGAGTCTCTCCACCTGTCCGACTGGCCAACTGTCTGGCTGTCCAATGCCGGCAAGTTGGACTGCAAGTTGGGCCCAATCTGCTGCATTGATCGAGCAAACGATCTGCGATTGCGTTTGGCTTTCGCAGGTTGAGTCTTGTTTTTGCGCCTGCGCGTGTTCAAATTGTCCAAAGCGTAACAATTTAATATCGATGCGACTGGCAGCCAGGGCAGCATCTGCATAGCTGCTCCAGCTCCTGCTCCAACTACAGCTCCAACTCCAGATCCAACTCCAACTCCAGCTACAGCTCCGTCTGCCAACGGTGGCAACATGTGCCTGCGCCTGCGCCTGCGCCTGCAACAGCGTCTGTGGCAGCCTCTGCGCTTAGTTGCTGCCTTTTCGTTCTTATAATACTCTAGCAGAGGATACTCTCAATTCATCATGAAACAGGCCTTGTCGCACACAAAATATAGATGTATATATTCATTAACAACCAATTCGATTGAGCAATATCCGCCTGTCAGTTTCTACACAATCAAGTCTCTCTCTCTTTAATCTTAGTCTTCATCAAACTAGGAATAGATGAGATTTGCTGCAGGCAGCATATATATGAGAATCGTCCTGGAATTCGGAACAGCTCTGAATAAATTGTTTGGCTGTCATTAGAACAATAGAATGACAAATTATTTTTAGCTTGAACAATAATGATTTTGCATTTACTGTACAAGCCCGGCGATCAAGCTAGACACCGCACCACTTATAACAGTACTGAAATGTTGATTAAGATATTAATAATATAGAAAAAATATATAAAAATATAAAGTTTGTGCCACTTTTTATTTTTTCAAAATATCTCAACCAAGCCCAGCGCTTTTAAGTTTGATTATTTAATATTTTACTTTCATAGATATTTAATTCATTTTATCAAATCTGATTGTAGCTGTAATCAGAGTAATAGGATGAAAACTGAGTTGTTGTATGAACAACCTTTTTATTTTTACAGATAATTCAATCAAACTTATCAATTGTGATTCTAATTACACTTTATATAGTCTTGCATAATTTAATATTAATCAGATTGCCATATCATATATGAACGTTTGCTCGAGAATTGAGTGTTTGTATAAACAACTTTGCGAGCTTAATTACAAAATTTAATAACTATCAGATCCCTATATCATTTATGAACGATCCCTTACGAATTGAGTGTTTGTATAAACAACTTAATTTGATTTTCTTTTAGAGCATCTCCGCAAGGGTACTAAATCTTCGGCGCCTCGAAGCTAGCATTTCTCTGTTGTTTTTTTTTATGCATGTTTTACGTTTCGCATTTTATTTAATTGATTTTTTTGCACCGCACTCGCTGGGGCCATTAATTCATTTATTTATTTAGCGCTGTGCTGCCAACGACATCGAGCACAGGGAGGGAGTTGACGATGGGCATGAATTAATCGTGGTTAACACCATTCCTGGCAGATTCCAGCACTGGCAATAGAAAGGCTACGATTCGGATTGGGATTCGAATTGGGATTTGGATTCGCACCATTTGGAGCGGAAGCACTTGGCTTATTTAAGCAATAGGCATAAGAATAAGAATGCCTGGATCTGTGGCCTATCTGGTATGCATGCGTCATTATCGCGCATCGCATCATTAATAAAGCCATACAAATAAAAGTAAAACACAAACTGGCTAAGAAAACGCAACGTTAAAATGAAACCGACAAAAATATGTATGGCTCCTTTTACAAAATGTTTATATGCAGGCAACTGGGCCGGGGATGAGGATGGGAATGGGAATGGGTACGGGAATTGGGACTGAGACTTGGCACTGCGACTGGGACTGCGACTGGGACTTGGACTGTGACTGGGTTTTGGGTTCGGCTAAAACGTTTTCAAGGTCAGCGCTTGTGTCGCCGACGCCGTACGGACGTGATAAATGAAGTGTCTCCGCGCGAAATAGCCACAAATCAAAGGTAGGCCAGGACCAGGTAACATATTGTTCTTGTTGTTGTTGTTGTTGTTGTTATTATTATTGTCGCTGTGAAGTTCAAGTTCGCCTCGCCCGCAAAATATTGAATATCAGCTAAAAGCATTTCACAATAAGCGAGAAAACATGCATTCTGAGTGGTAAAATGCTGAAAACAACTTGCCTTATGAATCATTAAAAAATTTACGTTTCGGCTCTTAAGTAAATAAAACCAGACTTAATTTTTCTTAAGATTAAGTGTTCTTGTAAATATAACGTTTAATTAAACTTGTTCACAAAATAAAAAAATAATAAAAAAAAAATTTAATTTAAAAAAATAAGTAAAAAAAGTTGTATTCATATCATCAAAATTGAATTAAATTTTTAACAATTGCAGCGCGCTGTTATCAAAATCTGCAAACTGTAGTTAAATGCAACATCGATTTATATAAATAAATAATAATAAATAAATAGGTAATAAACCAGTTGAGATCTGAAGATTCATATCAATCTGATAAAAATAGCGAGAAAAGAAATAACTTTTCGATTATAATAACAAGAGCTGGGAAAAGATCAATGTTAACATTCATTTTATGGATTTTGGTCAACAATTGATATTATTTGTAAATAATTATTTCAAATTTTAAGTTATGTATTCTACATATTTTGTGCATTCCGATATAATTAATAAATCGATATTTACTTGAACAATTTATTTATTATATCGAAATGAGAATTGTTTCATTTGCAAAGAATTATATATAATTATATTATATTATGTATTATTATTTATTATACTTCATAATTTGTGCAATCCGATATAATAAACGATATTATCGATATATTTAGCTGGAAAAAGATTAATGTTTATATCGATTCTTATCGATTTTTGACAAAAATTGATTTCATTTGTAAATAATTATTTCACATTTTAGTTGTTTATGCTACATAATTTGTGCAATTAGTTATTATAAATATATCGATATTTACTTGCAAATATTGAGCACAATTCGAAATTTTCTTATCGATTTTTGACAAAAATTGATTTCATTTGTAAATAATCAATTCACATTTTAGTAGTTTATGCTACATATTTTGTGCAATCAGTTATTGTAAATATATCGATATTTGCGTGCAAATATTGAGCACATATCGATATTTTTGCCAGCTCTAATTTGAGCGGTACACAGATCTTATGCATGTTATCATTTACAGCATCTTATACACTCTGTGATTCCTGAAGGTGATACATATGCATGATATGATGTTACAATCCAGTTGATGTTGTTTCTCGATTTCAGACTCTTTCCCATTCATACACTTACATTGTCCTTTGCTATTCACTAATTAGTTATCTTCAAGGCAATACGGCCCCTCTCTGCTCCGCTGCTCTGCCCTGTTCTTTGCTCAGTGAAGCAGTCTGTTCAGGCATACAACAATAACAACAAACATATATATGATATAACAAACAAGGTTTAAAAAACAGAAACGCGCTCCAAAAAATTCCGACTTAAGTGCTTTTAATTATCCAAAAGAATTCAGTGGTATTCTGAGTTTGGTATCCTTGTTTGTCATCATCGTCATACTTGGGGCTGCGTCTTAAAATTACAGGCGCGTTTGTATGGCGGCAGCGATCTGACTTTTTTTATTTTTTTATTTTAAGTTTTTGTTCTGTATCTCATACTTACTGTTGTTGCTCCTTTTGCTAGTGGGCCCTTTGTCAGGACTGCTTCAAAGTTTTAACGCATCATATGCAGGTTTCCCTTCCATCGCCATCCATAAAAGGTGTGCAGGCAAACGCAGCGATCTCTTTTATAGCGTTCTATAGCATATTATATATGGTTGACATATGCCAAGTGCATATATGTATGCCCCAGCAGCAGGAAAAGCATATTCATAATGCACAGAAAGCGAAAGTGTTGAGCACATTAACTGATATTAAGCTTCACAAAAGTCTGTGAATCTTCCGAGCTTTGTTGCAGATTAGTTTCTGAAGTTAGAAATCTCTGAAGTTACTAAAAGTAAGGTTCACAGATTGCTTTCTCGGTCATCTTTTAAAGCAAAATTTTGGGAAAACAAACTTACTTAGAGTATTAATATTACTTTCATTATGATTATGTGCAACTTGCTTAAGCTGCCACGATACTAGGTAACAGAAATACATTTAATAAGTTTATACAAAAATTTTACTTAAAAGCAAATTATTATGATTGTGTACTACGATCTACTATATCTCTTTCCAAGCCTCAGTCTACGTTATAGACTCTAGTTACCAATAAGTTTGCCAAGCATGTTCTATTTCCATCTCATATATTCTAATGTCGAATGTTATATCAAATGTGTTTTAAATGTACCTATAATTTAATTGCAAATCAAATTTTAAAGTATCCGCTATTTAAATAAAATGAATATGGGAATAAAGAATGCCATATTTTGAATATTTTTATATATTTTATTTAAAAACTAATCATATACTTAAAACTATATGATAAGTGTTCAGCTGGATAACATTTTAGTAGTTACTGAAATCTAGGGTTATTAATTTAATTAGTATTTATTTAGATTGTTGTTAAATTGTTGTATTTACATACATATATGTTTTGTTTGCTTAAATATCGTTGTATATCAGACACTTTTTAGAATCTTACATATGTTTTCTTCATAAGGGTTAGCAAGTATATTTGTATTTGAGATAGATGCGTTGATATGATGAGTGTACTAAAATCTACAATCGAAGAAATGGACAAGTCGAAGTTGCCTTTCCGTCTGTCCTTTTACATATTAAACCCCTACAAATTTCACATTTTAATCAACCAATATTTCAAGTTTCCTTTCTTGTTGCGACATCAAACCAGCTAAATATCAATAATTCCATAATTATTATATTATTTTATTACTTGCTATGAACATTTCCACGCTTTCGCTATCTTTTGACATTGAAAGAACTCTTATAAGAGCTATTTCTTGACTTGGTTTCCAACATTATGCCAAGCCCCTTATCACTTGGCTATGCAATGCCACAAATATTATAGTGCTAATTATAATTATTTGACTGCTGAGTTTGGAGTTGGCAATAATTGGACATGAAATACTTCCTGAATATGCGTGTTAGTTAGCGCATATTACAAGAGCTTCGCTTGGCAGTAGCAATGCGCCGGCTGCGACATCAGCTGGCGGCATCAGTTGTGGCTTAGGGGCCGACGGCAAACGCACTGTGTGCTTCCTGGAAACTTATCGCACACACACACAGACACACATACAGAACACAGCCGTTAGAAATATACTGATGCATCAATGAGGCATCATTCGCTGTGGCAGCCACCAAGAGCGGGCTGCTTATCGGCCTATGATATTCGGCTGGAGCTTTCTCAGGAGAAATGCCAGTGGTGCAGTGGTGCAGGAGATGGCGGTGCCTTACGGGCAGACGGTGTATCAGAGCTGTTGCCAAGATCAAGTTGATTGAAGGGCCTTTCAAAATAGAATACAAATACAGAATTCAAGGCTCTGGTTGTGGCTCTGTCTCTTTGCGCTGTTTGCCTTGGCATTGTAGGAAGTAAACTGCAGCGCAGTGCAAACAACATGGAAGGGACATGCAATAAAAATATTGTTATAATGCAGAGGTTGGTTGCGGAGGCCAGCCTCAAAATGGTAAAAATGGTAAAATGATAAAATGGTATCCTGGCAACGGCTTAAGACTATGGACCCAGGCACTTCATTGGCCGCAGTGCCAAGGAGTGCGACTGCGAGTATTGTGGCAAGTGGCAAGTGGCAGTGCTCGACGACGCCAACGAAGCAGCGGCAGCGGCAGTTGTGCCAAGTCAGCGTGATGCGCGCAAAGTGACGAGTTTTTAATGAATTTGTTTAACTCAGGTCAGGCCTGGCAGCCAGAAAGACAGCCTGCAGTCGGCGTCGTCGGCGGCGTCGGCGTCGGCGTCAGCGTTGGACTCGTGGAGTCTTGAAGAGCCAGCTAAAGCAGCAGCAAGTGCCCCATGCCCGTGCCCTGCTCAAGTGCAGCCTGGCTAGGATGTTATGGATGTGTTATACTCATATGTGGCTGTGTGGACTTGTGGATTTGTGGATGCAAACGCTGACGGGCCGTGACGACGACAAGGAGTGTGGAGTGCAGTTCAGTTCCTGCCTCTTCAGCCGCTGTCGCTATTGCTGTTGCTGTTTCGTCCAGCTCTCGTCATCAACAGCGACGCCAGCGTCTAGCATGAGTGGTCTGGAATCTAGCAATGCAAACAATGGCTGTTTCACTTGAGCCTAACCACGTCAAACTCCAACTGCAAGACCAACTCCCAGCTTCAGCATCAGCTTCAGCTCCAGTTCCAGTTCCAGTTTCGCTTGAGGAGCAGTCACTTTGTGTGTCCTTCGCCGTTCACTTTCGCTGACCACGCGGCGACGCGTTCGCCGATACATTTATTTGTATTTCGTTTATTTTTCTTTTTTTGTTTTTTGGTTTTTTGCTTTATTTTTCATCTGTTTGCTCCTCTTGTGTTCAACAAAATGTTCCAAATTGTTGCGCACTGCAAACATTTCAAGAATTTGCGCTTAACAAACTTCGAAAAAATGCTTTTTCTTAAGTTCATGTCTGTCTGTGTGTGAGTGTGTGTGTGTGTGTGTGTGTGTGTGTGTGCTGGGTTTTTATTTCTCTGTTTGCTTTTGCTGCACTGAAATTTATACGCGGTCCAAGACTTTGGCAATAATTAAAACGAAGCGCAACGAAAAAAAAAACTGTTCCCACAAAACAAAAGACTTAGGCAACGAACTTGCGACCAGCAGCACAGTTATACAAGTTATCGTTATAACTATGGAACCCCAAAAGCCAAACATCATTTGTCAAACGCTGAGCAACTGTTAACTGGCCATCTTACCAGATATATATTTGTTTAATTCGATTAACTTTGGGCCAGGGCCCAAACGCTGCCTGCCTGCCTGCCTGCTGCCTGCCTTGGCTTAACTATAACAAGTTTGGTTCGGCCACCAGGTTGCTTTCCCACCATATTGGCAAGTGAGGCTTTAAATGGCTGCGATAAGCCTATGAAGACGCAGTGCCAACTCTCAAAGTCGCAAAACGCGAACAAGCAGGTTACAATTTATCATCAAAGTTGGCAGACATTCATTTTACACAGATCTCAAAACGAGCCCAAAAGCCACCCGGTTGATTTCATGCCTCGCAACGAGCTACAAAAATTAATGTTAATTAATTTGACTTAAACTGACGATTTCAACAGCCACATTACTGCGGGGCATATGGCAAAAAAATACAAAAATACAAAAACCCAAGAAAAGACTGAAAACAAAAAGATATAAATATCAAAACGAACCAAAACAAAATCAAATCAAATCAAATTGAGTTTGTGTTTGTTGCCTTTTGGGTTCACAATTTCAGACTAATTTTGTAGTTAGCTGATGTCGTTCGATTTAGATACAGATTTAGATCGATTGATAGTAAAATGCCATAGCATACCATAACAACAAGCCCCAATAGCGACTTTAAAGTGGCCCAACGGACAGCTGACACTTTTGAGTTGATTTTATTTAATTTTATGTTTATTTATTGCAAATTATTTGGTTTTTGTTTGATCTTTCTCTAGTTATCTATGCATGGCCATTTTATTTGATTTGATATTTGCTTTTTTTTATATGTATATTATTTATTTGCATATTAATGTGCAGGAACTGAGAAACTGTGTTAAGTTTTCGATAACAGTAAAAGAGTTGCTCATATATTATGTTTATGCTTGTCATTCGATACTGAGCAACTTTTAATTGTTAGTGCAAATTCAATTAGAAAAGTCGTGAGTGCCAGTCTGAGTTCCCAGTCGGAGAGTTCCCGTCTGAGTTTTACACACACACACACACACACAGTCGGTAGTAGCCTGTGCAAAAGAATGCGCCAACTTTTGTGTGCCTCGTTGTTGTTGTTGTTATCGTTGTCGTCTTCGTTGCCCGCCAGCCTTCCTGCCTGCTCCTGAGTCTGTCTCAGTCTCTGTCTCTGTCTCTGGATCTGAGTCGGAGCAGCGACTCATTCCGTTTCCAACGCACATTCGCGCTCTGTCCTCGAGTAAAAATTCTCTAAACATGCTGTCAAGTTATGTCTACATTCCTTGATCATATTTTTTCCAACTTTTTTTTTTGCCCGTGCTGCCATTGCAGCTCGCTCCCGCTCCCGACAGTGGCTGCCAAGAGCACCACCAACACCACCACCACCATAAGCACCATCGGCACCACCAGATACTAGTTTCTTAATGTGGCGCAGCAAATGTGCCGCGCTGAGCATAAAAATCAACAACACGAACGCTTCAAGAGCTTCAAATGGGCATTAAAATGTCCCCTGTCTGTGTGGCTACTCTCAGCTGAGCGCATTCTCCAGCGCTCTCTTTGGATCTAGCTCTTTCTGACAGACTCATTGAGTGAAACGAGTCGAGTGATTCTAATACCGCTTGCTCTTAAGAGCTGCTCTTAACATAATGTGGAGCATGATATTATTATAATACCATCTTAAATAAAAGCTATTTTAAATAAAGAAATGTTAATAATTGTTCAAAAATTTACATAATAAGGCTATATTATTTTATAGAGTGTTAAATAGCTTTTGATTGTTTTAAGATTCGCAGCTTAGGCGATAAAAAACATTCAACATACATATATGTTTAGACCTTTCGATGCTTTTCCGTCGGCCTAACCATAGGAATCTTATTACTTACATATGTACTTCAAACACGTGTGCTCAGTTACATGCATAACATATATAGCTATCTATATATATTATTGACCCATTTGGCCATCAAAGGTCTGGCACAATTTGTGCCTAGTCATATCAGATTTTTGTTTGTTTTTTAATCTGCTGATGTAGTAATTATTATAATAATTATAAGTAAAATTTAAATAGAAAGTAAATTAAACCTATTACAAATACGATATTGAACAATTATAAATGTGTTTATCTATGGTAAACGACTGGAAAATACCCTATACTCAGTTTTATGCGAACAATGATCGAAAGCTTACTATACACTAATTTGAGTTCAATATATAAGTACCTTCCATAGCCTGTAATATTTGATCTTTAAGATCAATGCTCTTATATACAAGGTTATTTATAACAACTTGACTGTACGACCTTATATACCCTTTGTTTACTTTACGGTTTTACAAACATTATAATAGGTTTTTTATGCATGGGTTGAACCATATTTAGATTTGCTTGTTTCAGTTATTGTTGTTAAAATCAATAGCATCATTATTTGACCTATCTTGGCTATCATCTATCAAATTATATATTAATGTTTATGTCATGCCTATATAAAATAGCTGCAACTATTTAGTCTGCTTTTGAAATACCTGAAGTTCAGTTGTGTAGTACATTAATCATGGAACGTATGAGTTTCATCTTTTGGATTCTATTCACATGGTTTCTAGCTATAAGCCATGCCCAGAAGGTGTGTTATTATATATACTATAATGCAGTCTACTCTTTTAAATTTCCTCTTTGTTTGTTAAGAAAATCATCTTTACAAATATTCAGTGCACTGATATGAGCAATAAAATATCTAAAATCGAGTGTTTTCTTGAGAACATCAACTCGTTTACGGTTGAAGTAACTACAAGCAACACTGAGATCACACATTTGGTGGGCATGTCGGAACTAAATCTCTCCATCTATGGCCGAAAAAATGTGATGCGACTCAATGGATTGAACCTGGATATTTGCAAGCTTATGGGTTCCAGCTCTCGTCCTTCCTTGTTGACCTTGCTCTACAAGGGCATACAACAGACGGACAACAATTTGCCCAAAAAGTGCCCCTTTAAGTTGGTAAGTCAATCGATTAGGGAATAATTTTGAAAAACTATCGATAGTCGTGCCTTGTAATCGGAAACATTGATTCCTCAGTTAAGTATATATCAAATGAATTTATATTTTCAACAATGTAGATGAATATATATACCTATTCCTACCTGAACGTTAACAAAAAACGATTACAAATTATCGATTATTCCTATAATCACAACCCGGAAATCGATACTATCGATATTTTAGAATAATATCAGTTTGAGGCGTCATAATATTGAAAGACACATATAATAATAAGTTAGGTAGTTCCTTACAATACTATATAATTTCTACTATATATTTTAAACAATTTATCAACAATTTAAACAATTTTGAATCATATCTAACTAAATTAGGAACATGTTATAAATAAATAAATAAATAAATCGAAATAAATTTGTCATTCAAGATCAGCTAACAATACAAATAAAATATATCGACTCTGACAAACCCAATCCATGATTATCGTCAAGGCACACACTATCGATACTATCGAAAGTGCTATCGATAGTTTTGCGATGCTATCAGGCAGGTGCTATAACTATCGATCAATTGCAGAACTACACCTACACATTGAAGCACTTCAAGTTCGATGCGAACTACTTGCCTGGCTACATACCGGAGTACAATTTCACATACACTGGGCGTTTCTTTGCGAACAATGTGAACAGCTTTGAGGTGCGGGCCCAAGGAGCTTTTTGTAACATCAAGAGTGATTGCAGTGGCGCAGGATCTGGCCTAAAAGGAGCCAACAAGACGGCGACATGAATGTGCATGTTGCCTAAGTGAATTTCTTCAGCATGAAATACAAAATAAATGTGGCTAAATGCTGAAAGAGAGCGCACGAGTTTCACTCAAAAACCGGCAACATATTTGAGTTTCAGTTGAAGAGAGAGCCTGATCGAGAGCGAAAAAGTGAGAGAGTGCGAGAGAGTGTGTGTATGTGTGTGTGTGTTTGAGTCCGGTCTGGGGCGAGCTGGTCCGGTCTTGGCCGGGTCTTTAACTAAGCCTGGCAGCGGCTCTCCAGCCGACAGTCTGCCATCGAAACTCGAACGAAGCGGTACGCAAGCGCGCACGTTTTGCATCTGTAAGATACAAAATCCAACTGCTGTCGAATTACAAAGAAAAGTGCACAAAAGTTGACAAATTCTGTGGCAAAAACATGTGAATCGATTCGGTTGAAACTTAAGACACGCTCTAAACAGTTATTTCTATATAACTTAATGCACTTATGAAAGACAAGGCAAACGCGCAGACGGCGAACGGCAAAAATACAAAAAATAACAAAACAAAAAAAAAAGGAACAAAAAATATAAAAAAGCATAAAAATTCCTCAGATCGTTCGGTGTGCGGCGAACAACGTGAATGTTGTGGACGGTCAAGCGAACAAAAAACCTTTAAAAAATAAAATAAAAATAAGAAAAATAAAAATAAAATCAAGCAAAGGTGCGAGACAAGAAATTAAATTGATAAACCTAAAAGCAAAAGCAACAGCAACAACAACAGCAACAACAACATCGAAACCCTTGACCGTGCCTAGTCTTAAAGCCTTGGCAGGACTTGGAGCCCATTGACTTGGAGCTTGGAGCTTGGAGCTGGAGCTGGACTTGGACTTGTCGCGCTGCTGTGGCAATTATCAAGCGCACTGCATCAGGCTGGGAATGCCAGGCGTGTGTTGTCTTGGTGTGTGTGCCGCGTGTGCGTGTGTGTGTGCAAGCCTGGCTATATGTGTCTGTGTGTGTGTGTGTGTGGTAAATAGCTCAAAGCCACGAAATTGCTTTTATCGGCGCGCCAAAATCGCCAATTGCTAAAATTGAAAAAAGAAAGAAGAAGCCTATATATATATATATATATATAGTAGAAGAGAGAAAAACTGTTAAAAGCTGACCAGAGCAAGAGTCTCAAGGGCCAGGCTAGGAAAAAACATCGCGCATCGCGTGGAGGCCGCGATAAACGCCAAAAACAGCGAGGAAATTGCTAAAATATTACCCGAAAGGCATATTCGCTATGTACATACATGTGCAACAACAACAAACAACTACGAACAACAACAACAGTAACAACAAAAACAATAGCCAAAGCGACGGTACAGCAAAATGTATAATAAAAAATTACAACAAGTGATCGTGCAGAAAATAGATCGATAAACCGACCAAAAAAAAGAGGAATAAATAATATAAAAAAAAATAGGAGAAAAAACAGCGACAACAACAACAAAAAAAGCGCTTAGAACGAGCAAAAATAAATAAAGCGGCGTTGGGCACGTTTTTTTTTCGTTGCTGTTTCAATTTCAATTGTGGAAATCGAAGAAAAATCGAGCAAACGTTATAAGCGAACCGGTCAGAGAGACGCTCGCCGATAGAACCTAGCCCAGGCAGGGACGGAAGGCAGGAAGGCAGGAAGGAAGGACAACGCCAACTGGCAAGCCCGCTAAGCCGCTAAGCCAGGCCAAGACCCAGGCCCGATAAAGCCCTGGATCAGGCGCAATATTTATTAAACAAAGCCAGAAATTAATTTCACGACTTTCGACGAAGACGACGCTGCCACGGCAACAGCAGCGCCCCTCCCTCCACCCACAGCCGGCCGGCTTCTTTATGCGCAGCTTGAACTTGCAGTCAGCTTGAGCAACAGAGGCAGAGAGGAGTCGTAGAAAGAGAGGGTGGGCAGTTGTGAAGTTCGGTGACTGCAGCAGCAAAATGTACGACATCAAGCGCCTGGAAGCCGGACAACTACAACAGCAACAACAGCAACAACAACAGCAACAACAACAACCAATTGGCAACACTCTAAACGAACGTCTGAACGGCTCAGCGCCGTTGCAGCAGCTACAGCTCTCCTGCAGCGTTATAACGCCCACGCACTGCCCGGCGTTGTCAGCGACGCTGTCCAAGAGCAACTGCAGCAGCCGCAGCAGCAGCAGCAGCAATCCCATTGAAGCCACACACATGACACTGCTGACGCTGCGCCGACGCCGCGCGTTCCAGCGTCGCGCCTGCCTGCTCAGCATTTTGGCCGCCTTTGTGTTTGGCATGGCCCTGGGCGTGATTGTGCCCATGCTCGGCCTGCCGGATTACTTTGCCAGCAGCGGCAGCGATGAGTCCGTTGTTACCTCACTCAATCTCAGCGAGGAGCCGCCCAGTCCGCCGCTGCCCTACAGCGTCGCCTTCATACGCGATGAGGCGCCGCCGTCCGGCAATGTGGAGCTCAGCGCAGAGCAGGTCTTTCGCAATGCCTTCCATTTGGAGCAGGATAAGAACGCGCCGGACTCCATGATAGTCAAGAAACTGGACACCAACGATGGCAGCATCAAGGAGTTCCACGTGCAGCGCATTGCCAATGGCCGCTATCGCAAGGGACCCGAGCGTAGACTCTCCGCCAAGACAGCCCAGGCCGCGCAGCATAGCAAATCGCTGGCCAAGCCGCAGCTGCAGCCGCGAGCGGATCAGCTGCATGCCGCGGGCATCATTGACGGGGACATCTACTGGGGCGAGCTGGTGGAGCAGGCGCTGCCACAGGGCTTTGCCGCACAGGATCAGCACAGCTGGGAGAGCTATGTGGCCGGCCAGGGTCAGGTGCTGCGTCTGGAGCATGGCTGCGGACGCATGCAGAATCGCCTTGTGGTATTCGCCGATGGCACACGCGCCTGTGCACGCTATCGCCAGAACACGGACCAGATCCAGGGCGAGATATTCAGCTACTACCTGGGCCAGTTGCTCAACATTAGCAATCTGGCGCCCAGCGCGGCGACAGTCATTGACACAACGACGCCAAGCTGGTCGGCGGCGCTGGGCGACATCACGCAGGCGCAGTGGAAGGAGCACAGGCCGGTGGTGTTAACACGCTGGCTGGCGGATCTGGAGCCGGCTGGCATACCGCAGCCGTTTCAACCGCTGGAGCGGCACTTGAACAAGTACGACGTCTGGAACATAACGCAGCAATTGCAGCGGGAGGCGCAGACGGGTACAGAGACGGAGACGGGCGGTAGCATGATGTCGTCGTCGCGGGGATTACTCAAGCGGCTGGAGGCTGCCAGCGGGCAAACGGCCGCTCATCAATCACGCATGCTTGAGGAGACGCCAGCGGAGTTGTCCTCGACAGCGAAGGGCGCATCCTCATCCTCGTCCTCGTCCTCGTCGGCGCTGCTGCAGCGACTAATTGAATTGGCACAATGGTCCGATTTAATCGTCTTCGATTACCTGATCGCGAACCTCGATCGTGTCGTTAATAACTTGTACAACTTTCAATGGAATGCCGACATTATGGCTGCCCCTGCTCACAATCTGGCGCGCCAGAGCGAGACGCAGCTGCTCGTGTTCCTGGACAACGAATCGGGCCTGCTGCACGGCTATCGTCTGCTCAAGAAGTATGAGGCCTATCACAGCCTGCTGCTGGACAATCTGTGCATCTTTCGACGTCCCACCATCCAGGCGCTGCAGCGCTTGCGTGCCGAGGGCGCGGGTACAAAACTGCGGGAACTCTTTGAGCGCACAACCAGCTCCAATGTGCGTGATGTGCTGCCCTCGCTGCCGGATAAATCAATCAAGATTCTGGCGGAACGCATCGATCGCGTGCTGGCCCAGGTCCACAAGTGCGGCGACAGCAACAAGAGCAGCTAATGAAACGATAACGATAACAATCGTTATCGCCATCGGCATCGGCATCGCCATCGCTATCGATTGAAAATAGTTGTCGTCCTAACGACTCTGACTGATAAGCTGTAAATATCGTTAAACCTAACTGAAAACTAGATGTTCGCTTGTTAAACATGTATATCTAAACTATAACTAATGTCTAAGCTTAATCAAATGCCAAATGTTCACAACTGGGCCGCTCAATAGTCAATAGATCAACTAAACTTAACACAATATACACATACTTATATATACACATATATATATATATATACTTTTGGCCAAGTACGAGTATTAGCAGGTCTTTAAACGACATCAGATCATTATCTAAAGCGAGTATTAAGCGAGCAGTAAATAAAACAAATCGAAAGCTTAAGTCTAGAATTAGTAATTGTTTTTTTCTATGCTGTCTATTTGCTAAGTATTTTGTTAGTTTTGCGTTACTTTTTGTGATATTTTGTTTAAGCATTAGTGAAAAACTAATTTAAATATGTAAGTAGATGTCTTTTTGTATAATTTATGGGCCATTTTCCTTAAGCGAAACGAATAAAAACAAACAAAATCAAAACACACAAACTGCGACTGTTCAAAACCAAGTCAAACTTACAGATACATTCACATTTGCAGCTGCCGATACGGATACGGATACGAATACGAATACATACAGATACAATTGCAGATAGTTCTATGGATGCATATGAGCACGCCTGCGCCAGTGAGAACTTACATAGTCATGACAATAAATTGTCATTGATCTTTTTTGCAGGTGAAGCTGCACAGAGATGAGCAGCTGTGTCTCTGTCTGTGTTCTCCCAGTTCCCAGCTCCTCCTAGTGCTTGCTACTCGCTGCTTTTAACTACTCCCAGGGCTGTCTGTCTCTGTGCCGCATTTGTCAACTTGCCAGCAGCGCAGTAACTTGCCACAAAATGCAGCTCCTTTGGCAACCTGGTCTCTGCCTCTCGAGTGGCACTGTTGTCACGCAGACTCGAGACTCAAGTCGAGTCGACTCGAGACTCGCAACTCGGCCTCAGCCTCAGCCACAGACTCGGCCTCGGTTTGCTTTTCATAATATCTTCATAAGCATTTGAAGTGTCCCCCTGTCTAGCTGCGTGCGTCTCTCTGCCTCTCTGTCTCTGTGTGAGTTTTGAAATTCAAGTGCAGCGACGACGACGACGACGACGACGCTGAAGCCAGAAGAAAGATGAAGCTGAGCCGGAATGAGGCAAAGCGCAGTTCAAGATACTTTCACACACACAAGCCACACACGCACATACACACACACACATGAGCCCTGCCTCTGCACAGATATCGCTCTGGCCAGGCCCAGAGCCAGGTCCAGGTCCAGGCCCAGGCCATCTCTGGCGGCTGTCTGTGCGTCTGCTTTAAGATTTAAGATCGCTGCTCATTAAGTGCGTCCGCGTGTCTCAACGACAAGATGCTGAGAATGAGAATCTTTCGCCCTCTCACTCTCGCTCCACCTCTCCATATCTCTCCCTTTCTCTCTCGCTCTCTCTCTCAGGCCTTGGCTGGCTTTTCCAACAACTCTTCCTCGCCTCGCGCCTGGAGTTTTGCATCTGATTTCGTTGCGTATATTTTATTGGACACCAGAGTAGTTCACGTAAATAAAATGAAATGAAATAAGGCAAGAGACGGCGTCTGAAACGAGACTGAAATATGTGCAACAAAGTTGAGTTGCTCTATAGAAATTGTTGCCTCCACAGCTCGGTAACTTTCAACTTTGCGGTGCCACAAATCTCATAAGAAATTCGAAAGGCCTTAAACCGTATAGAGCACAAATGTTTAGATAACCCGTTTTTAGCTCTGTGTGTGTGTTGTGTGTGGAAGAGCTTAATAAAAATCGTTATGCTAGTTTAATAAATATATCAAATAACCTTAAGACGTGTTAGGGAACTTGTGACTTTAACACGTTCAGAACTTGCTACAAACTCTTTAATAATATCATTTTACATTTGGGCAACAGAATTTGTTGTGCTAGGGTCTTGAAGAGGCTCTCCTGCTGTAGCTCAAATCAATGAGTGTTCCTTCAGCTTCGGCTAAGTGGGGAAACCATAAAACAATATAATAAACTTACATAACATGCATAAATATTTTTTAAAGAAATTGTTTTATTCTTTAGTGGGGGAAAGCCCACCAGCTGTGCCATTGTTTAAACAAACACACACAAATTGTCCATTGAAGTCAAACTGCAAACACTTCACAAATATGGTACACAAAATTACCGTAACAAACAACAACAACAAAAACAAGATTACACATTTTATGAGCATTTTTTATGGGGTTATTAATAAAAGTTTATGGACATGTGCCATAAGGTTCAAACAAGAATAAAACATTGTTTGCGCCTAGCTAATAAACACGAGAGTGGTTCTATGAATAATTCAAGGGGTGGATCATAATAAAAATACCATAGATTGCAATTCAAATAAACGGAAATGAAATGTTCAAAATCATAAAAAATCATTAAGAAAATAGATGACAAAACTATCAACTAAAATATTCTTTTTATTTAAAAAACTGTTTACTTTTGTTAAGGGAATTTATTATTTGACTCCAGCACAAATTTAAGTTTAAGTAATTTAATTTCCCTATAAAACATTTTGGTTCTTTTATTGCCAACTTTTGCCTAGTTTATTGAAATTCCCAGAACCTATACTTATGAAACCGCCCTCGCTTGAGCACTAACATGAGTTATTTTCGGTTAGTTTACATTGATTTGGTAAGTCTTTAAGTTGGGAAATGAAGTTGCAAAGCAGTTGAAACGATTCCTTTGGCTGACAACGCGACTCAAGTGTCTGGATAGTTCGTTGTTGTTGCTGTTGTTGTTGGGGAAACGTCTGTGTGTGCACAATAATTTGCATACACACACACTTACACACACACACACACAACGTTTGCCTTTTGGCGAGCTGTGCATGCAATATTTTCTCGTGTTGTATGTTTACTCTTTTCGCTTTTATTTAATGTCCATGTTGCCTGTGCCAGGCTCTTGTGGCACTTGTTGTTGTTGTTGTTGGTGCTTTTGCTTGTTGCGTTTACAGCAAAATTCTAAACAAATTGCTTCCGCACCTGCAGCTAAGAAAATCAATGCAGAATACAAAATCCACAAGCAGCAGGCGAGGCACAGATCGAGACCCAGAGTCAGATCCAGACCCAGACCCAGACCTAGAGTCAGAGTCAGAGTCAGAGCCAGAGAACTACAGAAATATAGTTGATCTCTTTGTATGGGCATAATAAAATGCATTGTGACGCATGGGAAAAGAGCAGCGAGCTCCCTGCAAAGGTCTTGGCAGCACTTTCCTTGCTGGCCGCCACTCAAAATAAAACATTTCCCAGGCCAAAAGAAAGTGGTTGAACAGAATGGGGCAGCATATCATATCATATCATAATCCTGACAATGGCACCGTCGTTGCCAGTAAACTTTAGCAACAACAATGCACAACTAATATGTACAAAAGAAAGGGTAAGTGCGACCAACGTGGAAAGAGACCATAACACACAAAGTTATTATACACACCTATATTTCTCCAGGTTTTCCCATTTAGTTTTCTTTTCTTTCATTTTTTTTTGTTCTTCATTTTTTAAGTGCGCGTCCCTTTGGGCGCTAACAAAATTACGTGGAAGGGCAGCGATGTGCAGCAGGCTCGAAAAGAAATTTACGATCGGCATTTGGATTTGAATTTATGAAAAACCTTCTTTCTTTTTTTTTACACCTGAAAAATCTTTAGAGATGCTTAACTGCTTTTCTTGGGAGGCAAGCGAGTCGCGTTCCTTGTTAACATATGCTCGGAAAAGAAGAAAGAGATAAAACGTTGATATGCTAAAGATTCTGAAAACAGAAGACTTAGGCAACGAACTTGCCCAGAGATTTGATAAGCACGCTGGGAACAGGGCAAATATCATCAACTAAACATACACACATACTTGGAATAGTATATAGACAGTGGTGGAGAGAAGAGGGGCTCGTTCCTGGAGCAGAAAAAACATAAATGTTCAATTCTCTTGAAGCTTTCTTGCTGTAATTGTTTGATTATTGTATTATCGGGTAAATTTAGTTTGCAAAAGATTGGCTAAATACATTGTCATATTTTTATATCGATAATAAAATAAATAAAAACTCAGAGGATGTTCCAGGGGCGTGAGAAAACGGGGGTGCCCCGCTGGAACAGATAAAACATTAAAGTTGAATTGTCTTTAGGTTCTCTTACTGTAATTGTTTGAGTATTGTTTTAAATGATAAATTCAGCTTGCTAAAAGATCGTCTGAATACGTTATCATATTGTAATATCCATAAGAAAATAGATACGAGCTCAGAAGGTGTTCCCTCAGAAGGAAATCCTGCTTGCGCCACTGTTTATATCTAAAGCTGGGCTGACTCAGACCGTAACTTGCAGCCATACAGATAGCTGTTGGCGGTATTTGAAGTCAATTCATTTAACGATTTACTGATTAATTTAACAAACTGGTCAATGATTCTGTCGCTGGCCATGTTGACATTGACGAAGTGCAGAACTTTGTCTGGCCCGCGTACGGTTTGAAATAAGCGTATAAGAATATATTTTTGGACCAGGTTTAAGATGTTCAGCGTGCGGCTTTCCCCAATATTCTACACATTTCAGTCTCGCTCCGCTTTATCTGTCTCTAACCTTAACTTTTGGTCGAACCTGTTCTGCCTGTCTACTATTTACATTGTTTGAAATCTTTATGGCCGAATCAGGTGAAGTGAGTTGATTGATTGCGCTAATTTATAACGACAATGGGTCAGATCGCACATGGACCTTTGAGCTTGCCCTGTTGTTACTGTCTGCCTATCTGACTGACTGTCTTGCCAGCTGCTGTCAGACTGCTGACTTTGTTGTTGGAATCCATTAAACACCGCCCTTGCCGTGCCTGCTGCGGCCGCTTCAGCTGCTGTTGTTGATGATGATGATGCGCGCGCTGATGAATGAATCTTTTCAATTTTGAACATTTTTTAAACGAATTTGTCAAAAATCTCTGAGAGCGGAGCGTGCGTGAGGGACTGAAAGGGCGCGAGTGGGCACAAACCCTATGCAAAACTAATGAAATTCAGGTTCGTTGCCTAAGTCTTTTGTTTCTTTGGTTACACTAGCTCTCTCCTTCTTTCTCTTTGGCTCTCTCTCTCTGTCTGTTTTGTTGACCTTGCATGTGAGAGTCGCCCATGGCGCCTTAGATATTGCCCTCGCATCTGCCTGGTTAATTGCTTATGATTGAATTATAAATACATGCAGAGCCAGCATCCACCGAAACTGTTGCCCTGCCTCAACTAATGTGGCACATAATCAGCTGCCGGCTTACCAAATCAGACATGCGTCGCCCCAAATCTGAAAACAATCTACAAAGCAGACGTCTGAGTTCATAGAAAACCCGGGCAGTGAGATCGTCGAAGATTCAAATAATAAATTATAAGCCTACAAGCTCAGCTTAACACACAGGGAAAACACTGCAGATGCAAGACATACTTGCATAGAAATTGGTCAGCCAGTTCTGTAGACTGAGAAGAGCAGATCTGAAGACTTAGACGAGCTTTAACACCTTGGCACACCAAGTCAAACATTTGTTCGGCCAGACGAGTTTCAGTCACTCTGATACTTTCCGTATATAAACAAGGCACAACAACAAATTAACAAACACCTGAAAGGTACACCAAAATCAACGAATCATTCGGAACCATCATGCGGGCTCTGGCCCGTTCACGGCGAGCCCATTTTCCAATAATTAAAAGCTGCTGCCATCAAATGAACACCAAAAAGCAGATTGACTTCAAAAATCAAGTTCGAATTAGATGTGGAGGGGCGTGGCACGGGTGGGAGAAATCATTTAGAAGCAGGGCATATAAGAAAGTATCTTATGAATATTATGTAAATTTGTGTCAACTAATATGAGCTGTTAAAACAATAATTGAATCGAGCTGAAGTTCTTGTTCTACATTTTAAAACATGAGCTAAAATAACTTGGAATTTATAGAGAAAAATAAATCAAATATTTTCCTTTGCACTTTGATTTTATAATCAAACCATGATTTGATTAATTCATATAGCTAGATATCTGATTGTGTATATCTATCTTAGACTTAATAACTATAGCTGAATTTGTTGTGTGCTCGTTCATCAGGTTTCTGTAATTACATATTCTGATCCCATGTGTGCTGTAGATTAAACAAAAGTTACTGAACTCTAGTCAAGTATAAAGACCTCCCGCAGCTGCCTAATGTAAGTGTTTTGGTATTGTAATCATTGATCATGGATCAGTATTAACATCAGTTTAATTAGCTCTTTGGGGTCGCACCCCAATCATGCGAAGCTGTTGACCTTCAGAGAGTCGCAGTTAAAGCAAATTACAATCAACTCAACTGCCATAATCTGCATAATAAGAATTTATGATTGCTTTTGATAGATTTTACTCCAAAGTAACCGCAGTTCGGCTTGTGTGCGGCGCCAGGGCGACAAATGCCACTTAATTGCCAACTGGCAAATGGCAACTTTGCTTTTCTAATGCATGTTAGCAGTTGTTATTCGTTGTTATTCAACAACATATTTAAAACACTTTAAAGTCGCGTTCTCACAGATATTTTCCAAACTGAACACACAACACAACTCGGTTCAATGTCGTTAGGCGCCGCTGCGCTGTGGCCCATTCTCAATTTTATTCTCGGTGTCGTTCTCATTCTTCAAGTTGCGTGGGCGATCCTGCAGTTGCAGTCGTTGCACAGTGGGCCCTTCACACTTTCCTCGTGGCAAAAATAAAGACTCCTTAAATGATGAATATGTGTTCAATACTTAAAATGTAGATATTAGGAAATTGCCATTAGATTAGATTATTCTTACAACCTTTATACGAGAATTCACTTAAATTGATGTAGGTCATTCAGGTCCTTCCCTGTTGATCTACTGTAAGTAATGTAAATATCATTTCCCTATTCTTTATCTTTCGTTATATTAAACATTTCATTATGTTTTCGTTGTATGTTTACCCATTTGTCCTAATAGCAAGTTTTCATTGAGCAAATCTAAATACAAATAAAATATGTTTTCATGTTTTAAATTCTTTTTTAACCGTGTTTTTTCCTAAATCAATTGGACATTTTTTTTAAGCTTCACTTATTTATTATATAAAAATTTAAATGGAATCTTTCGCTTAATAAATTTCATTTTATTTAATTTAAGACATTTTACTTTTACTGAAAAATGCTTTTGTATAAATGGTATACCCGCGATTGCTGCAATTTAAACTAAACTCTTTAATATTACCATTTCAAAATTAATTACTGCGGCTGTAAATAGTTCCAAAATGTATAAAAATTCTCACAAAAATGTACTTAAAATCAAATTAATAACAAATTTTTAAGCTAAAATAAAACTTTAGCAATAAATTATTATAATAGAAATATATTTAAATTCAATAATATTGTTATATTTATGCGTGGGCTCCACGGTGCGCTGTTGCATTTGTTGGCAGACAATATATTGTATATATTCTAATTGTTGCTGTCGTTGTTGTTGTAATATTGCATGCAAATGTCTCAAACTGTTTAATATAACAACCTTCAAACGATGTTTATAATTATCAACTGCCAGATCTAATGCGCGCAATGGGAACTGCATCTGAAGTGTGTCTCTGGCTGCATCTGTATCTGTACCAGTGTCTGTGTATCTGTGTCTGTGTCTGTAGCTGTATCTATATTTTTCGTATTTGTGTTTATTGGTAGGTTCTTTGAATGCATCTTCTGCATTGAGGAGACGCCTGCATGTGCTGATGGCCAGACTATTGTCATTGTGTTAACTTTCATTAGCTTTCTAATGTTTGTTACTGCTGCCTGCTATCTCTGGGGATGGATGCGGTGCAGTGGGGTTCGGTACGGTACGGTACGGTTCGGTTCGGTTCGGTTTGGTCTCTTGCCGCCTGCCAATCGTCGTTTCATTTTACTGTCACTCAAATCTTTATAAGTTTTCTTTCTCTTTAATTTTCTCGCTTGGGCTTAGGCCTTGCGTTCTGCTTACGGTTGTTTGTGACCAGTCGCCCCCTCTACTGTTTAGCCCCTCTGCCCCGTCTACCCGTTTCGGCTATTGTAAATATTTTTCCATTATTTTCCATTAGTTTTCACTCGTTTGTTACATTCCCCGATTGCTGTTGTCGTTGTCGATGTTGTGTTGTTGTTGTGTTTTGGTTGTTGTTTGGTGTTGGCGTGGTCGTTACACAGGTTGCTCGTTGTTGTTGTTGTTGTTGTTGTTGTTCTTACTGTTTGGTTCTTGCTGTTTGGCATATATTGGTTATTATCTTTGAAGCGCATCGGCTTTGGTGCGTTGCCGATGCCTCCATCCTCAAACGTTGTTGTTGCTGTTGTTGTTTTCATCGTCTTCGTTGTCGCCTGTGCGTATTTGGCCAGTTGACTGGGCGCGTGAGTGACGGAATGATGTTACCCAAAACCAGTTTCATTGACAATTATATACACACACACAATAAACACACACACACACACAACACACACACAGGACAGATCTGGCTGCATCCACATACACCTTTACATTCACGTCCATAGCGCTCATTATGCCAGTGTCGCGCTCGTTGATCAAACTTTGCAGCAACAGCAACAGCAACAAGAACAACAACAACAACAACAACGTTGACGGCGGCTTCTTCTCAGTGTGTTTTTTGGTGTTTTGCTGTTGGTTTCGGTTTGATGGATGACTGACAGAGGCAGAGCAGAGCGTCGCGTCGCAGCTCTGCTGGACTCGATCAAGCATACGCAATGTATGTCGCTCTGTCTGTCTGTCTTAATGTCTCACTGTCTGTTTGTCCGCTCGTCTGCCTGTTTATTTGTCTTGTTTGATTTGAGTGCACACACAACTGTCATTGTCGCTGTCAAATCGCATTAATATCACTGAGCTGTCAAATTACAGCCAACCGCAGCCAAATGTTTGCCCATGCCCATGTCCAATGATCTCTCTCTCTCTGTCTGTCTCTGTCTCTCTCGCTCACTCGCTGAGACACTCACTGCCCACTTGGTAACTCAATTAAAATGTTATTCATGTTGAAGGCTGCGAACGTGGCTCAATTTCGGGGCCACTAACAGCCATCATTAGGCCTGGAGAGGCGCCAGGCGTTTGCCGCGTCCAATTACCAACAAATAAACAGCAAATTATTCGCTACTGCGCAGCTGCCTCAGCTTGTTTAATGGTAATAAGCCCAAAATTACGCGACTCTGATTGGTCTATTTGACAAACGTGCGGAAACGTGTCTGGCTCTTCATTGTTGTTGCTGTTGTTGTTGCTGTTGCTGCCTCTCATGTTGTTTGTTTTCTTTGTTGTTTGTTTTTGGCTAATGGCTTTGGCTCGCTTCACAGCTGGCTTTAGTAGCCATCTTTTGACAAAATGGGAGGGCCTCACAGCGACAGGCGAGCTAAGCAGCTTCTACTAGCGCAAGTTCGTGTCCTAAGTCTTTTGTTTTTCAGCTGCAAAAATAGCTAAATTAACGATGGCGGTTTCTGCTGTTGTCACTTTCGTTGCTCTAGCCACTGAATTTGACTTTATTTGTTATTAGAAATATATATCCCTTACCATAATGGAAGATCTCTCTAGATTTCAAACTAACTTAATTTACTCCAATTTTGTTCTCCAATATTTGGTTTCTTATTTGCTATCTGCCCCATCTATTAACAATCTAAAAGTTTTTTCGTTTATCTTGACGTGTGCAATGTCTTTTTAGTCATTATTTTTACTGCCAATTAATTAAATAAAAAAATAATTTTTTTTCAACTTTTGACCTCTTGACTTTTCCCTACATATTTTGGAAAGAGTATAGCAAAAAAAAGGAAATCATGATTGCTCATTTTCAGTCAATCAGTTAATCAATATTATTAACCTATTATACATACAAATTTAAAAAATTAAATTGTTATAGAATGCATTTTTAGATTTGTTTTTTGTTTGGCAATAAAAATGGTCGAATTTTCGGCCTACTGCCTGTCTGTCTGAACAGGCCCTTAGAATTCATGCCAAAAGTTACAGAAATATTGACTTGTAGAGTTCTCTTCTAGATTTTATATATTCGAATCGCAGAACTTTGCTACAACTGAATCAGGAATGTTTAATTGGCACTGATATTTCTTAAAGATTGATTTGGGTGTTAGCTTTTATTCATGTTAATAAATTAAATTATTTTGATCTGTTTTGGCTATTTATCTTACTCTCCTATTCTATAAAACCATTGTACGGTAAAGCAGCCCAAAAATGAGTTATTGAGTTAATAATTAAAGTTGTGAGAGGCGAGTCGAAGCGAATCTTGCTAAGCAGCTGCTATTAGCGCAAGTTCGTGTCTTAATTCTTTTGTTTTGCTGGCCGATAAGTATGCGGCAAACGGTTTGGCCAATTAGCAGGCTGATCTTAATTGCTGCAGCAGCTAAAACTGATTGCAATTGTGGGTGCGGCGACTGCACATGAGCTTGTTTAATTACTTAATTAATGTGGCGATAAAAATAACGCAATCGCAAAATGATAGCATCACAATTGGGTTGGGAAAACTATAGAAAACAGCACAAAACTAAATTTATGACGCCTAAGACAAATGAGAAACTATAGACTATGTGGCCTAGGCCCCCAGTCGAAGTCATAAAATTGCCAACTGTTGCTCAGCGTTGTTATGTAGCCTGGGCAATTAAAGAACACATACAACACATAACATACCACATGAAATACACACACATATATAGACTGCAAGGTGTGCAGACAAAACATTTGCTCACTGACATTCTGGCCTCTTCAGAGGTGTCGAAAGTTCAAAGATCCAACAGCTGCGTTCCTCATTTTTATGAGCCAAAGAGCGCCCCCCAAAATGTGTGTTCCAATCTCAGCTTTCAGTGCCCGGGCCTGACTGCAATAAATCTTTTAACGACAGTTCATCGTATTTTGGCTCTGGGTTCTTGCCACTTGATGCATTGACTGCAACTTCGACATCCACTTGGGCTGCCAGTTCATTAGAATTGTAAAATGGGAGCAGCGGAGTGCAACGCGTGGCTAATCTTGCGCATCGAAATCAAAATCTTCGACAGCTGCTGGCCCCATGCCCAAACCTGACCAAGCCAGGCGTTGGCCCAGTTACCAGCCACAAAACTCCAAAAAATAAAACACCAAAATACCAAATACTCCAGCCGATAGTTTGTTCTTCATCAAATTATGCTAATCAGCTTTGGGTTTTTGGTTTTGGGCTTGTATCTTTCCTTGGGTTTAGTTTTGGGGTATTGCTTGGGGTACTGTGATTAATTGCATCAGCAGGCTGCATCTGCATCTTCCCCGTCAATGTTTTGGTTGTTATACCCTTGCAGTGGGTCTTATAAAGTTGTTCAGAAGTGTGTAACGCTTTGGAAGAGGTGATTTCCAACCACATGCGTAAGGAATATATAGTTTTGATCAGACGAAGAACTGTGTAGATATCTCTGTTTCTAGGCAAGCCTCCGAGAGTCAGACTTAGAGCTTTATAACCTAATAGAACTTAGCACAGATTCTGCTTTTGTCTAAGAGCAGTACTGAACGGATCAGTTCACTATATTATATGTCTGCCGAAGAAGCAATCGATCAACAATTTGAGCTGTTGTAGTACAATTTTCTGGTATTTTGTTTGTCAAGATAAGTGAGTCTTTAGTTAACATCTAGCAAATCTGTAAATATGTAGATTCTGGCCTATTCAACTATATACATGGTTGGGTAAGATCGCAAGTTGCGACCACATAAAAAAAATAGTAAAAGAATAATAATAATAATAATAATAAGATTGTCAAGATATGTAAGCCAAGCTCATCAATACTAAGTATTTTTTTGTTTTGTTTTAAAGTACATTTAATAAAACTTGGACAACTATATAACTAAGCTGAAATAGGATCATCTTTTCAAAAAAGTTAGTAATTGTTTGGGAAAAGGTTTGCTTCTAAAAATATCGCAACTAAACTTACCAATTCTATACAAGGTGGCCAATCAAAACTATATATTTCATAGCTTCCATAGAAAAGATCATTTGAGTATTAATAGAAAATAGTCTCTATGCTTTCTATAGTTATCATATATGCAATTTTATTAGCATCACAAAAAAGGAAAAATAAGAAAAAAAGTTTTAAAAAAAATATAAAAAATATATATATAAAGAAAAATTAAAAAATATCTCTGCAAAGTAGGGTATCAAATCTTCGGCACTTCAAAGATAGTTCTTCTTTCTTGATTTTATTTGTTGTTGTTGCACCGGCAAAGGCGTCAGAGCTGCATAGATAAAGCCGAGTTCTATTTACAATATTTATTTGTTAGCCTTGTTAGCATTTTGGACATTTGGACGGCGACACTCTGCTTTGGATGCTGTGTGTGTGTGCGTGTGTGTGTGCTTGTGTGTGTGCGATAAGCTAATTCTAATTCCTTTAGCGGCCTAATGTGTTTATAATTAACATGCGGGTCAACTGGCCAAGACAACAACAGCAACACTGACTTATTGCCCGGGGGGCGGGGCCGCACTAACAGCAGCGCACGCCTCTTTACACAACTCACAGCAACAACAACAACAATAACAACAACAAATGTCTAGTCAAACAGTAGCCAAGCTCTCTTCTTCTTGTTGTTGTTCTTGTTTGTATGCTGTAAGTTGTTGTTGTTGTTGGTGTTTGATTACAATTTGCGCACTGATCGCAAAAAAATAAAATAAAAATATAAAAAAAGAAGTAAAATAAAATAAATTTACCAACAATTTTGTGTGGCGTTTGGTTCTTATGGTCACGTCGACTTGTCTTACACTTGCGTGAACATGCCCCGACACGAAGCCGACCCCACAACCTACCCCCTACCTCCCCCCCTGCAGCTAACACCAGTTGCAACGCCTGTCTTGGCCCCAACTTTGACTCCGTTTCGTTTGGGACGCGTGTAAACGCAGTAGCAACATGTTTGCCGCCCGATTAGCATTTGGAACGTGTTCAGTTTTTATCGATCCCCATAAGAATCCGCGGCATATGTTTCTACAGTTTCTAGTTGCCACAGGTGCTATTAAATTTAACAACTTCTGCTTATTGTGATAAGAACTTTAGTACTTGTTTGAATTGCATATTTCTTATCATTTGATACTTTTGACTTATGCCAGCTATGTTAAGTCTACCATAACATTTATACATTACTATGTGGCTTTAACTTTTCGCTTATCCCAGTAATGCTAATGGCTTATGAACCAATTCACACCTGAGGTCATTTTGATAATAACTCGTGAATTTATATGAAAACTTCAAGCCAATCCTCACTAGCTGAAGGCCCTGGCAGCCATAGCTATTACCATGTCAACTCATCGTTTTAACTTTAAGTTAGCATTATGTAAATAAAACAGAATGATTAAGAAAACGTATAGAATGTGTGTTTAGTGATGTATAGTTTGTAAATGATATATTTAGCAGACTTAACGTCTACAATTCAGGGAGCATATAGAAACATTGATATGAAAAGTCTTGGCTGGCCATATAGCGCTATTTCGGATGCTGCCAAGCATCCTCATCAGTAACCTTACTGCTAGGATTTTTGCCCAAACTGGCCAAGACAATAGAGTGGTAGTCGGCTAGATTCGAACACGAGTGCTTCCGTTTGTATATTAATTACATTATAATAAGTAAGAGGTATTGTCTACTGCAACTTATGAGATATATTGTACAGCCTTCTGAGCCCAAGTCACGCTTACTATCCTGATCTCCTGCACATATTCAAGGAATTTGGTTTAGAATACCTATATCCTATGTATATAGGAATGCCTTTTGTGTATCATAATGATTTCTATAGAGAGTTATAAAGGCCGTTGTAATTCATTTTATTAATTTTATTTCATTTTATTTATTGAAATTCTTCTCCTACGTGTTTCGGCGTTTGTTACGCCTTCCTCAGGGAGTCTGTTATACATATAAATACATTTACATATATTTATATACAATTATAGGCTTACCCCAGAAGCTTCTTCTACTAGCAAAGGCGGAGCATTCTGTCGTGTAGGTAATGGGGATTCATCCTCGAGATCTGACTAGATTCGTAGATTGCTGAGGTGACTTCTCAGTGTACACTGCCCCGTTAAGAGATCAGTAAGTATCCTGAGTGAATTTGTATCTATTCATAGTATTTGCTGGCATTATTTCAGATTATAGTTTTCTAGACAGTTAAGTATAGAAACCGATTTAATTTGATGAATGACTTTATTATTGCCATACTTAATAATTGATAAATTACTGCGCTTCCTCAAATAATTGTCATTTATTTATTAATATCGTTTAAAGTAAATCAGGGCCGCAAAGGAGTTATATCAAGCAATTTAGTTCCCAACGGCATTGAACCTTGCCCTTAACATAATGATCATTTTAATGAAATTATTTTCCACTAAATGCAGCAGCCACTAAAATTTGGAAATAAAAATAAGCTTTAAAATCGCTGTCAGTTACTGCAGAGGTATGGAAAAGTCACGAGTTTGGTTATTTCTGCGCTCGACACCAAACGAAATAGATAAAATAAAACATAATGTTGACCCGCTTGGCATTAGGACCAGACAATCCAGTTGTAGTTGGCCAGGCCAACAGCGAGCGGTAGCTGCCAAATAATAATGGATAATGGCCAACAAAAAAATACAAAAAAAACAAAACAGAAGGCAGGAAAAAGAAACTTGCAGCGGGCGTCAATTTCAGCTACTCAGCGAACTGGGCTTTTGGCTTATTAAGCAATGAAATATAATGCCCTGACGCTGATTTATCACATGCATCGCCAGGATGCAGGGAAACCTGAAGGCGGCTGATGCCCACGCAAAAGATTGCAGAGACTGTGATATACATATATAGGTTATGGCATGGTAATGGAATTGAAAATGGAAATATACTTGTACCGAACTGCAAAAGGCAGCTTCCACCACATTTGTAGAGCCAAAATGCCGCAAAGCCAGTTGACATTTGTGGCAGGCGCAGTAATTGACGCGCCGCAGCCGCAGCGCAGCCGCCGTAAATCGAAAATGGAAAATTGAAAATCGAAATATTGAAAGAGAAAATGCATAGGAGGGCTGCTTTCCATTAACAGCAGACTCGTAACTCAGCTGACACGCGCTGGGTCTCTGTATAGAGATGTCTGCCACATTGCCGAAGTTGGCAATATGCAAATGTGTTGCTGCAGCTGTCTGGCCTGGCCTGGTCTGGCCACGTATCTGGTCGCGTCATCAACGGTAGTCCCGACTGGCTCTCAGGCTGTGACTGCTACTGACAATGTCATAACCCGCGCCTTGCTCTCTAGTCGCGCTTAACGGTTTAAGCATTTAAGCTGAAATTATGAGCTGCGACAGGCAGCCAAAATCTTTGATTGTCAGTGCTGGCCAACAACAATGCTGGCTGGTTGTCGTTGTTGTGGTTGTTGTGGTTGTTGTGTTTGTGTTTGTGACTGTTAACAAATGCGTAATGCTTGTACGTCTCGGCATGATTTGCATTTGTTGCAAATATTGTAAAAAAGTGGAAGAAAACTGCATGTGTCTAGCCATGGCACATTGAAAGTGACTCACGCGTCGCGTTTGTTGCCTAAGTCTTTTGTTTCGTTGCCGCTGCCTCTGACGCTGCCGTCGCGCGTTGTCTGTGTCACTGTGACAGACAGCAAAAGACACGCCAGTCGCCAGTTTGCAAGGCATTTTTCCTCAAGCAAAACTTACGCACTTCATAATTCAATCAAGCTCAAACATTTCGCAATCCCACACAGAAGGAATTTATTGTTCGGCTCACAATTTTTCAATTGCATTTGGCCTCAGCACACGGCGCTCGGCACACGTTCAAGCACTGGTCAACTGCTCGACAACTGTCTCTATGTGGCTATCTGACGCTCTGTCTGTACGTCTGTCTGCCCGTCTGGCAGTCCCCTGTCAGGCTGTCCGTGCCGCTTGTCTGTCTAGCCTTTTGAGCCAATTGTACATTTCCTCACTGGCTCACAGCCGCCCAGCGCCAGCTGCATTTTGTGCAGCTTTGCCAATGTTTCTATTTCATGCACAACTGTCAATGTTGTTGCTGTTGGCTGCTTGCCAGCATGAAATTGTTAACAACATTTGTAGCTGTTGCTCATTGCCGACCACACTGCGTGCAGTCCACAATCCACAATCCGCAAGCCGCAGCCGCAACCCCAGACGCAGCCGCTGCCGCAGCCGCAGCCACCGCCTTCTGCCTTCAGCCTTCCGCTTGCCGCTTGCCGCCTTCCGCCTGCTGCCTGACTTCAAATCATATTGACAATGAAAGCCGTTGCTACTTCAAACGCCGGCATTTGTTGTTGTTGTTGCTGTTGTTATTGCAGTTGTTGCCATTTGCCGTTTGCTATTGCTCTGTTTGTTTGATAGTTGCCTGGGCCCATACTGACAGGTTAGCAAAAAATCAACCGCAGAAATCAACAAACAAAACAAAAACAAACAACAGAGAATAGCTATGTTCGCAATGCCGCTGATTGGATACCCTAGCAGATACTTTCATTAAAAGTCTGCCTTAGAATATAGTTAGCTGATCTAAACTTCAATCGTGGTCAGACTGCAGAGAATGGTTGTGAATAAAAATGGTCCCAATTCTATAGGAAATCATTTTATAATCAAATCAACTTTGTCTAAGCTATTTGTACTTATAAAGCAAACTACCTACCCCTTATAAAGAAAACTACTCTTGAAGCTTATGGTTATTGTGGATAAATACTTATATCTGTTAAAACAATATTGTTCGACACACAAAAACTCAATTTATTGCCGATTATTCCTATGGCAGCTATAAGATTTAGTTGTCAGATTTTAATCACACTTTGTTTAACTTTTATATGGCAATATAACTTTGGGAAAACTCCATTATATGCCTTGCTGTTAATAACAAGAGAAGGAACTATAGTAAATATCATCAAACTGAGAATAGTCTCATTAAAATAGAAAAAGCCAGACAGATGGACGCATATCGACTCAGTTGCTCGTTCTGATACAGAATATATATACAAGAATATATAATATTAATCTATTTAGATTATTTATAAAATTGTATCTATAATTTTGTGTATTTTTAATTACAATGTAGAATTTAATTCTGAATTACAATGTAGAATTCAATTCTAAGTTACAAATGTTGTTATTTATAGCCAGAGCAACAGAGGCCTTCAGGCTGAGGAAAATATAATATATTTACTATATCTTTTTGGGTTCACAAATGCCTGTTTGAATGCATAACACTCTCACAAACTATCATACCCTCTGCTAGGGTATAAAAAGTACAAAAAAATATAGCGAATTCGATTTGATTTGAAAATTCCACCGCCGCAGCAATAAACATTTTTAGTTCACTTTTTATTTTGTTGTGGCTGTTGAAACATTTGTGTAATTGATTTTTGTATTTTTTGTTGTCTTTCTGGCATGGCTTTTTATGGCTTTAGTTTGATTTTAACCAGCATATGGCATTGATTTATGTGCATTTAAGCAAACATTTCGCGAATTTGTTGCAGCGAGCATATTAAATGCATTTTTCCGCCGCAAATGTAAATTAAATAAAATTAAAAACATAAAAACAACACTCGAGTTGGCTGTCTGAAGCGGCTTCTTTAAATCATTTCTTTCTGCATAATTACAATCCGCGTTGTGTGGCTTCTGATGGGGCATGCCTCCTCGGGGCATATTTGGCTTGAGTGTGGGAATTAGCTTAGCTGGTAAGCATAATTAATAACTGCATTAATTAAAGCATTTAATGTGCCTCCATCTAGCAGCTCTTATCTTAAAGCAAGTGCCGCCTAATTGCCAAAAAAAATCTTAAAAATCTTAAGAAATTGCTGCGTGGCCAGGCCAATTGCAAAATCCGTTGAATTGAGCTTGTTTATTTTTTATGCCAAGCAAAGGCCGTTAAAACATTTGCATTTTGACGCTTTTGGCGGCACTTGAATTGGCCATTACAGCCATCAATCATTAAACTAAAAAGTGCAGCAGCTAACTCGCATATAGAAGTATAGAAGCAGTAAGGAAGATTTATATATATTGTATTAGATTCGAGCATTAAATATGCTCAACTTTCACATTTACAGATGGAAACTTATCTGGAAATGCAAAACTCTTTAAAAGATCGTTTTCTATTCATCAGCTTGAGTGCACATTACATTTATTCGAGACTGGCCCCCAAAGCGCTGACAATTCCAAAGTGGGTCGTGCATATTCATTTCAACATTTCAAAGTAGTAAGGACGTTGCTGTGGTCAGCTCCCGGCTGCGGTATACTCTGTTACCACGCAGTGGGGCGTTGAAAAAATATTTAAGCCACATTTTTCAAGGAAATTCCTAAAATATCTCAGATTTAGATATAGATTTTGCTCATTTATGAGGGCGTGGTATTTATATTTGTAAGCCAATCTATTCAGAAGCACTTCCAGCATGCCCATACTAAATTTGCTTACTCCAGCTTGCAAATTGTGGATTATATGTGTTGGTTTGTATAGAGTTGCGGGGGACAGACATTGCATATAACCCAATATGCTCTTCTGCCATTGCGGAACAGAGTAATAAAAATAAAACACAACACTTGCCATTAAAGCCACACAGAGTGAAGAGTCGAGAATTTACGAGTAGAAATATTTTGGCATAGTTGGCCACAAAATGCCCACGAAATGCAACTAATTCAATGGGTCTTTTTGCGTGAGGCGGTTTTGGAAAGTGGGTTAACCTGTCACTTGGACCTGCCTGCCCGCCCGCCTGGTCCCCCCCTGACTGGCTGACAAGCAGCCTGCCTGCCAGCCTGCCAGCCTGCCCGCCTGACTGTTCAACTGAGGTACGCATGCGCGCTGGAATCGCCAAAAGGCCTTGACTTAGTTGCAACTGCATTTTGTGGCTGCCTTGGGGCGGCGGCTCGGGCTCGGGGCTCGGGCCCGGCTAGCTGGCCAAATTAAACCTAAAATGTCAGGCGATTAGATAAGCGGCAGCATTCTGAGATGAGCGCGCACAGCTCTTGGCGATAGCCTCTGGCTCCCAGGCCCAACTCAGAATCATAGGCTGCGAAACTGAAACCGGCTTAAGTTGTTTTTGCATTCTGTCTGGCACTCACACGCACGGCTCTGAGACGACTCCTACAAACTATAAATCTGAGCTGCTTGTGATTAGTGGCCAACACAAAAACGTCAATGCCTAGCAAACACACAAATTAGGTTAAGCCAATATTTTGCTAGACACACAAGTGGCCACAACGGCAACAACAACAATATAACAACTTCAGCTCGAAGTGCCACAACGCCCACCTTCCTTTGGCTTGGCTGCTTGCTGCCCAGTACCAGTTCATCAAAAGCAACAAGAATTTTTGAGCGGGTCGCAAATATTTTAAACACGAAATACTTACAGCCTCAACCCGAACTGGCTAAGTGAGACCTGGCTAAAAAGTTCAAAATCATAAATTTCAAACGATATTAGGTTAGCCACAGCATCGGCAGCAGCGACGGCGTTGATGATACGACCATCGTCCGGGCCACAGTCTATGTCAGCTGGCTAGCCCCTGCCCCATTTACCGAGCCCCCTCTAGTGCACTGAGAAAAATCAGCTAAGCACAGCACGCGGAAACTTCTGCTTATAACATATTTCCTACCAGTTCTCTGGTACAAAGATTGTCAGGCCTGCTTTTGACCAATTCATTCGGAATCCAAAATTTTAGATAGTTTGAATATCGACAAACGTTAGAATAATCGGCTTGAGTAGTTTTCTGAGGTAGTTGAATAAAAACTATTTGAAAAGGACTTCAAAAAAGCGTGAAATAAACAAAACTGAAAAAGTTTCCGGAAATGGAAACAATCAAGGATTTTTAATCAACTATATTTCGCTGTTAGCAATTCTAAATATTGAAAAACTATCAAAAATACAACTTGTTTAAGCTGCCACGATAGGATGCAGAAAACTTGTTTCAGATTAATTTATAATAATTTAAAAAAAAACTATAAAAATATTCGGTTTGAAAAAATCCCCTTTAGAGTCTGTTGAACGAAAACTATTTAAACAAGGTTTCAAAAAACCGGGAAAAACAAAACTGAAACGTTTAGGAATGAAAAGTGTTTGTAAGTGGAAAACGACCTATTAATCAAGGATTTATAATCAACTGTTTTCTTTTTCAAAGATTTATTAATCACTTCCTTTTCGCGTGCTTGTGTTTTTCTCAGTGTAGTCGGTGCGTAGTCTGAGTGTGGAAGTTGGCTTACTGGCTTTTCGACTTATGACTAGCACCGCATGGAGCACATTTTCTTTTGTTGTGCGAATGCAGTGTGGATTTATTGATTTTGGCCAAAAGCCATGCTTAAGCGTAAATTATGTGCTGGCTTAAACGCTGCCAGATCCTTGTGGCAGTGGCAGGCGGCGATGAAAGCCACTGATTTGTGGGACGGGCCACAACGTTGCCGCCTGCCCATAAATCCCGACAATTTCATAACCCGACTGCCATTTATCAAAAGGCCTTTGCATCTATCTAATTAAGCCGCTGCGACAAATTTGCGAAGTGTGAAAATCTCATAACCCAAACGCAGCAAAATAAAACCAACAGCAAATTATTATTCAACAGAAAAATGCCCGCCAAGAAACTGTGTCGACTTGGCCAATCTTGGCCAGCAGGCAGTCGTGCGACAAGTGGCTTAGATATCGCATAAAGCAACGATTTAATTAGACGCTGATAATTATTGTACAACTTGCCGCCACTGCCGTTTTCTGGGGCAAGTGGCAAGTGGCAAGTGGCAAATGCAGACGCAATTGCAGTTGCCAAGTGGCAGCTTGTTGGCCAAGTAGGCGCAACTGGCAACAGATACTGGCAGTTGGCTAAGTTTTGCTGCTATCGCATATGTTTGATATAGCTAATTTCCCAAATTGGTATGGCTAGATATTGCAACGCAAGGCGCCACATTATTTATTGGGAAAACATTTGAAAACCAACACGAAATGTTGGCAACTGACATGGGTTTCTATGTTACCTGTGGCAATATACTACGTGTATGATCTATAGGATAAACATTAACTGAAATCAATAGAATATATTAGGATGAGCATTACATTGAGCATTGTGGGCCCAGTTTCTTATTCCTATTAGCATTCTCTTTAACAAACTATATAAATCATTAAAATGTCTAATCAGTCTTTTGTTAAATATAAAAAACCTCGCTTGTAATAACTTTTTTAACCTGTAAGACCTAATACACAACCTAAACACCTAAAAACCTAAACATTCATTTATATTTAATTGTATTCAACTATAAGTTTCACCTGTATATTCAAGTATAAGTTTTGTATCTTTTCACCTGTATATATTCAAATATAAGTCTTGTATGTTTTCACCTGTATATATTTCATCCCACACTACTATGCTATAAGTTTTGTATCTTTTCACCTGTTAATATTTCATCCCACACTACTAAACTGAATCTCCCGATGTTAATGCTTAGTTAATTCCCCATTACCTTATAATTTTAATTGTAAGTTAATATTGTAATAGTTAAATTAAGAAAACTCCTAAATATCATGTTATGTTAGGTTAGGTTCTCATAAACATTCTATCAACGTAATATATACATATTTATTTCCAAATTTGATCGGTTGACAAATTCAGCATTTCACGTATCGTAAAATATATATGCTAATTCCCAAATTTCATTAATTTATGCCATATAATATACATAAATTCGAATAGTCCGTGTTATGTTATTTCAGTAACAGCTGTTTAGCTTAACATTATGCACAGAACATGTGACTGTTGCTGTTTAACATATCATGGAAAGTTATGTTCCGTGCAGCTGTTAAAATAACCAATAAAACTAACACTAAGAGAAAGAACAGCTATCTTAAGAGCGTCGAATATACACTGCACGTCATTAGATTAGATTGATTAAAAAATTTGGTCAGTTTGTATAAGCTAAAGAAGCTGATCAAGGATATAAGTATATTCCTTTATGTAGTTCGGAAAAGTCTCCTTCAAAGCATTACACATTTTACCACTAAACTTTAATAACCTCTGCTAGGGTCATAATAGTGTACAGATTAAGAATGTTAATTGGATCTATAATAAGTTACAATATCATGTAATCCAAAATATAAGATGCTCACTACAACTTAGCAGGACCTACAATATATCTACCTATTCCTAAATATGCTCAATTTACTAAGGCTATATCTCAAATAATATATTTGCTATTTTATTAACAACTATTTAACATTATGGACATAGTTAATATGCGACTGTTGCTGATTGCAAATGTTATTGCAGGTGTTGAAATTACACACAAATTTTTGTAACATTTTTATTATTTTAAATAAAATGCATTGTTCAAAGACTTTCAAATGCAGCTTTCATGATCTAGCAAATTTCGCCTGCAGCAAATTGCACAGCTGCCTTTTTATGGTAAAAACATAAACTTGCATTTTACAAGTGACCATAAACTTTGATATTGCTTTTGGCACTTTTTCAAGAATAACATATAAATACTAGCTAAGCTATGTGGTACGTATTACAATGCATATACATATTTATTACTGGTCAAATGCAGTGCCGTCTGTTCCATAATACCCTATAAAAACGTTCAACAAATTTGTTGTCTGCTACTGTTGTCTGCTGAACCCGCCGTCTGCTGATCAGTCTTTGTCCGGCCAATTGATCTTACAAGTTGAACGCCATGTTAAACACCCTACACTCTTGTAATTTGTGTCCAAATGAAATAAATTTATGAACATCGATTGCAAAGTTGATTAGACGAAAGCCGCCGTGTAGCCAAAGACCCAAACCCATACCCAAATCTTAATTCCCCACAGCCTCCCCCAACCCCCCAACCAAAACATATGGGACAAACCAGTTTTGGCCAGCCGGCGCTCGCTTGGAGCTTGACGTTGACTTTGGAGCGCTGCTTAGCGGCCACTTGTAATATTTTTGGGCTTCTCCTAATTGCAATTTGATGTTTCGGTTCGCTTTTCTACGGAAATAAAGTTGTACACACACATTTTGGGCGCACTGTATGTTGCACTTAGCGGCGGCGTGTGAAAACCTAACGAACGATGCAACTGCCTCCTCCATCCTCTAGTGTCCAGTCTCCCAGCTCTGATCACCTTAAGATTCCAAACAAATCTTTTCGTGTCGAGGTGCGAACTTGCTCTCTCTCTCTTTCCACCTCTACCACCTCAGCTGTCTCTTTCGCTGTGCGTGTTTATTAGAGGCGGCTTGGCTTTTTGCTTGTGGTGCTAATTGATTGGTGCCAAAGTTGTATAAAAATTGGAACAGAACAGAACAGAACCTAACCGAACCGAGCCTCTAGGTGAGTGTATCGGCAACGCCTTGATTGCGTTTGGGAATCGTTTAAATTACTTTGTTGTATTTGCGCATTGATTAGCATGCGGAACCGCTTTGTTGTTATTATTGGTATACCCAACCAGCCTGGTCCAAAATGTATGTAATAAAGTTAAAATATTTAACTTGCAATTTCTGGTTTGGTTTGAACTTTTGATTCAGCGCCGGCTACAGCAGCAACAGGCAACAGGCACCACTGCCAGCCACAACATCCACATGCCACTTGGTTTCGTGCCCCGAAAAGTCACGAAATCTCAGCAAAAAGAAAAGGCAGCCAAAAAAAAAGTGATTGATGGAAATTGCTCAAACTGTCATGTTTATGAACGTCCGCAGGATACGAAGCCGACAGAGAGGACTGTGGCTAAAATGTGCACGCAATGCGACAGCAATTTTGCAATGAGAAAGGAAGGCAAAGTACTTATTGGCACACACCGATGCCTGAATGCCCTGTCAAATACAAATATCTACAACAAAAAGGCAATTTTATGGGAAGTAAAAATGTGCATTTATTTATTTAATTATATATGCAACTATTTAACGAGTTAATCTTTTATTAAATACCTATTCTTCTACTATTTAGCAAGTATATCTTTGATTTCTTAAGTCGCATGTTCTTCTATATGATTATTGTCATTTCTCACTACTAACTCTTCAGTTTACTTATACTTGTTGAGTAACTTCCAAACATACTTAAGTTATATGTTTATTAAGTTTTTTTTTTCTATTTAGTCATAATTATAATTGAAATTTACCCATACATTAGGAATTATAAATCTAAGTCTAAGTCTACTTAAGAATTATGTGCTATTCTTAATGTTATTTTCTCTGTGCATCTTTCAGTTTCTCTCTGTCTCTACCAAGGACATTATAGGGTAGTGTTTGTTGTGGGTTTGCTGGCTGCTCTCTAGAGATTTTTACTAAATTTCATACACTCTGCTTGCCAGGTTGTCAAGTTCTGTGCTGGCCAGGATGGCTGTTGCTTTAAGCCACACACAGCGCCAGGAATTGAGGCAGGATTGATCGAAGCGTTGCGTGCTTGTGTCAAGGTGTTGCAACAGTTATCGAAATTGGCATTTTGCTGCTATTGTTATTGTTGTTGTTGTTGTTGTTGCTGCTGCCTTGCGGCCTGAGCAGATTTCGAAAATTCATTGAACAATGCATTGCCTGACATTTGATGTGCTGTGACACTAACTGCGCCAAGTTTGTTGCCTAAGTCTTTCGTTTGGTGTGCAAAAAGAAATTACACAAAAAAGCTAAATTTAACGTGCAACTGGAATGCGGCATAGCAAGTGCAATGATCTATGAGCCAGGCTCAGGCAGCGGCAAGTGGCAAGTGCCAAGTGGTCAGTGGTTGGTGGTTGTTGGCCAGTGGTTGCTGCCACCAATCACGGCAGCCAATCGCCGTTTCAAGTGTGCTAAATCGCGGCCATGCAAAACATGCTGGCCAAGGCTTAATTATGCGCTCACAGTTTGCAGTTGCAGTTGCAAGTGCAACTTGCAGCCGTAGCCGGAGAAGCCGCCATACTTAGAACTGCACCACGTCCGCTGCTCTCTGCCCCGTTCTGCCATGTTCTGGCAGCAGCTGGCAGGCAACCAACCAACGCTCACATCAGCAGCTTTAATCCATGCTGCGGCCATTTTTATGTGCGCCATCATGTTGCCTCCCATAATTTTATGCTTCATCAATGACAGTGCGGTAACAGCAGCAGCAGCAACTAGCACATGTGTCTGGCAAGTTGCTGAGTAGCTAGACAAGCAGCAACAGAAGCTGCAGTCGCAGCAGCAGCAGCAGCCGCAGCAGCAGCCACTCCAGTGGCAATCAGAATGTGGCATCCTCTCTTTCATCCTTTGTGACGCATGCTTTCAACATACTTTATCCTGGCAATCTGCTGCCATTTTTGCTCTGCCGTATGCTGTGCACTTGCAACATCCAAGCAGGCAGCACAAAAATTGTTTTCGTGGTAATTTGCACCCGAGGCGATTTAAATTCCTTGCCGCTTGCCTTGCTAGCTAAAGAGTCGCCGTCGTGGACGGGCGGCGTTCTCAGCCTCAACCTCCTGCTCCACCTTCTCCTGCTGCTCGGCCGTGCTTCTCATCATTGTTGTTGTCGCTGTCGCTGTCGTGTTGGCCGTTGTAAGCCACATCTGTCTCTGTCCCTGGCCCTGTCTCTGTCTCTGTCTGTGTCCCTGTCGCTGTCGCTGTTGTTCATCATCTTCATCTTTGGCTTTGACAGCTGTTGCTGCTTCGCTTGGCCGCCGCCTGCTACCCCCTCTTCCTACTCAGCCTTCAGCCATCCATCCGTCCGGATGTGTCGTGTTTTTATTTTATTATTTAGAACTTTTTGCCCCTTATTTTCTGTCCAGCCCTGTGCTGGCCCTGCACATCGTCGTCGTCGTCGTGTACTTGCTGCACTCGCCATGCCTGATTATTGTTATTAGCCAGTATAGATATTCATCCAGTGCCCTGCTTATTTGGCTGCAAGCATTTTGCTAATCTTCCATCAAAATCGATTGTGCAGCAATTTTGCTGGCGTTGTTGCTGCCGCTGATGCTGCTGCTGCTGCTGCTGCTGCTTCTGCACTTTGGAGCTGATATTCTTGGCCAGAAGACACTTAAGAGTCACATGTGCTTACAGCTTGATGATGCTTTGTCTTAGACTGGTTTAAAAGCGAAACTTGCGGCACCATAAAGACCTAAAAGCGCACAATCCAACCGCTGTCATAAAACCCATTAAGAAATGTTGACCAATTTACATATGTAGAATGTTAAAATGGCTCCGATAACAGTTAGCTCAAATTTTGGGTTATTTTATTATTATTTTTTGTATTTTTTGTGGTGACTTTCACAGCTGCCTGCTTTTGGGGGGAACGCAAATGATTGAAGATTGATCTCTGGTCGACAGCTGCGTTGTGTCTGATTGGTCCACTCTTATTTTGGGCAGCCCAATTTGGCGTCCCTTTCGGAAGTGAGACGCCCCTTTCATGCACCGCTCTGAGTGCAATTTCGCTCATCATCTTAATTTTATTATCGACATAAATATCAAAAGAAAATTGTGGCATAAAATGCGATACAAATCTGCTTACAAGCACAGGCGGCCAAGTTGATTCGCCTGCTGCATAGTTCACCACTTCATTCAGCCAGGGCCATGGCCAGGGACAGGGACAGGGCCAGCACCTGAGTCTGTAAAGAAGCTGCCCTGTGAAGGACATTATGGAAATGATGTCCTCGGGCGCTTGCTGGCCATTACTCAGTCGCAGCGCCCGGCAACGCCCAATTGATCAATGCGTGGCGATAGGCAGCGACTGAGACTGAGACGGCAACTGAGACGGAGACTGAGACTGAAGCAGGCTCGAATCCAGAGCGCAGCCAGCAATCTTTGGCTCCGTCTCCAGCTCCAACTCTGACTGTGAGCGCAATTTATGCTTGACAGGGCAAATTCAATTGCGCGCCACGAAGCTGCTCTCGGGTTAAGCAGCTCAAATAGTTGGCATCTCACATGTGCCACGCCTATTTCTTACACTATCAGTCATAAAAATGCGCAATTTATGCAATTGCCGCAGCTGAAATGATTGCTGTGATCCGCATGGCGTGCACAAGCTGAAACTTGGCGCACACCCACCGCGACTTGCACACCTAGCTAGCCAGCCTGCCACACAATACACCAGCCAGCACCCTACTCTACACTCCCCAACCCCTCTCCTGGTTGACCCACCCACCAGCATTGGGGCTGTGTGATATTGACGCTGCCAGCGCACGGGACGCGCATGCGTTTCGCGCGTAAATTGGTCTGCGCTCCGGACTCACTCAACGTCCCCCCCGTCGCCCGTCTGCCCGTCAGCATCAGCGTCGCCAACTCGATTACCGCCTCGGCCTGTCCGCCAGCGATATACATTCGATATACCCCGCATGCCATTGAAATGAAGGAGTATATGCAACACGCCGCTGAATAAGTCGAAGTTTTCAAATCTGGTCAAACTGTTGCCCACTTTTATACAGTTCATTTCAAACTATCTACTAGGATTTGATCCTTTTTAAGCCTTGTCCTTAATCAATCGATTGCTTCGATAACTTACTAACTATTTACAGTTGTATCGTATGGAATATAAATACTTTCAGCAAGAAGCTATCATATCAGACTTGTATATAATGTTTATACATACATAGACATACTTTTATTTTCTAAATTCTGTCAATTAGAGTCCATTCTTTTAAAGGTATATATTCTTTTTATATTGAGTCATGATACAGGGAATAAATATACTGAAGGAAGTGAATTATTTAGCTCTGAATTTGACAGTGGCATGTCAATAAGTTCGCCGGAGACACATAAGTTCATGGTTCGATCCTCAGTAAAGAAATGCCTTTCATCAATATAATCTGAAGTTCTTAACGTAACTTAACAATTCATTCAGATTACCTAAGTACAATATCCAAACTATTAAACTATATTACCAAATATATATAACTTTCTTTGTTGACACAATATTGTCCGTTGGAATAAGACACGTTTATGTATGACTATGTATCTGAATTTAGATTTCTCATATATATACTCTACTCTCAGAGTACTATTTGAAGTTCTTCAACTATTTTACTGGGTATTTAGCTAGTCGAGCTGCTCGACTGACCTGTTAACCAAATGTCCGCATACAAATTGATTTCATTTCCTCTGTAATGTCGCCGCCGCGCGTGTGTGGCAATCGTAGATTGTTGGATTTCGTTTCTATTTCTAAACATTTATTTATGCCCCGTAATTGTTATACTTGGCTCGCATATCAGATGACATGGCTCTGGCCGGGCATTTGCATTCGGAATGCGTTCAAAGTCTAATGACAAATAAATAAAATTGTTAAAACGTTGACACGCAACTGATGTGGTCTTTAAGGAGTAAGGGGAGGGGTGGCTGGAGAGGGGAAGGGAGGGTAGGTGGCGGATGAACAGTGCTGCCCACACGCAGGATTGCAAATCCACAGAAACAGCAAATTGAATGATGCAGATGGAGTATAAGGCGCGGGAACCAGATTGACAAGCTCCAACTGAGGCAGCTGCGGATGTTGCTGCTGTTGCAGTTGCAATTGCTGCTGCCGCTGCTGCTGCGCCTGCTGCTGCTGCTGCTGCCGCCTGTCTCGCTCTCATCGTCGTCATCGTCATCATCAGTCAACCAATTTGTTTCGATGAATGACTGAATGAATTTGTTCACCCCTTGGTCATCTTGATAGGCGCGCAAGCGTTCGGACTTGGACCAACCCAAACCAACTCACTCAACTTGCAACAGCAACAGCAAGAGCAACAACAACAACAACAGCAGCAGCAGCAACAACAACAGCCAAGAGGCAGTGGCAACAGGTTCTTCGCTTGTCGAAACGCAACGCAGTTTGTTAAACTGCAGCAAGAACAAGAAGACAACGACAACGACAAGGAGCAAGGCCTGCAGAAGGAGGAGGCACCATGATCGAAGCGCGGCACTTTGCATAGAAGCGTTTTGGCAGCATTCGCGATTGCAATCAGCGTTCAATCCGAGCATTGGTATTGGTATTCGCATTTGTCTGTGTATTAGTATATTGCTGTATTGGTGCAGGCAGGCAATTGCTGCGAGCAACGCAAATGCCAAGCACCGAAAAACACAAAGTAGGCTGGACGAGGCCACCGATCGTGGCAGGGGCATAAGCACAACCAGAGCCCGCAATAAGAGGAGCTGCCAGATAACAGCAGCGACATTGTCGGCGGCGCATCGGAATCGCTCGTTAGTCAGCAGACGGACAACTTTCTGGTAGCCCGATCCGTCATGCAGAGTAGTCAAGTAGAAAGTGCTGCTGCTGCTGCTGCTGCTGCTGCTGCTGCTGCTGCTGCATCTGCCATACACTCAGCGAAATAATTAACAATTATCTACCCAAATCAAGCCACAACAAACCTCAACAAAGTTCCAAGACTCTCCTTTAAAATAATTATTTTCCTACATTCCAACAAATAAGATTTTTAGACTAAGTGCAAAAGGTTGTTTCAATAATATTGGAAACCTAATACATTTGTAATTTAATTGATTTAAGATTTTTATTTGCATCCTTAAAAGACTAAAAGATTCCTGAGCTCCCCACTTTTATTATAATAATACCTGTTAAAGAATTATATGTGCTTGACTTATTTTTATATTTAAAAAATTTATAAATATTTTTGCTATGCAGTTTTATTGCTTATAATAAGGGACAATTGATTTAAGATTTTTATTTGCATCCTTAAAAGACTAAAATATACCTGAGTTCCCCACTTTTATTATAATAATTAATATCTATCACTTTTAAAGTATATCTATATCTATCACTTTTATGAGCCCAACTTATTTTTATATTTAAAAAAGTTATTAATATTTTTGCTATGCAGTTTTATTGCTTATAATAATAGACAACAAAATATATTTCACAAATCTTATTTCAATACATAAAACCCCAAATTTTAAATGATCTTCATTATGTGACATTTCATGTTTTTCTCAAATGAATGGTTTAATTAACTTAAATTGGTATTTAAATTGGTTATCATTTATTTTAGTTAATAATCAATTGACTCAATTAATCTTTGCGTAACGAGTCATTCACTTAGAGATCTCTGCATTTAATTACGGCAAATTCACTAAACGAAAATTCTTATCTATTAGAAATAGATGCTACAAGCAAAGTTCTGTGGCCTTTTTGTGTTTACCGGGTATCGAACCCCAATCTTTCCACAATTAACATGAAGTGTCACCAGCTGAGCTAATGATCCAGTTGCTTTTTAGTTGTCATTTCGAATCTATTTCTACATATCTTTTCTTTTGTAGTTTCTTTAAGACCGAACTTTCTTGTTGTGAGCATTTTTTACTTCATTCAAGATTTATGATTTGTGTTTGTAATATTAGAGCTCAGTTTTGAACTTAAGATTGATTTATAATAAACTTAATTTTTGTAATATTTGCTAACGCGGAATCTATAAATCACATTTATGACAGTACATTTGGAATAAATAGTAGTATGTTAACGGGTAGATATATAAATATGATGTCAGGAATGGGTTTCGAACCTGAACGGTAAGGCCTTCTATCAATAGGTGCTGATCTTCGACTGAAAAGAATGTACCTAAACCTGGCAGAGCAGAACGGCTTACATTTTAGAATAGAAATAGAAAAACACTCTATAAATTTGAGATTCTAGATTCCAGAATAGAATAGAACTCTTCAGTTTATAGGCGTCTTTTTTCTGAGTGTGCTGTTGCTTTTGCTTTTGTTTTTGCTTTTCCTTTTTCTTTTTCGCTAAATGCCAATGACGTTTTACCGACGGCAAAACGAAGACTTGGCCAAGACATTTGCCAGCTGCCGCCATTTTGCCGGTGCTCCGCCTCGGTGAGGAGCAAGACCAAGACACTCATAATCAGACACAACACTCACACACTCGCACACACACACACACGCTCAGCTTATTCGCATGTAATTGAAGTCGTTTATGGGAACAGCCGCTGCAGTAGCCGCAGCAGAGGGCATGTCAAGCGAGTGTCGGTTGGCTGGGAGGGGGGTGTACGGGGGGCGCAGGGAGGAAGGTAAGACTGTAGGGGAGGGGAATTGGCAATGGGAACGCAGAACCGCAGCCGGCAGACGGCAGCCAGTCGGCCATCATCATTGAGGCCGCCAATGAAAAGCATGTGGCAACATCATTAACTTTTTTTTGCTGCTGTTGCCGCTGCTTACCCCTTGCCCACTTGCCCACGAAGCCACCAAATTGCCACTGCCATTGCCACAATTTTTTTGGTTTTTTTTAAATAATCATTTTTCTTTTCTTTTTTTTTTGGTCAGAGAAAGTAATTGGCACTTGTTCACAAAATGGCGCCAGAGCCAAGCGACCATTTTGAAGAAGCCACAAACTGTTGCGGCTGTGGCATAACTGTTCTCATGCCGCTGCAGCAAGTGGTGGTGGTGCTGCTGGTGGTGCCATTATGACACATGACACTTGGGCAACGCTTTAAATATGAAGACAGAGGCGGAGACGAAGACGTAGATGGATATGGATATGGACACTGGAGTTGAGGTGCCAGCGGCGAGTGGAGTGCTACCAAAAACCAGACACAGCTAGCGGCTGACCAGACCCAGATCCATACCAAGACCCAGACCCAGACCCAGAGCCAGAGCCAGGCCCAACCCCTGCCGAGGCGACAGCGCGTTCGGTTCTTTTCGCATAAATTCACAGCGGGGATTCCCCCCATACGATTGAATTTTATTTGGTTGCCGTCTCGAGATTCAGTCATTTGTTGTGATGGCTTGGAAAAGTTTCATATACAAAAAAATGCTGTCTGCATTTTGTTTCATTTTATATCATTTGTACCAAAAAATAATAATAATAATAATATGAGAGTTCTCCTGATGTCTTAATCTGCGGCCATTAATATGCCTGATAAATAAACTGTATTAATTTATGCGCAATTTAGGGAAAAGCTGAAACAGACGCTGCCAATTGACCATATCGAACCTGATGAAGTTGATGCTGATTCCGATGCTTTAGCTGATGATGTTGTCTCTCGATCAAATATAAATGTTAATTTCTTTGCCCTAGCTTGGCGGGCGCCGGGGCACTGAACGGACACTGAACGGACACTGAACGGATTGAGGAGGCCAGTTTGCATTCTCAATGAAACTTGATGACTTTGGGCTTTGTAACCAAACACCGCCAAAACACAAAGTAAGCAACGCAAACTACCAAAATACAAAAATACCAAGAAGTGCGCAGCACGGCAGCAAACCTGGCCCGAACTAACTTTAGTTGGCAAACATAGCGACAGGCACTGAGAGATCAGAGTCAGAGTCCTCGGCTACTTCAGCTGCACGGCATGTGGTGCTGCTGCCACAAGGTGTTGGCCCAAGCTAAGACTTCAACCACCACCACCACCACCACAAGCTCCAACTCCAACCACAACCACAACCACTGAATGCATTTGTCGCAACGCATCAGCCTGTGAATTATGCGAAATATAAACGCTTCTGACGCTTTACAAGTGGACGCACGCGGTGGCTTAAAGCGGCAAGTATTCAAATTAGTGCGACAAATGTATCGATATTTCTAAGTGATATATCGATATTATCGATGTAAGTATCGGATCTTATATCAATTTTCATTTTTCAGCCAAATTTGTATCCCTACAACACGTTTCGATTCGTTTCTTGGTAAAATTCGAGATGGGATTGCGATAAAAATTCGACCCTCCTCTAGATTTCCGTCTTGATTCCATCTCTAACTTCAATAAAATATCCTATGTACTATTTGACTATCTTAAATAAGTACACAGTATTGCTTAACATCTAATCCAATCCAGTTGTATCTATCATCTAACTTAAATACTTTTACAATATACCAATGGACATTACTTGTCGATAATTTTGATTCTTCTTAAGATTGAGTAACATAAGTAATAGCATCCATTTGAGAAGTTTTTCTTTTAGTACAATTTAGTCAAGCATAAAGGCGAAAAAAGTTAGCTGCTGAGATTATTTCAAAAGATTAAGGAAGCCTTTTATAATTCGCTGTGTTTTTAAAACAAAGAAATTTCTTAATTTGATCTTTCTTATGTTCATTTCTTATAAATTCACTAACTTATACCGCATGTCCAGCCAAATAGTCCAGCCATTTAAAAGATTGTCTGATAGCCACTATTAAAGTTCCCCAAAAATATATCGATACATGGCAAAATCTAAAATATATCGATATTTTCCAGCTCTAATTCAAATACATGTCACTTCAAATCCATTGCTTGACAATGAGTTTAATTAAAAGACCCCAAGCATATGTTTACTTTATATATATATTTTGAGATTTGTTTTCAAATTCGCCTCATCATATTTCAGTTGAAATGCCAGGGTAATATTTTGTTGTATTTTTTTGGCTGCCACTTGACTTGGGTCGACTGCCACACACCTCGTTTTGGGCTGCCCAAACGCCTGTCCAGCTGTCGTCTGGTGGTCTATTTTTTGTAGGACAGTGCACTTGTGGCAGCCAACGATCTGCACTTGATGTTTGTGTAACTTGAAAAGCGTTAAATTTGAATTGAATTGAATTGAATTGGAGTCTTGAGGTCTTTTGCCCAATGCGCGTCAAAGAATGTGAAAAGTGAGAGCGTGTATGGAGCTTGGATGGTCTATGGATAAGGTCTATGGTCTATGGTATTGTCAACAGTAGCTGGCAGCGGCTGGTAGAGCTGGGCGAGATAAGTAATCAAATTTATATCGAACTTGTAGTTTGAATTGTAGGCCGCAAGCTGCCGAGTCGTTAAAATGGAACATAACTGTGAGATTTGGACGAGACTTTATGGCATTTACGGAGGCAGCTTTTTAATGGGCCCAGAATAGAAGGCCTTTTATGTGGACCGACAGCGAACGACGACGACTGGGCCCATATTTAATGCCCATATACCATATCCATATCCATATAGCTATGCCAATGTCTATGAAAGAATGATCCAAGTGCGCGCATTTTTCGACAAGTTTTACGGCCTTTTTATGACTTAATCCATACCGAAAGGCTACAATCAATACAACAGCAACAGCAACAGCAACAAATACAAATACAAATACGCATTGGGCCAGTAACATTGTTAGGGTGCCTCGGCGTCATAAACAATCATTTCGTGGAGTCATTCATATTTCTGTTAGCATAACAATGCCAACCGGACAGCGGACAACGACGACTCTCTCGAAATCAACGTGGAAAAAATCGTTTAAAATAAATAAACAATTTACATTTTTAATCAATTGTGGCAAAGTCAAGATCTGCAGGCGTGATAAAGACAGCTGCCAGCTGCCTCAGGTCTCCTACAACATCTCCGTCTCTGTCTCAGATATGTTTTTCTTATTTCATTTATTTTTTGGTGGACAACAATAGACAAATCTGGGAGTGTCCATAGCCAAGTAATTTCAAAAATGTGAAACGCAGCCAGCGCAAACAAATCAAATCAAATCGAATTAAAATCAAAATAAAAATAAACATTAAATTATAAAGCAATTTTGCAATTGAATTTCACAGTATCATTAGCATTATTCCTTAAACCTTTATTTTTGGCCACTCATTGTGCATGATTCAGCAGCGACATCCAATTTGATTCCTGTTTCTTAAGGTTACGACACTTTGCCAGATTTATTAATATAAATTTTATGTTTTTATAACAATTTTTGTATTATTCATAAATGATAAGTTGGAAAGTCACGATATTAACAAAACGAAGCTCTTTATTAATTAATATCTAAGCAATTTTAATGCTCAATAGAAACAAGTTTATTAGAGCTGTTTTTCCTTAAAATGGTCTGTTATGTTAAGGAATACTTTGCTTAATCATGTTCCGTAGCACTATACATCATTGTTGTAATTATATCTATATTCAGTATTCGACAATCCAATAATTATGAATGCTTCTGTCCTGTTTACGATCAATTTTAATTCTCATTTAGGCTTTAGGCTAAGAGGTCTGCTACTTTAAATAGTCTGTTATCTCACAGAGTTTTAATAATAATTGCTCATCTCTAGAGCTGTCGTTTTTGTGATAAGAATACGCATAAATAAGCTTAATATTAAAACCATAAAAACACTTCATCGTGTGTAACTCACAGGTTTCCCATCTAATTTTGAATTCTGAATTTTGAATATAATTTCCGCTACGTCTTCAGCTTGCTTAATTGACAATCTTGTTCAAGCGCGTAACTTTGACACTTTTGAAATGTATTTTTTATTTAATTTTTTTGTCTTATCTTAACAAATTGCCAGATGGCTAAGAACTGACAACCCAGGCGACGGTCGGCGGGGCATTAACGGTCGCAAGACCATAACTTTCCTCTATATGCCTTTATGATTGTATATGCTATTGTCTAGTTGGCTGACTGCCATGAATAACATTCTTAGCCTTTGTTTTGCTTAGATGGAGCCTAGAAGGCATCACTGGAGTCGAGAGCTGTCTGCAGCTACGTGGTACATGGAAATATGGAGCCATTTCCGCTTGCTCCGCTGTTGCCTGTTGCTTGCTGGCCTGACTCGATTTCCATTTGGGCTTTAATCCAATAAATAATTCAATTGTGTCACAAAAATCAAATCAATTGCGTGGGCAGCAACGCAAAACAATATGTGGCTGAGCTTTGCTAACAGACAACCGTAAGATACATCATACAGAGCGAGTTTTACATAATCCTACAGATACAGATACCAAGCAGCGATACGAAGCCACACAAACACACACACTTTCCCTCTCACTCTCTCACGCTTCCCTATTGCTATCTCTATCTGGCTACCAAAAAAGCTTCGCGAGCTGTCGACCCACTTAAAGTCTAAAGTCTAGAGCTGGCAAAACCAACCACCCGATAGTTTCAATAGTGACAGCGTATGTTATCGATACTATCGATTGTACTATCATAAAACCCTATATTTGTGTTTCAATTCATTTTCAAATTAAAACATAAGTAATACTTTAAATGGAGAATCTTTTATTGGGTTCAAGTTATTTATCACACTACTGTTAAAGTAGCAGATTGAAGAAAATTCAGTATACTTTTGGGAACATCATAAGGCTAACATTCTGTGAACTTGATGTTTACTCACTTTAACATGCTGTTAACCCTATGTTAACTTTCTGTTAAGCCTATGTTTTCTGTTTTTTGTTAACACACTGTTAATCGTCTGTTGTCAGACTAATAACACGCTGTTAACCGTCCGTTATAGTAATGTTATCATACTGTTAACACTCAGCTAATAACACAGACTACTGTTATTTACATAGTATATTAATCTGCAACTGTTATACTATTTAGCGACTTTCTGCTGATTTCTGTTCGCCTGGTATGTTTTGCCATTTGTCACTAATTGGAAAACAAACTTCATTGGCACTGCCTAAATACCAGGCGAACAGAAATCAGCAGAAGGTAGCTGAAAAATGGCTCCTTAAAGTATGCTACAGTTTTTCTCGATATTTTAAACGGAAAAAACAAAAACTTAAAGCAATCGATAGTATCGATAGAGCCAACAATATTTTGCCAGCTCTAATAAAATCTACCATTGTCTAGACAAATCTTTGGTACAGTGCGTCATCTCAGAGGAATAGAGGCAGGGTGAGAGGTAGAGGGAAACAGAATGCCCAATTGGCCTGTTGGCTGATTTAACTTGGCTGATATGCGCCACGGCGTGAACAATTGCCAATGGTCGAGAAACAAATGCTGCTGCTGCTGCTGCTGTTGCTGTTGCAATTGGACTAAGAACGACTCTGGCCAGAACGGGATTGACAGATAATTTATAAACCATAATGTTAATCAAAGGCAAATCACGTTGAACCTGCGGCCTTCGCGGCAAATGACTTCATTAGCAAAGAGCCGCAGACGTAGCCGCATTTGCCGCACTGTGGCACAAAGGCGGCAATAAATTGCAGCGAGATTGCACAAATCGCTGCAAGGCTGGACAGGAATTATGAATTCATGGTTTCAATTGCACCAAAACCAAAAACTTGCTGCACCCGCAACCCAGACCATAAAGCTGGCTGCCAGCAAAAGATCGTTGCACATAATTAGGCGGGCAATTCTCCAAAGAATCAACTGGCCAGATAGACGAAGCTCTGGCCTGTGAGAAACTTGCGGGCCATCACATCACTTAAAGTCGCCTGTCATCATCAACATTAGCTATCTGGGCCTTAACTACAACATTTACTGTTCAGATGCTACGCACTAGGAAGTAAGCAGCAATCCCAAGTTTGGTTTGTAATCGAACTGTCGCCAGTTAGCAGTTAGCAGTTTGCAGTTGAAGTTGTTATTATTATTGTTGTTTAGCTGCTTCGATTTGGCCCCATTGTGTTGCATCCTTTGGAAAGACATTGCACTTGCAACTGCTGCTTGCAACGAGAACAACAACAACTGTTGACACGTCGCTAGTTTGTAGCAACAACTGCTGAAAGTTGCTATCGCAACTGTATACTCTATTCAGCACAGAGTTCTATGCGTCGTTAATACCTCTGACAAATCGAAACCTAATTAAATTAATGGTATAAATGGTATAATTTCATCAGATTTTGTTTCTAATTTCCACACTCCTCAATATATTATGGGAGTGAATTTCCCTTAACTGTTTTCCTTGTCTTTGATATATTTATGATTGAATTTACTTGTCTTTGAGAGAAGGGATTCAATTCTTTATATAACATATACATAAAAAACCGTTTAAGAGATATTTAAATCCGCAAAAGTTTGTCGAATGTGAAAACCGCACAAATTCTGAATATCGATTTTTAATCAAAGTACTTCCCTGGTATTATAACTACATAATATAAGTCTGTCAAAGAGGAATCATTTACTTAAGGGTATCAAGAAACTTACAACCCAAAAAAAAGAAATATGTAATCAATCATGTAATTACTTAAATTCAAAAAAGCCGATATCCTAGTATAGCTTGATAAAGACTTGGCTCTATACTATTTGATACTATTTAGCTTTTATCGATGATCCCCAACATATTATAGAACTCATTAAATCTGCCAAGCATAACTAGACAAATAGTTGTTTTAAGTATAATATTTAAAGAACGTTAAATATAAAAGAATTATATAAATCTTCTGTTCATATATTCTACGTAGTTGCCAAGTTTTTCATTCAAAATCGTTACAATTGAAGAAACCCGTAAAGAAGTTTCCATTTGACTATTCAACCTGTTTTCTTAACCATCTATAAACAATTTCAATTGCCACCTTTAACTTGATTTACTTAATTGTTTTTAGAGTATTTGAAGTGCTGAAGGGGCGAGCTAAGAACTCGTATTATGCTTTATTGACAACTTGTGATCACGATCAGTGCGTAATGAGCGTTCGCTTTAGCTCTGGCACTTGCTGGCTGGACGCGGCAATTGAGTTGGGTTGGCGTCCAAGCCCAATCCCCCCCAGCAACGTGTGGCAGGCACTGGGCCCCGTTTCAAGTGCCAAAAACGTGGCAGACGGCTGTCACAACAGGCGCTAAAACAAACAGGCCGAGCAAAAAACGTTAACCAGCTAACCAGCTATGTATAAACTGTAAACAGCTAAAGAGCCGGAGCTGCGGACCTGGTCCAGTGCCAGTTAAACGCTAACCAGGGACAGCTTCAGCTTCAGCCTCATCTCCAGCTTCAGTCAAAGTCGCAGCCCTTTCTCATTTCTCTGGGACTGGGTCTGGGTTTGTGGCTGGGACTGGGACTGGGACTGTGACTGGGAACTGGGGCTGTCAGGCAACTGACAAGCGTGCATCATCGGGCCAAGTGCGGGCTTGTCATGATGCCAAATTGTTAACTTTCGGTCACAAGGCTGCCTGGGACAAGAACATGAGTCTGAGTCTGAGTCTGACTCTGACGCTGAGTTTGGAGTTGGAGTTGGAGTTCGAGCTGGTGCTGGTTCTTGTGCTGGAGCTGGGCGAATCCTACATAAATAATGCATTTTGCGATCACTGCCAGCGACCACATAGTGCGCTCACACCGCTGTGCAGCAAAAAAAAAAGTGGACGCAACTGGACACTGACACTCCTGTATTTGGGTCAGTGGTGGCTTCCGGTGCTACAACAAGTGAGCCACAACAGCACCACTGCACCACTGAGTTCTGGATGAGCCGCACTCAAATTGAAATCGAGTCCAAGTTGTACTGCCTTGTGCGTTCCTCATTAGCTCATCTTTCCCGCTGGCTGGCAGCTCATTTAAGCGCTTGATTGTGTTGTCAGTGGCTCGAGTTGGATCCAAGCAGCTTTCAGATAACGGCTCGCACATTATTAAATAGCAATAATCAATAAATTGCATTAGTTTTCATTAAAAGTCCGGGCACAAAGCCAGCCACAATGTCTTAATCTGCCAAGACGGTCACAATTTCCGTTGCCATTTGCCAGTTTCAGTTCCAGTCTGTACCTCATCCTGGCAATGGCCATGCAAATTATACAAAACATGAAGGAGTTTGGCTCTGCCACAGCAACAGTTGCTGTTGTTTTGTAGCAGCTGCAGGGGCGTCAGGGGCAACAGCAGCAGACAGAAGCGTGCAGCGAGGCGAACATTAACTGCGCTTTGCTTAAAATTTATGTTAATCGCTTGTTTTACTTTTAATTTCGCACTTAAAATTGTCGCCATGCCCGGCCTGGCACTGGCCAGGGGACTGACTATCAGTATCTTGGTCTTGAGTCTAGAGTCTTGAGTCTAGAGCCTAGAGTGTCCCGAGTCTGAAGTCTTGTCTGGGAACCTGTTCCCTTGTACTCTCGTATGCCGTGTGTTGTCGTCTCTAGGCGACTGACAGACAGCATCGATAAATTTTATCGATTCCTTGCTGTGGGATTTTAAAACACATCAAAAGACAATAAAATATATCACAAATACGACGAGCACACAAGGCAAATGTTTAGGAACCTGTTTAAGCCAACATTGCGACAAAACTTAACTGCACTTGGACCAGCAACAGCTCAATGCATACACTCAGAGAAAAACGACGTTCTAAATAGAGAGAACTCAGTTCTAAACGGTTATCATTCGTATATAAACGTATCACTGTACTATTTTACTAAGTATATAGCAGACACAAGAAATTCCTTTATAGCGATAATTCGAATTTCGAACCCTCAAACTTCCAGTTCAATTATAAAAGTAGCCCCTCCCTCACTTTAACATCTCAGCTTCAAAGGACGATAAATGTACTCAGCACAAAAAAACAAACATATAAATATAAGATCAAGTTAGAAGGATCTTGGAGAGAATACCCCACCCGGTATTCGAGTCTAAAATTTTTATTTTTAATAACTTCGATGTTATGTTATGTTATCCGATTGTATTAAAGAAGTATCAAGAAAGCGTGCGAAAAAAACATTTTAGTTGTGGTTGTAAATTGTTTTTGTTGTGTTTTCGGGGTGAGGGAAGTATTCGAAAATTTGAATAAGCTTGATCTACGCAAGGTATACAGAAACATATTACGTATTAGATAGATCTCTTCCGATCTGTACAGACGTTCTAACATGGATACTGCTTAAGATTATATACTTTATAAGATAGAGGCGCCTCCTTCTTTCTGCTACACAACCAAATGAACATGTTTTCTCAATTTCTGGATGTAAATACAAACTTCAATCACAGGGATAGAGACATTGCGTAAATTCTTTCTAAATGTATAATCATAGGAGTATTCTTATTATGTTTTATTCATAAGTAATGTGCATTTTTCGTTCTAGTTTGATAAAATGATATAAAAGTAATCCATTAGTGTTGCTCTTCATCTTCGCGACGACTCCTTAGGCGACGAATTACATGAGGGGCCACATTGCGGATAAGGCTTAAGAGGTCTCATCCGATTGACCTTAATAATAATAGTAATAATTATAGTAGTTCCTGTAATTATAGCTTAAGTTTAATTTTAGTTGTTGATAAAATAAGAATAACACAAAGATTAAATGGCAAAAAAAAACAAAAATAAAAGCTCTTCATTTCACCTTGTGTTTTTGCTGAGTGTAGCATGGCTAAGGATTCCGATTTCTCAGCCTTATAACGTATGTATTCCCGTTGCATGGTGTTGGTTGCTAGTTGCTGGTGTCCCCTAAGCAACATGTATAGTTATTTTAGCATTTTATGTGTCGTCGATTGTTGTGGGGATTTGCTGGCTGCCGGCTGGTGCCGGGACTAATTGGATAAGGTAATCCCAACAACAAAATATGAAATCGCTGTTCGATATGGCCACGTTAGGAGTTGGGAAGTTAGAAGTGCGCGGATTTTATGACACACTTGATAGAGCCCAGAGATCAAAAATTAAGGCACAATGGAGACACACACACACTGAGAGACACACACAGAGACACACACAAGCCTTGCTAGCCATTTATAATTAAACGTCAAATGCTGAAAGCCGGGCAAATAAATGTCAAGAGCGAACGAACTTTACATAAGCCCCACATGACAATTTTTTCGACCCGGCTGCGACTTGATTTGGGGGCTTAAATATCAAACTATTCACAGCCAGAAGGGGCAGGCGAGAAGTTAAAGCCGAATTGGAATTGTCAGTCATGTTGGGGGCTAAGGCGTTGTGTTGTGTTGTGTGTGTATCTCTGTGTGTATGTGTGTGTGTTTGCTGCGTGGGCGGATTAACACACACTTACAACACACAACGGCCAGCTCGAAGTCATTTTAATTGAAAATTGTCAACAGCTTGGGCCGCAACTTCAAAATGCCGCTGAGCCCCCAAACACTTCTAATCAAGATCGAGTCGAGTCGCAAGTTCCGAGTGTTTGTTTGCTTGGTTTATTTTTTTTTTGTGGCGTTTGATACGCTTTTGGTGGGCGTCGTCCAATTCCAATTGCCCATGACCAGCACTCTGCAGCTGCGGCTGCGGCTGCGGCAAATGCGGAAATGTTGCAGCCTTGGAACAATTCTGTTGCCAGCAAACAGGCAACAGGCAACTGGCAACAGGCAACTGGCAACAGGCAACAACGTGTGGCAGATGTCGGCTCGTTGGGGCACTCTGCCTGTGCGAATGCACACGTAAATTAGCATAAATAGATTTCAATCACTTGGCAATAATTTCATTATGAGAAAGGCGATTCACACACACTCACACACACACACACACACATACTGCGACTGACACACACGCATGTGCCGCAGCAAGCGATCGTTTTATTGATTTTTCCCAAGTCAAATATGGCTTTGAACTTGGACTTTTGCGCCAATAATACACTCACACAGCGGGCAGGCAGCAGCAACAACAACAACCAGCAACAACCAACAACAACAACAACCAGCAACAACCAGAAACAACAACAACAACAACCGATAACAAACAAACGAAATATGCAAAAGTGCATGCGAGGCGAGATATGCTAACAAGACAAGCAGAACCAGAGGCTGGCCAAGTTGGATCTGGTAACTTGGCAACGTAACTCTGGCCACAAAAAAATATTAATCAGCCCTGGCAGTGCCGGGGGGCGGCAAGTGTGCGGCTGCCGGGGGCCATACGCTATGCCCCGCCACTAAAAACGATTAATTCGCAGCGGGGGGGACACTACAATGACCTGTGCGCCGATTGACCAGTTGCGTATGCCAAAAGCCGAATGCCGTATCCGTATCTGTAGCTCAATCCCAAGCCGAATCCAAATCCCAATCCGTACTCGTATCCCAGTCAGAGATCGAGGCATAGAGTCAAGTTGCTGCTGCTGCTGGAGGCGCTTCTAATTGCCACAGCAGCGCCTTTGGAGTGTCAATGCTTGATTGACTTAAATCCTAAATACACTCAAATGCTGTAAATTAGAAATATACGAGTGTATGTATGTATTAAATCTGGAAAAGCACCGAAACTGGCGCCACTTGTTAGGCTCAATAGCGATGCTTAAAGTTATCGATAGCTAATATCGACAAATAATATTAAGAGTTGTTATGCAAATTGAAAGTGCAATTAATTATTCACTTTCTTCCATTTAATCTATCTGTTATTTTATGAACATTTTGTATTAAAGTATATAGGTATATTTACAAGAACTAAGTACTTAATCAAATACATTACTAAGTCTGGTTAATGAAAACAATATAATAGTCTGAACTCCTTATTGTTATTAATATTAGGACACACACAAATACACATAATTACTTAACTGTGAATAAATGAAATGTAATGAAATATAAAATTAAAATAATTTAAAATAGAAATAATAATATTTACAGTGACCTCCTTGCCAGGTCAGTCGGGTTAGACCTCTTACATGTTCTCCTCTTAATTAAACACAAGATTACACAACTTTAAAAACAATTAATATTCATCCAGCGCTTCTTAGAGGCAACTTGCCTGGAACCCCATGTAAACACAAACTAATCTAGCGAGTGAAAACTCCGATGTTAGCCTCATCACACAAATTGCACGGAAATAAAACGTTTTTATTGGCAGTGTTTTATGTTAAAGGACATTTCTCGCACGCACTGTTTAAATGTAATTAAATTGTTCATCTCAGATTTTGACAGATGCACGCAATTTTATTCACGCAAGAATTGCAGCAACTAACAAAATTTTATATAGCCTACAAAAAGTATAAAATAATGTTACTATAGCTTGAATTCTGGAGTGCCGATCGAGTCATATAATCCTAAGATGACGTGTATGTTCCTTGTAATATTTATATTTAGCAAAAGTTGATGAAAGTAGAATTATAAATTTTATGATTATTAAACAGTTTTAATTAAAATTTACTTATTTATGAAGGCAATCAATACTGCCTCGAATAAAGAGAAATATAATTTTAACATCGATTTATGGAAAAGTTTTGAAAGCCTACACGAAATTACATTTGAATCTAATAACGACACCAACACGTTGGGGGCATTTTATTTGCCAGTCCGGCTAGCCATGCCAGTTAAAAGTGTAATAATTTTTACAAATAAGTAAAGTTCTTGAATTGTTTAAGTTATTATTAGTTTTAGGATTTCAATTTATAGAAACTATTGGTTCCTCCATGCATTTACATATAATCGATAGCAGAACAACCCCGATAGGCACTACAAACCTATCGATAGTTTTGATCGTTTTGCAGCTCTAGCATATACATATAAACATATTTATTTAGTTGCTGCTTAGCGATTGCTGCAGCTCATCATTTCGACTGCTAAAGTCATTTCTCATGTTGCCAAGATTTATGGCTTCCACCTTCTCGTCGCATGTGGAAGCCAATGCCAGCAGCCGCCTCACAAACGCCTGATGCGCTGCTGTACGGTAACAGCAACAGCAACAACAACAGCAACAACAACTCCAAAAACAACAACAACAACAAAAGAAGAGCAACAACAAACTGCCATTCGCACTAAAATTGAATTCTGCGTTGCGTTGTGCGGGCCGCTCGCTGCTCCCGCTATGATTGATCACTAAATTGCACAAGCTTAAGCGGCGCAAGCCCACGACGCGCCTCAAGATGAGGATGAGAAGAATCTTGGAGTGCACAGGCAGTGGCAGAGGCAGCGGCAGAGGGAGCAGCAGCGGAGAGCCTGGGCACGGCCTTTGATGGGGCGCACTGGAGTTGGTTGGAGTTTGGGATTTGGTGTATGCAGCCTGTGCACATTTTTGTTGCATGCTTACAATCAGATCTGTCAGATCAGTTTCCTCTTTTATTTTGTTGTTTTTTCGGTTGCTCGTTTTTGTCTTTTTGGCAGTTTTGTTTTGTTTCGCTCATTCGCGGCTCTGGCATTTATTTAATCCGACTTGGCCCCAGACGCAACTCTCAGCTCTGTGCTCCCAACGCGATGCTGTTGCATCAGCAGCCCCAAAAGATTCAGGGCGTTCCATGGGGCGTTTTATTGTTATATCGACACCAGTAGTTTGTGCGCATTTGCATTAGCCCGGGCCTGAGAGACATTCCCAGAGAGTGGACTTCACTTCACTTCATTCGACTCGACTCCACTCCACTCCACACCACTCCACTCCAAATGTGAACGGGAGACCACCAAAAAAGGTTCGGTCCATGGCCATTAAAATCGCTCATTGAAAATATTTTAAGTGTTTTTTTATATGTCATTTTATGGGCTGGGATATGCTCATCTGTTATGTTGTACATAAGTATATATGCATATATGTATATATATATGTATATATGCGAGTCAGTCGCTTGATCGGCTCGTAGAATTTGTTTATCGTTAATGGCTCCATTTACGATGTGATTCTTGATGGAATATGCATGTGCGGCAGCAGCTTCCTGTGGCTGCCTCTCACCCATGTTGCACCATGTTGCCGCTTATCCGCACAGCTTCCGTTGCTCAATGGCCGTTCAACGAGCTGACATTTTAGGTATTTTTGTTGATTTTATATTTGATTTTTATATATATTTTTCATTTGAGTTTTGGTGGTGTGCCATAAAAATGCAAATGCACATTCATAATAATATTGAATGTGTTAACGTGTGCCCTAATATGGGCAAACATTTTCACACCTCAAAACGAGAGTTGGCCAGGCGATAGTGCTGCCTGCTTATGGAGTCCATTTCATTTATGGCAATGCCATAAAACTGTTGGCTGTAGAAAGCCGCTGATCAAGTGGAAGTTGCAGTTGCAAGCGGGCTGCCTGTGTGTGAAATTAACTTATTGCCTTTTATTGGCAGCGGGCAGGCAGGCAGGCAGCCAGCCAGGCATTTACCAACTTCAAGTTGGCCAAGTTAGCCAAGTTGGCCGTCTATTTATTATGGTGCTACTTGTCGAACCGGAAATGCAATGTACATTGAATTATATTGGCGCCCTTGGCAGCAGCAACAGCAGCCCCCGAAATAAAACCAACACACGCACACACCCAAGTGAGGCATGCCACAGAATTGTTGTCTATGCTATAGCATTTGCATGCAACGCGGCAGCCAACTGAGTGGCACACAAGCTGCTGCTGTTGTTGCAGTTGTTGCTGTTGCTGTTGCCCTGGCAGTGGCCTAGAGTTGCTCATGTTGCCTGACCTAACAACATGTTGCTGTTGTAGCTGTTGTGCTCGTTGTTTGTGGCAGAAGAGGCGGCCACAGTATGTTGCGATGATATCTCTCTTAGTCTATATTGCAGTGGTTGTTGTTGCTGCTGCTGTTGTGGGTCAGCCGCAGCCACAACCAGCTAGAAGTTGCTGTTGCTGTTGCAGTCGCTGTTGCTGCTGCTGCTGCTGCGCGCATTTTAATTGAATTAACATTTTTACTAGTGTAATGATTTCAATTAGTTTGCACCTCGCCATGTATTGTCAGGCCTGCTGTTGGTGTGCTGTGCAGACAATGTTGCTGGTTGCTGGTTGTTGGTTGTTGGTTGCTGCTTGCCACGGCAACAGGCAGCTGCCAGTGCAACATTAGCAGAGCCTCTCTCGAACTGCTGGCATTGCTATGTCTGGCTGTCTGTCTGTCTGTCTGTCTGTCCCTCTGTCTGGCTGTCTGCTGCGATCTCGATGTGTTTTGCTTCTGCCTGGCTTTTGCTCGATTTGGCTGCCGGCTGCACATTTGCATTAATTGCTTGTTGCTGTTGTAGCTGTTGGCCAGCCTTTGCTGTTGCTGTTGTTGCTGTTGCTGTTGCTGCTGCTGCTGTTGCTGTGACTGTGACTGTTGCTCTGGCTGTTGCTGTTGCTGTTGCTGGCAACTGCACGTGTTTGTTTTTGGCATTGTACTCGTGTTTGGCTTACTAATGGCTTAATAGTTTTATTGCCCCATCGATTTGCATTCAAGTTTGGACCAGGCTCGTATGAAGCTGGAATGTAGTCTGCACAGCCTGGAGCAGACCTCGAGCCCTGCAGCCTTGTGTCTGACCCGAGCAATGGTCACAAATCATGGCACTGACACGGATTTCGCTTGCACCACCAGCCCGTCTCCCTGCCCTTCTCTACGCGATTGTCAACTGTCCGTGTGTCATTTCAAAATGCGTTCGCTGCGTTATCTGCAGTCGCATTCATTTTCGATTTTATTTTGCCTGCCTTTTGACGGCAAAGACCTGAAGACGCGGCTGCTGCGTCGGCGTTGCTAAAAGGCTTCAGCCGCATTGATAACAACAACAACAGCAGCAGGCAGGCGGCCAAGCAGGCGGGCAGGCAGGCGGGCGGGCAGGCAGAAGAGCCCGCACGACGACAACGACGATCGCTGGAGTTGCGCCTGCGCAACTCTTGGTTGGTCCTGCCGGGCATGCATTAACTTTAAGTGTAGGTTACTGATAAGCGTGCCTGCCTTGGCACTGGGTGATGCATCGCCAGCGTTGCTCAGTGTGTGTGTGTGTGAGTGTGTGTGTGTGTGTGTATTTTGCATTTTGCGTGTGCTACTTTTGCGCTGCGCCGACTGCACCCATGCCCTACACATGCGGCGAAACAAGTTCGTGTCTTAAGTCTTTTGTTTTATGCACTGCATTTCTTTTGGTCAGTGATTTTGGCCATATGTGTGAGCCAAAGTCACCAGCATATGCATAAATAAGTACGATAAGACTGCACTTGGCACTCCAGCTTCAACTTCAGCTACAGCTCCAAAATGTAAAATGCAAAATGCAAAATGCTCTTTGCATATTTTGCGATTTGTCGTTGTCTCTCATTTCGTCGCTTCGCTACGCTCAGCTGCTGGCTGCGGCTGCTGCTGTTGCAAGTCCGAGAGTGGACTTGAACTGGACTGCAACTTAAATGACATACGACGTGTTGGCGCTGCAATTCCATTGGATGCGAATACATTAAGAGCCAGTGCCGTTGACCAAGACCCAAAGAGCCAAGATGCTGTCACCAGGCCACTGCCACTGCCACTGCCGGAGTCCGACTCAGACTCAGACTCAAAGTCAGAGTCAGAGTCAGAGCCAGAGATCTCTGGCGAGCTCTTTAAATGCGCTAAATTGATATTCGGGTTTTTTTTTATTTTTTATTATTTGCTGTCTGGGCTCGTTTTGGGTATTGCGAGGCATAAAACTCGCACAAATCAGCGTTAAAAATTAATTGTCTGTTATTATCGTGGATTATTAATAATTTATTCTAAGCTCAAGCTTGTGTTGAAGTACGGGCCGAAATATGTACCCGCACGTATGCGATGTATGCTCGCATATTAATGATATTTCAACTGGAGGGAGTATTCAGTGCTCGTACTCGCACTTGTACTCATAATTATGGTCATTTGGCAAGTGTTTACTTTGCGCTTAGAGCTGGGCGTGACTGTCATTTGTCTTAATAAAAAACACAGTTGCTGCTACAAAAAAAAAGAAAAAGAGGCAAATAAACGAGACTCATTTACATAAAAGCTGCCTGGGCAGCTCGGTAAGCCAAAAATCAAAAATTTTTGAAGCGCCCAAGCACATGTAATGCGCCTAATTACCAGTCCAGGCAGACAGCCGAAAGTCGAACCAGTTGCCAGCCAAAAAGCGACAGCCTGAAGATGATAATGATGATGATGATGTGGCTCCTGCTGCTGCTGCTTCTGCTGCTGCTGGCCAAGCGATCAATAAGAAGGAGCATGACTCAGTTTCAGTTGCAGTCTCAGTGGCAACACAAATAAAAGCAAACGAAAAATGCAGAAATTTATATGGTAACAACTTCAAGGAATTTGTCATAGCCGGAGTTGGAGACGGTGACAGAGACGTAGACGGTACCTGGCCAGTCTCTGTGGCATTGTGGTGGCTCCTTCTCAGCTGCCACACATTGTTCGCTTCGTTTTTGTTCTTTTGGGGCGCATTAAATGGCAGCAATTTGTTTTGGGCAACTGTCACAGAAGTTGGCACAATTGCGGCTCAGTTTGTCAGTCCCTTGCTTAACGGACTCTGACTCTGACTCTGACACTGATTTTGGGCCTGTTGCTCTTGCTGCCGCCAGTGTGTGTAATTTAAGACAGTTTTCACTGCAAACTTAATTAACTCGTTGCTGTCTCATTTGGCCGCTGCAAATGCCTTTCACCCTGCCCAGGGGCAAACCACAACTCAGTGATTTCAAATGCGTTTTGTACTTGGATAACTGCACAGTTGCCCCGTTGCATAGCTGTAGAGTTAGATAGTTGCATAGTTGTCATCATATTGCGGTGGCAACTATTCAAATTACGCTTCAAACAAAACGAAATGAAATATTATGAAAAGAAAGTACGCCGCAGTGAAGCGAAAAAGCAAACCACTGAGCTTTCTTGTAGTCTTTTGTCTTGGCATCGCCAGAGACTCTTTCCCTATCCGGTTTCAATTTGCTGCCAACACTCACCAATTGAACAGAATTTGATATTTTGGGGAAGGGGAACCTTGTTGCTAACAATGGTATTAGTGGACACTGAAACTAATACACAACAGTTGGGCTTACAATATTTTCAGTTTAAAATTCATGTCCAAATAAATAGTGAATGGTTATCCAAGTCACATAACTATTTCAAAACTGAACCGAATTGTTGCAGAAATACTGAATAACAGTGAAAAGAAATGATGAAAACAATTAATTTATTTTTAAATCTTGTAATTATTTATTTGACAAGTATTCTGCTACCTAAGTTGACAGCTTGACAGGTTGCATTTAAGATGAAAACAATCAAAGCGAAAGATGTGTCCAATATGAATGTAAAAAGCACCAATCAACCAGTTTTAATAAGGGCATTACAACATACAGAATACATTTTTATTCTTCATTTCATTTCATTTATTCACAGTAAAGTAATTATGTGTATTTGTGTGTGTCCTAATATTAATTACAATAAGGAGTTCAGACTTCCATAGCCTTTTCTGCCTAAGTATATACATAGAACTTTTCATCAAATAATTATAGCTATTAAAAATATTAAAGTGTTATTCTTCATTTATTTCAAATAAATTAGACTTAATATTTATAATTTGTCACAAAACAAAAATTCTGAAATACTAATTTAATTTGAATTTTTATATAAAAATCGCAAAATAGTTCTATTTGCAAAACTAAAAATAAAAAATTCATGTTAAATAATTTGAAAATTTAAATATAAATTTTAAAATTTAGTTTACGTTTTTTGTTATAAAAGTTGAAAATAAATCGACAAAAAGTGAAAATTTGAGATTTTAAAAACAACATTCTAATATAATATTTAAATTCTTAACAATAAAAAAAATACAACATTCTAATTTTTGACAACATTTTGGACAAGGGTCAATTGATGAACAAATTTCCAATTTTCTTTTTTAATATCTATAAAATTGAAATGCAAAGTCAATTTAGACTACAAAACCTGATCAAAATGACATTCAGCATGGAAGTCGGTTAAATTTTGACAAAGTTATGGGAGTTTGTAATTTAGGAGGTAAAACCTTTGGCGCTTTAAGCCTTACAATTCGGTATCATCCGTTTAAATTCCAAGTTAAAAAGAATTATGTTTCTTTTGTTGGCACTAGATAATCCAGCAACCGCATAATAGAAGAATTTCGTTTGATTTTAATAAATAAATAAATAATAGTAATAACAATATATTAACTTTCGATATGCTTACACATTATAAGCTATTAATTAAATGCTAAGTAAATATTCCGCATTCTACATTTTAAAGAAGTATGTACATCTAGAAAACTTTACCTAATACTGTGATAATATAAATTATTGTGTACAAGACTTATAAAAGTATCCCACCATGTTACCAGATACTACTATTAAAATGCCATGAAAGTAGAGACCTTGAATATTAAAAACTAAGCAAATATGGGAGACATATCGAAGACACAATATACGTTTAGTGCTTGCAGTCAGAATCATATGGCAAATTCACATTTCATCATTAGGGCCAGATTTAATGGCGAGCACTTAACACTTGCGAGTATTCCGAATAACTTGGCTAAATTGTAAATTATTTGCAATTTCTCAATTTGCAAATTGCTTAAATTAGCCAAGTCCAGGTGATCAGAAGGGGACAACAGCAACAGCAACAGCCACAACAACAACAACAATAACTACAACAACAACTGCAGCAGCAGCAGCAGCAGCACCCACCCAAGTGATGGCAAATGATGCCGCTGACCGCAGAGGAGAACGCGCCGCATTGCGTTGCAACAGTCGCAACATTTTGATGGCGCATGGCGGCATTTATGCTGATTATGTTGCATATAAATTCCGTGGCAGCATTTAGAGAGGGGCTGCTGCTGCTGCTGCTGCTGCCCCTTGCTGCCTTGGTTCTGATCCTCGTTGTAGTTGCCTTGCGCTGTGTACTTGGAGAATGTTTACACGCGTTCGTTGGCCGTTGTTGGGCTTCTTATTTGTCCATGGCCATGGCCGAACTGGGACGGTTCATAAATTTTGCTGCAGCTTTGACTTTAACTCGTTCAACGCACTTCAGGCAAAGACTGGGAAGGCAGGGGGCCAGCAACGTGCAACGTGCAACGGGCAAACCAACAACCAAACAACGAGCGAACAGCAACAACGCTGAGGTAAAAGGAAATCTCAACTGGGCAACTTGAACGACGACAACGAAAAATAAAGTTGCATACAAATTGTTGCTGTTGGAGCCTTCTTGGCCACTTGGCCACTTGGCGCGTCTTGTGCCGCACCCCTTGGGCCCCATCCATGGCCGCCTCTTGTGTCACCTTCTTCAACTCCATCTGCGTCTCTGGTTAACGCAAACATTTTAGCCTTTTGAGCGCGTCTTGACGACAGATTTAGACGTTAAGCAGCCGCGTTAAGTGTCCCCTGGGAAAACGCGGCTAAGCATTCGCCGTGTTGACAAAACGAGCCAACGTCTGAGCAGCTGTTGTTGTTGTTACTGTTGTTGTTGTTGTTTTACTGATGTTGCTGTTGCTCATGTTGCTGTTGTTGCTACTGCCATGTTGCTCAAGTGCTGTTGCTGTTGCTGTTGCTCTTGTCGATTTTGTGCAGCCGCAGCAATTTGTATAGCCATAGATGCAATCGCTGCCACAAAATTTTAACACCATTAGCTGACCAGCGGCAAGTTTTTCTATATATATATGTATATACTTGCGACTTTTTTTTATATCTTTTTAGCATTTTAGCGGCTTGCTTGTTTGTCTCACTTTGCTGCATATTTTCGCGCCTAATTTGCGCCAAGCCACAGCCACGCCCCAAAAGTGCGGCCGCCTCTCCCCGCCGCTCGTTTAATGAGTAAACGCAACAGTCCAAATACAAATCTGTATCCGAATTCGAATCCGTATCCACAGCCACAGCCACACTCGTGGGTGCATGTGCATTAACAAGTTGCAATCTAGATTGCTGTGCACAGCTGCACAGTGGGGCCAGGCTAAGCAATCGATTGGCCTGGGCAATTTTGTCATAAATAATGCCAAAGTAGCTGCAATTTGTTTAAGCGCACTCAACTTTATTGTTATTAATCTGGCGATTATTTATGCGGCAAAATGCATGTGCCACACATTTCCTGATGCCCGGCGTCATTCTCAATAATTGCGCTGACCACAAACGGGGCCAAATTACTCATGCGCCATGTGTGCGGGGCCAGAACCAGGGCTGCAGGGGCAGGTGGAGGCTGAGGGGCTGCTGGCGGCGCCGGGGCCTCATTTCAATTGTAAACCGACAATTGGCAGCGCACTTAGCGAGCGTTGATTGATTGCCAGCTGATATGAGCCGCAATTGCGGTTGGTAATTCAATCGCCCAGCGCCCAACAGGCAGCCACATCAAAAGATAGTAGCACTGCCCTTGCCCCGCCCCTTCCACCTAACTGGACGTCTCTGGATGTGCCAACGACAGTGGCACAAGTGACAAAACAGCAACAAAATGTCATAATTGATAGAGACAGGCGACAGTGGCTGAGTTGGACTGAGCTGGATGCTGAGGAAGCTGCAGCTGGTCGCCTCTGTACGGGAACGGCAACAGCAACATCAACGGCAACGGCAGCGACAACGACAACTGTTGCCTGGATTAAGCACAAATTGTGTTTATGTTCAACACATAGAAATTGTGACAAGTTAATATACGAGGAGCAACAAATCCGATTATAGGCATGACTTGATTTCATTTGCATGTGGCCAGCGTGTCCCCATCAGCAATTTGTTGCTGCTGTGCTGTTGCTGTTGCTGCTGTTGCTGCTGCGGCTTCTTAATTGCAACACAGGCCACAGGCGGCTGGCTAACAGCGATTGGGCGAGGCATTCAAATTAATTATAAATTCCATATTTGGCTCAAAAATGTCGCGAATGTTGCTAATTTTATTCGGCTCTGCTTGCTGGGCGCAATCAAAACAAAAGACTTAGGCAACGAACGCGCTGCTGCAGCTCACATTTCCAATGGCCATTTGATTTAATTTAAATTAGTTTATAATTTATTTACACACAGATTCAGACCACACACACAGGTCACAAATTATCTCGTAGGCCATTTAAAAGCGTCGCTTAAAATGTTTAATTTAACATAAAATCAACGCACGGCGACAGTCTCAGCACATTTACGGAAAGAAAAGCACATAAACAAGCACATTATTGAGAGCCAAGAAAACAAGAAAGAAAAGACAGACACAAAAACAATAACAACAACAATAACAAAAACAAAAACAAAAACCAATAAGACGCGATGCGATAAATTTGTATAATAAAACAAAACTGATTTCCGTCTAATGCGATTGACACCTAAAACACCAAAAATTTCAAATTACAATAAGTATAGAAAATCGGCTCGGTTCGGCTCTCCGCGGCTCTATCTATCTCATTCTGTTGCCTTTGTTTCGCTTCATTTGTGATTCCAATAAAAATAAAACAAATACAAGCACATAAATAATGTTATTAAAATAGGCACACGAATTGATTTCGGTGTCTGAAACTCTCAAACTGGGGATGGTACGGAACGGGCCGGGTCAGCCAGTTAGCCAGTTGGCCAGTTAGCCAGTTGGCCAGCGGTGGGTACTTGATTAGCTCATCACTTAGGCCACTAAAAGAGACACTTCCAGCTGACACTGATTGGTCGCTGTGGTCCACAAGTTGACAACGAGTAGTCACCGGAGTTCGCATGTTAGTTTTCAAATTATGTATGTTTTTTGTATCGTGGAGAGAGAGAGAGAAACACGCACATCTCTATATAAACTCAATAGATACGCTGTATAAATGCCAATATACATGAACAAGTGGGCAGCCAAAAACAGTCGAAAGTGTCTGTTTATAGGCACACTGTCATTATTTATGGAATTAAAATGTTTAACTCAACTTTGTTGGCAGACCAGTTAAGCTCTGACCTTTTGCATACAAAAATAGCATACACTGCGATTAATTATGTTGAAGACCTGTACCTAATTCCATTATATGTTTTGCTTATGGCTTATTTAAATTGATGGCATCTTTATTGAGATTACTCAAAGCATTTCAAGTTATAAAATATAATCAAATATAAATTTAATGTTTAAATTTCTCTCCAGCAAAGTTCAGGTAATATAAAAACCAAAGCTCTTAAGCGGAACAAGAAATACCGAAAGATGTTTATAGAAATTAAGAAAAAGTTATGTGTTTTATAGGTTATTAGCTGTGATAGGCTATTAACTGTTCTTGTTGGTTAGTTTATGTGCTGGTTTCAGGCAAATTAAAGCCCATTTTAATATCGAATTCAACACCAATCCGAATGGATGTCAACTTCGGAGCTACAAGGATTTATGAGTGTTTATTTACGACCGTTTAAAGCACTTATTTAAATGCGAGAGAACTCTGAATATATTATCAATTTCAGTTCGTCATTCTAATCTCAAAAGCTAATAGATTTTACTGTGTTTATGAAAATATGGAATTCTGCTACTCACTTATGTATAAGTATCTCTTGACAATGCTCCTTGGAACGTCAGGAACTTTGAAATTCATAAAGATCTCAGTGTTTTATTTGTTACAAGGATGAAGTAAAGAAATGAACTGAAAATTATATAAACAGACTGAACTGCCATTAACATTTGTTAGCAATAAACGTATTAAATAATAGCGGAGACAGCAGGCGACTAAAAAGATATAATTTACTAGAACTTCCCTAGAGATTTTAAGGAAGATTTAACTACATAACAGCGGAGACAGCAGGCTACTAAAAAGATATAATTTACTAGATCTTTTCTATCGATTTAAAGGAAGATTTAACTGCATATTTGATTCCCAAGCTGGAGCGCAAGCAATCCTGTTAAATTTAGTTTTAAATATAAAATTTGCTTCTTTTTTTTGTAAATACAAATACAAAAATAATAGACTTATATGTATGAATCTATTATTTAATTAGCTCTTACAGTTCAAATAAATATTTTATTCCATTTGTTAGCCAAAATGGTTGCAGTTGCTCTGTCATAAAAACATTTCCATAAATATTATTTAAATTGGCTTGAAAACAATTTATTTAATTTATTTATTACATGCTCCTATGCATTGTGGGTTTGAAAACTAGTATAGTTTCTGTGCGTACTTTCGTATGGCTCTAATATAATACTATGGGTTTCTTTATCACATAACATTTTAGCCACTTTTAAGAGGCTAAGTTCAGGCCGCTGCAGGCTCAGTTTTGGCCAGAGTTCTCACATTTCGTCAGGAGTCGGCGGCACAAGCGATTTGAACAATTAGCTGGCTGATTTATCGATTTGGAGCACTCGATCGGCGAATGGGTCTCCAACTCAAACGGAATGACTCGGAGCTGGCATGGGAGCATGGAGCATGGAGCATGGAGCATGGAGCAAGGAGGCTCCGTGTCTCGGAGCAACGGCCGCCGTTGGTTACAATTTGATTTGATTTGATGTGCGCCTACGAATGTTGCCAGTTGCCAGTTGGCAGTTGCAGGCGCTGGCATTTGTCGCCATCGTTGCTGCTTGTTGGTTGCTGGCTTGTTGGTTGTTGGTTGCTGTCGAAACGCATAATCGTAAAATTTGCAGTGGAATGTTGCAATATTTTGCGAGTGGAGCAATTTGCGCGTGAATTATTCCAAACGTTGCATTACAAATGATTTCGGTGCGCTTGCCACAACAACAAGAGGCAGCAACAACGACAACGACAACGACACCGACAACGCCAACAACTTTAATTGGCCCAACGAGGAAGTCATCGTCCAGCAGCAACTTGTGGCAGCTCTTTGACTTTAACTTGGTCTCTCAACGCTTGGAAGCTTCATTTTGCATGGTACGTGATGCTGACAAAGGCGTTGGTCCGGCAGTTGACATTTGTGGCCCAAACGACGGGCCATAAAATCATATTCCACTCTGTTTTCCATGAATGTCACACTTGAGTGGTGTTGCTGGTGGGTGCAGCAGCAACAACAACAACAATAGCAGCAACAACAACTGCATACTTACGTCTCTATTATTGGCGTGGAGCGGTGTGAAGTCATCGCGTGAAACTTTTGCAGGCTTCCATTTAATTTCCATGGCCAATGGCTGGGCAAATGCATAAACTGCCGCTGCAGCTGCAGCTGCTGCCATTGTTTAGGAGGAGCACAGCCAGACGAGGGACGCGGTGCCGGATGGGGACGGGGACGGGCCAGGCAGCCATGTAGGTAATTCCTGGAAGTTAATTTCATTAAGAGCAACTTGCAATGCGCGTCGTATTTATTAGCCGCACGATATATTGCATAGGCATGGCTTTGTTTTCAAGGAATCTGCCGCTCTGCCAGCCAGCCAACCAACCAGCCAACCAGCCAACTGGCTATCGTCCATGTATTTGTGGAATTCATCATCGGCGACAGGCGGCTGCGTCAGCGTCACCGTCTCCGTCTGCAGCTCCGTCTGGGCCCCAGTTCGAGGGGCCCGGCTGGCATTTCCCCTGCGTCTGCTGCGTTAGTTGTTGCAATTTTCATAACTTATTGCATGTACATGGAGATCCGGTTGACTCTAAATAAGGCGAAAATTTCCTTAAGAAAATTTACGCGCAAGTGCGATTTCCAGTTAATAAAATTACCCTCCTGACTAGGTAGAGGGGCGGCCCCCCCTTGTTGTGGCTGCTTTCTGAAATTCTTATTAATTCTTATCGCAAAAACAAAGATTTCTGAGCTAACAGCAATGCGTGTTTCAATGTATGCCGGCCTCGGTATCTGGACATGCACATGCTGAGTGTATATATAGTTGTGTGTGTGTGTGTGTGTTGTGAGTGTGTGTGAGCAAGTGCACCTCCATTTGGTCACAACGATGCCGACAAGTGTTGTACACGCATTCCAAATACTTTTCTATCATTAGCGGCTGCTGCACGCGCAAATGTCAACGCTGCTGTTCTCTGATCTGCTCCGTGTGGTGTGCCTTGGTGTGGCGTGGTCTGGTGGTGCTGTGGTTGCTCTGCTGTAGTGTGGTTGGTCCTCTGCCAGCCAACAGAGATGCATCGAATACCTTTTGGCTAGTTAGACATTGACAAATCTTTATAATATTTCATCATCGCTTTATCGGAAGCCATTCAGCAAAAATTCAAGTTCAGGTATTCCAACTCACTGTCAGCCATCCCAGCTATATATAGTACATTAAACGTTTACAATTCTACACGATACCCAGATATGAAACCCATAGCCAAAGAATCTTCAATATGAGCAACACTTGCACCTCCTAGTTACATCAATATTTATACAATTTTCAGTAAACAAGCTTGCCAGTTAAATGACACCTCATAATCGAAGACCGCATTAAGTTACTATCTAATCTTATAAATACTTATAACGTGTGTAATCTTGTAAGTTTCCATAAGGAAAACTGCCCACTGATTGTAAATCTGGGAATTTCCCAGTATTTAAATAATATAATCAGCCTGAATGTAAGTAGATTTAGGAGTAAGCTCGAACTGTAATGTTTTCTGTCTAGAAACTAAGAAATTGGTTTGCGTTCCTGAGCAAATACATAAGATAATTAACGCATAGAGACGAACTATTAACTCCCAGTGCCTTAGACAGATAAGCCAGAAGTATGTAATTTAGGTTAGTAGTAAGTTAGGATAATCTGAATATAAGAGTGACTGATCTCTTGGTCGTGTTCCACTTTGAACAGAATCGATGTCGTCTTTATTTCACCATTAGTTCTCCAGATATCTGCGCGATTTACAGTTACTATAAACATAATATAGAGGACTACCTAAACAAAAGGAGCCAATATATAACGTGTCAATAAATAAAGAGACTTAATTACTCACCAAAGTCACATTTTACAAACTCCAGACAAGTTTTGATCATTTAACAATTTAGAATAAGCAATTACAGCGTTATAAATATTTTCATAAAATCATTCTTCAAGCTAAAATCTAGTTCTACTAAATATAAGTATACTATCCAAACCCTCTCTTAATAATCTTGAAATTATACAGCCTATCTAAAAACCAGTCGACACACAAAGCATCTTTAAGGATAGTACATTTATTATTCCCTGTAGCTTTAATTTGTATATTAATAAATCGATAAATATATGCTCCTATTTCAATTATAGCGCTTTATTGGAACTTGACACGTAATACACAGTACATAATCAAATTTTAATTTCTAAACATACGAATATCAAGGACATAACGCCGTTTTGACTGACACTTGGACAGCATATAGTACATAACTCTATTAAACATATATAAATCAATGAAACTGAACATAACATTAACTAAATTACCAAGACGATGGCAGATTCGAGTATTTGTTCTTGTTTATGGCACATTCTAGTAGTAGAAACGATAGGCGACATAGAGCAGCAGCAGTACAAATAGGAAGAACAGCACGGGCTTCACATTGTACTTGCGATCCAGGCTCTGCCACCAGCGAAGAAATGCACGGGATGAGCTGACATTCTCCGGGCGCAGTGAGCGTCGCGCAGCGGGCTCATATCCAGTGCCCGCAGTGTAACCGCTTTCAGCAATGGTGCGCCTGTTGTAGGGGCTGCTGCGATCTCCGATGCGCTCGGAGCGCAGGCGAGCCAGATTGCGCGCAAAGTCGCTCTCGAATTTGACACCCTGTGTGGCATCCTCATCAGCGGTGTCATCGCTGAACTCATTGGCATAGGTGCGTGGTGGTGAACGGCGTTGATAGCTAGAAACAGCAGCGGCAGCAGCAGTTGATGTCGAAGTTGCAGTCACATAGCTCTGAGCTGGCGAGCTCACATAGCTGCTGTAACGGCCGGTGCGGCTGTCGTAGGAGCCCAATGGATTGGCACGCGCTGTTGTGGTAATTGGTGCCTGGATGAGCGGCTGGCTGGGCGCATTGTACGCCACATTGCGACGAGGCGGCTGCTCCAGTGTGGGGTAGAGCGACTTGCCAGTATACTCATGAGTCCGTGTTGTGGTCGCAGTTAGCTTGGGCTTAGCGGCCTGCTGTTTGTGTGCATACTGTTTCTCAGCATGCTGGGCGGCCTGGGCCAGCTGCTCGTCTTCTTCCTCGTCGGACTCCAGTATAATCAACGAGTTGACCAGCAAAGTGTTTTCGGTGGTACGTTTGGACACCGATTCCTCTACAATTCTCTCGGGCGGCTTGACCACACGCTCGCTTATCAACTGGCGCTCCGTGTTGGAGATGCGACGCGACTGTATGGGCGCTGCCTTGGGCGCAGCAGCTGCAACTGGTTTCTTGTTAACCTCTGCTGCAGTTGCAGTTGCAGCTGCAGCTGTTGTGGCTGTGGCTGCCTCTGGCACACGTGGCTGTACTGCGACAGTTTCCGGCTTGCGACGACGTTCCGCCTCTTTGGTGTCACTGGGCGTGGCTGCCACTGCCACCGTGCGGCGTGTCTTGGATGCGGCATTACTGCCATCTGGCTTGTCCACCTGAGCAGCAGCCGCAGCTGGCTGCATAGTCTCACGACGAGCGCTGCTCTTCTTCGGACTGGCAGCAGCGGCTGGCAAAGCGGCGTTGCCGCCAAGCGAGGCACGCAAACGTTTCACCAACACTTTGCGGCTGCTATCTGTTACCGGTATATTGGGCAGTCCCTGGGCGAGCATTTGGGCACGCAGCTCGGCATTGGACAAGGCGTCTAAGTTATCAGCGTCCATATCTGTGACTTTTCACACGTTTTCTTAAATCGTTAAAAATTGAAATTGTGAAATGCGCGTCGTTTTTTTGCGCGGTGCGTTGACGCTAGCGATGCGCGTTGCTCAACAACAATCGATTAGTTTGCGCAGACTTGCATACAATTTATCGGTGTTCGCTGCTGTGCTGCGGCAACTAATTCTATAGTGTTTCTCTGTTTTTTAAAATTATAAATCGATGCCTACGTATGCCTACTTATCTAAATTCGGTATTTAAAAAATGAGTAAAAACCTATTTATAACATTTGACTGTCTGGCAGCACTGTCTCTTGGTAGTGCTGGCAAGCTCTTATATTTTGATATTTTGCAACACTACATAGATAGTCATGAAAACAAATGGTTAATAATTATAATAAATTCGTTTAATTGTTATAAATCTCACACTTCCTAACGTGGGATATAACTCAGACTACTTCAAATACACTTTCCAAACACTCAATTCTGGAATACTGTAGAAAATGGACATCTCGAAGGCACCTAATCCACGCAAGCTGCAGCTCTGTCGCACCTACTTTATGAGTAATATCAAGCATCAAATTAGCTATTGTTATGATTTCTTATAATTATAAACTCTGCTTTTAGCCGGCTTCGCTTTTCTGCCTTTCGTTTGGGCCATAAATGTTTGCTGGTTCTTCGAGGAGGCCTTTCGTAAACCCCCATACCCGGAACAGAATCAAATAAAACGCTGTAAGATTTCGCTTTGGTGTCTCTTTGTTTGTATCTAACAAATATATTTCATTTAATATAGATGTTATTTACTCGGCAATAGGCACGCTTTTCTGGACACTTGCTCTCATTACCTGGATTATCATATTCCAAACAAGTCGAGCAGCTTGGGGCGCAACCGCCGACTATATTAGCTTCATAATTCCACTGGGCAGCGCATAATGTATATATATATATTTAGGGAAAATTTAAATACTTGATATTATAAAAAGACATAAACTAATAAATTAATCATTTGAGTGTATTTCATGTTGATAAGCCGAAGATAATTTTCTGATACTGTAATCAAAGTTGTTATTTGGAGTTCTTATGGGGGAAGGTCTCGTTGAAGCCGGCAATTGGCTCTATTTAACCCAATTATAGAAGACCCTTGTACTATTTAACTTATACACACATTACTTGACTATAAAATCGATATTCTGCCATTAGAAGTAGTTTAAAAAATCCCTCAAATACTAACTAATCCATCCATTTAAGTTAAATTCAAAAGTTTCACTTTTTAAATACATTTTTTTATTCACATCTAAAGCTTATTTTTGTTTTGGTATACATATAAATGTATATGTATTTATATATATATATCTATATATGTGTACTATATTTTTGAAATTTCTTAGTACTATTTATGTGTTTTTTTTGTTTGCTCATAATTTGTAATAATTTGTTTTGCATGCCATTTATCCATTTGTTGCTTGTCGTTTCCGCTTCCGCTTGCGTTGCAGTTGTCGTGACAGTTGTCGGCTTCCGGCTTCATTGCTTATATATAATTTCATTGTTTAGAATGTCATTAAGTTTGTTTCTTGCTTTTTAAAATACATATTTTTTGTAAAAAGTTCTGCGCTTGTACCATTTAGTTAATAACAAACTAAGCGTTTTCCACATTTAATCATTAATATTTGTTGTTGTGTCGCTACGCTGAATTCCACTACGAACAGTGAGTTTTAATTTGTTGCAATTAATGGGGAATAAAATTTGTATCGGCTTCATGTGGTTGTGAAATGGATATGGGGGGAGGGAAAAACTCTTAGTCCACAGTTTGTGTGGTATTCGAATTTTATATAAACTTTTATTGTGTGATTCCCCTCTGCAAAAACGTATAATACGTATGTACATATGATGCTTTAGTGTTTATAACATGCCGCACATTTGCCACGTATCAATAAATCAATCAATCAATCAATCGTTCTTAAACATCAATCAAACTAATTTACAATATAAAAGACTCAATTTAAGTTATATTTACATGCAATACTTTGTTTTATTGATAAATTCTATAGAATTGTGTTCCTTCTTTTGTTTTTTTGTTGGGGCTTAGGCTATAAAACATTTAAGTGCCATTAAATCACGCGTGTAGTCTATGAAGCGGCTAGTGAACTACAACACACACCATCCTTCTTCACATTTACATTCACATTCACATACTAGATAATAAATGTAAATTACACATATATCATATAATAATATATCATCATATCATACACATACATTAATATGTATATATATATATTAATTATAAATATTTAAAGTACACTGTTTTTTACTTAGAAACATTTAAATTAGTGCCGGCAGCTGGGGCCGAAAATTCACAAAGAAAAGTCAAATATATTTTGTTTTTTTTTTGTTTGTTTTTTGTTTTTTTTTTTTAGAGAAAACTACGGATACGAATAGTACACACATACATTACATACATAAGATATAAGAATGGGCGCGCCCTTTGTCTTTTAGATGCAAATATCGCGCTTGCTCCATTCGCAACACAGATAAGGATTAATTAATACACACTGCTAAATGCTAAATAGTATGATCTACATTGTAATTGGTAATTCGTAAACGGTAATCGGTAATTGGTAATTAGTAATTGGTAATCAATAATAATCATTAAACAATATGCATTATTATTAAAAAGTTATTTATGTTTTTGTTTTTACAAGAAATCAACACACTACAGGGTTTTTTATATTTTCTTTTTTGTTCATGTTCGATTTACGCCTCTCTCGTATAATAATAAGTATAAATATAACTATAATAATATTTATGCTTGTACGTATAATATATATGATTTTATATATATTGTATATGTATATATGTATATGCAAAATACACTTAGGAAAAACATCGCTAAATTTGTAGTTATGCTAGATTATCATATTGTATGTATAATGTTTTATCTGGTAATAGTAGTGATAACTTAGGTCTTAAATTAAATTTATAGTTAACACGTTAAACGAAACATACAAAAAATACTTATACATATAAATAGTCGATTTATCTGTTTGTTGTTTTTGTTGTTGTTGTAGTTGCTGTGGTTGTTGTTTTGGGGGTGCTTGGTTTTGTAACATTGTAAAAATATGATATATACTATATATGCTTTATGTGTGCACGCCCAAGGCTAATAGCAAATGCATTTGGTTATTTATTTATTTATTAACCAGTGCCTCTTCCAATTCCACACCAACTTTCAATCGCAATCCCCAGTCCGAATCCCATTGTTAATTATTCTTCACATTGTAGGCCTTCTTCTCATTGCTGCCGTTCAGTGGTTCTCATTTTGACGGTCCCGGCGGAAACGGATTTATCACAGCTACTGCAGCCGCTTGTTGGCTGGCCAAAACGGCAGCTGAAACCAAACCACAACAATTAGCAAATATTTCATAATGATCACACAAGTTTACAAATTTAGACACAGTTTTTGTAATCTTGTTAATTAGCGCGCTGAATTCCAAAATACATTCAAAATATATTATCTTTTCGAGAAGAAATGATATTTGCATTCAGGAAACAAAACCTTTATAATATTTGATTGGTTTTTAGGGTTCAGCGCACGAATTTACATATGGAACAACTTACAGTTAATTGGGATCAAAAATGTTGTTGACTAGTGTTATTTTTGATCAACTCACCTCCATAGGGCGCTGGGTACATGGGATAGCCGAGTCCAACGTGTGTGTGATGGTGTGTATGCACATGCCGCTGCGGCGGCGGACTGCGGGAATCGGCGGCACCGGCACCCCCGGGCGCTCCATTACCAGCACCACCGGGGCCACCAACAGCTCCATTACCGGCTGGGCCGGCTCCAATGGGCGGCGCACCAGGCAGCGGCTGCTTGTGCGCATCTAGCGCTGCGCCTGGCGGCACGCCATGCGATTTTTGGCCAGGCATGTCCGGTTTGTTCGACTGTGGACCGCCCAAGCTGCCTGGCGGTGGCTGAAGATTCAGTGGCACACCGCCCGGACCTCCCGGCGCTGAGCCCGGCTGGCTGGGTCCATTGCCGCCGAGCACATTAGGTCCCGAACCGGGACCGCTGTTGCTTGGGCCGCCACCGGGCTGCGGTGGTCCCAGGCTGGGGCTGCTAACGCTGACCTTGACAGGACCGCTGGCGCTGGTGGGCGATTTGAGGGCGCGCTCGCTCAGCTCGTGTATTTTGTGCGTGGTGTAATACTGGCTAGCAGCGTGATGCAGTGCGTCCAGCGCCTTAGTGCCTGTATTCCTCGACAGATCCTCGGGCGCATGGTAACGAGGTATGGGCAAATGATACGGCGGCGCATTATACGGCCCCGCTGCAGACATTAGCACATTGCGGTACATGGGATGATTGGGATCGAAGCCAAAGGGCGTGGGCGAAATGTATGAGGGATGTAGGAAGTATTGCGAGGTGGGCGGCGGAGGCGGACCCTGCGTTTCCATGGTGGGCTTTTGGCCTTCTTGCTTAACCTTCAGCTGCTGCTGTTGCTGCTGATCATCGTCGCCAGCGCTGCCCTTCTGTTTGGGCGACTCCTTCGTCAGATTGGTGGCCTTGTTGTTAGCTGAGACGCTGGCTGACTGCGCTTGTTTAAGCTTCTGCTGTTGCTGCTGCTGCTGTTGTTGTTGCTGCTGTTGTTGTTGCTGCTGCTGTTGTTGTTGTTGCTGCTGTTGTTGCTGCTGCTGTTGTTGTTGTTGCTGCTGTTGTTGTTGCTGTTGGAGATGCTGGTGATGTTGCTGCAGCGCCTGCTGCTGCTGGTGTGCAATGGATAGTTGCTGCTGCTGCTGTTGCTGCTGCGCGGTCAGGCCAGACTCATCCTTGTGCTGCTGTGGCATGCCAGGATGCGGCTGCATGCCGCTCGCATTTTGTGCAGCTGCCACGGCAGCGGCATTCTGACGCCGCTGCTGATCCGAGAACATGTAGTAGCTGTAATATATAAATATTCATTTAATTTCTTGTTCAAATTGAATTGCAAGTGTTTTACATACCGTCGCAGCTCCTCCTCGCGCGCTGCCGCCGCCAGACTCATGGAGTGACGCTGGTAAATGTTTTGATAAGCGCCCAGTGCCTGCAAATCCTTTGGATGCAGCGCATGCGGCTGCTGTGGCTGTGGCGGCGGCTGTTGCTGCTGCAGCTGGTGCTGTGGAGGCGGCTGTTGCTGTCCCGGATTCGAGTTGGGCTCCTGTTTGATCTCCTGCTTGATAAGCGGCTCCTGTTTGATTAACTTATTAGCCAGCAGCTGTCAATTAAAATGTTATTAGTGGTTGAGCTGGGTAATAAGGTTGCTGCGTTACACTCACCTGTTGCTGTGGAGCTAAATGCTTGGAGTTCTCATGCGGGCTGGGACTCTCCTTCATGCGCTCCTCCTTGATGCTAACGCCCGCGAGCTGCTGCTGTTGTTGCTGTTGTTGTTGCTGCTGTTGTTGTTGTTGTGCCTGCGAGCTGGGTGGCATGCCTGGATGACCGCCCAGTTTGGCAGCCTCCTCGGAGGCCACTATTGAAACGGGTCCGAAATTCGGATCCACACTGTACGGATAACCCGGCGGAATAAAGCTGTAAACAGAGTTTGATTTAGCATTAATAAATTCCCTATTTTGGAGAGAAAACAACGATTTGATAAAGAGATTTTCTTAAGCACAACTCACTTGTAGGGATAGAAGTGACCGAGAGTTTTAGCGGGCGTTGGACCCCCTAGACCTGCCAGGCCAGCCATGCCAGGCGGCAAGGCGCCCGGCGGCGGTCCGGCCACAGCACTGAGATTAACTGGCGGCGGTTGCACCTGTCCGCCCGCTTGTGATGTCGGCGGCCCCGTGTCCTTGCCATTGTTGTCGTTCTGGCCGGGCTGCTGCTGCTGTTGTTGGCCACCGGCCTGCGAGGGCGGCTTTGTCATCAGATCCAGCGGCGGTTCCTTGTTCTTGTTGCTGTAGTCGGTCAGATGGCCAACAGCCTGCTGACCGGGGGGCGGCGCCAGCATGTGCGTCTGTGGCGCTTGTGAGGTAGCTGGCGGTGCACCCGGTTGCTGCTGCATCTGCTGCTGTTGCTGCTGCTGCGACGCTTTTCCCGGCTGCAGTGGATCCGGACCGGGCTGTACCAAGTACTGTGGCTGCGGCTGCTGTGGCGGCGGCTGTTGTTGTTGCTGCTGCTGTTGTGCAGACGGATAGAACTGGTACATGCCATAGCCGGCCAGTGAGGGTGGCATATTGGGCGGGGGCGCTGTGGGCACGCCCACCTCGCTGGGCTTCTTGCCAAGCAGCTCAATGTGTTTGACAGGCTGCGATTTGTCCAATAGCTCCTGCTCAGCGACAGGCGTCGAGTCGTCTGATATATCACTGTACGCAGGACTCTGCACATCCTCGCGTGAAACGCTGCCATCAAAGTCACCCGGACCGGGCGATTTGCGGTTCTTCTTCTGCTTACTGCTGCCGCCTACTGAAGCCGCTCCAAAGCCAGCCGAGATCTTCAAGCCGGCCGGCTGCTGCTGCTGTGCATAGCCTGCGGGCGTCTGTTGTCCATCTTGCGCCAAGCTGGGTGGACGCAGTGGGCTCTGCCCAGGCGGCGATTGCTGCGATGCTGCTCCTGGCGGCTGTTGTTGTTGCTGCTGCAATGCCGCCGCATCGGGTGGACCAAAGCGCAGAACGCCCGCTTTCACTGCAAGAGATAAACGAGATGTGGGTCAGAAGAGTGGTGAAAAGGGCGGCAGAGTATTCATTACCCATTTAAATGGCTATAGAACATAAGAAGGAACCAAAGCTTGTATACTTACATGCACCCTGCTGTAGCAGCGCCTGCTGCTGCTGCTCGGAGAGCATTCCCGGCAGACCGGTGCCGCAGCTGCCGACGAGGCCGCCCAACAGCTGTTGCTGGTGCTGGGAGAGGGCCTGTGTGGAAATGCCGGCGGTGATACTGCCACCAGCGACTGGCTGATTGCCAGCAACGCTGCCGGGCGTCAGTAGCGCTTGTGGTTGTTGTTGTTGTGGTTGCGGTTGCGTTTGTGCTGTCGGCGGTGGCTGTGGTGCCGTAGAAGCCGCCGCTGCCGCTGCGGCTGCCGCAACCACTAACGGCAGAGCTGGCAGCGTGGCTGCAGCAACCACATCCGTTGCTGTGTTGGAAGCATTGCTAAGTGCTGTGGTGCTCGTGGCGTTGCTGGACTCTGCCACGGCAACTGGAGACGCCGTTGTGGCTGCTGCCACACCGACTGTTGCCGTGCCATTGGCCACAGCTACGCTGCTGGTCGCGGGCGAGGCTGCTGTTGTTGGTGTTTGTGTTGGTGGTGGTGCTGCTGCTGCTGCTGCGTTGGCTGCAGTTGTGGGTGGTGGTGCGGCTGCTGCTGTGGCAGCTGAAGTTGCAGCTGCGGGCAGCGGTGATGGCGGCGTGGGTGGCTCCTCGGGCGCCTGCATGGAGTCCTCGTCCATAGAACTGGCACCGCCGCCGCCGCCGCTGCTGCTGCCGCTGGCGCCGTGGGCATGCGACTGATGATACCGCAGGCCATTGGCATGCTTGTACTTCTTGCTGCAGTCCTGCTCGGGGCACTCGAGCAGCACCGGTGAGATCGCGCAGGGCGAGGCAGTCTTACATTTCTTTGTGTTGATTTGCACATTGAGTCCGGTCACGGGATTGAGCAGGCTCTGCGGCTGGGTGGCCAGGCCACCGCCGCTGGCCGAGATGGGTATGCCGCTGGCATTAACCATGCTCACGATGCCGCCGGCTCCACCATCGGCACCATCGCCAGCGCCGTTCAGCGGTGACGGCGCCTCGTCCTTTGACTTGCGCTTCTCTGGCCGTGGTGGCAAAAATGCTGTTGGCGACGTGCTGGGCGTGGCACCACCGCCGCCACCACCCCCGCCATTGCCTGATGTGCTGCCACCTGTGTTGGTCGCATTGCCCGAGGCGCTACGCGTCGCCCCGCGTCCCTTGGTGGCGCCATTGCGCAGCTTCGAATGCACCTGTGCGTGCGAGAAGTAAATCTGTAAGAGATTGCGTTTTATAATCTGATCTGTCAGTTATCAAACAGTAGTTAATACTCACCGAGCTGCGGGTCTCGGTAAAGTTGCTCAGATCGGGCGTGAGACCAGCGCTGCGTCCGCGCTTGCCGCGTCCCTTTGGAGTTCGAGAATCTAATTCTTCAGTTGGTGAATCACAGAATCTGTAAATTTAATGAATATATTGTATAAAATTTGAACTCAGAAGCGGTTTACATTTTGATGTTATATAATAATGAATATTTGATCAGTTCTGATCAAGGATTTTGTACTTTCTTAAACGCTTTATGCTTGAACATGGGAATATATCAAATATCCTGATATCTTATACGATTAATAAAGGAAATTGTTTTGAAGTTAAAAGTTTACCCCAAGACCTTCCAAACAGGGTCCTCATATAATATGTAATTTAAATATAATTAATTTGTGTTTTTGCTTATGTAAAATATTTAAAATATGTAAAAATGTAAAATACGTAATATATGTTTAAAGTTTACGTTTGGATGGATCGTTAACGTTCGTTTTGTTTCTATATATAACTAGCTTAAGTTGTCACATTATTGGCAGAAGCACTAGTTAGCTATATTTGTCACATATAATATTCAAATTTTCACCAATAAAAATTAAAAAATAAATAAATTTAAAAAAAAGAAGATAAAAGTTAAAATTTCAATTAAATTGTCATCTCGGTAGATGAGTTTTCAGTGATGATTTTTATTTTAATTTTTAAAAAACAAATTATCATTATTTGCGGGAACTGCAATTTTCGAAGTCCTGATATCTTATATGAGTAATAAAGGAAATTGTTTTGAAGTTAAAAGTTGAAAGATGGAAATTAAATTGTCATCTCGGGGTTTATGAGTTATCAGAGTGAAAAATCGTTAAGTTGTGGGTTCGAATCCCAATTTAGGCTATGCAAGTTATCTTGTCTAAGAAAAACGACTTCAATTGAATCTCCTGATGATCATTTAAGTTTCATATGTTTCATAAGGAACGCACAAAAGATGTGCCAATAATTTTCGTATATTCAAACATAATATAATAAATTGAAAATATGAAAATATAGAAAACTGTTCCCATATTTCCAAGATCATTCCTTCTCAACTTCTTCCTTTCAAACTATATTTCCTAGATCATTTCTTATCTAAAGTTTCCTTTCAAACTGTATTTCCTATACCATTCCTTCTCTAAAGCTTCCTTTCAAACTGTTACCAAAAAACAAAACAAAAATAAAAATATAACAATATAACAATAAGGTTGTAAAAGGCATCTTTATTCTTATATCGGAAACAGTTTGAAAGTAAACGAAGCAATCGTCAAGCCAATTGGAAAGGTGGATGGATGCAGCTACTCACCTTGGAGGAGCCCAATCGTGTCGGGTGCAATCGAGCAGGGTGCCCACATAGGTTTTGCCGCGCCACGTTACATTGACGACCAGAACGCCGCCCTCAGTCTCGTGCCAAACGATGCCCTCGAGGGTAACCGAGGTGCCCGGCTCGCAGGGACCGAGGCAGTCCGGCTCGGTAATGGTGCCCACGGAGGTGCCAATGCATATATCGACCATTTCCTTGCTGTTGTCGCTGTGCTTTGCCCGCTTTGCTGGCGGCGATTTGCTGTCCTCATCGCCAGCATTGGCCGCATTTACGGCAGCAAGGCTGCCAGCGGGCACGGAAATTGTGTGGTGCATGGTGGCTGAGATCATGCCGGGCGCCATGAGTTTGGCCTGCGCCAGGGTGACGGCTTTGCTCTCTGCATTGCTGCCAGCAGCAGCGGCAACAGCTGCTGCTGCTGCTGCTGCATTTGTTGCACTGCTGCCCCCATAGCCGCTGCTGTTGCTGGCATTGTTGTTGTTGCTGGTGCCGCCACTGGAGGCAGCTGCCGCCGCCAGCTGAGCGGCAATGTGTGAGGAGATTTTAATGCTGGCATCCTTGCCAGGCGGCCCAGGCGCATTGGCAGCACCGGCATTGATGCCACTGCCACTGTTGCCGCCCGTCGCCGACTGCGAGGCGTTTGTTGCTGCCGTTGTGGCGGCCAGCAGCGAGGCAGCAGCCGAGACAACAGCAGCGGGTGAGCCCGCCGAGGGTGTAAATACGCCCGGCGGCACCGCTGACAGCGTTGAGCTGTTGCTGGCGCCGTTGTTGTTGCTGTTGATGCGTCGTATGCAGGCGTGATGGGCACAGGGAGGCGCCGCAGCGGCAACATCGCCATTGCATTGACAGTTGCTGTTGCTATTGCTATTGTTGCTGCTATTGTTGTTGTTATTGTTGCTGGCGCTCTTTTCGGGCGTGTCCTTTTCACCGGCTGCCGAGGCGGCCGACTTGTCCACGCTGAGTCGATTGGAATGTGCGTTCTTATCCTTGGTCTTCTCCCTCCTATGCCCGGAGCTGCCACGTTTGTTGCTCTGCGGCGTTGACTGTGCATTGCCGCTGCTGCTGCTGTTATTGTTGCTGCTGCTGCTGCCGTGCGTATTGTTTTGATTGGCGCCGCTGCTGCTGTTGTTGTTGCTGCTATTATTGCTGGAATTGTTGAGATGCTTTTTGCTGCTGCTGCTAGAACTGGAAGAGTTGCCGCCACCGCCGCCGCCGCCGCCAGCGCTGCTCGAGCTGTTGTTGCCACCGCTGCCGCTGCCGCCACTGTTGTTGCTGAGGGAAGACGCATTTGCGTTGTTGCTGCTGCTGGTGCTACTGGTGCTGCTGCTGCCGCCATCATCCTGCTGGCCGCTGCCACCGGAGCTGTTGTTGCTGCCCAATGCACCATTCTGCTGCTGCTGTTGCAGCTGCTGCTGCTGATCTGTGGCCTTGACGATTTCGTGCTTGGCCTCGGAGCTCTTGGTGCCCGGCTTGGTGCGTTTGATCTTCATTTTGAGTCCTTTATCGAGCGTTGCCTGATGATCAATGGACATTTTTGCGTTCGATTTACCGCTGCCGCTTTGCGAACTTTGGCCACTGACTGTGGCGCCTCCAATGCTGCCGCTGCCTATGCTGCTGCTGCTGCCGCTGTTGTTGTTGTTGCCGTTGCCACCTCCGCTGTTGCTGCTGCTGTTGTTGTTATTGTTGTTGTTGCTGTTGTTGCTCGTGTTGCTGCCGCTGCCGCTGCCCGTTTGCGAGGACATGCCGCCAGCGGAGAGTTTGGCTTGCTGCTGACCAGTGCTGCCGCCGCCGCTGCTGCTATTGGAGGCAGAGGAAACTAAATTGCCGCCCTTTGAGAAGCCGGCAAATGTCGAGGATGACAATGTGCTGCCGGTGCCTGCGTTGGCTGCGCTGCTATGCTTGCTGCTGCTGCTGCCGCTGTGATTGTTGTTGTTGTTGTTATTCGGTTGCTGATTGTTGTTGTTGTTGTTGTGGTGATTGGGACCAGAACTGTTCAATTGTGCCACCAATGCTGATGCACTGGCTGTCTTAAGCCCCTTAGCTGCTTGATGATGGTGATGATGATGGTGGTGATGATGATGATGATGTTTGCCACCCGCTGATGAGGAGGAAACTTTGCTGCTGCTGCTGCTACTGCTGCTGCTGCTGTTGCCAGAAGAGGAAGAGTTTGCTGCCGCTGACGAACTGTTGCCGCTGGAAATGGGCTGGCGTGTGAACTTAATTGTGGTTGGCGATGTGGCCGACAAATTGCTATGCAATGTGGTTTTGTGCGATTTATGAGCTGCTGTTGATGATGATGTTGCCGCTGTGTTGTTTGATTGTTTAGCATTTAGTGCTGTTGTCGTTGTTGCTGTTGTTGTTGCTGTTGCTGCTGTTGCAGTTGTTGCTGCAGTTGCTGCTGGTTGGTTGTTGCCACCACCCGAATGCGCCGCCGACTTTTCAATGTCAGCGTCTAGATCGTCCAGCAGCTCAGGTATGCCGCCAATATTCCACTCGTCCTCGTACTCAAAATTCGTATCCTTTGACTCACTCGAATTCGATGAGCTGCTGCTGCTGCTCGACGATGTTGAGTTTGTTGCTGTATTTCCCTTGCTAGCGCCAATACCCTCTGCGGAAAAACAAAAACAAAGAGAGAAGAGATTAGAGCTGCATTCAAATCAACAAGTAAGAATGTTATACTCGAGTATACACGACTACGAAACTCCCTGTACCCAGATCTAACATTTCCAATAGCATCTTTCTACACAAAGAAGCACACACACTGAATCTTCTTTCGTGAATAGCTTCCGTGTTTATGATTCGATCAACTTGAAATTTCGACTGTAGATTTAGAGTTTGCCAGGTATTATACATGCCAAATACCAAAGCTATATCTTTAAAATTGTCCTTTTAAATCGTTTTTATTGATTTGCGGGGTTCCGGGGGGAGATATCTGAAACAAACTTGATCTGCGTATGGTATTTAGTACTGTTCAAATTTGGTTCGTCGCGTTCATCCGGACAGTACAAACGGATATGGCCAAATCGAACTTTCTATTGATACTGATCAAGAATATATATACTTTATAGGGTCGGAGATGTCTCCTTCTGCCTGCTACATACATTTGATTTAATACCCCCCTTTACCATTTTATGGGTACAGGGTGTAAAAACGCAAAGAGCAAAGCTCTTGTTAAGAGGCCCATTCACAGCAATCATAATTGATCGTAATCATTCATCTATAATAATTGATATAAATATTAACATAATATTGTCTCTGCATTGATTTCTGCTTCCGATTTGTTAATCCATTTGTTAATCAGTATCACAAAAAAATAAGAATTATGCAAATAGTATGATATTTTGTACAGATACATCAGCTGTTTGCACATGTTGGAGCCATAATCTTGTCTGTCATGAAATGTTGATTTTTGGATTCCTAGCTGATTTTGTTTCAATATGTTTTGAATGCGCCCATTGATAACCAAACCCTGCTCACTCCACTCTCACTCTTTTTAAGTGGAGCCTCTCACGCACGTCGCTCAAGGCAAGCTTTAAAGTGCGACAGAGCCCCCATTCACGGCACATTCAAATTAGGCTCAAGCAAAATTGTATGGAGAGAAAGTAATTACGTGTGCGTTCGTCGTCTTAATAATTAATATTTTACCTTGAATTTCTCGTTCTAGCTGTATATTTGTGCGATTTCTTGTAATTTGTTCTAATCTGCGCTCTTCAGTTTCAATAAAACGTGCAAGTCTCTGTCTTTTTGTTGCGCGAGTATATCGACCAATGTTTTGTACTTTTCGAGGCATTTCAGTTGATGTTTAACACAATTAAACTTAATATTAATGAAATTGTCAAAGCATTCTAATTTAACTCTTGATACTTTTTCAGATCTATCAAATTAATAAACTGTTTTTCTACAAATGTCATACAAACAAGGGCTGCCAACCGATTTTTATACTGGTTCAGTTAAAAATCGGTTTGCAGCCGAACCTTGAACCTAATCAGAACCGAACCATTCATTTATGAAAACACGGTTCGGTTCAAGAAAATTAGCAGACTCCTCGTTTAATCTGTTAACTTATTAATTTAATTACTATTAATCACTTGAGAGCCTTTGGTTACAGCCCTGTCTGAATGTAGACGGTGAAGCAGCTTCATGAAGTTTCTTCACACAGTTTTTGTTGTTGTAGAAAAGAGATTAAGCATGACAGGTGACCCCTTCCTCTTATCAGCGACACCAAACATAGTTTCTTCTTCATACCTGCTTATCTACTGGTAACTGTCACACTCATACGACACCACCTTATGTTATGACACTATGATCGATACTCAATATATATTATTCACTCATAAGTTTTGCTCAATTTTGAGTGCAATTCTGCATTTGATTTGCAGTTACATTTTGCACTATGTATATATATATTTACATATGTACGTATGTATGTATTTGTGTAATTGTGTGCTCTACTTACTCGTATGCTTCTTAATCGTACTGTTGCCTTGCAAGTTATTCGTTGCTGTTGTTGCCTTCACTTTGTTATTGAAATTCAATGCTTGGTTTGTGGCCGCCGTTGTCGTTCCTGTTGTTGTTTTTGTTGCCGTTTCGGTTCCTGCTGTCGCTGTTCCTGCTACCGTTGTTGCTGCTGCTGCGTTTGCCGCACTTAAATTAGCTAACAATTTATTCTTAATATTGCTTTCCGTTGCTACGTTGCTGCTATTCAGGGCCACCTGCAAAACCAAATAAAATCAACGTATTAATCAAACATGTAGAAATGCAGCTGTTGTGTATGTATGTGTGAGTTCAGTTGAGTGCGACAAAGAAGAGTTCTCAAATCTCAATATTACAACAATATACAAATACACGAGTGGAATGGGGAATTTTTGTGCATTGTTTTTTGGGGTTACCTTTTCAAGCGATTTTTCCATTCCATAGCAAACGCCAAAATTGTTAACTTGCTAGTGCAAGCAAATGCGTTGGTGTACATTTAAATTGAACAAAATATATGTAAATAATAATAAAGAATAACGCCGAAAATGTTTTGCGCGAGCGTTCTTCGGCGTCCTTTTTCGTTTGGCAGCGCGGCGACGCAGATGAGACTGAACCAAAAAAAAAAAATAAAGAGCTCAAAGAGCAACCACCAAAAACGGCACGCACGCAAGTACACACACACACACGCACGCTACACAAGAAAACACTCATACTGACGTGCGTTAAGCGGGAGAGGGAAGAGAGCGAGAGAGAGTGAGTGACAACAGCGGGCGCATAAACAAAAACGCCACTTTAATTTGTGAGTGTTGGTAAACGCAGCAAGATAAAGTAGTTGCTGTTGTTGTTATTATTGTTGTTGCTGTCGTTTAATTTATGCTGTGATTGAACAGCTCAGTTCCATGCCCGTTCAATAATAAACAAAGACAGCTTTAAGTAATTGTGATTGTATTTTCTTTTGCCCAATAAATCAAACAACACTAAATTTAAGCTACCGCTGCGGCCATAAAACAACAAAACGCAACTTTCCCAACAACACACACACACACGCACACACATAAATGAGAATATGTCGTACAGTGGATGCTCGAAAAGTGAAACCTTCGATATTGGAATTTTCCAGTGATGAGATCATACATTAAACGCTCTTAACTTAGAGCTGACAGCTCCAATTGTTTTTCTTTTATATATAGATATTGCCAATACTCGTTTATTTATTAATAGTACTAAATATAAACATAAAAAGTCAAGAAATAAGAAAGTACGGCTGTATACGGAGTGCCAAAGCTAGTATATCCCCGGGCAGCAATGTTTTGATACATAACTCAATTTTCGTCTGATCGCTTCTATATGGTCCGATTTTGATCAAATTATGGGAAACTATTTGAAGTATAATAAAACTCTCACTTAGTTTGGATGTTATACCAAAAGTTTTTCATACAAAAACTCACTTTTCACCCGATTCTAATGCATCTAAGTGATATAGTGGTCCGATTTCATCCAAATTTTGTCAGATTGTATAAGCTTTTTAAAAACTTAGTATGGGTGAGTTTGGAGAGGATACCTTTATAAACAAAAAAGTATTTCATACAAAAACTTAGTTGTCCAGCGATCATTCCTATGACAGCTATATGTTATAGTGGTCCGATCCGGCCGATTCTGACATATGTACTACCTGCAGCATAAAGAAGGGTCTGTGCCAAGTTTCATAACGATAGCTATATCAAATCGGCTATTGATGCTGATTCAGAATATATATACATATATGTTGGAGAAGGTTCCAACATCTGGGGCACTATAGTTTTGATACCCTATCGGACGTTTCCGAGGTTGGGATACACAATATCCTCAAATTCCTCAACTCTTCAAATTACTTTAAAGGGGAACTCAACGTTTAAAAGACGTCATGTGGTATCACAAGGGGCCAACTCTTGACCCAAGTAGAGTAGGTGGAGTAGGCTAACGCTAGTTTTTCCTCTCCGAAACCTAACCTAACCTAGTTGGGTCGGAAGCGTCTCCTTCAGTCCATTACACATTTCGAGACAAAATTATAATACCCGCTGCTTAGGTATAATAACTATCCACAACTTTCCATAATTTACGTAATTAGGGCTGTTAGAGCTTGAAAGATTCGAGAATATAGCATATCTAGGAATATCAAATTCTGAACGATTAAGAAGACCTTAAGTGAATTCTGTCTTGGGAACCTTAAAAAATATTTATGTAGGTATATAGTTCTAATTATCGAGCGTCCACTGTATTATTTATTATTATTTTTTGCTACACGTTATCGGCATATACATTTTTTTTGCTTTATCTGCACACTGTAAAGTCTAGTGGGCACTTGAGAAACCGCCCACTTGAGGGCCAGGCCAACAGAAACAAATGACAATAAAATAATTACGGCTCTTATCGCTACAAGGGGCAGTGGTAGGGATGTGATATAGTGGTGTGGTATGGTGTGGGGGGAGGGTTGGGTGGAGTGTTAACTACTTACTACTCACCTTATTCGGGTGGTGGCTTGTGTTTGCCTCGTTACGTCTCATTGACTCCATGCAGACGCAAACGATCGGGCGGCCGCACTGTGCGGGCCCAAAGTACTACCAATAGTGCCTAGGAACGTACTTTTTAAATTGCAGCCAGTGTTGCTGATCTTCTTCTTGTTGATGTTGCTATTGTTTTTGCTGTTGCTCTTGTTCTTGTTGTTGTTGTTCTTACGGGCTACTGGGGCGTGGCACTGCTGCTGTTGGCGTTGCCGTACTGTCGAGTTTTCCAGGCAACGACACAGGGAGGAGACGCAGGGCCTCGGCCCTCGGGCCAAACTGTTCATTTTCAAAACTGTAATGAAAGAGAGAGAAAGAGAAGGAATGAGCAAGAGCAAAATATTTTCAAATCGGGCTTTTCCCGTTTACGTATATGTTTCAAAGTAATTAATTAGTTTCAAGTAATTAAAGTTGTTTTTTCACATTCATGTTCATATCAGATATAACTTTTAAAACAATTTAGTGCTAATATTGTTTATATACTTTTAATATACAAAGTATTTAGCTATAGATCTGATAAATCCTTCAGCTGCTTAAATAAATTAGCTTAGCTTACAAATTAATTTCTACTATACAATTTTAATTCATATAGTCACGAACTAAAAGCTGTACTATATTCAATTAAATCGGTATAATTGTTTTGTTTGTCACTCTTTGAGTTTTCAAAATCTTAACCATACATTAAAAATTTTAACTAAAAATTGTACTTGACAGAATGTCATTAGAAAAATCGGAACCACTCCTAAATTCAATTTCAAATAATTTAAACGTATTCCAAAACGGGAACTGGGCGGACGAACGGACGGACGTACGGACGGACGGACTCTGGCATCGAGTTTGAAATGAAATGAAATGAATCAAATAAAATATGCAATGTAACAGCAAAAATATGCACATAAATAACAATTGTGTTGCCTTTCAAGTGAGGCGGCCTTTCGAATCGCGAATTGCGATTATCGCTGGCCGCTCTCCCTTATCGCTCTCCGGGCTGATTGAAGGGGCCGTCGCAACGGATTGGGGTAGGAGCTTAGGGAGTAGAGGTTATGTTTAATGCAGCGGAACTGTGATTTGCTGTACGGCCTGCACTTGGCAGACACCTTAACGACTTGGCAATTAAAACACTTTTGCAATTTGCTGATAACCCACTCACTCTCAAGTGCTTGAAATATGATTTGGAAACATGTATGCGTACACCGTATACCGAATACCGTACATTGCCGGGGCACAGTAGCGATTGCTGATAAGATATCGCGATAGCAACCCAAAACCAAACCAAACTAAGCCGAACACAGCCCAGCCAACTATCTTATGCCCGAAACTATTTGTCACACTAATTACTATACAAAATATGGTCACCTTTTTATCAAATCTATAATAAGCTATAATAATAAAAAGATAGCGACAATAGCTTTCCAATCAACCTTATTCAATACGAAACCAAATCGAAACCCGTTCATCCAATAATGCCCGAGACTCTTAGTCACAGTAATTACTTGTTTATAAGAATTTTCAATTACTTTAAATTCCGTATCGTTTTCGATTGTGTGTTCCAGCTTTCAGTTTTCAAAGCGTATTCCGTTTTTCGGATTTCAGAACAGCTAAAAATTTCCATCCTTTAAATTCCGTATCGCTTTCGATTATGTATTCCAGCTTTCAGTTTTGAAAGCATATTCCGTTTTTCGGATTTCAGAACAGCTTATAATTTCCATCCTGTGGAATGGAAACAGCCCCGAAAGTGAACATATGGCATTTAACTATGAGCTTCTATAAAATGATAGCTTGATACCAAAACTAAACTAAACCAAGCCGCCGCCCACCCATTTACCTAATTGCCAAAACTGTGTGTTTACGCCGATATATGGTCACACTATTTCAATTTCTAGCTGTAAATAAAGACAGCACTTAATTAAAGATAGCAAACCCTGACCGCCCACAAAATTGCCCGGTTACACCAAAATGTGGTCATATTTTGTCCCAAATCAAATAAAATTATTGGCTGTTATAAAAGCTTGACAAGAGCGAGCTTTTGGTGTAAGCATTTTGAGTGTTTCTCTCACTGTACGCTCTGGTTAGACATGACGTCATCCTGGTGACAGGCAACGACGCCAACGTCGCGCTGTCGGCGCCCATAATTAAGTCGTTGTGTTGTCGACTTGTCACTTAAAACTGCTCACTCTGTTAGTGGGTGCTTATTGAGACGTACTTAAACATACACACGTATGTATGTACAGTACATACACATATACACATACAACCAACCATACATTTATAAGTCTGTATGAACAAGTTGTCAGCAGCTAATCGCTTTTTAGTTCCTCTTTGCTCGTCCACATAAGCCGCTTTGTCAGACGCTAAGAGCCAGCCACCGCACGTGGATTATCACCGTATACACACACACACACACTCACACACACACACAGACACACTGTATACACAGTGAACGAAAAATGTTTACTTATGTAATGTATTTCTTTAATGACATTGAAAAAACATGTCATATTTCACTTTAAAAACCATGCTGCAGTATGTTATAATAGGTTTTAAAATTAAATGCATTGTTGCCTCATTTCCAATCTCCCAGTCCCTAACCAGAGCCAGATATTGTATTTTCAATTACGTTTGATTGATAAAAAGCTCTTTATATATACATCATAGTTCGAGTCTCTAAATGAACGACCTTTATCAGAGGAGAGACTGTACGTTTATGGTGGGACACTTACATTCAGTTTTCCTGAACTTGTTTTTTCGTATCCCCATTAAAATTAGGAAAGAAAATCCCATTTCTTGGGCCTGTTCTCAATTACAAAGCAAATCAATCGAAATCGCAGTTATGCGGAAGTTTTTTTTTTAAATTTGAGATAATCAAATCAAAAATATTGAGAAAACTTCCCCCTAAAGAACCTACGTTGAATCTTCTAGGTTTTTAAATTCTTTTATTTTTACCTCCGATATAAATTTTTAACATTTAATATAAATAATTTTCCTAAAAATAGGAAGGCGTACCTATACTTATTTGGTTGAGAGTACGTTTTGTGTACCTATGCATGACAGCTCATTGTGTTTTATGGTTATACGAGTATGTAGTTACTATCTATGACAGTTTCACAAATTGGGTCGCAACTTCCAACACTTTATGATCGTCATAACTCCCACGCTGTCTTTTAGCGGTTCCATTGAATTATAATACTTGGAAAGTCTGTGGATTATTTTTTGGTTTTAAAGCGCAGTCAAAAATGAAACGAAAGCAATTAAATTTGCATGTGTTTAGCATTTTTACGATAATTAACACACACACAGACACACACAAAACTTGATAGATACTATAAAAAAGTATATTTTTCATGTGGGTTGCTATTTTGCTTATCGATTATTTGTTGTTTTGTGTAATTCCGATTTTATATGTTTTATATGGATATTTAATTAATTGAGTTGTTGCCTTTTTAAAGAGCCCACGCCTATTAATAATAATAATTTCTTGGGGATTGTCAGTATAGTATTATACTTTACTAGGCGTATCGTGAGAATTTTAATATCATATATTCATCTTTAAAATTCTATAAGTGTTCTCACATTGAAATGGATCTTTGGGTATTAACTTTAGGTATTAATTCATTTAACTCTTTAACTTTTTAATAAAATGTTTAATAAAGATTTTCGTTGTAGAACACAATTTCTTCTTCCTCCATGACTATGACTATATTTTTCACTGTAATTTGTCGTTGTTGTTACAAATTCTAAATGCGAGTTACACTGTCGAGTAACACAGCTTTGCATGTAAATAAATTTGATGCAATGTTACATGTTGTTGATTAGACGTCCCCATTGTGAAAACTTCCAAGTCGAACATTAAACAAGTAAGAATGCTATAGTTGAGCATACCCAACTACAAAACTCCCTATACCCAGGTCAAAAATTTCCGATCGCATCTTCGTTAACTTACACATACACACACACATACACGAAGACGCATACATACACAGCAAAAGCGACAGCGCAAGCGAAGAATTTTAGGTGGCTGTGCTTCTTCTTCTCCCTGCGCTGCAGTACTGAATTTTGTTTGTTGAATAACTTCCGTGTTTATTATCCGATCAACTTGAATTTGGAGCGTGACTAAAGTATTATAGTTCCAAGTCCCAAAGCTATATCTTCAAATTGTTACTGTAAAACTTTTTACTGAATAGCGGGGTAATATCTCGGATCGAAAATAAACTTGACCTGTGCCTGCTATACACGAACCTGCATTCCAAATTTTGTGTCTCTAGCTTTTATAGACGGACAGACGGACATGGCCAAATCGAAATATCTGTTGATACTGACCACGAATATATATAATTTATAGGGTCGGAGATGTCTTCTTCTGCCTGTTACATACTTTTGCACAGATTTAGTACCCCCTTTTTACCCATTTTATGGGTACAGGGAGTAAAAACAAAACAATATTAAAGTGACATGTCACATTTGGCTATTAATAGTACCTTTGATGAATGCCATATGCCTATTGGCACCAAACTAACTTAATAAAATTGCATATATAAAGCAAAAATATCTGACCAGAGGCATAATTCAAAATGTATTCAAGTCGGCTGCTTGTTGTGTCTATTGAATGGGTACTCCTATTGCTGTTGCCTTCTGGCGACTGTATCAAGATGGTGAGTGAAAGATAGGATAGCATTATATAAGATACTGGGATAATATTATCCCTATGGCAGCGAACGTGGGACTTCGAGATCCTGTCATTCCAATGCAACACCTCGGACCCAAGCAAATTGAGCATACAGGGGCGCATCGAACGTTTGGGACGAGAAGAATTTGGCGTTTCGGCTACAATTGAATTTAGATATGAGACGGACGATACCACGATGGTGGGTGCTCCATAAACCATTCCATGAACATGTTTATGCTTAACCAATATACATCTTTTATATAGGTAGAAGCTGAGGGCTATTATAGCCCTTCGGGCAACGAAGATGATTACAAGCTACTGCCCCTTCAAATACCGAGGCAAATATACAAAGAGTTTGCCGCAAAGCACTATCAGGCCATAATATATGATAATTTGCACAGCTGCTCGAATCTGCCACATCCCAATAACTCAAATCCCTTTCCCCAAAATACTTACAAACTCGAGAAATGTGTGGGCAAAGGCAAGGGCTCTCTCGAATTCGTACCCGAAGGGTTCTATAAATTAATTTTCAGAGCTACCGGTAAGGTCAATTGGGGTTTTTGGGGTGTTATCAAGGTAGTACCAAAAACTAATATATTTGGATAAATAATCAATGCTTAAAAAGCTAATAGAAACGCAATATCAACTGCTACACAACAATAGGGGGCATGATTACTACGACCTATAAGGTCTATTGTATTAAACACCAAATAACTATTTGCAAAACCTTTACATTTTCTTTATGTCGGTCAGGAATTAAAATGGACGGGATCACTAGATCACTAGGCTTTCTATTTGTAACAGGTGGAAGAAAGTGCTTTCGATCCTGGGAAGAAACTATTTATGTATACGAGATAACAAATTAAGTACGAAGGTTTTCGAATAGTATCCTACCCATATAAGGTTTATTAGAGCTTCAAACGCCCACCGCCAGAGTGCAATACTTATTGCGATTGTTCATGCACATGCCAATATAGCAACAGAACCGTGGATATATTACAATTTCAAATTAAATAAATGTGGAATACCATCTACATATTGTAGATCCCATGTTAATAATTCCCACTACAACAAAGCTAAGGATCTACAACAATTAATATGTTATTGATCCCAAACTGATGTGGTGGTAACCTTTGCTATATAAGGCACAAATATCCGGTCAGAGCGACAAGCTTGTTTCTTTTTTTAAAAAACATCTCCTGGGGGAAAGATAGCAGTGCGTTAAATGAACGCCACGTGCATGTGGGTGGGCAATGTGTGGCTTGTGGTATGTGGCATGTGGCAACAACGTGCCAAAGCGCGGTAAGTGGTGTTGCAGCCATAACAAACAAACAAGCCGATTGAAAACACTCCATAATTTAGACAAATCAATAAATTACTAATAGCCGCCGTTGAACATTCCAATGAATTCGGCTAAAGACCGAACCCACCGGGGGGGCGGGCAGGGGACGCTCAAAGTTGGGTGCGGCATGTGGCCGAAACAGGAGGTAAAAGCCACCAACAACAACGAAGAAGCTGCCAGGTCAGTTTACAGTCTACAGTCTACAAGTCTCTTACGCTCTTCAAGTCTCTACACAAAAGACAGCGCCGCGGTCCGGCCAACGTTGAGGTCGTGTTTTAAATTGGGTTTGCGGCTTCAACTGGAAAAATACAACATACATATATACATATATATATGTACATAAGTATTTCCCTTTGCATTTTTATGGTTGCCAGGGTTGGGCAGGGCTTGCGGGACAGCGACGCGGGGTAGAAGCATCCGCGTCTTGTTATAGCCACCGCGCTGCTCTAAGCTCCAAGCCTGTCCGCACGTACTAAACATCAAGAAAATAGCTCTTGGTCCAGTGTGCACTGTACAGCAGCCGCTGGAAATACACGAAATTACCCAAGAGAAGAGAGGGGCAGGCAGAGTGGCAGGGTGGCAGGCTCTCAGGCTGGCAGGCTGTCTGGTGAGCAGGGGGAACAGGCAGCTAAGTTCAAGATTTACGACCATGTCGTCGTCATCATCTTTGTGGTTGTATAAGATCGATCCGTTGCCGCTGCTGCTGCTGCTAAATGAACGCCTCTGGGGAGTTGCCAGTTTGCGCTTTTATTAGCGAACTTAACCGCAAAACAAAAAAACAAGGCAACCCAAGGAGCCCCAAGAAAACCAACGATACCAAGTTCGAATCCCGCACAAATTGAGTTTCGTTTATAATTCCGCTGGCTCTTATTTTGTTTTGATACGCTCCGCTGCGCGATAATTTGATTTTATATTCACAATATACCACACTATAGCCGTAGTATACAATATAGTACATACATATATAGATATAGATATAGATACGTATGTTTATTGTGGGTGTCTGGTTGCGTTGGTGGCTCAATCGCCTGTGGTTCTTGTCGTTGAGTTCAATTAAATTAAGTGCAGCCGAGTGGCTGTGGATGCCACCACAGCACAACACCATGAAAAGGAACATACGGACGGACGGTTGGACGCACTCGAGTGCCGATCATGCCACTTAAGAGGGTATAGACCGCTGCCAAAGAGGGGTGCGACGCGCCGCGGCACATCATTCAATTGCTTTTTCAATATCGATCACTGAATGGTTGAAAACTGAAGTGGTTCTGCGGCACACTCAAGTGGCCGCTACCCAGACAAGCGCTATTATACCTTGTAATTGGAGGGTACCAAAGGGTAGCTAGGGCACGCAGGTAGACAGCTAAACAATAGCTTGTTAGGAAATTATATAACTTGATAGCCAGTTTGCTTTTGCTCTTAGAAAGACTGCATCTTGACTGGGATTCGAAAGGACACACATATCGTAATATCAAATAACTGAGTATAAATGAAAACATTTAATTGATGCTTTTATCAGAACATTGATACCTAACTACTTAACAATTTATCCGTATTCTCTCCGATAATAGATGAATTAAATAATGACTATATTCTTCACCGAGTGCTGTAATTTGTCGTTGTTGTTACAAATTCTAAATGCGAGTTACACTGTCGAGCAATAGAGCTTTGCGTGTAACTTAATTTGATGCAATGTTTGATGTTGTTGATTAGACATCCCCATTGTGAAAACTTCCAAGTCGTACATTAAAAAACAAAACAATATTAAAGTAACATGTCACATTTGGCAATTAATAGTACTTTGATGAATGCCATATGCCTATGGGCATATATAAAGCACAAATATCTGACCAGAGGCATAATTCAAAATGTTTTTAAGTCGGCTGTTTGTGCTGTCTATTGGATGGGTACTCCTATTGCTGTTGCCTTCTGGCGACTGTATCAACATGGTGAGTGAAAGATGGGATAGGATTATATAAGATACTGAGATAATATTATCCTTATTGCAGCATTTGTGGGACTACGAGGTCCTGTCATTCGAATCCAACACCTCGGACCCAAGCAAATTGAGCATACAGGGGCGCATCGAACGATTGGGACGCGAAGAATTTGGCATTTCGGCAACAATTGAATTTAGATATGAGACGGACGATACCACGATGGTGGGTGCTCCATAAACCATTCCTTGAACGTGTGTTTGATTAACCATATTCATATAGGTCGAAGGTGAGGGCTATTATAGCGCTACGGGCAACGAAGATGATTACAAGATACTGCCCCTTCAAATACCGAGGCAAACATACAAGGAGTTTGCCGCAAAGCACTATAAGCCCATATTATATGATAATTTACATAGCTGCTCGAATCTGCCACATCCCGATAAAGCAGTCCCCTTTCCCCAAGATACCTACAAATTTGAGAAATGTGTGGGCAAAGGCAAGGGCTCTCTCGAATTCGTACCCGAAGGGTTTTATAAAGTAATTTTCAGAGCTACCGGTAAGGTCAATTGGGGTTTTTGGGGTGTTATGAGGGTAATACCAAAAAATAATATATTTGGATAAATAATCAATTCTTAAAAACCTAAAAGAAACGCAATATCAACTGCTACACAACAATAGGGAGCAAAATTATTACGATCCCCCCGTAACTATATTAAACACCAAATAAATATATGCAAAACCCTTACATTTTCTGTATGTCGATCTGGAATTTAATTGGACGGGGTCACTAGCAGCCATTTGATTGAAATTATATTGATTGCCGCCCCCTAGATGGGCGACATTAGAAAATAGCGCCCCATTCGAAATAGGCTGGCTATTTGTAACAGATAGAAGAAAGTGCTTTCGATCCTGGGAAGAAACTATTTATGTATACGAGATAACAAATTAAGTACGAAGGTTTTCGAATAGTATCCTACCCATATAAGGTTTATTAGAGCTTCAAACGCCCACCACCAAAGCGCGATTCTTAGTGCGATTTGTCATGCACATGCCAATATAGCAACACAACCGTGGACATATCACATTTTCTAATTAAATGAATGTGGAATATCATCTACACATTGTAGATCCCATTGTAACAACCCCAACAACAACAAAGCTAAGGATCTACAACAATTAATATGTTATTCAATTAAATTTGTTTGATTGACAAAAAGCTCTTTATATATAAATCATAGTACGAGTCTCTAAATGAACGACCTCTATCAGATGAGAGACTGTACGTTTATGGTGTGACACTTACATCCAGCTTTCCTGGATTTGTTTTTTCGTATTCCCATCAAATTTAGGAAAGAAAATCCCATTTCTTAGGCCTGTTCTCAATTACAAAGCACATCAATCGAAATCGCAATTATACGGAAGTTTTTTAAATTTGAGCTAATCAAATCAAAAATATTGATACTCCACTAGACTATGACTATATTTTTCACCGAGTGCTGTAATTTGTCGTTGTTGTTACAAATTCTAAATGCGGGTTACAATTGCAAGCAACAGAGCTTTGCGTGTGAATACTTTTGATGCAATGTTGCATGTTGTTGATAAGACATCCCCATTGGGAGTACTTTCAAGTCGTATATTAACAAGTAAGAATGCTAAAGTCGAGTATACTCGACTACAAGACTCCCTGTACGCAGGTAATAAATTTCCGATCGCATCTTCGTACACTTACACATACAGCGCAAGCGAGGTATTTTAAGTGGCGGCTGTGCTCCTTCTTCACCCCCTCTCTGCAGCACTGAATCTTCTTTCGTGAATAACTTCCGTGATTATTATCCGATCGACATGAAATTTGGACAGTATTCTAAGAGTGACTAAAGTATTGTACATGCCAAATCTCTAAGCTATATCTTGAGAATTGTTACTGTAAAACGTTTTTATGGAATAGCAGGAAAATAGGGTGAATATCTCGGATCTAAAATAAACTTGAGCTGCGCCCGCTATACACAAACTTTGTCTCTAGCTCTTATAGTTGCTGAGATCGACGCGTTCATACATACGGACATGGCCAAATCGAAATCTCTTTTGATACTGATCTAGAATATATATACTTTAAAGGGTCGGAAATGTCTCCTTCTGCCTGTTACATACATTTGCACAGATTTAGTACCCCCTTTTTACCCATTTTATGGGTACAGGGAGTAAAAAGCATATCAATATTAAAGTGGCATGTTACATTTGCCTGTTAATATATTAATTAATGTTTTATGCCTATTGTACAGTATTTTTTAATAGCTGTAATCGCCACTTTTAAAAGAATCTACAACTAGAATCGACTATTGGCAGCAATCTATTGTAAGTTAAATTAAATTTTGCTATATAAAGCACAAATATCTGGCTAGAGGGATAATTTAAAATGTTTTCACATCGGCTGCTGTTCTTGTCTATTGGATGGATAGTCGTATTACTGTTGCTGTCCGACGACTGTACTGGCAAGGTAAGCGGAGACTAGGATAGGATTGATAAGATACTGAGATAATACCATCCTGATTGAAGCGTTTGTGGGACTATGAGCTCCTGTCAGTTGACTCAACAACCTCGGACCCAAAGAAATTGAGAGTACAGGCGCGCATCGAACGTTTGGGACGCGATGAGTTTGCCATTTCGGCTGAACTTGAAGTTCAATATAACTTGGATGTGAACACAATGGTATGTGCAACATAATACAGGCCCTGAATATGTATGTGCACCACCAAGATGATATTACGTCTTTTATACAGGTAGAAGCTACGGGCTATCATAGTCCTACGGGCAACATAGACGAATACAAGGAGATGCCCTTTCGCATACCAAAGCAGACATTCAAGGAGTTTATCAAAATTCACTACAAGAACATATTTTTTGATAATTTGCACGGATGCTCGAATCTGCCACATCCCGATAAAGCATTACCCTGGCCCAAAGGTACTTACAAATTCGAGAAATGTGTGGGCACCGGAGTGGGCTTTGTCGATGTCTTACCCGAAGGGTATTATAAGGTCATTTTTAAAGTTACCGGTGAGGTCGATTGGGGTCTTGATGGTGTTGCCAAGGTTATACCAAAAAATAGTATGTTTGGATAAATAATCAATATTCAAAAAGCTAAAAGAAACTCAATATTAACTACTACACTACATACTACATGTAAGTATTGCATATTATTATCAATAGGGGGCATGTTTACTACGACCTAGACCTGAGATCTATTGTAACTCTACATTAACTACTCAACACAAATATACGAATTATATGAACTAAATTCCAAATTAGTCTCTTTGTTAACGATAGTTGATATTGATTGGTAAAATTTCTCAATTAGCCAACACAAAATAATCAAAGCTAATATATGTTAATAAAATGATAATAATGTTGGTTTTATTGAAAATGGGCCTAATTTGACAGCGTCGCTTAGCTTAACTCATCAAACTGTTCACTAGAGAACTTTCGACTGTACAAATCGCTGACTAACTAGATACCATTAAGAAAGGTGTTGGGGAACTTGGAAGAAGTCATATTTGTATAACCTTTACTAAGGATGTTCCTGTGTCTTTGGTTGTACTAATAAAATAGCTAAAAAGTCTTTAATTTTGAAACAGACAGAGGAAAGCGCCTACTCATGTAAGTATTATAGAATTGATCGTCATCTGTAAATTGCAGAGGTTACTTATAAGAGATAACAAATTAAGTACGTATGTTTTCGAATAGTACCATACCCAGATAAGGTTTATTTGAACTTCAAACGCCCACCGCCAAACTGCGATATTTATTGCGATTTTTCATGCACATGCCAATATAGCAACAGAACCGTGGACATGTTACATTTTCCAATTAAATAAATGTGGAATGTCATCACATTGTAGATCCTATGTTAACAACTCCCACTACAACAAAGCTAAGGATCTACAACAATTAATATGTTATTAATCCCAAACTGTTGTGGTGGTAACCTTTGCTATATAAGGCACAAATATCTGGTCAGAGCGACAAACCTAATTGGACCGTATTCGAAATGTTTTCGAAATTTTTGCTTTCGTTGTCTATTGGATGGACCCTCGTATTGCTGTTGCTGTGTGGTAGCTGTATCGCTAAGGTGAGCTGAGGTCTGTCATATATACATATAATAATATAATAAGTTCATCCTGTTCCTGATTGAAGCGTCATTGGGACTACGAGCCTCTCTCCATTGAACCCAGTACCTCAGACCCAGAGAAAGTGTCCTTGAAGTCGCGTGTTGATCGCATTGGACGCGATGAATTTGCAGTATCGATCACGATTGCTATGAACTATGATGTGACCGAGACCACAATGGTGAGTGCTACATAATCACAGCCTTCGCAAATGTGTTTTTATCATCTAAATAAACATTTTCCATACAGATAGCGGCCGAAGCCTATCATTGCACTTCGGGCAGCGAAGACGAATATAAACTACTGCCCTGGCGCATAGAGAAGCAGCCATTCAAGGAGTTTATTACAAGTCACTATAAGGACATGGTCTATGTGAATTTGGAGCACTGCTCGAATATCCCAAAACCCGACGAGGCGGATCCCTGGCCGAAAAATACCTACACTCTTGACAAGTGTGTGGCCAACGGCGATGGCTTGCCTGAAATCGCACCCACTGGATATTACAAAATTATTTTTAATGTTACGGGTGAGGTCGATTGGGGATTCGTGATCATCACCAAGGTGACACAAAAGAACGATATGATGGGTTAAACAATCAAAATGCAAAAAGTGGCTAAAAGATGCGCGGTATATATTCGATAATATAAATATTGTTTGAAAAGTTGTTAAATAAAATATATCCGAGTGTGTCAAAAAGATTGTACATATATTTACATGGACATTAGAACAGAGAATTTCAAGAATTTATATGCTAGCGAGTGAGTGACTTGAATATTATGAGTGTCCTTTTCTTTCGGAAAAATCAATTTTAAGTTAAATTGTTCAAATATTTATAGACCTTTTAACATTTGATGCTCTGTTGCAGGCAGTATAATTGGGAAGTGGGAATCAAGCGACAGAACCCTTGCAGTAGCACAGGAAGTACCTAAATACCATCTATATTAAATTAATCCAAAGCAATGATATTAATAATCAATGTTATATCGATAGTGTACCATATAACAACAATACGTTACACTTTAAAAACTATCGCGTAAATAGGGCGATATTTGATCGGTTTCCCCGAGTGTTTTATCGATATTTGTATATCGAACACGGTTTATCGTATTTATTTCATAGAAAAAACTTTTTTTTTAATTTAAAAAAAAGGCACACCATTAAAAGATTATAGATAGTGCATTTCTTAAAAATTATAATTAATGTTATAATAACTGGGGTCTGCATACCATATAATTGAGGAATAGCATGTTCCTGTTGTTAATCACACTAATGACATTAGAGATTGGAATTTACAACAGCCGATCGAACATTGGGTCCAAGCTTATGTCATAACCATTGCTATATAAAGCACAAAAATCTGTTCAGAGTAACATATCTAACTTGACCAACATTGGGAATGTTTTCGCGATTGTTGCTGTTGCTCTCTATTGAATGGATATTCGTGTTGCTGTTGTTGTGTGGCAGCTGTACCGGAAAGGTAGGTGGATGATTGATTGATAATTGGATAAATCCATCCTAATCCTAATTGCAGCGTATGTGGGACTATGAGCCTCTGTCCGTCGATGTCACATCCTCGGACCCAAACAAGTTAAGCATCGAATCGCGCATTATACGACTGGGACGCGAAATATTCGCAGTTTCAGCCACTCTTAAATTTAACTATGATGTGGACACGACTACAATGGTAAGCGCTCCACAATCCCTACCTTTATAAAATGTATGTACTCTTCTAAGAAACGTTTTCCATACAGATAGAAGGTGCAGGCTATCACAGCTTTTCAGGAGCCGAAGAGGACTATAAGGTCCTGCCCTTTAGCATACCATGTCAGCCATTTTATCAGTTTATTTCAACCCACTACAAGAATATTGTTTACGGGAATTTGGCTAACTGTTCAAATCTGCCACATCCCGACAACGCTGATCCCTGGCCCAAAGATACCTACAATTTCAAGGAATGTGTGGGCATTGGCGACGGCATGCCGGATATCGCACCTGAAGGGTATTATAAGCTAATTTTTAAAGTTACCGGTGAGGTTGAATGGAGCTTCGTGCTTATTGCAAAGGTAATACGAAAGCTCGATAGGCTTGGATAAACAATCAATATGTAAAAGGAGTCTATAAAATATAGATACATCCGTAGATATAAGTAATATCAGACTTTAATACTACAGTAATAGGTTAGGTTAGGTAGAGCCGGTTGACCACCACAGGGTGGTACCACATAGACCGAGCAGGTCCTTAGTGTCGCCGGATACTGAAGGTCGTTAGGAGGTTTGTTGATCCTGTAGAATTCGTGTGCGCTTGGCAAACGCCAATAGCGCATTGGGAGTGTTGTCTGGCCGCTTCTTCTAGGGATACGAGCCAGTGTCTGTTGAAGTATCGATGTCTAAGTGTTGCGAGTGCTGGACAGCTGCACATAAGGTGTTCCAAGGTTTCCACAACTCCTGGTTCCTTACATCTTCCGTTAATATCCCCAGCTTTTAAGCATGAGCTGCTGCTAGGCAATGTCCAGTTAATACTCCTACCTATTATAAGTCTACAATCTACTACAGTAATCTACAGTAAGTACTAATACAACCTCAGACTAACTTCGGACGATAACTATGTTTTTGTATTGAAAACAGTTCCAAGTGTATATATCTTCGTCGAAGATAGCCGTTCTTTCTTGTTCTTTATAAATATCGATGAAATGCTTGATAGTATTTGTCCAGATGTAGCACATAAACTCACAGAAGTAACACTAAAACACATCAAATTTCATCATCCCAGTGCATCAAGCAGTTTTGCGGCATTGCAGGCAAGCAGAGCACACTGCAAGTGGCTTCTGCGCTACTTCTCACCGCTCTGTAGTACTGGAAGTATGTATTGAATAAGTATTGAATAAGTTTTTTTCTATTCCTTTGACTTAAAATTTGAGCAATAGATTAGAAGCGATATAAGAAACCGAGTAAATACGCGGTATCGACGCTGATTTGAGTTTGGGTTTGAAATTTAAAATGAAGCCGGACAATGGCCAGTGTATGTGAAGAACATACATTTTGACTTGTTTATAAGAGTTCTACAACAATTGCCAAAGCTCCAAATAACCTGGGCATAATGACTCAGGACGCCATAGCCCGAACTTGATCCCAAGTAAACATAAGATCAACATAATTTTGTACATTTAAATATGAAAAAAGTACAAATAAAATCAACAAATTACAGCACGGATCCCTCAGTAGCATGTACATAGTATATGCATGGATATACATGCATTTCGGGTCCTCTGTAATCAAGTAGGGGAAGTTTTATCGGTGTAGAAAGGGTACAAGGTACCGACAATGTTTTAAGATTAAAATATCGAGATATATTTAACATTACCAGTCGCAAGTAATTTTACATGCAAACACGTGTCTGTTATCAAACATATGTTACAGAAGGGTACAATCAATGACTTGTGTAACAGGGCGAGTTAAAAGTTAATGGAATGAACATCTATTGGGTAAGCTAGCTCTCGCAATGGGGAATGTCATGTTACTCTTGTTAACAACGCTAATTGCAACTAATGATCTCCAAAGTGTTATGTCAAAACCTTTGCTATATAAAGCACAAATATCTGTACAGAGGGACAAACCTAATTTGTCAATACTTAAAATGTTTTCAAGTTTGCTGCTGTCGTTGTCTATTGGATGGTTGCTGTTGTTGTGGAATGGCTGTACCGGCAAGGTATGAGAAAGTATGTAAATATACTGGTAATAGGATAACATTATCCTGATACTTATTGCAGCGTATGTGGGAATACGAGCCTCTGTCCACCGAAACCACTACCTCGGACCCAAACAAGTTAAGCTTCGAAACACGCGTTGCTCGTGTAGGACGCGAAGAATTCATAATTGAAGCCACTCTTAAATTTAACTATGATGTGGACGAGACTACAATGGTAACCGTCTCCAGAATCACTAGCTTCATAAAATGAATGAGATGTTCTCCTTTCAGATAGAAGGAATGGGCTATCACAGCTCTTCGGGAGCCGAAGAGGACTACAAGCTTGTGCCCTGGGCCATACCGAAGCAGCCATATAAACAGTTTATTTTTACCCACTACAAGGATATGGTTTATGTGAATTTAGCCAATTGCTCAAATCTGCCTCACCCCGACAACGCTGATCCCTGGCCAAAAGATACCTACAAATTTGATAAATGTAGGATCAACGGCGACGGCATGCCCGATATCGCACCTTTAGGGTATTATAAGCTAATTTTTCAAGTTACTGGTGAGGTCGAGTGGAAAATCATGGCTATTGTCAAGGTAGAAAAAACGTCCGAAATGGTGGGATAAGCAATCAATATGCATAATCAGCCTATACTATATATATATATATATATATATATATATATATATGTTTATATGTATGTACATGTGTGCATATGAACAATATCCGTTTAATGGTTTAATTACATTATTTACTTATATCCGAATATCTCAAAAAACATGCATATAAATAAATACACATTAAAGTATTGCAAGAGTGAACTTAAAGAACGTTATTTTTACACCCTTTACACATAAAATGGGGGTAATATATTTGTCCAAATTGTGTGTCTCAAGCTCTTATAGCTTTCGAGATCTTTGCGTTCATACATACGGACGGAGAAACAGACGGAAAGAATTGAATCAACGCGGCTTATGATACTGACTACGAATATATATACTTTATTGGGTCGGAGATATGTTCTTCTCCCTGTTACATACATTTGTACAATTTCAGTATCCTCTGTTCATTTTATGGGTATAAAGAGTAAGCTAGTCATAGAAGCCACCAACAACGATATTTTGGAATATATCGAGGTACCGAGTCTGGTACCGATGATATTTTGAAATTAAACAACTAAGAACGTTGCAGTCGGACTTAACTCAACAGCAAAATACCAAGTTTGGTGGCTCTAGCTTCAAGGGTGCGGAAAAAATGGCGTTCATACGGACAGACAAACATTTCGGAAACCCAATATACTCTTATATAAAAATGTTTATTTGAAAACGAGTATAAATATCAAGATAAATTTTACATCACCAGTAAGCAATGTTAAATGCAAAACACGTGTCTGTTATCAAACATATGTTACCACTAACAGAAGGGTACAATCAATGACTTGTGTAACAGAGCGAGTTAAAAGTTAATGGAATGCACATTTATTGGGTAAGCTAGTTCTCGCAATGGGGAATGTCATATTTCTATTGTTAACAACGGTAATTGGAAGACAGGTAATGATCTAAAAAAGAAGTATGTTTGTACCACAAACTGATGTCAAAACTTTTGCTATATAAAGCAGAAATTTCTGGCTAGAGGGACAAACCTAATTGAACCAAATTCGAAATGTTTTCACGTCGTCCGCTGTCAATAGTTATTGAATGGATCCTCGTAGTACAGTTGCTGTGTGGTGGCTGTACCGGCAAGGTAGGCGAAAGATAAAACAGTATCAGGTCAGATACTGGGTTAACATCATCCTGATTGCAGCGTATGTGGGATTACGAACCTCTCTCCGTCGAAGTCAAATCCTCGGACCCAAGCAAAATGAATATAACAGCAAATATTGAACGCTTGGGACGTGGAGAGTTCGCAGTTTCGGTCACACTCGATTGGAACTATGATGTGGTCGATACCACAATGGTGAGTGATTCTACCTAAATGATATAATCTAGTAGTGAACGTTTTTTCTTGATACAGGTGGAGGCCACATCCTTTCGCAGCTCTACGGGTGCTGAGAAAGACTACGTCCTGCTTCCGTGGACTATATCAAAGCAATCATATAAACAATACACCAAAACTCACTACAAGGACATTGTCTATAAGAATATGAAGAGCTGCTCCAATCTCCCAACTCCCGACAACTCAGATCCCTGGCCCAGAAATACTTACAGGTTGGAAAAATGTGTGATCAACGGCGATGGAATGCCCGATGTTTTACCCGAGGGCTATTATAAGGCTATTTTTACAGTTACCGGTGAGGTTGAATGGAGCGCTGTGTTCATTGCTAGGGTAATGAAAAAAGAAGATATGCTTGGATAAATAATGAAGGTGGAAAAGAAGCCTATTATAAACAAAATATCGACTGCTATACGTGTAGATATACAAAATAAAATAACCAGATAGTTACGATAGAAAAGTTCCAAATTCATTTATATCTATATCTTCCAAATGGGTGTCTGGCAATCTCTACCAATCTCGTTCTTGAACACTACCACCCGATGAGAGTAATTTTGGTAGACAGGTTATCGTATGACAATGCCTACTTTTTACTCCCTGTACCCATAAAATGGGTAAAAGGGGGTATTGGATTTGTGCAAATGTCCGTCTGTCCGTCTGTCTGTCCGTATGTATGAACGCAAGGATCTCAGCAACTATAAAAGCTAGAGACACCAAATTTGGAATGTAGGTTCGTGTATAGCGGGAGCAGGTCAAGTTTGTTTCTGATCTCAGATATCTCCTCCCGTTCCCCCGCAATTCGATCAAAACGTTTTACAGCCACAGTTTTAAAGATATGGCTTTGGTATTTGGCATGTACAATACTTTGTCACTTATATTTCCAAATTTCAAGTCGATCGGATAATAAACACGAAAGTTTTTCAACGAACAAGATTCAGTACTGGAGCGAGGGGGGGAAGAAGAAGCACAGCCACGACTTAAAATGCCTCGCGTAGGCTGTGGCTCGCGTGGGTGAGGCTTTGTGTATGTGTGCGTGCATGTGTAAGTGAACGAACATATGATTGGAAGTCTTAGATCCTGGGTACGGGGAGTTTTGTAGTAGGGTATACTCGACTATAGCATTCTTACTTGTTTGTAAAGGTTTTCGAAACTTTGCCGACGCCCCACGAAATGAAAAGCTAGAAAATGTATTTTACACATGTATAATTCGTCAGTACTTTATAGAATGTATATAATACAATGCTCCAACTACATATTGATTAGAGATAGCCAAAACATTCATTGACATGATCCTCTTGCCAATTATGACGATAATATATGTCATAATTGTAGAGCTCTTGTTAACAACTCTAATTATAGCAAAGCTTATGATCTACAACAAAGTATTCATTATTGCATTTGCTATATAAAGCACAAATATCTGGATAGAGGGACAAACCTAATTGAACCGTATTTGGAATGTTGTCGTGTCGGCTTCTGTCGTTCGTAATTGGATGGATCTTTGTAGTACAGTTGCTGTGTGGTGGCTGTACCGGCAAGGTAGGAGGAAGATAAAACAGTATCAGGTCGGTTAATATCATACTGATTGCAGCGTATGTGGGATTACGAACCTCTCTCCGTCGAAGTCAAATCCTCGGACCCAAGCAAATTGAACATAACGGCAAATATTGAACGCTTGGGACGTGGAGAGTTCGCAGTTTCGGTCACACTCGTTTTCAATTATGATGTGGGCGATACCACAATGGTGAGTGATTCTACCTAAATGATATAATCTAGTAGTAAACGGTTTCCATACAGGTGGAGGCCACATCCTTTCGCAGCTCCACGGGTGCTGAGAAAGACTACGTCCTGCTTCCCTGGACTATATCAAAGCAATCATATAAACAATATTCCAAAACTCACTACAAGGACATTGTCTATGAGAATATGAAGAGCTGCTCCAATTTCCCAACTCCCGACAACACAGATCCCTGGCCCAGAAAAACTTACAAAATGGAAAAATGTGCGATCAACGGCGATGGAATGCCCGATATCCTACCCGATGGCTATTATAAGGCTATTTTTACAGTTACCGGTGAGGTTGAATGGAGCGCTGTGTTCATTGTTAGGGTAATGAAAAAAGAAGATATACTTGGATAAACAATGAAGGTGCAAAAAGGCTATCATAAACAAAAAAACCACTGCTATACGTGTAAATATACAAAATAAAATTACCAGATAGTTACGATAGAAAGGTACGAAATTCATTTACATCTATATCTGACAAATGGGGGTCTGACAATCTCTACCAATCTCGTTCTTGATCACTATCACCCGATGAAATCAAATTTGGTAGACAGGTTATCGTATGACAATGCCTACTTTTTTGTAAAGGTTTTCGAAACTTTACCGACGCCCCACGAAATGAAAAGCCAGAAAATTTATTTTACACATGTACTGTCAGTACTTTATAGAATGTATATAATACAATGCTCCAACTACATATTGATTAGAGATAGCCAAAACATTCATTGACATGTTTCTCTTGCCAATTATGACGATAATATATGTCGTAATTGTAGAGCTCTTGTTAACGACTCTAATTATAGCAAAGCTTAGGAACTACAACAAAGTATTCAGTATCGGCTTCAAGCAAATTTCATAGCCTTTGCTATATAAGGTACAAATATTTTCTAGAGAGACAAACCTAATTGAACCGTATTTGAAATGTTTTCACGTCGACCGCTGTCAATTCTTATTGGATGGGTCCTCGTATTATAGTTGCTGTACCGGCAAGGTAGGCGAAAAATAAAACAGTATCAGGTCAGATACTAGGTTAATATCATCCTGATTGCAGCGTTTGTGGGATTACGAATCCCATTCAGCGGAGACCAAGTCCTCGGACCCAAGCAACGGTACGAATTAAAACGTCGGGGACGTGGAGAGTTTGCAATGTCGATCACACTCGTTTGGAACTATGATGTAGACGATACCACAATGATGAGTGGTTGTACCTAAATGATATAATCTAGTATGAAAACGTTCTCCATAAAATAAGAACATGATGGATGGTGGATAGATACGAAATGCATTTATTTACATACTTTCCAAAGGGTCTCAGAAATCTCTTCCAATTTCATTACAACCTGTATAGATTGATAACCTACTGGTCAATCACGGATGACAACCAGACTTCCCATAACATAGGTGAAAAGCTTGCACATGAGTGTAAGATGCATCTGCGACCCTAAAAGGTATTGTCATATTACGTCCTCGATCACCTTCATCCGATTAGATCAAATTTGGCATACAGATTATCATATGAGTATACCATATATAGGCTGATTATTTCTTGTAAAGGTTTTGGGAACTTTACAGACGCTCCACGAAATTGAAAGCCAGGAAATTTAATTTACACGTCTCAGTACTTTTTACAATGAACACAATACAATGTCCCAACTACATATTGATTAGAGATAGCCAAAACATTCATTGACATGTTTCTTTTGCCAATTATGACGATAATGGATGTGGTAATTGTAGAGCTCTTGTTAACAACTCTAATTATAGCAAAGCTTATGATCTACAACAAAGTATTCATTATTGCCTTTGCTATATAAAGCACAAATATCTGGATAGAGGGACAAACCTAATTGAACCGTATTTGGAATGTTGTCGCGTCGGCTTCTGTCGTTCTTAATTGGATGGATCCTCGTATTACAGTTGCTGTGTGGTGGCTGTACCGGCAAGGTAGGAGGAAGATAAAACAGTATCAGGTCAGATACTAGGTTAATATCATCCTGATTGCAGCGTATGTGGGATTACGAACCTCTCTCCGTCGATGTCAAATCCTCGGACCCAAGCAAAATGGACCTAAAGGCACGTATCGAACGCTTGGGACGTGGAGAGTTTGCAATGACGATCACACTCGTTTGGAACTATGATGTGGACGATACCACAATGGTGGGTGGTTCTATCTGAATGATATAAAATAATAGTAATACGGTTTCCATATAGGTGGAGGCCACATCCTTTCGCAGCCCTACGGGTGCTGAAAAAGACTACGTACTGCTTCCCTGGACTATATCAAAGCAGACATTTAAGCAATATACTAAATCTCACTACAAGGACATGGTCTATGAGAATTTGAAGACCTGCTCGAATTTTCCACATCCCGACAATACAGATCCCTGGCCCAGAAATACCTACAATTTGACTAAATGTGTGTTCAATGGGGAGGGAATGCCCGATATGCTAGCCGATGGCTATTACAAGGCAATATTCACAGCCACCGGTGAGGTCGAATGGGTCCTTGAGTTCATTGTCAGGGTAACAAAACCAGAAGATGTGTATGGATAAACAATCAACAATTCTATAAGAAACAGTATATCACAATCAACATTTTAGTTTTGTTATAAGTGGTAAGGTTTCTCGCTATGCTCCGGGTTTACTATACATATCTTTATAATTATACACTTGTAAGTGTTGCATATCATTGAGATACGTTGAAAATAAACACAGAAGTTATTCAAGAAGATTTGCTGAGTTATTATACTAATGGCAAAACGTGTTAATCATTATAGGAAACTCTCTCTACGCTTGAATTCATTCTGGGAAAGTACACATTTGTCAACTTCAAAGGGTTTAACGATATTCCTTCTGCTCTAAATATGTAGCACAATAGTTGTACCTTATGTGTGGGCGTTGCAAGCTGCGTGCTGTGCACAATTGTACCACATTCCAGGTGAGTTTGAATCCCCGCTGAATGAAGGGCCTGGCGAAATGTGGCCTGCAGGCAGGCAGGTCAGGTAAAAATTAGTTTGCAGCTGTTCCTGGTGGCAAACAACACAGCCCAACGTTAGATCGAGTGTGAAATTGTCAAGACATGTTCGAAATGCTTTTGGTGGCACAAAAAAAAAAGTGTTAACTGTCTGACGGGCCAATTGGGGCCGTGGGGGGAGACTGGGTAACGGTAACTCTTAAAACACAACAAAAATAAAAAATAAAGAAAAGCCTGACAGAATGTCGCCGTGCAAATGCAATTCGAATCGCATTTCAAGTGAAAACTCGGCGCAGTTGCTGGCTAATTTATTGCAAATTGTTAAAGCGGCCAAGTTGCCGCTGGAGCTGCTACTATGTTGATATTGTTGCGTGTTGTTGTTGTTGTTGTTGTTGTTATTGTTGTCTTTATCGTGGTTGTTGCTGCTGTTGCAGCTCGCTGTGGCTGTCAGTTGATGACAGGCACATTGGCTGTCTCCATGTGCTGCACGAGGCGCGAACTTGGCGCTGTTTTTCATATGAATGCATTGGAAAATGCCGTTTGGCATTAGAGTGAACCAAAAACATAGTTGGAATTTTACAAACTGACACCGAACAAGTTCGTTTGAAGCAGACAAATATTTGTGGCTTTACCATATCCACAGTTAATCTACATACTTTGTGTCCATATTCAGCATTTAAGCTACTTTACAACTTTACTTTATCTGATATGACAACTCGCTTTTTTTCCTCAAAATCCACCCCTCTAATTTCAATCCATTCAATAGAAAACACCTGAATTTACTTCATTGAAGTGCCTGGGAAATAGTCTAGTTAGAGGCTCAGCTCTTGACGCCATAAGCTGTAAGGTTCATACAACAAAAACATTTCTGAATTTATATAATGAACAAATGAGATTCTCCATATTTCCAATTTCCGAAGCAGATGCCGTTCCAATCATTCGGAATTCAATTAAAACTGTTAGCTGTTCTGAATTCCGCAAGTGTTTGAAAATACGTTTTAAAACGTATTGAAATGTATAAAAATAGGTTGATATTTCACTCAAAGACCATTTGGTATGAAAAGTAGGAAAGATTAATAGGCATAATTTGTGTCCAGCCTAATTTGGTATGGAAACTTTTTGCATACACGCATGTGCAGACGTCTCTCGGCTTAATTACCGGCACTCCTTTGGCCAAGTTAGTGGCAAACACGAACATTTTATGGCGCTGACAATATCAAATTGTAATCTGGCATAAAATAATTACAACGCTTTAATGCAGACAAAATAGTTGCCGCCGTTGTCTCTCTGCCAAAGATTTCGCTGCCAATTTCGAGTGGCAATAAAAGCGCGTGTGCGAGATTTCATTTTCAACTTGAACACAACAACAATAATAATGCCGACAGCCAACGGAAATGTTGCCAAGCAGCAAGCCGAGCTGCGCTAATTAACCAAAAACGCAGCCAATTAGTTTGGCTAACACCGCAACGAAAGGCGTAGTCAGGGGAGGGGACTGTGTAACAAAGTGCAGGCAAATGCAAACGTGTTGGCATGTGTCAAATATGTATAAACAAAACTCGTTAGACGAGTGTATAACCGAATAATAGTTAGCTACATATTTGAGTTAGCGATTTGGTAAGTGTTGCAAGTGAGCTTGTAACTTTGGCAGTGTTGTAAATCCAGACTAATTATTGATAAAAGCCAATAAATGAGCAGGTTTGCAATACTGTCAAATTATATATTACCTTGGATTGCATTGAAGTACGATTATATTATAAACCTAAGTAACTAGATGTGTTTAAATCTTAACTTTTCTTGCTGGTCAGTGTTGCAAGTGAGCTTGTAACTTTGGCAGTGTTGTAAATCAGATAATTATTGATAAAAGGCATTAAATGAGCAGGTTTGCAATACTATCAAATTATATATTACTTTGGATTACGTTGAAGTACGATTATATTATAAACCTAAGTAAATATATGTGTTTAAGTTTCAACTTTTCGTGCATCATATTTACAGAATATTTAGTGACTGTTTGTTAACTTAAAGTATAAGCCGTAAATACATATTCAAAGTCAGCAGAAATATCTGTAAAATAACTTGCGACAAAAGCTAAAAAGCTTAATTATGGCTTTATTTCTGAATATACAAAACATTTTTGATTTATACATCAATATGGCAACTCTATTAAATGAAAGAAATAGAAAAAACCCTCACAGTTTCTAATGTTACAGCAAAAAAATGGATTAAGAACTTATATTTATTATGAAAAGCATATTTTTGAGTTGAACAGTTAAATATCAGCATTCTTTTTGCATATTTAGTCTAGTATAGACTATGAGCTCTGTAGAGTAGAACTCAGAAATTTGGTATGCAGTTTCTTCTATATATAACCTACACAGATCAAGTTTATTAGAACATTTGATGTTGAGCACCGCATCGAAAACAATAAATCATTATTTAGCGACGGAAGTGTCCATGTCAAGTAAATGAATCTAAATTATGAACGCACTTAATGGCCAACTCGAACAGAACTCCACCCAAAAAGTATCAGTGGACTGCTCTGCATTTGCAAATGAAATCAATTTTAAAGCAGAGCTTTTTGCATAGGAGACGACAACGATGCGGCTATAATAAACAACGGAGCACTGTGAATATAGACGGAGGATGGGGCCAGCGAGGGGAGAGAGGCAGGCAGCCATGCGGCAGCAGACTGCAAAGCTTGTTAAAATTCATGTAATGCATTAACTGAGAACAACAACCACAAATTACACAGTCAGCCTGGCGGGCCATCAGTCTGTTCCAGCCAGAGTCAGAGTCGGAGCTGCAGTTCGAGTTGGAGTTGGAGTTGGAGCCGGGTCGTTTTGGCCAGCCAAACGTCCAAACGGCCGACGGGGCCAGCAATGAAAAGGCAATTAAAGCGCAGCAGGCAAAGACTCAAACTCAAACTCACAACTAAAATCCCAATACCGAGATGGAAGACAGGCACTAGCTAACTTGTTGTTGTTGCCAATGTTGTTGTTGTTGTTGTTGCAGCAATCAATTGCATGCTTCAATGGACAAATATACGAGCATAGAGCGATGGAGAGAGATGGGAGCAGACAGAAAGATAGAGATGGAAGGCCACAGCACCAGATAGACATGGCTGATATGAACGGACGCAACGCTCTTCGTCGTTGTCCACGTCGGACAATTTTGGACGGACAGCGCCTAGATGGACTCAACTAGATAAAGGCCTCACCAACATCACCAGCTCTGGCACCAGCACCTAAATAAAACAAGTAAGCACGTTGAGCCCGACTGCGATATACTCTATTCCCACGCCTTCTCTTCTTTTTGGCCATTTTCGGCAAGGGTGGTAAGCCTGAGGAGAATATTGTTGATTCAATCGATTTAGAAGGTTATCAGCAGTCCTCATATCAAATTTGCTGACTCTACCTCAAAAGATGTCGCAGATACCGTTCATCGGATGAAAAGTTCAATGATGTGTATTGAATTTTGAGTGCCTTTGCTTAGTTTAGGGTGGTTGAAGCAGAACAATTGTAATCCTGTTTCTCATTTAGGCCAAATTGTCACCTTGTTTTACCAAATAATTTATTTAGTTCCTATTTCCTCCGCACGAAATCAATTCGCGGAAATAATGAATTTGAGGCAATGATTGATCTTTACATTGAGTTTCTCCGATAAATTGTTAAGAAAGGTGAGCACTAGGAGATGTTAGGCATTCCTCTCCTCTCTTTATTCTTGCCTTAGCCTAGTGTCGAAAACAAATTGAGTTCATTGCACAATCCCCATATACTTTGTTTGCCTTTGGCAATAGAGTATAACTATGCGCCGCATTTGGCATGGCTGACTGAGAAGCTGGCCCAAGAGTCATGCTCTCTGGTCTATAGTCTTTGGTCTATTGGATTGCGTCTTCATTCGCCGCTGTCGCAGTCGCTGTCGCTGTTGCCGTCACCGTCGCCGTTGCCGTTGCCGTTGCAGTCAAGTGGAACGGCAAAAACTTGTTAACTTTTAGCTGCAAAAGGTTCGAGTGTTCAGACCCGGGCCACGTTGAGTCAATCAAGCGTCAGCGGAACTGCCTGGAACTGATGTTGTTGTTGCTGTTGTTGTTGGTGTTGCTGTTGGTGCTGCTGTTGCTGTCGGGGCGTCAATTAATCAAGCGCGTACCCCGTCGCAGGAGGCATAATTATTGCAATCAAGTCATTTACCTGCACTGCTGCACTTACTCGAACATACTTGTGTATGGATGGGAGATCGTTTAATTGTCACTTGGCAGCAATTAACACAAATTTCCACAGACTCTCCCACTTTGGTTACGCCCCAAAAAATAACATGCATATTAGAGCTGCAAATCAATCCAGGTAGCACTATCAATAATATCGATTTTTCTATTGCTACTATCGTCTTGATGTGAATAAGTTCAATGAAACATTCGATAAAGAAATCTAAAAACCTTTTAATCTGTATTTGTGTTGTTATCGATACTATCGAAAGCCTAAACTGTCACCGTCGAAACTATCGAGTAACTGCATCATCATTGCCTCTCCAGCTCTGACACACCACAAATATGGAGCTATGTAAATTGATGTGATTGAGTTAGGTTTAATGTGATTTGTAAACCAAATCAAATTGCTGTTCACAGGGTGCTTTCTCAATCAATAAATATAGAATACAAGCGATTATTCGTTTTCTCGATAAGTAGGGTTAGGTCATTTGCTTGTTGCTGTTTCTTTGACACAAGTTACACTAACCATAGTCCTTTTGATTCAAATATCGCATCGAATGAGCCTACGAAAAAGAAATTCTGTTCATTTCTACACTTCATTTTAGTTTTCTGTGTATCAAGTTGCCCATAGAGAAATAACTATTTATTTCAAAGTATTTATGACTCTAGGCAACAACATATCGAAAAGGCTTAAGACAGCATTGTGTCTTTAAGATTTTAGTCAACTTACGTCATAAACAAGATACAAATTTGTTGCAATCTTGGATATCTAAACTTTTAAAGCTATCCCAATTTAAAATTGTTAAAACTTAAAAATCTGATGTTGTTAGTCGTGATTTTCCACATTTTCGTAAAGAAACGTTTAACAAGAGAATTTCTTTAGATTCTGGCACTGAGTATTTTCACAGTTGCAAATACCAAAAGTGCCTTCAGCTCTTCCCTTGACTCCTTCAACACTTTTTGCTGCCGCAACTTGGTCTTGGTGTCCTCGGGGCATTCTGGCTGCAGTATACTTTTGGTTTTATGTTGCAAAAAGGGCACAAAAGTCAGATGGCCAACACGCGGAGTGAAGAAGTTGCGGGGTAAGAATACGTTGGCAGGCAACAGACTTGCCACACACACACATACATATTGAGTTTCTGCTTCCATCTTTGCCTGACTGATGAAGTTGAACAATTTCCGAGCACAGCCATAGACCAAGTTGCAACATTCATTTAGTTGAAGCACCAGCACCAGCTACCAGTCAAGATTTGCATAGCGCCCGCAGCTTGCTTCCCCCTTTGACAAGGAGGGGTAGGGGCCAACAAGTAATCAAAGTGTGACAAGTTTTTCAGCAAATTTTCTACGCTAATTTATGATGGGCGCCCATAAATCTGTGGAGTTTTGATGCCTTATAGAATACATTCGCAGCAATTCATTTACAAAACAGGTCTGTAAAATAGTTCATTTTGTTGGCATAAACGTGTTGGGATATCTTGATAACATTGAAAACATGCATATATTGCGTTTAATCATATATAATGTGGTATGTAAACACAAATTGATAAACTCGACTTGCACACGAAAGTTGAATGTGATCTTAGAGCAATTTATGAAATGCTGAGGCGCAGCCAACTTAACTAAGTACCTTTTTCGGACGTGTGGCAACTCTATGCAGTTAATTTTGTTTTATGCAATAATGCATAAATGAGGACTATTTGAATTCAAGAGCATATAATAGGCTTTCACACTAGTGATGTGAAAACATCGATGTTTTGAATGGAAAACATCGATGTTCTAATTCACAATGAACACATCATCGGGGAACGCATGGGAAGATGGTGGATGGTGGAACACCGATTCATCCTGCCACCATCTACCATCAATTCAACCCTTGGCGTCAGCAGACAAGAAAATTTGTAAAATATTAATTAAAATGAATTTCATTTAGAAATTGGCTGTTTTTGTTGCTATTTCGCAACATAACAATGATTAAATTGGTAAACTTAAGACGGAACTCGCCAAAACAGACGAAAAATAGTTTTTGGAGCGGCAGGCAGACGACGACGATTCTTCAAGTCCTCATTTCGGTCATTTTGCAATTCTTTTAGAGATGTTCTACTTAGACTTCAATCTACCACAACTTTGATCAAATCCGAGTGCTTATTATAATAAATGCAATTTTGGTCATGGTTTAACTCCTAGATGGACTTGGCATTTCAACATAATTCATTTCTTGAAGTCCACATAACGGCTATTTTGCATATTTTGTTAGGTCAGTCAGACAGGTTTTACAAACTTATAAACGATTTGGTCATTTCACGTATGTTTCTCTTGCTCTTCTTGTTGTAGCCATTCCTTTTTGTTGACATTGTTTGCATTTTCGTAGTGAATATCAAATATTCAGTGTTGCATAAAATCGAAAAGGCACGTGTGGGATAGGAACATCCAAATGAGATGGTGGAACTGATGGTCAAATTTCGGCACGAGTAAAACTATGGGACCATCACGCCAGATGCTGGTGGATTATAGATGGTAGCTCAGTGTAAATAGCCTATAAAGAGTATCAAAGAGTATGCAATTGTGAGGCGCAGCCAACTTAACTAAGTACCTTTTTTCGGACGTGTGGCAACTCTATGCAGTTCATTTTGTGAATTTGCAAATATGCAATATTTTGAATTCTAGAGCATATAAAGAGTATCAAAGAGTATGCAATTGTGAGGCGCAGCCAACTTAACTATGTGCATTTAATGCTTCTTTGTAAGGTGTGGCAACGCTTTGTAACTCATTTTCTATATTCGTTGATATAGTACTATTTCATGAAAAGGAACAATTTAACAACTTTTCGAAAGCTGCAAGTAATATTCCAAGCGCTTATACTTCAAAGGGCAGTTTAAGCGCAAACTTATGATAACTTGGATAGTCATTGGAAAAGATAACTGTTGGGGTTAACAGCCAACGGTATTTTTTTCTCCCTTTGTGTGTGGAGTTTATGGGTATTTAATTTTGCATTGCACTTTCGAGTAGCGTCAAGGGAAGGCAACATTTTCAGCACGCCAACAGCTTAAGCTGCAGCCTCTCTCTACCGCCACACTCCTGGCCATAATCAAGCCAATGAGTTGGCCGTACCCATAATCTGGCTCTTCAGCTTTGGCTCTTTCACTTTGTCGTCGAAGCTGCCTGCCTGCCTGCTGTTGCCTGCTTGCCTTTCTCCTCTCTCGCTCTCTCACTCTCCACACATTGTGGAGATTTATGAACGCCTCTTGCGCTTTAAATTGAATTCAATATTTTGCCAGTGTTGCTGCAAGCCATTTTTATGTTGCAGCAACAGCAACAGCAACAACAACAAATTGCTACACAACAAAGTTTTCGTTGACAGTTGCATTTTATGGCCCGGCACATTTCATTGCTTTCTTTCTTTTTCGTTTTCTTTTCTTTCTCTTTTCTCACTTTTAACTGAAAATTGATTTTCCTTTTACCTCCTCGCATGTCTGTGGCGTGTGTGTGTGTGTGTGTGTGTGGGTGTCAAAGAGGTGTGAAAGGCGGCGTCGAGTGCCCACTGGGAAGCTCGCAATTGAGTTGTGTTTCTTTTTCCTTTTCTTTTTAGCTTTTTGTCTGTTGTTGTCTTAAATGCCATAAAAATACGAACCTGCAAAGATAGTGAAAAGAAAAACAACAAAGATTTAGTATTGTTTTAAAGTGTCTGGGGAGATTTACAAATTTTATGCGATTTTAGTGAGATAAATTTTCAATTTTAAATGGTTTAAGGTTGGATTGACTAAGAAAAACATCAATTTTCCAAGGTGCTTTAAATGAGCATAAATAAATCCATAAATTCATAGTCTAGAGAAGATATTTGGTTTAAAGCGACTATGATAACTATGTATATATGAACACATCTTCGGAAAGGCAAATTGGTTGCTATTATAATCAAAACTAACCTAACCTAAACCTAACCTAAACCTAACCTAAACCTAACCTAACCTAACCTAACCTAACCTAACCTAACCTAACCTAACCTAACCTAACCTAACCTAACCGAACTGAACCTAACCTATAATCAGAAGGAACACAAAATCTAAAACGATTTGAAATGAAAAGTATTCAGAAATGGGAGCTGGTCATATTATTTGATATATGTACCAACTTACTACTGGTATACTACGATAACAACCTACATACCTAATTTAGTATCGCTCGCTCTAATAGTCTCTCAGATCTATCTCGTACAGATTATAACTAGATTACCTTGATTGTTATACTTTCGAAATAGTTTATAATGTGGGAGATTTCTTTTTATTTGTATGTACATAGCTTTATTATACCGTTTGCTACATTTTAAGAACTACCAGGTTATAAAAAACCTATTAAATCAAGCATATCAGCTGGAATATAAGTTTATCTCAACAATAATAAGCAGAGATTATAAAATCTTGTACTAGTTATGAGAGTATGCGTACGTTCTAAATTTCAAGTTGTTTTCTATAGTTTATCTGAACTTTGCATCACTGAAGAGAGCCTACGGATCAGATTGAAGGCCCTAATCTGTGCTTGTAATCAAAAATGAAACAATATCTAGTAGGGGTACCAATTTGTAGAGTTCTCCTTTTGTTATGCGCAGAGTGGAACCATTGAAGATCATGTTGAGCGCAATCATCATTACAAAGTGCTGAGGAGGCGGCTGTCAGGATAAGTTGAGCTCTCCTGGTATTTTTTTCTCCTTTTGTTACTCTTTTTTTTGTAGTCAGTCAAGCAGTTAACCAGCACAGTTTGAGTTCAGGTCTGTCAAGGCTCGTCAAGTCAGGCGAAAGGTGTGCAACACTGATTCTCCCCTCCTCTTGGTTAACCCATTCGCTCGCCCCCACTATCGAGTACAACAATAACAATGACGCCCCACTGAAAACTGAAAATGTTTTCGTTTGAGTGCACAAAACGCCGACGTGCTGATTGTTGTAGTTGTTGCTGTTGTTGTTGTTGTTGTTGCTGCTGCTGCTGTCGCCGCGCCTGCTAGAGGGCGCTACATTGGCGATTTTGTTGTTGCTGTATTTTGTGCTCGCATACAATTTTTGCTTGTTTTTCTTTTGTTGTGTTTTTTTTTTTAATTCCCCTCACTCTTGAGCCAGAGCTCACCCGCTTATTCGCCCGTCAATTCAATTTGAAGCCATTTAGCATCAATTTGCAGTAATTTGACGTATAAATTATGTCAAATTGCCGAGCAGCTTGTCATTGGGTGTATTCTGTAGACAGTTGTTGCTGTTGTTGTTGTTGCTGTTCTCACTCACTCACTTAATGCTAGTTGTTGTTGCTGCTGCCTTTGCACCTTTTTTCAATGACCGCTCTCACACAGATTGGCTCAGGTAGAGAAAGAGACGAGAGATGCCGAGCGAGCGAGCGAGCAACAAGCAACGGCATCATCACATCATGAGCAGAGGTTCCAGCTCAATTCGAGGCTGAGTTCCAGGCCCATTGTGCGCGACTGGGTTTTATTTTGCTGTTCTGCTTTTTTTCTCTTCTTGTTTTTTTTTTTTTGTATATCGAACACGTTTCGCAGTGTGTGAATTTTATTTTCGCTTGTCGACACAAAAGAATTTCACTTAACACACACACACACACGAAACAGACACAGCGACGACACATGGATGCCGAAAAAAGGGTCCAAAGACCCGAACAACAGAGTGTCCATAAAAAGGCCCGATATGAGCACAAAACTAAGCAGAGGGGGAATGAAAGCAGCAGGGGCTGCCAGCAATCTTTACGCTTTTGTGAATGTTAACATTCAAAGATATCATCGAAAAATTCACTGGAAATGTGCCTCGCTATAATACAATAAAAAAAAAAAAAAAAAACGGTAGAGCGAGCGCAGAGTGAGGTAAGAGAGCAGCAGAGCAACAAGATCAACGATGAAGCTCCCGTGTGTATGCATATGTGTGTGTAGTCTGTGTGTGTGTGATAGCTCCCCTCAAGTTAAGACTCAATGCCGCCACCGCCGTTCTCCCCGTTGTATTTTGTCGCCTCTTTTGTGCGGATGAGTTGCCGTTCACGCGTCGTAAACTCGGTAGCTGTTCCAAACAGGCGCTACAACAACAGCAACAAAGACAATGGCAGAAGCAGAAGCAGCAGCAGCAGCAGCAAAAACAACAACAGCAACGAGTCAAAAAAAAATTTCCGCATGCGCCGCCTGAATGCAAGACCTGAGGAGGGGGTGGATGGCATTGAAAAGGAAACATGTCATCATCATGTCTGCATGATAGAGCTGCCATTTCTAGTTCAATTTGTTGAACAAGTTCAGTGGTTAGTTAAACATATAACGACAATCATTTTAAGAGAACATACAATTATATTTTTTGATTTTAGGATTTTCCCCCCCCTGCAGCAGCACGTCGACGTCTGCAGAACGTCACAAACAAGTTTTATCTCTCCGTGATAAATCTGTACAGATGACATTCGCAAGAGGCTTGATTCTTGCCCGAGTATTTGCTTAGATGGGTGGTGAGCTGTCAAAAGTACCTTGGACTATGTCTAGATAGATAGAAGCAGCACACATCTAACCTAACCTTATAGGGACCATTAATACAAGATTCAAACGCATGAATTCCTTTTGCAAGGAATAATGATATAATAAGGGCCCTTGGGATTGCACCCATTCTATAGCTGATCAACAAAATAATAGACATAGCCAATAATGTTAGCCCTCTGGCCAACTTTTCATTACAAGATGAACAGCCCTGTACATGAATCACTGAATAGGTTAACTAGTTCATTTCGACGACTTGTTCAATTGAACATGTATGCTGAACGAAGCGATACAACCCTGCTCTACACTCTGTCTTTCGCTCTCTCTGTCTCTCTCGCGGTCATGCCCATTTGGGGCATTCCCATAAGGAATGCACGTTTGTTTGGCTTTCGTTTCGAGCTATTTGAAGAATTTTCATTTGCATTTTAATTAAGTGAATGGACGCCGAGGGTGGACACTTTAAAGGCAGGGGGGCGGACTGGCTGGCTGGCTCGTTCGCTCGAGCAGCAAAACTTTATTATCTGTACAAGCAATTATGCATATCATAAAACACTTTAAACATTAATGAGCCTCAACAACGCCAAGCCAAAGAGCAAGTCTGGGTCTGGGGCCAGGCCAAGCCAAGCCAGGCCAGGCCAGCCCCAGTGCCAATTCATAGCGCTGTCTCTCGGGCTGCCCAAGCGACGCTTCGCTCGTTTATTCATTCATTCACTTAGGCACAGAGACAGCAGCGACGCATGGTTGGGGGAGAGGAGACACGGCACCCCAACGCCCCCAACTGTTTCGGTTAGTTATGGCAAAGTCAGCATGTTGCCACTTTATTGCCTGCTTTACATTTCTGTTAGTTTAGTCCGCGCCCAGGGGCTACAAACTGCTGTGTTCGCCTCTGTCTAAGCTGTCTATGTGTGGTATGTGTGTATGTGTGTGTGTTTGTATGTTTGTATGTGAAATCGTGTTATGCTTTGCGGCTAAATTAAAATTCGACTTAATCGTTTAAACATTTAAGAGGCGAGGCAAGCCAAAAGCAAAAGGCAACATCAGCAGCAGCAACAACAACAACAACAACAGCAACTATGTACATAAAAACTACTACACTATTCGTTGTTGTTGTTACTTTTTTTTATCTTCTTCCTCTTCTTTATTTGCTGCATGCGCAGCGCAGCCGCAGACTCTAAAAGCAGCAGCAGCATATTGCTGGCTCGCTTGAACGCGCCTTGAGCACCATAAACAAACATGGCTGCTCCTGCTGACTCTGGCTCTCTCTTGCTCCCTTTGCAAGTGCAGCGGGAGAGCAAAGTGTGCTTGCAAGTGGGGAGTGAACTGAACTGAAGTGGAGTGGAGTGGAGTTTGGAGTTTTGAGTGTGGGCAAACTGTGGAGTGGAGTGGAGTGGATGAGCTTTGCGCGTTTTCACTTTGGTCGTTATTATTGTTGTTGTTGTTGCCGTTGCCGCTGTTGCCGTTGCCTGGCACTTTTAGCCTCGAGGGCCGCACACAATTCAAATGTTAATTAAAATTTAAAAGCTTAAACTGTGCAAATTGTAGCACAGAAGCTACAGAGACAGCAGCAGCAGCAGCAACAGCAGCTGGCAGAATCACAATGATTTATCTCCCGTTGCCTGTCAGCGTTGCCTTTTGTCATTTTAATAAAATTAAATTATTGCATTTAGTTTTCTCATTTCGCTACTACTTGTGTTTTAGTATGCTTTTACAAACTAATTGTCTTTTTTACTCCCTGTGCCCACCAAATGGCTAAAAAGGTTGTATAAGATCTATGCAATATGTATATAACAGGCAGTAGGAGATATCTCCGATCCTATAAAGTATATATATTCTTAATCAGTATCAAAAGAAAATTCGATTTGGCCATGTCCGTCTGTACCATACGCAGGTCAAGTTTATTTTGGGTTCAAATTATTATTCCACCCCACACCCCCGCAATTCGTTAAAAGCATTTTACAGCAACAATTTTGAAGATATAGCTTAGAGATTTGGCATGTATAATACTTTAGTTACTCTTAATATACATGTCTAAATTTCAAGTCGATCGGATAATAAACACGAAAGTTATTCACAAAAGAAGATTCAGTGCTGTAGAACGGGGGAAAGAAGCAGCACAGTCGCAACTTAAAATGTCTCGCTTGCGTGCGTCTTTGTGTATGCGTAAGTGTACGAAGATGCGACCGGAACTTTTAGACTTGGCTACAGGGAGTTTCGTAGTCGGGTAAACTCGACTATAGCATTCTTACTTGTTTAGTCAAAGTTTTAGTACTATGCACAATAGAAACCCAATGGGCCAAGCACACTGCACGTTCTAAATAATATAAAAAAAAAATTCAAGCATGTTGCCACACACACAACTTGCTGCTTGACTCAAAATTGAGCCAACAAATGCAACAGCTATAAAATACTCAAAGCCAAACTACTATAAAAACAAGAACAACAACAACAAGAACTGTCAACTACCGTTCGATTGCTTAGCAGCCGCAACTTGTTTCCATTTCAATTAAGTGCAACGACTACAACCTCAAACAAAATAAATCCAAGAAATACACAACACAGACATTTACACAAACTAGCCATAAATTATACTTTACACGGATTTCAATTTGCATTATGAGATTCTGACTCAGTCGATTGACTTTTCCGGCAGTCGTTGCAACGACAAAAACTAGCTCAAGATTTGCTCTCTTGCGAAAACTGAAGAACTATTGAAAAAGCTTCGAGAGAATTTGTCATAGAGAATAATGGAAAAATTAGCTCATCCTTTACAGGAAGTACAAATACGAGATACCCTGTCCTCGTTGTTGGGAAGTAGCCATGTAAATTTTAGGAAACGTAGAGTGACTGAGTCCTAAGGATGTTAAAACCAAATCTTGGAGAGTTTTATTATACTTCATCTAGGTTAGGTAAGGTTAGGTGAGTTAAGGTAAGGTAAGGTAAGGTAAGGTAAGGTAAGGTAAGGTAAGGTAAGGTAAGGTAAGGTTAGGTTAGTTTAAGTTAGGGTTAGGTAAGGTAAGGTTAGGTTAGTTTAAGTTAGGTTAGTTTAAGTTAGGCTAGGGTTAGGTTAGGGTTAGGGTAAGGTTAGGTAAGGTTAGGTTAGGTTAGGTTAGGTTAAGTTCGTTTGGGTTAGGTTAGGTTAGGTTGAGGCGGCAGACCAGCGGGTCCTTAGTGGTACCGCATAATTGAAACTTGCGAAGTCTAAGATTCTTTGAAGATTATTTTCGCGAATTTTAACAGTTGGTTCAGTGGTGTCCTGCATACACTCTCCAGGGAAGTAAAGTTACGGGTATACTTCATATAGTTTCCTATAGTTTGATCGGAATCCTACCACATAGCTCCCATAGGAACAATCAGTTGAAAATTAAATTTTGTATAAAAAAACAGTGTATATATATAGCTTACTTTCTATATAGTGTTATTTCTTGCAATTTTCCTGCAATTTTCTTTAAAAAAAAACATAAATTTCCAGCCTTTTTGAAAGCTAATCAACTTGCAAGTTTTGCCGAGTCATTCCCCACACATTTCTCGCTTTTCTTTTTGTTTTTGGGGGGCTGACTGTGTAGCGTGCGTTGTTGCATGCAACATTGTCAGCTAATGGGCTGGGCGTGTCAAGTTGACCTGCGCGCCAGGGGGCGGGGCAGGCGTAACAACCAACTTGACAACGTTGTGTGTGTGTCTGTGTGTTTGTGTGTGTGTGTGTTTAGCTGCGCTTTCGATTTAGTTATTATTTAAGCAGCAACATTTTCGTTGTAGTGCATAATTTGCAACAGTTTAACGCGACTTTGACATGCAACATTTTGTTTGAGTTTACAAGCCAAAAAAAGAAAGCATGAAAAATCAAATAAAAAAGAACAAAACCAATCGAAGCAGCAGCCGCTTAAAAGAATTCTAATTGAGAAGCCTTACATGCGAGTTAAGGCAGCAATAACAAGACAACAACAACAGCAGCAACAACAGCAGCAGCAACAACAGCAGCAGCAACAGCAACAGCAGCAGCAACAGCAGCGAAATGTTGCTGATAGCAATCAACATCAATTAAAGCAGCTGTCTCTCAATTGTTGTTGCTGTAGCTGCTGTAATTATATTTGTTGTTGCGCCTTGGTCATTATAATCAACATTCAACATCATCATCATCATCATAATCAGCATTGCAATTGTTGCTGTCTGCTGCTACTGCCAGCAACATGTTGCTGCTGTCAGCTGTGTGTTGCTCGCTTTGCTCTTTCGCCTGATGGCAACTGCTGATAATTATAATCCGCTTGTGGTTAAAATGGTGTTGCCTACCTTACTGGCGATAAGCTCGCATGAATAATTATGTTGCCAGTTGGCAAGTTGTTGCTGCTGCTGCTGCTGCTGCTGCTGCTGCTGCTTGTCACTGTAGCTGGCCAATGCGCGACAACTCATGAATAATTAATGCACTGCTTGAAGTTGTTGCTGCTGCTGGGACTGCTGCTGCTGCTGCTGTTGCTCTTGCACGGCAGCAACTTGTTCTTGTGCCTGGCCAACTTGGCTCGTTGAAATACATTTTCAATTATAGCAGGAAATCGTGAATTATACTGTGCAGCTCTCGAGTTGTTTCAAGTTGTGTTGGCTATTATTGTGGCATTCGTTGCTTGTTGTTATATTATTTTGATTAAACTTTGCAACCCCCCCTGACCACTCTACCTCCTTGATGTTGTTGCTGCTGTCGCATCGCGCAAATATTTAATAAATACATAAGCGTTGTCCACAAAAGCGCAAACAATTTGCGAACAGCGCTTTTAGAAGCTGCCGACAATAATTAGCAGTTGAATAGCAACAACAGCAACAGCAACAACACAAAGGGCACAACAGCAACAACAACAACAACAACTATTCAAGCATTATCCACTTAATTTGCATGAAATGCTGGCACACACACTCGAAAAATTCCCACCTTAAATTAAATAAGCATTCAGTTTGTCTAAAATGGTTACACGGGGTAGGCAGGGCGGAGGGTTGGGTCACACAATTGCCACTTGAGAGACATCTGAGATATACAATGGCAATAACTGCAGCAGCAGCAGCAGTTGCTGCAACACCAACAACAACAACAACTAGCTAAACAAGTATTGTCGCTGTCTGGCAAGCTGACAAAAGAGGCAGCAACAGCAACAACTTGTAGGGAATAGGGGGGCTTGCGCAGGGAGGGTTTGAGTTTTGCGAACCCAAAATATATTAAATATGCGCATATTTTCAATATTTCCGGCATGCCAACAATTTAACATTATTAAAAGCCTTTTTATGACACACATATTCTTATTTATTAAATATTTAAAAAGTCACAAACCTAAAACAAAGACTATTATTGCGTTTATGCGTTAGAATTCATGTATTCTTCAATTGTCACAAAATCAAGCACTGAGCGTTGCCTAAAGGTTAAAAATATACATTAAAAGTTCAAAGATAGGTGGCAACGCCTTAAACGTTTTAAATTGCCACAGAATTCATAGTCAACTTTGGTATTTTAGTGAAATTCACAATTTCAAATCAAATTCCTATAATGATTTTGCAAAGTAAGCAATGCATTCAGCAGAACTAAACGCTGACTGATTACCGCTGCTTTGCTAATCTCTAGGTTAAGTTCGAAGATAGGTGGCAACGCCGATTAAGAATTTTTTTTTTTCCAAACTTTTTTACTTACTAACACATTTTCTTTTTCCAACAAAAAAGAGTACCCACACACAATCTCCCTCATTTACCCACCCCAATTTAATTTGTAATATATAAAATTTATTTCAAGTTGACACAGAATTCATACTCAACTTTTGTATGTTAGTCTTAATCATAATTTCAAATCAAATTCCTATAATGCAATTGCAATAATTGCAAAGTAAGCAATGCATTCAGCAGAACTAATCGCTGACTGATTTCCGCTGCTTTGCCAATCTCTCAGTTAGGTTAGGTTAAGATGAAAACTTTGAAATTTAGATACATATGTATGTGTTTGTTCTTATCATCTTTATCATCATCTGACAATAACTCAGTTTGTATTTGATTAAACATTGCAATTCTTAGTTAAGTGGCTGTAAATTGGGTTCAGATCTTTATAACGTAACATCACAGACTTGCCTATTTTTTCCCGTCTTGTTAATTTTACTACAAATGCAAATTTTCGCAAAGAAAGAGTGACACCTAACACACAAATCTCCGGGTTCATATACCAGTACCCCAGATTTAATTTGTAATATATAAAATATATTTGCATTTTACTGAATTCATAGTTAACTTTGGTATTTTAGTGAAATTCATAATTTCAAATCAAATTCCTATAATGATAAGCAATGCATTCAGCAGAACTAATCGCTGACTGATTTCCGCTGCTTTGGTAATCTCTCGGTTAATTTCGAAGATAGGTGGCAACGCCTTAAATATTTCAAATTGACACAGAATTCATACTCAACTTTCGTATGTTAGTTTTAATCACAATTTCAAATCATATTCCTATACTGATTTTGCAAAGTAAGCAATGCATTCAGCACAACTAATCGCTGACTGATTTCCGCTGCTTTGCTAATCTCTAGGTTAGGTTAGGTTAAGATGACAGACACTCTCCACAGGAAGACCACGCATAGACCTTCTTGTCAAAGACGTATTCCGACAGATACTAAGTGTAAGTACACAAATTACAAATAATCAGTTAAGCCAAGTAAACAGTGGCCGTGAACAACCCAATAGACTATATTCATAAAATCTTTCTCGCTCGCACTAAATTCAATACAAGCCAGTAAAATAATACGGCCTTACAGCCAAGTTAAGAGCACATAAGCCATTTGGGATTCTGTTCAGGCTCTGCTGTGCACTTGGGCATTGAGTTCGAATTCCATTTCGTTTCATTTAAAGGAGATGACTCTGGGACTGTTTGTCATATCAAGTGAAATGGCTTACATGCATTTCTCCTTCTGTATGGTCCCTGTCTGTTTGCCTGCCCCTGCTCCTGCCACCTCTCTCTCTCTCTCCCTTCTACAGTTCTCGTTTTGCGAGGCGTGTTGAGGTGTGCTGGGCGATAGCATCTTGCATAAAATTACTGACAGCAGCAAGAAGGCAGGCAGGCAGGCAGCCAGGCAACCAGCCAGCAGAGGCAGCATCAACAACAACAGCAGCAGCCACCAGCAGCGTCGAGTTGGCCGCCGCGCCAACGTCTGATGCTGTGGCACTGATAGCCTCGAAATTGTTGGCAGTTGCAATTTGCTGTTTGGAATTTTAAGCGAGCCAACAATGAAGCCTGGTCAGCTGGCGGGCGGGCAGGCAGGCGGAGGCAGGCGAGGCTGGAGAGCAGCAGACAGCCCGATAGCAACATCATTCTCATGCTCATCAGCAGCAGCAACAGCAGCAACAGCAGCAGTTACAGCAGCAACATCAGAGTTGGAGTTAAGGCGATTGCACATAAAAGTCAGCAGGCGGTGCTGATGTGTTGCTCCTGGCTCCTACTGACTGCTGCCGCCTGCCGCTGTCTGCCCCCTAGCACCCTGCACCCTGCAACCTCTCCCTGCTGTCAGCCTGCTTCGTTTGCATTTCATTTCTGTATTTTTTTTATACTCTTATAAAGGGTATTACAATCGAAACGAATGATGTAACGCTTTGAAACAGACCTTTCTTGTACATTATTAACAGACAATGTAAGGCATTGAAAGAGTGTGTTTCAAACCCAAAGTTTATATACGAGTATATTCTTTATCAAGCCGATAAACTAATAATATAGCAATATTTATTTCTCCGTCCATCTATCTGTCTGTTTCTATTGAAAACTAGTTTCTCTTTTTAAAAACTATCTTAGAAACTTGGCAAGGAACCAGCAAATTTAGATCATTATATCATGCATAAGCTTCCTAAGGCAAAATATATCATTCTGTTCCTGTTCCTGTTTCCATTTCCGAGTACTTTTCAATCTTAAAGATTTCTTACTTTCGCTCTTAACAAGTTGATTAAATTTAATCGAAATTGGACTATATCTTATAGCATTTTATAGGAGGAATCTATTAAGAACTTAGCTATTGTATGTACATTGTACAACCTTTTTGTTTTTTAACATATCTCTTAAAAAAATTCTGAATTTCTAAATTTTATTCTGCTTTTTACCAAATTTTATCAAGATCCGAATACCATATTTTCTAAAACGGAGCAATCAGTTGAACAATGAGTTATTGTTTGTACAACCTTTTTGTTTTCACTAATATAAATTTATATATTTAAAGGAATGTAATTGCTAGTTTTATTTTTTATTATTTTTTCCCTTTTTTTATTATATAGTTTGCCTAAATATGATCACAATCGGAACAGTTTCTTATCGAGAATTAATAATTTTTAATAATTTGCTTAAATATGATCACAATCGGAACACTTTCTTATCAAAAACTACTAATTTTTGTAAGATATTATGTTGTTTTATTCTGGAAACTATCTCTTATCGAGAATTACTAATTTTTATGAGAAATTATGTTGTTTTATTCTGAAAACTAACTCTGCAAGGGCATTAAGTCTTCGGTAGCTACCAAAAATTGTTTTTCTTTATAGTTTTTTATATATATTTTTTGTGCCTTTCAGTTTTGCTGCGCTGTTTTGTTCATTTCAATTCAATTTTTCTTTGCGCTGTTGCTCTTTGCATAAACTTGAGAAAAACAACAACAAAAGGTAGCAGCAACGCTTGAAAAAACAAATGCCGTGCAAATATCGAAATAAGATATAGTCGGCAGCAGCAGCACGATTTATGTTAATCAGACAACAGCAGCAACAGTCGTAGATGGAGTTTTTGGGGTCGCAGCAGGAGGAGAAACTACAGAAGGAGTTGAGGAGGGGAAGGTCCGGGAAAGCAGCAGCAGGCAAAATGCATTCAATCATATTTTATCTTGGCACAGTCTGTGAGGCGACTCTTGGTTATTATGTATCGCTTAGATGCTTGGCGCACTTTCGGATTGCTTTGAGCCAAAATGGATGAAGCAAGGAAGGCAGGGCGGGAGGGAGAGAGGAGCCAGTGGAAGTGGTTAGATTTCTGGAGCAGCGCCAGGCAGCCACTCTTGAGATATACATAGATACTTATAGACAAAACTCTGGCCACGTTTTTTATTGGCATTTGTTTGCGGTCGTCTATTTTTTTCTGTCTTTTTCTATTTTTTTTTCTTGTGGCCTGTGGTGAGATTTCAATTTGATTCGTTATCGATTTGATTTCAATTTGCCAAATGCTTTGCTGCCTGTCGTTCGGGTGAAAGTTCGCTGCTTTTTTTTTTGTTTTTTGATTTTCTTTTCTGTTACTTTGTTAATTTAAATGGCATTGAGAATGGGAAAGTAATTGGCCATGGCTTGTGAAACTGACAATATCGTGAGCAATTGAGCAGCTTCCTAGCAGCCACAAAGGTATAATGTAGGACTTGGGCTCTTTAAATCATGGCATAACAACAGCGATAGAGCTACGAAAATTGATAGACCAGTGTCAGTAACAGCTCGCCATGGACTAACAGCTGATTAACATAATAGACAACATAATGAGGTAGGACTCAGCCTTTTCTGAATTATCAGATATGGGCAATACTTGAGAAAAGTGTAGGAAAAGTTGACTGACCAATGTCAGTAACAGCTCGCCATAGACTAACAGCTGATTAACATAATAGACAACATAATGTATAGAATGAATCTATTAAGTATATATACAGATGAAGATAACAGTTAAGAAACGAAGGAAGTTAAATGTCAGTAACAGCTCGCCATAGCATAACAGCCACTTAACATAATACACAAAATAATAAGGTAGGACTCAGCCTTTTCTGAATTATCAGATATGGGCAATACTTGAGAAAAGTGTAGGAAAAGTTGACTGACCAATGACAGTAACAGCTCGCCATTGCTTAACAGTTGTTTAACATAACACACAATGTAATAATTAAGCCTTTTTCATAACATGAGTGCAAACTGTACGAAGAAGATAGCACACACATAATGGAAAGCTCGTTCTTGTTTAACAGCTACTTAACATAGCAGTGGTAAAAGCGCGCCACAGCTGTTAACAAGCTGTTTTAGTAAACTTTTGAAGCATTTCAGTACTTCTAATTGGGGTATCGCTTAAACATGTACAAATTTGTAAGCACTACTTATTCCTTTCAAGAGTTTTCCCAATTAAAAGTTATTTATAGTTTGTTAACTAATTCCACGACAAACTTACATAAATTTTAGACCAAAATGCAGTTACGTTGTGTTAAACTAATCCACACAAATGTTGTAGTTTATAAAAGAGCTTATTGCTATATGAGCTAATGCCATTGTCAGCAAAACCACAAACTGTCAGATACAAATGCAGACTGCAGTTACATAACACAAACCATCAGATACATGTATAATTTGTAAATAGGATGGGCAGACAATGTCATTTGTGATTGTGCGCATAATTAAATTGATATGCAGGCAAAATTAATCGCATTTACTTACATACAACTCTCAAAAGGGGGGGAACAGACACAAAATTAAGTACAAACCTGCAACGAGAGAGAAATAACAATTGTTAATGAATTTCAATTGGCATATTGAATATTATTATAATTAGTATGGTATATAGATATCTATATATATTATTTTTAAAAATGAATTGTTTGCATTTCATTTGCAAGCGAACAAATGACGCAAAAACCAACTGAAATTTAAATAAATGCAAATAAATGTGGCATTAAATTCACTTAGCAAGTGCCTCTCAAAAAAATAACAAAAACAACACTGCATAAACTTTTAAAACTGTGCAAGGGAGGGGCGGGGAGCAGCCACACCCACCCAACGCATAAAACTGACATAAAACATTTTGCATTTTGTGCATTTTGCTGTTTGGCCAATTTTTGCTCATTCTTTTTTATTTTCAAGGCGGAACAAACACACAAAACGTAAAACAAAGTGCAAAAATAACCTAAGGCCCCTGCAGTGCATTAGGGTGACTCAGGAGGCGCAAATACCAACGAAAAAAAATAGAGAGGAAAAAACGCAGCGAAATATTCGTTTGTTTGTAGTTTAAAAAGTTCAAAAAATACTGAGTTTTATTTATAAAATATCATTTTTAAGCAACTGTGGCGCGCTGTTACAAACATTGTGCATTATATTAATGTTATGTTAACGTTATGTTAATGTTATGCTAATTCCTGAACGTTAATATTAGTTTAATAAGTTATCTATGTAGTTTTTAGTGTTAGTAAGAACTGCATTGTATGTTATCTATATAACATTTGTGTTTAAAGTTTAATAGCTGCTAGTAAATAAGTAACATGCATGCTTAATGTTAATTTTTGTATTAACATTAGCATTTAACAGTTCAATTTAATAGCTGTTAGTATATTAAGCGCTGTGATGACTGTTAAGAGATTAAATTATTCAATGCGAACGCTTTACATTTGTGTATTGTAAGAAAAATGTTTTAGTATGCTATAATTTGTTTCTCTCTAAGATCATAACCTAAACCTTAACCTAATCTTTCCATAACTTACCTAAAATTCTTAACATTAATATTTAACAGTTCAGTTTAATAGCTGTTAGTATATTAAGCGCTGTTATGACTGTTAACAGACTAAATTATTCAATGCGAACGCTTTACATTTGTGTATTGTATAAGAAATGTTATAGAATGCTGTAAACACTAAACCGTAATCTAATCTATCCATAACTTAGCTAAAATTCTTAACATTAGCATTTAACAGTTCAGTTTAATAGCTGTTAGTATATTAAGCGCTGTTATGACTGTTAACAGGCAAAATTATTCAATGCAAACTCTTTACATTTGTGTATTGTATAAGAAATGTTATAGTATGCTATAATTTGTTATTCTCTAAGACCATAAGATTAAGTATCTTTCCATAACCTACCTAAAATTCTTCAAGTGCTTCTAAATTCAACAATAATCTCACATTTCTGTTAATGCACTTGCGTTGATGACTTGAAGCACCCTGGGCCAACATGCAACTGGCTAGCTAGCTGGCGGAATGGCCAACTGAATGGCTGTCTGTTTGTCCGACTGGCTGACTGGCAGACAGACGACAGACCGACAGTAGAGTTGGCAGACTGTCTGACTTGTTGTGCTTCTTCTTTTGCTGTGTTTGCTTCTGTTTCTGGTCTCTGCGCCCAGAAAATAATAATAATAAAACAACAACAGAAATAAACAGTTGTGCCATTTTTTGAGCATTTCATGCGCTTTTTGCGCCGGATGTGCTGCATAAAAACGCAACACACACACACAACCACACACACACACACAACAAGCCAAGCATTTCAAGTAAAAAAAAAGAAAAAAATTGTAATTTCAACAAAAGCACCAAAAGAAACTGGCACAAAAACGCCGGCGAGTGTTTTTATTTTGTTTCTTGTTTTAACATGCTCCTCTTCGTTTTGGTTTGTTCCCCCCCACTTAGCAATTTCCACGCGCCCGCCCTCAACAGCCCCCTGCTGCCCTTCCTTCTATCCTGGCTTTATTTTTATGTTTTTTGTTAGCAAGTTGGCAAAAGTTTTGGCTCAACACAATCGCCAAAAGGCGAAATGCGTTTTTGATGCTATACTCCACCCCCAGCGGGTGGATTCTTTTTCGTTGGTTACACTGGGTGGTTGCATTCCGCTTAGCCACTGCTGGCTGTGGCCAAAAAGTTTAGGCATTAAGCTGCTGCCAATTATGTGCTTCTTTTCCTTTTTGGCTTTTCTTCTTTATGCAAATCTACACTCATAGAAACCGATTTTCCACCCATCTGCCCACTACTACCAACATCAGTTCCCCTTGACGTGCTTAGTGCGACCCGTCGAAACTCTTGGAAAATTGAAACAACTTTTGCAATTACTTTCCGCAAACAAAACAAATGTGCGCGAGTCACGCAATCTCCTTGCCTGACAAAATCCACCCCTTCCCAACCGCCCATCGTTGCCACATTCACTGTTGCATGACCCCAGAGGGGGGAGGACCGCACCAAAACAATAATTACCCACCATTGTTCATGCATACATTCCATATAATGATAATGACAATAACGAGACACAATGCGTTCCCCAAAGGCAGGGGCTAAAGAGGTAAGCAGCAGGTGAGGTGGTAAGTGGTGGTGGTGGCTTCGTGGTGTAGTAGAATGGGTTCTAGAATGGTTATGGCTGGGTAGTTGTTCTCCCCTCCACCGCCCTGGACAAGCTGTTAAATTGTTGTTTCAACGCTTCTCATTGTCCCACGACAAGTAAACCCAAGTGCTGATGTTGATTACTGCAGTTATTATACAAAGTAACACTTGGCATGCAAATGGAGAAAATGTATATTTTTGGTTATAAAGTTATTTAATTAGAATTAAATGGCAAACAGAACTTCAGCTAGTTCATTTTATAGTAGAATGCAGCCTTGTCATGGATGACCCCTCCAAATCATCCTTATAACTATGGCATATACAGATATAAGGATGATTTGATTTTTGATTAAGATTCCCCATTTTATATACTTTATCTTCCAAATTAAGGCATTCTTATGTCGATATTCTGATTAAGACATTTAAGAAATACTTGAATTTAGATGAAAGCTATGAATTTCTTTTCAAAAACTCCTTCCCATTCCTGTTTTCGACCTGTAACCATCCGTAATATGGGATGGAACCACAATCTATAGTTTTGTATACTTTCCACATCGATTTAAACACTTTAACAATAAGATATCTTCCTGAAATTTAATATGCGTATACATAGGCATGTTATATGTATTAATATTAAAAAATTCCAAGTGATTTGAAGTTTAATAGAAGGAATACTTCAATAGAACAGTACTCATTTCCTAAGCCAAATTTGAATTCCTGTTGCTAGCTTAATTAAGTTGTGATCTATTTTGTGTGTGTGTGAGTGTGTTGCCAAGACGAATTGGTATTCCCAATTAGTTAAACAATATATCAAAGGAAAACTTCCACTCCGTAGTAAGCAAACAAAGTAGGAAAGAGCACGCACACAAAATTACACACTTATACGTACGTGTATGTATATATTTATGGGATAAAGGATACGAGGAGTCCTTGCAAGCGTTTGTATATCAACTTTTCTGGTGCTTGCTTGCGGCAATGCTGCTGCAATTTTATTATTACGTTTATTTGACTTGACCCGATGGATATGCATACATAAACAGTTCTGGCTGCCAACGCACATGGAAAACCAACGACAAGATTTGCATTTTGCAATTTTCATTGTTGGTTTTGCTGCTGGCTCCTGCTCCTGCTCCAGCTCCTGCTGTGAATGGCTCGTAAATCCTTTAGCCACAGCCACAGCTATGGCTACGGCCACGCCCCAAACGCCCACCCACACAACGATTGTCCGGCTGTCGGTTGTGGTTTTTGTGTGTGTGTGTGATGGTCTCTCTCATCCTGGCTCGTCCTTTTCCTCCTGCTGTCTCTGTTAAATTGCATTATGCAATTCCCAGCAGAAGCTGTGGCAAGCAGTTGAACATTTACCGTTCGCAGACACCTCCAGGCCACTTGTCCTGTCCACCTGTCCAGCTGTCCCGATGCCAAATGGTGCACACAATTCCATTAGGTCCTTTGTTCCTGTCGCTGCGTCCTGTGTGCCGCTTTTCCCCCTACCCCCGCCCCTCAGTTCGCATTATGCAATTATGGTCTCGTATTTAATGTGCCAAGTAAATTGCTTATTTCAATTTTCCATCATAAATTGGACGGCCATGGAAAACAAAACATTTGCCCAGAGCATCTAATTAAATTTGGTTTAGGCAGGATGCCTATACATATACATATATACATATGTATGTATGTACATATATTTGTGTATATGGGGAGCTTAAATGTGAGCTTTAATCAATTCTGATCAATGATGTACTTAAATGTTAATGGTATTCCAGCAACTGTTTAATTTTCTAAGAAACATATGCTGGAATACCACTAACATTTTCGTACATCAGAGAATTGCTTAAAGAACATTAAGAAAATTCGAAATTAATCAATATAAACATGAAAATTCTTTTTCATTTCCTAAACAACACCAACTTGATACATAAAATATAGCACTTTTTTTGTTTTTTTTTTTTTTTGATTAAACATATTTATTTATTTTTTATGCTACGTGATAATTAAATCAATTTCATAAATTTCTCGAATATAGCACAATATCCAATTACACACATCACTAACGCTCATACACACATTGTTCATAATATCATACATCCACACAAATCTTGTAAATAATGTAAATAACACTTCTCGAATACATTTATACACATACTCCATACATTCCACATAATATTGTAAATAATAACCATTAAAATGTAACTCCAGCTGAAGGCCCTGGCTTAAAACACTATTTTAACTCTTAGTTTAAACTAACAGTTATCATTATATAAATAAATAAATTCATTAAAATAATTCTTAAATATCTGGCAAAATATTAGTTTAATTTCGATAATCTGTACATTCAGATATATGTTCTATTTCTTTGTTGCCTATTTATAATAATAAGAAAGAAATAAGGGTATGCATTATAAAATTCTTCGTTTATACAATATTTGACATCAAGAAATATCGATTAATTGATGTTTTTTGAATTCGATGAATTTGAATCGATTGTTTGATCATCAGACAACCTTTCATTGGAACAAAACCAACAAAAATGAAGCAAAATGTGTCTTATTATATATGAATACCATATTTATAAGTATAGTGACTTGTAAAATATGTATTTCATTTGAAAATCATGCATTTTTTATAGACACTGAATTCTGGTCATAAAAACCTTCATTTGTTTTTGTTTTTCCCCAATAAAACTATATAAAAATACAATTTTTTAATGGCTTTCCTTAAATTTGGCGGTTGTTTTTAAATGTTTGTATAAACTTTAGTAAAAAATAATACTGTTTATGTCCTTACAACATTGATAAATCTATTTCTCCAATCTGTTTGGTCGCAAAACTATCGATAAATTTATTCAAAATTCGACTATCGCATGAATCGTTTTGCTCAGAATTATTTGCATGCCCATTTATCAGATTTGTAGCTCTTGAATGAGCTTATGTACTTGTTATCATCCTCTATTCAGCATGTGTCACGCACTTAACTCTAATATGTATTTGCCCCTGCTGTACTGCCCTGGGCTGTGGCAACGTGCAACATGCGGTGGGTCTGCTTACAAATTGTGTGTCTGCTTGCAACGTGATTTCATTTTGCACTTGCAATCGCATTTCCTGCATACTAAATCCAGTCACGTAGCAGAAGGATCCAACAAACTTGAAGCCATATCCTTTGCAGTTTCAATGGCACTATAAAATTGTTTTTGCGAAGAAACAAAAACCAAAAAAAAAATTTGCTTAGCTGTTTATTGCTCCCATTAGCCAAATTCAGTTTGCACAGCAAAAATAATTAATTTTAATTTTTTATTTATTTTTTTTAAATATTTATAATAAAACGCCGCCCACATTGAGTTCAATGTCTTTTGGCTGAGACAAAAATAGACGTCAGCGTCGAGTCAGCGGAGACATGAAAAAAATGTTTGGCCTGTCAACAGAATGAACAAATGAATGACTGACTGAATGAGTGAATAATAAATGAATGGCTACTAAATTTCAATTAATTGCAAAATAAATTCAAAACAAATTGTTTTTATTCATGCACAACACGTGGCCAACAATTATTTCCATATTCTGTTCATTTGTGCTTTGTATGCTAATTTCTGTGGCTGGGGCCACCCGAAAGCTGGCTAACTGATTGAGGAGTTACTTGCAGCCACTACTTAATATAAGCGCTTAAGTATGCCCCCCTCTCTCTCTCTCTCTCTTCACTGTGCATCTCACAAACGAGTGCAACAAAGCTGCATACAAGTCTTGTTGCTCGAGTTGTTTGCATTTGTACATCATAAATAATGCAAATTAATTAGCTATGGAATTTATTTCACACTGCCCACTGAAAGTGTGCGCCCACACACACACACACACACACATGTATTGATATATGTGTGTGTGTGTGTGTGCCTGGCAATTTGCGCCAAAATGCCGGGTAATTTAATTGAAAATGCCAGCCTCAGGCGTTACGGGGGGTCACAGACAACAAACGCAGACAAAGGCCAACCAACAACATCAAGATTGGTAGTAGCAGGGGGGGGGGGAAAAACACAACAGCAACTAGTGTTGTTGTTGTTGTACGTGGCCTGGGCAGTTGGCACGTTCCGTGCCAGCGAAAAATTCTCATAATAATTAAACGAAAAAACGCGTTGATTGCATGCAATTTGCATTTTACGACTACGCGACGAGGGCAAAACCGGCAAATGTCCGAGTGTCGACTACAACTGACTGTCTGACCGTCCAACACACACACACACACACACATACACATACAAGCAGTGTGTACAGTGTGTGTTTACCTGTTAGGGCAGGCACAACACAACCTGGCCAACAGCTGCCTGGCTCCCAACGCGCGGGGCACAAATGGGAAACTCAATAAGCCAAAGCTGTTATTATAATGCACAACAACAGCAACAACAACAACTGACAGACAGCTCACACCTTTGACAGCTTATACACGTGCCTCTTACCCCTGCCCCACCCACCCACCACAACCACGCCCACGCCCACTACAAACATTGGCGTTGACGATGACGATGACGATACAGCAACAACATTGATTAGATCGATTAAGCAAATTAGCTTTGCATATAGCGTGTATCTATAAGTACAACAGACAGTTTGACTGAGCGCTAGGTAATTTAATTGTACGTGCTGACTGCGGCATCACGGTGAGGGGGAGGGGGGTGTTGCCAGTAAAAGCTTAGGCTGCGTTGCACAAGCCACTAAATAATTATAATATACACTCTGCCGAAAGCCCCAGCAGCTATGGCTATATCCCTAGCCTTAGTTTTAACTATAGGCATACAGTTATATAAGAAATATAAATATAATATACCCTGTAACACTTTTTGATATGCATTTTATTTCTTGTAACATTGATCATTTAACCTAATAAATATAAAATGTTCGTGTAAGGGTGTAAATTTGCCTGGGGACGTGGGTGGGGGAAAACAATATTGGTGTGTTTGTGTGTGAGTTTTAAATTATATATATATACTAGACTTTCGCCCATACAACCTTGAGAGCCCCATTTTCCACCCATGGGGGTGGATTTTCCAAAATCGATGAAATATGTGTCAAATTAATTTTTGTGTAGATCTCTGAAAATGAGTTTGAAGCTGATTGGATGGTAAACAAAAAAGTTTCATACAACAGTTTTCCGCGATTTTCCACGCTTGTGGGTGGAATTTTCCGAAATCCCGTCTTAGTGTGCACTTTCATTATAGATGGAACCTACTGTGAAAATTTCAGCATCCTAGCTCTTATGGCTTGGGCTGTGCGATGATTGCCAATCAGTCAGTCAGTCAGTCAGCACGAACTCTTTTATATATATAGATAATGGGTTTTACACAAGACGACCTTCAGGACACCGGCCATGACCCGGTAACACGCAATCAATAATGATGTAGCAAATGTATCGATGTTATCGATATTTGTGTGTTATCTATCGTTTAGCTATTGTGGTTCTCTATCGATTAAAGGTAACGAATTTTTTGCATCACTAAATGTGGATTTTTCTTCAGACAATCGATATAGGAACTCTAGATTCGACCAAGATGCTTGCATTCATGCAGGAAATAGGGTTGATGAGTGAGCTATAGGCTCAGAAGTGGGCACAATAGTTCTCATAGGTCGCGGTGCAACGGCCCCCCATCACTAATCATAGTAATATGTGGATTTTACGTGAGACTTTTTACCAAAAGGTTTTATGTAAGCTTTGCCCCCATCAAAACCACACAGGAAAATATTTCGCTGGTAATACATAAATCATATTAACGATGCCCGATATCGATACTAATTTATCGACTAGTGTTGTAAGGGTGTTAAATCTGTCCGTTAGGCATAGTTATTAAGAATGTATTCCAGATTATCAAGGTTTAGATTGCCTAAAATGGATTACTTCAACCACCACAAATGCCCCTATTCGAAACAAAATTTTAAAACTATAAATCTTTTTATATCTTAACGCAACTTTTTGTATATCTTTCAAATTTTATAACACTCGAATCATAAACACAAAATTTATTTGAGAAATTATATTTATACGCAAAAACCATCAAATGGGAAATAATCTTATGCCAATATTTAATCGTTTAATAAGAAACACAGCAATTAATGCTACTCAAGAGCTACCATATACAAATAAAACAAATAAGAATTAAAAAGTATAAAATAGTTTTAAAAATGTTTTCGAAAACGGAAATTGAAAGATGCTCGGAAAATAAGTGTTATGGAAAACTATAGAACTGAAGATGATCATCCTTCAACTCAACAATTTAACAAATTTCAAATAGAAACAAGTAAGAATGCTCTAGTCGAGTATACCCGACTACGAAACTCCCTGTACCCAGTTCTAAAACTTCCAATCATATGTTCGTTCACTTACACATGCACGCACACATACACAAAGCCGCACACACGCGAGCCACAGCGTACGCGAGGCATTTTAAGTCGTGGCTGTGCTTCTTCTTCCCCCCTCGCTCCAGTACTGAATCTTGTTCGTTGAATAACTTCCGTGTTTATTATCCGATCGACTTGAAATTTGGACAGTAGATAAAGAGTGACCGAAGTAGTGTACATGCCAAATCTCAAAGCTTTATCTTTAAAACTGTGGCTGTAAAACGTTTTGATTTGCGGGGGAATGGGGTAAGATATCAGAGATTGGAAACAAACTTGATCTGCGTATGGTATACAGGAACCTACATTCCAAATTTGGTGTCTCTAGCTCTTATAGTTGCTGAGATCGACGCGTTCATACAGACGGACAGACAGACGAAATTGGTTAAATCGAAATCTCTTTTGATGCTGATCAAGAATACATATACTTTATAGGGTCGGAGATGTCTCCTTCTGCCTGTTACATACTTTTGCACAAATCCAATACCTCCTTATTACCCATTTTATGGGTACAGGGAGTAATAAGCTCGGGAACCTATAGAATTGAAGATGATCATTCTTCAACAACTCAACAATTCTACAGTTTTTCAAATAGATAAAATAGTAAGTACTATTCACAATTTATTCGGCAATTTAATAACGCCACATAAAACGATTAATCTTCGCTGTTTTTTTTGTATCTGCTCCGCATGAAAATATTAATTTATGTATGTGACATTTGGCGTTTTTATAAATTTCATTTGCGCACATGCAATAAAAATTGTGACAGTCAAATTTACGAGTGCTTCCGTTATACATTATATTTTCCATACTATTTGTTTGAATTAGCAACGCAATTTTCATTTTGCAACAAACCAAAACAAAAATATCGTATAAATAAAAGCCTTAGCCCAGGCAATGTTGTGAATAAAAAGTTTTTTTCAATCAACACAGCCGCAAAAACAACAAGAAAATCAAAAAAAGATCAAAAGAGTTTCGCAGTTTTCATTTGCATAAAGAAAATCAACGGGGCGAAATGAGCAAGAAATGTGTATAAAAAAAAAGAAGAAATATCCAGAGCAATTTTAATTGGACACGTAAATACGCTACATTAGAAGTCTAGCTGAATCGTGGGCAATATAAACACATCATAAACCAATTAGAAAACATTTAGTATACAAAACTGAGGTACATTGTTGTGAGGTTCATTGTGAACTACACAATCGATAAGTTCGATAAAAAACGACGCACAAAATGTAATTTATAATAATCGAATTAATTTAGTTACTTATTAAATCTCATTACCTACTTCAACATTAAATTAGTTTATTGCTGTTCTGTTATGCTGTTAACTAACAGAATTATGTAAATATCGATAACATTTAACATTTTAATTAACGAAACCCAAGAATTGTATTTATTTATTTATTTATTATTAAACTAATGTACATAGACTTTCTAGTTATTCTAGAACTCAAGAACCCAAGAATTTTCTAACATTAACTACTGAATACACGACTGGGGCGCTAGTAGTTCGGCTTTCTTGCCGAAGACGGTCTGGGGTGCTACGTTCAACAAAGCATCTGGCCTCAGAAAAATGCTTGTTTGACATATCTATGTAAATTCGATACATCATTGATGTAAGACTATTGTTGTCAAACTTTGATGCTGTAATATAGGCTGTTAACTAACAGAAATATGTAAATATCAATAACATTTAACATTTTAACTAAAGAAACCGAAGAATTTTCTACCATTTACTACTGAATACACGACTGGGGCGCTACTAGTCCGACTTTCTTGCCAAAGCAAAGCATCTGGCTCAGATAAATGCTTGTTTGACATATCTATGTAAATTCAGTAGTTAATGTTTCTTTGATGTAAAGGTGCGGTCACACAATATGGCATTTTGCCATATTTAGGGCAGTCGGCAGTTACCATAGCGTTTGAGTACGGCTGCCACATAAATTTTGTGATTGAGATACATTTTCACACGATTCACACGATATACCAAATCAAAAATTTCTATGTTAGAAACGTGCCATATAAGTTTATATGTTAAAATATTTAACATATTTTCTTACTTTTGCCATATACAATTTTTTACGGTTGATTTCGATAATGATATTACATAAATGTGGCAAGATGCCATATCGTGTGACCGCACCTTAAGACTATTGTTGTCAAGCCTTGATGCTGTAATTCAGACTGTTAACTAACAGACTTATGTAAATGTCGATAGCACACAACACTATCTAACATACGCTTGGTACTGGACATAGTTTAACCTCTTAGACACTTAAAATAGGCTGTCAAAAAATGCAATATATCTCTTTAATATTACATAAATCATTATCTCGTGATATAAATACTATATTTCAACAATTTGATCCACGCCCCCAATTTCTTGCTGCTGTCCCATGTCGTTTAGGTTAAGTAAGATGCTCTTAATAGCATATATAGATATATATATAGGTATATAGTTCATTGAATAATGTGGGCGTTGCCTTCTGCCACTTGGTTCATTGCCAAATTCTAGGGAATTCTTGATGCAAGATTTATATGAGCGTTCGCAAAATTAACGTAGAAAATTTGTTGCCTTGCCAAATATTTTTTCGACACATTTCTTGCGCCTGAATGAAAGATAGAGCTAGCTCATTATGATGCTGTTGGTTTCATGATGAACGTCATGATTATTATTAATGTGATATGATGATGAAGTGCCAATAATATATGGACATTTTGTAAAACTAAAATGCCTTCATATTTTCATAATTTATGGCCACAATATTGTACAATGAATAATCGTTTTTTATTATTATTGTATATATATATTTTTGCAATTTTATAAGGCTAGCCGCATTTAATTTATTTGCTGTTAATTAATGTCAAGCATTTCAATAAACAATTAAAGAAAACCAGAGAGGGGAAAAAACGCCATTCAAATTTATGAATGTCGTTCGTTTGTTTTCACTTATATCATTAATTTTTATTATTTTTTTATTCACATTTTGCGAACTGTTTCATGCTTCGTGGTGCATGAAATGCAATGGCAGACAGCAACAGCAACAAAAAGCTGCATACATAAAATTGTTTTAATTCAATGAAGTTGTTGTTATTGCTATTATTGTTGTTCTTGTTGTTGTTGTCATGTTTGTCAAACAATGGGCGGCCAAAGCATTCAAGCCTTTTAAAAATCATTTCGAGCGCATCAACAACAACAACAGCAACAAATTAAAGCCGCGTCTGCTGGCCATTTGGCCCCACCTCAAATTATGGGCTATGTGGCAGCTTGAACATGCCTACCACACACACACACGGGATATACACATGTTTGGGTGTGTGTGTGTGTGTGTGTGTGCATTTAGCCATTTCGCTGACCGCCTTCTGCGGCTTTCCATTGCGTGCCAAAGTTGCCGCCTGTTTGCCGCATGTCCTGAATCCGACATTGGTTGCAAAAATAAAGTACATTGAGCTTACTTCAAATGCTGAACGACTGTGTATATACCCTGCAATTGAGCGCAGCTGTGGTCTTATTTATTACAGCGTTACTCACTACTTTATTAAATAATAAATGTGCTTAACATTATGTTAACAGTAACATTATGTTAAAGTAACATATTCATTTTAATAACAGAGCGCCATTGTTTGGTTGAATGACGCTCTGTTATTAAAATGTGAATATGTTATGTTAACAGAACATATGTTAATTTATGAAGTTATAGAGTTGGAAAATATTTAATCAATATTTGTTTAATAATAAATCTTGAATCTAAGCCGAATTTAAAAGTGATTTATAAAACATTCATAAGAAATTCCAAATTTTATATATAAGCAGCACAGCCACCACTTAAAATGCCTCGCTTGCGCTGTCGCTTGTGTATGTGCGTCTTTGTGTATGTGTATGTGTAAGTGTAAGTGTAAGTGTAAGTGTAAGTGTAAGTGTAAGTGTAAGTGTAAGTGTAAGTGTAAGTGTAAGTGTAAGTGTAAGTGTAAGTGTAAGTGTAAGTGTAAGTTAACGTGTATGTGTAAGTGTACGTGTATGTGTAAGTGTACGAAGATGCGATCGGAAATTTTCGATCTGGATCTCGGGTATACTCGACTATAGCATTTTATTTATGTACTTCTTTTACGTTGAAAAATCAAAAATTTATACAAAAAAAAAACATTTTTTAATGATATTTAATTAAATTAATAGCGAACATCTTACACAAAACCCATTATCCGCTAGTAAACATGACATTATTATATATATTTTAATTATTTGATTTATTTGTTTATATAATGTTAACTAATAGTTAAAACAATAAAATGTAGACTTAGTTCTGGCTGCCAGGCTATTTTTTTAATTATATTTTTGTTGTTTTCTAATGATATTGTTGAGTTCTTTTAATTGATTGATTGTTTCCTAATGTTATTTCCCTTGCAAATTGCTATGTCTAAGCTAAGAATCAGATAACTAAATAACTCACTTATTTACTAACTAACTTTTGAGATTGAGTAACTGTAATTACGGAGGCACAATAGATCTTACAACTCGCCCCCTATGGAGAGTAATAACTGTAATTACACTGCTGTCTTTATGAGTAGGCAGAAGCTTTCTGGGCGCTTTACAGGGTATGCAAATTATTGCAAACTCACAAAAGTACATATGGTAATGGTCAAGTACTCGTATTTGTAGTAGGTACAATTAACCTAACAGCAACAGCAGAAGGAGTAAGAGGAGCAGGAGCAGGAGCAAGAGCAGGAGCAGGAACAGGAGCAGGAGCAGGAGCATAAATGAAATATGCACGAAAACAATAATCAATGCAAACACAGCACAGGGGGAGAGCAGATGAAACCAAACTGAGGGGGAGAGCAGATGAAACCGAAACTGAGGGGAGGGGCGTTGTTGCAAGGGTTAACCCCAGAGCTCAGGGGCGCTTAGGGAGGGGTGGAGTATGTGAACGATGAGCTGGATCCATGTACTGACCACAGCAATGCAGTTTACTCGATTAAATTTTAAGTGCCGTGTCATTAAAATCGCGTGAGGTTGCCGCTTTTCCATGTTGTTGTTGTTGCTGCTGCTGTTGGCAGGGAGGGGTGGTAGGGACGGGAGGAGAGGGGCGTGGCGTGGCGTGGCACGGCAGCGATTTGGTTGGACTGCTAAACGAGCTTAAAAAATGGCCATAATAATAATAATAATAACACAAAAAACAAAACTCAGGCAACAACAAGCTGCCAATTGCCGTGGCAGTTACAGTTGAAGGAACTGAACAAAACGCAGAGTGAGGGGTAGGGTGTGCGGTGGGGAGGGGGAGCTACAGGAAAATACAGTGAGAAAATGTTGTATTAATTTCAGTTAGCGCTGAGAGCTCTGTAATTAAGTGGACTGGGGGCAAAAAGAGGGCTGTAACCTTAACGCCCTCATCATTATCAACATAATCAACATTATAATCATCATTATGCCCAACTTCATTATGATTATTAGCTATTTTCGTAGCGTGGAAAAAGGCAGCAAAAGAAACAAATTAAAATGGGTCGTCGTCATTAGCAGCAAAAAACAAAAACCCCCCCCCGAAAAAGAAAAAAGAACATAAAAGGCGCACTAATTAAAATTACAACAAAAGAGGGACAGAAAAGAGAGTAGGGAGGCTGGGGGGGCTTGGGTACACACACACACACAGAGTATGTATACATAAAATAGATAAACAATAACAACATAAACATTAATTGAGTTAACAAAAAAGGACAAACTGGGAATACAAGAGGACCCCAAGTTTAGGATAAACCCACAGTGCGAGGGGGTGTAGGGGAAGGCGGCAGCAATGAAACATCCATTTAAATTTTAAAACAACAATATCCTGTCGCTGTTTGTTGGCGCAGCCAAATTGAATTAAAAATGTGATTGTTAATTTGCAATATGCGCATAATGAAAAGTGCGCTGAATATATAAAGGAGCAGCTGCTGGGGCAGGGGCAGGGGCAGGGACAGGAGCAGGGGCACAAACAGTAGCAGGCAGCACGAACAGCTAACAGCGTCATATTAAAGCTGATTTGCCGCTTGACTTCCCAGCCAAAACCAGACACACACACAACAAATAAACAAGCAAACAAATGAAGAAACTGAAGCAGGCATTGCGTATACGACATGTAGTCCTTGTTGTGTATGTGTGAGTGTGTGAATGTGTGTGTTTGCTGCTGTGTAGGTGGCCAGCGCTTAGCACAGGAAGCCGGAAGGCAGCTGAACGTTAAGATATACACACGTCACGCACATTGGTACAAAAACATATTGTAAATGTAATTTTAAAAAAAAGAAACAATTCAGGTCCACTACGATTTTTTTCTATACTTAACAAAATGTTTGCAACGCGGAAACTTCCCTATTCATAGTCACCCTATGTGTCTTTTAAACTAAAATTTTTACATTTCCTTCATTTTTTTATCTTCTTTTATTATTCTTCTTTATTTTTTATTTTTCTTAATTTTTCTATTTTTTTTCTTATGTCTTTATTTTTTATTATCGGATTTATATGGATTTTCAGATCTCATCTTACATATATCTTTCTTTGAATTCCAACGAAAACTTCATTTAAGGTTATGTTCAACTTCTATTTCAATATTCAAAAATCGGACTGATCTGGATCTTCAGATCTCAACTGACATATCTCTTTATTTCAATTAAATTTCCACTTAGAACTTTGATTAAAGATAGGTTCCACTTTTATTTCTCTATAGTATATACAAAAGAAATCACTAAGAATTGTGTTTAGGTCTCTAAAATAGCTTAAATTCAAAAATTTCATTAGTTTTTCTATTTTATTAGTTTCTTATAGAAGTAGAACGACATCCTTCGATGGCATCATTATTATTTTGAAGAATAACGATTGTAAATTCATATCCTTTTCAATTTGATGTTCCACTTTCCAATCGTGTTAATCGTTTTCAAAGTTTGGCTTGAGAAATAGATAAATTTGTTCTCTTTCTACAGACAACTTATTGCGTCTTTCGTAAGTCAGGATCAGTTAGTATTCTATAGTCATTTTATATACTTATTCTTTTAAGATTTTCTTCCATATATATTTCATAGTTTTTGAGCATATAATACATATATTTTAATATTCAGTTTTATTTAAAGATACATTTTAAGTTTTAATTTTCAGTTGCTTTTACATAATATTTTATGATCAAAGTCATCTTTATCTCTACTATATAATATCAGGTTCTCAAACTCTATGTTTTACGATTGCTGCCCCAAAAATTGCTGCCAGTTTTGCTTGATTTTGTTGCACTGTGCGTTTTTCACAGGATAGTGTATACAGGACGGTACAGAGCAGGACAGGACAGGACAGGCCAGGCGGCGAGGCCAGACCAACCGCAGCACAGGGCATATCCTGCCGTTATGCTGAATTCCTGACTGCCTGACTGCTTGCCCTCTGCCCTACCCTCTCTCTCCTCTCTCTCTCTACCTTCCCGACATGCCACGCTGCCTGCCAACCAGTTAGAATCCCAGAACGTAGCCCGAGCTCGACCCAGGGACATATTTTTATACGCGTTCAGCTCCTACATGGCATATCCGGTTGAGGGGGGGAAGGAGGAAGAAACGAAGAACGAGGAACGTAACGCAGCAATGCCAGCTGGAATTCACAATGGCTGTATACGTTGACTGTCGCCCCCGCTCCTCGACGCCCCTCTGGCTGCTGCTGTTCCTGTCCCTTATATAAAATATCCTGCCAGCTTGTGTGGTGCTTCCTGTGGCTGCTACACACGCCCCAACTCCCTGCCCCGTGGCACGTTGCCGACGCTGACGTTGATTTTGTCGCAGTGTCGCAGCGACAACAGTAACAACAAAGTGAAGCCCAGCTACACCCCTGCCCCTGCCTCTACCCCTACCCCTACCCCGCTCTCCCTTGCTCTCGTTTTTTGTTGCTGGGCGTTGCTTTGCTGTGTTTATTGTTTTTGTTTTTGTATTTGTTTTTGCCACAGGAAAACCTTTGCTGGCATGTTCCAAACTCTTTTGTTTCGCTGGGGCGTGTGTGTGTCGACATTGTCAGGATTTATGCAACAACCTCGTCCTGCCGTTCCTTTTTTCCTACTCCCTTCCATTTCTGTTTTTTTTTCGAACTTTAAAAGCTTGTGGCATGAGTTGAAGCAAATTTTTGCTTAAATTATGCACAGCGCATAAATTAAATGTCAATTTTAATAAAGTCATTCGACGGGGAGTTGCCAAATCAAATGTACGTGCAACAGTCACACTAAGTGGTACGGTGTGTGCGTGGGTGTGTGTGTGTGTGTGTGTGCGTGGGGGGGAACGTGTCTGTGGTCGACAGTCTGCCAAAGAAATTAAATTTTTATGAATCAACAGAGTGACACACAGTCCAACAGAGAAGGGAAACGCGGCGGCGGGCGGGCATAATGAAGTTTAAGTGTAATATAATGGGCATTGGCCAGAGGCAGGGGCGAAGAGGCAGGGGCGAGGGCGAGGGCCAGACCCTGTGACGCCCTTGCTGGCAGACAACCCCAAAAAGCTAAGCAACAACACCAGCAACAACAACAACAAAAGCTACAGCAATTTCACATTGTGTGCATGTTCAGGTTAAAGTGGTTAAATAAACGCACGCGTGGCGACACAAATGAAACGTGACGAGTGCCACTGAAGACCCCGACAACAACAACAACAACAACAACAACAACGATGACGATCGCACCCACCCTTCCCAAAGACACAGCGCAGAGGGGTGAAGGACACAGAGGGTAGGCGGGCCAGCAATGCGTGCCCGGCATGAGCAAGCAGATAAAGTCGAAAGGCCGCGCCCACCCCACCCCACCCCGCTTGTGAACTCGCCCTGCCGAGCACACGTGACTCGAACTTTAATCATTTGTCTGATTTTAAAGTGCGATTTTCATATAAGAAGAAAAACCAATACGTACTGTTCTCAAGAGGAAATTTCCTTTCAATATCCTTACTTTCCTTATTACATATATCCCTACTTTCCTTCTCTTAGTCGAAGGTCTAGGCTAGTACTCGTTAATTAGTATTATGTTTGTATATGTGTATTCAATATAATATTGGAAATAAATGAAATAGTTTCCATCTATTAATTACGCTCTTTACAAAATCCAAATCTCTGCGTTCAGCAGAACTAAGCGCTGACTGATTTGCGCTGCTTTTCGCTCTATGGCATAAGTAAGCTTAGAAATTTTACTCCTTTGATCACAAAAATGCTATTATCAACCTTGAATCAGCTCTATATACTTGTCAACGAAGCAAACTAAGCTAATTCCAAAGTGTTCTTGTTGTAAGCAAAGCAGCGGAAATCACTCAGCGATTAGTTCTGCTGAACGAGCATATTTGCTTGTGAGGAATTAAGCAAAAAACTATTTTCAGATTTATTCCACAATATTAGACCACACTTTTCAGTTTCGCCTGCCGGCAGTTTGTCTAAACTTTAATGTTTCCTTGTTGCTATAGCATAAATTTGATTCCCAAAGTTTAACATAAATGTGGCTTGAATTTGTTAGAAGCAACAACTATGCCAGAGAAACTGAAATCTTTGCCAACTTTTTAGTTGTTTCTTTGCCGAAAACTTATGATTTTATGTATGGCCAAAACTTTAGCGTTTGCGTATTATTACGGCTGCACAAAAATCACTTCCTTAGTTTTTGTTTTGTTCTGTTCTTTTTGCCCACCCAGGCAAGCTCTCTAAAGTCCAAGTTAGTACCCGGCCAAAACGCCAGGCGCGCTTGACTGAACAAATTAACCTGTGCGTGGAACATTTTCCTTCCCTTTTGTGGTTTTTCAATAATTTATGTAACAATGGCAAAAGGAAAATGAAGAAGCAGAGCTACTACAACACCAACAATAGCCACGTTCTCGGCAAAATGACATTGCATGTTTAGCTCAAATTAACTGAAAATATTTTTGACTTCACACACACACTCACACGCATACACACAATTACAGCTGCTTTGTGCTGCAGTCTGTCATGTCGACCCGGCTCATAATAAGACAACACCCAACAACAACAAAAGGCTCAAAAATTATCCTTTGTAATCAAGTAAAATACCAAAAATGCTTGTGGCTGGCTTTAAATACGAGCAATGTTCATCAACAGTAACAGTAACAGTAACAGTAACAGTAACAGTAACAGTAACAGTAACAGTAACAGTAACAGTAACAGTAACAGTAACAGTAACAGTAACAGTAACAGTAACAGTAACAGTAACAGTAACAGTAACAGTAACAGTAACAGTAACAGTAACAGTAACAGTAACAGTATCAGTAACAGTAACAGTAACAGTAACAGTAACAGTAACAGTAACAGTAACAGTAACAGTAACAGTAACAGTAACAGTTAAAGTAACAGTAACAGTAACAGAAACATTAACAGTAACAGTAACAGTAACAGTAACAGTAACAGTAACAGTAAGAATATTGAGGTAACATTAACATTTACAGCATCAAAGACTCTGAGTTACAGTAGGAGCAGGAGGTACAGTAGGTGGAAGAGTTACAGTAGAAATAAGAGTATCTGTAACTGGAATATACAGTAGGTGGAAGAGTTACAGTAGGAATAAGAGTATCTGTAACTGGAATATACAGTAGGTGGAGGAGTTACAGTAGGAATAAGAGTATCCGTAACTGGAATATACAGTAGGGGGAAGAGTTACAGTAGGAATAAAAGTATCCGTAACTGGAATATACATAGTTTTTATTTGGAAACATTAACATTGACCAGTAACATGTTAACGAGTGAACTCAACATTGAGAGTTAACCTAAAATTAACATTAACAGTAACAGAGACTCAGTGACAGTAACAGTAACAGTAAGAAGTACAGTAGGGTAACATTAACATTTACAGCATCAAAGACTCTGAGTTACAGTAGGAGCAGGAGGTACAGTAGGTGGAAGAGTTACAGTAGGAATAAGAGTATCTGTAACAGGAATATACATTCTTTTTTTATTTGGAAACATTAACATTACCATTCACATGTTAATGATGAACTCAACATTAACATTTAACCTAAAATTAACATTAACATTAACACTAACAGAATCAGCGACACTTTAACAGCTGTAACACTGAGGTCTGTTTTCTCATGATCCTGACAAACTTTACAATAGTGACCGCACTGTTAATCTATGCCCATTTCAAAATTCCAATGTAGATCAACTATAGGATAACTTTACAAAGTCTGTTTTAGCTATCATGAATATAAGAAAACCATACAGAGCTCAACTTTAAGTCTATGTGAAATTTTAAAAGGATTATACTATAAAAAACTATTGAATTACTGCAAAACTAACAAAAGTTAGTTTTCTATTTAAAAACATGCCGTAACTTGAAGGTAAGTTGAGAACTAATACAAAATCTTGTCAGCTGCTTTTGTGGCTTTTGTGAAATGTTGCTCAACGAGTTAAAAAGTTTTACGCATTTCTCTGCTGCAATTTGTTAATTAAAAGCACAAAAACTATGCTGAATAATTAAATGAAAACGAGTGAGCGAGAAAGGAGGAGAGTTAAGAGTTAGAGAAAGGAACAGAAATAAAAGCAGACATGTGTCAAAGGGATTTGGGAATTATTTCAGGTGGATGGAATGTGAGAAAAGTTTTATGTTGAGACTTTTGCCTAATGCCGCCTCGGGGGAGCTTAGGTGTGTATGTTTCAGTGTGTGCGTGTGAGGGAGTGTGTGTGTATACCAGGGTTGTCTCAAATCGTTCCGAATATGTGGGATGAAGTCTTTACTAAATAGAATGAAAGTTCTCTAGTTCGTTGCTGAGATTTGAGTTCGATTATAGTTCTTTATTCATCCGATTATAGATCGTTATAATATAGCATATAAAATAGTATGATATAATCTGAAATATATATATTTTTTTTCTTTGTTTGTTCAAAAATTCGTGTATTTTTTTAAACAAGCTTTCCGCTTCCTTTAGTAGCAACTTAATCTAGTTTTACAAGTAAGGGGTAAAGAAAAATTTATCAAAGGTGATACATATAAGGGGCTATGGACTTATACTCTTATTTACAATATTTACAAAAATTATATGAATATATTAATGAGGGAATCTGGTAGTGAGATCCAATGGATCTTCTCTTTCTTGGCTTAAACATCTGGCTAGTTCGTTAGGGTGACCACTAAGGAATCATTAACAAACATAATGTGTTACTTTTGAACAAAACGAATGAGAACGAGACTCAGAAATGAACAAACTAAAAGAACGAACGAACTTCTCAAATGAAGCTACTCAATAAATGAAGAACGAAGGAACAAACGAACAAATGAACTAACAAAAGAACTAAAGGAACGAGCTAAATATTCAAACGAACTAAATAAACAAGCGAATGAACTTTATGTTCGATTAGTTCGTTTAGCTAAAATTGAACTACTCAACTTATACTCCTTGAATTGAACTAGAATGCAACACTCCAACAACAACCAACACATGCCTGACAGCAACAAAGGATATGTAGCTATGCATGGCAAATACTTTAGACTGTTGTTGGGCAGTTGGCCAAGAGTGAGTGGCAAGAGGAGACAAAGGTTGTTGCATATAGTAGTATAGTTAGGCACTTTGAGTTTGACGCAGTTTTGAGGCCCCAATGAAGGAGTGTTGTTGGTGTTGCTGTTGTCTCTAGCAGCAACATTTGCCTTTTACATTTGCCCTGCGTCTTCCAATCAGTTGACGCCCACAGACAAACTTGGAGCCTGGAACACAGCCACGTTTAAATATATGCAAATCAGCAGCAGCGGCAGCAGCAGCAGCAACAACCATAGTTGTTGTCGTCGCCAAGTTGTGAAAATCAAATTAAGCAGCAGCAGCCAAAAAGATGTTGTTGCTGTTGCATGTCATGTGGCGCGTGGGCGTATCCAGAAACTGTTTGCAATTGTTGTTGTTGCTGTTGCTGCTGCTACACTGCGACAAATACAGACAGTCAACAATGTCGCTGTCGCCTGGGCTGAGTGCCAACATTTGGATAACTTTTGGGCCAGGCCAGCAGCAACTTCCACTTCAATTTCTACTTCAGCTCAAAGGCAAAATTACGATTGCGACTCTGAAGTGGCAACTTACAGGCTTATAGGGCGAACAGGGTTACAGGGCGGGTGTGCGGTGACTGCTACTGCTGCCACCAACAACCCACGCAAACTGCAAAAAGAGAGGGAAAAAAATAAAATAGAAGAACAAAAAACCAGGCGATAAAAAGCGGCAACAGTGTCAAGGAAACGAGAGGAAAAACTTGCCAACTTTGGCTTGCAATTTTCTTCAACTGTTTTGGAGTAGTTCTCAGTGATTTTGGGCATCCTGCAGCGAAAGGCTTATGGGGCTAAAGTATTTGACGCCCCGCACCACCAGCAGCAGCAACAACTGCAACAGAAGAGCAGTGCGGTGTGCGGGTTGCGGGTGTGCGGGTTGTGAAATTGAATTGAAGTGTGCTTCAGTTTTGTGTTGCCAGGCAGAAGGAAGTAGTTAAGTGAACTCAAGGGAAAAGTTTTCTGTGAACGGGTGGAAAAATGAGGAAGATGGCAAAATGAGAAACAGCACAAAACTTTGCAGTTGAGTGTACACTTCGACTTATGCCCTGTAATCAAAACTGGCAAAAAAGGGGTATACCAAGATAATAATAATACAGAATATTAATCATAATAATAGCTCGACTTTATAATCTCAGGGCATCCTTGAAAGCATGAAATTTGATTTAGAAACTAACATTATACAACTACTTTGATGAGTAGAGTGTATAAGAGAGTTTTCTAGTTTTTTTGTGTATTTGATTATACGATTAATGACTGACAAGTGTTGCCAGACAACCAAATAACTTAAAATGATCCTAAGACATTTCAATTAAAGAAGGTGAACTGGTTTAACTAAATTTCAAACGATATGGTTTTTGATTTATCAATTCGGAGCACTGATAATCGATGTTTCAGTTATTATTTATCGGTGTTGTAGTTTGTTCTGCAGCAATAATAAATGCTGAGATGGAAACATTTTCTATAGTCCATTTAAATATCATTAAAAATAAAACTTTCATTCAATTTTTTTGTTGTTTTTTGAATAATCATCGAATAACTTTATGGAACCAGAAAGGTCAAGAGGTGAATTTTCGTAATTGTTGTAAATGTCTTCAAATATTGCAAGTTGGTCCCCCATCCGGCAGGACAGCTTTGTGAGCGAAAACCTGATGTTTGCAATGGAGCCATGCTTATTAAAGTAATCCTTAAGAAACTTTTGCATCTCTGCGAGTCCTGTTTTCTGAAGGCCCTCTGTTGGCATTGTTAACATTGCTCAGTAGTTGGGTCAACAGGGGCAACACAGCCCGAGGGTCCTGCTGGAGCGGCTCTTGAGGGTTGTAGTAATGCCTCAGAATACTCCGATCGGCAGGTGAGCTGAGCTTGGTCAGCTGCAACACCTTAGAGTTCTCAATCTCAGCAATACGCTGGCTATAAACATCCTGCCTGTGCTTGTTGGCAGGCTCATCGATGGCCTTCTTTAATTTGCTAATCTCCTCCAACAGGATCGTCTGCGATATCTTTAACACCAGCTGACCCGTAAACTCGATCACCTCGCCTCGCAGGATATCCGACAGCTCTTCAAAATCGCATTGCTCCTTTGAACTGTTCTGTGCCTGCTTACATTAAGTATGTGAGACACCAGTAGAGGGAAGATTTTGAGATTCAACTAACCCGTAGAGCTATGGACAGCAGCAGCACAAAGATCAGCGTCTGCAATATCATCTTTCTAATGCCAACAGGACAGCGTTTAGATATATTTATAAGCTCAGCGTTCCCATGACTAATCCGACTTGATTCAATTGGTTATGCTAATCACAAGACTTAACTAAATTATTAAGGCTACTACCGGATCGAATCAATGATTGTTTTAACTCATTGATATTCTGCAAATAGCCATTCCCAGAGTTTCAGTACACTCTCCGGAGCAGTCCGGCCAGCACGGGCGGACAGCATAAGGCAGCTGTACTTAAGGATCAGCAGTTGCAGACGCCAAAAACGGATAACTTTCGGCCCTGTCGGTGAGCTCATCGATAACCTTTTGCATTCTATTGAGCCCATTCAATGGAAGCTTCAGCGATGGATCAGTAAACTTGCCAATCTCGTGGAGCAGGCTGGCAGGGCTGCTTAGCAACATGAGGTATACATGTGAGACTTGTTATATAGAACTAATGTATAGTTGAAAGTATTGAGTTCCATTTAATCCTTAGAACTACGGACAGCAGCAGTACAAAGATCAGCTTAAGCGACACCATCTTTCTAATCACAATAAGGCAGTGTTTAATACTATTTAAACTAATCTGACATGATTCAATTTGTTATGCTAATAAAGGCTTTTTATAGCTAATACTAACATTTCCCATTTATGTTACGAGTTTCGGGTTTTTGTTTTGGTGTATTCAATGTTGCCAGACAATTTTCTGAACAAGAAATGGCAATCATTAGATGAACTTCATAAAAAAGAAGCTTTTAATTCAATTTAAGGAGTTTTACTTGGTTGTTGCTTGCTGCAACTCTTAACTTGTGTCAATTTTAGAAATATTTAAGATAACATTAAAATAGGAAGGAGGAAATATAGTAAATATAAATAAAAGAAAATATTAGAAATATTTAATATAACATTCAAATGGGAAACTGGAAATATAGAAATAAAATATAGCTATTTAGTTGAATCAAAACTAAGTCAAGACTTTACAAAATGTTTCTTGGTGTAGCAGAAAATCTTTATAAGAATGGGTGTTAAAATATTCCGCAAGAAACTTAACAAAGTAAAGAAAAATAATATAATATAACACAATCTCAACCCATAACCGAATCCATATCATTCCTTCTGAGTCTAATTGTATTTTAATTCATTGGAATGCATGGCAATTTAACATAACTCTTTTACATAACAGACAAATGTTAGTAACAGTAAATGTTATTATTAACATAATGTATTTGAAGCTGTTAACTTTTCAGAGACTGAGACTTCGCTTGAGAAAACAAAAATCGAAATGTCAACGAAAGGTCAACAAAGCTAGCAAGATACATGTATATTGTTATCTATTATCTGTTAACTGAGTGTTTGTGTGTATCTAATGAATACACACACACACAAACAAACACACACACACACACATAATAGACAGCCCCGCCCTGTACCGCACCCACCCCGCTTTAATCAACAAGCAGCAAAGCCAAACAAATTTTTGGCAGTGATAAATGTTTGGCTTGTGAGGTGACAGTCAACGTTTTGTGCGCCGCATGTTGCTGCCACAGTTGATGACTGCCACATGCCCCGCCCGACTCCCCAGACTCCAAGCACTCTTCTTCTGCCTTTTAAGCCAGCTGGCTTCTTTTGTCTCTTTCTTATTTCATTTGTTTGTTCGCATCTCAAAAATAAAGCAGAGAAAACTCTTTTCGCCAGCGCTCGGAACAAAAGGAAAACGCCTACGCATAATGCAAAGATACAAGAAAAGCTACAGGGGGGGAGGGAGGTATACAAATGTCAAGTGTGGTATGCAAATGTGGCACAGTGGAAAATGTGCGGAATTTGTTAAAGAAGGAAACGACAGACAACAAATTTTCATGTGATTTTAATTTATCTCACTTGAGTACTTCAAGTATTTCGAGCAAGTTGTGTGTGTTTGGCAGCTAATTAAACACAGAAACCCACAAAACAAAAGATCCCAAAAATACACACACACACACACACACACCAGACACACACACACACACACACACAATACAGTGGGTCTATAAATAAAATGGACAGCGCGGCTCGCCAAGCAAACAAATTTAAATTTAAATAAATTAAAAAGCCAACGGACGAAGCAAATGTTTTAAGGAGCCAGCAGCGGGGTGCGGGGTGCGAGGGCGCGCTACGGGCAAGGGGTTGGGTGCGGCAAGAGGGGCACGTGTATAACCAAAGTGGTCAGAGCTCTGTCAATTTGTAGCAGCAACAATTTTACGCCGCATTTTGCAGCAATAAAATTTAATTTTATTAGACAAGCTAACAAAAAAGAAAAAAAATAATAATAAAAAAAGCGTTAGAAACAAATACAACAATATAAATAAATTAAAACAAAACACAATAAGACAAACCAAAAAAAAAAAGAGAAATAAATTTTTGAGTTACGTCGCATTTTGTTTTTATTGGCGGCCTCGAACGCAATAACTCATAATTCTATATAAATATATATATATATAAAAAAAACATGTCTATATATAACTTTGTATATATATGCATGTATATCTAGGTTTATAACATAGTGTATGTGCTCAGGTTAAATTCAATATTTAGCTTGAAAATCAAAATTCATTGTCCCCGCGCCGAGTAGATTTATTTACTTTTCAAATTACATTAAGCATACGACGCGTTGAACATGTCAGCGCTGTCATTTAACAGCACATACAATATGTAAAAATACATATAGATATACCCTATAGATATAGATATTATGGCATTTTAATAGTACCTATTTAAGAAATTCGTTGAATCTGGGGCAGCTAAATGGAATGCTGAAACTAATTATTTGTGTGAGGTATAAAATACTAAATGTATTGAGGATACCAACAAATTTCAAATTATTAGAATAAAAACTTTGATTTTGAAAAGAAAATATATACAATATATAAATATATAATATAAAATATATATACATATATTCAATTGTTAAAAGTTATCCCAATTATATAAATTTATAATCTTAGTTTAAATTAATAAAAAACTTCTTTTAATCTAAGAATTTTTAGTGCTGTCGGCTTCCAATCTATCTACTATAAGTCCCATAACTTCTAGACTGTTAATGCTATCACTATGAAATTTAGTACACACATTCAAAATATATCAACGTTGTTTAATCCTAAATTTCAGATCAAACGCATGTGCCCAATTAGTTGAAAAAGTTTGAATTAATAAAAAAAAAACTTCTTTTAATCTAAGAATTTGCTGTGCTGTCGGCATATAATTCATGTACTATATCTATCCAATACTATCCAATTACTTCTAGACCGTTAATTCTATCACTATGAAATTTAGTACACACATTCAAAATATATCAAAGTTGTTTAATCCTAAATTTCAGATCAAACCCATGGACCTAACTAGTTGAAAAAGTTTGAATTGATATAAAACTTCTATTAGTCCAAGAATTTCCTGTGCTGTCGGCATCATTCATGTACTATAAATCCAATAACTTCTAGACTGTTAACTCTTTCACTATGAAATTTAGTACACACACTCGTAATATATCAAAGTTGTTGATTCCCAAATTTCAGATCAAACCCATGCACCTAACTAGTTGAAAAAGTCTCTCAATGAGTTCATAATTCATTTGAATGCTGTATTTTGACCTTATGCACAGTTTTTGCATTGCTGGATATCTTTCGTGTCGTTATTGCCTTGATATATCATTCTCAATGATTGTATTTATAGAACTCTTAAAGCATTTTCATTTTGAGCTGTCGACGTAATTCAGTTTGACACATGTACGCCGCCTTTGGGTGCCGTTAATTATACTCAATACGTCAAGGAGGGGGGTGTGCACGAAAGGGTATGCTGCGGGCTATGATCTTGTGGTTTGGTTTGTGAACTAAATCGATACATTTTCAAGTGGCGCAACTTTATGGTGTGTGTGTGTGTGTGTGTGCAATCAAAAATGTTTTGGCTTTCATTAATTTTGTGGTTTGTGTATATGGCCTGAAACAAATTAACTTGTTTGTTTATTAAATTTAAGTGAGAGCAATGGACCCACGGGCTAGAGGGGTAAGATATGTCAGCGGGGGAAGGGGGCAGGTAAAATCGCTGCCGGCTCACTTTTGCCTTTGACGTGCACAAAATTTTCATTGAAATTACGCGCTTTTGGATTTATTTATTTTCTTTTGCTTTTTTTTTCCTCAAATTTTTTTTTTTCATTCTCGTTGCCCGCATTTTTCACACGTAATTCTGACAGCTTTATGTGCGTGTGTGTGTGTGCGTTTGTGTGTGTGTGTATGAGAGTTTGTTGGTTTTGCCTTCCATTTGCTTATTTTGGCGTGTATTTCATTTTTGTATGCCAAATGTGCGAAATGTCATAAATTTTATGGCCAGCGCGCATGCAAAACACAAAAACGTACAAAATAAAAAGAAAGCAACGACAACAACGTCGAAACTTGCTACCCGCAGGGGTGTTATTCGGAAAGGGGGGAGCAGTGCGCGGTGCGGTGTGGTGCGGTTCCGGGGGTGTACATTTTTGGATGAATGGGCAAAGGCAAGTAATGAAATTCGTATTCAGTTTATTTTCATTTTTATGCGAGTTTTTATTGCGACCACGACAACGGCTCCACAAAAAAAAAAAAAAAATATTCCAAATGGTGTCAAAACTTCGTGCGCTATGTGCTTATACCAAGACAACAACAGAATAGAAAGAACATACTTATACATATGAGATACTCTTGATATAGATTCATTTTTTTGGTCTAATCGAACTTTCATCAATTTTAACCCAGCGAACATGAAGCACAGCTGGCTGCGAAGTTAGGAGGGGATATAGGGTTTTCAGATACAATCTTAGTAACAGTTTATTTACATTAAAGTTAATTTTATGGTTTATAAAACAGCCAAAACTAGAATTTCTAAAAATTCTAGAATATAGATACAGTTATCTTTTTAAGATACTTTAAAATCGAAGAGCTAGCGCAATTTTTCTCCGTAATATAGTGAGTTTGGTGAACAGATGAGAGCTAAGGTAAGATTGAGGTAAGTCATCGAAAGCTCAAAGAAGATTAATCCAATCTGGTATATAGCTTTCTTTCATTTGAAAGTGACTTTGGTGAACAAATGAGAGTTAAGGTGAGATTGAGGTAAGACATCGAAAGCTCATAGAAGATTAATCCAATCTGGTATATAGCTTTCTTTCATTTGAAAGTGACTTTGGTGAACAAATAACAGTTAAGGTTAGGTGGACGGGAAGAATAATCGAAGTATTATACACCATTAACGCAGTCTGTTGGTTCAAAAATGAGAGTTAATGTCCGGTTGAGCTGAAGTATTAGTAATCAAAATCTTATACAAGATATAACAGGCTAACCCACTCTGTTTACCATTTTAAATAGACTTTGGTGGACAAATAAGAGTTAAGATGAAGTATAGGTTAGGTTAGGTAGAACTGGTTGACCACCACAAGGTTGGTCCCACATAGACCGAGCAGGTCCTTAGTGTCGCCGGATACTAAAGGTCGTTAGGAGGTTTGTTGATCCTGTAGAACTCGTGTGTGCTTGGCAAACGCCAACAGCGCATTGGGAGTGTGTCTGACCGCTTCTTTCAGGGATACGAGCCAGTGTCTGTTGAAGTATCGATATCTAATTGTTGCACATAAGGTGTTCCAAGGTTTTCACAACTCCTGGTTCCTTACATTTCCGGCAGCTGTCTTCCGTTAATATCCCCAGCTTTTTAGCCTGAGCTGCTGCTATGCAATGTCCAGTTAATACTCCTATCATAAGTCTGCAATCTTTGCTTGGAAAGATGAAATATAAGTAATCGATATCGTATAGAATATTAACTCCATCTCTAATACGGCTGGCTAAATACACAAGAAAGCTAATATGCCAATCATATGCATAGAGTATCAAGAGCACTTGAGTCGGCTTGGCTCGAGTGTTGATTTCGAATTATATTACTTGCTTTGATTTATGCGATTTTTTCTTGCTGTGTTTGTCTTGCGGCATTGTACTTGAGTCGAACAGGTAAACAAATATTTGTCAAGCCATTCGAATAATGCCTCGAATATGTTTTGACCAATTGAGTCATAATTGCGAGCACTTCTAGACAGTGTTGTTATTATTATTATTATTATTATTTATTGTATGTTGTTGACAAGCTGTCGTTTACAGCCTCAAGCTCAAGCTCAACTTGAGATTCAGCTTTTAAATTTCATATAACAAATTCGCATTTTAATGCCACAAAACAAAAACATAAAATCACCATCAAATTATTTTACATATTTATCAAAATTAATTTACGTTCAAACGCAAAATTCCCAAGAAAAGAAGAAAACAAATAAAGAAAGCAAAAAAACAAATTCAATTTATTTTTGCTATCAACAAAATTTCAGGAAAGTTCGAAATACCAAAATATAAAATACAATTTTATGAGAATTTCCGAAAAATATGAATAGTTGCCCACAGGCAGCAAACAGGAACTCACATTTCTGTTGTTTTTGTTTTGTTTCCTCTTATATTTTTTTGTGGAAATGGGGGGATTTATTTCAACAGTTCAGTGCGGAGAATTTTTGCGGTTGCTGTTGTATCTGCATCTGTGTGTGGTTTCCACAAACACTTTTACATTTTTGGCCAGGAAAATATATATATTTTGAGTTCCCAACGCACAATTTTATAAGGGGGGGAAGAACTAGGGCGGTCGGGAGTTTGTTGGGGGGAATTCGTTTGTCGGCACTTTTTGGAAATGTTTCATTAATGCCAAGCACAAAACAAAAATTACGGAAAATATGTGTGGCGCATATAAATTTCGTTGGTTGTTGCCCCAAAATGCAAACGAAACCTGAAAATATTTGAGTTGTTTGTTGGTCAGAAGCCAAAACAACGAAACTACAATTTATGCATATTAGCCCGGGGCCAAAATGCAGTTCAGCACTAATAGAATTTCATTTTAATTGCAAAACTTTTTTAATTATACGATAAAGTGTGCAGAAGTGGCGCCATCTAGCGCTCGCAGGCAACCAACTTACTCAACAAGCAATTGACTGTCATCTGGGAAATTTGTGCGCTCACCTGCAAAGAGGGGGGAAAAAGCAAAAAATTAGTTGAAATTCAAGATAGAGTAATTAAAATAAATAATAAAACAGTTGAATGTTTAATAAATGCGCGTGCTGTGTACACTGCGAATTCAATTTACTGCCATTTGGCATAAATAATCGTAAATACATATTTCAACAGGCACACACACACAGACACACACAGATACATACACACAGGGCAAAGTTTGCCGCTGCCACAGAGGCAATTAATGTGACGCATAAATAATTTATTGACATTCGCAATGACAATTGAATGGAAGCGCACAAAACGACAACATCGCACAATTGTTTGGCCTGCCTTGATAAGGAGCGATTGAAAGGGGGAGGGGATTTAGTGCTGGAGGGGGCTGGGAGGGGTTGTCACAACAACTGCTGACTGGCAACACAATTGCACATCTGTCACATGGGCAACAAACCAATGCAATGTCTTCTGCCACAAGTTTATCCATTTAATCGCTCCGACCAGGAGCAACTTAATCTGCCAACTTGAATACCTGCGTAAATAAAAACTTGAGCTGCTTAATGGATTCCATTGGTTTATTGATGCAAAGCTTAAATATGACTCTACTTAAGCTTGTACTTAATCAACAGTGATTTAAGATGACTCACCAATGCTAAAGTTAAGTGGTGAACAGGGGAGTTAAGTTGGAAAATATTTCATCTTCAATAACTACAACTACTATAGTCTAAATTTAACCCGGATTACCATCTAACCTAATGCTGTTTACATTGGTTGGAAAATATTACAGTCAAATAGTTAAAATAGGGTTCAAGATGACTCACCAATGCTAAAGTTAAGTGGTGAACAGGGGAGTTAAGTTGGGAAATATTTCATCTTCAACAACTACATCAATAGTCTAAATTTAACCCGGATTACCATCTAAACTAATGCTGTTCACACTGGTTGGGAAATAATACAGTCAAATAGTTAAAATAGGGTTGAGGATGACTCACCAAGGCTAAAGTTAAGTGGTGAACAGGGGAGTTAAGTTGGGAAATATTTCATCTTCAACAACTACATTAATAGTCTAAATTTAACCGAGATTAACTTTTAAGGAAATGGCGTCTAAAAAGTACATTTCTAAGCATCTAATAAAACAGTATTAATTTGTATGCTCACGGAAAGTGGTTAATCGGGTTAACTATTCAAGGATAGAAAATAACTCATCTTGCACAAGAAAATACATAGTCCAAATTGAAATTTACAGCTTACCAGCTTAAGTGGATGAAATAACGTTTTCAGCTACATGATCTTAACTAGAGTCTCATTACTTAATCTTTAATTTATGAAGTTTAATTTGTTTAACCAAATATTAAGCAGAGATAAACATATGTACATATGTCAGCATTCTTTTCTATGATCAAAAAGAGTTACTGTAGTCTCAATAGTCTTGCTTCTTTCGACTGACTTTATTGAAGATCAACATCGATTATTCTTTTAAAACGATAACGATAACTATCGAGTACTTATTAAATACATTATGATACATTTCACACTTGAAAAATATCTTTATATTTATCGACAACATTTAAATACTTAAAAAATTTTGTGTTTTAAAATTATTTTTATAATGAAACGCTTTTTTAATTATATCGTCTTATAAAAAAAAAAAATACTTATAAAATACTTTATAACTAACGTTGATTATATACTAATATTGCACATGCTGATACTCTGTATTACTACAGTACCTGATTATTAGATGAAATGATTCATCTCTGGTAAATAAATGAGATTAAAAATGGATGTAGCATCTACCACAAATAACTCACAAAATTTCACTAAACCGGGTATAATATGAGGTGTTTAAAGTGTGGTATGATCTAATAATAAGGTAACCAATCTACGAGGTTCGAAACCCATTCAAATAAATGTAGTTTTCTATGCTCAATGTTGAAGTTGTCATCAAAAATAGATGCCATTAAATCAAATCAATTATGTATGTAAATATATGCATATAAGCCTTGTAAACTGTATTTTAGGGAATCGGAACTATAGTGTCTAATCGTTAGACATATACAAAATGCAAGCCGTCAACAGTTGAGTTACAAAGTGGTTGCACTATAAAATTTATGCATCAGTTAACGTATCTCAACTAGCTGAAAAGCAAAATCAAATTTTGCATTTTCAAGTTGACATTTGACTTGTTTGACATACATATTCACAAAGAGTGCCACAACAGCGCACACAAGTGCAGCAGCAGCAGCAGCAGCAGCAGTTGTGGCAAGTTCAGTTGAATTGTGGCACTTGAGGGCCAACGAGGCGACGTTGCGACGTTGACGGTTTTCTACTTATATCTGCATTTTGCGGTTGGGTCAAGACTTTGAAGTTAGCCAACAGCAGAAGCTGAAGCAGCAGCAGAGGCAGTGGCAGTGGCAGTTGCCAGCTGCCGCAACTTTCTAAATGCACAAGTGAACACTTGGACGCAGTCATTTAACTGTTATTTGTGGCCATTCATCAGCCGAAGAACCTGCAAGTCATCTGAGTGATGAGTCGTGCTGCAAGAAAACTAATGTTAATCTAACTGCCACACCTCCCCAGTTGGATCAGTTGGGAATCTCAGTAACTGCAACTGAAACTGAACGCTTCGAATAACTTTATTCACCCGCTGATTAATTGAGTCCGTGGGCTTTGGGGGCGCCCCCAAGTAGCTTCAATTAGCCCCGGACGCTCCGCAGCGGCGACAATGTCATTATGGAGCTCTCGAGATTGACTTTTAATGACCGGAAATAAAATAATAAAAACAACAGCAAAGGCTGAGGCAGAGACTGAGGCAGAGCAGAGCCAAAAGCAACGCCAACATCACAAAATAATAAGTTGAGCAACAGAAAAAAAAAAGAAAAACTTGAGGCAGAGCTCAAAACTAAAATACAATGAGAAAAGTTGCTGCTATATTTTTTTGTTCTTTCTTTCTTCTCGTTGCCCGGCCCTGCCCCGCCCGCCCACTCAGCCGGAGGCAACAACAAAAAAGAGGCAGCCAAATGAAAAATGTTTTAACTGCCGCCCATTTTAGTTGTCCCCATCGTTGTTGCCTGCACCCCTGCCCACTCACTGCCCTTGCCCGTTGCTTCAGCAAACTAGCAGCGAAAGGTCCAAGTCAGTTACTGAGCCCTGCCCAGAGACCGACCGGACTGGACTGGACTGGACTGGACTGTGTTTGGCAATTCAACGGCAATAACGACTAACAAATGCCCTGTTAACAGTATTAGGTGTCATATAATAGATATACTCTTTATATACAAGCCTTAGTTTAGGTTAAGTTAAGACGGCAGGGCACCCTAACGGGTGTCCTCACATAGACGCTTGGTCCTTGGTTGTACCGCATATCTGACCCTTGCGAAGTTTAAGATTCTTTTAAGAGTTGGTTCAGTGGTATCCTCGTTAAACTCTCTAAGGAAGTGAAGGTTTGGGATCCCAGATGGTTGAATCTGCTTCTCATGAGAGCTGGACAGGTACAGAGGAGGTGTTCCAGGGTTTCGGGTAACCCCGGCTCTCTGCACTGAACTAAAAGATCGCTTATACTATATATGAACATCGTATTGATAGGGTCTCTGAGTTCTGGGTTCGAAAAAGGATTTCGATATCTTCCAATGACATTTTTTCCAATGATACTTCAATATAAGGCGTTTTGAAATACTTTACTATACTTTAACCATAGTATATGAAGAATAGAATATAGAAATGCCAAATTTTTTCAAAATCTAAATGCTTTTTGTATTTTAAGCTCCAACAAATTCACTTAAAACTACAAATGAAATACTTTGTATCTATTACTATGCTTTAACCAAAGTATATATAGAGTAGAATAAAGAAATTTCAAATTTTTTCAAAATCTAAATGCTTTTTTGGTTTTAAGCTCCAACAAATTCACTTAAAACTAGAAATGAAATACTTTGGATCAATCACTATACTTTAACCAAAGTATTAGTACATAGAAATTCCAATTTTTTTATAAATCTAAATGCTTATAAGATGATAACCTCCAAAAATTCACTCCCAACTACAAATGAAATGAAAAAGAATTGAAAGTCTGAAAGACAGTCTAGAAATACCAAGAGAAATGCATATAATCGTTGTATTACTTCATCACAACTCTTAGAAAAATAAAATAAAAACAGAAAATGGCAAGGAAAAATCTGTGAAACAGACTAGTCTAGAAACTCAGAAATAGTATCTTGTCAAGATTTCAGCTTGTATTTCTACATATATTAACAAAAAAGCACAAATTTTTCAGACAGTCTAAAAATTGAAGCTACAATTGCTATTTATTTTTCCCTGCCAAAACTTTCTCAGGTTTATCATGACTCTTTTTTCATATTTTGTTTATAGAGTATTTGGTGAAAAAAAGAGCTACACAGAGATTTCATCGTTTTGCCATTCTCCGTTTTGGATTTCGTTATGTTTTTTATTATTTTTTTTCTCTGTTTTTTATTTTTGCTTTGGCTCTGCCCAACGTCGCATCGCATCGCATCGCATCGCATCGCGTTTTAGGTTGGTTTCCCTGAAGCCGCGGGGCACTGGGGCTCAGTTGGGTCTTTGTGTTTATAAAAATTGAATTGATGAGTCGCTTGGAATGAGTTCAAAAGGTTAATAAACGTGGCCCCAAAGAGTTGGCGTTTTTTCTTTTTCTATTGTTTTTTGTACGTTTTTGCCGTTTGGCCCCTGCTGTGAATAATACGAGTACATATTTGAATATTACCGCAGTGGTTTTGTGAGTGCCTTCGAGTGCTACGCTACACTACAAATAAAGCAATTTGTCTAATTGCACTTGGGGCACGCCTCAACTAGGCGCAGGCAACAAAATATTTAACACATTTGCGCTATGCAATTGGGCATTGTTGTATTTATGCCCGATTTGGCAGATGGCCAGGCCAATACCAGCTATGGAATAATAGCAAACAATAATAAGAAGAATTGCAATTGCAAATTATGCGGCACGAAATGCAAATTGTGGCTGACAATAATTGTGGGCGTTGTTTGAATTGTTGTTGTTGCTGCTGTTGTTGCTGCTGCTGTTGCTAAATTGAGCAACGCCAAGTGCCAAAAGTGTTGCCAGCACTTGAACAATTTAATTATAGCCCCAACCAGGCACTTGAAATGTTGCAGCAGCAGCAGCAGTGGCAGCCAAAAGTCGTTCCACCAGTTGGCAAATAGTTTGTCGACTTTTCGCAGTCACCTCTTTTCGCGTCTCTGTTATTTTTTTTATATTTTTTTGGCAATTGCAAGACACTTTTGGCCAGTGCCCAGAAACAGGCAAGAAACAAGCGAATTTTGGGGGTTGTGTGTGCTGTCTACATTTGACAACCTGTGCGGCCACTGGGGCGTATACTTAATATAGAGACATTATGACTCGGCCTCGAGACAGTCTGTTAATTTATGCAATAAAAAACAAGCACACACAAAACTATGTTCTTAGTGTTGACGAAGATTTAATACCCTTGCAGAGCTGTTAATTAGATTGACTCAACTGGCAACTAGACACAAAAAAACTAAAATCTCATCTGATGGTTTCTATGACAGTTAGAAGGAAGATAAAGCGGATCGATTATGATCAAATTTGGGGTATAATATAACTTCAAATTACAGAGTTTAAACAGTTTGCCTTGAAAATGAATGGACAGAACGTCTCAGCTCATTGAACTGATTAAGCATACATATTTTAGCATATCAAACAACTCTTAAGGCCTGTTTAGAGATACTGGCAGTAGGCCGAACATTCGATGCCGGAACCCTGGCACAGTGTTTACACACAGGCGAATATTCGACTAATTTTAGTCTGGCAGCACAAATTTCAGTCTAGTATCTGGTAACATTTTCGTTGTGTTTAGACTTTGTTAGCACTTTGCTACGCGATAACTGCAGGTGAACGACTTGCAGGGACATTAAGATTTTTGGCTACAGGCGACAGCTATTCAAGCTTGGGTGTTCTATTTCGAATACCCAAGTGTACAATTTCCGGAATAATACCAGAAGTTTGTGCCGCCTTGCTTTTCTTCCGACATTTTTTTGTGGAGAGCTTATTGCATCATTAAATAAGATTAATATATTATGAAATATATTGAAACCAATAAAATATTTACATATCCACTGGAGCAATTTGGGTATCGTCAGCACATTTGATTTCATTCATTGTGTTGCACAAATTCTCGTCACAAATGTACAGTTGTCAAAAAACTCTGATCAACAGGAATGCCAGATAAAAATTTTTGTCGAAAAGCTGCCAGATGTATTTTTTTGCGAATGGGCGAATAAGTTCTGGCAGCCTCTGTCGAAAAGGTTGCCGGAATGTTCTGGCAGGCTGTCTGGCAGGTGTTTACACATGTCTGGCAGCAAAATTGGTCGAATGTATGGCCTACTGCCAGTGTGTCTAAACAGGCCTTTACAATGTTTTACACATTTTGTGACATATTTGTAATACCCTTGAGTAGAGTATAGAAAAACAGCTTGAGCAAATGTCTAAGGTGCGCCAAAAGAGCTGTCATTAAGCAGTCTAAACAAGAGCAACAGCAACAACAACAAGTGATACATACTATATACTATATTGATTAAATGCCGCTTTATTTGTTGCAATTTAAATAATTAATTGAATACTTATATGCGAACAAGGCGGGCGCCACCACTTAAAACCCGGCAGCCCCAAGAACTGGCAATTTATGTAGAAAACTGCAGAACGAGCCAAGCAGCAGCAGCAGCAGCAGATGCCGAGTAGTAAAAATCAATTTGCATATGCAAATTGTTGTCGAGTTTGGCTTGGGCTTGGGCTTTGAGTTTGGTTTGTTGTTCAACTAGCGCGGGGTGTTAATAAATTGTCACGAGATCACACAAAAGGCAGCATGGAGAACAAGACAATGTTTGATTATTTTTACTATATATACTAAACTGGAAGTTCCCCCGTGATACAATCACAAACGATTTGTTTAGCAGTTCATTCAACCAAAACGCAAACGGGAAGTAAGCAGTCTCAGTCTCAGTCTCAGTTGCTATTTCAATTTCTAGTTGTATTTATCAATATTATCTGATTTATGCACTTAACTTGATGTTGTTTAAATTAATTATACATAGATATGCCTGTCCATATTCCATATTCATGAATATAAATGACGTATACTCGCTTTTAGAACGGGAAATTTACTTTGTGCATTAACATAAATTAACTAAGCAATTCACGTTATTGACCAATGAGCTTTAAAACTACATAAATAGTTATCGAAATGCGTTGGCCAAACAACCAGTAGCTGTTAATTAAAATCCTTATCTCAATAGGTATTAGTAGATTTTATGATGTTTTTAATTTATTTACTTTGCACTGAAAATATTCAACCACAAAAAAAGAGAGAGGGGAGATTTTAAATCAATTGAATAAACAGTGGCGCGCTTTTACCACACCTAACAGCTGTAAATATATACTGTGCTGTTAATAACATTGGCTTGTACTTATAATCAGCGCTGTTATTTACTTGGATACTTAGTACTTATTATGTTCCAATGTTATGTTTGCTTTACATGCTGTTACTAACAGTCGTGCTTGTTTTACATGCTGTTACTAACAGTCTTTTGTTAGCGTTATTGACTGTAGGTTATTTGCTTTACATGCTGTTACTAATAGTCTTGCTTGCCTTACATTCTGTTACTAACAGTCTTGTTTGCTTTACATATTGTTAATAACAATCTTATGTTAGCTTTATTGACTGTAGGAAATGTAAGCTTTGTTACTAACATTTTCATAACATAACATAACATATAATGCTTGCTTTACATGCTGTTACTAACAGTCTTGTGTGCTTTACATGTTGTTACCAACAGTCTTATGTTAGCTTTATTGACTGTAGGTTATTTATTATGTTTGCTTTGCATGCTGTTACTAACAGTCCTGTGTGCTTTGCATACTGTTACTGACAGTCTTGTTTGCTTTACATGCTGTTACCAACAGTCTTATGTTAGCTTTATTGACTGTAGGTAATGTAAGCAGTGTTACTAACATTTTCATGTCATATGTGAAAGATTGTTAGTAAATAAAGCAATATCTCTAAAAAATGTATACATGATAAGATACCTGTTATACAGCATAGCTATTGTTAACCATTTGTTTAACAGTGTATTTTTAACATTTCCACTCTTAAAACATAAATTTTGTGGCATATTGATAAATGAAAAGAACTTTCGGCCACTTATACGAATGACTCTTTGAAATATTCTATATGAAATGCAAACACATATTTCCCATGGTATTCATTTTCAATTAAATAAACATTTCGCCCAAAAATCATACATATATTTCTTTGTATTATTTTGAAAAAAAAAAAACTTTTTGACATGATCATCAAATTCCGCAAAGCTTATTGGGTTACAAAATGCGCTTTCAGGCGCACTGAACTCGATTCCCAAACAAAATCAAAACCATAACGTAACAACAAGAGAACGAACGACAAACAAAAAAATATCTTTTTGTGGTTTTTTTTTTAATGTACCGCACGTCTGACTCCTGACTCTGTGCTGGAGAGCGAGAGGGGGGTGGTGAGGGGTCTGGAGGGGGACTCTCTTGTGGGTTCTGTGTCTGAACGTCTGTCGATTCGTCGGATTTTATCTGTCACTCCGCTCGGCGCACTTTGCCTTTGCGGGTGGTCTCCAATACAGATACAAGGCGATCTGTTTCAGCTTTGCCTTTGCTGCGAGACCCCCACACATATGCCACTTGCAGTATCTGTGTGTGTGTGTAAAAGTATCTGTATCTGTATCTGTATTTGTCACTGTATCTGTTTCTGTGCGTTTGTATACCGTGCGCTTGTTAACTTGTTCGCATGTCATTCGTTTCCATTTTGACGTGCTTTCATGTCACTAAATTTGATTTTGTGTCGCAGACAACACGGCACAACTAGCAACAACAACAATGACAACAAAATTATGGCCATTAAATTGGCTGAGAGCATATAGAGATACATAGATACTTATAGCTGTTGGGGCGTTTGTGTATCTGTATCTCGGCCTGTTTGCCTATTGTAGCTGCTCACTCATTTATTATTGATATTAGCCACGCATTTATTATAAATGACAAATTTCCCAGCATATTATTATGCTGGATTATACTCGTACGCACATACATATATGCATATGAATGAATTATACCCTCTCTTTAATATATATAATATGACAAGTTTATTATGTTCGTTTCTAAGTTGTTGATGGCTCATACAAATACTATAGAAATGTTATATTCAGAACTGTTCTGGTTATATTGTTCAGCGTAAGTGAATTTCAATTAGGTGTTCTCATTTTCACTTTTCGGATTGAATTCACCTGACTTGGATATGCCATTGAATTCACTTGTAGACAGACTATTTGGCAGTTAAAACAGTTCATTTTCAATAATTGACAACTTTTATTTAAGATCTAATTATTACCTAATTCATATGTTATTTTCACTTTTCGGATTGAATTCACCTGACTTGGATATGCCATTGAATTCACTTGTAGACAGACTATTTGGCAGATAAAACAGTTCATTTTCAATAATTGACAACTTATATTTAAGATCTAATTACTACCTAATTCATATGTTACTTTCACTTTTCGGATTGAATTCACCTGATATGCCATTGAATTCACTTGTAGACAGACTATTTGGCAGATAAAACACTTCATTCTTTAAAAATTGACAGCTTATATTTAAGATCTTTTCACTACCTAAGACATATAAATTATCTAAATATAGTTACCAAAAGTTTGTAAGGGTATTAAAGCTTTCTTTTTAGTTGCTTTCATATATTATCTCTGGTTTTCTCAGTTTAAATTTATTTGTCATTTTGTTGATTTGCTTTTGTTGTGAATTTTGTATGGTCGGTTACTTTTTGCTGATCTGCGTTTCAGAGTCTTTAGAGTCTTCTTAATTGTGTTGAGTTTATTGTTTATTAGCGGCCTTTTTGCGGTTGCCTTTTTATGGGCCTTTAGTTATTTATTTCACTGCTTTTGTTGCTTTTGTTGCTGTTGTGGGTTGTTGTTGTTGGTGCTGTTGTCATTTCACAGTTGAGCGCATTAAATGCTTAATAATACGCATGTCAAAAGCGTCTTTCGACTCTGGGACTCTGGCTACAAAATTGGCGCCATGTCGCACGCTTCGCTGGATTCCCCCACCCTAAAAGTAATTGATAGATTTGGGTTAACTGCCACATTGAGTAGTGGATAGAGAGAGAGAAGGAGAGAGTCATGCGTAACACAGTTGACAAGCTGGGAAAAAAGGGGAGCACAACCTCAACTGGTTACTTGCAGCAACTCAACGGCTCAAAGTGTGGCAATGTTGTCATTAACAAATTGATGAAGCAATTGAATAAATCGATTCAATGAACCTTCTATTGAGTGTTTCAATTAATAGACCAGTTGAATTCTCATTAGGCGCACACTTAAATCGCTGAAGTTACACGAATTAAAAGCATTTACTTTGGAATATCAATACAAATTGTTTACGCAAATAAATGCATGTTGTTTTCACACCTTTTTCATGTGTAAATACAAATAAGAGTTAAAATAGATTTTGATTGCACAAGTTTACAAGTTATTGATACAGCGTGTCTACAGTTTCAATATCTGAAAAAGGTTGCTATTTTTAAACAAAACTAACTCAGAGATTGTAAGAGCTAGAGCGAGCAAATTTGGTATGTAGGTTGCCCTATACAACTTGAGAATGAGGTTTGTTTCAAATTTTGTGATCGTCATTCCAAGCCTCCGAAAATTGATTAAAAATGAATAAGAATACTTTATAATAAGATCAGAAAATTATTCTAATCCATCCCAGAGACTTGAAAAGTTTGAAATGGGGAGAAAGTTTGTTTAAAATGTTGAATCGTTTGTTCTTCCGACTGTTGGAATAGTAAGGGCATAATAACCCACCGAACTCAGGGACTATAAAAGCTAGTTTCAGCAAATTTGATATGTTTGCTCTGAATACCATATGTAGATCAAGTTTGTTTCAAATTATGTATCGCTGTGCCGCACAACCGCAATAATCGATATAAACGTATTACAATAATAGGCTAATAATAACGAGTAGATTATCATTTCGGTTCACTCAGCTCAATCAATTTGATGGCCATCCAAAAACTATTGCTGTAATAACACTAAAAATTCAATTTAAGACGCATGCTTCACACATTTTCTTATCGATGGGCTTGACTAACATTATTATTTCATGGTTTTGCATGAAAAAAGAAATCACTTTGCTCATCTCGCCAACAACAATCAACGAGTTCTCCGCTGTTTTGGGAAGTATTCAGTCTGTTATAATCAGATATGGATAGCGACTGTCAGTTAACCAGCTTATGTTGTCCGTAACCGAAACCCAGACACAAAACCAAAACTCAAACCCCTCCAACACACTACACACACCATACCACACCACACCCCGAAAGACCATAAAAACCCGCATTGGCATAGGCAATTTGGCAAATGTGCTGTTGCGGACATTGTGCGTCATGTCCACCACGCAGCAATTGTCAGCAGTAGCCAGCAGTTAGCTACCCTGCCCCCTGCCACCTGCCTCCCTCCAAACCTCACCTACCTACCCTGCTTACCCTCTCTCCCCTGGTTAGCCCACGTCCATTCACTCACTCAATTGGCAGCAGCGCACAGAGGGCGACCTTTTATGGCCCCTGTGACTGGCAAATGTGGATGTGAACGTGGATTGTGGATTGTGGACCCCTGCGGTCGTTTGCATTGTAAAGCGTGTGCTGCCCGGGTTGGGGGGTAGAGCTTTGGAACCAGCTGGCGGCAGGCAAGCCAGCCAGCGGGCAGAAAGGCAGCGAGGCAGGCATGAGTACGGTTACAAGAGCGAGCTGGGGTAAGGAGAGGGGGTGCTACTAACATGATTTGCACGCTTCGTTGCTTCGGTTGCATTTAACATGGCGCGCGGCGGTGTAGCTGGGGTGAGGAGAGGGGGTGGTTCTATACGGACGACCCGCGCGAACTCCGCGGACTGTGGTTACGTTTGGTCGACGTCGTTTGCGGTTTGGTTCGGTTTGAGTTTCAGTTTGAGTTTGAGTTTGGGTTTGAGTTTGGGTTTAGATTGGATTGGATTGGGGTTTGAGTGACCATTCGAGCGGGCTACTGAGCTACCAGGAGACGACCGCATTGCATTTGGCTATAATTTGGTTCGGTTTGGTTTGGTTTGGCTTGCTTTTGAGCTGGCGCCGTCCATTTGTCCGTCCATTGCATGTTGCATGTTGCAGCGCCATAAACAGCGCGCACAAACTGCAAAAGTGCAACATGGAAATAAATTATGACACTAATGCACACACACATACACACACAGCTCAACACACGTAGCCCCAGTTCCGATATTCGAGTTTTGAAGTTTATTGTTGCTTTGTGCTATGTATAAATTATTTAGCGGCGCCTAATGGCAATTAGTTGACAACTGACACGCTTCAGATTGTGAATGTTATTATAGCAAAGGCCAAAAAAAAAACATATACCATTATATTAAAGTTAACAGCAACTCACACATCCGGTAATTGTGTACTTTATTGCCCTGTTGTTAAGTAAAACAACGACATAATGCAAAATTGCTATGACTATGACATAAGCTCAAACTATGCACAAAGTTTACAGCATATGTATTAAATAACAACTCAAATTTAATGTTTTATTCGTTTTTCATTTAATATTACAGCAAAGCGCTAACCTTTAACGTTTACGAATGTCACGCACAAAAGGAATTAAAGAGGCAAGTGCTCTCACGAGAGCGTAAACTGAGCACTGCTCTCAATTAGAGATGGAGAACTCTCGATAGCACTATCGATGGTTGGGAGCTATCGAGCTACCATCGATAGCAGCCTACAGAAACAGCTCAGCTAAGTTGATATCATCTCAACTAAGAGTAATATATCATGTGTATACCTTCTCTCCCTCGCTCTCTTTCGTTTACGCTCTTTTGAGAGCATTTGAGAGGCGACTTAACCGCAAACGTTTTACTGGCAACGATATTTACCTTTTTATTACATATTACAGCAAAGCGCTAACCTTTAACGTTTACGAATGTCACGCACAAAAGGAATTAAAGAGGCAAATGCTCTCAAGAGCGCATAAACTGAGCACTGCTCTCAATTAGAGGTGGAGAACTCTCGATAGCAGTATCGGCACTATCGATGGTTGGGAGCTATCGAGCTACCATCGCTAGCAGCCTGAACTTTCAATAGTGCCATCGATAGTGGCATCGATAGTATCGTTTTCACATCATCAAAAAAATGAAATTTGCACTATTTTCTTGTGACGTCTGTACAAATAATATTGGTGAAAAAAATTTTATCTACATTAAAATCAGAATCAATACAGAAAAATGGATCACAAACAGGTATAATGCGTACTTTTAAAGTAATTATAAAGTATTTTGACTTGGATTTTTGTCGAATTTAATTTACACTCAGTGCGTCGAGCGCTGAAAGGCAGGCGAACCAGGCTCAAAGAAGAAAATGTCTATATACTTTTATTCATAAAACAAAAAAAAAAAACATTAGTATAATATTATATAGATTTTCTTGTTTAAATAAAAACCAAATATGTATATTATGGTGGACGTTACTATCGTCGACTATCGAAAATACTAGCGTCGACTATCGATGGCGCCGACTATCGATAGTTCTCCACCTCTACTCTCTATAGACATCGAAAGCAAGAGAGTGAGCGCTAAGACAGGGAGAGCACACATTATGCAAAGCAAAATCATCATATAGATGTTTTACACTCGAATACCAGTATATTAATTCTCATGGTCATCAAATCTTTAGAGTTCTCTGTTTCATTTAAAAATCTCTCTGATTTAACTATGAAAAGAGAACCTGCTTAATCAAATTGTATTATTTAAGTATGCTTAATGAACAATCTGTTTAATTTTACAACAATGCAAAGTGTTGATAGCTCGTAATAATATGAATTTCAATAGCATTTTTAATGAAATGTTGGTATTTAGTAAAATGCATATCATTGTGAACCTAAGGACTGGGGCGTGGCTCCTCTATAAACTGATTGTGTCAGTTTGGGGCTGCGTGTTCTAAATGCTTCATTTGGAATGCTCATGAATTATGGAATAGACAAGCAACATTCAACACATTCAACACTCAGTCAGTCAGTCAGTCAGTCCAGTTACAGCTTACAACAACTTGGAGCTTGGAGCTTGAAAACTGAGAGCTGAGAGCGGAGAGCGGAGAGCTCGCCCTTGCGCCGCTTTTTGGACAGCTGTAAAAAATTATCGATAAATGTTTAATAGCTCAACACGCACATTTTGAGATAGCGCTAGCGAATGCGCATAAATAAATAAACATAAATAAATAAATGGCAGCCAAGTGTGGGCTGAAACGAATGGAAAAAAGTAAACCAAACCAAACGAAACGAAACGAAACAAAACGCAGGCCAAGCAAGCCAGCCAAAGTCTTGGGCCTCTCGTAGAGTCGTATTTAATATGAGCAAACATGCGACGAGCGTGTAAATATTTACTAATGAACAATATTTACTTTGTTATTAAAGTAGTCGACGCGGCGTCCGAGCAGGGACTGAGAATGCTGGATGTATATATACAAAACTATATAGATGGTACGGTATACAGAACGGGAGACAGTAGAAGGGGGAAGCCTTTGCCTTTGCGTGCTGTTGTTGTCTCCCAGCCTGCGTGTTAATGGCTGTGAGAGCTTCGAGTTACCAGTTGAAGTTGAAACCGTAGCTGTGGCTCTGACTGTGGCTGGGGTGAGTAGAGTGCTTCAGAGCTCGAGGCGGTGGCTGTCGTGATTGCGGCAAGCCAAAAACCCGAAAGACCCTACTACAAGAGACCACAATACCACAACTGCAGATTGGGTAGTAGCCTCAGTTCCTCAATCGTTGCCTGTCATAAACAACTTGATTGCATGGCACGCCTGACTGGGAACCAGAGTCTCTTCTGGCTTCGCACTTTGCCACTTGAAAGCTAAGCGCTCAGAGGTACCAGGGAATGGGGAGGGGGGGGCGATAATTGCCCTGCAGGGCAAGCTCAATATAGTGACAAAGTGGCATTACTTTTCAATTTTACAAGTGCGCAACAGCAACAACAACAAGAACAACAACAACGACCACAGCAGCAGTAAAGACGATGATACTCATGCATTTTTTGGCCGGCTGGCTACAACATAATCAAAGCGAGGCAATCGTTTAAATTTATTTTAATTATGACCGAATATCGCGTCCCCTCAGTACGTACTACGTACGTCACCCTTCGTCCAATACGACAACGACAACGACAACGAAGCAGCGTGCAAAAGGGCGAGCGTTGAGTCCCCTTTAAAATTTAACGCCATTTGCAGCGCTGTGCGGAGTATTAAAAGTAACAGAAGCAACGGCAACGGCAACGAGGGTAAAACCAGTGAGCCAAGTGCGGGGCGCCCGAGCAGGGATCGAAGGGGCGCCCGAGCAGGGATCGAATGTTGGCGGGGCGCCCGAGCAGGGATCGAATGTAGAAGGGTCGCGCCCGAGCAGGGACTGAGGCATCAGCGGCAGCATGAATCATGCGTTATGTGCCCGAGAGCCCAGCTCAAAAGTGTTGAGGCAACAACAACAACAGTAACAATAACAACAGCAACAGCAACAACCACGACCACGACCAGACAGACCCAACACAAGGGTACAGGAGGGGAAAAAAACGAAGAACAAGCCAGCCAGAGTTTCCTTGTCTCAGTATGCAAGACCTGTTTCATTATAATTATGACCCTCATCAAAAATATTTGACTCAAGCGGTTTGTCGTGGAGCAGGGTAACCGTGCCCAATTCCACTTTTACCCCAGCACCCAAAATGCCCTACCCCTCGTTGCCCTTGCCCAGCGGCGACCCTTTTTGCTTTCATAATTTCATTGAGGATAATTTGAAAATGTGCTCTGGTCCCGTTGCCCTTAAAAATACATATACATATATATACATATATATATCTTCTTTTAGAGCCTTGAATCCTATGGAGCAAAGCGATTACGACGACGAGCGCACAGCACAAAAAGTGCCAAAATAACGATTAACGTTGAGCCAAATGGAATAGAGCACAGAGTAACAAATAACTTAAGGGTTGATCTTCTATAACTAGGGGTTGCTTGCCAGCCTGCATAAGTAATGAATGTAAATGCGAATGCGAATGTGAATGTGAATGTTGAGCTGCCAAATTTGACTTTGCCCCTTGGGATAGTCAGCGCACGCTTCTGATTGAGCCCTGCGGCAAGGATAAAGCAGCTGCCTTCAAGGGTATGGGTGTGGGTTTGGTTTTGGGTTTAGGTTAAGGTCTTGTGGTTGCTATATCGCAACAGATTTGTAGCGTTTCAACAACAACAACAACAGCAACACAACTACAAGGAAAGTGTAAACTTACTAATGCCAAGCACTCCACATATGACGCGTGGCATCAGCGGCTTTGTTTGCCTTTGCAAACGGCTTTATAAATACGCCAAGAGGCGTTTGACCAGCCCGCAATGGGCACTGGTGTGGTCAGTGACCAGAGCATTAAGTAGTTCCGACAACTCCCAACCACTTTCAATTAATGCCCTGGCATTTCTCTGCGCCTTGTGGCCAATATGCTGTAAATTACAGAGACGCCGCTGCTGCCTCTGCCTTCTGGCCACTCACAGGTAGCTGGCAATTGGTCCGAACAACCAGGCTGAGGCAATCAGCCACAAAACGAGGCGGCAACTGGCAAGCCCAGGTTTAGGCCCAGCACGGCACAGCACAAAGTGCAGTCCACGTAACGAGCATGCTAACACTAATTTATACCCTGTAAGCATAGCATTTCATCAGCGGTCATTTGGGCTACAGAAACAGCTCAGCCAAGTTCATATCATTTCAATTAAGAGTAATATATCAAGGGTATACTTTCTCTCCCTCGCTCTCTATCGTTTACGCTCTTTGAGAGCATTTGAGAGGCGACTTAACCGCAAACGTTTTACTGGCAACGATATTTACCTTACTATTCCCATAAGTAATGAAAAGTTCATATCATTTTAATTAAGAGTAATATATCTTGTATGGACTTTCTCTCCCTCGCTCTCTATCGTTTACTCTCATTTGAGAGCATTTGAGAGGCGACTTAACCGCAAACGTTTTACTGGCAACGATATTTACCTTTATATTCAAATAAGTAATGTATATTTTATATTATTTATACTTTTTTCAATGGTGAAACCCCCTATTCAATACATTTAATTGGTTGTCACGATTAACGGCGGAACTAGCTATAGATCTATAGCTATAGATCATTCAATCAAATATTACCGCATCGTTAAACATTGATTAATGATCAAAATGATTAAAGGTTTCGGTATCATTTTTGAGCTCAATTAAACTCATGATAATTACTGATTATTACACATTTATCATTATTTTTAGCAAATACAAAGGTCTACAAACCACTTCATCACGCCTGCTGCAATTTTTAGTTTCTGTGAGATTTTTTTAGGCTGTTATCTAATCAGAATAGTTTAATTACAATAAACATTACTTTGCGTTCAATCTGTTGTGTAATCAATTTGAGAAATGCCTTTTTTTAGCAGCGGGAAAATACCGGGTTCATTAGGAGATTGATCAAAGATCACATGCAATTCTGACGCCAAATGGGAACCGCGCAATCTCAAAAAATGTGGCGCCATATCGCTGACGTCAGGTAATTGTCTGTGGTCATTGGCTGACGCATGAAGTAGCGCAATATTGCATTGCTTGAAGCGCTTTCGAAAGAAGAGGATTCAATTCAAAGCTGGTTTCTTTAGTATAGCTACCGCAAGTAGAACAAACATACCCTTTGCAGTAAGTTAAACACTTACAGGGAATAAATACTGCACATGCCACATACTCCACAGGAAAGACAGAGTCTCACTGCCGGCTGTTCCCCAATGTTCCCCACTGCTGCTGCCGTTTGCATCGTTCCACGTTCTCCACACTATAAAACCCGACATGTGAACAACAATATTATCAACGTCATGGGTCCCCGGACTGTCGGATGGCCGGACTGAGGTTGAGGCTGAGGATGAAACTGAAGCTGTAGCTGAAGCCGAGAGGCTTCTGCTTAGTTGTGTGCCCTTTCCAAGGGCCATGATGACGAGTTTGCCTATGCCAGAGAATACGTTTTGTGTGCGCTTCGTTATTGTTTCCGTGTATGTGTGTGTGCGAGTATCTGTGTGTGTTTGTATGTTTCAGTATATAACCCCCGGGGATTTCGAGCGTGTAATGTATGCTTTTCATGTTTTTTATGCCATTGTTTGGCAGAGTTTTTCCTCTGTTTTTGTTTTTGTGAGCCGAAACGACGCATCTAAAGGCAAACTCACTAACTCACAGCCTGACTGACTGACGACATGTCCTGCAAACATTTTGTCAGAGACTCTGGCCACGTTTTGCGTTTCTTTTTTGCCAGGCTCAAAAAATTCAAATTTAGACAGCATCAACAAAAAAAATTCAGAAAACAACAATAACAGAAAGAAAAAAAATCTTGGTCCAGTCTCGTTGCCAGTTCTGTTAATTTATTTCAACTCTTTTTCATATTTGTGCCCACTCCAAAACGAGGGCTCACTGATTGCGCTGCCCGCCTCCAGTCTCTCCTAACGCCTACTTCCTCAGTGCCCTCTCCCTCTCTGGCAACCTACAGCCTGCAGTTCCAGCCATGGACATGAACATGGCCATCGTTGAATTTCTTCCACTGCCCACTGTTTGCCCTTCCTACTCATCCCTTTTGCGGTTCTTTTGTAATTGCACAGAATGTGTCCGCATTCGAGAGGAGCTGCCTCTTTTTTATTCTGCGGCCCTTTTTTAGTCACTTGCAGCGACTGCAATAATCCCATGAAAGGATTATACATATAAAGTTATTCCTTATAGCGCTAGTCAGTTTTGTACATACATAAATGTATATATCTGTGGAAATAACTCTCGCACTTTCTGTGCTTCGTGACAAAATGCTGCTGAAATGTTAAACATTTCATTTCTGAGCCCCTTAAAAGTAATAATAAAACTAACTCGCGATAGGAAACACAATTAAATTACATTTTAAAGCTGAAAACAGCTTTGAAAGCACATGAAAGCTGCAACAGCTTTAAAAGCACATTAAAGCTTAAAACAGATTTTAAAGTAAGCGAAAGCTTCATTAATTCTATTAATGAATTAGGAATAGAGTGTGTTATAATAATTTTATGTTGTTTGCTTACTAACAAGGGACAGGGAACTCCCCGAACGGAACCCCGAAGGAGAAAAATCATAAAATAAAGCTTACAAATTCTGACATTTGCATAGGTTGTATGTAACACAGGTTAACACAAATATAATCTAAAGTTCAAGTGTCTTTTGCACTAAATAAAGACGAGTTCTTGACTGATGGCTTATGTTGCTCAAGGGATAAGTAACCCCGGGGGGCGAAAAAGAACCCTAAAATAAAGCTAACTTAAGTCAGAAAGCTCACATATCATTCTACTTCAAAGGATTGAGTATTAGGGTTCTACAAATATAATTGAAGCTTTAAGAAGTATGAGTTTTAGATCTTAAGGGATATAAAAGTTGGACTAATCTGATTGTTATTCAGTATACGTATAAAGAAACATGCACACTTAATTACTTTGTTCAATGAAACGCCTTTTTGCTTCTTTCTGGCTTATTAAACAACAACAACAACAACAGCAACAACAACAAGCAAGCCCACTCAGGTAATGAACTTTTTGTGAGGTGCGTCAACAGTTGTGAGAGTTGTGAGAGAAAACGTTGATTAATGTAGCCGGGATTAATTACAGTTAATTGCTATAAATATCAGCAACAAGGAATGTGTATGTACAACAAAAGGATGCCGCAGGAATTTGTAACTAAATAATCCATTTTCGCCAAGGCAAATGTGCGCAGCTGCGAAAGCGGAAAGCGTAAAGGGGCTAAGGGGCTAAGGGGAGGGACGGATAAAGTAACAAATATGCTTAATAAATAAACACGCGCAAACACAAAAGGCAAAGCGACCGAGGAGAATCGAGAGGGGGAAACAAGTATGAGGATGTGGCACGTATAATTACGTAGCTGACACCTTTTGTTCGGGGGGGTTGCTTGCTGGGAGGGTTGGACAAGGGGACTGCCATCAATTTGCCCGTACAAGGCGCAGGGGGGAAACAAGAGACAGTGGAAAGGCATACAAAATTATTTGCTGAACACAACAGGAAACCAAAAAGAAAGGACACAAGGGAAGGCGAACTAAACACGGAAATGCCGCAGCAGGGAGGGTTTGCCGAGAGGCCGAGTCAAGGAGGATTGTGTGGCCCGGCCCTCAGGGAGGGTTTTCATACACATCCTCGTTCCACTACTGCAACTCCTCCCAAGGGACATTATTTGGACCCAGCCAGCCGCAGTCACAGCCTCTTCGCATCGGCATATTAAATGCTAATTTTCATTTGATTGAGTGCGTTTTGTAGCTACAAGCTACAGCTAAAAGGACTGAACTGGACACTGGGGTCACCCCCGTCCCTACTTTGTCACAAACTGCGATTCGTTGTCATGGCAACAACAAAAAAGTAAACTAAGTTAAGTAGCATGAAAATTAATTGATTTGCGGATTAATTTTGGGACAATGTGTGAAAATGCAACAGCTGCTCCATCCAGACGACCGTCAATTACTGCAGAACCAGCTAAGAGTCCTGGCCAAGTCCTGGCAGCAGTAGAAGCAACTCAATTCCCTCAATTCAGCTTCAAGTGGCATTAAAATGCCAGATACAGATACAAAAACAGCTACAGATACTTGAGCACATATGCATATTTTGTATATTGAATAAGACCAGAGCATGAATAAATAAAATACCAACAGTACGTAGCAAGCGGGGGGCAGCACATGCGGGGCAAGCAGTGCAAATATATGCTTAAAGCAAATGAAAATCCAGAAACACGGCAATGGAAAGCAATTGAGGTATGAAGTATGGCAATGGCACGTGCACAGTGGTCCCAAAACAATTGCAGCTATCATTTATTAACAGAAATGTTAATGTTAACATAAACTGTTAATGTTTGTAACAGCGCGCCATAGTAGCAGGAATAGAAATTGATAGTTTTTTAAGTGACAAGAAAAGTTTACTAAATTTTAAGCTTATTTTAAGCAAAATGTTAATGCCATTTGCTTAACATAAACTGTTAATGTTTTTGTAACAGCGCGCCATAGTAGAAGGAAAAGAAATTGATAGTTTTTAAGTGACAAGAAAAGTATTCTGAATTTTACGCTTAGTTTTATATAGTTTAAACAAAATGTTAATGCCAATTGCTTAACATAAACTGTTAATGTTTGTAACAACGCGCCATAGTAGGAGTAGAAATTGATGGTTTTTAAGTGACAAGAAAAGTATTCTAGATTTTACGCTTAGTTTAAACAAAATGTTAATGCCAATTGCTTAACATAAACTGTTAATGTTTTTGTAACAGCGCGCCATAGTAGAAGGAATAGAAATTTATAGTTTTTAAAGTATTCTGAATCTTACGCTTAGTTTTACATAGTTTAAACAAAATATATCTGAAATTAACATAATTGATCTGTTATGTTAAGCTTCTCTTGCTTTTATTTGATACAAGTTCTTAACCACTGTAACTAATACTCCTTAAGGTTCAAGAACCAATGTGCAGTTTGTTGGGCAGCGATATTTTATATGCTGTTTGGCATGCAAATTGTGTGCTGTTGGGATGACTGCCCCTGCCACTGGCCCCCTCCCTTTCTGCTGCTTGGGCTCTGCGCGTTTCCAGTTCAATGCATAAATACACAAGCTGGCAAAAGGCAGTCCAAAGCCTCAGTTGGAGACGACGCAAAGGGAGAGAGGCAGACGGTGACGGAGACGGAGACGTAGACTCAGTTCAATGGATGCGCTGCCAAAAGGGGTGACGACGACGCCAACGACGATGTTGGCAACGTCTTCAGTTACAAGCACACATGGCAGGGTAATAGAGGGGCCGACAGGGACGGGGGGCCCGAGGCAGCTTTTGCTGATGCATATCTAAAAGCATATTAAGAGTCTACAACAGCAACAACTACACACACACGTACATAAGTGTGTAAAATGATCAGCAATGCAAGTTGCAAAATGCAGAAAAGGAGCGGAGCAACGGACAGAGTTGCCAGCCTTTATAAAGTCTGAAAAAGTAGCCAATTTTGGGGTGGAAAAAGCTAAAAATCAGACGTTATTGATAAGGAGAGAACTGTTCTTTAACAGTTTTTATATTTGAGCGGAGCAACGGACAGAGTTGCCAGCCTTTATAAAATAAGAACAAGTAGCCAATTTTAGGGCGGAAAAAGCCAAAAATCAGACGTTATTAATAAATTGGAGAACTTTTCTTTACAGTTTTTATATTTGAGCGGAGCAACGGACAGAGTTGCCAGCCTTTATAAAATAAGAACAAGTAGCCAATTTTAGGGCGGAAAAAGCCAAAAATCAGACGTTATTTATAAATAAAGACCTTTTCATTTACAGTTTTTATATTTGAGGGGGGCAACGAACATATGTAGTTGCCAGCCATTATAAAGTCAGGAAAAGTAGCCCATTTTTTGGGGTGGAAAAAGCCAAAAATCAGACGTAATTGATAGAGAACTTTTCTTTACAGTTTTTATAATTGAGTGGCAGCTACAAATTGTGGAATGTCATAAGTTCCAAGGTTCGAATTTCAGTTACTATAGGTCTTTTTCTTTGCTTAAGAAAGGAAAATTACGAAGCAACAGGCAAAATCAGCCAAAATTTCCATGTTTTGGCATGGCTAACTCAAAAGGGTTGCAATTCGATAAGTTAAGAACCGATAAACATACTTTTAGGGTTGCCAACTAAGTAAAAAAGCTAAAATAACTATCTATAATTACCGCTGTATGCTGCAGTCGATTTTTTCCTTTAAAGGCCACATTTTGACGGGAAAATGTAGCGTTTATTGGCAACACTAGAAACAGAGTAGAAAATGGACAGCCAGACAGAATGGCAGGCAGTCAGTTGTGTGGTTTGGACAAAGCGCCGGCAACAGCTTAAGTATAGAGTATATGTACGTACAAACACATATACATATTTAGATATATGTATATGGTATGGCATGTAGTGTGTATGGGTGTATCTGGACAGACAAAAGCTGGTGTGGAGTAGGGCAACGTGCCAGGCAAGACAACAACGGCATTAAGCATTCACAGCGAGGCAGAGCAGCAGCAGCAGCAGCGGCAGCAGGATGGGAGAAGAGGGGTGAAACAAGGAGGAGGAACAGCAGGGGCAAACAGGCAAACACAAGGAACAGGGCGCGTCCGTGTCGCACATAAAACTGATTGCGGTGAACTATGCGAATGTTTTAAGTGTGTTTCCACACACACACACACGCAAAAAGTTTTACCAACACACACACACACACACAGATAGTTTTGCCTTGTGTTGTGTCAGATACTTTTGTAATACTGCTGATACAGCGCAAGGATACTAAAGCGAGACAGGAAGTTAGGCCATGTAATGAAAAATCAAAGCAGGAGGCAATTTTATTTCAGTTCATAAGGCAAACATTTTCCGGTTTCAGGCGTTGACTTTACAATTTTTAGCCCCAGTATACACTTTAAACGAAATGTAAAGGAGAAAATAATTTCTACATAAATTGAATTAATACATATATAATCAGATGTACTAAGTTTGGAAAACGTCCCCGAAGGGTTCCCAATTCCATACTTTGTGAAAAGTAAACCGAATTCCATAAGGAACCTATTTTTTATCATGTTTTGTAGTCTAAATTCCCAATATTCCTAAAATTTCCCAAACTACTACTACTATGTTTGGAAACGTCCCCATAGGAACTTCTCCTCCTAGTTTTCCCAATTCCGTACTTTGTGAAAACTAAACCGAATTCCATACGGAACATATTCTTGAGCAAGTTTTTTAGTCTTAATTCTCAATATTACTAATATTTCCCAAACTTCTACTACTATGTTTGGAAAACCCCATAGAAACTGATTCTCCTAGTTTTCCCATTTCCATACTTTGTGAAAACTAAACCGAATTCCATACGGAACATATTCTTGAGCATGTTTTGTAGCCTAAATTCTCAATATTACTAATATTTTCCAAACTACTACTACTATGTTTGGAAAACGTCCCCATAGGAACTACTCCTACTTGTTTTCCCATTTCCGAACTTTGTGAAAACTAAACCGAATTCCATAAGGAACTTTTTTTTGATTATGTTTTGCAGTCTAAATTCTTAATATTACTAATATATCCGGAAAAAACAAGGATTTTTTATTTTTTCCGAAATTTGACAAGGTCCTCCCTTACACATTCCCAAAGATTACAATTTTGAAAGAATTCAAATCTAGAAATTTCAACTTTAATCAAAATTAGTATTTCAAAAGATGTTCTGAGGTGAACCAGTAAATTTTTCAGAAAATTTCTTGCCGAAAATTCAATAAAATTTGACTTGTAAACTTGCCATCTCCATAAGAAATACTCATCCTATATTTCATCCTATATAGTATGAACTGTCAGAACTTTGATAAAACTAAATTGATTTTCATGTGGAATATCTTTTTGGTCATAGTTTCTCGCGTAGATTGTTTTGGCATTACAAAATATCACATTATCTAGATATTTTTACTTTAGTTCTCTCTCGTTTTTAAGTTTTATGATATATCCTGAGGGAAACTTCGGAAGGAACCAGCTACTAGATGGTTCGAGTTTCTAGGACATTTTCAGTTATTTTCTTTAGTTATCGACATTTACCACACAAAAAACACAGTATCTTAAAATATTAAGATTGATTATGCTCTAAAATAACTTAAGCTGAGCAGAAGCCAATCTTAACTCAACAGAAGCATGAAATATATCTTTTGTGGAGTGTCAGAAGAACCCGCATATAAGACTGATACCCGGGTATTTAGATTGGGACTCAACAATTCTTAAGATTATCAAAATAAATCTTAAATCAGACAATTTGCTCGAAAATTGATCAGTTGTAATCTGCGGCACCCACACACAAGGCGGCAGCTGCCACAATTCAGCCCTCCTCCGCTCCAACACCCCCGCCCACGAGCACCGTAATGTTGCCAGAGGCCAACGCACAATAATAAAACAATTCCATTCCACACACACGAACACACGCACACACGCACGCACACACGCACAACCATTTTCACATCCATTCCACATGGCTGGGGCCATTTCGGATTGTGGCATGCCATGCGCCGTGCCAGAAATAAAATCTATTGTCTGCCAAAAAGTTAACGCACTTTATTCCCATTGTGTTTGCTTGGCGGAGTGTAGTGGAGTGAAGTGTAGTCAAAGGGGAGGGGGGTGTGGTAGGGTGCCAAGGGGGAGCTAAACAGCTATTGCTATGGCTTTTATATTGTGGTGTGCGTGGAGCAGCTTCAAGCAGCACCAAAGCTCATTTGTCAAGTGAGCTTCGCAACTTTGCGGCGAAGCCGAAACAGAGCAGTAAGAAAAAAGAAGCAAACAAGTAAGAACGTTGCACTGGTAGGCTCACGACTGCAGTATACTCTGCTCTTAGTCTGTTTTCTCATTTCTCAATCTATAAAGTTGTGAAAGATATTCTCTTTGCTTATTTTCTGTAAGGGGAAAGGGCGTTGCTAAACTTTTTGTGGTTCAATCTTTCAAGAAGCTCATTAGTAGTTATCATATCAAATTTACTGACTCTAGCTATTTTTCGGTAACGGGAAAGGGCGTGGCTCAACTTTTTGTGGTTGAATCTTTCAAGAAGCTCATCAGTAGTTCACATACCAAATTTACTAACTCTAGCTATAAAATTGTGGAAGATGTGGCGTTTTTAAAGAATTGCGGGGGCAGGAAAAAGATATCTTATCACCTGATCCAAATTTGATTGCGCTAGATTTAGATTCAGTCGAAAATAGCTGCATTTATACAGACAGACGTACACAAGCACAATATACCCGCTCTCCCTTTGGGAACAGAGTATATGCACAAAACTAAGCGAAGGGCCAGACCCGACCAGACCAGGCCAGGCCAGGCCAAGCCAAGCAGCACAAAAATGTTGGCAATACAATATTTTGCCATTATGTCGAACAATAACAAGTCGACATAAGTAGATGCCGAAGAAGAGGAAGACGGCGCAGAAGGATGAGGATGAGGAGAAGAAGAAGAAGCGCAGGGGCAGCAGGCCACAGACTCAAGACTCAAGACCCAAGACCCACAGCCAAAACAACAACAACAACAACAACCACAATGGAAGGCAAAGAGCCAAGCGAATAGCTGCCAATTTCAGGCTTAAGTGTTCTTTTGACCCTCCCCGCCAACATACGAAGATAATGATGGGCAGAGACGATGAGGCAGAGCGGGAGGCCATCGCGAGAGTCAGAGAGAGAAGGAGGAAGAGCAAAGAGTAACGACGCATATGAAATTTAATACCACTTTACCTTTTTTTTTTCTTTCTTTTTTCTTGTGCAGAATGACTGCGACGGCATCCGGCGCTCTGCCGGCAAACAGCCCACCACCACCCCGCTGGCGTTCAACCAGATTGAGCGCTTTATTAAGCGCATTTAAAAATTATAAAGACGCATAATAAAATAAGCGTGCTATGTGTACGTGTGAAATAAAGAGGAAGAAAGAGGAGTGAAATATGCGTAGTAAAGCTAACGGGTGAAAATGCGAACATTTCCGAAATCATACGAAAAATACGAAATTGAGCCAGGAATTAATAAAAAAGAAAAGAAAACAACAACAAGAAATATTTCGCATGAACAAGCACAAACAATTTTCAAAACGACATGATTTTCAGTGAGTACGAGAGTGCAAGAGAGTAGCAAAAACAACAACAGCAGGGGAGTTGAATTGAATTGAAAAGGAAAAATAAAAAGAAACTCAACTCAACTCAGCAGCAAGCAAGCAAGAAGAAGCAGACAAAGAACAAGAACGAGCTGAAGAATTTTTACTTTTTTTTATTGTTGTTTTGTTGCTTTTTTTTCTGCTGCTGCGCCATGGCAAGGGAACGTGGCATGAATAGCAGCAGCAGCAACCCAACTAAAATAAAAGCAAGAGAGCAAAATTAATATTAAACAAAAAGTGGAATTGCATGCAGCAAGCAAACGGTTGGCGGGGGGAATCTGAAGAATCAACGGCAAAGTTTTATGCGGACAAGCAAAAGGAGCACAGAGCTAGAGAGGCAAAGGCAGCGCAGTTGCAGCGCAGTTGCAGCAGCAGCAGCAGCGATTAGGGAGCCCTTGGTTGGTGCTCGGGCTGGCAAAAGCAACTGTCGACCTGTCGACTTTTATCTGTGGTCCTGCTTTGTCTCTCTCTCTCTCTATCTATCTCTCTTACGCTCTCCGAGTTGCTTAACTCCAGTGGCTGGTTATCCGGTCTCTGGTAAGCTGCGGCTTAGCGCAAAATAAAGCACAAACAGCAGCGGCAAAAGCAAATGCAAGTGAGCAAAGTTTTAAAATGCCATAAAAAGGCATTAAACACAGCAGCAATGAAGGAGGCGGCGGTGACGGCATGGAAGGGAGCAGTGTAGTGAAACTTTACAAAAGCTCATCACGTACATACATACATATAAAAGAGAGAGATATATACATTTACAAATGTATGTATTAAGAGAGCTACATGTGTATACATATACACTCTTAATATAATTTATGCCACACTTCAAAAGCCTGCCTGCCTGCCTGGCGCTGCCCCCTCCTTGTCCTCCTATGCCTAGATAAGCTGTTTGTTTTAATTAAGCCGCTAGCAAAGCTGCAAAGCAAATCGAAGCGGAAACATTTTCAGCACCATTAAAAATGCATTATTAATGCGACGACGAAGGGAGGGAGGGTGGTTTACTTGCTTTTTGTTTTTGTGTTTTTTTGGTAAACGACGTGTAAATGTGCCGTGTGTGTGATTAATTGCATGACAGCACACAAGCAGCGTGTAGTAGGGGTGTGGTGGGGTGGACAATGCAACAGTGCAGATAAGTAAATATTTCAACAAATTGCGCTGACAGCAGCAACAGCAGCGACGACTTCAGATTCGTTGTGCAAATGACAGCGCTTTGGGATTGAAATCAAAATGAAATCAGCATAAAAATGTCAAAACGGCAGCCACAAAAACAACACAAAAAAACAGTTGACAAGATACACAAGAGATACGATGACTGCAAAAGCTCTAAGACTGCAAAACTGTAAAACTGTAAAACTTCAAAAGCTGCAGATGGCACTGTGAGCTAAAGCTGCAAAACTATCGTTAAGACAAAAAGTTGAGCTAAAGCTGTAAAACTATCGTTAGGACAAAAAGTTTTATACTAGTCTTACCTATGGCATGAGGAAGCTATATCCTCTGGAAGCAATGTTTTCATACAAAACTCAATTTTCGTCTGATTGTTCCTATATGGTTGATTTTAATACAATTATAGGAAACTATTTGTAGTGTAATAAAACTCTTTCAGTTTGGATATAATACAAAAGTATTTCATACAAAAACTCATTTTTCACCCGATCCTATGTGATATAGTAGTCCGATTTTGACCAAATTTGGTCAGATTATATAAACTCTCCAGAGACGCTATTTGGGTAAGTTTGGTGAGGATATCTTCATAAGCAAAAAAGTTTTAACAGATTTCACACTAACCTCAATTTCAGGATACTCACGAAAGTGTTGCCTTAAATATTGGGAATAGTAGTATAAAGGCAGACAAATTCGAGTTTTTTGGAAAGTTGAAGAAAATCCTGGATTTGTATGTTGTGTTTCCCTCAACCAACTCCAACTTCAACTTCATCTTCAACTTCAACCCCAAGCCCAACCCTCTCCATTCTCCAGCTCGAATTCTTAACCGAATAAAATGCGTTTAGAGATGCTTCGGTTCGTTTTGCATTTGCAGGCAGTTTACACGGCTGAATTTAGCCAAAGATTGTTGTTCACGCGATCATCTCCAATTTGAAATGCTGCGCTGCTGTCTGCTAAGTGGCCGTGTCCATAAAACTGCCTGCATAATGATGTTGCCGCCGTCGACAACTGCAACAGCAACAACAACAACAACAGTAACAGCAACAGCAACATCTGCAAAGACGGCACATATTTTACTCAGCGACGCGGCCACGTTGCAAGGCATTTGAAAAATTGCAATTGAAACTAATTCGGTTAAGTGGAGAGCAACATAGAAAGAGAGTGAGTGGGAGAGGGGGGATAAGTGGTGCAGGAGTAGAGGCGCACAGGCCAGCAGTTTAGAGCCAGGCCAACAACTGGTCCATAATTCATGAGAGACTCGCTGCGTGCCCGCTGTGAAACAAGTTGCAACAAATTTCTCAGCTGCGAACAGAAGGCGTAGTTGCTTCAAAGATATCCCCCCCTCCCTCCTAATCCCATAATATGGCATTGGGGGGAGTAACTAAAGCGCGGGGCGTGTGGAAAATTAACACCGCAACGCGCAATCAGCTCAGTTGTCATTATTTTTATTAATTTAATCTCCGTTTACAGGCAAGTCAACCAGTTAGGCATTTGCGTGTATCGTTCCTCCCGTTGTTCCCCCATGTTCCCCCCTATGCCAACCAACAATTCCCGTTTCGGGTTGCAACTTTTCCGCTTGACTAAATTTATTAGCGCGACATTTTTATTGATTTTTTTTAATACTTTTTTTCTACTTTTTTATAGACGCGACAAATTTGTTATAGCAAATAATTGCAGTATAAATTTATCGATTGCTTTAGTAATTTAGCAGTTGGCTTTTTCAATATTAACTGCTCAAATAGTTGCTTACCTAATGAAGCTTTAATATGAAACTATAAAAACTAAGCACTGCTCGGTATATACTATAATTATAATATGCAATTTGTTTGCATATTTGCATGCGAGAGCGGGTAATGTTAATTGAAAAACGATTGTAAAAATTTTAAATATCAAGTAATCGAACTGTTTAAGCGTCGTTTGCAATTAGGCGCCCCATTCATCATATAAGGGAGGGTCACGATGATCATGATTACCGTGAATGGGCCGCATTTGTTACGAAGCGAAGCTTTTATGCTCTCGCTCTTTTGAAGAAGCATGACGGAACAGAACAGAACAGCTGATAATATTAATTCTGTGTGTGAGAACAGAATAGACTTGATTCTCTCTCTCTTCCCATTGCTAATCTGTCAATGAACAGTTATTAAAGTTCTTGCACATACTCGTCTCCCAAAAAAAAGGTGCACCGTATAATTGTTTGCGCTGTGTAAATCTTGTCTCAAAAGTTGTTTGCACCGTCATAAAAAAAAAAAAAGAAGAAAACGAACGTAAGCGCAAAATATAATCACAAAATATTTGCACAACTTATTTGTTTGGCTCGTAATTTTTTATTTTTATATTTATTCCTTGGCTGCACTGCGCTGTGTAAATACAATAAATACTTGAGTTTAAAACAAGAAAAGAAAAAAGCAACAAAAAAAAACTGCTGCAATTGGCAAACAAAAAAAAAACACAAAACAAAATCGCTGCAAACACAGAAGAAGAAAAAACAACAGCAACAACAACTAGCAAATGGAGGGCAACAAAGGAGCACGAGGTGTCTGTTTTCACAGCCTTTTTGGCGCTGTATGTCGTGTGTGTAGGTATGTATGTGTGTGTGTGCTTTGCTCTGTTGCTCTTTCTTCTGCTTCTTGTTTGCCCAGCCAAGCGCAGAGACCCAGAGACGTAGAGACGACGCGGGCGTCGTTTTGTATAGCCTCAAGTGTTGTTTTTGGTTCTCACTCTCTTTAAAGCTTAGCTAATTTGCCTGGCGCGCCAATTGAGACAGGCGATGCGTCGACTGCAAACGTCGACCGCAACGTCGACTGCGTCAATGTTGGCTGCACAAAGCGCAACAAGCAAAAAGCCGTTTCGCAATTTTCAATTGTGCACGTCAAAGTGTTAAAACGGCACGCGATTTATTGCACATGCCGTTCTAGTGTACATGCACATGTATTGTGTCTGTATGTGTGCGAGCTTTTCAGTAGCTGCCGCCGTCGCTGCTTCTTAGATGCGCTTAATTAGACAGCAACAGTTGCAGCAGCGGCATCGCAACGTTGACGCTGACGTCGACGCCAACGCCAACGCTTTAGCTTTTATTGATTTACGGCCAGCAATCAAGTGTGAAATTGACTTTTACATTCCCCGTACCAACCCCCGTCCACCTACCCCGTCAAAGCAAGCGAGGCGTGTAAATATTTGCTGTGCTCAAAATATGCAACGGTTTTCGTGTGCGCCTGCATTTTATTTACGCTTCATTCGAATTTTCTTTTAACAACTTTGTCGTGATTTATACGCGGCTCATTAATCTCGCAAGTTGTTTAACTTAAACGCGTTTTTAGACACACCAACGGAGAACGAGAGAGGGAGCGAGATGGTGATGGTAAGGGGAGCAGCGATGCGAAATGAATTCAAACTGCTGCCATAAATAATCGCGCCATGCGTTGTCAATAAAGTTGCCAAGCGGACTCTGACTTGGCTTTGGAATTTCAAGCCAGTTTTCAACTGTCTACGAGAGTTGCTCAATAAGTAGCCAAAATGTCAAAGAATTTGTTTTAAAATCAAATCAATCAAAGCTATTCAGTTAAGCTTTAAGCTTCTTAAAACGTCACTCTCTTAAGATCGCCTTTCTTACTCTCTTTCTCTTATGACAAACTTAAACAATGAATGAATGAATGAATGAGTTATGTGGAGCTCCAGCCGAATCGTCATATAACTTGAATATAAATCATATAAAAAAACAATCCACATTATTTTAAGTTTGAAGCTTTAATTGATACATCACTGACTTCCACTCTCTCTTTCTCTAACGGACTTTGTCTCCACTCAACTTAAAATGAATACCCCCGAGTCCTCTACAGCCAAATGGAGCCAAGTCTTCAAACAACTTGACTATAAATCACAGGAATCAATCTTTATTCATTTGAGCATTAAGCTTACTGAAGCATCACACTTTCTTTTCCCCTCTCTTTTGACAAATTGCAAACAGCTTTGGGCCTGAATGAAGGCGAAATTGTAAATAGACTCCTTGAACTGAATACCAATGAGTCATATCATACAAGCTTTTGAGCCAAAACGTCATATAACGTGATTATAAATCACATGAGTCAATCAATCATCCTTCATTTGAGCTTAAAGCTTACTGAAGCATCACGCTCTTTAAGTCTCCCTCGGCTCTTCTCTCTCCCTCTCAGACAAACTGCAACGAAGCCTGTGACACTAATTCAAGTGACCTGCCTGTCTGAAGGCGAAATAGCAAACTGACTCCACTCGACTTGCAATATACACCCATGAATCATCTCGATCTTTTAAGCTTTGTGCTTACTGAGCCATTACACTCCTTGGCGCTTAGAGCTATACTGTGCTGGCCTCAAAGTGCGATAAATTTGCCTTTGTGCAGTATCAGGTTACTGCATGTACTTCAATCTAAAGTTATTCACATGAATCATCACACGATTCACGCGTCTGCCCTCGCCAAAAGACTCGTTGGGCGACACATGGTCACAGAAGACTTAAGTCGAGCAGTTGTCAGGCTTCAATTCCCTGCGGCGCCCGCATACCCCGCACATCATACACCACACACACTCTACTAGTGCGAGGGTTATCAATAGGGATGAAAATAAATCTCAAATAATCGAATGGTGCGCTTATCGGTTTAACAACATTTTAATGAATTGGCTCGCATATATTGATGGGAGACAAAAATATGTTTTTACTTAACAAAATTTAGAAAATAAAATATGTACAAGAATTTTAATTTTTTAAGAAAAAACCATCTAGATTATTATGACCAGAATTCAGTGCGTTATCAAAATACCCAAAGATTTTTGAATGGTTTTTGATTTTGGTTTTTAAGTATAATAAAAAAACAAATATGTTTAAAAGTACATATCCTAATATAAATATCATAAAAATGTATGGTATCATTAATCCTAATATGTACATCATAAAAATGTGTGGTATCATTTTAATGATATATGTACATACTAGGATATGTTCTTTTAAACATTATTGTTTTTTATTGCACTTATCGGTTTACATAGTTTTAATTACAGCGTGCTAAGAAATGGTAAATATAAGTGAAATAATTGATTACTTATATATAATTAGGCGGGGGCAAAACAGTTCAGTACCATTTAAAATGGTACATATTTCTGTTTTGTTTGAAATATTGTTTCAAGTGGCAATCATTATAAAAAATCGATGGATTTTTATCTGCAGCTATCGCCAGTCTCTAATAATTGATTCATTTTTATCTGTAGCTATCGTCAATCTCTAATAATCGATTCATTTTTATCTGTAGCTATCGCCAATCTCTAATAATCGATTCATTTTTATCTGCAGCTATCGCCAATCTCTAATAATCGATTCATTTTTATCTGCAGCTATCGCCAATCTCTAATAATCGATTCACTTTTATCTGCAGCTATCGCCAATCTCTAATAATCGATTCATTTTTACCTGTAGCTATCGCCTATCTCTAATAATCGATTAATTTTTACCTGTTGCTATCGTCAATCTCTAATAATCTATCGGTTATCTCTAGTTATCTATTAATCGATGTCTATTTTCATCGCTAGTTATCACCGTTTTAGGCACGCAGCTGTGCACAGCTGACCACCAGTGGGAAAAGGAACACACACACACACACAATTGCAACACGAAACTCAAATGTAACTAATTTGAGTAGCCCCCACACTTGAAATTGTTGTTCGTTGTCGAACTGGGTCTCATAAATTATGGCAATTATGTTAATGCAACCAATCGTAGACTCTGTGAGAAACCGCGGAGAACACAACCGAGTTGAATGTCCATATTAAGCAATTTGCAAAAAAAAAACAAAAAATAACTAAATAAATAAATAAATATAAAAAAAAAGATCGCCTGAGGTCTTTTGTATTGAATGTGTATAATCTATCCGTACACGTATACAATTATCACGCAAATGCCGACAATAACAATAATAATAATAATCATATAAGCTAATGATTATTACGATAATCATGCAAATAACTTCAAACAATCGCCAATTTAAGAAAATTGCAAATTGCCAATGCATTCAAATTAAATAATTTTCAAAACTTAGGATCCTCAGATCCCCGACATTAATAAACATATGCACACAAACTTGTATAATGATAGTATATGGCTATCCCAGCATTTTCATAATGAAAAAGATAATGTGAATTTATTAAACACAAATAAATGAATGTACACAAGCCATAAACCATGGCGATATAATAAAACATATGAAAGTATGTGCGAGTACAGCTAAAATATAATATTAAGATAATCTTTTTATGGCCATAAGGCTTACGCAGAACTGAGGATGAGGATGAGAAAGTCAAAGCTTAAAGGGTATATTAACTTGTGTAAGTTAAATGGTTAGGAACCACAAAGCATATACAATGCCTGCGATATTAAGATTTTGATAAGAATAAGCTGAAATGGATCATTTAAATATGTTTTTCAGAAAACTAGAAGACTGACACAGAATCGGGTGAAAAGTGAGTTTTTGTGTGAAAAGTGAGTTTTGGTATGAAAAACGTTTGGTATTACATCCAAACTAAGTGAGAGTTTTATTATGCTTTAAATAGTTTCCTATAATTTTATAAAAATTTGTGAAATAGGAGACATTTCCATAGAATCGGGTGAAAAATGAGTTTTTGTATGAAAAACTTTTTGTATTACATCCAAACTAAGTGAGAGTTTTATATAGTACTTCAAATAGTTTCCTATAATTTTATAAAAATTGCTGCTAGAGTATATAGCTTCAGCATATATGTCAAGGTTAAATATAGATTAACCAATACTTTATTGTGTTTATATGTAATGAACTATGTGCTAAATACAGCGTATAATGATAATTTAAGACAGTTTTATTCTCCGAACAACAGAACAGCTTCTTCGACGTTTCGGCTGACGACGAATTCACTTTCGGCTTACGACTGACGACGACCTCCGATTATTAATTGATTGTCTGATGACGATCCACTCCGACTGCTTATCTAACTGCTCATATCGATACTTCTGCTGATATCGACTTCCACCACCGAACTGATAATCGATAACGTCGCCCTAACTCATACACCCGTTTACATATAGATAGATACATATCTATCGTTCCATGTCGCTCAGCATTTTTAGAAAGCAGCCTAATACTTTTTAGATTAGAGACTTAACATGTTATTAACAAATTACTCAAGAGACATATTTTATTTTTTGTTCATATTCATGTCTTTAATCCGAATCATACAAACATATTTCATTTCATATCAGTCAGCTTTATATGGTAATCGGCTTATAAGCTCATTGCTATAGCGCATTTCAAAGTCAGGCATTCGTCTCAGTTATGACCTCTCTCTTCCCCCCTTTACTGTTTTATTTACATTTTCGTCTCAAGCAGCGACGGCGACGGCGACAGCGACAGCGACGGCGGTCGCATAAAATCAACAAGACTGGCGAGTTTCATTTGCGTGGCGGGGTAGCTAAGCCGCCAAATAAAGAATCATAAAAGATATCAAAATAAATATGCGAGAACGGCAGCGCCAGCGCCAGCAGCAGCAGCAGTGCCAGCAGCGCCAGCAGCTGGCAGCGTTCGGCCGTAAAAGCTTCACTCAGTAGCAGCGAAGCCCAGCGGGGTGCTCACATTGTTGTTGTTGTTGTAGTTCATGTTGCTTGCAAAACGCATGCAGAAAAAAAAGTGCTTAGCTCGGTATTTAGAGAAGCCGCCGTCAAAAGAGACAAGCCAAAGCCGCAAAGGGAGCGCGCGCACAAGTGGGCAGAAGAAAGAGAGAGAGAGAGGAGATGCTTGCTGCTTGATTTGAAAAGCACGCTTTGCTTGATGGACTTTGTTGTGCCCCCGCTACCTCTCCCCCACACACAATCCCTAACAACTCTACACTCTACACACAAAAGAAAAAAACAGACAGCGCCGTTTGTCAGTTGATGACGCTACAAGAACAGCAACAACAACAACAACAACAATAATAATAATAATAACGACAACAACAATAAGAGGCATAGAGCAAAAAAATAAATATGCAATAACAAAAGAGCAAGCCACAAAAGCCGCAGGCAAAATAAACAAACAGTGTGAATTTTATGAGATACACGAAAAAGCCACCGTCATATCCATCTATTGGATACAGTTTTTATGAGTCTTGTTCATTTTGTGTGTGTACATCATGTCAAAAAAAAAAACATATATATATGTGTATATCTATCACTGAAAAATCAAACGTCAAGGCTCGACAAATGCGCACATGGGACCTCCTCCATGAATATTATTTTTATTGACTCTGGCGCCCCCCAAAACGAGGAATTCAAAGTGTATAAACAATGTCAAAGCCAGCCAAAAACTACTCTCGACAGTCCACACACACACACACACACACACAGTTAATATAGCAATTATAGAATATGTTCGCGATGTTAGGTTATCACATTCATTTGTATATAGTAAGTAGTATGTATATATATAATCTATCTGTCAGTTTCATATGGTTTAAGTAGACCAAATGATGCTCTCGAAATGAGAGCATTGTTTAATTTGCCTTGCTAAAAACTGAACATAATCATATATTATGATTATCTATGCATATCTTTTGATCTAAGAGGTATCTAAAGACACATAAATTGAGTTTACTACCCTATGTTTAATATAAATCAAATCAGAGCATTCCTTACTAGAAATGCTTTTGAACATAATCATATATTATGAATATCTATGCATATCTTATAATCTAAGATTTACTTCCCCTTACTAGATATGCTTTTGAACATAATCATATATTATGAATATCTATGCATATCTTAATATCTATTAATAGAATCCTCATATATTGAATTTTAATTAACACATGTATGTTAACAGTGATATGTTATGTTAATCAGCTTTAACAGCATCATTTGAAGAGCGTCACTTTAACAGTTTCAGTAGCCTTTCAAGGGCTTTTAAGCTCCGTTGTACTAATCGTGTCATTTCCTTTTAAGAATATTATGAATATCTATGCATATCTTAATACCTATTAATAGAATCCTCATATATTGAATTCTAATTAACACATGTATGTTAACAGAGAAATGTTATGTTAATCAGCTTTAGCTTTAACAGCATAATCAAAAGGGCGTCACTTTAACAGTTTCAACATTTTTGTAGGCTTTCAAGGGAATTTAAGCTTCGTTGTACTAATCGTAGCATTTCCTTCCACATTTTGTGTTTTTTTTTAATTTGGCATATTTTTTTTGATTACGCAGCTAAATTAAATTTAGCGCATGGCGTTTGCTTAATACTATTTCTGGCCTCAAATGCCGGCGCGTGTAGCGATCACAATTTAGATACAGATGGATGGAGATTCGAGTACAAATACACACACACCCAAGCACATATAGAAAGTGACATACGTGTTCATAAATTTTATATGTTAACAACGAACATTTTGGCATTTATCCAGCATTTTGCTGTTATACGAGTATATCCAACAAATTTTTGGTGAGTGATCTTAATATTGAAAGCATTTGTCAATTAGCAATGAATTGATTAAGCATACAAAAACAGTTAGATGATCTTTAAGGTGTTGTTCACACAATGTTTGCTATTCATATTGAAATTTTTGTGGTAGATTTCCAAGAGTCATCTATATATTTAAAGGAACTTGAAGTCGTAGAAAGACTGTTTGGCTGATTGGCAATCGTTGTAGAGCTGATATTTTCAAAGTAGTTTCCATATATGAAGGATGGTGACCACTAAGATAGGATTTTGGAAAATGCTACCCGAGAATGCGGAGAATTTTCAGAAAACATATTTGAATTTCGTGGTATATTTCCAATATTTATCTGTATATTTAAAGTCTGATTGGCAGTCAACGCAGATCTGAAATTTTCCAAGTAGTTTCCATATAAGAAGGATGGTGACCACTAAAACAGGATTTTGGAAAATTCCATCCAAAAATGCGGAGAAATTTCGAAAAACATATTTGAATTTCGTGGTAAATTTCCAACATTCATCTGTATATTTAAAGGTTGATTGGTAATCATTGCAGATCTAAAATTTTCCAAGTAGTTTCCATATATGAAGGATGGTGCCCACTCAAACAGGATTTTGGAAAATTCCATCCAAAAAACGGAGAATTTACGAAAAAGTGTAGTATGAAACTGTTTTATTTCACCTTTAAGTTCATTTTAATTCATTTCTATACGAAAAATCACCCAGTTGTGACCCGAGCAAGGCCTGACAATACTCCTGTCATCATCATAAATATAATTATACCACCATAAGTATTATATATCAAACAGGATCTTGGCAAATTCCACCCAAAAATGCTGAGAAATTACAGAAAACTGTAGTATGAAACTTTTGTTTTTCATCTTTAAGTTCATTTTTATTAATTTCTATACGAAAAATCACCCAGTTGTGACCCGTGCAAGGCCTGACAATACTCCTGGCATCATCATAAATATAATTATATCATATTCAGTTTATAAAAGCTGACTCATCTGAAAATAGCCTCCCCATCCAGCAATACTCTCCGGTGTGTGCTCGACAAATTGAATTATTTGATTATGTGCAAATCGTTAAAAATGATTGCAATCAATAAACACATTATTTGTAATTATGAAATATTTGCATTTCACATTCCGCACAATGAAAATCGCTTTGGTATTTTAATAATAATTCTTTTGATTATTATACATTTTCATTTTCATATAATATTTTTGTTTTTTCTTTTTATTTGTGGCTTATATTGATTGCTTATCAGCAATTGTTTGCAATGCATTTTTATATATGTTGTGTTGTGTTGTTGTCAGATATGTACAAAAAAAATAAATATTAATTACGTTTGTCGGCTTGTGATATGCGCAATATTTACACGTTATAATTAATTGTTTTTATTTATGCACATTTTATGCCTCAATAATGAATTAGTGGCTATCAGCTACGTCTCCCGCAACTCTCACCACCACCACACAGCCAGTTAAATTGAGTTATCGCCATTCAAAATGTCGCGCGACCGGGCAAATTTACATCAAATTAAACTTGTTCAAATGATGCGAATTGCGGTTTATTTTTTTATTAAGCTTTCATTTTTTCATGCGCCCACACACAACAAATATGCAAATGTACATTCGGCTTATAATACCCTTGCTGTAGGGTATTATGACTCTGTCAAGCAGTTTGTAACGGATTGTAGGCGACGTTTTCGACCTGACAAAGTAGATACAGGGGCAATTAAACTGCAACTTTTGTCAGCTGCTGTCATTTTTTGATGGTTACGAGTATGAGCAAGTAAGAATGAGTATACGCGACTACGAAACTCCCTGTACTCAGGTCTACAACTTCCTAACATATCTTCGTACACTTAGACATACACACACAGGCACACACATACACAAATACGTACGCAAACAGTACTGAATCTTGTTTGTTGAATAACTTTCGTATTTAATAGCCGATCGACTTGAAATTTGGAAAGTAGATGAAGAGTGACTTAAGTATGGCACATGTCGAATTCCAAAGCTATATCTTTTAAAGTGTGGCTGTAAAACGTTTTGATCGAATTGTAGGGGAACGGGGGGGATATCCAATTTGATATATCTGCCTCTTATAGTTGCTGAGATCGACGCGTTCATACGGACAGACAGACAAATCGAAATCTCTTTTGATAATGTATCCATAATATATATACTTTATAGGGTCGAAAATGTCTCCTCCTACCTCTTATTTGCACAGATTTAGTACCCCCTGGATAACCATTTTATGGGTACAGGGAGTAAAAATGTGTTTGTTTGTTTTTCCAGCTATTACAAACAATTTATCTTAAAATGAATATATCCAAATTAAGAAAATTATGTTATTTTTATGAAAATATATTGCTTTTAGAGTATATATATTTTCGGCACGCCCAAGATAGCCGTTCTTGATTGTTTTCTTATTTTGTATCTTTGTATCTGTATCTGTTTTTGGGCAGCATAAATTAATTATCAAAACAGTCAATTTACATTGCTGCTGCTGTTGTGTTGTGTGTGAGTATCTGTCTGAGTTTATAGCGGCGTCACTGGCTGTGTGATGGCCCTGGTTGTGGCTTGTGTATCTGAAAGATACTCGCCACAAGCTCAAAGTCAATTTTTCGCATATACTTTTTAAAATACATACAAAAACAAAACATCATCACAATCAATTTGCCTCCGCTGTGCCTCTTTGTCTCCTGTCGCTGGGAACTCAACTTTTTTGTTTTTTTGTTGTTTTGGCATTGTTTTTACGTAGTTGTTGTAGTTGTTGTGGTTATTGTTGTTGCTTGGCCCACATTATCTAGTGAACGTTGAACGCTTTCGTGCCTCTGGTGTTGTGTGTGTATATATTTTTTTTCTCGATTTTTTTGTTGTTTTTTTTTTGTCTACATGTGTTTAGCGTGTTCAGAAATTTGCTTTTTTAATGACGCTCTTGTTGATTGCGGGCTGTTTGTTTTTACTAAACCCGCCGCTACACGATTACCCCACCCCTCCCTCGTTTAACGTACGGCGGCCTTTAACATTCATTTCGTTTATTATGAAATGTTGAACAAATCTTTGCGCACACAAAATTCGCAAAAACACACAACTTTTTAATGTATAATTTATTGTTTTGTGATTTTTTTTGTTTTGGTTAAGTGGAAACATTTTGTGCGACTTGTCATCAGTTATTGGTCACTTTTTGGAATTGATATTGATTAGATACAATTAAAATATCAATATCAAATCAGTTTTATTCGAGCACATTAAATTAAGGTCACTCTTTGTAATTCTTGGTAATAGCTTTCAAGCTATAGCTTTGTAACTAAATATATGTAATCATATTGAGATTACACAGCAATTCTGAAAATTTCACTTAAATCGCATGATTTGTAATGGTTCTTCTGTAGGCAATACCTAGTTATTACCAGCCCATTCTACATTCTACTGTGTGCTCATGCGGAATCGTAGCAGTTGTTGCCTTTATCGTTATTTTTCTTTCAGTTTTCAACAATTGAAATTGCCACAACTTTGAAAATACGCTGCTAATTTGCATGGGCGTACAAAAACGAGCGAAACGAACGTTTGTCATTGTCAGACATTTATGAGAATTGAACAAATCAATTTGCTTTAATCGTGTCGACGAGGCGGGGCCCTGACAAATGGCCAACTAAGTGACTGACTGCCTGCCTGCGTTGGGCACACACTGTCTGTGGGCTGGTTTATTGTATTCAACTCGTATATCGTATATTGTATATCGCATACGGGAGCGATACGAGTGCCACTTGGTTGAGTTTCATGAAATTTCATTTCCATTTGCAGCTAAATTGTTAGATTACTTAATTGTCTAAAACACTTTAAAGTGAACAAAGTCACTTCAGCATAAAATACATATTTTTAACGGCTGTGGCAGGCTGTTACTAGAATTTATGTTAACAGTATGTAATCTTACATAAATGTGCTGTTATTTAATTGTATTGTACGTACATCATTATCAACAATTGTGCCGTGAACAAAGTCACTTCAGCATAGAATACATATTTTTAACAGCTGTAGCAGGCTGTTACTAGAATTTATGTTAACAGTATGTAATCTTACATAGGATTATCTTGTTCAAGAGCTTATGTTAGAGTTAAATGTGCTGTTATTCAATTGTATTGTACGTAAATTTCTTATCAACAGTTGTGCCGTGCTGTTACTTGAATTCATTTTAACAGTATGTTACTCGTATGCTACATATGAATTGCTTATTCAACAGTACAATTAGCATTTGTATTACCTATTATCAACGGCTGTTTCGAGATTGGATTATATTACATTGCATTTATTATTAAGCAGATAGTGATACGAGCAGAATTAAGAATTATGCTGTTATTCTACTATATAATAGTTATAGCGTGCTTTTACTAAAGTTAACGTTAACATTATATTCAGCTCTGCTCTTGGAACTGCTTATGTTACAGCGAAATTAACATTTGTGCTGTTAATTAACAGCATTGTATTGCACTGCACTGAAATACTTTTTAACAGTTGCGGCGTGCTTTTAGTAAACAGTTAACATTAACATTATGTTGTGTAACATAGCTCTGCCTATTCAACTTTTTATGTTACAATCAACATTTGTGCTGTTGTTTAACAGTAATACTTATTGACAGTTGTGCCGTGCATAAATACATACAATATGTATCTATAAAAGCTGTGGCGTGCTTTTACTAAAGCTAACATTAACACTATGATGTATAACATAGCTCTGCTTATTTAACTGCTTATGTTACAGTGTCAATTAACATTAGTGATGGTTTTTAACAGCATTGTATTGTATTGTACATTAATACTTATCAACAGTTGTGGCGTGCTTTTACTATAGTTAACTTTAACATAATGTTGTATAGCTCTGCTAATGTTACAGTGGCCAATTAACATTTTGTGCTGTTATCGTGTTAATTAAAACAAAAGGAACTCATCAAACAAATAATTAGGAACTAACTAAGTATGTATAATTATATGTATGTATATATCGTGGGGCAACTCGTAGTATGTGCGAGCTTAACATGGAATGTTTTGTCAGGCAATTGACACATTTGTTGCGTTGAAATTGTTATCGTCGGAGGCGCAGAACGGTGGCAAATGCCAACAACAAAGGCAATTACACTTTGCAGAAAAGGCAAAAGCTCCCAATGCGCCAACTAAAGTCAGTTAACGTCTATATGTGTGTGTGTGTGTATAGTAAGTATATATGTAACTGTGTGTGTATCTTGTACAAGTCTTGACTGCTGCTGTTGCTGCTGGCAACTTTTACCAGCGTCGCCGCTGACTTCGACAGTGTGACAAATTATTATGTGCGCCTGTGAGTGTGTGTGTGTGTGTGTGCTTGTGTGTGTAATACATGCATGTAGCGGGGGGGCAGCGGGGCATATCAGGCAGTTTGGCAGGCAGGCAGTTCGCAGCTTTGGCCTGTCGCTGGCGGCGCTGCTGGTGCTAATGACCGTAACTAAGTTGGCGTCACGATTGTGCGCGCCACTGGGAAGCTCCCTCCTTTTTGTTGTAGTAGTTATTGTTGTAGTTGTTGTTGCTTTTGTTGTATTTAAGTTTGGCTTTGCGGTTGCCCATTTGTGTAAAGCATTTTTAATGTTATGACCGAGAGCGCGTCTAATAGACGCTTAATTGTGCTGCCGCCGCTGTATCTCTATCTGTATCTCTAGATGTATCTCTAAATGTATCTCTATCTGTATCTGTATTCGATGACTAGCTGTCGCTGTCGCTGTCGCATTTGTTGTTTTTGTATTGTTATACTCTTTCATTATGCATGTTTACAAAGCATTTAACGCAGTTCGTTTACTTAATTGAATACTAACGCCCATAAAGCAAACAGCGGCGCATCTATCAGATACATTTCAATAGATGCTAAAAACAACTTCCGTCGTGTTAATGTACCGACTAAATACATATAATATTTCACAATGCTAACAATATATTTCGAATTTAGTATGTCGATTTACAGCAGCTTATATATATAGTTATAGCCCTTTGAACTATCAAAGCGAGCATTTCCCAATATTTGCCCATAAACATTGCAAATGTGGGCAATCTCTGCCTCAGGGCAGTTAGAATATTGATACTGCATCCTTATCTTTTGTATTACAACAAATAAACAAGAACATTGCAGGCGGATATATCCGACAGCTGAATACTCTGTTGCCAGTTCGTTATAATTGGCTTTATTGAGGGTTCGAAAAGAGACGCGAAAAAAACCGTAAACTGTATGTCAAATTTTATGACTACCTATACAGGTGTGGTATACATAGTTTTTGCTTATTTTCGGGGAAGCGGGTGAGGGTGGCAAGCATTTTTTGATGCAGATCTGTCAGGAATCTGAACATTAGCCTGTATACCAAATTTGATGACTATAGCTTTAAAAATGTGGAAGATACAGGTTTTTGCCAAATTGTGGGGGGCATACAGCAACATGTGTACCAAGTTTGGTTGCTCTAGCTTCAAGGGTGTAGACAGGCGGACAGATGGATATTACACAAACCCAATATACCCTTTTTGAGTGCGAAAACAGAGTATAACAATGACATATGGATATGTGAATAGGCAAATAAATGTCTTTATCAGAAGCACACACAACAACACACACACACACACCTGCATATAATCACACATGTACAATAATTTCATATTTGAAATTTCATAATTTGAACTAAATGCAAAACACGCCCAGGCAAAAACTTATCAAAGCGACACAAACAAACACACGCAGCGTTAAACGTGATGGGTGAAGGGGGGAGGTGTGGGGGAGGGGAAGAGCAATGCATTGAGACAGCGACAGAAAGAGCGAGCGAGCAAGCGAACGCGCGCGCCCAAAGGGGGGAAGGGCGCACGCTACGTGTGCTTTTGGCCTCCTCCCCTCTCTCACAACGCGCTGTTTGTTTATCGTTCGTCTTTCGGTCGGTCGTTCGGTCGGTCGGTCGGTCGTTCGGTCGTTTGCTTGCTCGTCTCTCAACATGGCCGACGCGTCGACTGCGCGCCGCAGGCTTCATTAGGCATCGTGATTCCTTTTTCATTTGTATTTATGCATGTATTTTGCTCTGTTTGTCCCTTTTGTTTGTTTCTGCTTGGGAATTTCCCCTTTTATGGGAATTTCCCCCCTATGTGGCTGGCTCTCTGTCTGTCTGTGTGTGTGTGTGTGTTGCGTGCACTTTAAATTCGTTATAATAAAAACTCAATGAGCCGTCATTTAGTCTGTCAACGCACAAAACAAACAAAATGAAATATGTAGAAAAATGTAATTCTCTCCACTTCCCACGTTGTTAAAATGCGTATAATAATAAAATAGCAAAATGTCAATATTTCAATTGGCAAACCATAAATCAGTAAATGGCAATTATTGGACATGTTTTTGCATGTTTGTACATATTTGTTGCCAAATTGCTGCGCAGCCGCCTGTCAGTCAGTCTCTAATCATGGCTGGTGTTACAGGCGGGGCGGGGGGAGTTAGGGTGGTCTGGTCAACTAAACAAAACCCATTTAATTACAAATCGGCTTAAATTGAAACACCTTAATTGGTATTAACTTCAAGCTAAAAAACGTAACGATAAAAAATATAAAAAAAAATAAATAAAACCAGCAGCAGCAAGCGGCAATTAATCAAACTGGAAATCAATTTACTCTCGCTGCCTCCCCTGGCAGCTAGCTATCTCGCTCAATCATGCTCAGTCGGCTCGTGAACATCACAAAACTCTGGCTGGCTGAAGTGAGGGGGAGGGTGGGGGGCTGTCTTTTGGGATTTATAGCATGCCACATTAAGCAAATATACACATGTACATACATACATACATACATATACATGAAGTGTTTGGTTAGGTTTGCTTACTTGCCTTTTTATAAATCCAAAATAATCGCAATTTCTGCTGTTGATATGCTCGTTCCTGCTTCATAGACGACAGCATGCAGCCGTTGTTGTTGTTCTTGTTGGCGCGAGTGAAGAGAGAGAGAAGAAGAGAGAGTTTGTGGAGTGGAGTGGTTTTGGGTGAGTGGGGAGAGAGCAAGGTGCGAACGAGGACTTCGTTGCCTGCTGGCCTGCTCGCGCAGCGACCCTTCTTCCTCCACTGCCGTGCGACAGAGAGCGAGCGACGAGTTGGAGTGAGAGAGCGCGGCCCGCAAAAGTGAGCAGCGGTTGTAGGTAGTAATAATCCACAAAAGAAACGCCGACGACGACGACGCTCCACACACAGGAAATGTAAATCCACAAATTTTCGTTGTTGTAGGCAGAGCTTTCCTTTTTGCCTCGTTGCTGTTGTTGCTGTTGTTGTTGCAGACAAATCTCAAGAATTGTTTGCCATATATGTAAGCACAAGAGCGAGAAGGGTAGAGCGTGAACCGACAAACACTTTTATTTGTTGTTTTGCTGTTATTACATTTTTTTTTTTTGGTTGTTGTTGTTTGACAAATATGCTGTTAGCAAATTTTCTTGGTTTTTTTCACTGCATGAACTTTTTATGAGGTTAGTTTTCTTTCTTTTTTTTTTCTTCTACAAATACAAAAACGGCACTTTGTGTAAGAGCGAGAGAGCGCTTGCACATATGCATATGTATGTGTGTGTGTGTGCTCCAAACATACACACACATACACATGCAATGGAGCATAGCTTGAAGTAAAAATGCACGGGGGAGTTAGTTGTACAACGAATTGACCGACGGACCGTCCAACCGACCAACCAACCAACCGACCGACCGACGAACCGACCGACAGAACCGACGCACGCGCGCAGACGTCACAATTAGTGAGAGCGACTAAGCGACCAGCGACGAACGTTTGTCGGCGTTCTTTTACCGCAATGTTTGTGCAAAACATAAAAAAAAAAACTCGCACATACACACATACATATATATGTATTTACATACATACACATGTACATGTATGCCTCGAAATCACAAACACACAAACTTTGCGTTAACGCCAACATCGTCGCTGCGACGCTTCTGCTGCCCAACATTGTTGTTATAGCCGAAAAAAAACTGCCGCTCAGTGCAGTACAACAAGCGCGCATTGAGAGCGAGAGCGAGAGAGAGAGACGCACACATACGCATACACAACATACGAGAGAAGACGACGACGACGACGACCGCGCTGTATAGAAATTTTATTCCGGTATTATACGGCTGCTGTGGTTGTTGTTGTTGTTGGTGGCAACATATTGCCACTGCCTTTTTGGCCGTTTTACTACTATTGCGGCGAATGCTTACTACTTTTTTTGTTCACAGCAGTATTGGTGCATAGTAGTATATACATATATGTGTTGTTGTAGCCGTGCTTGTATGACAGCGACTGCTGATGATGATTACGCTGCTCTTTTCACACATACACATACATACATACACATATGTAGGCACACAAACATACGCACGCACGCATAACAGTCAAGCCCAAGTGGGTAATTTGTTTTATGAGTAGCGGCGGCAAATAGCACTTGTGTATTGTTGTTGTTGTTGCTGTTTCTTGTGAATGACAGACAGCCAACGAGTAATAATTTTTAATGCGTTTTTGGCATTTCTACACTGCTGCTGGTTAATTGCTTAAAACACTCATGCACACAAACACACACACACACAGAGAGACGCTCAAGACGCGGCGCGCTGCACATAGACGAGAGGTGGAGTGGAGGCAAGACAATTTTTTTTCAACACTTTCTGCTGTTGTGTTGCTTGAATAATTAAATGCAACACACACACACAAAAATACACACAACATGAGCACTTGATTATTTGCATAAATTATAGCAAGGCCTGAAATATGATTTAATACCTTTGCCTATTTACTCATGGAAATCTTTTGGTTTAGCACACAATTAATGCTAATAATGTTGATGTTTTTTTTTTTTTTTGTTATTTTTCATAGAACTTTTCGCCTAGTTTGCGTCGACAGCGTTTCATCCGTACTGTCCGCCACGAAGGAGCAACGCGTACAAAAAGCGCATAAATTGAGCGGCTCTCGCTGACAACACAACGGCGCGCAGGCCAGGGTTGTCATGTATTCTGTTCAAGTAAACAAGTCAATATAAAAGTAAAGCAGCTAATCGACTTTTCTAATTAAATGTATATATCGCTTTTTGTGGCTCAGCAAATATAAGCATTGTTAGGTTAAAGTTATTTATATTTAAATACAGGCATAAAATAGTTGTAGCTGCTTACGGCTCGACAACCCTGCGGCGTTTGCACACGCATGCCGCACACTAGCGCATTCCCATGCACATACACGTCGTGCGCTCTGAGAGAAATATCTTTAATGGCGGCTTTTTGCTGTGGGCTCGCTCTCTGTGCGCTCTCGTTCTCGCTCTCGCTCACCGCCAGTGTTGCTGCTGCTGCTGCTGCTGACGCCATGTTGCGCAGTGCCGCTCTATGTTTATCTCTTTTCGTTTTGTTTACAGTGGACGTCGTGTGGTCTCACTTGGCAGCATTGCTGCTGCTCCTTTTCGAGTTTCTTATTGCCAATATTATGTTGGTGCAAGTAATAGGCGTAAAAAGGGCATAGATGATCCAATAAGAACTGTATATTTGTCATGTAAATGAATGTAAAAAACTGGGAAACATGCAATATTGTGCTAAAATATGACTCAAGTAATTAAATGAGGTATGTATATAGTATATTTGAAGCTTTTTGAACATAATTTAGGCAAATAATTAACATTTAACTGCATGCAGGGTATTTTCAAGTCGATATTGTTACAACCGATTGTTTATGCCTGTGCAAATTGTTTTTGGTTGACGTTGGTGGGAGCGTGAGAGGGGCCTGCGGCAACGCTGGCGACGTCCTCGTTGTCAATGTGCGTGCGGATTGATTACTGATTGGCATGTCGTTTGGCTGTTGCCGTTGCGACCACGACGTCGACGCCGACGTCGAAGCATCGGCTACTTTTTTTTTTGTTTTCTGTTACCTCTGTGTCTTGTTGTTTATGGTTGTTGTTGTTGTTGTTGCTGCGCTCGAGCACATAATGACATAATGAGATTTATTAGGCGCAAAATAAAGCCATAATGTTCCGTTTGACCTTTGTGTAACTTTGGACTGTAGTAATATGATTTTGCTTGCTTTTCCTATTTGCCCCGCATGCGACACGTGCTTGAGCTTATTACATATCGGATGACACACTCTATAGGCTTGGGGATTGGGCACGAATCAGTCATCATCGTCTATCGATGTTGTTGTTGTTCTTGTTGTTGTTGTTACTCATTTTAAATTCGCATTTGAGAGTTGCCTTTGCTGCCATTGAGGCAAAAAGGCAAATAAACGTTGTCTGCCTCAAACTCGGTCCTTTTTTTTTTGCTTTTATGCCCCATTTCGCCAAAAAACTTGTTTGTGCTTCAACCTAATATACTGAACAGCCCCCCCTACACCCTTCTGCTCAACAAGCTCCTCATCATTCTCGGCTCCCTTGTGGAGCGTCTTTGCTGCTTGTTTTCTATTGGCATTCGTGCAAGCTCTTTCAAATTTTATTGCTGTGATTCTGATTCTAGTGGATTTGACTACGCACACACACACACACACACACAAACACACACACAGATCTGGTTGTGTATTTTCGTATGCTTTGGGAATTGATATCCTTGTGCGCTTTTTGCAAAGTTCAAATATTTTTCATTTTATTGCGCTCACACACACACACACACAGCAACAACAACAACAACCAGCAGCTTTTCTCAGTGTTGGCAATATTTCAAATCCAGCGGCTCATAGGCAAAATGGTCGCTGTCAATGTCGCCCCTGAGTTTACGGCTCACTGCTTTGCAAAGGGACCTCAATTTGGCCTAAAGGACTCAGGCAGCCTTTTGTGTGTGTGTGTGTGTGTATTCGTATTAGTGCTGTATCACTTCGTTCAGCATAACTGCGTTGGAATGAGCCACTAATCCTAATGAACGAACTGTGTTCATTTAGTTCGCTTGATCGAACTCACTCGATTTTAATTGCTAATTATCGATAATTATCGTTCGCTGCGTTAATTCGATTCCCATTGATGTTTGTGAGCTTGCAACAAGTTTGATTGTCACTTAATTGGTTTAAATTATGTTTAACATGATAAATATTATGGAGAATACTTACAAGAAATAACGACTATCTGCGGAGTGCCGCAGTTATATACCCTAGCAGCAATGTTTTTTTAAAGCAAAACTCAATTTTTGTCTGATTGTTCCTATGTGATCCGATTTTAATCAAATTATAGGAAACTATTTGAAGCATAATAAAACTTTTACTTAGTTTGGATGTAATACTAAAAGGTTTTCCTACCAAAACTCATTTTTCAGCCGATCCTAGGGCAGCTATGTATATGATATAGTGGACCGATTTTGACCAAATTTAATCAGATTATATAAACTCTCCAGAGACTTGGTTTGGATAAGTTTGGTTAGAAAATCTTCATAAAAAAAAAAGATTTTCATACAAAAACATAGTCTTCGACCGATCATTCCTATGGCAGCTATATGTTATAGTGGTTCAATCCGGCCATTTCCGACATATGTACTGAATGCAGCAAAAATAAGGATCTGTACCAAGTTTCATTACGATAGCTTTAAAACTGAGAGAGTAGTTCGCATAGACGCAGACGGACAGACGGACATCGCTATATCGACTCGGCTATTCATGCTGATTCAGAATATATATACTTTGTTGGGTCGAAAACCTCTCCTTCAGTCAATTACTCATTTCGAGACAAAATTATAATATCCTCTGCAAGGGTATAAAAATTGAGCCCTAGCAGAGGGTATTATAATTTAGCCTGGAAATGTGTAATTCCTTTCTTGTTTTTATGATCAATCAAAGTTTTTATGTTTGTCTAGGAACTTATTTAAGCTTCTAGAGCACCTAAGTTTTTGTACACATGTTTGAATATCGCCTAGAGAGTTAAGATCTCTCACGGAGGATCCACCCCACCCGCAAGCAAAATATATGTATATCTCCAGCTCTTTTATAGCTAGACTCAGCAAATTTGATATGAGGACTAACAATGTGCTTCGTAAAAGATATATATTGACTTCCACAAATTACCATACAAAATAGCCAGGAAACAGAGTTAACCGCAATTACTTGTTTTGCATTTTTAGCATAAATTGTCAAATAATTTAGTTAATAGTTGAGTTAATGTATCAAATGTATTTTAAATATTCAAAAGAATTATAAAGCGGACTCAAACGAACAGAACCAGCCAGAATAGGACTCAAAAGAATGAAGGTAAGGAATGAACGAAAGAATTAAACGTCTGAACTAATTCCTTCAATATATAACTGCAACTCTAGTGTGTATTGTATGTGTATTGTGTGTGTGGGGCGGGGGGCATGCTGTTTATAATTCTATATAATTCATATAAAGCGGCTTTGTCGCCGGAAAATGTTGCACATCGTTTCGATTTGTGTTTGGCAGTCACCCTCTTGAATATTATGTAATTATGTGCGTTAAATTTGAGAAATTTGTGCGAATGCTAATGAAGCTATTAATATTTTATGCGCCATTTAAACAGAGCGCAGCGTCAGCCACAAGGTCCTTGTAATGGTGTAAAGGAGCACACAGCATGAATAATAAACGAGGCCTCTACACACACACACACACACACAGACACACATACACATAAACTGGCAAAAGGCGCAAAAACAACAAAGCCAACATCTACAACTCATGACAAGTCCAAGTTGCCATTTGCAAATACAGCGACAAATGGACAGTCAGTCAGTCGGGCGAATCCTTGAATCCTTGGCTGCCTACACTTGGTGGCAAAGCTTTGCCAGCGGGCATAATGTGATTTTCAAGCATTTTGAGATTCACACACAACACACACATACACACACACCCACATACAGAGAACGAGCTTTGCATATTTGTGCTTTGGCTTGTCGACTGCGTCTGTCTGTGTTTGTGTCTGTCGCCGCTGCAAGCGTATAAATATTTATGCCAACATATTCTAGTCATCCAAACAGCCACACACCCATATACCCGCACCGCACCCCATTCACAACCCCCACCACACCTGACATACAGTTTGAGTGTCCATCCAATGCTAATAGAAATGGAATTGCCAGCTGATGTAGCTTTCTATATATGTATAACCTACATACCCTGTAAACATTTTTACTATCGCGGAAGATAAGAATGCGATCTTTTGTAAGTAGTCTTTCTATCGCTTTCTTATCTTCCATCGGAAATAAATCTTGGGAAGAGAACAATGTCATTTTAATATCTTAAATTAGAAATAAAATTTGTTTTTTATGTGTTGTTTTTAAATATACCAAGTTTAAAACTGAGATGGTAAATATTCTGTAATATTTAATAACAATTATCGATACTATCGATAAATACGCTAGTATAGAAACTATCGATAGCATCGTTTAATATCTTAAATTAGATATACAACTTGTTATCAATATGTTGTTTTTAAATATACCAAGTCAGAAACTGAGATGGTAAATATTCAGATTTATTTGATCAAATTATCGATACTATCGATAAATAGCGGCAAAAATAGTAATAAATAATATCCTAAATTAGAAATAAAACTTGTTATTAATGTGTTGTTTTTAAATATGCCAAGTACAAAACTGAGATGGTAAAAATTCTGTAATATTTTATAAAATTATGGATACTATCGATATATAGCGACTATAGAATCTATCGAGTGATGGCAAAAATAATACTTAAACGCAAAGGTATCGATAGCATCGTTTAATATATTAAACTAGAAATAAAATTTGTTATTAATGTGTTGTTTGTAAATATTCTGTAATATTTTCAAAAATATAGATACTATCGATAAATAGCGACTATAGAAACTATCGAGTGAAGACAAAAATAATATTTAAGCGCAAAACTATCGATAGCATCATTTAATATCTTAAATTATAAATAAAACTTGTTATCAATGTGTTTATTTTTATATATACCAAGTCCGAAACTGAAATAGTAAATTTTCTGTAATATTTAAAATATCGATACTATCGATAAATAGCGACTATAAAAACTATCGAGTAAAGGCAAAAATCATATTTAAATCAAAACTATCGATAGCAGCGCTTGTGCTACCTATCGACTATACAAACTATCGATAACTTTACAGCACTATCAGTCAACTGTCTGCTGATGAAGTAAAACTGCCACTTCAAAATGTTTACAGGGTATACGAGCACTTTGAATAGACACGAACGAATAAAGCGCATAGGGACAAATGAAAAGCATTTTCAAGTTGTCAGCGTCCCATGGCCCAAAACAGAATTTTGTACATTTTGTTGCAAAATATGATTTCATTGTGCTCAAATTGAATTAAATTTTTTGGAGTGTGACGTTGGCTGCCGCCAGTCGCACGTACTGACGCTTTGCACTCTCCACACTCCACATCGCTATACGCCCCACCATACCACCACCTTTGCTCACCCCCCACCCAACAACAACGACAACAGTTAAAGTCGCAGCTGCGTTGGCATGCTCTTGCGCTTACTCGCTCTCGCAGACTCCACTCACTTACTGACTCACTCTCACACTCACACACTCACACACACTCACACACTCACACCCGCACTGCCATTTTGTCTTTTTTGCTTTTGGCTGCTTTCAGAACGGAAGCGGATATTTTCAACGCGCCATTGTTATTTTTTGAGTGCGGGAAATTGTTCGCTGCCTCGGTCTCATCTCTAGCCTGATGCTCAACAAAGCACACGGCGCCCTTTTTGCAGTCCCTTCAAGTTTTCGCTGTGTGTGTGTGTGTGAGTGTGTGTGTGTGTGTGTATCTCATCCGCTTCATGCTTATCATTGTGTTCGTCGTTGCCTCTGCTGCCGCTGCCGCTGCCGCTGCCTTGTCGACAGCTTTGTTTGTGTTGTAAATATAATTTTACGACTCTGCCTGGCCCACTGCTTGGCTGACAGACAGTTTGTCGTTTTGTTCGTCTGTCGCCGCTCCGTGCAAGTCCTTTGGCACACACACACACACACACACACACAACTTTACAGTGGTGCTGTCGCTTTTTGTCTGCCGCCCTTTTTTCTCCCCCACTTAACATTTTATTAAGCGAAAATGCTTGTGCCGTAAAATGCGCGCTTACATGTTCACCCCCGCCACCGCCCGCACACGCCCACAGCCTGCTCCCGGCTGACGCACAACAGTTACAGTCAGCTCCAGGAGCCAACCCTTGGGGGCCGCTTTTGCCTAGCTGCGTGTGCGGGGGCCTGTATGCCCGGTACGAGGGGCACGGCAGCGGAGTCATCGTCATTTTCATTTCCTGTGGTCGTATTTATGCTTTTATTTGAATTGATTTTATTTCGTTGCGTTTTATCTGCCCAGCTGCTGGATGAGGATATGGCGTGAGCTTGTTATGTGTGCGTGTGTGTGTGTGGGTGTGTGTGTGGCATGTGGCATGTGGGTGTCTGTTATGCCACTGTCTGCTATGTAGTTAATACGTTGATTTCATTTTTATGATCCCTTTTTGCCTTGCCACTTTAATGTTAATTTTATTATGATGTTGCCGCTCTTTGTATTTGTTTGTCTTTGTTTTGTTTTTGTTTTGTTTTGTTTTTGGGGCATTAGCCATATGTATGCTCGTTCATTATGTAATGAGCTAATTATTCAAAATTAATTTCATCATTTGTGCGCGCTTGCACAAAATTCCCACATATTTTGCATTTATTGCCTTAATCCTTATGTGTTTCCATATTATTTCTGTTATTCTATTGGCAATTGTTATTTGTTACAGCCTAACAATTGCATAATAAATAGTTTTTTTTTTAGTTTTAAATTTGTAAATTTACATAAACAATTTCAATATGGGCTTATATGATTTCAAAAAGTCACTTTACAAATTGAAATGCTTTTTATTTACATAATTTCAATGAAAAATTCATGATTTATTGACTTTTAATAACATTTTTTCAATTGATACTATTGTAACTGATTGGAGCTTCAACTCAAACCAAATTTATGCAATTTATAAATGCTAAAACTAGTATAAACTTGATATATCTAAAAATCTACTATTTTTGGCTCAGCTTTATTGAATGTTTTATATTCTCATTCTAACTCAAACTTATGTCATATAAAGATACAGAATTTTCAACGACCTTTGGGCGATCTTGACGCTTTATAAATCGAGGATATATACCAACATGTGTACCAAGTTTGGTTGCTCTAGCTTCAAGGGAGGATGTGGACAAAAATTGCGTTCATACGGACAGACGGACATTTCGCAAACCCAAAATACTATTTTCCCTACGGGAACATAGTATAAAAAGTCAAAAATAAGGAAAGACCAACTAAATATACATGCAGCATTGTTTTTCATACGAAAACTCAGTTTCTGATCGATTATTTCTACACTCAGAGAAAAATGGCCGTTCTATCTCTAGAATTATCGGGCTGGAATTTATACCGATTTTATTTTAAAATTTTGAGTATTATTCGTGCTTTACAATTATTAAATTTAGTATGAATTAATCTTGATTTCAAAAATAGCCCATAATTCTCAAAAAAATAAGATTATAATTCTTGGATTAAGCTCAAAATACTTATTATAAGAAATTTTGTACTTGATCTAAGCGTTATACGAGCTAGGATTATTATTCTTAATTCAAGTATAGAATTTCTTAGATTGAGAACAAATTATTTTTAAGTTCATATATGACAGTTCCGCTTCCTAGACTACCAACGCCCATAACTTTGTCAAAACAAGGTCGATTTCCATACGGAATGTCTTTTTTTATTATATTTTGTGCTCTCACTTGACTTGGCATTTCAATTTTATTCATATCCCAAAAATTTTTTTTTTCAAAATTTGACAAGGGTCCCCCCTTACACATTTTCAACAATTTAAAATTTTGATAAAATGAAATTCTCGAAATTTCCCTTACTTTAAAAAGAATGTAATGTTTTGAAAACCTTTTTTTAAATTTCTAGTCATTATTTTTGTGGTAAATTACTAGTGAGTTTTAAAATAATATTTTATAATGGCTGGAGCTTTATTTGAACTGAAACATGGCATAGATCAGTGCACAATTCGCGATTTCAATTGCAGCCCACTTGACATTGACATTAATTAGTGATGCTGGACAAGGATGCTTCAGTACTGGTTTTGAGCCTGATTCTGATTCTGATTCTGGTTGTGCTTAATTGCAGGCTTTGGTGTCGGTCTGTGTCTGTGTCTGGTTCTGGGTCTCGGTCTCGGTCTTGGTCTCGATCTTGTTGCCACTCACCCATGCGGTAATTTGACGCATTTCATGCTGACAACGGTAGCCGCATGTTGCAAAGACTTAATGGCTCCATGGTACGCATAAAATCAACAATTACGCAGCACAAACCGCACAAAATGTAGCCCCCAAGCGGCTGCGGCTGCGGCTGTCGCTGCGGCAACAGAACTTGCCACATCATGTTGCCCCAGACAGGCGGGCGCGCAGAGAAACGCTAATTCTCCAAGTTGCAAACTGCAAACTGCAAGCTGCAAGTTGCAAGCTACAGCTAAGTGAGTGCAACCTACGCGCCAGTTGGAGAGACGAGCCACTTAATATACGATACTGTAACTGGCAGCTTGTGGCAAGTTGTCGGCCTGCACTGATTCTGATTGCTGGCAAATAACTTGGCAACTTTAAAGGCCGCAACAAACAGACAAGCAGCCAACTAGTTAACGTCACTTGAGCTGAAAACAGCAAACGGAAAACTTTTTGCCAGTTTCTGTTTCTGTTTTTGTTGCATGCATCATTGTTCTATGTGAATTTGCTAGAGTCTTATATACACTGTGCAAATATTTGCTGGGCTTATTAGATGCGGCTGTGGTCCAATGATACGAACTGAAAGTTAGTTTTTAATAGTTTAAATACCCAAAAGGGAGCTTTAGAGAGCTTAGCTCAACACATTCAATAGAAATTATTACGCTTAAAGCTTTCAGGTGCTTTCAAAGCTTTAGCGTGCTTTGCAGCTTTTAAGAATAATTGAAATTGAAGTGGAAAATACTTTTGTTGATGTATGAGATGGATATAGCAGTCTTATAAGCATTATAACTACAACTTATAATGCTTATAAGATTGCTATTTCCATTTCATAAGATATATATCTTTAATCTTAGATTATACTCTAATGACATTTGCTGAAAGTAAAGCAACAAAGGTTAATTGCGAGAAAATAAAACAATTCTATTTATGATCAAATATTTAATAAAATTCTCTTTAAATTTTCTTTGTATACTATATACCTTGTATATAAATGTAAAATTATGTAATAAAATATGTATAATTATAGTGCCTAGTGCCCTAACTTATAAACTTTAGCTTGAACAACTAGGAATGATCAAATAAATAAATTAATAAACATATAAAATATAGTGACTAGTGCCTTAATTAATAAATATTAGCTTTGAAAAATATAAATAAATATCTATGCAAAATATTAATATTAATATCAATTTTTATTTTATTATAAAAATACTGATTCTATTTGTTATAAAAATTAATAATATCTTGCTATTAGGACAGCTTGATCAAATTGGTTAGATTTACAAAGGAAACTTAATACAATTTTTATTTAAAAGACAAATTAGATTACATTTGTTTTATTATATTTTTAAATATATGTAAACATGTTAATTTGTATTTTAATTTTGATTTAAGCTTACATTATAACTAGAAAGAAAAAGTTTAGGGAAATGATATTAAGATTCATCTATTCCAATGATGCACCTTTCGTAATATATTCTAATGATATAAAAGTATAAAAGTTAGATCAATAACAAAGATGCATCTTTTCTATTGTATTATTATGACATAAGCTGAAATTGGAGTTATAAAAGTATTTGAATTAGAGCGTTCAGTCTGTTGGTCTATGTTTAAGCTTTAAGTTTGAGTATTTTCATTTGCTCAATACAACTAACTAACAAGAACTCACATCAGGCTCTCATGTGCTCTCAAAGTTTTTGCATGTGTTGTAGCTTTCAGAAATAATAGAAAATTCTAACATGCAGTGGGGGAGAAACTTGTGATGGGAGTTAGAAGTATTCTATGGAAAACTTTGCACTGGGTGCAATAAGAGACGACTCTTAGACAGGCAGCAAAGGTTAACCAAGTTCTCTGAACACAAACACATAGCATAGTGTGTATCCATAGCCTTCTTCAATGGCGTAACTAATCCAGTGCAAATTATCTTGGCTTGCATTCTTTGAATCTCTTTGCCATTTCGTTGCCTACTTTGAGGCGCTCGACCGAGACACAAACTTTTGCCACACGGCTCAGAAAAGTTTATGCTGCTGCTGCTTCTGCTGCTCCTGCTGCTGAAGTTGATGCGATTATGATTTTCAATTTTCAGCAGTCAGCACCCAGGCCAAAATGGACGGACATCATAAAGTCCTGCAAAGGCGCGCACCAAAAACAAACAACCGCAAGGCGAAAAGTATAACCAAAAGCTATAGAAATCAGCTCAAAAGCGTACGAAGGGACGAAGGGAACGGCAGTCGGGCAGTAGCCCCGTGGCGCTCAACAATAAATTGAGTTTTGCTAGCTTGGACAGCGAGCAATGGCAGCTGTTTCAGCAGTCGAACAGCAGCAGGAGCTGCAGGAGGAGAAACAGAAGCAGGAGTGACAGCAACAGCAGCAGGATAAAATCTTCAGCACAGAGTTTTATATATATATATATATTAAATTCATCGTGCAGTGCAAACTGGATAGCTTTAGCCACCGACAGAGTCGATCCAGAGATACATCATGTATTTGTAATTGTACTACGTGCGAGTCTGCACAGTGGGCATGAAGTGAAATATTATCTTTGATAGCTTTTAAATGAAGTAATAGCTACAAATACATATCTTAGATATGCGGAAAAGCTTCTACTTACACTCGTATTTGAAAAATGAGCTTGGTTTTACTCATAATACTATTTAAACTTGTTTTTCAACCGAAACATTGACTTTTCACACAGTGAACTAATCCAAACAGCTGTTTTTAAAACAATCTCGGTACTTTTTGAGCAGCCCTGCCAATTCGTTGCTGGAGTGTGGCCCACCTAACATCGCGGCGTTGCCACACTTGCACAAACTTTCAACATTTCGTTCGTTGCGACAGTACAACACTACAACTAATATGAAGTTTGTATTCGATGAAAGACCTACTTAAAAGGAACTTTTACGTTCTTAAGTGTTGTAAAATGAATAAGTTATGTATATTAAAGTTGTCAGGAATTGACTCACCAATTTGCTTCATCTTTGAATAAATTTGGTAATATTTCAGGTTCAAAATTATACCCCAAACAAAGAGAACAGAAATTGAAGTATATCTCTTCATATGTCGATGCTATCAGTAAAATATTAAGCATATATGTAGTATAATCATAAAAATCCTGCTTATAACTAAATCGTATGAATTGGATCACAATAATTAAGAACTTCGTGGGTGTTTGTAAACCATTTTTTCCTAACACTTTAATACATTTGATAGATATAAATTTTTGATTAAAAATCCTTGTATATACTTAGGCAGAAAAGGCTATGAAGTCTGAACTCCTTATAGTAATTAATATATGGACACACACAAATACATAAAATTACTTTTCTGTGAATAAATGAAATGAAATGAATAATTAAAAACATAACAGTTTAAAAAGATATTGTATCGAGTTAGATACGAGAAATGACTACAAGGCTTAGTTATTAATTAGGTGTTAGCATTAACTAGTGAATACCAAACCACGAAGGGGTTGTTGTTAGTTCGGCTTTTTTTTCCGAAGTCTCTGGGGTTGTGACAACACCAAAGCATCTGGCCTCAGAAAAATGCTTGTTTGACATGTCTATGTATATTCACTAGTTGATGGTATTAGGTTAAGGAAAGCGTGGATATTTAGTATAAATAACAACTTCTAAGACTTCCTCACTGTAAATAAAATACACGTTTTAAACTTGCAGACTACCAACGGCAAACTATGCATACCACAGAAAAGTCTTAAAGCTGTTCATCCTTTAAATAAACTTAAACTGGAATTAGGCGATGAAGTTGACATCATGGATTTTCTTTGTTATGTTTTAGTTTGTGGGGCAGAAGGAAGGGTGTGGAAGGGTCGCCAACAAAAACTTTAAGTATAAACTTCAAGAGAGAACTTAAACGACTGAATCCAGTCTAAGTTAAAGCTATCTATCCCATATACTTTGTAGATTGTAGTGTGTAGATTACAAGAATTAAGCATCTATTTTATTTATAACTGGTAAGAGATTAAGATACCTAACTATAACTAGAGTTCCTTATGAATAGATATTGGATTTCTATCTCAGTTAGCCACTGTTAAAACATTCTTTCATACTGAAGTTGACACACAAACGGATTTGTCATAACGATGGCGACAACTGAGAAAACATTTTGTTCACATATTTGATTTGATTTATACAGAAGTTTTTGTTCGCTTTTATGTGTGTGTGTGTGTGTGTGTGTGTGTGTGTGGCACAGGAGTGTGTGGAAGGGAAGTAAAATATGTATATAGAGTAAAACACACAGAGACAGACAGCGGCTATGGAACCTGCAGATATTCCTATGGCCGCCCATTTCTGCCGCGTTTATTTTTCATTCCTGTTCAAATTATATTGTTGACCATCAACAACGTTGTCCTGCACGCCCCCCACTTCGTACGTCCTGCCCACCAACCGCTGCCCTCAACGTATATATAGTGGCATCAACTTTCAGCTGGGGTTTTTTTTTTGTTGTTTTGTGCTGGCTCGTTGATTTTTGCACAGTTTTGTTTGACTGACAGCGACACCAACATGCCCAGCCGGATCTGTAGCGCCTCGCCTGGCCCGCACACCCCTGCCGCAGCCGCGACCTGTGTGCCTCGCCCTGTGCCTGGACGACCCTTTTTTTTTCGTTGAAGCCCGCGGCGGCATCAACATTAACGCGCTTCGTTGCTGCTCGCCCCATAATCCTTTCAATTTTTAAATCATTTTTTATTTGTGCCTTTTGGCTGTAGCTCGATCCCCAGGCCTGAACCTGAACCTGCACCGGCACCGGCACCGCCACCCCTCTGCTCTGCCAGCCCCCTTGTCTTTTATAAAGTCGTGCGACCCTCGCCGCAAATATTTATAAATGAAACGTGTGCATTTCGTGCGCATTTGATTGATGCGCACTGTCCAGTCGAGGACGTTGACGAGGAGACCACAACTTCAACCGGGGCACACCCGAATATACGTGTAAGTAAGCCCATCTAATGACAATGACATGTTTATCCCAATGCCAGGCAGGCGGCATTTACACCTTTAAAGCGCTCACTCGCATTTTCATCAATTATTGCATTTAATCAACTCGTTAAGCCGCAACTCAGACAACTGCAGACACCTGCCGCAGCAGCTGTTGCGGGGACAGGAACAGGGACAGGGGCAGGGACAGGGACAGGGACAGTCATTGAGGTAATTACAAAAATGAAATCAGTCCGAAGGTGAGCTCCATGCAGTGCCGCATTGAGTGGGGGCGGCCAGTGGGCGTGGTAATGCCATTGAATCTATTTTTGTTTGATTGCCATATGTTGCTATTACACTCTGACTAACCGCAGGAGCAGTCGTCCTTGCTAAGAATAGGATTTTGTTTGTCTGCCACAGGAACTGCTGCTGATTGATTGAATAAGAGGGCAGAGCACAAAGTTATCTAATTTATCGAATAATTGAGCAATGGGCTTTATATCGCAAGGCTTCTAACTATATTCATTGAATTCACTTAATACTTACTCTAATTTGAATTTAAAAAGATATTATTATAAAGATTTTGTACTAAGTTTTGTAAGATTAGTCTAAAACTAAGTGCCAGTATTAACTAATTCTACTTTAAGCTCAAAAGGAACCAGTTTTAGCTAGTCTTTAGAACGTAGCAGGTTTTTATCCTAGTAAGCCTGCAAAGAGAGTTAAATATATATGTTAAGAATATGATTTCAGTGTGCAGCAATAATAAATTAATAAACTCAAATATGATATATGAAAACTCTAAAAAAAAGTCACATAATCAACAATAAAATGGAACTAAAGCAGTTTAAATAACTGAATATTTATGACAAAAGTTATTGTTATCTTTTTTTTATTACTACACTGATTATTTATGCGATTTCTGTCTGATACAATGTGAATGAAGAATCCCTTTATATATATTATTAATTATATAAATCCATTTCACGGTTGTTTGCGTCAATAAATATACATATTCATAAAAAACAAGTAAGAATTCTTTAGTCGAGTATACCCGACTACAAAACTCCCTGTACACAGGTCTAAGATTACCGATCGCATCTTTGTACACTTACACATACGCACACACATACACAAAGACGCACGCAAAGACGCAAGCGAGGCTGCGCTGTTTCTTCCTCCCTCGCACTGCAGTACTGAATCTTGTTTGTTGAATAACTTCCGTGTTTATTGTCCGATCGACTTGAAATTTTGACAGTAGATGAAGATTGACTAAAGTATTATACATGCCAAATCCCAAAGCTATATCTTTAAAATTGTTAGTATCAAACGTTTTTATCGAATTACGGGGGAATGGAGAGAGATATCTGAAATTGGAAACAAACTACAGGAACCTACATTCCAAATTTGGTGTCTCTAGGCTCTTATAGTTGATGAGATCAACACGTTCATACAGACACACAGACAGACATGGCCAAATCGAAATCTCTTTTGATACTGATCAAGAATGTATATACCTTATAGGGTCGGAGATGTCTCCTTCTGCCTGTTACATACAATTGCACAGATTTAGTACCCCCTTTTTACCCCTGTTATAGGAACAGGGAGTAAAAAGCAAAATGAAATCAGTATATTACTAATATGGCGCAAATAATGAAAAAGTTTCAATTTATGCCCATGACAGTTTGCGCCCCAAAGTATGCAACAAAAATATTCAAATGCATAATTCAAATGCCAGACGGAAAATGAATTTATTATCAAATTCAGCACAATTTAATTAAAGCCATTAAAAATCAAAATAAATAACTTTATGTAAATAATTTGTGCAATTTTATCAAGTTTAGCTTGGGAATATATTTTTATTTTATTTTTTTAATTTTCTATTTGAAACTTTTTATATTAAAAATAATTGTTTAGCTTTTGCCAAAAGATATTATCTGATAATATATTTGTGCATATGTTATATTTATTGAAATGTATTAAATAACATTCGCCTTAACTTTAATAGGGACTTACTGGCAACAGCGCGCACAATTCGCCCGCAATTATTCATTAATTTATATTATACGGTCCGCAGGCTCACACATCCTGTCATTTGTGCAACAGAAAATGCCACTTAAATACGCAACATAAGGATCAGCAACAACTCTGACAAGGGGTTGAAATGCTCTTGCGGCAAAATGAAATGAAAGAAAAAAACGCAAAATAAATTGCGGGCCACTTTCACTGACAACAACAAGGAAAATGCACAAACGAGCCGAGTGCGGAAATAATGAGATTGAAATGACTGAAATAAAAGAGAAGCTGATGAAAAAATGAATGAATCAAGGGTCCATTTAAGGGCCACGGACTGGGACTGAGACTGAGACAGAGACAGAGACAGGCACAGAGAAAGAGACTGAATCAGTTGATGGAGCGGCCGTGCATCCTGGCGTATGCGCAATAAGGCCAGAAAATGAAATTAATTATGAACGCGTTTACGTTTACCATTAAGTTGAGCGCTTGAGTGCTCTCAAAAAATCCAATAAATCATTTCGCCTCGCATATTTCAAATTAATAAAGTTTCGAGTCAAAACAAACCAACAAAGGCTGGCCAAACGAAACGATGCCAAGTTGAAAATCTGGCTAAAAGTTAACACTGACAATGTGTGGGCGTGTCCGATTGAGCACTACGATTACTTCTACAGCTAGACTTTATATCTCATTTCAATTTTGTTTTGTTTCCACACCCAAAAAACTCAACTGAAACGCTTTCCAAGACAATTTCCGCAGCAACGAAAACACACAAATAGAAAGGAAATTTTAGATGGAATAAAAAACTTGAGGGCAGCACAAAACGCTCGACCATAAAAATCGTTGCCGGCTACAACTGTCAGGCAAATAAAAATCAAATTTAAAACGCTAAGAAAGTCGTCGCGGCGCCGAAAAGCAGGCAACACAAAAGACAAACGACCGGAAGTGCGGGGGTGGAGTTTGAGGTTGGGGTTGGGGTTGGTTGGTTGGTTGGCTACGGTTTGCTCTAAATGTCGCAATTTTACGAGTCAATATAAAGGTGCCTGGGGAGTCATTTACAGGCGCACAGCGGTTTGCTTTCCTTTCTGGCAATAAAACGCAAAAACGTGAAAGTCGAACCAAACAAAAAATACGAAAGAAAAATAGAATGCCGCTAAAGGAAACGGCTGCTTTTATGGAACACAGGATGACGACTCGGCTACATAAAAATTTGTAGAGAAGAAACACGTGTAAGGACAAAGCCAAAGGGTTGCAACAACACCAAAGTCAAATATGATGGCAATTTTTATGCACGCCCCGTAAAATATTTTACCAATGAACCATAAACTTGTGCCCTTAAGCCTCCGGCCCTGGTGTGGGGTTTTTTCCAAGTGATTTACAGGCTGGCGTGCATTTTATGACAATGTCAGAATTATGAACACACTTCTGCTTGGTTAAATAAATACTATAACTATATTTTGAGGCGGCAATTTACAATTACTTCTGCACACGCTATACTCTAGAGATTATCCTTTGAATGTCACTTCCGCTGTGTGCTTGGTGGTGCGTATATCGCAGTGGTTGCAATTTCCATGTACTTTAATATTGCCATTTCTTACGTGTACACGTACTCGCGGAGTTGGGTAATCTGTAATACACAGAAGAATGTCTTATTTATATATGAATTTGATCAGTTTGAATTGAGTACTTACGACGTGGAGCCGCTTCCATAATGGTCAAGAGTGCCAGCAGCAGAGCACACAATGCAAACCACTTCATTCTGAGTAAAAGATTCTGAAAGACTGAGCATTTTTGCAAATTTGTCAGCACTTTTTATATTGACTGCAGCATTTGTCATACAGAATACAAAAAATACAAAATACCTAGACAAAGCGAGCTTGTGCTCGTATCACAAGGAAGCCAAAGGCCAGCTGTTTGTGCCGCTGGGATTGGGCTTTGCCCACTAATAAACCCCCTTAAATAATCTCCCTGAGTTTCCGACTGAAGATGACAAATCGTGTCTGCATCGAGCACCGAAGCTCTTTAGTTATTTAATTTAATATACCCTCTTCCAATGAAAGATTGCAGACTAATGATATGAGTATTGACTGGACATTGCCAAGCAGCAGCTCATGCTAAAAAGCTGGGGCTATCAACGGAAGACGGCTGCCGGAAATGTAAGGAACCAGGAGTTGTGGAAACCTTGGAGCACCTTACTGTCCAGCATTGATACTTCAACAGACACTGGCTCCCATCACTAGAAGAACCAGCCAGACAAACTCCCAATGCGCTGTTGGCGTTTGCCAAGCACACACGAGTTCTACAGGATCAACAAACCTCCTAACGAAGCGACACTAAGGACCTGCTCGGTCTATGTGGGACCACCATGTGGTGGTCAACCAGTTCTACCCAACCTAATATACCCTAGCAAAGGGTATTATCATTTTGTCACGAAATGTGTAACGCATTCAAGGAGATATCTCCGTTCCCACAGAGTATATAAGTAAATTCTGAATCAAAATCAGCCGAGCAGGTTGATGTCAGTTTCTGTGTAAGCCAGTCTATCTGTTTCAGAGATATCTTATTGAAACTTAACACAGATGCTTCTTTTTGCTGCAGGCATTATGTGTCGAAACCGGCCAGAAGTCGGACCACTATATATATTAATATATCATAGCTGAGTTGTGTGAATAACTTCCTATAGCACTCGGTTTCAAACAAAATTCTGTCCGTATTGACGCAATTGCTTTCCACACCCAACAACAAACTTGGTACACATTTTGGTATACTATACTCTGAGTCTATAAGGCGTCAAGATTGACTCAGGATTTGCTAATTATATGGTTTATTTCCTTCACATCTTTATATATACTGTGTGTGTATACCATAGACCATATATCATAGAAATATTAGTGTAGTGTTTAAAGCAATAAGATTGAATTAGGAATTGCTAATTATATTGATCCGTTCTTTCCCATCTTTATACATACATATAATAGAAAGGTTAGTAGAGTTATATGCTTGTATCTATTTATGTTTTTAATAGGCGAATTACTCTATATTCAGGTGCCTGATTAAGGTTTGGATTACACTAAAATGCTTATCGCCATTCTATACAAACTTGTAATTGTTCTTTGAGATAGAATTTCCAAAGCATCTTTTCTAATCTTTTCTCTTTTAGTAGTTCAAACAAAAGTTGCTTTTCAACCACTTTCAAAATGGCTCACAGAATTAAAATAGGCCTAGCCAATGATCTTCTTATGATGGGTATAGAATAGTCCACTATTTAAGTCACTTTTTATACATTTAAACTTAAAATTTGAAACAATATAAGCCACACAATTCGGGGAATACAATTAATAGAAGTGTTCATAAATTTATTAATATACATTTAAAAATAATTTCAAATTCTTAAATGGTTAAATATTAAGGAATATATTAAGCAGAGCTTATAGAAGCTTATGCTGTTTAATACTACTTAATGTGGTACAGGAAGCTCATTCAAAGTTTATAGAGAAGAGACACAAGTAGTGGCAATGGCAAAGGGTTGCACCAACAATCTCAATTTAGTGGATTTTCCGAGTGGTTTACACGGTAAGGTACATTTTATGAATCAACAGTTGCACAAACTTTTAAATAAATAAATATTAAGACTATATTTTGTGGCAGTAAATAACAATTACATCAAGACATCTTAGTCACTAGAATCTACGGGTATACTGGCGGGTTCTGGAGCTGGACACCTGGGCGGTGTTTTTGGTGGTGCGAATGTCGCAGTTGTTGCAATCCCCATTAACCTTAATGTTGCCGTTTCGCACGTGCACACGTGAGAATGTAGATGTGCGAACGCGAACAACACCTATAAGATACAAGAAGGTATATAGCATTAGTAACTTGTAATATTTGGTTGCACTTAAAGGGCGTACTTACCACTTGGGGCAGCATCCATAATAACCAGCAGTGCCAACAGCAGAGCACACAATGTTAGCCACTTCATTCTGGATGAAAGATTCTGAGAGACTGAGTTGTTGTGCAAATCGCTAAGCACTTTTTATAGCACTCACAATCGACGGCAGCATCTGTCATATAGAAAACTAGCTATATATTAAGTACGAGTAACTAAACTCGTATTACAAACAGAGGCAATTGCCCGCAATTTACGATTGGAACTGGATTTGGGGCTAGCCCACAACTCGCCAGTAAACCCCCACAACTATTGCTCTCTACGTAGTTCTTCATCCAACATCAAAGCTTTTCAATAATTTAAATCAACTAGAAATATATATTATTTTAAGCTACAATTTAAAGCTATATTAGTTACAGTATTAGTACGTATTGCTTAGTTATTGATTAAATGCTTTTACAGCATTTAAAATAAACTGTTGGATTTTGATTACGAAATCATCTGGGGGTTAATGTTTAGCTTGGAATGCTGATTGTGGCAATTGCGGGAAAAGCACACAACAAACAAAAATCTGCTTAGTTGGCTTATATACGTACAATATAGACAACAACATACGGAGATATATCATATATAAATCTAAAATTAGAAATCATACTCTGTTTTAACACAACATTATAAGTTAACTTTATGACTAACAGCAAAATGTAAAAATTTAGTTTTAGGGTTTGATGCATTCTAAACTGTATAATATTATAAGAAATATTATATTATTATTTATATATATATTATTCAGAAATATTATTAAAAAACAAGTAAGAACGTTGCACGTTGTACGCCGTCGGACGTACCCGACTGCAGAATACTATGTTCCCAGTCCTATATAACATGGTTATCTGTGAGTTCGGAAAGAAACGCGATTTAGCTCCTTTGGGGGCGTGGGGGTTTTGACACTTTATAAATTGACGATATACACCAACATGTGTACCAAATTTGGTTGCTCTAGCTCAAAGATAAAAAAAAAAAAAATTGCGTTCATACGGACAGACGGACATTTCGCAAATCCAATATACTATTTTTCCCTTCGGGAACATAGTATAAAAAATAAAAAAATTCTCTGTTTTATAGCTAGAGTCAGCAAATGTGATATACCATTGCCCTGCTTGACTTATTTGACCACAAAAGTGTTTGCCGCCTCTAACCCTTTGCACGCAAATGGGTAAAATCTATATCTTCCAGACTTTTTAGCCAGAAATACCAAATTCCATATACAGTCTACTGTTTTTGTCAAGCCCTCCTCCAGAGAAGGCTGAGTAGAGTATGCAGTAGTCAGCACAGTTCTTAATTACTATAATTATTGTTTACTCGATATTAAAAGCGCCCAGTACGATATCAAATTGATATTTAATCGATTATTTTTCATAGCTATAATTATGATATACTAGAAAGAGGTCGTAGAAAATGTGGGTTATAAAGTTTTTGATAATTATATCAGCTGTTTACCAACCGCAAACAGAACTAAGTTCTCAAGATCCTTATTTTTCCATAACTTTATTGAAGATTAACAATTTTCCATTGATTTATCCTTGAAATAGATTAGATGTACAACTAAGCTGCCATGATAGATAGCAGAAAACTTGTTTAATAAATATAAATTCAAATAATTAAACAAATAAATATATATATTAACTTATTTTTGTGTGGTGGTTGTGACGGCACCTTGCGATCTTACCCGTCAATTTATTGGGCTTAATAATTCAGAATCTACATAGATATATATATTTATATCATAATATATAAATATATAATATATATATTAACACATTAACCTAAAATGTATTCCTATTTTTAAGAATAAACTGTATTCGAATGAAATTGCTCAGATGTTTTATACCTAGTTAAATCTTAGAATATATATATTATAGGACGAATGCCCTTCTGTGGTAAATGAAAATTTAATTTAATTTAGTTTGCTCCACCTATCCTTCCTTAAACTATATAATATTCAATAATAATTATAATATCCTTAGTAATTCGAGTGAAAAAACAAGTTCGCTTTAAACTTATTTTGCTTTTAAAAAATATTTGCAACATTCAGATAAATAAATTGGCAAAGTTTCCTAAGCCGCTTGCATTGTCGCCTACGCCAATTACTATTATGAAAACTCAAGCTATTTTCCTAAGAAATATAAAAGCAAATTGGCACAACAATTCGCAGAAAATATCTCTTCCCTTGCCCTACAGCTACCAAATGGAAAACAGCTTCAGAAATAAGTATTCTACTTATTATTTTATTTATTTCAATTCAGTCCTTTCAGGAGCAGCAAACTTAGCCGCGAATGTCGCAACCGTTGCAGTCCGTATTGTGCACATAAGAGCCGCCAGGGACGCGGCCACTGTATCCTTCAGGAACCACATAAGGAGCACCTCCACCAGCCCCATTAGTTTGTGGACGCACAGCATTCGGATACGAGTCCTCTCCGTTGATATAGACGGTGCCCTGTCCTGGCCGACCCTTGTAAGTCTTTCCACCCACGACTAACGTCTCGGCATTTGGCGGTGAGCAGTCCTGACAGACGCCATTGATGACCACATTGCCAGCTAAATTGCGAACAGAGAATGTCATACACATTAGCTACCAAGGCGACGAAGGAAAAGGATGCTCGATGAAAGAAGCTTACCCGTTGCCAAGGCCGCGATAATAACAAATACAGCACACAGTAGCCACCTCATTGTAAATGTGCGTCTTGAGAGCATCTGTTGAGGGTACATGGCCAGAACCCAGCTTTATATACGCTTCCCAGCAGCTGGCTATCAACAGCAGCAGTTAGAAACCAGATTGCACGAGCCAGTGTCAAGGGCGTAGTCGGGATCTCATCTAGAGGGGAGTACTTTAGTGCAAACTACTAGTAAGACAGGTTACTTAATACATTTTATTTGTTGTCATGTTGGTATGGTTTAGTTTAAGGTAGAGCTGTTGAGGAGTCGCTGTAAATTAAAACCTAAGGAAGCTACTTCATGAAGAAACTGCATAGCTTAAATCCAGTTTAACTATTCTACATATGAGGAAACAATTTGATGCGAGTAGTAAAATTTGTGTATAAAACCAGAGAACTTAAGATTAATAAATGTTTATTGAAAAGGAAATCCAATTCTACAGCTGGAAATTGAGCTTATAAGCTAAGAACCTTAATCTTATTTTAAGAATTGAATTCCTGAAATTATAATACTTTTTAGTCTTTAAGTAGGAACATTTGTTCTAAAAATATTAAGAGGTTTTATTCTTATACTTATATTTGTGGTCTTGAAAATCTAAGAACATTTTATCTTCATTGTAAGAACTTGGTCTTATTTATGAATGTTCTTAAAATCAAGATGAAAAATTTGTTTATTTGAATTGCCAGTTCTCGAGCTACTTTTTAGACCAAAATTCTTGGTTCTGAGACCAAAATCTTAATTTTAGACCCTTTTTTTATCAGTGTACACGATCAATTTTCCACTTGAAGTTTAAGTTCCTCTTGAAATTCATGTTCAACAAAAACTTAACGAAGAACGTTCACAGTTAAAACTTTATCGTTTAAATACTCATTATGTGTTGTAGTAGTTAAAAAATCTAATTTTCTGCGTTCTGCGGTGTTTTAGACCCCTTTTGGCCACACCCCTGGCCAGTTGTGCTATCTGTGGAAATCCCAAGCCCTGTGATAGCTGCGATTCTCTGTAAACAGCGCAACCGGTTTGCCCCACGCCACCCGAAGGTCAACAACAATATTGCAATATTGGAACAGTGTAAATCATTTATTTATCAATTATATCAAATGAGACCTCACAAAATCATACTGTACCAGAGCGTTTAGCCGCGTATGTTGCAGCCAACACAGTCATCGTTGCGAACCAGTGTCCCGGGATAGCCACGGGAATCGTATGTGGTTACAGGACCACCGGACCAGCCACCGCCCCCTGAGCCGCCATTTGTAAGGATCACTTGACGGCCACCCCATTGACGCTTGTGGCGACGTCCACTGGATATGTGTTGGCCACCATGCGCGTCCTGGTGTAGATTCCAGTCACTCAAGTCGTCATCATCCGCGTCTTTTGTGCTGTGTGGCTTCAACGTGGTTGTGCGTCCACGTCCGTGTCCAGTCTGTGCCGTCGTCGACTTGCGTGTGGTTGTCTCATGTTCTGGCCTGTTGCAGTCGACACAGGCGCCATTGATTTTCACCTTGCCAGCTGGAACATTGAGTTGGAATAATCAGCGATTGCTGGAATTGACACTGGCACACTAACCTCTAGAGCAGACGACCAACATGGCCAAGACCAAAACCGTTAGCAATGTTATGCACTTCATTTCGTTAGCTCCAACTTGGCGCTGTGCTCGTTGGAACGATTCTTTTATACTGGCAACGAGAGGCCCCTTGAATCGTGCACGATTTGAATTAAGATTTAGCTAGAGTGATTAACAGATTGTCGATTATTGTAAGCACACCTCTTTAGTATATATTTTTATGTATTTGTATACATATATAAAATATGTATATGGAAATGCCCGGATTATCAATACCTTGGCATCAAGTAAACAAAAGCTGAGCTCATAACACGTTTCAATAGATTGCAAATTTTGTAGGATCGATTGCAATATGAATGCGTAGTACCCCAAAGCATTGGCATACATACTACTTAGTGCTATACTATATTTATATACAGCTATGTCGTTTATATTATATACGACAGCATTCAACCATCATGAATTCGATTTATTCTATAATTTTCTATTACAATTTTGTTATTGGAGAAACACTATGTAATTTAGATTACCCAGTTTACTAAGTATTTAATGTGTACATAATTTACTAATAATCGTTTCAGTTTTATAAGCTTTGAGAACATATAGCCATCTATCTCAGGCAGATTCTATTCTCAAGTATAGATCTATCTCAGGCAGATTCTATTCTCAAGTATAGAAGGTTAAGAACAGTCCATAGTTTCTATGACGACCATTTCTACTAACTATAGTATCGACCAAATTCCTTATTCACTTAAGATATTTACGAAATATTTGAATTTATATAGCATACATTGCGATTTATACCATATTTGATTACTTATAGAAAAGCAATTCACTTCTGGCTTGATAGTATCGATAGTCGAAACAATCCTAAAAGCGGCTTAAAATAAACCATCGATACTATCGATAATGTAATCGATTCTATTTCAGCTCTAGCTCTTGCATAGTAACACTTTATTTGTTGTTTTTATACGCTTACGGAGGCTACTATAATTTTTGAAGGAGACGTTTTCGAACCCACAAAGTATATAGTATATTCTTGATCATATCAATAACACACACACAGAGTAGAACCAAAGACCTTATAATTATCGAGGGTTCTACCAAAGACCTTATAATTGTTCAGATGATCATCTGACTGTCTGTTTCTATGCAATCTTCTCCGTCAGTTTAGATCAAGTGTAATGAAACTTGGTACAGATACTACTTATATTTATTGGATGCATTTTATATGTCGGAACTGAGCGAATCTGAACACCTAATCATATAGCTGACATAGGAACGATCGGTCGAATATTGATTTGTTGTACAATAAATAACTTTGATGTTTATAAAGATATCCTTGCCAAACTCAGCAAAACGAAGTATTATTATGTTTTATACAAGCCGACTAATTATTTTAAAATCACATTACCTATCATATAAGTAGTTGTCATAGGAACCATTGTAGAAAAATGAGTTTTTGTTTGAACATTTTTGTTCGAACAACGTTTTTGTTTTTCTTTTCAAACACACTCAGCCTATTATACCCGACATAGTTAGTTCAAATTAGTTTCAAATCGGGTGACTGCATAATATGACTATATAACATAGTTGAAAAGTAAGATTTTGAGTTAGTTTATCTGACCAACGAACACAAGTAAATCTTGAAACTTTAGCCCTATCGAAACTTTTGATACTCTGTGTACTATAATATTATGAGAAAAGCTACAAGATAAGTTGAAAAGACTTGGCTAATATAGGAAATTAAAGCTGATAGCAAACTGTTACAATGATGTATAAACAAAGTCTCTTTTGTGATGGGTATAACCAAATCGTCGGCTGGTTGTGATATGCCAGGCATAAACCAGGCGAAAGGTGGGAATTTCCCTGTGTGGCTTATCAAGCTTCCACTGCACCACTGAGCCGCAGATAGACTGAAAATCGCACTCGTAGTAAGGCATTGCTCTGATGATAATCCCGAATGGTTGACTGGCTCTAACAGCTGTGGAATTCCCAGCTGTACGGCCCAAGTGCCCATATAAGATCGGAGCTGGCTCGTCGACAGCATCAGTTCAACTCAAACCTTTGTAGAACAATCAACAACAGCAGCAACAATATGAAATTCTTCTCAGTTGTCACCGTCTTTGTGCTCGGACTTTTGGCTCTGGCCAGTGGTAAGTGGCTCTATAATGTTTTTGGGGGAACACACAATTCTATAATATATAATCTTAACTACCAACAGCCGTTCCACTGTCGCCCGATCCCGATGTGGTCATCAATGGGGACTGCAAGTACTGCAATGTTCATGGAGGAAAGTAGACGACCTTGGCCATGGCTTATCCATTAGCTTACCTCAATTTGTTGGCACTATATTTATGTTCACACTGCGTCAAAAAAGAAACTTAGACTAAATAACCATAACAATAAAAACAGACAACTTTAAAACAATTTAAAATATATATATACTGTGTGCTTTTTAATTTTTAAAGTCTAGTATTTGAGAGAATACTTTTCAGTTGTCTAATCTTTGATTGATTTGTGTCATTTGAAAATATTATGTGCACTTATGTATATATAATTATATATACATATTTTTCCAACAGCAACATTGAAGCTAAATTTAAAGGCAGACATCTTCTAATTTTGTATTTTGATTTTTTAATAGGAAATGCTCACCATAAACAAAATAAGCTCAATGTTTTGACCTCATTATATAAATATAGTAAATATGTATACTTAATTATAAGGGTGTAAGAGTCAAGAGAGTCTAGATGTTATTGTAATTTGATTTAATCGATTGACAGCGAAAATATAATATGTATCATACTATATATGAATGAGTAAATCACATTACACTAACAACTTTAGACTTTTAATCAATATATCTTCATGTCAATGTTGTATAAGTGTCAATTTCATTCAGAACCAGTCTGAGTTTAATATATTTGAACCCTGTCATTTAGTGTTAATGTAGTTACATATCATACACTTGGAAAAATATATGCTATAGTAAATTGAATACACGTTTTTAAACAAAACCAAAAAAAATAATAAAATTTCACCCTGAGAGCTACAAATAACTTCTATTTAATAGAAATCATTTACAGAATACTATATTTCTTATGTTATGGGGGAAAAAAAACTGCTAGCTGCCCATGCCTCCAAAACTATAGCATCTTTCTGCATTTTAGATCATATATCTTTCTGGGTGTACCTAATTTGAGTTCCAGCCAACAGTTGTATCTTGAGCAATAACTAGCTTAATACTATATACTTTTGTAACTCAGCACTTGCAATATTCTTGGAAATGATGTTTCTTGAATTGCAAGCTACATGCGTAGTCAATTCATAAAATGCAGCTTAAATACTACAACGTAAAACAAGTTTTAATGACTACTCGGAAATGTATTATTGTAAGTAATTGTTTTCAATTTACATATAACACTGTGGGGCGCCACGCTTCAGACGTCGCAATTGAAATCCAGTTTCATTGTAACTACAACCAACTGCTATACATAAATTAAGCAATTATAAAGGTTCTGGTTGAAAAGCTACCCTGTATTAAGCTGAAAAGTACAAGAGCTAACAAGTAAGAATGCTATAGTTGCGTATACCTAACTACAAAACTCCCTGTACCCAGATCGGAAATTTCCGATCACATCTTCGTACACTTACACATATACAAAAACGCACACACACGAGCGACAGCGCAAGCGAGGCTGTGCTGCTTCTTCCTCCACGCGCTGCAGCACTGAATCTTCTTTCGTGAATAACTTCCTTGTCTATTATCAGATCATTTTGAAATTTGGTAAGTAGGTTAAGAGTGATTAAAGTATTATACATGCCAGGTCTCAAGCATATATCTTTAAAATTGTTGGTATAAATCGATTTTATCGAATTGCGGGGGAACAGGGGGAGATGTCTAAAATGGGAAACAAACTTCATCTGTGAATGGAACAAGAACCTTCATTTAAAATTTGGTGTCTCTAGATATAAAAGATAGTTGCTGAAATCGACGCGTTCATACGGAAGGACAGACGGACGGACAAAAGGATTTCGATAGTGAAAATTTACGATAATTTTGATTAATAGTCTGCAGAATCAAAATAAGTTTATTCATAATCATTATTTACTAGAAAAATGTAGTCATTTCATAGAGTTGACATAATGAAAGGTTCCATAAACTTGGCTTATCGATAGTAACATTATTTGCTTCGATTAATATCCAATTTATCATTTATCGATTTCTCAGGTAAAAATGGTTTACATAAATTGGCATTCCAAATTTAACAACCCTAGCTCTAAAAGTTCCTGAGCTGGCTGTTACATACAGTGGGAGAATTGTATCATGCCCATTCAACCCATGCATATAGTAAACATGTTCTATCTGTATCTCAGCTTATCGATTTGCACTCAATATAAATGATTTTAACTCAATAAGCTGGCATTGCAACGCAATTGGAAAATTTCAGTCACAGTTGACGCGCGTGTATCTCTGGGCAATTCCAAGTTCGAATGCTCAAATCCCAGTTTGTTGATAACAGTCGACGCATTGAGCTGGTCCAGCTGGGTAGCTATAAAAGCAATGCTGGCTAAGTCATTAGGCATCAGTTCAATCACAAGTCTTCTTGAGTTTTCAACAGAAACCAAAACAAACCAAACAACCAAACAACATGAAATTCCTATCGGTTGCCTTTCTGCTCGGCCTCCTGGCTCTGGCGAGTGGTAAGTTGCAGGACTAAAGATAGTATTTCACATAACTAAGTTTGATTTTCAAAACCACAGCTACACCCCTGAATCCTGGCAATGTCATCATCAACGGCGATTGTCGAGTCTGCAATGTGCGTTCCTAAGAGCGCAGCGAGGACGATGACCAGAACGACCATATCCTTGGAGCAGCCACTTTCATTAATCACAAAATCCATAGCCAATGTAATGCATATACTATTTTAAGAACAAAAATTCCAACAAATTGCCACAAAATGTAATAGATAAATAAAAAACTTTAATCGCTAAACGAAACCCTTTGTTGTTATCAATGTTTTATGAAAAAAACAGCGAAATTTAAGTCTGGTATGAGCAACTTTTCAAAGTTTATTTAACAAAAAAGTCCTTTACACAAGCTTTCAAAATGTAATAAAATAATTAAAACAATTTATCCTTCAGGCACAATTAGTAAATAAAGAAAATATGCTAAAAATAAACAAATTTGTGTTAAAATTTCAATTTATTCATTTGTAAAACATATTTATCTTTATTTTAAACAACAAATAGAAAAATATTTACTTTGACAATTGTGTACAATCAATTAAATTTGTTGACATGGAAAAACACTGTCTTATATTACAAAATTGTTCAGAAAAAATAATATATATATTGTGTTTATAGCTCGCAGTTAGTTTTTCGGTTTATTTAAGCTTTATGCAAACACTGTTAGAATTTCAAATAAATTTTACAAGTATTCACTCAACAAATGGTTCACAAAAAAGGTCACATTGGTTTATTAAGCTGATTAAGGTCTATAGTATTTATAAGCTGGGAAATTCCGTAACGCTTGCAATCTCTCCGTACCATATAGTAGGTCTATATAAAAGTGCACAGCTTTCGCGTCTACTATTCAGATCGTTTTGAGCACTCAACTGAATATGAAAACAATTGCATTGACGTTGCTGCTTTTGGGCTGCCTTTTGGCTGTGGCTTGCGGTAATTATAATACTAGCTAGATGTCGGTTTCGATTCATAGTATATTGTTTTTACGCTTCACAGCTACGCCGGGCAAAGTTTACATCAATGGCAAGTGCATAGACTGCAATCGACCAGATGATGACGATTCGGTGATTATTCCATCGCACAACAAAATCTCGGGCGCCTTTTCCCAGACCCTGACTTCGGGCGCTGTGGGTTTTGGTCTTCTATATTATTGTATAAGTTTCCTCATGTATAATGTCTTCAATTAAATACAATCAAATAAACTGTGTATTTTGAAAGAAATCTAATATGACTTTAAGTTTACTACTTGAAAAATATTCAAAGTACCAAATAAGTAAATAAATATTTATGTGTGGTAATATGTATAGGTAGAAACAATTATTATCTCTATGCCTTTTCAGCAGGTATTTTAATTTACATAAAATATATATATTCTTTATCAGCATTAGAAGATTTTGATGTATGTCGGGAGCCGACCAGATGGCGTCACTATATCATAAAATTCCCAAGGGAACGTTTGGTAGAGCAATAAGTTGTTGTATAAAAACCTATTTGTTTGTCAATAAAATTTAATAAAACCAAGCTTGATTAGATTTTACACTAGCTAACCAAGTTTTCCCAGAGTCGATCCACTACTATATAATATATCTATCAGGGATGCAGTCCATTGAAAATTGAGTTTATAATAAAAAACAAAACATTGCTGTAAGGGTATCTTCGATACGCCAATATTAACAGTTCGTACTTCTTTCTTTCTTGAAAAATCTTTTGAAATGTCTTAAAAATATAATTATAATTATGATGAATGTCTTTCGAGATTCAGGTAGTTATCCCTCATGCTGTAAATAAGGCTAACTTTGCCTAAATGCATGTTTACCATGAAATAATTCATGTATGTTTATACTCTGTTCCTGAAGGGATAAGGAGTATATTGGATTTGCGAAATGTCCTTCTGTCAGTCTGTCCGTTTAAGTCTTTAAGCTAGAGCAACCAAAATTGATACACATATTGGTGTATGCCCTACCCTATAAAGGGTCACCCCGTCCCCCACAAAAGAGGAAAATTTATATCTCCCACATCTATACAGGTAGAGTCACCAAATTTGGGATACAGACTAATATTGACCCCCTGGACAAATCTGCATCAACAAATTTTTGCCATCCCCGCCCTCTCCACCGCAAATGAGCAAAATCTATGCCTCCTTTCATATACAGACTATAGTTTTTAGCGCAGTCTCTTTCCGAACCCACAAATCAACAAATTTTACCGGACTGGGAACAGAGTATTCTGCTGTCGGTTGCGTTGGACTGCAACTTTCTTGCTTATTTTTTTTAAGCCAGTAAAAAATTAACAAAGTATTAACGTTAACCATCTGTTTAAGTGATGAATATAACTAGAATTCATTGTTAGTGCGTTTATGCGAGAGGCATTTCATGAATTGAGTCTGAGATTTTGTGAATTTCAATAAAGTGATTTTCAGAATTGCAAGTTAATGGAATCGTGGATGCTATCGCAGAAACGTAGTATGTATTCCATTATAATAGGTAGTAAAAACCGTATGTATACGCGTTTAATCAAAGCCACAAAGCTCGCTTATCTGTTGGAAATACTCAGTAACCTGGGCTTTTCCAAGCTGTTGACGTTGACCAATCGGCATCTAAGTATTTCTAGAATCAGCACACTTGGCAATTGTGCTATATAAGCACATCATTTGATGGCAGTTGTATCAGTTTCACTGAACACGTTAACATTGAACTAACTGAGAATGAAGTGGCTGTCAGTTGTATTTGTGCTGGGTCTGTTGGCTTTCGCCAGTGGTAAGTAACAGGATACAAAGTCCTGCTCATTGGAGTACACAAACTTATTGAAACATTTCTTTGCTCTATCCTAAACACAGCCACGCCCTTGAAGCCAGATGTTGTCATCAACGGTGATTGTCGCCACTGCAATGTTCATGGAGGCTAAGATCTGGTGGAAAATACACTACACAACTACTACCTAGCAAAAAAAAAATATATGCTAAAAAAATTGATTGATTTTGTAAATACAAATTTTGAAACATGAAATCAGAATGTTTTAATTGAGGTCTGAAATTCCCAAACACATCTTCGTATCAAGCAGTGCAGCGGCAGTGCAAGCAAGCAGAACATTTCAAGTGGCGGCTGCGCTGCTGCTTTGCTCTGCTTGGCAGTACGCAAATTGTTTCTTGAATAACTTCCGTGATTATTATCCGATCAACTTGAAATTTGCACACTAGATCAAGAGAGACCCGAGAATACTGCATTATAAAAGAGAAGGCTATATGTTTTAAGATCGCTGCTGTGCATCGATCTTATCGATTTGCAATTCAGGGAAGGTTTTTAAATTTGAATATAGTATACAAGAACGAATATTTCAGTCTCTGAGAGCAGAAGGACAGACAGACATTGCTAGCTCAACTCGGCTGTTGATCAAGAATATACAAAGTATTTATACTTTATAGGGTCGCCGACGCCTTCTTCTCCCAGTCACATACATTTCCGCAGTTTTAGTATCACCTTACAGGGTGTCATAAGTTCATTTCACAATCTATTCATTGTTTTAAGAAAAATGCAAACACACATAAAATACATTTAGCAGTCACTTGTTGTTTACTTTTATTAAACACTATTAAAGTAGTACAACTAATTAGTCGCCGTGTATGTTGCAGACCTTGCAATCACCATTAATGATCACATTGCCCGGATTGAGCGGATTGGCTGTAAATGAAAATGCATAATTAATTAAATATACATGCATTTGTGTGGTATTTTTTTGCATAGAAACTTTCAACTTACCACTGGCCAGAGCCAATAATCCCAGAATAAAAGCCAGTGACAGCCACTTCATGTTGTTAATAAGTTTTATATACGACTTGCAATTTAAAACTGATCCGAGAACTGCCCTGACATCCGCTTTTATAGCCTACTCAATAGCAAATAACGCTCAGCAGTCGCTATTCAAATATTGACTGCTATAATCATACACAGTCAAGCTTCTCTATAACGAACAGCGAATATCTTCAAAAACATTGCCCAATTTAATGTAATTTTTAACTCTCTTTAGCGCATTTAATTATTACGAATTTATCGGAAACTCACAATTTTAATGTATTTTTCCCTTGTTATATTGGTTTATATATTGATATATAGTATATATATTGACATATTGGTTTATATGATCAAGCGGTCCAAATATAACGATAGCAAAAAGCAAATTTAAATTCAAATAAATATTTTTTTATAAAAACAATTTTAGAAAGCATATTTAATTTCTTTATAATAGAAATTCGCATTCGTTATAGGGAAGTTCAACTGTAGTATTTTTCCTTAAATGCGCACTTGCCAATTCTATATAATGTATATTATCAGATTGTTTAGGAATCTGCCCTACTTACAGCAAATATAATCTATAATCTAATTACATGATGCCTTGATCATTGCCATTTACATTATGTACATATATATATTATATTTTAGAAACATTTCACATATGCCTAACCTACTTTCAACATTTAGAATATTTATTAAAAATGATTATAAGGATTGGTACTGACTCATATTGATACTTATCTGTTCAACAAAAATATAGTTTCTTAAGATTAAAGTGCATTTAATGTATTATTTTTGCAGTTGTTATTGGTTAACCCATTTATTGTTAATATTTATTCCTAATTTTCATTTATCCTAAAAGTATAAAAAAGAGCAGGTATTAAATAGGATTGATTGTAGGTTACCTTTAGTCGAATACACTTAGAACTTCTATTATTCTTCTTATAATTATTATACCCTAGCAGAGGGTATTATAATATTGTCTCGAAATGTATAATGGACCGAAGGAGACGTATCCGACCCAACATAGATTATATATTCTGAATCAGCATGAATAGCCGAGTCGATATAGCGATGTCCGTCTATCCGTCTGTTTCTATGCGAGCTACTCTCTCAGTTTTAAAGCTATCGTAATGAAACTTGGTACAGATCCTTCTTTTTGCTGCAGGCAGTACATATGTCGGAACCGGCCGGATGGGACTACTATAACATATAGCTGCCATAGTAATGATCGGTCGATAACTATGTTTTTGTATGAAATACTTTTTACTCCCTGTACCCATAAAATGGGTAAAAGGGGGGTATTGGATTTGTGCAAAAGTATGTTTTGTTTATGAAGGTATCCTTACCAAACTTACCCCAGTCGGAGTCTCTAAAGAGTTTATACAATCTGCCCATATTTGGTCAAAATCGGACTACTTTATCACAAAGCTGCCATAGGATCGGGTAAAAATGAGTTTTTGTATTAAAAACATTTTGTATTACATTCAAACTAAGTGAGAGTTTTAATAGACTTCGAATGGAACCACATAGGATCAATCAGACGTAAATTGAGATTTGTATAAGAACATTGCTGCTAGGGTATATAGTTTTGGCACACCGAAGATATCCTTTTTTTCTTGTTATAACCTAACCTAATAAGTTGAAGCTGATTATTAGGGTATATTAAAGTAGAGCATTATTCAACGCTTCTTAAAAACCATCTTTAATCTTTATTGTCCAGTTGCAAATGCAAGGCATTAGCTTAGACTCTGCTTGTATAATACGGTGAACTCTCTTGATCCCAGAGATTGCAATACCAATCAAAACTGTGTGGCAGTACTCGCAATATTGTGAAATTAAATACTTATAGTTAAGCAAGCCGCATCTGACATATAAACAGACTGATGTTTATTAGGTACAATGTAAATGCACGAAAGTCAATCTGTAATCAGTCTAAAATTCAAAATGATCTTTTAAGTATATTTATAGGTAAATGCAGCTAGAAATTTGTAAATAACATTTGAATAAATAACATATAAATAAAGGTTTACAATTTTTCGTTGTTCCCAACATATAGGAGAAGACTACACTTGCAGAATCATTTTTGATAGAAAACTTCAATATTTCTATGACAGCTGCATAATATTGTGATCCAATTTTAATTATAATAAAACTAGCAGCTGAAAATTACAAGTAGACAAGTAAACAATCCAGTGTCCAAGCCTCTCTATATTCTCAGGGCCTCTCATGACCGATACGACTTCATTCAATTGGTTATGCTACTCATATAGTTTAACTAATTTATTCGCTTGATTATACAGAGTCCATAAACATTTCATCAAAAATTCTTTGTGATACCCAGAAAAAGAAAACAGAGAATGTTGTCTCCCTATAAAGTGTTTATATTGTTGGCTCACAAATAGTTTAAAATATTGCTGTAATTAGTTACTTAATATCACTAATTTCATACAAATTTATCAAAGGCAATTTAATATATTATTATACTAGTTTCGTGAAAGACAGGCAATTTTTTTTTTATTTTTAAAAATTTGTTTAAAATTTTTCCAGATTTTGTTTTTTTTTTTTAAATCTAGTAATCCATATCTGATTGTTTTGATTGTTGTTGTTGTTCAGGCGTTAATGTTGAGTTAAAACTACTTCGTTGAGTATCAATGGAAGGAAATGCGACCAAATTTTCAGCACTTTTATATGAAATTTTAAAAAATTTTAGATTATGTTTAAGCTACAAAATGATTAAAAACAACACAGTTTAAATTATTCGTTTTTTCAATAATATTTCAATTCACAAATAATTTCTAAAATAATACACAATATTTGATTTTTGTTTATGACAAAATATACATACATTTTTCAATCAAAACGCACCGTAAATAAGAAATAACTCCACTCCAGCGCCATCTACCGGACCAAAATCAAAGTTAGATCACTAGCCCAATCTGTGAGGTGAATCTTAGCTCAATACGATGTCGGATATGATATCGGAAATCTGACGTTACTAATAGTATAGCACAATATATAAAATATTAAGATATTATTATTTTTTCTTTGGGACTACTCCTGATCTGCGCAATCTGGGTTCTACCAATTAAGGTGAACAAAGTTTATGTTGTTTCCGCTGAATTCGCCGCCTCCTATATGACTGCTGCTTCGTCACTAAAATGTAAAAATAAAGACTTAAAGAAGCATACACGTCTGATGTCTCGCCCGAGGTGTGGATAGCATTGTAAATTACGTAGAAAATTCTAGGAAATTGGTGCTTCAAGTCGCAGGGCACCTCACTTGTCTCCGCACTGGGAATGTGCAATTCGGACTTGTGACTTTTCAAATAATCCTTAAGAAAGTTTTTCAAAGCGGGTAAAACCGGGTCACCCGTGGAACGATTCCGCTTTATACTTAAATCGATAAGTTTATGTTCATTTGACTTTCCGCTTCTGCGTGCTCTATATAGTAGTTTAGTAACGCGGGGAAAAACAGCATTTCGACAATTCATCGGCATCTGTGGGAGTCCTACAAATGGCATTATGGCACTTTTATCTGCCTTTGAGCTGAGCTTTGTGAGACTCAAAATATCCGAGTCCTCAATGTCTGCAATAACCTTTTGAAGACGCCTCAGTTGTATACTCATTGTTTTGGAGGCATTGTCGGACAGCTCGTCAATGACCTTCTTCAACACATTGCTCTCTTCCAACAGCGTCACCTGTGATATCCTTAGCATTATTAGACCATAAAATCCGGCAATCTTCCTGCGCAGACCCTTAGGCATGTTATTAAGATCGCAGACTTCCAGCTGCTCCCTCGATTCGTGGCTTAGCTGCATTGTGTAAGTACACATGGGAGACACGACAGATTAAAATAGTTTAGAGAATTCAGTTCCATCTAACCCTTAGAACTGCAACCAGCAGTAGCACAAAGATTAACTTATGCGACATCATCTCTCTAACGTCAACAAGCCAGTGCTTAAGTTTCTACATAAACTCAGGGCCTCTCATGACCGATCCGCTTTCATTCAATTGGTAATGCTACTCATATAACTTAACTAAATTATTCGCATGATTATATATAGTCCATAAACACCGATAAGCTAACATTTTTGTGCACTTAATCTATTGAAAATAAGTGTGAGTAATGCTAAAAAAATCTAAGAGTTACATAATTTATTAGTTGATTAATATCAATAATTTCTTCAATTTTTTACTCCCTGTACCCATAAAATGGGTAAAAAGGGGGTATTGGATTTGTGCAAAAGTATGTAACAGGCAGAAGGAGACATCTCCGACCCTTTAAAGTATATATATTCTTGATCAGTATCGAAAGAGATTTCGATTTGGCCATGTCCGTCTGTCTGTCCGTCTGTCCGTCTGTATGAACGCGTCGATCTCAGCAACTACAAGAGCTAGAGACACCAAATTTGGAATGTAGGTTCCTGTATACCATACGCAGATCAAGTTTTTTTCCGATCTCAGATATCTCCCCTCGTTCCCCCGCAATTCGATGAAAACGTTTTACATACACACTTTTAAAGATATAGCTTTTGGATTTGGCATGTACAATACTTAAATCACTCTTAATCTACTGTCCAAATTTCAAGTCGATCGGATAATAAACACGGAAGAAATTCACGAAACAAGTTTCAGTACTGGAGCGAGGGGGGAAGAAGAAGCAGGTGGCTGACCACTTAAAATGCCTCGCGTACGCTGTGGCTTGAGTGTGTGCGGCTTTGTGCATGTGTAAGTAGACGAACATATGATTGGAAGTTTTAGACCTAGGTACAGGGAGTTTCGTAGTCGGGTATACTCGACTAGAGCATTCTTACTTGTTTTTTTTTTGGCGTTTTAGTTTCATTGTAATATAATTTAAAAACACAAATAGGACTGGCTTTGACGGTGAAAGATAACTACATTTTAGAACTGTCCGATCATACTACCTCCTAGATTAAAAGCTCACGCTGTGACCTTGGGGTGGTGATGAATATGCCGGACTGGAGTTGGCTGATGGTGAGGCAGGACTATGTGCCAACCGTGAGTGCTTGGCAGGGAGACTGCGCCTTGAAGGCGGCTCAATAAATGTACGCTTGAGTGTCCTGAGTTTTGGATTGCTTACGTCAAAATCAAGAACATTTGGGCAGAGGGTTAACATGATTGGCGTATCTAAATAATTGCATACACATTTATCAAAAACGATTTGATATTTTATTGTATAATATATATATTATTATTTTGTCTTTGGTGCTATATTAGCCCTCGATCTGAGCAATCTGGGTTTTACCAATAAGGCACTCTGACAATGTTAACTGAATCATGATTCCTGAATCTTCTCTTTTAACACAACAACGTGAAAATACAAAATAAAATAATTCATCATGGTTTTGTCAGTGCCCGAAAAACCATTGTAAATTTTGTGAAAAAATTTAGGAAATTGGTGCTCCACGGTGCAGGGTAGATCTGGCTTGTTCGGTTTAGGTTTGGGCAATTTCGCCTTATGAGTTTTCAAGTAATCCTTAAGGTATTTTTTCACCGCGTCGAAAACGTGGTCATCCTTCTTACGGTTTCGGTCTATGGCTTTATTAAGCTCCTTAGACCCTGTTTTCACATTCAAATTATTCCATAGCCTGGCAATCATGGGAAACACATCATCTTTACTCGGTGGCGCATACTGTTTGCGTCCGACTAATTGCATTACGGCGGCTATATCTGCCGGTGAGGTGACATTTGTTAGTTGGTAAAGATTCGTGCTTAAAGGTGCCGCAGATGCTGCTCGTAATACCGCAATGAGAGATAGTGGTACATCTTTTCCTACTTCGCCAAGGGCCGCCCACACTACACGGCTCTCTTCCTTTATCATCGATTGTGACATCTTTATTAAAATCCTAGCATAAAAATCGGCAATCTTATTGCGTAGACTGTCAGGCATGCTATTCATATCGCATTGCGTACCATTGGTTTCGTGGCTTAACTGCATTGTGTATATATATGGGAAGAGACACGTTAGATAAATGTAGTTTTAAGTATTGAGTTCCATCTTACCCATAGTGCAGCAAACAGCAGAAGAACGAAAATCAGTTTAAGTGGCATCATTTTGCTAATGCCAACAGAGCAGCGTTTAAGTCTATTTATAAGGCGCACGATGACTTATTCGACTTGATTCAATTAGTTATGATCCAACTGAATGCTATTTAGGCGTCCATAATTCCTAATAGGATAAGGTTTTCTGAATTCCCAACTACACTTCTGCAGAGGGTATTATAATCTTGTCACAATCTGTGTAACGCATTCAACAAGACGTTTCCGATCATCATTTATTTGTCTGTCTGCTTATTTCAATGTAAACAAGTCTCTCAGATAATAAGTAAATATGTCAGATCGGTTCACAATATCATGTAGCTGTTGTATGAACAACCTATTTGTTTTTTAAGGTGTTTTGACAGTACTCACATCATCTTACTGATATCAGATCAGGTCTTTAAGTCAATATGTCATATTCTTCTTTGATCAATCTTCTCGACTTGGGCATAATCCTTTAGTTTATTTAGAGTAAGGTCCAGAGGTCCTCGAAACCGTTCATAAGCTTCGCACTTAAGTGATCCTTATTGGAATTCCAATCCACATCTTCCCTCATATAAAAGTAGGCTATAAATAAATCTGAAATATGGTAGGATTTCAATCGGGATACTTTTGTTCTATAACCATTGTCTTTATTATCTGACTGCAGCTTCTGACTTTCTGATTACTCTAAGTCATTCTAAGCCAATATAATCAATTCATTCATTTATTTTATTTTGATAATATATTAGCTTTTATTGAAAAATCTCTCTCTCTCTCTTTACTGTGTCAAGCTTAAAAGATATAATGTATATGTATTCATTTCCTTAACTAAGCAAATTGAATACTGAACATAAATAACTAAATGCAACCAGGAAACCTATATAAAACAATGTTAGAACTAGCTGCCCCGTAAACATTATTAGATTGTGGGTGACAGAGACGCTATCTAATTGCTGAATCCTTGATACTCTGCTGGGCATGACTTAGCTGGTTTGTGTATGAAGAACATATTAGATATAAGCAGTTCCAAGTTTTAAGTTTCTATTAACCCAAACAAGGGTCGACAGCAGCAATGCGAAGATCGGCTCCTGCGGCCCCATCTTTCTAATGGCAACGCAGTAGAGGTAAGGTATGTTTACAATCTCATGGAATCCATGACCGATCCGACTTAATGCGATTGGTTATGCAGATCATAAGGTAAATATTGTTATTTGTAATATGTACTGTGACCTGTAAAATCTATTGTATTCCCTTCTGAACTCGCTCGACACCCCTAATTCCTTCATTATTGTAAGAATGTCAGTGTTTGTAAGATATACTTTTCTAGAAAACTATTCCCAGTTCCTATTCAAGCGTTTTGTAGTCTGCAGTGAGATACCAGTAAGTATGAGTGAATCCTTTTCCATTGGTATAATTTGCTTGATATTTTTCTGTTTGTAGTTTCCTAGAAGTTTTCTGTCCAACACCAAACCTTCAAGTTTGTCTTCCCATGCCATAAATCGGTTCTAGTCCTCCTCAGGGCTTCTGTGCTCCCATCCCATCATCAGCTACTTCGTTTCTGGGTATAATAAGCCAACTAATAGTAATAATCATATTATATGCTAACATTAATTTCTTAATTAAGGATGTATTTTGTGTGTCGAGGATTTATTTCGTGTATACAGTGCATCAATTTAATTCATTATTAAAAAGTATTGTATATAAAAGTATTAAATAGGAAAAGGATGCTTTTATATCGCAAAAGATTAGCAATGAAATTTGCTTCAAGGGCGTCTAAAACAATTGCATTCACATGGACAGCACATAAACCCAATATACTCTACTTTGTTTTGGGAAACTGAGTATTATTTGCACAAGCTTTTAAAGCTGAGAAATTTAAAGTTGTGAGTGCGTAACAACCAGAGAGTTTGGTGTGTGTATCTGTATCTATAAAAGGTAAATGAACGTGTTTGTGGTTGAATTCATTTTCGCTGGGGAAAAGTTGCGTTCATATACTGTCTGTAAATGTATGTGTGTGTGTGTGTGTGTGTGTATGTATGCTTGTGTGTGTGTGTGCCGGCTGTTGGCTGGCAATTAAGCCAATGAAGCATTAAAAACACCAGCCAAGGGCGTATGCCATGCAAAGTGAACTGAATTCGGGAATGGAATTGAGGCTGGGACTGTTGGGTGTTGCTGTCATGCCTTTCAGCCTCCCCAACCCGCCCCACCTCACTCCCCCCACTCATAGATTGGCTTTGGGTGGATTAGCGTTCATGTGGCAATTGTTGTTGTTGTTGTTGTTGCGCTCTTGCCACTGCCACATTTGTCAACGTAAAAAGCATTACGCTTAAATGAACCCATGCACATGCATAAATACATAAAGCCAACCCAACATATAGTCGACACGTGTGCGTTAACAATTTAATTACGCCAAACAAGCCACGCCCCCGCCACCATCCTCATCCTCACTCTATGGGCAGATGTTGCTCTGATGTTGCCCAAAAAGTTAATCACCCAATCGACGGGGAGGTCAGCTGAATTAAAGACTTACACAGCAACTTTGAGCAATTCTCTATTTAGCCAGAGGGAGAGCCCATTAGCCAACACTTTGCCTTAGGGGAAGAGCGGCAATGGGGAGGAATGCGAGGCTTGCCTTGTGTATTGGGCCTATTTACTCAAGCTGGTGTGAAAATATGCCATGACTGTGCACACTGTGTTAGCAAACATGTCAGTGACATACGCAGTTATAAGAAAATATATTAGAAAATCGAAGCTTAAATGCTCTGTCTTGGGATTTTATTTGAAGATGGCATTCCTTGTATACAACTACATAGTGAGCAAAAAAAATGATATTCTTTTAAGGTCACACTGTTTTTGTCACAATAACATTCTATATGACGCAAATTCAAATCTTTTAAGATTAGGATATTTAAGCCTGTTCCGACATCCACTTCCGAAACAAATCCACAGCAAAGTATGTAGCATACTTTTTGGAGTAATACAAAATTAAAAACCTTCAGTTTGTTGTACCGTCATTTGAATTATAGACTATCTGAAAAGTATCCTGTACAACTTTCTGTGAAATTTATTCGAAAGTGGAATTCTCTTTTTTTATTTTTTTTTTTTAATTTGTGTATACATTTATTAAAAGAGTATTCTTCTACCTATCGTGTAAGCTCAATCAAGTTGTACTTGAAGGAGGAAGAACAAAAAATTATGATAACTAATTATTTACATATGGACACACAATATGTACAAGGACATTTCTAGAATATAGAATTCAGAACTGGTCTGAGTTTTTTTATTGAAGGTTAAGATAAACGGAGTTTTTTGGGTATGCCTTACATTTCAAAGACGCTTTCAAACATAGTTGTTAATATTAAGACCGAAAAGAACGAATATGCTCCAGAGCTCTCTACAATTTACAATTTTGCATATTTAAGAATCCAAAGAATTCCAGCTTCAGTATTTTAACCACAAACACATTTAAAATTATCAAATCAAATGTGAGTATATTTAATGAAATTTAATCAAATAAGTTGTAACTTTTGTTTAATGATTGATAGAATACATGGATATAGATTTACCCGATAATATTAGAGAATTGTGTTTAATAAAAATAAGCTGGAATTTGCTAGAAATATAAATTATCAATCTTCGCTTTAATCGTTTAATAAAGGGCTGCTTATAAAAATGTTATAAAAGTCTTCAATGCCAGCTAAATATATTATACCCTTTATAGACAGAGCTTTGCCTACACATGTACACACCCCAAGACACACAGCTACATATGTATGTGTATATGCTCTTGTACATACTATACTCGCTATATATGTATATATATATACTATACTCAGCACTCAGAAGTTGGCGTAGCAGAAAGACAGGCAAATATTTCTTGGCAGCTGGGGCACTATTAGTTTATTATTACGAGCAGCGTTTTATTGTCAACCTGTGGAGTGTGTGTGTGAGTGTTTATGTGTGTGTGTGTGTGTGAAAGTGTGTATTTGAGAGTGGGCTACTAGGCGTGTCCATGGACATGTGTGCATTTTGCTGGCTGTTTGCTTAAGCGACTATGCATAGTCATATTTTGAAATACTCTGTTGATAGCTCACATTGTTGTTGTATATACATATACCTAGGTGTATTTGTTGTTGTTGTTTTACATTTTGTTGTGGTTAGTTTTATGGCCTTTTGGCCATGTGTGTGCTTTCTGAGCTGGGCTTTTCATAAAATTTATGATTCTTTTTGTGTACAATTTTTTTCTACTGCTGCTGCTGCCAAACGGAAGCGTACATTTTTTGTTGCATCTTTTAGGCGCCGCATGAAAAACGTTCACACTCACGCGGCGTTTGCGTGATGTGTACATGCCAACACACACAATCCTGGCCATGCCACACACATAAAACATTTAAGCAGCCAACAGTTAAATGAATATATTACATGGGCGCTGGGGCTTGGCATTTGAGTGCCTGCCTTTTCGCCTGGCTACACTTTCAACCCAGGGGACAAATCTATTAAGGCAAACAAACGCACAGGCAGCAGCTGCCTGTCCTGCAAAAAGTAATTACTAAAAGGATTTGCTTAAGCACTTGAGAGCTGCCACTTGTAGACTGGCAACAAGATGTAGGCGGCAGTCAGCAGAATAAAAGTAACTGACGCAAGTTTTTAAAATAAAGTCATAAAGCATGCAAATTTTTGCACAATTGCGAAAAAATAAATTTTCTAACAAACAGAGCAAGCAGTCAACACATAACTGCCATCCTCCTGGAAGCCAACAAATAGAGCCACGTGAGCAAAATTGTTAATCAACTGCCAAAGCGTCCAGGGTAAAAGTAAAAGCGTCAGAAAGGACACTCATCCTTGCTACTCGCAGTTGTTGATGTGCCTGTGTTCGTGTGGTTGGTGGGGGCACAGCAGCGAATGCTTTAATGTATTTAAGCTCTGCTTATACACGAGCACAAAAACATTATTGTCTGCTGGGAATTGCCACTGTGACGAAGGGGGGCAGCTGGAGGGGAGGTGTGACTGTGGCAAAGTGACATAAGCATGAGACTATGGCAAAGTGCTGCTGCCAAAGCGACAGCAGCTAATGGCAGCTCTCCGAATGTGTGTGTGTGTGTGTGTCCTGAACTACAACCAGGCTATATCCCAACTAAAATCCATTCCCCCCTCCTTACACAGCAATGCTTCCCAATGATTTTATTACCTTGTGTTTGTCTGTGAGTTTGCTGCTTAGAATTCAAGTTGGGATTTGTGTTTAGTGGCTGCAATAGTCTATTGCTATTAAGGATAACTAAGCCTTGATGTTTTAATCACATATTGTAATTGAAATGTCATTAATCAATCATGTTTCAAGCCACGTCAAAATTATATTCCTAAGTGAAAAGTTTCCCACAGACAATTGCATTAAGACTCAATGTTTTTAAAGGGTACTAGCAGAGGGTATTATAATTATGTCACGAACGGAGAGCTCACATTTTATAGATGAAGGGTAATCTGAAATTGTTGATCTATAAGGCAAAAGCAATATAATACCAAATAGTATAAGACAAGTATTTCTAATAGGGATACCCTTCCTCATGGGTTTAGGCAAAACAGTTTAGTACCATTTAAAAGCCTTTAACACAACATATTGTCTTGCTGTTTGTTTAGTTCAAAGTGTTGTGTCAAGGAGCAGTGCAGAATGTTAAGTTTTCTGAGAGAGAGAGCTTAGTATACGGGTATACTGGAAATAGCCAACCGCAGTGCGTTCCCTAGTATATTTAAAGACACTCAGTTGTTTGTCTTATCGCGTAGTTTATTTTGAAAGTGCCTCCAAGCTTTGGATTAGCTTTTGTATATTATATTCTCCCAGCGCTATCAGCTCGAGCAGGTTCAGCTGCTGGCTCTGTGACAGTTTTCAATCCACTCTCAAAGCACACACAACGCTCTACACTCGCACACACATGTTGCCCAGTTGTGGGTTGTTCCTTGGAGCTCTGCTCTGTCTGTCCTGGTTGCATTTGAGCCTGGCAGATGTGGGCAAGCTGGTCTGCTACTATGATGCGTCCAGTTTTGTGCGAGAAGGTAAGCTACATCGTCTAATCTTAGTGTGCCAAGTGGCGAGGTCAGGGGGTTATCTCTGATGTCTTTATGTGTCTTTGAACAGGCCCCGCACAACTTTCGCTTAGCGAACTGGAGCCAGCTTTGAACTTTTGCAATTACCTGATTTATGGCTATGCGGCCATCGATGCGGACAGCTACAAGATCAAGAGTCTCAATCCGGAGCTCAGTTACAATCGACAGCATTATAGCCACATAACGGCGCTACGTCAAAAGTTTTCCCATCTGCGCATTCTGCTCTCCGTGGGCGGTGATCAGGATCTCAATGCTGAGGGCCAGCCTGACAGCAGCAAGTATCTGAGCCTGCTGGAGCAGCCGGAGAGCCGCAACAGCTTTAAGGCCAGCGTTAGCGCTGAGCTGATCAAATATGGCTTCGATGGCCTAGACTTGGCCTGGCAGTTTCCCAAGCTGAGACCCGCCAAGCAGCAGGGTGCGCTAAAGAGGGCCTGGACATCGTTCAAGGGCTGGTTCAGCAGCTCGTCCATAGACAGCAAGGCCGAGGAGCATAAGGAGCAGTTTGCATCGTTTGTCCGGGAGCTGCGCTTGGAGCTGCAGCGCAATGGCAAGCAGCTAACACTCAGCATGCTGCCACATGTGGATCCAGAGCGTGAGTACCAAATCTGTTGACTGTTAACACAAAACTGACTACAGCTCTTAACCATATTTGTAGTTTTCATTGACATACCCGCCGTGATGAGCTTTGTGGACTTTGTCAATCTGGGCACCTATGATTTCCAGACGCCTCAGCGGGATCCCAAGCTGGCCGATCTGCCAGCCCCACTCTATGCCATGTACGAGCGTGATCCCACCCACAATGTGCAGCATCAGCTGCAATACTGGCTCAATAACACCGCCAATGCCCAGCAGCTGCACATTGGCATCACCAGCTATGGAAGAGCCTGGCAAATGACCCGAAACTCCGGCATCACAGGTTTTCCGCCCATTGCCGAGACGGAGGGCGCTGCTCCGGCGGGAAAACAAACTGTTACGCCTGGTCTGCTTAGCTGGCCCGAGATCTGCGACCTGCTGCAGCATCATCTGGGCCAAGGCAAGGACATGGAGCACAGTGAGCACCTGCGCAAGGTGGGCGATCCAACGAAACGCTATGGCATCTATGCCTATCGATCTGCCGAGGATAATGGCGAGCCTGGCCTGTGGGTTGGCTACGAGGATCCCACAACGGCGGCCATTAAAGCGGGCTTCGCCCAGGCTCAGAGATTGGGCGGTGTCGCTTTCCATGACTTGTCCCTGGATGATTTTCGTGGTCAGTGTGCGGGCGAAAAGTATCCAATTCTTCGCAGCATTAAATATAAGTTGTAAGCTGTTTAAATAAAGTAACAACAAAGGGAATAATTAATAAAAATATGAAAAACCCAGTCAAACTTATAATATTTATACTTAGTTGATGAAGAAATTGTTAAAGACTATGTTTAAAGTCTATGAACGGGTTGGAAGGATACTCAAGATCAAAATATTTAAAGCACACACCTAAGTTTATTGTAACAAGTCTTAATACAATTTTATCCGATAGTCTTTAGTAAAATCTCTTTATAATCTGTGTTAAAATTTCAATTGTTTTAAGCTTTTTTGATGAGCTTATATATATTTATTACTAGCTTATACCCGCGGCGTTGCTCGCATTTCCTAACTATATTTATTTAAATTTTGATTCTTATAAATATTTATTATGTCGATCGAGGGCACGGTAAAAAAATTGCTATGAAACTTCCTTCCCCACACACTTACACACACTATAGTTTTTATTTAATGTAAAATTATACTCATGAATATTATCATTTTTTGTTTATGAGTGGGTGGTTGTGTGGGGTTGGTGATGACACAACAAACTATAGCTATAAACATTCCCTGGACTTCAAGGAATATATTATAAAAGATTTCATCAAGATCCTTTAAACGGTTTTCAAGTTTATCGCGAACATACAGACAGACATTCACTTTTATATATATAGATGTTTCGTGGTACTTTAACAACTTTCATAATGTTAATGAATGTTACGGAGCAGGGGAAGACAGCAACTAACAGTAGACAGTAAAATGAGTATTAGCAAAGACAATATAATTATTTATATATTATTTCAATGGTCTTTGGTATTAGTATGATACCAAGCCCATACCAGTGGGTACAGGTATTAGCTAATGTTTTATAGCCTTTCTGCAGTCGTCCTGCCATAACTCTAGTTATTCGAAGGATGGGATTGGACAAGCCTTCTGCTTCTAAATGGCCTTGCTAGGCGAGTAACCAATGAGTTAGTGTGGACCAGACTTAAGATTGATATCTATATATTAAAAGACAAACATGAATCGTATGGTTCCTTTTACATCTTTAATATTGCACCACTTTTGATCCTTTATATAACTAATCGTAAGGTATTTGAATAATATCTGTGCATTATTTGTTAATATTTTGAATAGGTTGGATATATTGGCGATAAGATCATACTAACACAATGCTACATAATACTCAAAGCCATGCCTATAAGATTTAACAAAAAATATATAAAAAGAATTATTTGAAGGTTATTCTTCCTAGAATATGGTCGACTGCGTAGATCACTTGCGAAACTAGTTTAGAATATTCGATTTAGAATATTCAACTAACTTACAACATAAAAAACCTTTCTAGATTCAGTTGTCACTCACTGAAGGTAGCAGAAAGCTTGTTTAAATAAAATATACAAATTTGTTATGAAATAAAGAAACTTTCTTAAAAGCAGCACATACATATTAAAAGTTATACAATTTAATTAGTTTAATATTCGGTTACTGTCAAAATGATAAACTCAGTTTTGAATAGAGGGCTTTAGTTTGATTAAAGTTCATAATTAAGCTGCTTTTAGCAAGCAGCCATAAAAAGAGAGAACCAGCAACTAGGAGGCAAGGCAAAGTGCAAAATTCCAAAGAGCGCCTAAAAGTACGCTACAATAAATTGATACACTGCAAAAGCGGAACAAAAAAGTAGCCAACAAAGTGGGGGACAGTAAAAACGGCAAAGTAAAATGCAAAAAAAAAGTAAGTTGCATTAAAGCGAGTAGAGCAGCTGATGCATAAAGCTTTGACAACCACCTGGACGCAAACTGGGCGTGGTCCTGAGCGTGGGCAAACGACGAGGATGAGGACGAGGACGTCCAAAGTAAAAGTTGAAATTAAACCAATTAGTTGGCTGCTGCTGCCGCCGTCTCTGCAATGAGGCGCATAAAAGCGGAAGCATGGCCTCGACACGGGGGTAGGCCTGAGGGGTGGAAGCTGGTACGCACAGCCAGGTATTTAGGCTGGCTCCTTGCCATTTTGAGAGACTGTTTTACACGATGTTCTCTGTGCTATGCTCTCAGCTGCCTTTTCAACTCTCGACTCCCCAACTCCCCACTTCCCACTCTTGTCTGCCAACTCCCAACTCCAAGGGCTGGCGGCGTCATAAATTAATTATGATTTAACAACTTTAGCATGCACGACACGCCAGTAAAACTTTGCGCTTTTCTTTGGGGCGTCTTTTTTATGCTGCTCTACAAGAGTTCAGAAATTTTTAATTTTAATGAGCGCAAAAAGTTTTAAGGTTCTTCAAGCAAAAATGATACCCTGTGCAACAATTGCAAATGTGGTATATTGTTTCCGTGACAATACTTGCTAGGAATTTGGTTTAAATACTTTTACTGGATAATCAACTCCAAAAACTTTTTCAAAACAAAACTGATTTCCATGAGGAATGTATTTTTAGACTTGGTTTGTTCTCCTTATTAATTAATAAAAATCATAGTTCTTTTCAATTTTTAATGATGCTGATTTTGACTTGTACTTGTTTACTCTCAACTTCACTGGTTTTCAACAAATTTTAGATTTTTCAAATTTTAAAAATTTTTAAAAATTTAAAAAAAAAATCATAATTTTTCTTTATACTTTCATTTTTTAAAAATTTTAAATTTTATTTTAATACTTTATAAAAATTTTTCACATAATTGGTTTTGGTCAAACTTAAATTTTTTCAATATATAATTTATATTTTCTTTACTTTCTGTTAACTTTATTTTTTGATAAGGTATATTCATCGTCGAGTACTCCGACTATATAATAACATGATAAGGATTGGAAAGAATTGAGATAATTGGAATGGGGGTAAGGGTTAGTGCAAGTTTTGTGGCTGGCTGGTCTCAAATTCTCTCTGCCAAGCAAATACATAGAATTAAATTACTGCTTGCCCGCACCGCTCTTAATATCCTCAAAGGCCTTCTGCCAGAGCTTGTCAAACTGTTTGGGCAGCTTGGCGCGCACACGCTCCGCCAGGCGACGGGCTCCTTGCAGATTGGCCTGCTCGTAGTAGGGCAGTTCCGAGATGCGGGCCAGCCAGCCACTCAAATTGGGATACTTTGTGGCGTCCAGCGGTGCATAGCTCAGATGCAAGGTGCTCAGTGTGGCAACAATGCTAAAGTCGGCAATGGTCAACTGCTCACCGGCCAGATAGGCATGCTCGGCCAGAAAGAGCTCCAGTAGCGCATAAGCCTCGTACAGCTGGTCAATCTTATCCTTGGGCAGCTCCGTGACGTTCTCCTTGAAGAGCAGACGATTCAGCTCCTTGAAGTAAACGAACAGCACACCAGACTCAAAATGCAGCCGCTGATCGACAATGGCGCGTTGCAGCGGCTCCCGAGGATACAGTGCATCGTCCTGGGCATACTTCTGCACTAGATAACCGATAATGGCATGCGAGTCCCAAATGCACGCATCTCCATCCTCCAGCATGGGAATCGTATGCTGCGGATTCTTGCGCAGATAATCCGGCTCCAGATGCTCTCCCGCCTGCATATTCAATTGCCGGAACTCAACCTCCAGCTTCAGTGCACGGAGCGTGAGCAGTACAGCACGCACAGGAGGACTGCTTTCCGTTCCATACAGTGTGAGCACCATTCTGAAGGATCTATGGAAATATTAGTAAATTTGGGATACGGATTCTGTAGCCGCTTTATGGCAAGGCAACCAATTTTCAACTGACTAGATAGAACGTACTAGAGCACAAAACTGATTTTAAACATATGATTAGATAAGATTAGATACCATTAGTATTGCTGGTAAAAACAAAGACGTCATAATGCTGCAAGTTTAAGTTGTTTCTTGATTGTTTATTAATGCTGTAGATAAGTAGCTCAGACCCCGGATTGGTATACACGGCCACTATCTTTGACTACGTCAATATTTGCACGGAGCTCTGGACATGTGTCATGTTTATAGTTAAAACTTATTCAAATGTGCAAGCGGGTAACGCCCGAAAGCCCGTTCACATTTTGAGGAACTAACTGACTACTGTCTATAAAATGGCTTCTCAAACTTATTCCGCCCACCGCCCACCTTCAGAATAATCAATTTTCTAGTGTCCTCCAAAATGTTTTAATATTGTAACAGCTTTTGTGAGTAATTTAAATGCGCAGTAATTTGTGGAAACATGGGTTAGAATGGACAGAATGGAATGCCCTGTTTCTGAGTTCAATAAATAATCTTTTAATGAGAAAACTTAAACAATTTGAAAACTCTTTTCCATCATCGATCGCTCCTATTTGATATAGTCAACTGATTTTTAGAAAACTTTGGCAAAGTTGCTAGGTAGCCTAGAACTTTACGAGACATTTATATGTTTCTTGTTTCTTTTCTATATGATTCAGCATAAAAAGGAACTGTGGTTGAAAGATCAATTTGCATAGAATCTGACAATCGGACAGATCCAAAATATATATACATTTAACAACGTTTATTGAGCCATAGAGCCATTGGAATGAAAAATATTTAAACATCATTTCATAAGGAAAGAACAAAAACAGAATCGATTTGAAATCAGAACTACTTGGAAATGGTAAAAGGCAGAATATTCAAAAATATTCCAAGCTCATTGCGTTACACATTTCGTAACAAAACTGTAATACTCTAATAGAGTAGAGTATAACAAGAAAGGACGGCTATCTTCGGAGTGCCGAAGCTATATACCCTAGCAAGAATTAATTTATATGGGAGTAATTATGGGAGCCATGTGGTCCGATTTTGATAAAATTATAGAAAACTATTTGAAGTATAATAAAACTCTTACTTAGTTTGGATTTGCATAGACAAAAAGTTTGATATAGCGAAAAAGTGGTTCGATTTTGACCAAATTTGGTCAGATTGCATTTTTCACCCGATCGTTCCTATGGCAGCTATATGATATAGTGACCCGATTTTGATCAAATTTGGTCAGATTGTATAAACTCATTAGAGACTCGGTTTGGGTGAGTTTGGTGAGGATATCTCTATTAAGAACAAAGTTTTTCATACAAAACAGTTTTCTAATTTTGAGCGCCCTCCTCTGCGATTCTCAAGAATTAAAGGGACCCCACTACAATTTATCATTTTGGAGGTGTACTTTGTGAATAGCAATAGCTTATTTTGAAGGACCACTTTAGTGTGTGTGCGTGTGTGTGAGAGAGAGGGTGAGAGAGTGAGTGAGAGAGAGAGAGAGAGAGAGTGAGAGAGAGAGAGAGAGAGAGAGAGAGAGAGAGAGAGAGAGAGAGAGAGAGAGGGAGAGAGAGAGAGGGAGAGAGAGAGGGGGAGAGAGAGAGGGGGAGAGAGAGAGGGGAGAGAGAGGGGGAGAGAGAGGGGGAAGAGAGGGGGGAGAGAGAGGGGGTAAGAGAGTGGGGAGAGAGAGGGGGAGAGAGAGGGGGGGGAGAGGGGGGGGAGAGAGAGGGAGAAGAAGCTTAGTGACGATACGTTTATAAAGAAAAAAGTTATTTATACGAAAACATAGTTGTCGAGCGATCATTCCTATGGCAGCTATATGTTATAGTGGTCCAATCCGGCCGGTTCCGGCATATGTACTGCCTGTAGCAAAAAGAAGGGTCTGTGTCAAGTTTCATTACGATAGCTGAGAGACTAGTTTGCATAGAAACAGACGGACAGATGGACAGACGGAAAACGCTATATCGACTCGGCTATTCATGCTGACTCAGAATATACATACTTTGTTGGGTCGAAAACCTCTCCTTTAGTCCATTACACATTTCGAGACAAAATTATAATATCCTCTGCTAGGGTATAAAAATACATACTATAGTATGTATGTATGTATATCTGTTAAAATGCATGTAAAGGAATGAAATGTATATCCTTGTCAAAATAATTTGAAATTGGAACTGAAAATAAGGCAGTGTGCATAATTAATGGCCGCCTTCTTTCACTGCCCCCCTGAATCATCCAATTGGAGAATCACACTCTATATGGTTATGTGGCATAATAAATTTGTTGACTGCATTTCGGGCGTCTAGGTGAGCAGAAGTTAATTGGTAAATTGGATAATTGCTATCAAATGTTGTGCTCTAAATTGAATTGACATTTAATTATTGCTCATTGAAGAAGCAGAAAAATTATACATTAGGATACTTATGATGTTTTACACACCCTTACACATGTTTTTTTTATCCAAATTGCTCCTATGGCAGCCCTATTTTAATAAAATTATAGAAAATATATATATGTATATATATAATATAAAGTCTAAAATACTCACAATTGGTGAGTTTTTATGAAATATTTGTATAAAAAAAAGTTTTTCCATACAAGTACTTATGTTTTATCCGAAAGTTCCTATGACTGCTATAATATAGTACTGTAGTGTAGTTCGATTTGTACCAAATTCAAACTTAACAAATTTGGTCTCGACACTTTATAAACTGAGGGTATATACCAACTTGTGTACAAAATTAGGTTACTCTAGCTAGGTTGTGGAAAAAATGCGTTTAGGCAAATCAAATATTGTACAAAATTTTGAAATTTTCTTCAATCGAAACTACTATATGAAAGGACGATTTGAAGTGATTTGGTAATTTGATCTTTATATTATCATTTGAAATAGCGCGCTAGAAGGGAATTGTTTCTGAGGTTTCCAACACTACATTTTGTCATTTTATAGCACTATATTCACTCAGCGGAGAGTGTTTTTCACCCCTATATATTTTTTACAATTTTGTCCAATAATTCCTAACCAGTTCTCACTGTGTAGGGTTGATGTGCTGTGAGTTTTGTTGTTTAGGGTATCGCTTCTCGGCCTTATGGCTAAGATCAAAGTGTAGTATCTGTTCTTATCAGCTTAACATCTGATAGTTTCTCCATTGGAGAACAATTAATGTTAAACTGATTTTTGGAAACTGACGGAGTGCTAGGAGCTCGCTCCACCTCTGTCACGGGTTGGCCCGGTATTGCAGTACCGCCGGGACTCAGCCCAACTGATTAATAAATTTCATAATAACCTTAACAATTTGTAAATTGTGAAGGTGTATACCAACATGATTACTTAACTTAATTGTTCTAGATTCAAGGGTATGCAAAAAATTGCATTCATATGGCCACAAAATCTTTTTTTCCCAATAATCCCCTTTTTTGTTACAAGAATTTGGGGGGAAAATGTATTATTTTGGTTTTGGCGTTTGCAAATAGCTTGTACCAAACATAAAGAAACCTCGATTTGGTGAGTTTGGTCCAAATATCTTTAAATACAAAGTATTTCATAAGTTCGGTTAAGTTTTGACATTGCTATGAGAGTTGCGACTCCAGGAAACCGAGCTCGAATTGTTTTAAAAGTTTTAAATGTTTTATACTTTAATACTCTCTGCAATATTATAAGCAATGTATGTAAATAAGTGAAGTGTAGGGGCCTGTCAAAATTTGTAAATGAAATTGGAACTGACAATGAGGCAGTATTAATAATTAACGAGGTCCTTCCATTCCTCAACCATTTGGAGAATCACTGGTCTATATGGTTATGCTGCATAATATATTTGTTAACTGTATTTTGGTCGTTCAGGTGAGCTACAGTTTAATGGCAAATTGGATAATTGCTGCCAGGTGGGGGCTTTGCTATATATATAGTGTGCACTTGCGTGTCCTTGATGCAGGCCACGTTTCTGAGAAATAGTTGGGGGTATAAAAGGAACTGGATTCTTGACTTCGCAATCAGTGAAAAGTTTTCAATCAACGCAGAAATATGGGCAAGATTTTAATCTACGGTATTGAGGCGAGTCCGCCAGTTCGGTCCTGTTTGCTTGTCCTTAAGGCTCTGGAGCTGCCTTATAAGCTAGTTACAGTCAATTTTCTCAAAGGTGAGCAAATGGTGCCCGAGTTTCTGAAGAAGAATCCGCAGCACACGGTGCCCGTGCTTGAAGATGATGACGTGTGCATCTGGGACTCGCATGCCATAATGGCATATCTGGTGCGTAAATATGCCAGGAAGGATACCTTGTATCCAAAGGACTACCAGAAGCGCGCCATTGTGGATCAGCGGCTGCACTATGACTCGGGTGTGGTCTTTACTGCCCTACTCCTTCCCACAACGAAGGCTATAGTCGTCTATGGCAACACTACAGTTGAGCGCTACAAGATTGAAGCTATAGTTCAGGTCTATGATCTTGTGGAGACTTTGCTGGGCGATAACCTTTACATAGCTGGCAATGAACTGACCATAGCCGACTTTAGCATGTTAACATCATTTGGCGGCCTAATGGTCTACTTGGAGGTGGACTCTGGCACATATCCAAGGATCACCGCATGGCTGGAGCGTCTCAAGGCGCTGCCCTATTATGAGGAGGCCAATGGACCTGGAAACGCACAATTTGTCGGCCTAATTAGGTCCAAGAACTTTACAATTGAAGTTTAATGCGCTATACAACCGAAATCCTTCAGAAACCAAAACTATCCAGTTTATTGCTAATGCTTTTCTAAGTAGTATGACACATTGCAGTACAGTAATTTTTCTTAAATTTCATTATATTAAACATAAACATAGTGGGCCCACCAAAGTTTTTTATAAGCACCGATAATGAATCTTATGATAATGTATCAATCACAACAAGTACGATCATTATCATCGTTCGAAGCTCCCGACTGCTATATACTCTGTACTCAGTGTAATAACAAGAAAAAGCAAATTTGGTCACATCTTTCAAGCACAAAATATGTAATTGCATTCAAATTTTATCAAGTTGTGAAATTTTAAATTATTTAATTTTTTATCAAACCTTAATAGTCTCAAAAATAGAAAAACACTTATATCATAAAAAATAAGAACAGCTGTCTTTGGGGTACCGAAGCTATATAGTGCAATAGATACCATTGCAGACAGTTTTTCGTTAGATTGTTCCTATGGAAGCTATATGATATAATAGTCCGATCTTGAGAAAATTTAGTTAGCATCTGAAAAGTACAACGAAGCATTGAATTGATGAGCTTGGTGACGATATCTTTAAAATCAAAAATGTTGCTCATAATACATACATTGATATAAAAACAAAATTATAATACCCTCTGCTATGGTATAAAAACATTAGCCTAAACAGATACACAATGCATAAACTTCTTATTACTTTTGGAACAGAGTATAAGCTTGCAAAGTCACGGCGAGTCAGCGAAAGCTTTAAAGTGCTGTTATCTCTTAGATCACATTGAAAGCTCTCCTTGAAGAAGTGAGAAAATACTAAGAGAGCGTACAAAGTTACTACTCATGCAATTCTCTTAACTACAAAAGCTTTATCGCAAAAGACCTGTCATCATTATAAAGTATTTATGAAACAAATAGCTTTAGTAAATTGTCTGCACTTGAATGGTAAATAAACTAATCACCAGCACAACAAAACTCAAAACAATTTGATTGGATTCCCAATAACAGTGAGTTGGTAAATAATTAAAACAAATTGGTTACTAAAAAATGCTAACTAACTGAGGTGTGGAAACTCAACAGCTGTTGACAATTCTCAAAGTGCTTATTAAAACTATAGAAAACGCCCTACGGTCGATCGACCTATTCTAACTTGAATTCTAGTATATAACCAGATTCTTTCCTTTAGACATAAAAATAAATAAATCAAGCGAATATGTTTAGCTAAGCAGGTACTGAATTTTTTGCCTATGCAAAGAAATGAACTCTTTGGAACCACTAAGCAGGTTAACGTTCTCTTCCATGCAGAGAATTAAACTCGAACCCAAGTACAGCACATGATGAAATTATATCAGGTTAGTCCATTAGCTCTCTTTCGGGGCCACGATTGTGTTGTCAGTACTGAGAGCTTGCTTTCGTACTGTCAATCGTGGCCCCCGAAAAAGAGCGCACGTCGAGCGAATGGACCACCCTGTTATATTTTCATCATGACAATGATCTTGCACTACAAAGTATATGCGAGCGAGCTTTTGACATAGTATGTGGCTCTCTTCAAAGCAGATCCATATAAAAACAGTATGCTATTCCCGAAACCGTCAGTTGTTAGAAAAGATTGTCAGCAAACATGGTTAAAATTTCACTATATGGCTTTGACGCTAGTCCTCCGGTGCGTGCTGTCAAACTGACACTGGCAGCACTTGAACTACCCTATGAATACGTACAGCTAGACCTCTCTAAGGGTGAACACCTTTCGCCGACATATCTGAAGAAGAATCCACAACATACGGTGCCAATGTTGGAGGATGGTGAAGCGTGCGTATGGGACTCGCATGCAATTATTTGCTATTTGGTGAGCAAATATGGCAAGGACGACTCTCTGTACCCCAAGGATCTGCTCCAACGCGCCGTTGTTGATCAGCGACTCCACTTTGAGTCTGGCGTGGTGTTCGCCAATGCTTTACGAAGAGCCGTAAGACCTCTTTTCACCACTGATAACACTAAAGTACCCAAGGAGCGCATACAGGACATTGCTGAGGTGTACGACCTTCTGGAGACTTTCCTCCAAAATACCGATTATATTGCTGGCAATCACGTGACTGTTGCCGACTTTAGTATTGTTTCATCGATTAGTTCACTGGTGGCCTTCGTAAATATTGATACCGCCAAGTATGCAAAGCTCAGTGCCTGGATCAAGCGATTGGAGCAGCTGCCTTACTATGCCGACAACGCCAAGGGAGCTCAGATCTTTATTACTATGGTTAAAAGCAAAAACTTCACTGTGGTAGATTAAGACAGCATTACATATAGTAAATGATAAGAATATGAAAAAATAAAAAACATCGATAAGAGTTAAATTAACTTCAGATAAGCTTCATTTAAATATATATTTATTTTGAAACAGTGGTCATTGGCATCGGGCAACATAAATAACTTGTATGATAAGCTTTCATCAAATAGAGAGAAGAAAGCTTAATCGTAAAGTGCAGAGACTTTTATTGACTCTTGCTTTGCTGGATGTAGGCTAGCTTGACAGTCTAGCATGTCAAAGTATTACAATACTCTTAAATTGCAAATTTCTCTTTCAGACAGCATATGATATAAAAGGCCCCAGCTGCTCGCTTGGTCAGTTAGTTACTGTCCACATTACAAGCTGACAACATGGGTAAACTTACACTTTACGGTCTTGATGGCAGCCCGCCGGTCCGTGCTGTCAAACTGACACTGGCAGCACTTGAACTACCCTATGAATACGTTCAGGTAGATCTTATCAACAAGGAACAGTTATCGCCGTCGTATGTGAAGAAGAATCCGCAGCATACTGTGCCCTTGTTGGAGGACGGAGACGCAACCATTTGGGACTCGCACGCAATTATTTGCTATTTGGTGAGCAAATATGCCAAGGAGGACTCTCTGTACCCCAAGGATCTGTTGAAGCGCGCCGTTGTCGATCAGCGTCTGCACTTTGAGACCGGAGTGGTGTTCGCCAATGCTCTCAGAAATATTACGAAGCCGCTTTTCTTCATGGGCAAAACTGAAATACCCAAGGAGCGCATTCAGGCCATTGTTGAGGCGTACGACTTTCTGGAAACTTTCCTCGAAAATACTGAATATGTTGCTGGTAATCAGCTGACAGTTGCCGATTTCAGTCTCATTTCATCGATTAGCTCACTGGTGGCCTTCGTGAATATTGATACCGCCAAGTATGCAAAGCTTAGTGCCTGGATCAAGCGATTGGAGCAGCTGCCTTACTACGCCGAAAATGACAAGGGAGCTCAGTTCTTTGCAGCCATGGTTAAAAGCACCAACTTCACTGTGGAAGCTTGAGATAACAATATAATTAATGCCATTGTATGAACAAAGTAATAAATGAGATGTTGTCAATTTATTAAAAAGAGCTTTCAGATAGTATGCGTATGATATTGAGAGAGAAAAGCTGTGCCGTGGGATACAGAAGTTTCGCATTGAAGCTTTTATACTTATTGACTTTTAATTTTATAGCACTTTTGTAAAAGTTATCACAATTTCATCACAATTTGTGTAATACATCAGGAACTCAGGAACTATACTACATACACATATTATCATGATTTTACTACAAGTTTACTACTCACAAGACTGACTTTAGATCAAATTACCATTGGAACATTATAATTTCTGCAGGGTGTTTGTTCTTCGGCGCGTTGCAGATTCCAGCTGATCTTAGAGGTTGCCTTTCAATGTCAATGTCTAACAAACAATTTGTTATCATAACACCAAATAGCTAATTCAAACATAAAATGTTGAAACTTAATTTTTATATATATAAAGCTCTTTGTTCTCTTTCTGATAAGCGAATATAAATAAACCCTTACCGCACTTTCACCAGTCAGTTTCGGGCACTAAACAAGCTGAAAACATGGTCAAACTTACGCTATACGGCATAGATCCTAGTCCTCCAGTACGCGCTGTCAAACTGACGTTGGCAGCGCTGCAGTTGCCCTATGACTTCGTGCTGGTGAATGTCCTTAATAAGGAGCAGTATTCCGAAGAATATCTGAAGAAGAATCCACTGCATACTATTCCAATGCTTGAGGATGGAGATGCGTGTATCTGGGATTCTCATGCAATTATGTGCTATCTGGTGAGCAAATATGCTGAGGAGGACTCACTATATCCCAAGGATCTGTTGAAGCGTGCTGTTGTTGATCAGCGACTGCACTTTGAATCTGGCGTGGTGTTCGCCAATGCGCTGCGCCCCATCACCAGAATGGTTCTTGTCTTGGGCCAAAAAGTGGTGCCCCATGAGCGCATTCAGGCCATTATCGATGTGTACGACCTTATGGAGGTATTCCTTAAGGACCACGACTACTTTGCTGGCAACACTGTAACTGTTGCCGACTTCAGTCTCATCGCATCGATCTGTTCAATGAGGGCCTACGTGGATATTGATTCCGCGCAGTATGTGAAGCTGAGTGCCTGGATCAAGCGAATGGAGCAGCTGCCTTATTACGGGGTAAATGCCTATGGTGCTCAGATTGCTGTGGCTAGAATAAAAGAAAACAAATTTACTGTGTCCAAGCCTTGAGCGGTAATTAAAGTTCATAAAAGCTACTTTTACTCTACATATGTATATGTTTTTAATATATAAAATATAAAAAACGACCTACATAAGCAAATTTTAGCTCAGCTTGGGCGTAAAATCATGGTTGATGGTGATCGTGATCCCGATGAATGGGACCCATTAGGCAAACTGCTTGAATTATAATGAAAAACAGCGCTAGTCTTTCGTTTTCTATAGCTATACTCAAGCACCCAAATAGGGCGTTAAGGCTTCTATTGAGGTATACGACTTTGTGGGGCTGTTTTCACAAATCAAGAATACATATATGTATGTATATTGCTGGAGATTGCTTGTCCATTATCGATTTTAGTTAGCTTTCATAGGTCAATTCGATGGCGGCCTTCTTGAAAATAGGTATATTTAGATGTACAAGTACACAGAAAAAAATTGATATGATATGGCACTCAATTTGACATTTTTTTTATATCAATTTTTTGCCGATAAGATTTAAGATTAATATGATAAGATTTAAGATTAATATGATAAGATTTAAGATTAAATTAAAGATCAAATTGAGTGCCAATCATATCAATTTTCTTTCTGTGTATATATAATACATTGGTTATTGATTTGTCGTGAAGTGACCGCAAAATAACATTTATACTCGTATCTTTCTTCTTTGTATGATATTTTTATATTACTTTGTATTATTTCTTACCACAATAATAAAAAATATTATTAGCAAATTTAAAATTAGATGCTGAACGGTGTGCCTCATACTATATTATATCAATTTGGCCCTCTAAAACTCAGGTTTTCTTTCAGAATGCCCTATACCAATCAGTACTGTGCACAAAACAACCCGGAGAAATGATCCTAGTCCCCCAGTACGAGCTGTCAAACTGACGCTGACAGCGCTTCAGCTACCCTAAGACTTCGTCGTGGTGTATCTCCTCAAAAAGAGGCAACATTCAAAGGAATATCTGAAGAAGAATCCCCTGCATACTGTTCCAATGTTTGAGGATGGAGATGCGTGTATCTGGGATTCACATGCAATTATGTGCTATCTGGTGAACAAATATGCCAAGGAGGACTCACTATATCCCAAGGATCTGCTCAAGCGCGCCGTTGTTGAGCAGCGGCTGCACTTTGAGTCTGGCGTGGTGTTCGCCAATGCCCTGCGCAGCATTACCAAGTTGGTTCTTTTCATGGGCCTGAAAGAGGTGCCTAAAGAACGCATTGATGCCATTACCGAGGTCTATGACTTTGTGGAGGCTTTCCTTAAGGACCACAGCTACATAGCTGGCGACACTTTGACTGTGGCCGACTTCAGTCTCATCACCTCGATCAGTTCACTGGTGCCCTACGTCGAAGTGGACTCCGCCAAGTATGTGAAGCTCAGTTCTTGGATCAAGCGAATGGAACAGCTGCCGTATTATTCAGAAAATGCGACAGGTGCTCAGCTATTTGCAGCTGCAATTAAAAATACAAATTTCACAGTCGCCGCTCAATAAAACGCTTGTAATCAGCTCTCTGTTACATAAGAACTTATTATTACCATTAGTAAATACATACATATGTGTCTTTTTTACATGACCAAAGCTTTCAGAAGTTTATATCACTTTAAGAAATCCAATCAGTAAACAACTTGAAGATTAGGGTATAACTTAATTGTGTATGTGAATTTGATACGATACGGGTTATGTTTGTTATTGCTTGTATATCAACGATCACCAAACTTTAGAGAACCCAGAGAATGCTTTAGAGAGCTTTATTAGTAATCAAACAACCCGAAAACTATAAACTGAACTTTGACACCTTCGTTAAGCAGCTTTGCTCTCTTCGAGGTTCTCTTTGTCAAAGCTTCTGCTGAAAGCTCTGCAATTGTTTATTTATGTAGTAGTCATCATTTAATTTGCAAACCGGCAACATGGTTAAGTTGACGCTTTACGGTATAGACCCCAGCCCCCCCGTGCGCGCTGTCAAAATGACTTTGGCAGCACTTCAGATAGCGTACAAATATGTTCAGGTGAATGTCCTGAAGAAGGAACAACTCTCACCGGCATATCTTGAAAAGAATCCGCAGCACACGGTGCCCATGTTGGAGGATGGCCCAGCTAGATTTTGGGACTCTCATGCGATAATGGCGTACCTGGTGCGTAAATATGCCAAGGATGATGCATTGTATCCCAAGGATTTCTACAAACGCGCCATTGTCGATCAGCGTCTGCACTTTGAGTCCGGCGTGGTGTTCGCCAATGCATTGATAAGTATTACCAAGATGGTTCTGTTCTTGGGACAGACGGAGGTGCCCAAGGAGCGCATTCAGGCCATTGTCGAGGCCTACGACTTTGTCGAGTCATTCCTCCAGGACAACGACTACATTGCTGGCGATCAGTTGACCATTGCAGACTTTAGCCTCATCTCATCTATTAGCTCAATGGTTGCCTATGTGGAGATCGATCCTGTGAAATATGTAAGGCTTACAGCTTGGATGCACCGTATGCAACAGCTGCCATATTATGCGGAAAATGTATTAGGTGCCAAACTTTTTGTAGCTTCAGTAAAGAAGGCAAATTTCACAATAGCACCATAAAATTTCAGATACTTTGGCAACAGCTGTTTATGACAAGCTTTGGTTGTGTGTATAATGCTGTTTATTAAATAATATACTATACATGTTTAAATAAACAAACAAAAGCTAGAGTAGTGACAATCGTTCTCTCAGATGAATGCTCTCTTATATATATACTATAATGTGACATAATAATATTCTATGTACAAGTTTTCTAAAAAGCTTTCAAGCAATGACAACGATTGTTATAGAGGCGTAATCTTCTATCTCGCTTATGTGTTATAAGAGAGAACGGGATAGGAATATTACACTAGAAAACCATATTTTTCAACCCAAGCAACGAAAATTTAGATAATTGTGTACTAGACTCTTATAAACTCGATTCTATCTTCCATATTTAATAACATCTTTTTATGATGTGACTAATAAAGGTGTTTACCAACATCTGGGGTCAAGGATTTCATAAATAGATCTTGTACCATTGGTTCCAATCTTGAACCGAACCACTTTAAAAATATTGTTGTGTTTGCAGCCATGATTGACATACTTACTAACAAACATACAAGAGTTGTTAAGACCCGTACTTCACGTGCTTCATAACCCACACTTACCTTACTCATTAAGCTTGTTATCACAATTGGAACAATTTAATCAACTTAATTATCTTATCAGGACAATAAATAACACACACAGATATACAAAAGTAGAATAGGGAAACTAATAAAAAGGTTTTCCTAGAAATTGAACTCAATACCGTAAATATCTTGATAAGTACCTTACATAACTTGTTGCCTATCAAGCAAAAAATAGAATTGCTGCTTCTATACTTAAATACTATGAACACAAAAAAAATGCATATTTATATATTATATCTATGCAAGTGTTTAGATTGAACAAGCCCCTGTGATTGATAGAATGACAGTACCGACACCTGTAGCTTCAAAGCTACAATTGTAGATTCTAGAAATCTGAATTGATTTCAATTATATAGCAATTTGTTCAAAGCTTTCCTTCGAGTGCTTGACGGAGCGAGACAGTTCAGTTTAAACACAACAGTCGGAGCTTACAGACGTCTCAAATCCGATATGGGCAAACTTGTCTTGTATGGCCTGGAGCCGAGTCCGCCGGTGCGGGCTTGCAAGATGACATTGCACGCCTTGGGGCTCCAGTACGAGTACAAGCTGATGAATTTGCTGGCAGGTGAGCACAAGAGCCAGGAGTACACGCAGAAGAATCCGCAGCATACGGTGCCCATGCTGGAGGATGATGGCAAATGCATTTGGGATTCGCATGCAATAATGGCGTATCTGGTGCGTAAATATGGCAAGAATGATCAGCTGTATCCCAAGGATTTCTACAAACGCGCCGTTGTCGATCAACGCTTGCACTTTGATTCGGGCGTGATATTTCAAGGTTGCATACGAAACATTGCATTGCCCTTGTTCTATCGCAATGAGACCGAAGTTCCGCGCTACAAGATTGATGCTATCTACGAGGTTTACGATTTTCTCGAGTCTTTTCTCAGCACCCAAGCCTATATGTGTGGTGCCAGCCTGACCATAGCTGATTACAGCTGTATCTCCTCGGTAACCAGCTTGTTGGGCCTGGCGCCCGTTGAGCGAGGACGTTATCCCAAGCTCAGCGCCTGGATGGAACGCATGGAGAAGCTGCCAGATTATCAGGCAAATAATGGCAATGGTGCACAGATGTTAATTGATATGTTCAGTGCAAAGATCACAAAGATTGTTTGATTCACAGTGTTGCTAAGCAAATCGATTTTATAATCTCTTACATAATAAATCGCACATATGTACGTATTTTTTATTGTATATTACTCAAAAATGCATATTGCACAACTTAAATATCACAATTTACAAGTTAAGTTGTTTGGGGACAAACTTTTAGGCACTTATTCGAAAGGTTACAAGTATTTTTTTTTACAATGCCGTTTGTCAAAAATTCTAACAAAATATATTGCACAAATGTTTTGTTTGCTGAGAGCGAAAACCAATAGAAACGTTCGACTGTGACATGCGTTAGATAGCAAAGGCGTGACTAAAGGTTAACAACAAAATTAGAGACCAACTTTACGTTTAACATGCTCGCCGTTCAAAAATGCCCTGATTGGGTGGGAAGCACAGGAAATATATATATAAAGTAACTAACGCCAGCTAACTAGATGTTTTACGCTTCTCAAGCGCCTTCCAAACCAGTTTCATGCGCTGCACGCAATCGCGATGCTGTTGTTCCCACAGCAGCGTTGTGAGGCGACCCACCGTAGCGACGCCATCGTCAGCGCCACGCAACCACTGCAGCAGCAGTTGATAGATAACCTGAAATCAAAGCCATCCTTATCGATTATACTATATTAGCAGGGCAATTGAAAACTCACCTCTTTGATATTGCCGTGCATTTGATGGTCGATAATTGCCTGATCAATCTGACCCTCCGAATGGCCCAGCTCGCGCATTACCTGCTTCCAGCCCTCGCCCAAGTGAGTGGCCACCGTGTCCAGCAGGCGTACATCTGGCTCATCCTGTGACTGCATCATGGTCACAATGGTGACGGTTTTGCGTGGCACTTGACGTTTGCCCTCTGGGGAAATTGCCGGCAATGTTGCGCCCTCCTCTGTAGCACATGTGCTGCTCTTGCGCGAACTGTTTGCGCTCAAGTTTTGATTGAAATTATAAACGGAGCCAAAGTGTAAGTTGCTGGCATTCGAGAAGTTCATGACCACCTGTTGCTGTGCGCTGTGCACATTCATGGTATTCATTGTGTTGTTGTTGCTGTTGTTGTACATTTGGATATAATAGGAGGAAAGATAAAGAATTAGTGAAAGTTAGTGTTAGTTAGGGAGATCGTATACAGTTCGACTAATATGACACTGTCAACTGGTTTTGCCCAGAGTGACTGCCGCTAGGGCAGTCGGATATTTGCCTTGTGATCGAGGCAAGATACAGAGGATGAGGTCGGGATAGAAAATCGATCCAGATCACCATCTCGATCCTATGAGAATATAGAAATTACGATTACTCGTTTTTCTGAGTGCACTTACCCAATTGAGCTGCTGCTGCTGTTGACCAGATCAGTGCCTGGTATGTGCGCTGTTTGCACCACATCCATGGAGTTGTAGTTTGGATCGGATAGCTCCCGCAGCACTGATTCAGTTAAATCCGCTGAGGCTGTTGGCGTATTTGATGGCAGCGACAGGGCGCCACTGTTATCTTGCTCCTGGTCGCTGACGGGCAATGCATCTGTTTCCAGTCTTCCTTCCGTATTTGAGTTATTCGACTCCTTGGAGCCGCCAAAGATGTTCGGCAGTAAACTCTTTAGTTTCGGCATGTCCAAACTGCTCTGTTAGCTATTGGCTTGTTCTATAAATAAATTGGACTTCCGGAAATGCCAGACAACGGGTATTTTCCGTCCAAAATAATACAAAAAAAACAAAACCACTCGCTCTATTGTCTTTGTTGTGAATGGCGCTAAAGATGGTCAAAGTTGACGGTCGGGCGTTGCCACTTGCTATCGATAAGTCCGATACAACCACGGGTGCCACTTGCAAATATTATTTTGTACCAATTGTGTACCAATGCTTACAATTTTCGACTAAAATGTACCAACTTCTTTTTTATTTAAATTAAAACAAGCACTTAAGCATTATTGTATGCTGTTTGAAATGGAATGTAATGGTGGACATCACCAAATGATTATACAATGATGTTGACTGTAAAAATAAATACAATTAGAAGTCGAGTTAGTCAATATAATTAATTCAATGAATGTTTAATCTAAGACCAGTTCTGCATTAAAATAATCTCCATTTCCCCTTAATTTGAAAAGTTTTTGGTTAGAGAAATTATTTACAAGTGGAACCAACAAATAAAATGTTTGTAAATAAATTTAAAGTACCTACATATAAATATTGTACCCGTTTTGGTACAATTTTTTCTACACGTGGCAACGCTTGGCTTCAACACCCACAACATATAAACCATCTGGTAGCACTGAACTTCTTGTGCCAGCAGCGTTGCCACTGCAAAAACGCCATGTGGCAACACGGTGCATTTTGCCACGTTCGCTCAGTTGCTCATTCATTCACTTTACTTGGAGTTGATATCCGTTTCGTGTGCGTATTGCAGTTCTAAGTAGAAAGTCTGAGCTTAAATAAATCTAACAGATTTGTACAAAAACATCTAAATACTGAGACAAACTGTGCGCGATTAAATGTGCAATTGAAAAAGCATAAGTTAAACAAGAATGTGCTTAAATTTACAGTTATGTGGGCCGGAGCAAGGCGGCGGCGACTAGAGAGAAAATTTAGGCCGCGGCTGCCGCAACGTGGAAACTTCTTGCTTGCATTTTCAAAATTGAGGGAACTATGCATGTTCGAGTGCAATGAGCGCTTCATTTCCAAATGCGGAAATTGTTAAATAGATAAATCGGTTCAAATAAAAAAACAACGTGTTTTCAATAGTATTATCAACCGCCGCCGTCGTCGTCGTCGTCGTCACACATATGCAGCGCACGGGCACTCACTCACACGCACACAGTGAAAGACACAAAAGTCAGAGCCATATTTCGTTGTCCGCTGCGGCTGCGGCGGCGGAGACTACGACGTCGTCCACGCATACAACTAAAAACTATGCACACATGTACCTATACATATGTATATGTGTCTACGTCCGATTGTCAGCAGTGGGAGCGGGAGCAGCAGCCACAGCAGCAGCAGACATTGTCGGCGGCAGCACCGCTTTTGGTGGTGTTAGTGCGCGCGTGCCTTTGTGTGTGTGTGTGTGTATGTGGTTGTGAGGAGCATAGGCCATACGATTATTTTAACTTTTAGTTTTTGGCTTTAAAATTCAACTAAACTGCCAACATTTTGCCAACCGCCCGCGCTTTCAAACAAGTTGAAGGAAAGCTTTCCAAACCTTTCACCTGATTATAGGCGGCACTCTGCTATAGAACAATACAAAACTACGCACTACGTGCTCTTCCCACTATTCCTCTTTCTCGCTCACTCGCTGGCTTCCGCCTACACACAGTTTATGCTCCACTTTATTGCGCTCGAACTGCAGTAACAAAAACAACAACAACAACAATTGTCCAATAAGTGGCCCGCATGTTTATGCATAAAGGTCGCCGCCAGCCATCCATAGGGCAACTCTCTCTCTCCCGCTCTCTCTTTCGGCTCTCGTAAATTTATGCACATTCCTGATAATAACACGGCACAGTAGAGGTGGCAAACCAAGCAATAGTTTTCGATAGTGATAGTTGAAAATATCGATGTTAGCTAAGAAATCAAATAGTTAAACACACTCTATAATGTAGTATTAGTAGATATTAGATATGAGACACATTTCCAATAATTAAAACTATGTATATAAATTCAAGATATTTGTTTACTAACTACACTTTAATAAAAAGTGCTAAGAAAGTTCAATTCGAATCAGATTATGTAAAAATATAACTTAAAACCCCAACTAAAGACCCTGGCAGCCTTTGCTAATACACACTTGTCATGTAGTTTTAGGTATATAGATTAGTTTCTTAAATAAATAAATAAAAATCACTTAAAACTATCGATATTTTATCGATAGTGCCATCTATGTTGACAGTAGAAATGTAAAAAAATCGATTTTTTGTATGGAAAGACATCGATGTTTTTCGTACAAAAGATCGATTTATTTACATTACTAGTTGACAGGCCTTCTATTGCTTGCCATATGCTCAGCGAAATTGCATTTGTTGCAGCGCATTTGGGGCGGGCAACACGAAAACATGTTTTTCCTTTGTTTTTTTAGTCAAATTGCTGTGGCATCTTTATTGCATTTCGCTGTTTAACATGCTGCAGTTCACAGTTAACATATTTCAAATTCAATAATTACAATTCTTGTATTGCAGCTGGAGACACGCCAAGTTGATCAAACTGGATTTTGTTAAAGGACAAATATAGGCCGGATTTTTTGGATTTTACAGTACAGTAAGTTGAACAACCTGCTAAAAATTTAATTTTTATGCATACATTTGCACAATTTAGCATTTAACATATTAATTTGCTTAATTAGACCTGTTCGCGTTTCCAATTATTAACAAAATTAAGAGGGAGAAAGAAAGAAATTCCAATTCCGTTTGGTTTTTTTGATTTCCGAGTCGGTTCTGCTTGGGATTATATGTTTCAATTCCAATTAGATAAAAATTTCAAATCTATTTTTAATCTTGTTGACTCAATTTTAATTAATCTGAGTGTGCCAAGTTTCGAGCGCAAGTCGTTTTAAAAGTTGACTACGTCAAGACTTTTATTTTTTGCAAACTTTTTGCTTATTCTCTTATGTGTTTTGCTTCTTCTTCTTTTTTTATGTATATCTAACAACATAGAAAGAACCGTTAACCCGAAAAAACAGCAAAAATTTGCTTAAATAACGTAGTTTTTAAGGAACATTGAATTGGTATTCCCACCTTAACCAAAAATTTCTATATGTAAATTGTGCATAGAAAATGGTCAAAGCTGAACTTTGCCTGTCTTCTTGTCGACGTCAACGTAGCGTCGCGACGTCGCTGCAAGGCAGCGCATGCATATGTATGTAAACATTTACATACACATGTACGTAGCTCTCTCTCTGTGTGTGTGCGTTATTTATTTTTTCGTTTTTTACCTGTGTCTTTTTTCGTGAGCACCCAGCAAATGCTGCCTCGAAAGGTGCCAAGCCACCAATACACAGGGAAACGGCGACGATACGAAAAATAAAGAAGTGCGCATGCAGCACACACACACAGTCATTTATATATGTATACATATATACAAGTACTCACACACACACACACACACACTTGTCGATCGTTTTATGTAGTTGCCGGCTATCATCCGGTTTTATAGCTCCACCGATTGCCCCGCCTGGCGCACAGCACTTCATCAAGCTAGACTCTCTCTCGCTCACTCTTGGCATGTTTCTTCTTTTGACACATTTATATACGCTCTCCAATGTGGAGCCTTTTAATAGTGCCATGCAGCTTAAAAACTTGACAAAAACTGATTATATTCAAAGCTACATATTTCGAATTCTGTTCACTTCAACCAACTAAATACCTTTCAACTTAACAAGTCATAATCTCATCTCAGCTAAGTTGTAGAACTTGTTTTTAGATCTTAATAGTTCTAATTGCATGCCATTAGTCTACATACCAAATTTCACCCGCATTGCGCAAAAACTTTCTGAGTTATGACTGAAGTTCTGTATAATTTCACAGAGTATGTGGAAGTTAGCATATTCGAAATAAGTAAACTTGGATTGTTGACGTTGCCCATTTCAATTAAATTCTTGGAATCGAAACTGTTTCGATGACATCAATAGTAAATATTCGGCTCAACAGTTAGAAACTTTAAGAAATGGTAACAAAATTTCATTTATCGGACAAGAAAGCGTTATTTCGGATAATTTCCGATAATGATTTGAAACAATTTGACTAATTTGGATGTATAATAAAAGCCATTTGTGGGAAACTTTAAAATAAGCTTTTATATATATGAGAGTATCAGAAAGAGTATCTTGTGTTCGGCTTAATGTAGATCAATTTGATTTTTCGTTCATTTTGTGTGTACGTGAAGCCAATGGCGATAGTGGCAACGTCTTTTGTTGTTCTTGTGGCTGCTGCTGAGGCTGCTTCAGCTAAAGAAGAAAATGTAGGCTAAAAAACTTGTTGGGCGCTGATTTAGAAAACTACAGTCACACACACACACACATACAGACAGATACAAGCAGGGGACTGCTTTGAACAAGTGCATGTCTTTAACGGTATTCAGATGAAATACTTGGCCAGAAACAAAGAATGCTGCTACTCTCGATCTCTCCAAAGCGAGCTTGTAGCAGTTCCTAACCTTTCACTAGTCTAAACCGGACTTTTCCCGTTTCACAACGGTCTAATAGCAGTTTATATAATGTACAACATGTATCTGTAATATATATATATACATATATATATATATGTAAGTACTTATGCATACATATCTTGGGCGATTGAGCTGCCTGTTATCAGCCTGGTCGATAGCTATCAGCGTTTGTATTGAAAATTTGCCAGCGTGGCCGCCGTGCTCAACAGACACACAAAAACTGTTCACTTATCAACAAATCATTCGCATGGAATCAACATATATATACCATATATATATATATAAACATATATATACTCTTTATAAGGCAAATATTTTGGCATTGCTATTACGTGGCCATTTGTCGTCTGTGTGGCCATAGTTTAGGAACTTACGTTTAACGTTCAACTGTAATTGGTTTATCAGCTGAGCAAGTCGAGACCTCCTGCCATCCACCCCCCGACCAGTGCCTACACTCGGCTGTTATCATCAGCGTTTCAACGACATGCGGGTCGCCGCCTTATCAAGACAGAAGTTGATTTTCAAGTGCCTAATGCCTATGCCAGTGCGTTGGTTGTTTGTTGGTTTATCTAGGGTTTATTTTGGTTGCCATGTTTTAGAGCAAATAAATGAGTTTTTGTGCTCAGACGAAGCGTTCTTAAAGTTCAATTAAATGTTAACATACCAGTTGTTTAAACAATAAACTTGGAATCATTTGTTTTGTCACTTGAAACTGTTCGAACTGCTTGGACTATGAATATACCTCGCAAATAATTGTATTTTCAGACAGATATGTGAGCTTACTAGGTCAGCAGCATGACAGGGATCGAATATTATCAAATTGGATGAAGTTTTGCTTACCAAATGTACTGTTCTCTGTAGAATCTTAATAATCTTAAGAAAGCAGTTATTGTCAGCAGTCGTTTCTGGCAGCTTGAACTTCCCGCCCTGACCTGAAAGAATAGGGAATATATAGAAAGTCATATTCCAAGTCAAATACTTGAATTCGGCTAATGAGATTACAGTAGTAGCTCTAATAGATCACAGGTTCCCCTAATGATAATAATCCCATTACGTTTCAAACCGCACATTTAACATTTTTCGGAATTGAGAACACCTAACAAGTTCGGTTCCTAACTAGTTAATGAGAATCGATAATGGGAACAGGCATGAATCAAATTGAAGTCAAAGTCCATTACCTATTATTAATAATATTAATCTTTTGTTTAATATACATAATTTCTGATTATTTTGATTGATTAATGAATTTTTAAACATTTGTTGTGTCTTTATCTATTTGCAGTGTTACTGTAACGACTTGGAACGAAAAAGGACTCTTCTCTTTTTTTAAGTAATGCAAGCAGCAGTGATGGAGGAATCAAACGGTAAGTGGCTATAAATGATCTATATTTTTGAATAAGTTGATAAGTTGAGCATAATTCATTTGATTTGGTACAGCAACTAACATTGAGCAACAACCAAACGCCCTCAACAATGGCCAGGAGCTGGTCTCGTCCAACGAGCAGCCATCGTCCCCTACTCCGGTGGCCACGCCCACCAGTAGCACCGGTACTGGCAATGCCACGCCCGCATTTAGCTACGACGATCTATTCCCGGCTCTGCCGACGAATTCATCGACAACGGCGCCGCTGGGCAACAACGCTGGACCGGCAATTGCACGTGTGACCAGCTCGCAGAAGACGCAGGTATGTACACACATACCACACACATTGTGTGTGGAATGCAACAGGTGTCTCAAGAATTGACAACGTTTTATTGTAGGTGCTGCATGTGCCTATGGAGGAGCGCAAGTCAACGGAGTCGGAGAAATTTGGTGAGGGCGAATCGAAGCGCATTTGCCAGCAGATCACGAAGGAGACGGGCGCCCAGATTGAGATTGTCAGCGGCAAGAATCAATCACTCACGTTTCTGATCAAGGGCAAGCAGAGCGAGCTGCTCGATGCACGTCGCAAGATCCTCATGGGCTTCTCGACGCAGGCCAGCCGGCAGGTGAACGTGCCACGTGAGCACTATCGTGTCATCTTGGGCAAACGCGGCGAGCGTCTGCGCGAGCTGGAGCGCCTCACCTCGACGCGCATCAATATACCGCACCAGGGCGATGAGAGCGATGTGATCACCATTGCCGGCACCAAGGAGGGCATTGAGCGGGCGGAACAGGAAATTCGTCAGCTGTCTGCAGAGCAGTTCAAGAAATCATCAGATCGGACGGCGGTGCCCAAAATCTATCATCCGTTCATTGTGGGCCCCTACAGTGAGAATCTGATCAAGCTGCAGGAGGAGACGGGCGCCAAGATCAATGTGCCGCCGCAGCAGGTGCAAAAGGAGGAGATTATCATCTCTGGTGAAAAGGATGCCGTTGCCGCTGCCAAGGCAAAGGTGGAGGCCATTTACAAGGAGATGGAAAAGAAATGCTCGACGGTTAGTGTTGAGGTGGCCAAGCCGCAACATCGCTACGTCATCGGACCCAAGGGTTCCACCATCGCTGAGATCCTGCAGCTCACTGGCGTCTCGGTTGAGATGCCGCCCAACGATTCAACATCGGAGACAATAACGCTGCGTGGTCCCCAGGTTGCGCTAGGCAATGCCCTCACCGTTGTCTACCAGAAGGCAAACTCAGTCAAATCGGTGGAGATCAATGCGCCGCATTGGATACACAAGTATGTGATCGGACGCAAGGGTGCCAACATGAAGCAGCTTGAGGAGGATTGCCCCAATGTGAATGTGAACTGTTTGGAGAACAAGATCAAACTGGAGGGCGATCCGGAGAATGTTGACAAGGCTGTCTCTTATTTGAAAGACATCATTCGCAACTATGAGGAGAACTTTACGTACGAGGTTATGACCGTAAATCCATCGTACTACAAGCATATTATTGGCAAGGCGGGCGCCAATGTGAATCGCCTCAAGGATGAACTGAAGGTGAACATCAACATTGAAGAGCGCGAGGGCCAGAACAACATTCGCATTGAGGGACCCAAGGAGGGTGTGCGACAGGCTCATCTTGAATTACAAGAGAAAATCGACAAACTGGAAAATGAGAAGTCAAAGGATGTGATTATTGATCGTCGCCTGCATCGCTCCATCATTGGTGCCAAGGGCGAGAAGATACGTGAGGTTAAGGATCGTTACCGCCAGGTGACAATCACGATACCCACGCCCCAGGAGAACACCGATATTGTGAAACTGCGCGGCCCCAAGGAGGATGTGGACAAGTGCCATAAGGACCTACTTAAGCTTGTCAAGGAAATCCAGGAGTCATCGCATATCATCGAAGTGCCAATTTTCAAACAATTCCATAAGTTTGTCATCGGCAAGGGAGGCGCCAACATCAAAAAGATACGCGACGAGACTCAAACGAAAATCGATTTACCCGCCGAAGGCGACACCAACGAGGTGATTGTTATCACTGGCAAGAAGGAGAACGTTCTGGAGGCCAAGGAGCGCATCCAAAAGATCCAAAACGAACTCTCCGACATTGTCACCGAAGAGGTGCAAATTTCACCCAAATACTATAACTCCATCATTGGCACCGGCGGCAAACTCATCTCTTCCATCATGGAAGAGTGCGGCGGCGTCACTATCAAGTTCCCCAACAGCGATTCCAAGAGCGATAAGGTAAGAATATCCCATATGTTTTTCACTAATAAACTAGTATTAATCTGTATAAAATGAATATAAATTCAAGTTGAACTTTCAAACAAATTTTTGCGGAGTTGAAATTGAGAACAAAGCTGTATAAATTGACAGTAATTGTAAACTTTCATCTTTGATCGATCAGGTCACGATTCGCGGGCCAAAGGATGATGTGGAGAAGGCGAAGGCGCAGCTTCTGGAGCTGGCCAATGAACGGCAGCAGGCCTCGTTTAGCGTTGAGGTGCGTGCCAAGCAGCAGCATCACAAATTCCTGATTGGCAAGAATGGTGCTTCCATTCGCAAGATCCGCGATGCGACGGGCGCACGCATCATCTTCCCATCGAACGAGGATAGCGACAAGGAGGCGATCACCATCATTGGCAAAGAGGAGAGCGTGAACAAGGCCAAAGAGCAGCTGGAGGCGATCATCAAGGAGTGCGACGAAGTGACCGAGGGCGAGGTCATCGTTGATCCCAAGCACCACAAGCACTTTGTGGCCAAGCGTGGCACTATTCTGCATCGCATCTCTGAGGAGTGTGGCGGCGTGATGATTTCTTTCCCGCGTCCCGGCACTAACTCCGACAAGGTGACAATCAAGGGCGCCAAGGAGTGCATCGAGGCGGCCAAGCAGCGTATTGAGGAAACGGTTGCCGATCTGGAGGCGCAGACAACCATTGAGGTGATCATACCACAGCGCCAGCATCGCACCATTATGGGCGCACGCGGTTTCAAGGTACAGCAGGTGACCTCTGAGTTCGATGTGCAGATCAAGTTCCCCGATCGTGATGCCACCGAACCCGTTGAGGGTCTGACCAATGGCATCAACGGTGAAGGCGATGAGGGCGAGGGTGAGCCCAGCGCGGAGCCGGTGCGTCAGTGCGATGTCATTCGCATCACCGGACGCATTGAGAAGTGCAATGCTGCCAAGCAGGCACTGATCGACCTTATACCCATTGAGGAAGAACTGAATGTTCCTTTCGATCTGCATCGCACGATCATTGGACCACGCGGTGCCAATGTGCGTCAGTTCATGTCCACGCACGATGTGCACGTCGAGCTTCCGCCCAGCGACCTCAAGTCGGACATCATTAAGGTCTCTGGCACGCCGGCACGTGTGGCCGAGGCCAAGGAGGCGCTTGAGAAAATGATCGAGGATTATGAGGCAGATCGTGCTGATCGCGAGTTGCGCTCTTATGTGCTCCAGATAGAGGTTGATCCGGAGTATCACTCCAAGCTCATTGGTCGCCAGGGCGCTGTCATTAATAAGCTGCGCGCCGATCACGATGTCAACATTTCGCTGCCCAAACGTGATGATCCCAATCAGCGCATCATTTCCATCACCGGCTACCAGGCCAAGACGGAGAAAGCGCGCGATGCCATTCTGGAAATTGTCGGCGAACTGCAGACGCTGCATCGCGAGGTAATTGAGATCGATACGCGCATCCATTCGCACATCATTGGTCATCGTGGACGCAGCATTCGCAAGATTATTGACGATTTCAAGGTATGGTTCAATCTAGAGATTTATTAGCACACATCTATATATTAATTGTAATACGATTTGTCTCATTTACCGCTCAGGTGGACATCAAGTTCCCATCTTCAGACGAAGCTCAAAGCAATGCGAATGCCGTGACCATCATTGGCAAGGAGGAGGATGTTGAGAATGCCAAGGAAATGCTATTGAGCATGGCTGAGGATTATGAGCGTGATTATTTGGAGAATTCACCGCCATCGCCTCAGCTGCAAACTGTGGGCGCTTTTCTCACTGGCAGCGCTAGCACCTCTGGCTCCGGCTCAGGCGGTGGTAGCAACACCAATGAAAATGGTTTCATCATCAAGGATGCCCCGTGGGAAAAGAAGAACCAAGCCAAGAATCTAATTGCGCCCAACACTCAATCGCAGGAAGATTTTCCGCTGTTCGCTGCGGGCGGTGCTCCAGTTGCGGCCACGCCTATCACCTCGGTGTGGGGACCGAAGAACTAAGTAGTAGTCCAATCAGCGGCAGCCGCAAAAAGAGTGCGACGGGGGTGCGGGATTAGGAAACAGAAACGGAATCAGAATGGTCGGGCGGACGGGCGGTCAGGCTTTAAGCACCAACAACAGCAGCAGCAGCAGGCGTGCTTTGGCGGACTCCTTAGTCGAAAAGTCGAAACTAGTGTCAAATATGGTACAGGTTGTCTCAATATCTCTCTATATATCTCTCCTCTCCTTCACTCACTCCTTGGAGCTTATCCACAATGCAATATGTGCAGGTTCAATACAATGATAATGATACACATAATTCAAGACAAACGACTAGAATGGTAGTACTATTTTTGCATAATTTGATACAGAGAGAGAAACTCTGACCACCACATACATATAAATACGACAACAACAGACACAAAACACTCAGACACATGAAATTGCATTTATACAAAACAAACTCTTTTAGATAGCGCCAAGTTCTGCTTACCTTATATGCCCCCAATGTGTCCTGCCCATTTTGTTGGTTTTGCCCCCATATGACTTAAATGCCAATTTCTTTTTATAACCATATTTCATTTCAATGCATAATATTCTAATTAGTTCAAGCTATTTAAATTAAGCAGAAAGTTCAACAAATGTTTTGTTAAAAGTGGTTGCAACAAATTTAATTAATTGAAAATGATATTTAATGAAAGAATGAAAAACGAAACAAACAAAAACAACAACAACATACGCAAAAAACGGTCAAGAACGAAATAATTTTAAGCATAAAATGTTAAATATTTACTATTGCTATTGCTGCTTCATTATTTTTACAAATCTATTGTTTTAAATGTGTTTCTTTCTTGAGTTACACATTGAACAAACAGCCCGAGTTATTAGTTTATATTCATATCTCTTTTGGGAAAAGTGCATGTTTAAGCGTTTTCACCGTTGAATGTATTGTAAAAACGTTTGTAATTGTACTATACAAAGTTATAAAGAAACACATTATCAAATGAAATTGAAAACAAAAACAAAAACAATTGATTGAAATACATTCAGACAGACATGTACTTTGAAATTATACTTACATCATTTGTATGTTACATATATATATATTTAACGCACGCCTGCTTCTGCTCCAACAACCAACCAGCTTTATACCCCCCCACACACACACACACACCCACACACCCATTCACATTTCAAAATGAATACAAACATTTTAATTTTGTGCAATCTTCTTGATTTATATTAAATTGTTTCGACTTATATTTTCCACTTAACCAACTTTAAATCAATACACGGGCTAACTGGCCTGCTCCACAACCGATAGTGGGGCTGTCCTGTCAGTGTCCTGTTTATTGTTTAACGTTGAAACACAAAGTATGAAAAATTAAACAACAAAAAAAATATTAAAATTTTTTACTTACCATTCAATATAAAAAAAAACAACAAAAAACAAAATAAAACCAATAAAAAACGTAAACAAATTATATTGTTTGGGGATCTTGTGTTTTGTTTTCCTTTAGTTCTTATATGTTGGCGTTTATTTTATGCGGTATATCCTTTCGAACATAAAACAAAACAACAAAAAACAAAAAAAAAACACCAAGAAAAACAGACCTGATATTGTAAATTTTTTAAAATATACATATTTACAACCAACTGCATTAGTAACTATAAGAAACGTAGTAAATACAATACAAAGTATATAAATGTATATATTTTCCTATATTAACGGACGAAAAATCAAATGTAAACAAGGCGAAGCGATCGATGAGTATGCTGAAAATCAACATTTCTCACTTACGACTTTTTTTTCGAAAAGCAGGCTATTCAGATACAACATATTGTATTTTTATTTCTTTTGAAATACAAAAATTTTAAATTAAAACCTTGTTTGAATGTGCGCGGCCAGAGCCGATAACTAATTGGCAACGTTGCCGGTCATCTATCGATACTGAAAGCACGCTACTTATCGATAAGCATTAGTGTTGTCTCATATCGAATTACTTTTATGAATAACCAAACACTGGAAAACACAGCTACTTTTTCTGCTCTTTAACAACAAAAAATTAAATAGAAACAAAGTGCGTTGCAATTTGGATTTCACAAAGCTGAAGGATTAAGGAAACAACAACAGCCCATCAATGGAGGATCGTAAGTGTACTCGAATTATGTTTAAATACAAATTGTCAATTTCTAGCCTAGTTTTTGCCGCATGCCAGTTGGAAGTGGCAGCGTGTTCGGTCAGATCCCTGGTTCTCTTATTGGAACAGCTTTGTTAGAGACGTGGGGCGCTAATTAGTCGGCAATTTTAGACCGCATCACAGGTATTTTGACAGCCGTGTAGAGTGTGGAGTCTTGTTAATACAGTCTTAGGCTCTGGCTGCTAGTTGCCTGTTGAAAATTGAGATGAGTCATGCACGTCTGTAGTCCGCCCTTCTCACACTTTGTGCGCCTTCCCCCCGCAATGCAATGAACTCGTGGGAGTCGTTTCAAAATGCCACAAATACGTTTTGCGTACTGTAAACATTTCAATTTAATATTTAAAATGTGTGCGACACCAAATGCCAGAAAGTCGACGTGGCAAGCATTTTATGAATCTGTTGCGTTCTTTGTGTACAATCTGTTGCAGCAACAACAACAGCTTCTATAGACAATAAACGGAGCAACGCCTCCCATTTGCCCAGTTTATTTTCGATTGATATATATAGTTAAATTTACTGTGTCGAATAAAAGTTTAATTGCATTTTGTTCAATGCTCGTGAACAGACGTCAATTAAGCCAATATCTTGTTCAATATGTTTTATACAAGCCTCCAAACGACGACGGCTTCCAGCGGCTACACAGAGTTTCTCGCATTTTCTTCCCTCCACTTGTTGAGCATGCAATTCTGCAATTTGGTACGAATCACGACCCTACATTGGTATGGGGATTGGTATTGGTATTTGCAGCTATCTGCTGAGCAAGTAGTTGTTGTTGGTCTTTTGCAAATTGCGCCCATTCACGTCAATCATGTACATGTGGGTTGAAGGCTTATTGCGGCTATTCATGGCGATCACTGCGGAAAAGCTCACACACACGACAAATTCGCGCTTATTTCCCCTTCAATTTAACGCATACAATGATTGTTTAGCGTAGTGTTGATACATTGTGCATGGGTCGCGAAATTGTCGCATTTTTTCACACCCCAGACGCGTTAACCCAACTTTTATAAACACAAAAACATATATTTAGAAATATGTGATAGTCTATGCAAGCGCGTTAATATAATATATATTTTGATATTTACAATAGTGCAGCATACATATTCACATACATATTCAACATTGTTGTTTGTTTGCGATTATGATCGCCGTGAATGGGCCTCATTGAGCTGGTCTCGCTTGGTTTTGCGCTCTTTTCCACTCGTTTTGTGTTTCTCTCGTCTTTTTCGCTGACGAAGCCAACTTGTTGAGTTACAGTTACTGAGCCAGAAGAGCCACAAATGCCGATTGGCAGTTGAGCTCAGTTAAAGTTTGGTAGTAGCCGTGCGCGGAAGCGAAACGAGGCAGGCAGGCAGCACCGCAGCACAGCAGCAGCGCAGCAGCCGCAGCACGCAAAGACGCTTAGACACGCATTTGTTTGGCAAAAAAAAGAAAGAAAACGCTTTCCAACATGAATTTGTAGAAATAACACAATACGAAAAGAAAAAGAATGAAAAACTGACTACGAATCCAGCAAACAAACGAACGCTTTGAAATGTGAGAAGGTTCCAAATGCGCCGCCACGTTCCAATTAGAAAGTGCTTGTTGTTGTTGCTGTTGTTGTTGTTGTCGTTGTTGCTGTCGAAGATGAGCTAAGCCACAGAGAATACTAGGAGACAGCATGAGCAGCGAATCGGAGCCAGTTAGCTTGGAGTTCATTGAGGATTCTTATCTGCCGCGCATCGATGACATCACCACAACGCCATCGCTCGATGAGGAGCTTGAGCTGCCTCCAGCGGTCAGCGATCTCGATTGGTGTATTGCCGATGAGACGGAGCTCTATCTGCGTAATCTGACGCTCGAGCAGATCTTCTATGATGTCGACTCGGATTATGCCAATACGCTTGAGCTGCAAGCCGTCGAAACGGAGTTCATTGCATCAAAGCTGTCCAATCAGACGCCCTCCCCATCAATTGCGAAACGTTTCCGCTTAAAGTTCTTTACCAAGCGTACAATGCGCGATGTTAAGGTCACGTTCATAGATTTTTCAAAACCGTATCTGGCCAAAATATCAAATAGCGATAACTACAAACGCTTTCTGACCATTGGTCATGGTGCTAAAGGTAAAGAATATCTGCTTTTGTGCAAACTCCGAATGGGGCTTTGAGCTCTAACGGTTGGTTTACATTAGGTAAAGCACAATGAGACTTGTTCCCTTACCGAAAAACTAAACCAGTTTCCCACTTGGCTCAAATATATATGTATGTAACTCTCTTAGGTTTGATATTTGGTATGTTTGAGCGAATTACCGAATGCCTGTAACAAAAAACCTATTCTTAATCATATTAAAAACCGGAATGGGCCCATTTTTTAGTAGTTTTATACCTTATACCCTTTAAAAATTTGTAAGAAGATCAATACAGATCCATACAATGGACAAATAAGTAAAACTACTATACCAAAAGTGTTCCCTTTAACAGGGTATCTCCTGGTCGATGACTGTCAACTAGTGCATGCTTACTTCTTAATAGTTTGTTATGTTATTTGTTTGATAATATATTTTTGTTGGTTGGAGAACACGCCTGGCCAGCCCTAAATCGCGCCTAACTAATGAACTTTTCCATATTTTTCTCTATTTTGTCTTGCCTACGCTATGCGCCCAACAACAGTTTGTGAGTATTAATAATGCCGAGACCATTTTAAAATGACAACAAAATTAAGTCTTTATACATTTTAATCAAACAAACCAAACGAAATTCGATATACTCAGCCTATGAAAAAGTCTTTGAGGAAGTTGTCTTCCAAGGAGGTACATACATTAAATCAAAAACCAAACACATTCAAATCGCCCCATTTATTGATTGTTTTTGTTATTGGCTTACATCGTAGCAACTTGAAAAGGGCAATATTTTGAAAAAGCTTTTTCGACTAACTGTATGTTTATGATGCACAGATAACACCGCCCACTTGTCGGAGCCCGCATCTCCAGCAGCATCTGTGGCATCTGCAGAAATTGCCGCCGAGTTTGCGGCGCTAACCATCGAGGAGAAGGAACAGCGTCGCGCCGAGTGGAGCCAGGTAAGTTTTAATTGGCAATTATAATTGAACATAAGTTTTAATAACAATTATGTATTTTAGGAGCTGGCACGCGTTGAGGAGGAAATCAATACGTTGCGCACGGTGCTGGCCTCCAAGACGCGTCATGCTTCCGATCTCAAGCGCAAGCTGGGCATTACCGTCTGGAAGGAGCTCACCGACGATGTCAATCAGGGTGTCAAGAATATCAAAGAGAGTCATGTGTAAGTAGCAATTTATTGCATACTCAGGAGGAATATCTAACATTCTTAGGTCCATTTTCTCGTGATCCTAATAAGTAAACCTGACGCTCTTTTATATGGTAGTATTTAATAAAACTTGCTCATTTTTGTGGCAGCAAAGTTGATGATCTACATTGTAAATAAAAAGGTAGAGCTGTCAATTATTGACAAAAGAATATGCGCACAATTGAGCCGTTCACCAGAACTAAGCGCTGACTGTTATCTGCTTACTTGTTAACCGATAAGTGTCTTGTCTTTTGTCAGACACATGAGAAAGCGGGCCTTTAACTCGACACCCTTATTATATTATACTTTCGAATCTGGCTTTTTATTTAATATTCATTTACTTATTGGTCAAATTATGTATTCATTTAGTTACCAATCGATGGAACAGGGCGTGGGCAGTATATCGAAAGCCGTGCATGATGCACCACTGTAAGTAAATTGTGTTAAGGATCAAATAAGTCCTGGCAAACTAACCACAAGCTGTCCCTTGTTTTCATTAACACAATAAACTGCTCTCGTTGCTTCTGTGTGTCTGTAACATAACGCATTTGCTATAATAACCATTTATGTTTTTATAGATATTTGTATGTATTTATTAATTTTGTAATTGTTAATTTATCATTTACAGATTCCAACGCACCGAATCGGTGCTTAAGTCTACTGGTGAGAAAACGGCTTCTGTCTTCGGCAGCATTACTAGTGGCATTACGTCAAAATTCTCACAAATGAAAAATTCTGAGTCGATGCGTTCTATCGAAGCTTCGGTTGGCTCTGCCTATGAGAACGTTAAAGTAAGCTATGAACAGAACAATTTTATGTGCCAATCTCATGCGGTAACTACTATTTTATTATACATATATCTTATATATCCTTCATAAACTCATTATTGTTTGTTATGCGCTCACTAAACTAAACCAATTACACACTAGACACACCAACTGCAAATACATAGGTAACTCTTACCTATTATAAGCATTTAATGCACACTTTAACTAAGGTTTATATTTGGCTGGTTAATACTAGTTATATATCATAGCATTTATTATTAATTGCATGTAATTTAGTGCTTGAGTTGATTTAAAACCAAAGAGTATTTGTCCTGTTTGCTATAACACTGTTCGGTTTTCTGTTCTATTCTATTGTAGACGAAGGTGGCATCCCGTTCGGGTTCGGTTTCCAGTTTCCCAGACGCTCTAGATGAGAACAACACATCATCGGGACTGAATTCACCCACAGACTCTCTAACAAAATAAATAAATGCGTGTGAATTAATAACAATCAAAATACACACACAACCCACACACACACACACAAAAGCAGCACGCGTAAATTAATCAACACACTAAACACCTATACACACACAAACACACACACACATGCATACATTCACATACACAAACATAGTTAAACAATAATTAACAATTGCGCTTAAAATCTATGTGTGCGCTCTAATACCAAGAACAGAATTTAATTATTTATATAAATATCTATGTGTGTTATTATTATTATTATTATAATTATTATACTTAATGTACGTTTGTATCTCAAACTTAACAAATTATTGCGCGTTTTGTTGGCATTGTTAGCCTTTTGTATGCGTGTGTGTGTTACGCTATTTCAACGATTAATTGAAAATGGTTTAAAAGTTTAAAACAAAAGTGAACTTACTAAATTCTTATTATATATACATCTAAGTTAACGTTTAATGTTTAAAGCAAAGAAAATGAAAATGAAAACAAATTATACATTCATAACGACTTTACGCTAACTCTGTTAACACACCTATGAGAGTTCTTTTCGAACCTGCAAATTTCATTCCTAACTTTTTGCCCACTTTACAAGAATGATAAATATGTATAATATATATATATATATATAATACATTTCTATATTTTCATTTCTTCTGTAGGCTTTGGGTCGCGTGATTAAATGGCGTCACTGACAAATATTCCAAATTAATTTAAAGTTTATTCATTATCAATCAACACGAGCTTGCATGCCGAATAAATAAATAAACAAAAATTGATAATTTTAAGAAAAAAAGCACCAACTATGTAAAGCATATACACACAGCTATTTCGTTGCAACTACACTTTGGTCTAAGATTTTCTATATGTGTATGGGATCTTTAAAATAAATACGACATTTTTGTGCCCAACAATACTTTGTTTACATTTTTAAAAGCGCGCCAATAATCTGGGTACTTTTATATTTCATTTATCTGGCAGCTCAATGAGCAATCCAGGGCTGCTAAGAATTCAACAGCTGCTGAGTGCGACAACGCTGGCAACGCTGCACAGAAAAAAAGGCTTGCTTTCAAAATGCGGTCACACTGCTTAATAATAACACAAAAACAACAAAGCTGTTCTGAATACCCGTAGAAAAATGACGAACTCTAAATGAAACTGGGTACGCATCGTGATGCTGAACACTTGACAAGACAACAAATTAGCTTCACAGTAAAGTGCAATTAAGTTCTATAGTCTAATTAGTCTAAGTGCGGGCGTAAACATGAATTTTACATACTTATTCGTGCTCATTTGGTTGGCCTACTTGATATGCAGTGGCGTGCTGTTGTTCTCTCGAGGATTTCTGCTCGCGCGCGTCTCCAAAACGGAGACCAGCACCTGCCGGCGACTGTCCACCGATCCGAATGATGTAAGACTGTGGAGAGTAATGTAGAGATTGTGAGAATAACTTTAATCTCTTTATTAGGAGTACGTGCTTACGCCGGAGGTTGTGAATGAGATCTTCAAGGATGTGAATGCCTCGTCGTCATCTAATTTATGTCTTCCACAAAAATCCAAAGTCATTATACTCGTCATCGATGCGTTAAAATACGAATTTGGAGTTTATAAAGATAACACCACCGAACCGTTGCCTTATGAGAATAAATTGGGAGTGTTCCATCAGCTACTCCAGGAAACGCCGGAGAATGCCCGTCTAATGCGCTTTAAGGCGGATCCGCCAACGACAACGCTGCAGCGCCTGAAAGGCCTCACCACAGGCAGTTTGCCCACATTTATAGATATTGGCTCTAACTTTGCCTCGCCAGAGATCAATGAGGATAACGTCATCGATCAAATAGTGAAGAGCGGACTGCCTACGGTATTTCTGGGTGACAGCACGTGGACTGATTTATACCCGCGTCGCTTCAAGCGCGCCTACTCTTATCCCAGCTTTGATATTTTTGACTTGGACAGCGTTGACAATCAAATAATGCAGCATTTGCCCAAGGAGCTGGCCAGTGACGATTGGCAGGTGCTCATCGCGCATTTTCTGGGCGTGGATCACTGCGGTCATAAGCACGGACCCATGCACGACGAAATGGCGCGCAAATTAAACGAAATGAATGATATTATAACGTAGGTACCAAGAAACTTTAGAAGATGACTTCCTTATTGGATATTTATTTAAGAAAAGGATGTGGGCCTAACAAGCCCCTTAATATACCAGAAAGTATGGTAATAGTTTTCATTAATTTCAGATCCATTGTGGCTGGTATGGACAACGAGACGACGCTGCTGATAATGGGCGATCATGGCATGACGGCAACTGGTGATCATGGCGGCGACACTGATGACGAAACCAATGCGCTGCTCTTTGCTTACTCCAAACAGCACAAGTTCTTTAATGACAGCGATTCGGGTTCAGATAGCAAAATGCTGCAGCAGGTAAACAGATAAGAGAACGCCTTTATCTGCCACACACGTCATGCTGATAAAACCACACTGACGCGCTTATGTTTTACAGATTGATCTGGTGCCCACACTGGCTACCATACTCGGCGTGCCCATACCCTACTCGAATCTGGGCCTGGTCAATTTCAATATTGTGCCCGCTGTGGCAGTGCCGCATTTGACTAAATTTCAAACATTGCTGCTCCACGTTTGGCAGAATGCCCAGCAAATCTATAGATACTTTTTCAATTATGCTTTGGAGAATAAGCGCACTTTTAGTGTGGAGCAAATGGAGAAGCTGGAGACTGAATTTATATTGCTCACGCATCGTGTACAAACAATTTATAATGAGGCTGCCTTCAAGTCGTTTGTGCGCGATCTGAACATTAATTTACGTGATATACTCAACGTCTGTCGTGAGATCTGGGTAAAGTTTGAGCCCACACAAATGTCACAGGGGCTGCTTTTTAGCTTTCTGCCCATATTCTTCGCATTTCTGCTCATAAACAACTCAAATGCCAGCGACTATCCAAAGATATTCAAGCCGAAAGAGGTCTTTTATATATATTTAATGAACATTGCGGCCGGCGTATTTGGATATCGCTACTACAAGAACTTCTCCTTCAAGACCGAGGAGCAGGGTGTCATTTTCTTTACCAGCCTGACCAGTATCGTGCTGCTAGCCTTCTATACGCTGATTCATTGGAAGAACATTGCCAACAACTGGGCGAACGTAAAGCGCTTTGATCATATGCCCACGAGAATTCTGCTGTTTGCCAGCATGGCTGTGTTCTTCTCCAACAGCTTTGTCGTGCAGGAGGCAAAAATTTTGTCCTATTTACTGGTGGCCATCATATTGCTGCTCGTCTATGAGCTGCTGCAGTTGAGCGCGCGTCTGGATTTTAAGAATAAGTTCAAGTGGTCACCGTTTTTGCGATCCACAGCCCTGCGCTTAATCTTGGCCAGTTTGTTGGCCATTTGCTGCATACGCTTCGCATACACTCTGTTCCGCTGTCGCGAGGAGCAGGGCAACTGTGCCGATTTTACCAATAACAGCACATCCGGCTTTTCTGTGAAAAGACCGGCGATGGGCAAGACCTACATATTGGCTGTGATCATAATTGTTTTATATTCAACGCTGACACGCCTTTATTTGCGCTCCTGCGGCAATTTAACCGGAAATTCGCCCAATGTTTTGTTGGCCCGCTACGGCCCGACAGTGGCTTCAATTTGTGCTGGCGGCCACATACTGCTCGCGAATAGCGCCATCAAGAACATACAACGCACACACATCGATGCCATGGCATTGGTCATCTATGGCTTGTTGCTATTGCAAATTGTTGTCGTTTCATGGGCACCACTGATGACCTTTGTGCTGCCGCCAAGGAATCCCAATACCATCAGTGTCAATGGACGTGACAGCATTGTGCCGGAAATCTTTCGTAAAATGAAGCGCATGTACGATGGTGACGATGCGGAGCGTCGCCACGAGATACCCGTCGTTTATGGCCTGGCTACTGTCTACTCATCGATTATAATTTCCTTTGGCGTGTTTCTGGCCATGCTCATGATTGTGCTGCTCGAGCCGCGTGCCAGCATTGGCCTCATTGTCTGCGTGGTTGTGGGCGCCATCATTCTAAGCGTGCATGGAATTCTACGGTATCGCACGGCCACCAGCTTTGGTAAGTAAATGCCGAAGGTTAATCGTTTTATTAATTAATACCATATTTGTTGCCTTGCAGAGAGTTGCGTGCAGCCCACGTTTAGCGCTGTGGTTGGCTGGTTTCTGCTGGCCCACTTTTGTTTCTTTGCCACCTCGCACCAGACAACGCTGTCTCAGATCGATTGGCGCGCCGCCTTTGTGGGCCGCTCCAGTGCTTTGGGTCAGTCGCATTTCATATCCGGCGCTCTTGTCATCCTGAACACTTTTTGTGGCCCCATATTCTTTTACTGCCTGTATGCGCTGCTTAGCACGGAAACCTTCTCGCTATTTGCGCTATTTCCCAATCTGATCAAAAGCAGCAGCAATAGCCGGAACAGCAGCAAAGCAGATGCGTCCACAGCTCTGCCGGATATATCCAATGAAGCGGTGGGCTTTGATATGACACGCGGTGAGCTGGCGCTCTACGAGTATGAGGATGTATTTCTGGGAGCCGGTTTCAAGCTGGCCACGCAGTTCTTTATGCTGCAGGGCCTCAAGGTGGGTGCTCTCTATAACTTGAGGCTTAAACTCAGACTAATCTATCCGGATTCTTCTTCCACTCAGATCTTTTGCGCCATGCTGGCCTGCACCATACACTGCCGGCATCTGATGGTCTGGAAAATCTTTGCGCCGCGTTTCATCTACGAGGCCTTGGCCACCTTTGTTGGCCTGCCGGCACTCATTGTGGGCTATTTGCTATTGTTGCGCATTAACCGTGCTGTCGATGGACTCATTAAGCGCATCAACAAGGACAAGTAGTTGCCAAAATGTATTGCAAATGCTCTAGTCTCTTAGTTGCTTCAACGTATAGTCCATAAAAACTCAACATTTTGTATTTCAAATTGAATTTTGTTAGCCCAAAGCTTATATTTCGACTATAGCTACTATTTATTTAGCTTTTACTAAATTATAGACAAGGATGTATAGAAAAACAAACAAAATGTCATATCTTTTTGGTGGTCTTGATTTATTTTTCCCTTATGGATCTTTTCTTTGTATTGAATTTTTTTGTTGTTGTTATTTCATTACATTAGCTAAAATTTACGTTTAAAATTAGCGCGAATTTCATAGTTTTTCCAAAAAAAACACGATGTTCATCTTAAAAACAAATGAATTTCACATATTACCGCGGATATACACAGTACATTGTTATGGCTTACAAATTAACACGATCAAATATGACGGATCAGAAAGAAACATAAAGTACACTGAACTAGACTCTGCGCTTACAATTACTACATAAGTTTCCAGGTGTTTGTTTAAGTACGCAAATAATTAAGTAACAATGTGGGACAAATTGTTGATAACATCTATGGCAAACAACGTCTGGCCTGTGTTGAACTTAACTAATTAAATTTACACATCAAAGTTTTAATTACTGCACGCTCTGAAAGAGCAGCTGATTATTCACTAAAAAACTATTTGCCAGGACATTTGCTGCTGTTTTTGTGTGTAACTGTCATGTGTAATATGCGTGTTAAGAGATTCTAGATTCTGACAAAATCTACTGCCCATTGAGTACCAATGGCGTTTTCGCAACTCCGTTTGTGGCGCCCCTAGCTACAAATTAAAAGAAGGAAACGGTCAGCCAAAAAAATATAAATCCCGAATAAAATGAAGTTGATAGAAGTGTGGAGAGCAGACATGCAGAGAAAGAAGCGTGAAACAAAATTAGGCATAATAATATATACAGCAAAATACGAGTAGTATGCAACTACTAGATAGACTAAACAATCTTTGGCTTTAATGGCGCCAGCACCAGGAGCAAGCACGATGATATTGATGCGCGTTTGATGACCAGGAAGCTGGCTTAGTCGATGCGATCATCGTACGACTTGTACTGCTTCTCCGGTGGCGGCTGAGGTTGTTGCTCTTGCTGTTGCTGTTGTTCTTGCTGCTGCTGCTTACCATGCACCGCTGAGCGACAGTACTTCTTGGTGGTACTCCAGTCCTCCTTTAGGGACAGATTGAACATTGAATAGTCTGGATCGCCGGTAACCTCCTTCACAATGTTCAAAAACTTGGGCATGCAGTTCTTCAACGCCTCGCCGGTAAGCGAAGAATACGTCTCTAACAGCACCAGACCCTTGCAGCTGCAAAATCAAATATTTTTAAACTGCAAGCGACATTTGACCTTATAACTAACCGTGGGTGACCCGGCTCCCTGTAGATATCCAGCTGGAAATATTGATTGTTAATCAGGAAGCAGCGTCGCTTCTTGTAGATGGTAAAGTGCGCATCATCGCGCTGCGCCAGCAGGTTCATATAGTCACGATGCGTCAGCTGAGTCTTTACTTCAATGCGGGCCTGGCCATGCACATTAGGACGGCGCTGAGTGTGTATGTAGCTCCAGTGGTTCTTCTGGCCGCGTTTGCGCAGACGCGCCTGCACCTTGGGACCAGCGGACTGCAGATAATGATGCACCACATCAAAGTCTTGGAAGGGCGGAAACTCGCTATCAGGCGGCAGCAGGGCAACTAGGTAAATGAATTGATAAACAAATTAGTTGATGCCAACATAGAAATAAATAACTGCATGCAACCTACCCAAATATTTGAGCTTGCGCGAGGTGGCCTGCAGACGGTCGCCAATGTCAATGCCCAGTTTTTGGCACACGGATTCAATCATGCGATTCATTTTGGTCTCAAAGTTGGTGGAGTTGTCAATCACATCGAAATAGGGATGGCCCACCCAGGCGGCTGCTGACTTGTAGTCCAGTTCGCGAGCCAGTTCAACGCCCTCAGAGCGGCAGGCGTGGTCCTGAAAGAAGATCATAAGCAAATAAGATTTTGTCAAAGGCTGATAATCAAATATACTGATTTCAATACACAAACTAAAGGGCAGGGTCTAAGAATTAACGGACTTAATGTAAGTACTTTGTAGTGAAATATGAATAAGGATAAGACATAATACACCAACAAGCGATACCAATATCTTATGCTTCCAGTTCTAGTTCCGATCTCTGCGGATATGAACTTAATGACTTGAAGACTTGAACAGAACTAATCACAATCTGTCTAACCAAATAATGCTTTAAATGCCGGATAAATCCAATGATTAAATGAGACTTAATAATAATGCGTTTAGCCCGCAAAATAAGAGACTTCTAGCCGTATTATCAATATAGCCATTGCATTTATTGGGTACCTGATAATGGCGCTTTCTTTTCTTTGTTTATTACATTGTGAGAGAGTGCCAAAGAGAAATGTAAATCGAATCAAAAGTGCGCACATTTAACACTCACCTCTGTCGAGTAGAAATCCTCAGCTCCATTAGCGGCCGATACCAAGTGCAAGATTTGATGGTATCGATTGTCGCGCACATCCACGGGATTCCATTTGTTGCTCGCCATCATTTTCTCCCACTTATCCTTTGATATATCTGCAAGGTAATCAGAGTTTAGTTTCTCAAGAGTTCATTGCAAAAAGTCCAAAATGTTTTCATTTACATGCACTGGCATCCATTACGCCGCGATCGCAAATAATGAGGCAATTGCGGGTGCTCGAGTTTCCCAGCTCGAAGTAGGTGTTCTCAATTTGCACCATAGTGCGGATAAGATTCTCCTGAAATTTGAAAGCTACAAAGCGAGAATAGTGCGTCATTATAAGTTATACAGCCGCCTTGTTCTAATTTGATATTGTTTACAATCAAAAGTTGGAATCAAAACAAAGAAATACAATTGCAAGCAAATTCGTTGAAAGAATATGAGACCAATGTTGAATTCTGACCAACATATATGTATGTATGTACATATGTATGTTTGTTTATTTATGATAGGTTTCTGCTAACGAATCAAGTAAAATGAGATGCCGATGCCGATGCTGATGGCGATGTCGATGGCGATGGCGATGGCCTGCAACCAATTGAAAGAATTGAGAGTGCGATGGCAATTGAATGAATTCGAGGAGTAATCAAATGAATACAACAGCCAGCAACCCAGCCAGCAATGACAAACTGCTCAAGTTCGATGAATTTGAATCAATATACTGTATTAAAGTACATATCAACACTAATTGCAACATTCATACAGTATGACAAAGTTCAATCCCCCAGCAAACTGACTCAGTTAATGTCACACAAAAGCCTTCAACTGTTACTGAACAGCTCAACTGAGGTGTGTCAGTGTGTGTGTGTGCGGTTTGTGTGTGTGGTTTGTGTGTTAGTTATGTGATCATCGTGTGATTATATTGTGTAATTTAAATTCTACATGCAATAATTATCTGTGGTATTAATCTCACAAACAGCTGTTCAAATAGCCAAGGGAACTTTGATGGAACAGGGGCAAATGGAAAACTTAAGGCATTTCAATCTAGAATACAACACATTTTTTAATTTTTAAGTTTTTCGATTTAGTTGATAAATATAACTCTTTGTGGTTTGTCGGTAAACAAAGCTAACAACACGTGAAAAATTCTTAAAATTCCGGAAACAAACTACATTTGTCATCGTCAAGCAACTCTAACATTGCAAACTGAGAGCTGCAGTTGAGAAAGCTCAACTAGAAGATACCTTAAATCCAGACATGAAATACCTCAACACATATTTTTATATCTTTTGTATAAGCTAGTAAGACTGCTTCCAGTCGTATATACTCTGGATTTGTTAATCCCCTATCCCTCCTTTTCATCTGTGGGGACCAACAACATTAAATTCATCATAGAAAAATTACAAAATTACACTCAGGAGCTGATGAACCTAGACGCTATTGCTCCTTCAACAAATGTTAGCTTGTAATTATACATTATAAGTTTGCGAATTTAGTACAAAATATAAATAGATAATAGTCCGTATTAAATTCTCATAACGAATTGAATTCAAACCAATCTTTGAGGATTACTTGGAGGAGCATAAAACCAATTTACGCCACCCTGGTGAGCGCGAGGATCTCTGCACGTTAGAGTCAACATTTTCCGAATGGTTTTTCGACATGTACGATGATCTGGTTACCTCCACAGGAAGGCAATCAGGAATAACTCAATTAATATTATTGTTTATCTTCTATAGTTATTCTCCAACCTTGCAGAGGGTATCGTTATAAGTTTAAATTATATTTTTTAAATAATTTCTTAAGTCTTATAGTCTCTAAAACCGACAGATAGACAGACAAATCAACCCAGCTGTGGATGCTGAGCAAGAATATGTATACTTTAGAGCGTCAGAAATGAATATTGCAGAGCTTTACAGAATATAACAAGTAAGAATGCTCTAGTGGAGTATACCCGAATACCAAACTCCCTGTGCCCAGGTCTAAGACTTCCAATCACATCATCGTCCACTTACACAATACACAAATACGCACGCACACAAGCGATAACGCAAGCGAGGCATTTTAACTAGCTTCTTTGCTTTTTCTTCCCCACACACTGTACTGAATCTTCTTTCGTAAATAACTTCCGTGCTTATAAACCGAACGTCTTAAAATTTAGACAGTAGACTAAGAGTGACCCAAGTATTATAGGTGCAAAAGCCTATATATCTAAATTTGTTCTATAAATGGATTTTATCGATGTGCGGGAAAGAGAGATATCTGAAATCGGAAACAAACTTGATCTGCGCATGGTATACAGGAACCTACACTCCAAATGGTGTCTCTAGCTCTTATAGTTGCTGAGATCGACGCGTACATCCGGACAGACAAACGGACATGGCCAAATGGTCTCTACTATTGACACTGATCCAGAATATACATATATACTTTATAGGGTCAGGGATGTCTCCTTCTTTCTGCCTGTTACGTACATTTGCACAGATTTAATACCCCCATTCTACCCATTTTATGGGTACAGGGAGTAAAAACACAACCCCGACCTTGAAAACCATCGACGATACTTAAACAATCACACACACACACACACACTCTCAAATTGGAACCCCAGCCAGCTTCTTACTGCATTCTCTTTACTATATATTTAAATTGATAAAAAAAAGCACAAAGCCAAGTTGAAGCAAAACAGAAAACCACTGGGCGGCAAGGGAGGAAGGTCGTATCGGCGGGTGGTGACTAAGTGAACGACTGCCGTTATTTATTGCCTCCCCCTTTGGCTACCCACCTATGACAACACTTGTTGCGGTCCAGTGAAAATGTTGCTGTTGTTGTTGTTGCTGCTGTTGCATTGAACTTGACATGATGCATGTGACGAAACAAGTGGAATTGATCGATTAGACCAAGCTGATGGAATTGGGAATGGGAATGGGCGCGGGTATAAAATGGAAATGGGCTGGGTGCGTTAACGTCAAAAGCAGAGCAAGCAAATTGTTTTTGGTTTGGTTGCCTCGTCTATTTTGCTTGTGAAATGTTTGGCTAATTCAATTAGCAGCCGGTGATATAAGCAGCTGATGCAAAAACCAGATACATATGGTACAATATATATATAGTTTCTGCTACTACGCAACAGAGTATGGTAATTGGCATATATGCATATTCGCAGTCAGTTGGATTTGCGAACGTCTATATAGATTTGAAACAAGTTAGTTGGCCATATCATTTTTGGCGGCACATATTTAATTAATTAATTAGTTGGTTACATTTGCATAGTTTAGAGAAGAGAGCGTATGCAAATTAAACTAATAAAGAAATTGAAAACCAAATGGCAAGAATAACAAATTCATTGAACTATCAATTTAGAAGAAATCAATAGAACGCACACAATAACAATGACAATAAAATAATAATAACAGCGTGTATTTGCCCATCAATATCTATCAGTATCTCTCTCAGTATCCCCGCATAACTGGGTTGTATCTAAGGTACTTTGTATCACATCTAACTCTAATAAAACTGACTAAACTGACTAAACTGATTAATTAACGTCACATTGTGAAGAGCAGCGCACACAGTTTGAGCATTATTTGGCGGACTGAGATACTATATATACATGTATATATGGATGAATGGGATACAGATACATATGGGACTCACATTCAGATACAGATACAGATAGGAGGCACGAGGCACGTGACGCTGACAGCGCACGGCATACAAAATTCCATTAGTCGCCATAAATAAATAAGTCAAATTATTGCAAATGAAAATTGCTCAGGCACTGGGAAATTGGCCATGTGGCCACATGTGGCCATGACTGGTCACCAATTGGGCTAAGTAACATCCGATGGATGACATTTAACAACAGCAATTATTGTTCATTAAAAGTTATTTTAAAATGCAGCAGTTGTTAGCTCGATAACTGACTTCGTGAAGAAATGCTACCCGAAACTGTCATGTTAACTCAAACTCTGTTATTGTTATAACAGCGCGCCAATAACTGTCAGCCAATTAACATAATATTCAACTGTTAATTGGGCGTACTTTGAACTTTAAAGGTCACGCTCATTTGCCAACTTTTGATACCCTTTTAATGAATTAACTATATAGGATGTATACTGTATCCAAATTAGATGTCTCCAGATTGCGCATGAACCAGTTTTTTTAGTGCCAGAAACTTGTTCGATATGTATATATTATTCATACATAATTTGTTTTCTAAATTAAAAGAATTTCATACTATAAACTATAATATATGTACTAATGGTTGTGGTCTTAAACAAAGGCACGTGCTGGTCAGCAGCTAAAACTGTCCAACGCGGTGGGACTGTATCCACCTATACGTATAAGTATATATAGGAGGTATATGCATATAAGCTATAGAATATATATGTGCTAGCTAAATATAAATGCCCCATTTAAAATCGCACGTACGTTAGTCGTTGTTAGAAACTGTAAATGCCTAACGTAAAAACAGAAATAATACATATTTTTATAGTTATATTGATGAGATTAGAGACACTTTGCAAAGTACAGTTTATTGTTTAGTATTATAGTTAGGACAGACACGAAACATACACAATACATAGCTTCGAGAAATAATCAAAAAAAAAAGGAAAATAAACAAAATGCTTGAGAAATCATAAGTAATCACACACATAAACATATAAATACATAAGAATGTTTGCATAAGCGCAATTTATGGTTTGGCAAAATAACAAAAAGAAGAAAGTATTAAAAAACAAATAAATAAAGAAATGTCAACTCATCAACGGGGCGGACTGTTGACAAAGCGAAGCAACAAGAGATAACACACAAACAGGAGCACAAGTGGGTGAGATGGAGGATAAAGGCAACGATCTGTTGAAGATTATAATGTTGCCAAGATAAAGCGACTCTTAAACACTCACTCAACCATACACACAGACAGACAGGCAGACAGACAGACAGAGATATGAAGATCACAATCAAGTTTCAAGAGAGATCTCTCACGATCGATGAAATGGTTTGGTTTGGTTGGTTGGATTGGTTGGTTGGGTTTGAGTCGATCGTTGGATCGTTTGAATCTCTGTCTGCAAACTGCACTCACTCACCTTCGCTGCCATTTGGCTTGGAGGCAGCATTGGCCAGGCAACGTGGACAGGATGCGGTCAGATCGATGAGACTGTGCTCCGGTGCGGCAAATGGTAGATCTTTGTATACGAAGGTGGTTGGCGTAGGTGGGTCTGTGTGTGTGTTCAACGTCGCAATTAAATATCAACCTAACACATACATTAAGTCCCTATCTATAACACACCCTATATAGTATATGTAGGCAGGGGGAGAAAGTGAAAGGGGAATCATTCTGTACTCGTGACCAGCAGCAGATTATATTTGTTATAAGTATACCATAAGTCAGGCGATTGAGTGATTGGGAATATTAGTTCTGTGGGGTTTTCTTTATCGTGGTAAGCGGTCTGTCCCCCCATCCCACACCCCAGCAAGAAAAGGCACATTACGAGTAAGTACGCAATTGACAAATTAGTTTTGAAAACTGTCAAGCAAATTGCGGCAAGTCACGCAATTCTTAAGTCGGCGCCCCTAAGGATTCACTCGCATTATTTATTGCTTTCTTTTAGTGCATTTGTGTTTGTGTATCGCTATCTGTATCTGTATCTGTATTTGTACCAGTATCTGTATCTGTATCTGTAGCAGTATCTGTATCTGTATCTCTTTTGTGGTAAATCGCACAAGCGAATTACGTAAATGAACTTTCATTGAAGACGTGACATTCAAGAGGGAGGGCCGACATAAACGTTTAGTATAACTGAAATATACTATATATAGTATAGTATCTGGCAGCTGAGATAGTCGCGGTCGCTGTCTTGTTATTTAAAATACGCAGTCTATACACATAACCATAGACATAATATATATTTAGCTATATAATACATACATATATACATAGGTATAATATATGTTCTAGACGTATAGTCAAATGTAAATGTCTTGCGATGATCTCGAAAGTAAATATTTTGTTTTATTTTCGTTCGCGAAAATGCTGCGACGAACTTGACAGTGTGCAGAAGAATGATTCCCCAAATACTAGATTGTGGATCTCAATTATGAAACAGCAATGGGAGAATGACTATAACTATCAATATACTATATGATTGGGGGTTCAATGATATAGTTTCCAATTGTATCTTTCAATTATTACTTAGTTTTAGGGGCGGGTGAGTTGGTAGGGAAAATGCTTGCAATAGTAAACTCCTCTCTCGCTTCTTCTAAGTATAGTATAGTTCAGTTTATCGAGTACTTACCCTCTTTCTCGGTCAGATCGGAGAACTTCACACCGCCACTACAATTATGGGAGAGGGAGAGAGAGAGAGAGAGAGAGAAAAGAGTAATGAAGTGTCAATTAGAGCAACGGTTTTAAGATACGGATAAAAGGCACTACGCGTAAACTACAGTTTAATTATTGCTTTATTATAAAAGATAAGATTTTAAAGATTGTTTTTCTTTTGTTTTGTTTTCTTTTGTTTTTTATCAAGAGTAAATTGTTGTACAAAAAAAGAGTATGTATGTATGTATACTGAGTTGCACAGTGAGAGAAAATTAAAGGAATAACTTCAATCGATTAGTTTCGTTTCTTTTGATTGGTTTTGTTTGTTTGAGTAGCCTTCTTGTTAAATAGTTTATTTAGATTACATTAAAATAACATAACAGGTATTGCTTATACAAAAATAATAAGCAAACACATAAGTTTAATTTGAATTAGAGAAATAAACACGTTTTCCAGTTTAGAAAACAATAATTGAACAGCACAACTCGGCGTTTGCTGATAGTATTTGAAAGTAAACTGAAACTTGTTCTAGAAACACACACCCAAAAAAGGGTTGAACGAGAATTGAATACAAAATTCCAAAAGCGAACAAGATAAAAATGACAATCAGGGACATTTGTGGTTTCAGTGTAGTGTAAATCAATCGATTGAAGTTATTCTGAACGATTCGATACAACTCTTTAATGTTTACATTATAATGCATGGCAAAAGTTGTTAAAGAACGCAATCAAACTCAAATCGTTATCATGAATGCCGCACAAACAATAGGCACAAAACATTGTTTGCAGCAAACGTAGCGAGCCAAAGCTAATGGATAAGCCCAGCCAGACACAGATATAGTAGTACAATCCAAGGCAGATCAGATCCACGGATTAGATGGATGTGTTCTCAATTTGGGATCTGTTGTCTGGTTGTCTGGGTATATCTCACTTTGGCTGGCTATATTGGGTTCGTTTGTGTTGATTGATGTGTTTAAGGCATTTACCTGAGTAGTACAGTGGCCGTTTCAGGCACGCGGAATACCTGAAAATATTTAACATGCTCATTGCTTTGTTTCGAGTTGCGATTTGTTTTGTATTGGATTTTTTTGCGATTGGTACAGCGTATATAAATATATATATTTTTTTATTTTTTAGGGCAGTTACTTCTTATCGTAGCAGCAAAACAGCATGACAAATTAAATGGGTCTTTCACAATTGGCACTACTTACAACTGCCACAGGGCCCACAGAATGTACAAACAACAAATTGAAAGCTTATAAAGCAACAGATTGTTGTCTGTTGTTGCAATATTTCTTCTTTTTTTTAGCCTTAGCCTAACAACCAAGCCCAGCAGTCCAATAAATCAACAAACAATGCACAAGAGAGACTCACCTTCCAGCCAAGATTCTCAAAGAAGGTGCAGAGGCGACTCTGGCCGGTTGTTTTGCCACCGCAGGGACCTGAAAATCAGTTGGAAACACAAAATTATACATTTTTATTAAATATTCATTCATCTAAATGACTTCATCAATTGTTTGGGGGCACAACCCTGAACGCAATTAGCGCCGCCAAGCCCCAACAATGCTGCATGTGCAGCGATGAGGAAACGAATTGCAATAAATTGATTTGAGCTGTGCAACAGTCAGTTGAATTACTTGAGCTTAAACTTATATGTAATGCTATAAAATAACAGATTTCAATGCTTTTGCATAATGTCACAAAAGATACAATGCTCACTTTTGAGATTCAATTTCAAATGTCCATATTCTTATAGAGGATAGTATTATTTTGTTCCCAAATGTGTAAGGGACTGAAGGGGACGTTTCCGACCCAACAAAGTATATGTAGTATATTCTGAATCAGTATCAATAGGGTATATAGCTTCGGCACTCCAAAGATAGCCGTTCTTTCTTGTTCAGTTGATAACATTGCTTTTATGAGAGCAAGCAACATTTGCGTCAGATAACTTTTATTACTATTTAAAGACCTTGAGGACGACGTCTGCTTTGATTACTCCAAGTGTGCTAGACTACAATTTCATCATCTTATGCTAATGGGGACTAAATCTGCATGTCAAATAAGCAAGCCACTTTAGCGCACATAAGTGAAATCAATTCGTTGCCCTGAAGATGAGAAAACTGGTTACATATCCAACTAGAAATTATATATACATAATAACTATGGGGAAAACTAATACTGCACTGTAAATGATCAAATAGTGATAATAATAATGAGAAGGGAGTTCCTCTAGAACGGAAAAAGAAGGGCGACCAGTGTTGCTCTATGGTGCCAGAAAGGCACCCTATAGGGACAAGAGTCTGCTCTACCTCCCTTATGAAAGAGATCAGGTTACTTGTTGAGACATTCTTTACGAGCTCAGGGGTCATATATCCCTACATATGTATATGCCTCTTTCTACTCCAAATAAAGGCGGGACAGTCACAAAGAAGAAGGATAGTAGTCTCGTCTTCCCTCCTGCAGAGTCTAAACTCTGCATCCGTGGACAGGCGCATGTTTTTAAGGTGGTGCTTTACGACTATAAATGATACTTATTATATATTTCAGTTAGCATGCAGAAAATCCCAGTAAAACATTTCTAAATATCATCGTGATGCGATTAAGCATTTTATGCTGTTTCATTCTAATGCATGAGTCACATGTAATTTCTTTGAAATCAGCTGTTGCTCTATTTAGTATTTTTTATATACTATGTTGTAAATACGATGAATTGTTTATTAATCGAATGGGAGTTTCACGCTTATCAGGCTGCCTGAATTTGTCGACTGTGTGCTTAGATTAGAAAAAGAGGAAATGAGCCATGATAAGGACACACAAGTATTTACGTATACTTTTATAGATATGTATGTATGTACGTATGTACATTATATACGTAGTATTTTTCAAATACATTGACAACTGTACATATATATCACATATCACAGCCATAATTCGAGCTAAATTAAATGATTAGACCACGCGCCAAGTTTTTATAGCTTCTGCTGGTGGTAGTTGGCTAAACTGGTTTTCTTTTATATTTTTGGCGGGCTTAAGCGGCTTTTACGCGTATTTACATATGTAAATTGAAAACGAGTATAAAAACGCCGGCTAAACAGAAGCTGAATTCGTGAAATGAATTGCTTAATTTGATATTCATGATTAGAATATCAAAAAACTGAAGCCGCCTGTTGAAATTGTGCGTTCAAAAATTGACAAAAAGTTGCGCAGGCAAAAAAGTAAAAAAAAAAGCAGAGGAAAAAAGTAAAACTACCCCAATGATAACGCGAGCCTTCTCAGGGTCCTGCCGACCTTGACATGCTTCGAGAGCATATACACATCGTAAACAAACAGATACAGAAGAAAAGTTGAAACATTCGCATTAACTTACCGCCAGTGAGGACAATTTTGTAGACACGCTTATCCTTGGTGGACACGGAGCCCATTTTGTTTAGCTTTGGGCCGAGCATTGCATTTGGCTTTGGTGATGTGGACTTGTTGTTATCCACAGCTTCCTCCTCCTTTGATTGATATTTTGTATTGAAATTTGGGCTTGAATTCAAGTTCGTCCTCGGCTGGATTGTCGTCGCGACACTCAGCACCGACTGTTGCCCATTGGTGGTCGTGACCAAGGCAGGTGCCATTAGTTGGTCGGCTGTTGTTGCCATGGTTATGGTGCAACAGCTGTGAATCCTTCTCTTCTATCCTGGGCTCTACGCTCTCCACTCTCTCTTTCTCTCTCTCTCTCGTCGCGCGTCACTCTTCGCTCGCTACACGTGCCTATTTAAGGTTATGGTTTATGGTTTGTGTTGAGTCGACTGGGGGCCTGCCTGGTGGTTGCGACTGCAAAATCAACCCAATTGATAAATAATTACGTATGTACAAAAATATATCGAATATTTGTAATTGCCAGCTAATTTGTTTGGGTTACTGTTTCTATTACCGATTTAAGTTATAAATCCTTCAAGTATTGTGCACTATATTGGTTCGACATTCTAACTGCTCTGAAACGCGCGCATGTACACATTAAAAACACACATCTATTGCCGATTTCCAACCTATGATACTTAAGGAGTTTTGACTTGGGGTGAAACACCGAACGAGCTCGGGATCAACAACAAAGGAATCGTTAAATACCACATCCGAGTTTATAGATATCAAAGTTTATGAGTTTTATAATAGAGCACCATTTTGTACGTTTTTATTTTTAAAAGCAAAAATTGTACTGAGCCAAAATATCGCTGGCGCTTTTATAAAAGTGGCTACACATGTTCACTAACATCGATTGCCTTAACATTTTTCGAATCTGTTATTAGCAGATAACATGAGACTGTATATGAACAAAATCTATTTTAAGTGTTTAATAATTTAAAAGAAATTATCTTCTAGTTCGATTTGGGCGAAACGGCGTACAAATCACTTTCATAATAAATAACTTCAACTGGTGGCTAGTTTGTAAAACGTTAAATTAGAATAGCATTTGAATATTTAGATGCTAGTGCCTTTACAGTACATTTTTAGCTCATTTAGATATAAAACGAGTTAGCAGCTTGCAGTATTTTATTCAAATAATGACATATGTTTATGGAAAATTTGGCGCTTTTCATATTATTAAAGAAACGACAAAAATATGAGGTTGCCAAGCCAGAATAATATTTAAAACTGAAATTTGAAAATTGTCTGCCAAAATTTGTCTTTTGTCATTACGCTGTGTATGTAACAAAAGAAATGCGAGAGGTAGAAAAAATATTTTCGGTATAATCTTTCTGTCATGTTTCGGTTACACTGCATACCAATAACACAAAAACAACATAAAGACAAGCTCTCTCATTCTCTTCTGGTACATTCGTTTCATATTATTGTGTTACTTGATGTGCATCTGCAACGATGTGCGTGTGTGGTGCTTAGGTGAAGTCATATGTGCAATAACAAAATACAAATAAAATACAGACAATAGTGTAATCGATTTGAACAAATATTTTAGAAAAAATTAAACCTTTTTCGAAGTGCGTAAATTTTCATGCAGTCACAATTTACACAGCACGCACATACATATACATAACGTAACATGTGTGAGCGCGAGTGAGAGCAAACGTCAACATGACAGCAACAACAATAGCAACAGCAGAGTAAAAGAGAGAGAAAGAGAGCCCCCAGCCAGCTGTGCAGGTCGTCGTGGTCGATTTCTGTTTTTAGGCTACCCCAAAAAGGAACATAAATTTTCAGTCAAAATTTTGTTATTTACATTCAAAAATAGCTAAACGAGTGTCATAGTATAAAAATTAGATAATAAAATTGTTCGTTATTGAATTGAAAGTGCGCTTAAGAGTGAATTACAATTGGTATGCAGATACTAAATCTGTACAAACTTAAGTGCATAATTTTACACAAACTGCGTCACAGTTGGACATTCGTTGTATTTGTCGCGAAACTAATCGATAGCTATTATCGAAAAGCGATCAATCAGCCGCAGCCCCTCCAAAACTACAACAATAATAACAACGTAATGGAACAAGAGATACAAGCGGAAGTGCCAGAGGAGCAGCAGCATGAAATGCAGCAGCAACAGCAGCTGGAGCAGGTGCAAGCTGAATTTGTAGTTGCGCGTTTCAATGCAATTGCAGCCGCCGATGCCATGGATGCCAGCGATATGGAGAACGAGGATGCAGACGATGAAATCGATATCGATGATGAGGACGATGACGTCGATGATGAAAACGATATAAGCAGTGAGGATGAATCGGATCCCGAATTGGAAGAGATGTATTCGGATGGCGATTGGACCTCATCGAACGACGAAAGTGAAATGTCCACAACCATATCGAACGTAGGCCTGGGACCTCCCTCAGAGCCCGCCGAGCCGCAGCCAACCCAACCCCTCTACAGCTTCCAGCCAGCTCGTTTGGTCAAGTGCCAGTTTAAACAGAAGCATTGTATTGGTGGTTTCCCACTTGCTCGTAGTGGCCACCGCATTATTGCATCAAAATCGCATCTATACTCGCTCGGTGGATACAATCCACGCAGTGCTCTGACTGCCGCTCGACGCGGTAGGTGCCTGCTCTTCCAGGAGCTCTGGAGCTACAACTTTGCCACAAGCCGCTGGAAACTGGAGCTAAATGCGGACAATGCCAGCAATATGCCCACTGAGTTGGCCTCCAATGCGCTTGCCATTCACAATAATGTGCTGATTGTGAGTATTCAATATAGAAAGAGAGAAAAACTAAAATAGATGAGAATGGGTGTGTGTATGTGTGTGTGTGGAGGCTAGAAGTGTACCATTGTTGTTCAATTTTTGGTGAACGAACGAGTCGATCATTCCATAGTTCATTCGTTCGTTGGAGCATTAACTAACTACTAATATTGATTATGCCATTTGATCTTGGTACGAAATCTGTATTATTGATCAAAAGCCGAGTCGATCTAGCCATGTTCGTCTGTCTAGATGAACAATAATAGCTTCAGTTCAGTGATTCATTCATTCGTTCTTTTGAACTGATAGTGAATGATTTGATATAACTCTAAAGAAGACAACACTACAGTTTGAGGTGGCACCCGCCCCCTAGCAGCGATTGTATAGCAGTCGAAACTTGTTTAGTGCAGACAAAGCGCACAACGCATAATCGTAATCGTTATCGTTATCGTGTGCAATACGAGCAACATAATTTGCATTTGTCGCTGGTCGTCGATCACCCCCTGCCTCCGCCTCAGCCTGGGCTCAATGCCACACCCGACTCAAAAGCAATACACGTTGCTGTTTGCTGTCTCCCCTCTTCTGCTTTGGTTTTACGCTCTTGCTTTGTTTATGCCATTCTAAACATTCGAGACCCCAAAAACGTTAAACAGCTGCGCGCTGTTCGCTGCTCGCTTCATGCTGCTCGCTGCCTGCTGCTTGCTGCTTATGCTGCCATCTCTTTTATGCGCATGCCCAGCGACAGTCGACAGCAGCAACGCCAACACCAGCTCATCCCTCTTGGCAACTACGCAGTTGATGTTTATGCTGTGCTGCTGCTGCTGCATGCAACAACTTGTTTACCAGGTTTTCCTCACACCCCCAGCTTCCTCTCCCTTCCTCCGCTCAATGAAAAGCCCATAACAGTGCTCTATTGTGGCTTGCGCGCGCTTTTTCTTTTGGCGTTGTGGCAATTTTTTTTAGGTTTTATTATATTTATTTTTTTTTTTTTTTGTTTGGTTTGAGTCGTGGCTGTGGCGACTGATTGTCTTTCAGTGGCTTGGCTTGATTTAACTGTATAATTTACCTGGCATCCCCAACATTCACCTGGCTTGCCAATTTAAGTGGCCCAAATTGAATTTTTACTGCGCACAAATACTTTAATTCAAGATTTGAAAGCTGCAAATATTTGTATAATTTGATATTGATTATGCATCGAACATATTTCATTTCTCTGTTATGTTCCCAATTTCACCATTGTCCTTAGAGAGCTGAGTTTAATTCGCAAGATCTAGCACAAATGTGAAAATCGGAACATTCACGGGAAACTCCCCTCTGCAAAATGTTTCCGAAAATACAATTTGGGAACATGCCTTGAACTTGTTTGTTGAGCATCGTTCGTTTGTTTACTTACTCTTATATATAGTACATACATTGATTCAATTCGAGGGAGTAATTTCTGAGGGTTAAACCGAATTTAAGGCTCTTGCTCAAAGTATTAAAACTTATGCTGGTTCCATTGCCCACTCGACTCCACAATTAGTTTTAATTAGAAAGTTAAATATATGACATGGACAGGCCCGCTTTCCAGCATTTATTTGATCCACGAAGTACGCCCAGATACACAAGTTACACACACAAAACTGCTAGCTAAATCACAAATATACATTTATGCATCACTGCGTACAAATGTTTCCGCTTATCGGGAGCTCTGAGTTGTTGCTGATAAGCGCTGGGCATCGCTTGGTGCGTACGCCTCTTTGTTGCATGCATATCTGCTAATTGAATGCAGCAGCAGACGCCGTGACGCGTTGCGACGCATCGAATGGCATTGCAACTCCAGAAGTGTGCGTTTCCCTTGCTTCCGTTACGCATCATTTGTGGAAGGAGAGTGGAATTACATATGTCGAATCGTTCTGTTTCAAAAGATCGACTGAACTTGAATCAGCTGTATATATTTGACATGAGAGAGAGCTGAGCTACTTAAAAGTGTGCTTATCGTTCAGTCAGCGGTTAGCAGGTCAGCTGAAATCAGTCAGCGATTAGATCTACTGAATGCTACCATTGTTCTAGCAAGTGGATAACATGGAAATGTCTTTATTTACATTCATTCTTATTACAATTTTAAAATCATTTTAATAAACTAAGGACACACTTTCAACGAAACGAACCATATGATCAATTCATTTGTTCACCAATTCACCAACTCACCCACAACTAAACTGCTCTAGGATAACTAAAACCTCTTCTCTTCTGCTTGCAGTCACATGGCGGCACTGGTTATCCATTTGGAGAGTCATGCTCGAATGATTGCTACGTTTATCGCACGGGAGACGTCAGCACTGGCGTGGAGCGTTTGAAGGTTAGCGGAGATTTGCCTACCGCCCAATACGGTCCGGGTATTGTTATACACAAGCATTATCTGTATACGATTGGAGGAACGACTGGATTCGATTACTCCTGCGATGTGTTTCGCTTGGATCTCCGCACTAAGGTGTGGGAGAACGTTTACATATGTCGCCCAGAGATGCGCGATGATCCGGAGGGGCGCTACCGCCACGAGGTTGTCTACGATGGCAAACACATCTTTGTGCTAGGCGGTGGCACTTCGAATTCGGTTTACGATCTGCAGCGCATACCAGCGTACAACTTGGAGGTAAACAGCTGGGATTACTTTGATACGATTCCCGATCGTAAGAGTATGGGCTGGAGCCAGAACGACAAGGGTTATCCGAAGCCCCGCAAATGCTTCTCATGTGTGCAGCATCAGTCCTCTAATGGCGACATAGAAGCTTTCATTACAGGTGGCCTACAGGTGAGTAGCCGCATTCATAAAATAGTATTGAAGAATTCAAGCAACGTTAACGCTTGTCACTTCTTAGGGCGACTTCTCGACATATTTCTCGGACATCTGGAAGCTGAATTTACGCACTAAGCAATGGTCAATCATACAGACGGCCAGCTTACCGCGCCCATTGTACTTTCACTCGGCAGCGCACTCGGATAATGGATGCATGTACATCTTTGGGGGCATTGAGTATAACGACAAGGAGATGCGCCGTCGCAATGATCTCTACAAAATGTGGATGACCATACCAAAGCTAACCGAAATGTGCTGGGATGCCATCACCTATTACAATGATAATCTCGATCTGTACGATCGCAAGGCATTGCTAAGCGCTGGCATACCCAAGAGCTTCACCGATCGCCTTGGACCGCAGCGCGAATTGGGCGATAAGAATGAACCGGGCCCATCTATAGTTACGTCGCTGTACTCCATTGCTAAGCGTGCTCGATCCCAATTGCAATAATAGGCTAGCCCCGCATAAAACCCCAATCCCGATCCCTGCCCAAATAAAAGTTGTGAATTGAGAATGTGAAGTGAATGATTGCCCCTGTGTTGAAGTTACGTTTGTTTTGTTTTTTTTTATTTTGTTGAAAATGAGAGAAAAATACATTTAGTTTTGAGAGCGCGCTGTGATCGAATACGAAGGACATTTATATTTATACATATGTGTATTTTGATATTTCGTAGACTCGAGTGGAAAGGCGAAACATGTTTAGCATGTAAATAAGACGTAATTAAGTTTAGATAGACAGACAGGAGGCAATTTCTATGAAAAATTCGAAGCAGGAACCAAATAAGTCAGCGCACAATCCACAGCCCCCTCACACTCGATGAATCTAACTAGCTACATATACTCGTAATACCAGTATAACCTTCCAAGTATTTGCTCTTTACCCTGGCACCCCAACATCCCACATGCACCCAACCTTGAAGGCTACACCAAACAACACCATATAGCGGAAGTATGAGCAGAGGCAGGTAGTTTGTGAGAACGTTCTAAGGTGCTCTCACAAATTGTCGAATAACAGCGTACTTCCAATGTATTTTTTTGTCAAAGTGTACATAATATTTAGACGTAGTAATATTTAATTAATCTAAGATTGCGTCTCTATTGTGGTATCTTGTACGGCAGTAAAACCGAGCCTGCCCAAACATAAACAAAGTTTGCTCGATATTATACATATACTACATATTAGCTCTGGCTAAATTTGGTTGATTATAAGTTAATAAAAAGTTTTTAATGTAACCATACAATGTTTTCTTGATTGTTTATTGCGTGTCATCGCATTTTCATCCCCTTGTATGCAACTTATTGCGTCGTTGCTGACCCAGTTGTTTGTTTATTACCCTGTGACGACGTCAATTCATGAATTGGGCTGCATCAAGTCGGGGTTTCAATAAACTGAGTCATGCGCATGGCCAGAAAATGCACCCCAAAAATAAATGCTAAAAATAAACAAGACAGATATAGATACAGGTAAGCGCAAGGGCATTTTAGACCCACTTGGTTGTGGTGGTGGTGGTGGTTGATAACCCAAACTGTTGCTCCTGCCCTTGCACAAAGAGCGTGCACTTTAACTGCGTAGTATAGCCGTGACCTGGTTTATCCCAATTGACGTCATAATGCAGGCATAAGTGCGTCCTATCATCAAGCGTGACAGCCGGAAGTTGTGATATGAAATGGGAATACTAATTAAACATTAGTATCAGAGTAAGTTTTCATACCAATAATATCCATTCCAAATTAGTAAATTTATTTTTAAAACATTTTGCGAAAATAAAAATGATTAAAATATTCATTTAATTTAAATTTATGAGACGGTAATCAATATAAACATATCAGCTAGTTGGTTATATCAATAATAATATAGCGATTATCAAATATAAATTAAAATTAAAATAGTGAACTTTACTTATATACATTTTTTTTATTGACTTAAATCTTGTAATTATTTATTTAGCAAGTATTCTGCTACCTAGATGGCAGCTTGAAACATTACATGTACAAAATTGAAACTAAATCAACTATTATTATTATAAAAATTTTGGTTTTTAGCCCCCTGAGTTTGAAATTGCACACTGTTAGTAAAGGCGCAATTATGTTAAATGACAAGCTGCTCTGTTAATTTAACATATGTTGCGTTGCTTCTCCCTGCGAATGCCAAATCTGCTGGGGCGTACATTGTTTGTGTATTTTTATAGCTGATTAAAAATAAGAAGTAGGCAAAATGCTAAAACCCAAAGCATTAACGCAAGTCTTAAGCCAGGCAAACACAGGTGGCGTCGAGAACACACTGTAAGCAAACACTGCAGTTTTTAAATACAACCCATTAACTTTGTTTTACTTGCACTTTACAGTTTGCTTAGCCAGGAGGGCGCTCTGCTGGCGTACTCCGGCTATGGCGATAAGGATGCTCGCATAACTGCAGCAATTGCTAGTAATATTTGGGCTGCGTATGAAAAACACGGTCGCAATGCATTCCGTGAGGATCGTTTGACCTTTGTGCTGATTGACTGCGAGTGCGGTCATGTGGCCATCACACAGGTGAGCAAGGCATCCTTCAAGTTTAAATAGGATTGGTAAACGGGACCGGCTGGGCGATTGGAGTAGGCAATTTACCATGGTCTCGCCTAACCCGAAGATTTTCTCGGTACCATTTCAAGACTCCGTTTTATTCATTCTTATTTTCGCTTTGCAGGTGGCTAGCGTCCTATTGTGCCTCTATGCCAAGGAGCACGTTGGGCTGGGCATGCTGAAACAGAAGACCATGTCACTGGCCGCGTATTTGGAGAGGCCTTTAAAGCAGATCTCAGCATCGTAATGAGCGGAGGCCGAATACAGCTTAAGCGCTTCGGTTTCGACTAGTTTTAAGTGTACATTTTCTTTTGTAGTTCATAAAGAGTGTGTATAGCTTTTGGATCGGAAATTAAAAATCTGGTTTATTTATGCAGAAGTTTGTATGCGCACAATAGCAGGTATTTTTGTTTTGTTTGTTATATATATGCTATAAATTGAATATTGAACTTATGAACTTAGTGCTAACTATGGTTCCTCCGATTGCTTATAATAAATAAACACGCCGCTTTTATTCGAGGGCATATAGCTTCAAGGTGCGATCCATGCTGGTCGACGCCAGATACTGCGCATGCTTGCCAAATCGAACGCCTGTGGCGAGTGCCGTATGATCGTTGAATACCTTCAGGTCCTGCCACTGTTTGCACAAGTATACCCTGTAAACAAAGATTCAAAATATAATCAATATATGGTTTTTGCTTGGCAACTAATTATAAGCCTAGCAACCCTCTAAGTCAACAAGCGCACAAAGCAGAAATCTCCCTCTTGACTGCAATAATGAGAAAATTTAAAAGAAAAATCTATCGCAAATATGAAGGTAATTAAAAAAGAGAAAAGTGGAAGACGTCTTTCTAACGTTACAGATTACAGATTATATACGACCGCAGGATTATTTGGAACCGGACGCTCCGAAACCCATTAATTTATGCATTGACGATTTTAATGCGGTAAAAACCATTTTAAATTTTATTTCCAATTGTTTTGTTTAAACAAATCAAGTTACAGCGCGGCGAAGTTGCCAATCCGCGTGCGCCCTGTGTGGTGATCACCATCGATCCGGACTATATTAAAGATGCTAGTCTGCAGCGCTTGGCCAGAAAGTTTCGCATGAAAACGTGGGTATAAGACAGAAGAGGTCTGGGAACTTTTGCCTTCATTGAATTCTTCATTTGCAGTGATATTTTGCTGTTGCGCGAGATAACACGCAATAAATTCATGTACTACTCCACGCAGGAGATGTTTCTAGATAGAAAACGAGAAGTGGAGCGGCAAAACCAACTGTACAATGAGGCGCAGGAGTTTCACAAGTTTGCAGATGAATCGCTCATGAAAATGAAGGCCAACGAATTCAAGCAAATGTTGGAAGCTCAAGAGCAGCTTAAGAAGCTGAAGGAGAACAAGGTGGCAGATGAACTCAATCAGGTGAAGCTGCAGCATCAGCGTGTGCTGATGGAGGTACAGGAGATCTACGGCCGATTTCAGTATTTGCTCAAGCTGATTAGCTACTTTGATGACACGGTGGAGCAGCAGTCCGAGCAGCTGGACAGCAAGCTGACCATGCCCGCGCACATTGTCAGCATGGAAATCAGTGAACGTTGTCCGGCTGGTCTGGAGCAGGTGCAGCAAGTCCAGGAGTACATGGAGCAAGTGATAAGGCCCTATCTGAATAAGCGCAATCATTTGAATGCCGATATTTGGATTAAGGGCTACGAGCGCAATCGCATGAAGGTGTCCAACTACAACAAGCGTTTCACCCAGCTGGCGTTGCTGAATCACATTGTGGGCATACTCCATGACAAGGCGGTAGGTTGATTGATATTGCTATTGCAATTGCTTGTTAAACATATCATTTGAATTGCAGCAAAAGACGCAAAAGCACAATGAGAGTGCCACGGTATTCCTCAAGAATCCAGAGTTCCTGCAACGTAGAGTCGCCGCACTGCAGCAACGTGCCCACGAGCTGTTCAACGACTACGAGCACTCATACTGCAAAGAGTAAGTTATTGGGTAAGCAAAATTGCCACAAATACTAAATAGTAGCTCTCATTTAGCAAGTTGAGCATCAAGCTGAATAGCATTGTGCCTGTTATCCTGAAGCGGCTACAAAACAAGGTGCAGCCAGAGCAGCAACAGCCGAAGAAGGAACCAACCAAAACGCCGCCACAAAAGTCCTCCAAGCAGTGGCGCACATTAGAGGATATGCGAGCGCCATTGACAAGCACAAAGACTGCTATCTATAAGGACGAACAGGACACTACGCTGGCCAAAGTGGAGAAAATACAGACATTTGCCTTGGTAAGTCGCCAACTCAAATCATATATAGATTACAGTACTGAACATATTGAGTCCTTACACAGGAACTGCTGGCTAAGCTGGACGCCATTCCGCCGGCGGATCTCCATAGAATTGAGCAGTCCGTGCGACGTCGCATGGCAAAGCAAAAGGAAATGTCGCGCCGTGCGCTGGTCAAACAGAATCGTCTGCACAACTGGATGGAACACTTTAAGAAACATCATCGACTACAGCTGGCACTGCGTGGCAAGCAAAAGGTCTAACGGATCAAATCATTCGGAATCCGAATAGAATCGAAAATGTCTCTTCTAAAGCACTACTCATTTCGTAACAAGGTTGAAATAAATGAATCTTAGCAATGCTCACCTGACATCTGTGCCTGCAATGGCCAGATAGGTGCCGCTCTGATCGAAACACAGATCCTTGACTTCGTAGCCGTCGTCCAGTTGTATGGTCTTAAAGTTCTTCAGTTTGCGCAAATCCCATAGCTTGACGCAAGCATCGTCTGCTGCAGTGGCCAGATAATAGCCGTTCTCCGAGAAAGATATGGCCGAAATGGGGCCAGTGTGGCCAGGGAAATTGGCCACATTGCTCTGCTCTTTTAGATCCCAAATCTTGACCTGGGAGTCAACGGTGCCGGTGCCAAAAATCAAACCATCCGGATGGAACTGAGCCGTGGTCAGACCCACCTCCGCTGTGTCGATAACCTTTGTTAGAAGACGTCCAGTGCGTATATCAGAGAAGGCCCAGTGCTTGTCCGATGATGTGGACAGTAAGTAGTCGCCAGTGGGATGCAGTGAGAGTCCAGTGACGGGTCCCTCGTGGCAGCGCAACAATAGCTGCGTCTGCGATGTGGGCACATGCCAAATTCGTATGTTCATGTCTGGTGAGCCGGTGATAACAGTATCCTCATTGGGATGGTATATGACCTTGGTGATCTTCTTGGTATGACCCTTCAAAATGGCCACCACTTGTTCCGTGTCCTTGTTAAATACCGTGGCATTCTTATCATTGCCACCAGTCAAAATCTTGCTATGATCGGCACTGTTGATGTCCAGGGCCAGAATGCCGGGCACAGACGCTGAATGCAGGCCTGGACGCGAGGCGATCGTGACGAAGTTCTTTACTTGCTCAGGCGTTATCAGTTCATCCGGCACAGTGCGTCCACGCTTCTTGCGCTCCTGTGTCAGCACTGTGGCTTTGTCTTGTAGCTTTTGTATGACCTCAGCACTCATGCCGGCCTGCTCCATTTGGTGAGCACCAGTCGTGCCCGCTTCGGCCGCCAATGCTGGTTCTGAAATCATCGAAGGCGCGTTTACAATGCCCGCCTGAGGCTTGAGCGTGGCTAACGCCTCGCGTGCCGCAGTCAGCTCCTTCTTTAGACGGGCAATGACGCGACAAGCGGCATCATGCTGATACAATGCGTGCGACAGCTCTTGGCGTGTGGTCTGCAGCTGCTGTCGCTGTGTGAACGAATGTATCATCAGCGCATCCCACTCATCCTGCATGGTTTTCAGCGTTGCCGGTATGCTGGTGGCACTAGGCGGCTTTGGCTTCACCACGGCTGGCGTCTTGACTTCGATGAGTTCCTCTTGCTTCAGCTCCTTGCCACTAATTGGATCACAGCCATTCTCCATAATATACTTCTCAATGACGCGTCTTTCGAAAACGGCGCCCGAGAACGGCGAGACGACGGGCGACTCGGGAACCTCGTTTGTAACTAAAAATATGCAAAAATTAGTCGAAAATGGCTCGCGTTAATTGAACGCAACTTACGTGCACAAACCAAAGCCATCGCGTAATGTCTTAAAACGTTTGCCGCCGATTAAAATAAGTTTTATAACTTTTACACACGTTTTCTTTCTAAACAAGCGCAAAAAATTTGTCGGCAATTCCGGCTTCTTGTAAAACTGACATTCACAGCGCACCGTAAACGTTTGCATATTTCGATAATGGACGACCTCATTTGGACTGGCTGGCAACGCTGCCAGCAATCAGCTGTTGGTATTATTTAAGTTACGCGTGCTGATTGGCCGAACTATTTTCTTAGCTGTATATTTTATAAATTACTTGAAAATGTTGAATAATATAGTGCGCTGGAGAACCTGCAAATTTCTGTATAACGCTGCTGGAGTCTCTCGAGTTGGAGCTACACGTGGTCTCTCTAATCCATTCAAAACAAACTCAATCGAAAGTGCCGCCCCGGCAGAGCCGGAGCCGGCAAAAAGGAATTATGGAAATCCCTTTACACAAACCACGTCCATACCACTGCCAGATAATACAATATCAGAAACCCAAGAAGAACGTGAAAAGCGGCTCAAGGTATTGCAGCTTGAGGCAGACATTGCGCATCAGGAGGGACGCCGTGTGCCTAGTTTGGACTTTTTCCAGGTAATCTTGGGTGTAAACATTGCTGCTTTTGCTAATTTGTTATAGATTTTGCTAAACATTGCTGACAACTGATCGTATAGATATCCCAAATCAAATAGAGTTCTGTTACTGTAAAACTTATGTGCAACTTCGTGGCTTTATACCCATTAAATTTGCTCTGGACTAGACTTAGACGATGAAGTTCCATCTTGAAGTTTCTTTGTTAAGTTTTTGTTGCTTGTAAGGAAGAGGAGGAACTGTGTCGGCAGCTCCGATTAACCTGTTTCCTGATATAGGAACAAAAGGTCGAAAAGCGAGTTTTTGCATGATAATCATATGCACGGGTATATCATTGCAACCATAAATATAGCAGTTCCTTCTTGTTTCGGATATCATATGTTTCAGTTTCTTGTTAATGTTTGGTATATTATTGCTTTAGGCGGACAAAAGTAGCTAATAATATCCTATGCTACCCAAAGAATATAAAATCGCAGAATTCAACAGGTACAAGTCTTTATACTTTATTGTTTATGAACCACCTAAATTTTCTTCCAGGACCATCATTGGGCGCATGTTCTCACACTTCCAACAAAGTCGGCACGCATCAAATACTATGCATTCCTTTGGCAAATCGAAATGAAAAAAGAGTCAGAGAAACGCAAGAAAGCGGAACGCGCTGTGGAAACGGAAGAACGCATAGCTGAATTGCGCAAGGAGCGTGAAGCGAACACACACATCATCTATGGACTGGCGCACACATCGATGTTTTTGCGCATCTACGACACGACCATCAATCACTGGCAGAACAATCGTTTAATACGTGCCATGCAATTCGCGCCCAAACTGGTGATGGACTGCTCCTACGATGCGCACATGAACAATCGCGAGTCATCGTATGCTGCCAAGCAGCTAATGCTGTCCTTTGCAGAGAATCGTGCTAATGATGAGCCTTTCGATCTGCACTATTGCAATGCCAACTTTGAGGGGCGTTGCATACAAGCGCTCAAGCGCTACATACCCACAATGCTGAATCCAGAGTTTCCCATGAATATACACAGCCAGTGCTTTACGGAGCTGTTTCCCAAACAGCAACTCGTCTATCTGACGCCGCATTGTCGTGAGGATTTGGTCACATACAATGCGGATGATATTTATATAGTGGGCGCCATGGTGGATACGATGAACAACGAGCCTCTATCGCTCGCCAAGGCGAAACGCTTGGGTCTGCGGATGGCGCGTCTTCCCTTGGATCGGTACTTGCAGTGGGGCTCCGGTTCCGGCAAGTCCTTAACACTTAACCAAATGATTAATATCATGCTGGACCTAAAGAAGACCGGCGATTGGGATACGGCGTTGCAGCACGTGCCACGCCGAAAGGTTGTTGACTTTGCCACACAGCAAGCAGAAGGTCGTCAGGCATTCAACAAGCGTGCCAATAAGCTCAACGTTCGCATTGATCATCTTCTGAAATATGAAACCAATCGAAGGGAGGCAACGGCATTCTCCAAGCCTCAAAAGCTGCGCCACCATAGAGAGGGTCAGAATTTTAATCTGGAGAGCTGGGCGAAGGGCAATAAGAAGACGAGTCGAAACAGCTAATTTTTGCATCTTTATTAAGTTAAATATAATAAAGTTAAGATATTGTTCAAATACACTCAGTTAATCAACATTGGGCTCCTGAGGTTGCGCGTCCTCGCACTCATTCTGGGCCATATCCGAAGGCACTTCCTGTTGCTCAATTTCTTGATTGTTCAGGTCAGTTGGAACTGCTTCGTTCAGCTCTGGAGTCTGATTCTCATTGTCACTTGGCGCTTTCTCCTCCTCTTCCTGCTGTGCATCCTCCAAATTAATTATTTTTCCTTCACTTAGCTGAAACTCATCGTGGAACACACCCTGGTCCTCATCTTCCTCCTTCAGTTCCTCCAGAAATTCATCATTGCCATCCCCATCGCCGCCCAGAGTCTTCTTGTATTTTAAGAGCATATTTTTAGCATTGATTGCTTGATAGTTGATACAGGGACGTAGGCCCGCCTGCTTCAGCAAATCTTTGGCATCGGTCTCAAACTTTTGAGTGTGCTCCTTGCGCTCCACGGTCAGCAACTTTGTCTCTAGCACAAACAGCGACTCTGCGCGCAGAGCTCCAAAGAACTCTTTGCTCAGGAAGGTAAAGTAATTGTAGGCCACAAAAGCAATGTCAAAAAAGTCCTGCCAGCGTGGAGCGCCCTTTTGCAGCTCAACCATCTCCATTGGCGAAATGAAGTGCACCTGCACGTCCGGCACTGGAATCCAGGGCTTGTCATAGCTGTGCTGTCCCTCGTTGAAGTCCTGCTCGTTATAGCTGAGTAGTGGAGTCATGAGTAGCTGCGTTGAGCCGTAACGCCTGGAAATGTTCTTGTCGTGCACATAGACAGTTTGTGTTTGTAGTTCATGGAACAGCTCGAGCAGATTGCGCTCGGTCACATCTGTGGCACGGTAGTCGTTCTCGCCATGCACCGAGTTATGCAAACGTTCCTCCGAGCTGCGCAGCCCGAAGCCACAAAAGGGTCCAGTCTGTATATCACCCACATAGCCGCGATGGAGATAAGTGCGTCCGTTGCGCACCAGACCGGCGGCCAGAGTCTTGTTCGGTTTGCAGTGCTCGTACTCGGGAAAGACGAAGGCCACACCGCATTCGCGCCAGTAGCGATACTCCTGTGAGCATATCTGCTGTGCCTCACGATCCTTGAGTGTCATGCTCAGATCCCAGTCAAAGGCGCCCTGACGATGATCGTAGCGAGTGCCCAGTAGAGCGCGCACGCGATGCTCCCAAAAGCGTTGAATTTCATACGCTTGCTCCTGGGGCTGCCAGTAGCTAAAGGCTATTTCCAGGCCATCGCGCTCCTTGTACTTGAGTCCCTCAATGTTGAGCATGGGCGCCAGGCGCTGGCGCTGCTCCTCATCACAGATCATGCTCAGCAGTGTGCGTGCCTTGGCGGCCACATAGTGATGCGAGCTGGGACGCATTAGCGAGTTGCCATAGATGTCCATGAAAAGATGCGCCTTGCACAGCAGGCTAAACGATTCAGGCGGCTCCAGTGCCAGCCCCAGCAGCAGCATATTTCTGGCCATAATCTCCGCACAGGCATCCAGCAAGTATATGTTCAACTTGGGCTTGCAGCCATGTGTATAACGCTTGGCCAGCGTTTTGATCACATGACGCGGATCGGCGCCGCCACAGATCAGTATATTGAGTGCAGCTGGCTGCCCATCTCCCTCAGCTGCAGGCTCATCCTTCAGCTTCAAGGATTTAAGATATTCATCGTATAAATCCAGTGCCGAGCTGAGACCCCAAAACATTTTTGCTTACTCTTAATTGAACTATGCACAAACTCAAACCCTCTGCTTGCTGCTGCTTTGTTATTTGCTGCTGCGTTAGCTGCTGCCTGTTTATTTGATTGAAGGCAGTTGCCTGGACGACTAGTTCCTTTGGCTATATTGAGCTGTTGCTTGGCAACTCCCTGGCAGCCTGCTTTGCATACACTCTACGTACGTCTTTTATTTGCCCATTTTATGGATTAGAGAGCAATGCCGTCAATTTGCCCATAGCGGAAATTGCTTTTCGATATCAGTGGCCTGCAGTGCATCGTCGAGGTCCTGTTCAAACGGAGACTGACAACTGGACAAGCGCCGCGGGGGAGAGCCAAGGCAAAGGATAAAGACGCTGCACTGGCATAATCGCAATGCATTATTCAGCGCTCGTTGCTTGCTTTTAGCTGATTGCCAGTGCGGCACGGGAATGGAACTATTCCAGTGGGTGCTGCACTTGGCAAGCAGCTTCAACTACTAAATTCATAACTGAAATTTACTTGGAAAATCGGTCAAACAGTTACTTATTAACATTATTAGCAATCAGGTCTCTTCCCTCTTTCTCTTGAAAGAATTTATGTGTAGTAGCGAGTCAATTGAATTCATTTAAACACCTAATAATTTGAACGGAACGGATTTTTGCATCAACTAAATTGACTTTGCCACAAAAATGATGTCAGCTCTCTCCGACTTTAGCTACGTCGATTAAATTTTCGCTGTGATGAGCACTCCTAATGCATTTTCCGCAAAAAGCAATTTGGCAAAAAAGGAAAAGGAGAAAAAATGATGCATGTTGCTGCTGCTTTCGGGCGGGGGGAGAATAGCGATAAAAAGCGTTTACTGTCTTTCTTAAGTATTCACTGGCAGAATCTGCTGTCGCCAAAGTGGCTTACTTAATCTTTATCCTCAGTTTGCCAGTGTACTCAGCTAGTTTTTCAACTTTCGGTTGACAAAGCCAAAAACTTCTTAATACTACATACTTATTGTTGGCCAAAGTCCTGACAAAAGCGGGCAAGCTGAAAAGTTTGGCAGCAGGTTGCCTTAATTGCGTGTTGGCTGCTGGCTCGTTACACGCTGCGTATGTGTGATATGAGTGGCGAGACTCTTCTGCATACATGCAGCATCCCAGCATCCTTGCATCCTTGCATCCTGTCAGTGCAATTACGCCTTTTACTTGCTGAACGAGCATTTTGAGAGCTGCTCGTGCGTCTAATGCTGCATCTGAGTAGAAGTATGCCTTCCAAATGATGTGATTACATTTGCGTAAGCTCACAGTGAAAACATGTATATAAAGCTGAGCCATTTCTAAATCAATATCCTGTCTAGATGTCTAAGCCGACTGGTTTAAGCCACAGAGCACAGGGTCCTAGGCCTAACCGGGAGGATATGAAGGCCAATTTTGTAGTATTTTTAATTAAATAATACTCTTTTTTCTTAATATTAAGATCCTCTTAAGATCCTCTTCTTCTCGGAGATCCTTTTTCAGCGTAGCGTTTCACATATTTAGTAGTTGCTGGGCGCTTTCTCTCAGTGTAAAAGTATCTGTGCTGCCCTGCCACACATCCATAGTTGGTTGTTATTGTTGTGGCCATATTGCTGACTTTTGTTAGACAGTTGTCGGTGCTCAATTAGTCAGTGGGAAGCCAGCTGCAAAGCCATGCACTTCATTTGACTGCGGTTCAATAAATACCAGCACAAAGCGTACTGAATGCCTTTCAAGCGTCACGCAATTCATCAGGGCGTCAGTTTTCAATGAGTTCTCCGCCTCACCCTCCTCCGGTTCGACAGCCTTTTTAGCCAAGTGGCATGCGGTTGCTGGCGAAAACAAAAGTAATTAAAGCCGGCAAAGCCTGTGGCTGTAGCAAAGGGGCTCAAAATGATGCCCAGACAATTGCAGAAAAAAGGGTTAGTTAAGCCTTGTGGTAAGCACGATTTATAAACCATAGAAGGAGCATGCCAGCTTTGGTAACATTTTGTACAACAAAATTGAAAGGATTTTTAAAATCGGTACAGCATGTTTTCGCTTGACAGGCGTTTAAAATGGCTGTTGTTGATCCTAAGCTGCTCTGAAGCTGAAAATTTCGGTCAATTGTTTCCGACTGCAGCATTCAAACATGTACAGATGTGTACTGTTATTATTATATGACTCAAAGGTCATCATAACAATCGAAATGTACGCGCCACATGCGACTTTGTTTCGGCCAAACAAAAGTTTGAATGACAATCGATATAATGTGTGTGCGCGTATGCGTGTGTGTGTGTGTGGGCGTATGTGTGTAAGGAGCGTAATGATTATTTTTTCCTTTTTATTGTGTGTATATATGTATGCGTGTGTGTGCAGCAGCTCCCAAAAAATGGGGTCGTGGTCGCCTGCCCAATGCCAGTCATTCAACGGCAGCAGCAGCAGCCTAACCCACATTTGGGGCTCGGGCTGAAAGCTTATGTCCGGATTTTTCCCCACCAGCCCGCTTGCTCCTTTTACACTTTGTCTCTGTGCCTGTGTCGCCCTCTTCTTCTTTGACTCTTATCAACGGCGTTCATTGTCAATGTTTTCCGCAAACTTTTCTCATTAGACAGTGCAAACAAAATGGCTGAGTCTGCGGTTTGTTGCCTGCTGATGTGGCCAAGTTTGTTAGCTGTTGGCATTTGTTTGACATTCGCCGGTTAAATTGGTGTCATAATGGCCAACAAGCTGCCTAAGCAGCACCTCCAGATGCATAATTAAACACTGTCGATTAAAGTGCTTCCTCTGATTAATCGATTCGTTTGATTTGTCACATGGTTTAGTACGTGTGTATTACTAATTCACGCATAAATTAAGCCTAAGTTAATTACTATATGATGGTATACCATAAAATATCTCGTTTTCCGGCTGCTGTTGTATCAAATTCCATCTAATCAACATAATAACACTATTAATCAGGCACTGTAAGGATTATAATCTTATATACCAGTACAGCTTCTCTCCTAGATTGCAAACTCCCATAACTTTGTCAAAACTTAAGTGATTTCAATACGGAATGTCTTTTTGACATTGTTTTATACTCTAAATTGACTTGGCATTTAAATTTTATTTATATTATAGAATTGTTTTCTTTCGTAAATGGCTAAGGGTCCTCTCTAAAATTCAGATGTTGAAAATAATCCAATGTGATTATGGTAATAAAGCAGTTTTTATTATATCTGCCTTTTAATTTATTTATAGTTGGAAATAAAAAGTAACAAAAGTATGATACCAAAGTTTAGAATATAATATTCGTGTATAGTTCCAGCGTGCCCAGGACCTTCCCTGAAGAGTAAATAAAAGTCCAGCAACAACAGAAGACGACGGTACAGCAATCGCTACAGAAGGTTTTAGAATTTTTAAAAATAAAATAATCCTGGCAATCAGTCTTCCTTAACGCCATAAATGAGAATGAAAGTAAAATTGCCATCAAAGAAATTCAGCGCGAGAATTACACATTTTTCCATTTATCATAAACTTACTTAAAATGTTCTCTGAAAGCCCCAATATGAGTTTTCGTGTTGCTTCAAAAGGATTTCAATGAAAGACTTGGTTTTTTGCTGTTTTCCAGAAAAGTTTAGTTTAATTTTGTAATAGACATAGACAGTGTGTTCTATTAGAATGTAGTATATTTAGCACATGTACGAGTATATCCTTAGTTCTCAAAGGACAGCGACCGATTGGTCAAGTTCACGCGAAACTGAAGTGTTGCACATGCTAAGAACCCGAAATTAGTTGCCGGTATTGCTAAGGTTCACTAATTCAAATTTCTGTGTATCATTTGGGCTTATAGAGGGTCAAATGATGTTCTACTATCGCTACATATATATGTATCTTAGGGGGCCCTAGGTTAGAGATTAAACAACTTCACATGTCGCATGCATAGAAATATATGTGTAGAAATATCGCATTATGTTATTTGGTATAAGTTATTTGTTTTCTTTTTTTGTGTTTTTGTTTTTTTGGTTTTTTGTTCTAGGCAAGAACTTCTGATTGTCAGATAGTTATTGAAGTTATCTAAGGTGCGAGAAGAACTGAAGAGAGTGCGCTTAGAACAGAGTTTGGTTAGGCTTAATTAAATATATGTATGTATATAGTTTAATCGCTTTGCTATGGATATGTGATAAACTAGAAGTTGCCATATAAGTTCATACACACTTCATATTTACAATGCTGAAATCAAATGCTAGTAAACTGTGCGTAAAAGGTTCCTTTTGTTTTCGTCCTTGTTTAAAATGTTGTGTATAAATTTTATACTTTGCATATTATTCAGCATTTTGTGGTATTTCTTTGTGACAATTACAGTTTTGTTTGTGTTTTGTTTGTTAAGCATAGTTACGCTTTTAACCCCTTTCAAGTTTGTGGTTGTATTTTTTTGTTTTTGTTTTTGTGCTTTTGGTTTTTGCAGCTTTCTTTCTACATTCTACACATGTATATAGTATATTATTACCAACATACATATATCTATATATATATTTATCTCAAGTAATTTTTAAGTACTGAAAACACTCTACAACATTAAAATGTCAAAATGTATCTCTTAGTATGCTAGGTTCTATAAAGTCTGAGACGGTGGTTTTTGCTTTTAGAGACTACGGTTACGGGGGCAAACATTTTTAAGACCTAATTTAAACGAAAGTTTGAGTTTAACTCGAGTATATGCCATGTGCGAGCATCATTCATCATTCATCAGACCTAAGCTCATTTGTTTCTCAATCCAAAAAAATATGTAAATAAATCTTCTATAACAGATCACTGGGGAGAGTGGAAATTGAAGCGTTGCTAATTGCCAGTGGCTCAATTATTGCTTACCATTTAAAACATTGACTTATTAACTAGTGTAATTAACCATTTTGCCAGAGATCTGTTGCCTTACAGCTTATCCTTTGTGATATCCTCCTCCTCCGGTAGCGAAATGATCTGTGTGCGCATTGTGTTTTGTTTTGTGTGCGTGGGATGAAGAATTTTTGATTAACTGTAGCAATTACCGTTTTCATAAATTGTTAAAAAAATGATTTGTTTGTTTGCTACGCTAAAAACATGCCTAATACTAGTATGAAAAGGCATTTGATTAATATGTTTTACTTTACTACAAATGAGCATAACTAATAGAAACTCATTGAATAAATAATTAATTGCAGGTGAGAAATGTGAATGGAATGAGTTCCATTACAAGCAAATCAGTTGGTAGAAGCATTGTGTAAAATCTAAGCTAAATATCCTATATAAATATGTATATAGTTGTAGTTCATATATGGCTATTCAGATAGATATATGTAGCCGTTGCTACTTACTTGAGCTAATCCAAAGCTTGCGTGGGCAAACTGCTATCTCTCTTCCGTGGTGGGGGAGGGCGTGGCCAACAACTAAGTACAATCTAAGATATTTCTTTATGTTTTGCTTATAATTTGTGTAGTTAATTGTTTAATTGCTTTATGCAGCCTTAGCTTAGTTGATTATGTGTAGAATTATGCTGTGTAGAGCTCTCAAAAATACATATTTCAGCATTTTGCATTGAGGTATGCGTGTAAGTAGACAGGTATTGCGGATTATAATTGTACGAGTAACTGAACCAAAAGTAACCCATTTAGATAACTGAGCCTAAAAGAACTCGTCGAAGTCGTCTAAAAAGTATAAAGTTTTCAATTAAGTACGTCATCAAATTTTGGGCAAATGTTTTGTCTGTTACGAGTATTTATTTTTGGGAGGTGCTCGAATAAACTTCCACTTCCTTTTTACCCACAATCAGATTAATTGAAGTGCTGGGAATCGCAAGAGTTTTGCGTAGAGAAAGTTCTTCCATGCCAACTAAAAACTACGAGCATCTCTCTAGACTCGAAATAATATTTTTAGGGTTACTTTGGGTTTTATATTTTTGGGTTCATTCTGGAAACGGAAATGCAAAAACTTTCGTATTTAATCGTTGTTTAGCTAAGTGGTAAATTGTTGTTGATAAATGTTGTTATTTGATTATTTATCATTGCTGGCGCTGTTGTTTTGTAATTAATATTGTTGTTCTTGCTGTTACTGTTGTTGTTGTGGGGCATGCTGCAGTGAGCTGCGGGAACTGGTTTTCAAACTGGTGGTGGCTGGTTGGTGGTTGTTGGTTGGTTGTTGGTGGTTGGCAGTTGGCGTTGGTTCATTTGATTGTTGATTATTTTGATAACCGAAACGAAAAAATGGAATTTCATTTCATTTTGGCAATTTGTGCATTTGCCAAACTCACACATACAAAATTACCAACATTTGCGTTGCAACAGCAACATTAACAAAACTTGAACAAATTCTCAAATTTATATACACATCGAGATACAGAGAGAGAGATTCAAAGAGAGAGAGAGAGAGAGAGAATGGGAAAGGCAGGACGTAAAACTTTTGATTTGAATCAATGATGAGTGTTACTTAAGTATCTAAAAGTAGGTCGATACAAAACATAGTAGCAAAGTAACATTTACATATGATACAAAAGTTTTGAGTTCGAATTGGTTTTTATTTGATTTTTGATTGCTTTGCCGGATGTGTAGGGGGGTCACACAATAGTCGAGAGGAGCAAAACATGCCTAAAGATTTAAACAGAACTGGAGTATGAAAGAAACTCTGCGCTTACCTCGCCATAGGCTTCCAATCGAATGTAAATCACATTTTCAGCAATGTTTTGCACACATACACACAGAGATTGTTTCATTAATTTGTTTGGTCGCCGGATGTGAATGCAATGTGCATTCAATTTATTGATTGCCTTTAATTCATTTAAATGACGCGATTAAATTGATTAAGCCGAAGCGAAGCGCCATTTTGTTTGCTCGTTTTATCGAGTTAATCGGTCTGAAATTTCATTGATGGCGCTCAATGGTTTTTCAAAATGTGTAGCATACTTTTCAGCGCTGTGCAAAATGGCCACGTTTTGTTCGGCGCAACCAATTGATAATTGATAATTAATAAGAATATTTACTACTTCATTGGAGAGTATTTAACAGTGAGAAACTGGAGTTCTTAAAGTACTTACCTGCTCAGCACATTTTGGAACCAAAATACTTGTAGGGTACAGAAAACAATTGAAAACTACACATACAAATTCGCATACTTTATTCGAAAATTAAGACTAAACTACAGACTCAAAACTACGCATTGCAAGAAGAATTGTATACAAAAAAGTGCTTGGAAGGACTAAAGATGGATTAAAGTATATATAGTAAACAAAAGTTGTGTGTAGTGCAGTGTAGAAATTGCCAAAGTTGTGTAGCAGTTCGTATCGTGGTCAACGTGTGGTATGAAGCTGAAAAACAATCGATGGCAGGAACGATAGTATCGATAGTTGACTATCGAGGTTCTTTCACCATCGATACTATAGAATCGGTATGAATACGCCGATTATAAGCACCCTTTCATCGATAGTTTATTGTGAGGCTACTATCGATGATATTCCGGCTTTTAGCTGAAGGTCACTGCGTCACACAGTCATTGCAACTGGTTGTGGGCGGTTCAGTGGGTGTGGAGCGCACCTTGGGCTCGGATTTACCACGAAACGGAGGCCAACGACGGCCTAAGAAGCCACAGGAGCTGGACGAGCGCTTGGGCTTCTTGGGCGGCTTAGCATTGGGATTGGTACTCTCTACGGCCATGTGGCCCAGTGCGGCCTGCGTGGACTGCGGATGCAGCACCAGATCTGTGCGTACGCGCTGCACGTGGCGACTGTCGTAGTTCTCCACCACAATGATGGGCGTGGCACGTAAGCGATCTGGCACATTGACACGGAAATGCGGCTGCAAGGATTGGCAGTTGCGCTGGCGTCGATTGTGCCACAAATGTGGCTTGAAGCTGGGCCAGTGGAAGAACTGGCGCAGCGTGACAGGACGCTCCGCCTGCAGCAGATCGCGGACCAAGTCGGGCGCCTCCTGGCCAAGATGGCGGCTGGAATTGGGGGCACTACTGCTGTTGTCAGTATTGTCGTTGTTGCTGTTGTTGTTGTTGTGGGGAGGCGTGCTGACATAAAATTTGGTTCTGGTGCGGGAGACACGCAAGCTACTCGTCTTCCATGCATCGTGCAGGGTACGGATGCCGGGCAAGCGTGCGAGCAGATGGATGTGGTCGTAGGAGGCTGACAACATACCTGCGCGCTCATCCTGATACTCATCGTCGTCGGAGGACTCTAACCGGTCCTCCACCAGCGATGTCTGGCGCGACAGACCCTGTTAAGTTGCAGTTGCAGTTGCAGTTGTGTAAGCGAACAGAGACGAAGCCACAAAATAGGAAACATAAAAGGAAATCAAATGAAAATAGAAAACGAACTGATGAGAACGCGTCTACAAAAAGCAAAGTCGTGTTGGCTTGTGCCGCCTGCTCGTGCCTCAACACGGCACACGCTCAACTCTAGGACTACATACAGTGCTCTAACACAGGCAGGGGCGGGCCCAGACCCGGACCCAGAGACATGACCGGGGCTTGGAAACCAACTTACCGCATTGTGACGTCGTCGCGGAGGCGAGCGTTTATTCCACAACGCCTCCAGTTGATCAAAGTGCTGCGATTGGGCTAGAGCGGCCTGCTCAGGACCCAAATTGGCCTGTGAGGCGCCCGTTTTAGTTTCAGCTATCTTGGAGATCTCCTCCATGCTAGCCGAGACGCTAAAGCGTCGCTTTAAGCGCTCATCGACCTGGGCCATCATCACCGAGGAGGTCAGATGGCCATACTTCTTCTGCCAGGTATACGTGTCCAGGGAGACTTCCTTCTTGAGCAGCCGCTTCATCTGGCGCTTGGGTCCTTGCGGTCGCAAATCTGTCGAGTTAAAGGATGGCATTGCAATTGTTTTAACTGCCAAAGGTGCAGTAAAATGTTGGGAGCACACACCTTCAACGTCCTTGCTGGGACCCGAATAGGTGGGCAGCTTTACATACTGCGCCGGCGTATTATGCAGACAGATGACAGGCAAATTGTAGCTGTCCACCAGCTGGACAAGCACGCGGGACACCTCCAGGCTGATGTCAAAGTGTGTGAAGGGCACGTGCATCTGCAGCGAGGTGAGCGCCAATCCCCGCTTTGTTTCCCACACAATCAGGGTCTTGTCATCGCTGCCAGAGACAGCCGTGGATCCTGAAAGGACAAGCCAATTTAAAGTGAGAGGAGGCGGATGTGCTTTTCGAATACAACTGCAACAAGACTATCCACTTTCGAAATAATGAACTGGATATTGGATACTCACCATCTGCGGACACCTTGACGCCAATGACAGCGCCCAAATGGCCAGCGAGAGTGTGCACCTCCTCGCCGGTGAGCAGGTCCCAAATAATGAGATTCATGTCCTTGGAGCCAGATATAACCTGGGTTTTGTTGGTCACCGAAACGGCCACACAGGTGACGGCATCGCTGTGACCAACCAGCACCTGGCTCAGTTTGCCGCCCATTGATTGCCAGACCTTGAGGGACATGTCCCGGGAGCCAGTTATAATGTGCATGCTGTCCGCGCTGATCTCGAAGCAAGTGATCTCATCCGAATGCGATACCGAGTACTTTTCATCCTCCTGTGTGAGTGACCAGATCTTGAGCGTATTGTCGCCGTTGGAGGAAATGGCGAAGCGCATGTTGTTGGTGGCCGCCAGACACTTGTAGGGTCCCTGTATGGTCTGCAGCAGATTGCCAGAGTCGGCCATCCACACCAGCAGCATGGAGTCGCGATCCGTGGAGATGACGCGCAGTGAGTCCATTAGCACCACCAGCTGCACCACCGGCGCCGCGTGGCCCTTGAAAGTGTGATTGATCTCGCCCAGTGCCAGGGTCCACACCTGCACCAAGCGATCCTCCCCGCCGGTGGCCAGAAACTCGCCGTTCGGCGCAAACTTCAGACAATTCACCACGCAGGTGTGACCCTCCAGGGAGCTCTGGTACTCCGGCGTATTGATGCGCATCAGGTGCACGCTGCGGCCCGATGCAATGGCCAGCTGCTGAGAGTCGCGCGACAGATCGAAGCACGTGATCGGGGGCAGCGTCGTGGAGGGTGAACGCTGGGCCTGCGTGTGCCGCTTCAGGCTGCGCTTGCGGCGCGGATGCCGGGAGTAGGGATGCACGTAGAGCTCCTCATTGCGGAACGAATAGAATGTGATCTTGTTGCCGCCCACGGTGACCAGAAAATCATCATTATCCATGGCATAGACGGCCGTAACCGGGCCCGGATTTGGCGGCATCGAGCGCACCAATTTGCCGGAGTGCATATCATAAATAAGAGCACGCGTATCCTCGCAGCCCACTACACAGCGCTGGCTGTCCTTGCCAATGGATATGGTGCGTATCTGTATGCACAAAGGATGCAACGGATTAGGCAACTATGGCCTCCTGTTCCCTGTTGTCTGTGTGCTACTCACCCGCGACTTGTGTCCCTTGAGCGTGTGCAGCTCCTTGCCGGTGGCCAGAGTGCGCACATAGAGCGCATTGTCCTCGCACAGGGCCAGCAGGAATACCTGCAATGCACAGGACGCACAATGCACATTAAATGCAATTAATTGACATTTTCAGCGCCATTTTAATGCATTCCCTGCCATTTAGCGGCGACAAAAGGCTAACTCAACCCCCCGCCGCACACCCCACAACCCACACCCCACAGCTTCCTATATAACCACCGTAGCCAATCAAATATTAATAAATTGCATTCCACAGTTGCACAGTTGAGTCCTTTGTTGGTCTACACTGAGCAAAACCAATGCATAAAATATTAACTCTTTCTGATGATTTCAAAATCAATCAGCTGAAAAAACGAACAATGCTGTTCTGAATTCCACTTTCGGATTAAATTCACATTTAAAGTAATTAGAATTTGATTAGAATTAAGCCCTAGTTTATTTTACGCTATACTTTAAGTATGTTTTATTTCCGTTGAATTGTTCTCGACATGGAATTTGAAACAGGTCTGATAAATTTATTCATTAATTCGCTTTGTTAAGGGTTTGATATTGATAGCTTTTAAGAGATATATCAGCGTTACCTGACAAATATATTAAGCTGAATTAATTTTTCACCGTGTGGCAGCAAAAGGCTGGCTGCAATTTTTCAAGCGAGCCGGGAAATTGAAAAATGCCAACCACAACGAGACGAGAAACGGCGGAGCAAATGGCAAGGACATTGTCGTTGGGGCCATTTGGCCCATTGCAACATTTCAATTTTCAGGGGAAAAGCCTGGCATTCGGTAGGAAAGAATGTGCCAGAGTTAAGGCAGTTCAGCCAGATCTTGAGCATGGGAATTTTGCGTGCCGCAAAGCCATCAGGATGTGAGCTAAAGTGTAAGAAAGTTGATTTCCGTTTGCCATTTGCTATACGGCTGTCCAAGCTATCCAGGAATGCCAAAGGAAACGAATAAAGGACTCGCCTCTCAAGTGGCTAGCTAGCTATAAATGCGACCGTATATATAATATACAACTCTATATAGCATATTATAGGAATGTGTGTGTCCGCAACACAAAAAATTACATTTCAATTTAGGCTACGAAAATGTTGCGCGAAATGTGGCTTTCGGGCATGTCAATGGAGCATTTGGAGAGGTCCTTACACGCTTGTTATCGACAGCAATTTGGCAACGTGCTTATTGCCAATTTGTTCAATTTTCAGCACTTTCCCTTAATGCGATAAGCCAAATTTGGTTATACTTTTGGTTTTAAATGCGTCGAAATGCGATAAATGAGTTTTCTAATTGCCATTTTGCATGGAAGGCAGACTTTTGGGACACATGGCCGAACGACTTTCAGGCGCGAGTCTCTTATGTCAGTGTCCTGTAATCAGATGCGAGAAACAAGGACGACAGAAATAGGACCATACAGCCAGCCAGTCAGTCAGAGATTATCATTGTGCATATTTGAGTCTAGGAGCGAAGTACCTTGAATTGTTGCCGTTGCCGTTGCCATTGTTAACAGGGACAGAAAGACGACACTCGACTCGCTGCTGTCGATTTATAGTCATAGATAGAATGCCAAAGCGAAGTCAGTGGAAAAGTGGAGGACTCTCTGAGCACTTGACGTGGCTTGGCATACGCATCAATTGTCACGCAGCTCTTGGCTCCTTACTCGTATATTCTACTCAATGTTGATATTGTTTTGCGTGCCAAATTGCTGCTAAGTAATACATATTGATAGAGAATCACACACACATATACACACACACACACATACACAAGGACTGACAGGACACTAGAGAGCGCCTGGCAGCTGGTATTTTCTTTGTCAAGCTGATTGACAACAAAGGATTTGGCTTGTAATCCGCATCTTTTAAGCCAAAATCAGTTATTAGATTCAACCCTCCAGCCGGCAAGCACATCTTAAGCGTTGTCACATGTTTCAGCTTTATCTGCTGTATCATTCAGTATATACTGTATATTGTATCTATCAAATGCAGCTTTAACTTGTGCACACAAAAAACCCTGAAAGCTGAGACAGTCCTTTGAGTTGCAGTCATGAAAATGAAAACCAGCTCGAATTTATTTGCCATTTTTGTTTTACATGCTTGTAAACACAGATTTTGCCATTCTGTCATCTCTGTTGAATTTGGATAGATATTTACACAAGCCGCTTGGGGTCTTAAAGAGTGAATATCTAAAAGAATTCAAAGCTGCGAGCTAAGTTTGCAAAATCATTGAATTTATACTATTTAAATAAATGTTATGTGATTTGTTATTCCTACAGCAAGTTGAAGAGGCCGATGTGGTTTATTTTGATAAATAATTTTCATATTATTATTTAAAATTCTTCTCTTACGCATTTCAACGTTTGTTAGGCCTTTCTCTGGAATGCTGTTATGTATAGTTTGAATTAAAAATTGTTTTTCTCTTTTGTAGTTGATTGTACATATTTCATTTAACATTTATGAACGTTTTGAAAAGAGCAAATTTTAAATTATGTTTACTTCAAGTGAGTCTCATTCAAATCTGTTACAATTTAAAGCATAATATTCTGTATTTATTGCAAATGTTTTGATGGATTTTTAAAATGTAAACACTTGATTTTGGTAAAGAGTAAAACTATATGAAGTAGCGATGCAATGGCTTGTTTTAAAGGCTCACAGGATATGGATAGTTGCCCAGCTACGTAGATGAAATTAGTTCTGAAATATTCAATATATCCATTGAAATTGTTCGGCTTTTCTGAGAAGACCTGTTTTTCTGTGGACCCCATTCCTAGTAAAACTCTTGTTGTCTCCTGAATCGTTTCAAATGATAGCTGTTAATTACCAGCCATCCAGCCTTAATAAAAATGGCTCGACAGCAGAGTCCTCAAAGGAGTTGTCTTGACTCTGAGTTTAACCAAAGGTCAAGTGGACTGTTTATCTGTTGTACATATTAAGTTCTTAAGTATGTATATTAAGTAGACTTATTTATGCTTTTATGATTAATGGCAGCTGTGTCTAACACAGACATCATAAGGGCAAGTGATTTATCAAGTGGAATGACATATATTGTATGTGGAACCCTCCTTTTGACTTATGCCATTGTTTACTTACCGAGTTCCATGAGATATCAATGCGTAATACTGGACTGGTCATTTGCATGGTATTCAAGAGCGAGAAGTTCTCCAGATCCCAGACGCATATGCTCTTGTCGTGGCTGCCAGAGATGAGCACATCACAGGCGCCAGCCACCAAAATGCCGCTCACCGGGCCCCGGTGATAGGATATCCGATGTAGCTGCAATAGAGCAAACGACCGGATGAGCTCACTGAATGCAATAAGGTTTTATGGTAGTTCGATAAAGGTTCGTTTAACTGAATGGTGCCAGTTGGCACGCAGAGTGACAACTGACAAGAAGGGGAAGGAAGTAAGCAACTGAGCTGAGTTCTAGCGTGACACATGTTACGTTATTGTTGCTGTTGCTGTCGCTTTTGTTGTGTGCCACATTTTGTATGCATTAAGTTAATTACCGTTTGGCATGCGATGTTGACAATGCGCTGCTGTTTCCCACCCCTCCCTTTCTTTAAAGAGCTTTGGGGGTGTGGCAAGAGCCGAAAGTCACACAAAAATGCCAAAACTTTGATAAATTACGAGGAACTTTCAAATGCCAGCAGCAGCGACTATGACACGGCGTATACGTAATATTGTAATTAATTTAATAAGCGCCTGTAATTTTGTGCGGTGTACGTGTGTCAGCGCTCGCGTGTGTATGTGTGCGTGTGTGTGTGTGTATATATGTGTCGCCTGTCTGACAAGTCACGCCACCAAAGAGAATAAGTAAGAATGCTTTAGTTAAAAGTACTCGACTAAACGATGCCCTCTACTGCACTTTTGTCAGCTCACTCGCAGCCTGAATATATATTCTTGAATAACTTTGCGCTTTATTATTGTAAAGAAATTAGTTTTAGATATAGAGCTTACTTTATATATGTGTATATCTAAAGCATATATCTTCATTCTGGTTCTAAGCCGAAAAGTATTAATTTTAAAACTAACCTGATCTGTTTTTATTATACGAGAACTTGCTTATCAACTATATACCTAGCTTAAATAGACTGCCAGAAAAAAGCACTTAAATATATATGTATATTCTTTAGGATTGGATTTTACTCCCCCTGTTCGTACCCATTTAACGGGTACAGGGTATTAAAGACTGTACTTGAAGCCAAGTTTCATAACCGGCCAATTCTGTGCAGTTAGCGAAATTGGCTTTAAAATATGCCAACGGTTGCGACGACAATGGTGTGTGAGGGAGTGGTGGGCTGTGGGGGGCATTCACCAACCAAGTGGCAATAAATCTAATTTGTATGTGTGTCAACACGCGGCGCCGACACCCACAAACATTGGCACAGCAAGCGGACGACACCGAAGGACATTTCTGGCGCACTTTATATGCAAAAACATTGCACTGTAGTTAATCACAGTTTAATGTCTGTGTGTGTGTGCGTGTGTGTGTGTGTGCCTGTGTATGACTGCGAAATTTCAACTTAATATGATTTATGACTTGGGCATTGGTAACAGGTTTCGGTTTGGCTGCGTGTCCTATACTGCGCCTCCTTTCCCGCTTCATTTGTCAGAAACAAAATCCTGTTTAACTACCCAAACACACGCATTTAAAGCTGCTCGACGAGAAGTTGCCCTGTAAAAAAGCAACTAGAATGCAGCTGGTAAAATAATTGTTTATATGCTTAAGTTGACTTAGACCTTAAATGAGAAATAATGGATAAAAGATCATATCATAATCCACAAAATGGCATTAACTATAAATCTCTAAAGGATGTGTTCATTAACATCTCGTTAACATAGCCAACAACTTTCAATAACAGCACGCCATAACGTTTAAAAAGTTTGTTCTATAAATAGCATGGAATGTTTTTATAACTTTAAAGCAATTAAGGCTGGTTAGGGATAAGGCAACTGCTATTTTTGTAAAGGATATAAGAAAATGAAATAAGTGTAAGCTAATCAGGAAGAATTACAGCTTTAAAGCTGATTTTTTTTTAATCATCCTCTGTTAACTGGCCACCCCTAATAAGCTCTATACTGTCTATGATATAGTTTACTATTTCTGGTCTGTCAGGCATTATGACCTGGTTGCTAAAGGAACAGGGAGCAGCAGTTTTTGGCTAACAAATTATGGTAATTAATGCGGTCTGCTTGATGTGGCTCGTGGTGCGGTTTTGCAATTAGAGTAAAGCCAAATGCATTTTCAATTTTCCATTTCGCATTTTGCATTTTCCATGCCCCATTTTACAAATCGCATTTCGCATTTGTTTTCGTAAAAGCAAAATGCGGTTGTTGGGGCAAATGAGAGCGTTGAATGGAAATGCAAAATTGGCAGCCGTATTATGATTGGATTTCAATTAAATATCATTGTCAGACACCCTTTTGTACGTGTTGCTTACCAATTTGCCGCTGGCCAGGTCCGTGATGGCAATTGTTGCATCCTCGCTGCTGCTAATGATCAGGGTGTTATTGACACCAGCTGCTACGGCTGTGACTGGCGCTGTGTGGGCTCTGGAGGAGTGGAGGGAGGGGCGTTGAGAGAAAGTACACACATTAATGGCGCCTGCAGAGATTCACTGCTGGAGGGGGAACAGGGCAACTTACTTAATGTGCGCTCGACGCTCGCGCAAGGACACGTGCCAGACCAGCACGCTGGCATCCTCGGAGCCGGTCAGCAGCAGCTGCGACTGCTGGGGCGCCACCAGGAGGCACGTGACGGCCGCAGTGTGTCCTGGAAGTGTGTGTGTGTGTGAGTGTATGCCACAAGTCGCATGATTAGCTCTCCTAATGGCAGGCCATTAAACGCGATTACCACTCACCCTTGTATGTGTGCTCCAGCGAGTTGCTCATGATGTGCCACTGTTGCACATCGCCCGAGTTGGTGGCAAGTATAAGATGCTGCCGAGAGGGCGCCAGACAAACGGCGCGTATCACTCCAGTGCCGGTGACCGTCATGGTTCGTATCTGGGAGGGCAGCGGTGCGGGCAGCCAGCCCGTTAAGGGCACCAGCAGCGGCACCGCATAGCCATCACACCAGGCGGTGGCCGATCTAACCGTCATGCTTAGCAGCGAATTGTCATCGTCGTCGTGTTCGCTAATTGGCCGCAGCCAGGATATCATCTGCGAGCCCAGCTGCATGGGATCCCTGGTAAGGACATCGCTTGACTTGCGTATTGTGTAATAAATGAGCTCAATGTCCCGATCCAGTATATAGCAGCGCACGTGCTCGATCAGGCAACGCAGATAGCTAATGGACACTGTTTGCACCTGAAAGTAGGCAACGAATTGTGCATTAGACAGGACTTTTTCACGTATACGCTACAGAGGCTTTGTAAATAACAGTAGTCTGTTATTAACAGAACGTTAAAAGAATGATAGCATTACTATAACAGACGGCAAACAGTGTGTTAACATTACTATAAATGACGGTCAACAGTGTGTTAACAGTATGATAACATATGGTTAACGTAGCGTTAACAGCATGTTAAAGTGAGTTAATAGCGAGTTAATAGAGTAAAGAATTATAACATTACTATAACAGACGGCAAACAGTGTGTTAACATTACTATAAATGACGGTCAACTGTGTCTTAACATTATGATAATATATGGTTAACGTAGTGTTAACAGCATGTTAAAGTGAGTTAACAGCGAGTTGATAGCGAGCTAACAGCGAGTTTTCTTCAATCTGTTACTGTAATATAAACAGCTTAAACTAAAATTAATAGCACAAATACTAATGCAACCTTATGTAAGATTGAGTCTGAATAATCCTCATAGCAAGATAGAAATAAACAAATTTAAATGCAAAAATAAATAATATTTTAAATATAAAATAATATCTAAAAGAGGCTGAGTATCCTCAAACGAAATAATCTTAAACACCATTCAATGCCTACATTAATTACACCTTTATGCAGAATTTCAATTTTAAATCATTACACTTAAATCTTGACAAAAAGTCACAGCATTGGTGTTCATTTTGAGAATCTTCACTAAATCCGATTACAATGCACATTTCTGTGAAATCATTTTGAAAGCATGTGATGATATATAATTTGAATTCCCTTTCTGTTTTTGGTTGATTTCATGGAAACTAATCCCAGCACTAAGCACCCACATTCTGCTGCTATTTACACAAAGCTGAGTTTCTGAGAAATTTGCACTGTAAGGATGCCAAGCGTTGGTGGGGCAAATGGCAATGGCAGTGGCAGTGGCAGTGTGTGTGTGTGCGTTGAAAAAGCTGCCATTTTTGGTAGAATTTGTTGTTGCCAAGCAACGACGGAAATGTTAATTAAATCAAAATGAAGTTGCAAATGCTGCTTGTGCCACATCTGCTGCATCCTTTGCCATTGCACTTTTATGCATTCGCCTAATTGAAAGCCAGGTCAGCTCTATAGATAGCCAGGCCACAGCTTGTGGCACGTGTAGAGTTAACCATCACTTGCAGCAGCAGCATTTTAATAAAAAATCATTTCTCATATTGCAGCAAATTTAACATTTTCCTGATGGCTTTTTCCTTTCTCAAATTCAAATTCAAATTCATTTTCTTTTTATTTCAATTTCTATTCGAGTTTTGTGTGCTACGTTAGCGCTCTTCACAGCCATTTAGCTGCATGAATTGCAAATGGGTTGATTTTAAAAAATTCATGGCTATATGCATTTTTTAGCTGTCGGGCGGTGATAAATTTGTTATGAAATTCTACACTTTTGTTAACTTAATTTGATTTAGCAACGCGAAAGCTGCTTAAATAATCATCTCATACTTTGTTACATTCGCAACATTTTCGATTTTCATTCTGCATGAACAAGTTTCATAATGAATGACGGCGTTTTAAACAATTAAGTTTCAAATGAGTTGGCAGCTGTCCAAGCTTGGTCTCGGTCTCGGCTTCGGTCTCGGTCTCGTTATTGTTTAAACTATAATGCAACATTCACGGCTGTGATTTATAATCCGTTGCAAATGGGCGGCGTTTGGGAACACCAAACGATCCCCCACGGACAAAGTGAAAATGAAGGCGTTAAAATTTTATCCTGAAAGTGTTTAATGGCGGAGTTAAGGATACATTGCCAGGCAACTGTTTTATACAAACGAATTAAGTTTTCAGGCCAAAGAATTTAAAACGTAAGCCAAGATTTAAAAGGCATGTTGTGAGTTTAAAAAATGGACGTGGAAAGGGACAACTGTACTATAACTTATTAACCTTACAATTGACATATTTTTAAATATTTTAACTTGAAGTATGATTGAAACTGTCAGAAAACGTGTAAATCGACTTATTTTTACTATTTTCTGCTTGGAGAGCTAGTCTTAAGCTCCTTGAATGCTTAAATTGAATCCTTGTTTACCGACATGTGTATTATATACCACAAAGCTCCTTACTTTAGCTTAAGTTTCTCCACTTTAGTCTTGTAAAAATTGAATGCGCTTAAGTGAAATATTTTGTCGTAGAACTTTTCACTCACATCTAGGTGAGTTTAGATATTGTTGAGCTATTCAGCAGTGTTTAATTCCTGTGTTAAGTTTATTAACAAAGTTGATTGCACACAATTCGCTGTCAAATGGGAAACTTTGTTAACTTTTAGCTGTTTGTACCCCACATTGAGGATGATTGCAATGTAAGTTTATCTAGTTGCTAAACTAATTATCGCAGCAATGTCTAACTGCGAATGCTCGTTAAAACTGTCGCTAATAACGGAGAGGGTGGCCATCAGGGATGTCGACTTACCGCCGCGAGCAGGAAATCAAAATTGCAAACTGCGATTTGCTTGAAGCGGGTGGTGTCATCTGAGCGCATAAGATGATGCCAGCTCTCCTCAACGTGCCGCATGCTGTAGGAGACATCGGCGGCAATGGGATTGTAGAAGGTGGATGTGTCGTCGTTGTGGTGTGTGGATGATGATTTGCGGCCCGCGGATAAGTTATCCTTTTCGCGCTCCTTGTCCTTGTGGGGCTCCTTTAGGCTGATGACGGACTTTGTCTCGCTTCGGGTCGAATCGTTCTCCAACGTGCTTTCGTCCTCGTCCTGTGGAAAGAACAAATTGGCCAGCTCCATATGGAGGCTGCGTTTGCGTTCCACGTCCATATAGCGTCGTTTAGCCACCGCGGCACAGTAGTTGTGGCGCCACTGAATGAGCACCTTACCCGACATAATCTTGTCGTGCAGCAGCAGTCGCTTATCTGTGGAAGCAAATGCATTTCAATTTGGATCTTGCACGAGTGCAATTGCAGTGGAAAACAAGTTATTCGAATCAAGTGCGAGTTACTTGCTTGACCAAGTCAAGCAATTCAAGCTTTTCGGGGGCACTTGGTAGCTTAGAAGCTTCTTTGAGAAGAGAAACATAATACGCTATCCAAACAAGGTTTACCTCTTACCTTTAAACCTTTTACCCTTACCCTGACAATACTTGAATGGCTTAAGCAAAGATCAATACAGATACTAACGTGCTTAACGCACTACAAATAAATGGCATAAGAGTACGTGATCGGCCTCACAGCTTTGAGAGCGTAAAATGCTATTGTATTGGGCTTTGGTGTAAGAGTTCTATCTCTCTTCTTGTGCAGAGAGAGTGCATGCCAGCTCTCTCGAGCGTCTTTCATTCACAAAGCAGACGATCGGAACACATACATCGGCTTCGACTTCGTCTTTGCTCGTTGTGTTCTCTCGCTTGCTTGTTTGTGGCTACCTTTTGCAAGCGTTGCAAGCTTTTTGAGTTGATTTGCTTGCTTGCTTGCGAGCTACACAAGCCAAGTGAAATTTCTTTTAATTGGACTTCCAACTCGCACTTCAATGAATTGTTGAGCCCCATTAACACTCACCCATTTGTCTGTGTATCTTCTTGAAGCTGGCAAAGCTGAAGTGGCCGTTATGGGTGTCAATCAGCGACTCGGGATCGTCGGTGGGCATTAGCAGCTCCAGCAGTTCCGTCTCGGTCAGGCCGTACTCGGAGCAGGTGATGTAGGCAGCCAAGCTGGCCACCGCCTGTCTGCCATAAGTCTGCTCCAGCTCATCAAACTGCTGCTCCACATAGGCCACAAAGTTGACATCATCGCTGCACTGAGGTGGTCGTTGCAACTTCGTTGCATTCACCTCCAGATTCAGATCAAACTGATACTCCGCAGACTTGAATCTGTCCCGTTGCATGGGCGTAAACTTGAGCTGTTCCACGGGCGTGGTCGAGCTGCATATAATCTGCACGTTCCAGGGCAGCGAGGTGGGCAGCCAGGAGAGTGCGGCCACAATGTCGCAGTCCAGTGGATTCAGCAGATGCAGATCATCGATAAACAGAAACAATATATCATTGTTTAAGTCCTCGATGCGGCGCAGCAGATTCTGGAACCAGTTGCTGATATACAACGGATCAAAGGATGCATCCTTGGGCAAATAGCCTTCCGGTATGTTGAATATTATCGAGATCTGCTGGCATATGACACGCAGCAGCTCCAGATTATATGCGGATCGTGGTGTAGCCTTCGCAAAGCGTATCACGCGATGCACACGTGTCGAGCTGAACCAGCTACCCACCTCCCCATAAAGGTTGCTAATGAGGGCGCTTTTGCCGCTGCCATGTGCTCCGCATATAAAATATGGTGCATGCCGGCTGCCATTCTTAAAGTTGGACATCAGATTCTGTCGCAGCTGCTGTGGCACCCGGGACTCCATCAGGACAACGCTGTCCGTGTGCTCGCGCAGCATCCGCAAGTGGGTGGCATGCTCGTGAAAGATTTCCTGTGAATGTGAATGAGAATAAAATGCGGTTGCTGCCATTAATAAATGGATTCAAACAGTCAACTCCCAAGCCCGACATCTGCCATGCGTTACATCACAAGTCACCTCCGCCAGTCGAGACCTGACCCTGCTGACCTTGTTTCGACTGAAACACGGTTAAGACCAGTGTTGGCCATCGTTCACAAAAGTGACTAGTTTTAGTGCAGCATAAAGAAAATAAAGCTACATCTGAAGGCTGCAACGAGAGCGCGTGTTCTTTTTCTGAATGAACTATGTTTGATTGAACCATTATATTTACAAAATAATCAGGCCTCTCCCCATTTTCCACAATTTTTCAATCTGAATCGTTTTTGACTTCGTGTTCGCCTTTTCGATTAAAATGGCAAGCGACTTTCCTTTTTGCTCGAATGGGTTTCATTACACTGGTTGAAAAGAGTACTTCTTAAACCAAATTTGCGAAACTTTTTCGGATTTCGGAACAGCTTTTGAAGCCAAATCATTTGATCGGATCTGGAAAAAGACCTGATTATCCGAATAATATGCTAGTCATTATACAAATTCCGTTTTTAAAGACAATCATAACGAAATTTTTAATTCTTAATTTTTGATGTGTTAATTAGAAGACGTTGGAAAATTGCTTAGTTAAGGATGGAAAACTCAAGAAGTTGACATTTTCAAAGAGTGCCAAATCGCAAAGTTATAAATCGATTATTCGCTGATGCCAACTTTAAGATTTCTCTGTAATTGTCATTTATACTTTTATTAAAACTTAATAAAATTGGGAAGGAACTTTAAGATTTCCCTGTAATATATTCTTAGTAAAATGAAATAAATTTGGAAACGAAATGAATAATCTTTAAAAAATCACATTTGACGGGAATAAAGCTGAAATGGGAAAAACTCTGAAGAAGCAAGTCCGATTAAGGGTCTTTTGCTGGCAGGTTGTCATCAGCACCTGTTACACACAAAGCCAAAGCTAAAGCCGGGCAGATTCAGCCGGGTCTCGTTTCCGGACCGTGGCATATATTATGCCGGAGTATCATCCGCTTCTGTCTGTCTGTCTGTCTGCCTGCCTGCTTGTCTGTCTGTCTGTCCGTCCGTCCGTCTGCCTGACACCTTCCGCCTGCATTCGCTAGCCCTCTGCTTGAACTACAATATGTGAGTGTCTTTCAGTGTGTTTGCTGGTAACTGTGTTTACCTGCGCTGCTGACAGTGCCACCTGCTGAGCTCAGTTCTGAGTTCTGAGTTCTGAGTCGGTGTCCCTGTCACTGACGTCCTTCTCGTCCTCGTCCTCTTTCACGTTCACGTTGTCGTTGTTCTCGTTGACTGGCAGTGGCATGTTTGCCACTAACAAGTAGTTCCCACTCTACCCTCTCCTCTCCCCCGCTCATTGCCATCACATGCACTCAAGTGCTCTTCATCTTTAGCTCTGTCTAACTTATCCAGACTCAACTGATGCATACACTGAACAACTAGCAGTAGTTGTTAAGTTCAGGTCTTTCTAGTGCACAAGTGGGGGCTTTTCAAATATGTTACGATGCATACGGAATTTCTTGCTTAAAGTTCACTTAAAGCTGATAATTTAAGCGTTCTGATTGTATTAATGGCTATTAATGCGGGCCTGATAAGTACATTCTCACATACACCTATCAAGCCTATAACCTATAACCCTATAACCTATAACCCTTATTATAATGTGTGCATATTATCCAATTTCTATGAAACTTTCAAAATAAGCTACTGGTATCTCAATGTGTATGTGTACCAAATTTAATGAAAAGTAATAGAACATTGTAGTTATAATATCAAGTTATTAATTTGTACTAAAAACATAATCTCTTACATATTCTGTGAGAATATATAATTCCAGCTTTGCTAGGATTAAAAAAGTTTCAATAATCGTTAAATGAAAGATTAAGCTTGTGTAATCCTTGCAAGGCTTTGCATTTCTTTCAGTGTAAACATGCTCGCAAAGTTTTATGAAGTATTTTTCTGTTCTGTAAGCTGCTTTTGCCTTGTAAATCTGATTGGTCAGATGATCCTTGGCAAGTGCATTCGTTGGGGCTAAGCCACTAAATCAATATTGCCAGTGTGGAGCTGCGGTCAACGGCAAGTGCTTCTGCTCTGCCACTGAATGGCACTCTATAGACAGCCGCAGTTGCCGCTGAAGGAGTCGCTTAATTAGCTTGACATTTGCTTGCCTTGAATGACATTATAGAAAAGTTGCGCATACGCCATGTGGCAGCAACAGAGTTGCCAGAGTGCCTCCTTATGTATCGTTCTAGTTGAGTCGTGTGCGGGCGTGCACTTTGCATATTTCTTGGTTGCACGGCGGCTTCAAATGCCACAACATTTTGTCAAAGTGCTGAACTGCCTTGGGCTAAGGTGGAGTGGATTGTGGGTGGTGCGTGGTGCGTTGGTTGCTTTACTTTGACTTTAATGCCACGCAAGCCTTTCACGGGGGTCGCCACGTGCGCGCCTGAATGCAGTTCATGTTGCGTTGGGTGTCGCGTCGTTAAGTGCAAACAAGCGTGTTGGGCGTGGGGCGTGGGTGCATTGTATACAAGTGTAAGTGTGTTAATATGTCAGCAACAAAGTGGGTGAGTGGGCGGCAGGCGAGATGTGGAGGCTGCGCCAGCCAACGTCCGCTAATGGGGCAGCCACAGCTCGCATTACGCGGCGTCCTTCGGCTTTGCCCAAGTTGAAAGGTTAAATGCTTTTAACAAAAGCCAACGAGTGGCAAATGCAAGACCCTGGCCAGTGGAAGTGCATGCCCGGAAGAGGAGCGACCATCTCCCCTTCGTTTGCTTATGCCACACAATACTTGTAGGCAAGTGGCAAGTGGCAAGTGGGGCTGAGGCAACAAAAGCATCTCAGCAATGTGTACAGCTTGCGGCATTGAAAGCCAACCAAAATCCTCTCTGTTTACGCTTACAAATGAAGATGCTTCGTTATTGGTTTTCGGTATTGGTTTCCGTTGGCTTTCATTCTGTCATTTGGCTATTCAATTTCACAGGTGTACTGGAAAATATTGAACAGAGAAATTGATAAGCCAAACCAAAGCAATGTGACATGAGACAAGTAATTTAAGATACATATACAACATGCCAGTAAGTATACAATATACAGCGTGAATTTTATTATAAATAGTTGGCTTAACTATTTCATTAAATATTTGTTAAGTAGGTTTCAAATGTAGAATATTACTTTGTCTTTCATTACGTATAACTAAATATTAAATTCCTTACAATCTTGGGGTAAGCATATTTGGCAGAGCAGCCGGAAAGCTCTGCTTCTTATATGTATTAGTAAACGCACAAGTGTTAGTGAGCTTTTATCTGTAAAGTTCTGTGCGCTATGCCTTTTCATGAAAGCTTTCGAGGGAGCTTTTGAAGCCTAAACGTGCGTGTGCCGTGTACGTGAGCTAAATGTAATGGAAACACTTGCTAATATACAACTTTATAAGCAAAACTTATTTGAAATAAATTTGGCTACTTAGCAAAAATGCCTGCTGTATTTGCTACTGTATATTCAATAGGTTTTTGTAGCAAGTTTTACGATACAAGTTAACGCATAATTTACTTGTCGAACACAAAACTCTCGCACACATTTAATTAACCTGCCCAAAGCGTTTTGGGGCACGTAAACGAAGTCGTAAACAATGAGAGCCAAACTGCACACCTCCTTAAAATGTGACGCTCCATCCCCCTAAAATTGTGATCCTGACGACCAGCATTTTAAGAACGTTGCCAATGTAAAGAACAAAATATAAATGCCCGCTTTTTGGGCTGCCCTTGGCTTTTTGGGGCCAGTAATTCCCGGAATTAATTTATGACTGTTTTTCTTCATTTTTTTTGTTTCCTTTCTAAAATGCTTTGCTTTAAGCGAAGTATAATAATAACAGCAATGAGAGCGCAGGTGAATATACGTCCACCTTACCGAGTCCAAAGAACAATTTGCTGATTAAATAAGCGGCCAGGAACGAAAAACAAATGCTGCTGTCAGACTAAAAATAAATTTAATTTAATGCCCACAGAGGCGCAGATAAAACCACTTTGTAGCTGTCTGCAATGTTAATTGCACAGCCCCAACCTCCAACCACAGCCACCCTCCCCCCCACCGGTGTACAGTGGCACCTCCCTGCCCGCTGCTCACCTGCACAGTCTTTTTCCTCCCCTTGATTACATCGGGATCATTTGTAATGTGCGCCTCGATTAGCAGACGCAGCTTGTCGGTGACTTTGTTCTTGAATTTACTTAAATACGCCTCGTGGTCCTCGTTGTCCGGATCGATGGCCTCGCTGCTGGCGCTGCCAGGCACACTGCAATACCAACAATAATAACATTAACAATAATAATAATAATAACAATTATGTGACGCCAATTAGATTAATGAGTCCCCAGTGTGCGCTACTTACACCAGCGTTGTGTGATTATCCGTTGATAGGTTCATGGTCAATTCGTCTTTGATTTTGCGCAGCCGCTCGCCCGCCTCCACGTCCCGGCTGTTCGACTGGGCGGCCCGCTCCCGAAATACGGCCAAAATCTTCTCGCTGGAGTGACCTGAAAGGGGATGGGATATGTGTCTTGATAAATGCTTCAGAAACGAGCAGCTCAGATTTGTGCACTTACCCATGGCACGCTGCACTTCGAGCTCGATTTGTGTGCGTCGCAGCAGCTGCACGCGCCGCAGTAAATCGGCATCCGCGCAGGACATCAGGCGCTGCAAGGATTTCTCCAGCATCTGACGTAACTGTCGTGATTCCGTCAGCCAGGCATCCGCGTGTAGCGAGCTGCAGAAAAGGTTAAACAGTTGTGTGGGTTAGGAGCTGCTAATGTGCTCCGAATTTGCTGGATGGCGCCATAATACGCGGAAAATTAAACAAGTCTTAACAATTTGTGCACATTTCGCGAGAAGGATATTTATTATGTATAATAATACTCTTGAAGTAGGCTTATCCAAAGCCAGAGTATACAAGCATATGCATATCCTAATTGTTTCCTTAAAAGAAAACTCAGCTTCGTCCTTCTGTCTTTTTTGTACAGTTGCTACGATTTGTTTAAGGCAATATGTATATTCAGAGAAAAAAATATTAATTACATATTAATAAGTTGAATCGGATCGGATGAAATACCAACAAGAATTGCATTAAGAAAATTAAAAACCAAATTTAATTACTTTGCGTTGACTTTACTTTACTATTTGACTGATTTTGATTAGGAACCGCTTACATTATTATTATATAGCAGCAGCTGGATTGAAAAAGGATCTATAAGGGTATTCAAGCTACGGTGCGCTCATTTTTTTCTCAGTTTGCATGATGCTAACCCTTTTTTTGTGCGCGTTGTTTTATTATTCATTATTCATTTATTTAAATTTTATTAGGCCCGTTTTATTTCATTTTATATTTTGGAGCTTCTCTTTGGAGTTTATTTAATATTCAATTTTTTTTGGATTTATACATTTTGCCTAGGACTTATTTAAATTACTTGTTTGTTGATATTCTTGAATCTTAGTCAAAGCAGGCAATGGAATTTTAATCGTTCGGTTTTCAAACAACTTAATAGATTCCGAATTAATTTAAAACGTGTTCTTTAATCTAAGGCAATCATGAATTTTGAATTTATAAGAGGCATCCGTGCAAATAGCAAAGTGCTTTATTTCGACAAGCAACTGTACTTGAAAAAGTCCACCTATCAAAATACAGACTTTTATACTTGCTACATATCAAGTTGCACCGCCCGAGTTGTGGTAAAGGACAATAAATGTGCGAGTGCTATGAGATCTTTAAAACACAATCATTGCCATCAGCTTGAAACATACAACAAATTAAAAGCCTTGTGCAACAGAAAGGATAAGTGTAAAAGTCGTTGCGCCAAAGTGAAGCAAGGGGAGACATTGAGTTGTGTATCCTCAAGGTAAGTACATAAGCAAGCTGAGAAAACAATCAATTTAATCCTCTAAGCGTTATTTTAAATGTATATTAGAGAGTGGCTATCTACTATTGTTTGTTTGTTATAGAATTTAAAAGATTATAATATCAATTGTGCTTCAACAGCGAGCAGTTAACAGCGCTCGGATTGCTGTTAACCTTTTACTAACAGCGCGCTAACATGTCACGAACATGTTAACCTATACAGACACTTTGTGCAATTTGCTTTTATCCTGAAAATATTTCTCGCAAGAGAAACATTCTATAAGTCTCTAAATTGACAAATATTGCAATTGACGGAGCGTTGAGAAATGTGACACAAAAATAAACGACCAGTTATTTAATTAAATATTCACAAATGGTATTTTGCTATTTCTATTTTAGTGTTATTTCATTTGTTTTGCTGTCATTTTATTTTGTCTTTTTTGGTGCAGCAAATTACTTGCAGTATTTAAAGTTACGTAATTGAAGTTTAAGGTCTAGGAAGACCATTTGCCATTTTGGATTGAAAACTAGTCAAGCAAGAAATATTTGCATTTTCAGCATGAATTAAAAAAAAGGCTTAAAAGTATTATAATTACATAACGTCAGATCACAATCAATCAAATTAATCACATGAGTAAATAGCAAATTTAAAAGATTGCAAGAATTTACAATTTTGAACAATTATTTAAAGCCAAAAACTAAAAGCAGTTGAAAAGATCCAAGTAGCTATCAAATAAAATAAATAACAAATTATTTGTCCGTTTTTTACAAAGTTTGCCTTTTTGATTTAATTACCTTACTTTTAATGCCATTTAATCATCATGAATATTCATGAAAGTTTAAGTATTCAGTTCAGGATTAACCAACCTTAAACCAATTAGCATGTAATAAATAAACACTTGCTAAAATAATAAAATTTCCATTTGAATTATAGCCTGATTTTCTTTCCTCATACATTTTAGAGTAAATGGTCAACTATCGCGATAGGTTAAATATAATCGATAGTACAGGTAAATTGAAAACTATCGATAGTATCGATTGTTTTGCAGCTCTATTACAGGGTAGTTGCCAGTCGAGCAAGTTTGACCAGAGCATGCTTAAATACTTGTTATTATTTCCATTATTTGGCTTAATTCATTTATATTCTTGTGATATTTATATTGTTTCTGCTCTCTTATTTATTTTGTACTGTTTTTTTAAAAGCCTTATTTATTTGGCTATAAGCATAATTGGCAGCCTTCAGGCAAGGATATTGGCATTGGCCAACCCGCTCACCCACTGCGCCCCCTTATGAGTTGTGCAAATATTTGCGCTGTGCAGCTGCAATTGAGTTGACAAACAGAAACGCGAAAGTGCACAAGGATAATTGTTCGCTACCCAACTCACCGATAGTCCTGTTTGAGCACGCGTTGCGCTAGTGGGTCATCCTTTGCATACCAGCGTCCAAGGAGCGCCTTTTCATCGGCCGTTGTCTGCTGCTCGGCCAGCAGAGCGGCATAAATGTCCTCGTCAATGTGGGTGGGCAGCGGTAGGCGTCCAATGCCATCGCCAATTAGCGCCAGGAAGAAGACGCTCTTCGAGTGGGCATGACATGTGTCAATCTCATGCAGAAAGTCCTGTAGCATGTAGGGATCACGTTCGATTGTCGTGACATCCAGCACACCCGTGCCAAAGTGCATGTCCACAATTTCCAGCTGCCAAACAATATACATATGTGACATTTCTAACGAACTTGTGCATTTTAAATATGATACAAAACGTGTCGTTTTTCAGTTATTCCAACAGACATAGTTTAATCTAGTGATATTATCAAAAACATTTATAAACACCATAGTTTTTAAGCGTTTTTTAAACGATGAAAGACTTGTACACTTCGTTAAGTATCATTCCACATATACTGTGTAAATTCGAACTAATATATTATGAAATTTTACGTGCAATCCTCTCACAATTATGAAGGTCTTAAAGTGTGCAAAAATCCGAACAATCTTAGTATGAGTGTTGATAGTTAAATTTCTCGCGCTCAAAATATATTTTCCATTTAAGTTTTTGACAGATGCACGCAAGATTTTCACGCAAGAAATGCATCGTCTAAGAAGCTATTTAATAAAATCTTGATATTATAAAGCACAATGGAATTATTTTGTTATTTATACAATGCGTTTGTTCTCATAAACAAAAATGCATTCATTGAATGGCAAAATTAGTTAGTTTATAAATTAAGTAAGATTAAAAACGTGTAAATTCATCAATGTTATCGACATTCTATAGGAATAATAGTAATATCTTAAACTAGCTGGTGAATATTAACCAAGTTTATAAACAATATACTGTGTGTTTATGCAATTTTTGCAATGAAGATTAGTTTATTTATACACATCGAAATGTGTTTAATTTCAGAATGTAATAATTCATTCATCGCTTGGCATAATTTATGATACAAAAATTCAATCAATTTATAGATCTTATTGGTATTTGGATAGTAGGATAGTTGGGACTGTGACTCACCTCAATCTGACGATCGTCATAGAGCGTTTGGAGCTCGGGACCCACCAGCTCGAGCAGCATGCGTCGCTCCTGGTTGAACTCCTGCTTCAGGCTGGCCACATAGATTTTGATGAGGAGGGGCTTGGGCAGGCGCGTCTGGGCGCTGGTCACGCCCCGCAGCGCATTCAGGACACTCTCATCAATGGGCGCGGCCATTTTGGCCAAATGTAATTGGCAAGCTGCTGGCCACAAGCGATGTTGTTCTTGTTGATGATGTTTGTTGACAACTCTGTCTGGCTGGCTGTCTGTTGGCCTTATTTATTGTTTATGCTGCCTCAGCTGTCAGTGTTTGTGTGTGTATTTGTGTATATAAATGTGTGCTTTGTTGCCTTGTTTATTTAACTTGGCCAAAATCAAACGGCATCGTCGCCCGCACGGTTTCAACACCAGCAGCAATAGCAGAGCTTTGGCACATGTTCAACATCAACGCTTAGCTTTCATGCATTCATCTATCTATAGCTGCACATTTGTAACTGTAACTGTATCTTTATCTGTGTCTGTGTATGTGTATCTGTATCTACGTGCCCGCCTCAATCCATTTGCAACTGGCACGCGTGGCAGGAACAGGAACTGGCACAGGAACAGGCACAGGGACAGGGACAGAGCAATGTTTGCCACCAGCTCGACGCCGATGCCAGTTGCCAGTGCATCTCGATCTCGTGCCAAAGTTTACCCTTTTCGGATTTTATTTATTTTGTTGCTGTCGTCGCTGCAAATACAAATTGAAAAGAGCAAAAATGTATTTATGGTACGTCTAAAATGGCAAGCAAAATTTATGTAAAAAACTTTCTCTGCTTTCAACACACACGACAAACGATTTGTTGAAAAGTTTTGGTGGAAATTGCTGTTTTATGATCATCACTGCCAAAGAAACGAGAAACTCTTAACAGTTGACTGCATTTTTGGATTGAACATTTCTGTGGACAACCAGAAATACCAACTCGATGCGAGGGGAACAACAGTTCAAAGTTACACTGTCTGGGATAAATCAATTGACAATCATTTGAGACACAGATTTTAGCAGTTTATTTTCTATAATTCGATCAAAAGTTGCTCACATGAAAAATAATCTAATCAAAATAAACTTTTGCGGAGCCAACGAGATGCAATTTATGGAATTAGTTTTAGTTTCGATGGCTCAAACCGATTGAAATAAATACTATAAGTTTTGAGTTTAGCCAAACAAAAACATTTTTGTTCTTCTATCTTTGTTGGTGGAAGACTAACTTTAATCATAATCTCGTACAAAAGTAACACAATTGTATGAAAGCTTACTCACTTAACATACTACTAAGCAGCCTGTTACGTTTACTGCTCTTTCTGTTGAGCACTTAGCAGTCTGTTATGTTAACTGCTCTTTCTGTTACACACTAATCAGTCTGTTATGTTAACTGCTCTTTCTGTTACACACTAATCAGTCTGTTATGTTAACTACTCTTTCTATTACCACTAAGCAGCCTATTATGTTTGCTGCTCTTACTGTTAAACACTAAGCAGTCTGTTATGCTTGGTGCTCTTTCTGTTAAGCACTAAGCAGTCTTCTATATTAACTGCTCTTTCTGTTAAGAACTTAGCAGTCTGTTATGTTAGCTGCTCTTTCTGTAACACACTAATCAGTATGTTATGTGAACTGCTCTTTCTGCTAAACATTAAGCAGTCTGTTATTTTAACTACTCTTTCTATTATGTTATGTTTGCTGCTCTTTCTGTTAAACACTAAGCAGTCTGTTATGTTTGCTGCTCTTTATATTAAGCACTAAGCAGTCTGTTATGTTAGCTGCTCTTTCTGTTACACACTAATCAGTCTGTTATGTTAACTGCTCTTTCTGTTACACACTAAGCAGTCTGTTATGTTAACTGATCTTTCTGTTACACACTACGCAGTCTGTTATATTAACTGCTCTTTCTGTTACACACTACGCAGTCTGTTATATTAACTGCTCTTGCTGTTAAACACTAAGCAGTCTGTTATGTTTGCTGCTCTTTCTGTTAATCATTAAGCAGTCTGTTATGTTAACTAACATGTTATTACAGTCATGCTAACAGCAATTAACAGTTTCTATATTGTTAAATTATCAAACTGTTAACAGAGGTGTAACAAATATATTTTGTTGGTACATTTTATTCTGATACAAAGTATTGTAATACAATCGTATGAAATGTTATTTAACATAAGTATTAATAGCAAAATAGATGACTTCCTTATGTTAACTTTAACTCTGTTTAACAGTCTGTTAAACACTTTACAGTTGCTAAAGTCATTTAAGGCTAGTTTGTATATTAAGTGTGGTTTTTAAATTCAATTTCCACAGATTTCGTATCGAAAGAAAAGTGTTTTTTAAATTATCCTCATAAGCGCTCGCAATTTATTAAATCTGCTGCATTATTGCACAAGTGCAGTCATTAATATTTTCCTGGTGGTTTTCATATTATAATTGCAATTTTTAATTACCAACTGTAAATAAATATCCACAATAATCTACCGTATTGGTTGAAACGATATTCCATTCAAATTGAATGTCCTTTATACAGTGCTCGGCTGCAATCAACGTGGATGCGTAAATAAATTGTAAATAAATGTGCTGATTTTCAAAGGAGCCAAAACTCTCGTAATTGTGTAGTTTTATGTGGCGTTGACTTTAATGCCCGCTTTAAAAGAGTGAGAGACACAAAATGGTACTGCCCGACTGTTCAGATCCAGTTAAGGTCTTGGCACACACACCTAAACACACACACACACACACACACACACACACAGTGAACTAATGAAGACTCCGCGCGTTCTCCGCCTAACAAAATCGATTGCAATTAATTCCGCTTCACTGAGTTGGCTAAATTGCTCGTTTGAGTATTGGCAGGACCAGGAAAAGGACCAACAGTCGCCCATTGCCTCTCCACAGGTTGCTCCTTTCGCTTTGTCTTTGCATGAGTGTGTGTTTATGTGTTGTATATATATATATATATTGTGTGTATATATATATAAGTATCTTAATCAAAGGTGCGAGCCAAGCGCGTGTGTGGCTCTCGGTCCGGCAGCTGCAATTACCAAAAGCGTCCTTGCAATGACAGCACGCTCCACTAGCCGCTTCAATCCCCTTCTGCCCCCCCTCTTTAAGCCAATAAATATTTAATGGGCAAACAAATTGCGCCTAATGAGCGTGGGCTCTGCGAATCAAAGTCGTTGCAATGATGTGAACATTATCTGAACGCATTTAGGTTCACATTTACTCCCATAAGTTTTCATACACTTCAAGCACAAAATGTCTTAGCTTGTGAGCTACTACATAATTGTGGGCTAGTATTAGAAGTGAGCGTTATGCCGATTAACCCCATTATTAGTCAATTTCATACATTTTGGTAGTCGCACACAAAAAAAGGAAGCCTGGCAAGGACAATGTCTGCAGGGAGCTGTAAATTAATGACACATGGCCCAAACACATGAACGAAGCTATCTATGTTGTTATTACAGTTCTTGTTGTCCTTGTTGTTGTTGTTGCAGGAATTCCCCTTGGCCCACCAGTGTGTCCTGTGGCCCGGTGTCAAATGACTTCCATTAGGCAAACGCATTGCCCACGTCCTTGTCTCAACGCTACAATGCCATAAGGCGCTGTGTCTCTCTCTGTGTGTGTGTGTGTGTGTGTTGTCGCTGTCCTGGGTTACAGGATGCGTTGCAGTGAATAAAAATAGTTTCGCAATAGCAAATGGCGTTCAATTTCATTTTAAATATTTACCAAATGCCATCGAAGCCTTGCAACAGTTGTAACCTTTATAGTTCGAGTCGTTTTAATGTCAGCACGCAAGCATTAAAGGGTTAACAATGTCCTTGCCCTCAATTTCAATATAGACAACATATAATCGATGCTTATATTGCATACATTTTCTTTTATATAAGCGCAGTTACTATATTTAACCATATTTCCCATGAATTTTATATCATTCTTCTAAATAAATGAACAAGTTAACAATGTTCTCTATCTAAAGCTTAAAGGGCTTCTTGCGAAATAAATGTCAGCAACTTTTAGAGTAATTTAGTTTGCTTTTACGATTGTACAAATAGAGGTACATAACTATAGCATTTATAGGCATAACTTTTACAATGCTTCGCTCAAAATAAGTTCATATACATTTTGCTTAGAATTTTCTAGAAATCTATGATATTAGAGAATTTCGTTTATTATATTTGCAGCGTCCTTTAATATCCACAATTTGATACTAGTTTTTTTGTAGAAAGTAATTGAATTATAAAGAAATGAGGAATATAATGCAGACTTGTTTCAAGTTTATCTACATCATCAAAGAAAAAATGTGTTTTCTTTAATATCTAGCATACTTTTTGGGGCAGGATAAATTTCAAAAACTTTGTTTTAAAAATACTTTTTTTGTGTTAAAAAATGTTGTTTTATGTTTATTAAATGAGTTTTCTGCTACCTATCGTGGCAGCTTAAGCAAGTTGTACATTAGGAGGCAAAACTAAAAATTATAATCACAGGGTGATACATAGTATATAGGCAAACTACAAATTATTTACATATTCACATTACAAGGACATTTCTATTTACATTTAACATCAAACAGAGGTGAAATATAACTTGGACTGAGGATGCGAGAAGGCAGATCCTGGGGCTGACAAACGTCTGAGTTTGTTACATGTTCATTCTCTTTCAAAGCTATCCTCTTTCAAGGCTATCCTGAACGTATGCTTTACATATTTCTGTGAAATTGGTTGTAGAGTGGAATTCAGAACAGGCCGGAATACATTCGATTAATTTAAATGCGATTTGTTGTTTCTCATATAGTTTTAACAGCTATAATTAAGCTGACTATTCTTACTATGCCATAACTTTGTTGCTTCGTTGTAATTTCATATTTTGAATGACATGTTCGCAGGCCTTTAAATATTTTATGACTTTAATGACTTTAGGCTCAGTTAGCTTAACTATTAGCTTTATCAGGCTCATTAACTGAACATAAGACCAACTTTAGTAGTAGTTTAAACTGCCTACTTTTACTGCCAAATGCGAGAGGACTTTAAATGCTCCTTCAGGACTTGTGCGGCTTTAATACGCTTCTGATAGCTGAAAGCTACACAGTCATAACTTCTGACCCCTGGCCGTGTTGCATAATCGGTGCGGAAGTGCGTAGGCCACAAAGGAGAGTGACGGGTGCGGATGCTGTTTGTGGCAAGTGATTCTGCCGATTCTTTATATTGTATGGCTAAGTAACTGGGTGGGGTGCCCAAACCGAAAATAATATATTGGCTCTGACGCGCTGCGCATAAATAAATGAACGGTAATAAGTCAAAGGCCGCAACAGGCAGCAGGAGCAGGCAACAGGACAAGGCAGCAGGCAGCAGACAGCAGGCTACAGGAGCAAGGACAAAGACGCTGCACAGACGTAGAGCAGGTGCTGTGGCAAACACAAAGAAGCCAAGCCCAAAAGGCAAACAACAACAGCAAACACAAAGTAAAACGCAAATTCAGCAAATAAACAATGTGGCAGCATTTTAGACGCTGGACAGCAACAACAACAGCAGCAACAACAACAACAACAGCAACACCAATACCAAGAACAGGGCGAGACGTGCAACTTGTTTGTGCCGCACTCGTTTCGATTGCGTGGCTTTAATAATAAATGCGTCGCAGCATATGTGTGTGTCAGACAAACACACCGACACACACACACACACACACACACATAGCACACACAAATACACACACACACACACCGCCACACACCCATCGCTTAGCTGCTCATTTTTCTCATAAATATTTAAGCGGCATTCCAATGGTGCGCCCCAAAATTAGAGCAGTTGCTATTCATTTTCGCTCGCTGTCTGCAACTGTTACAGCCCAGCCCAGCCCCCCCAGATACCTTACACCTTACCCCTTACACCCTACCCTGCACCACCTGACACCTTGCACTCTCCCCCATTGCAATAAGCAAGTTTCTTTGACTTGATAGCCTGCATTTGTATGCCAAGGCAGAATAAACTTGCGAGCTGCCTCCAAATTGTCGGACAGACGCCCCAAAAGCATGCCATGAATGCTTTTTTTTGTTTTTCATACCCTGTATCCATAAAAATGGTTAAAATGGGTTTCATAAAGTAGTGTCAATGCCTGCGACAGACAGGTCAAAACATTGCCCATCCCATAAACTATGTATTTCATTAGCATAGAAAGTCAGGTCCTTTCTAAGTTTTTGATATCTAGTTGAGGGACACTATTTGATATTTAATTTCAAGGATGCCAGCTTCTTCTCCATAAAGTTTTGCATTTAAGTACATTTTCAATGTCAGCTTTATTTCCTGAAAAATATCATAAGAATCTAATAGTAATTTCTTTCAGTTGGATACACAGTATCTCCTCTAGAATATTCTCTCCTTGAGCATCATCAACATAAAGCCTTGAAATTAAGTACACGTTTCTATTTGTGTGTCGTATACATAACCCGAAAATCTCCCAAGGTTTTTATAATAAACATAGCATATATTTAGGAAACCTTATGCAGGATATAATAGTGTATCTTCTCGTCAATCCGTTGTGCCTAGAGCGTGCAGGCTCATGGATGAGACTCTGAGATTAAGAACACGTTTCTATTGCCATTTCATCTATGTAAACGGGTGTATGAGAAAGGGCGACGTTATCGAGTATCAGTTCGGTGGTGGAAGTCGATATCAGCAGAAGTATCGATAAGCAGTTGGAAAAGCAGTCGGAGTGGATCGTCAGTAGAAGCAGTTGATTGTCAGCAGTTCGTTCGTTGGTGATAATTCGGAGGTCGTCGTCAGTCGAAAGCAGAGCAGTTATTCAAACTTATTATTGTACGCTGTATTTAGCAAATAATCATACCATTAAACATAATAAAGTGTTGGTTAATATATATCCAACCTTACATCTATATATCCGGAAAATCTCCCCAAGTTTTGCATTCTTAACACAGCAGTTAGCTAGGAAATTCTCTTTGCAGGATGCAGGGTATCTGCTGGCCGCAGTCTCTCGCCTAGATTAAAAGTTTATTTTTTTTATTATTTTGTGTGTCTCGTGCGGTATACGAAAATAGCAACAAACGCCACAAAATTTTCTGGCACAGCTGAGGCGTCGACGGCGATGTCTATAACTGGAGCAGAGTCCTCTTATTGTTGGGCCCGGATGGCACAGGCTACTGCCAACAGTTCCAGTTGGCTCTCATTGAAATAAAAGTTTATGCCGCCCATCAGGCCAGACGTGGCTGTGACTGGGGACACGACGTAACCAAGGACTTAAGGACTGGGCCAAGTTCTCCCTGTTGATAAATACAAAATGAGCTGGTGTAGCTGGTGAAAGTTTTTGTTTTTTTTTGTATTTTTTTTTGTTTTTATGTTGTGTGTGTGTGTTTGTGGCGCCCCCAAATTGATTTTCTTGCTTGATTTTGTATTTTTCTGGTATTCTTCTTCTGGTTCGACCCTCAGATGATGCGTGAAAATTGAGCAATTTGACGTTTTAACTGTTGCTCGTTGCCAGTGCCGTTTCCTGTAATCAGCCACGTGCCCCAAGTAAGTACATCCGTGCCAGGCCATTTGCATGCCCCAAATGCAACAATTTTCACTTTGATTTATGGCAACTGATTTGTAAGCAGACAATTTAAACTGGCCAACAACCTAACGGCCTCACAGTCTAACAGCGGCTGATTGACTCAAATGGAATGCACAGTTGTGAGAGCCTCCATTCATTACGTATACGTAATGTAGACCAGCAGGAAGCAGGAGGCAGGAGGCAACAGCTGAGCTCTCTGCTGGGCCCCTGCTCTGGCAGTTATGAAGTTAATTTCAAATGCCCAAGCAAGGTGATAACCTTTTTGTGTGCTCTATGTAGTATAGTCAGCAGTTTCGAGTGCTGACCCTTGACTCTTGACGGCTTGTCACACACACACCCACGCACACACATTAGGGCAGTGTGTGTTTGGCTGCCCTGCCTTTTCAATCGAAATTTTAGCAGCAGCCTGGCATCCTTTTGATTGTGAGCAGACTTTTAATTTGAGGCACCAAATCCTCGAGATGCCTTTGACAATTTCACATTTCTTACCTGGGAATGAAGCCGGCGAAGGCCGCTGGGTTGGCCTCTGCCCACATTTACTTATGCACAACTGGCAACAACAACAAAATGCAAATAAAATGGGAGAAGCATAAAAAAATGGAAAACATTTTCAAGTGTGTCTTTCATTTTGTGCTCGTTGTCGTTGCCGTTGCCGTTGTCGTTGTCGTTGTCTATTCTTTGTTTTTGGGACGCCAAGCGGCTTTTGAGCTGCTGCAAAAGTAAATAAACTTGCACAAGCAGCTCACGCAATTCATGCTCGACTACATTCAGGCCAGGACTCGTGACTTGGTCTAAATTCTAAAAGGCGTGAGCAGCGGAGAGGCGACAGGCGTGCGGGCGTGCCGGCGGGCGGGCGGTCGGACAGCATTCAGCGAAGCCTACAATAAAAATGCCGCATAAATCAAAAAGTGCTGGCGGGCGCCCCTTGCGCTTTGTTTGACTGCAAAGCCTATCTCAACACACACATACTTACACCCACTTATACAAACACACACACGCACACATATGTTAACAGCCGTGTGCGCATTTCCGGTCGCTTGGCAAATTCGATTTCATGGCATTGTCACGTAAAATGTTCGCCGAATTTCATGTCAATGAATTTTGTCGCAGAGCTTGCAACATATTTGATATGTGTAATGTGTACTTATTAGAGCTGGAAAACAATCGACAGCGATATGGATAGTATCAAGGATATCAATACATTTTATATACAATCGTTGCTATCGATAGGTTTGCGTGATTTCATGTCGATATTCAAGCCTGTTCTCAATTCCACCCGTTTTCAAAAAGTAACAACTATTGCATTCCCAACGTTTTACGAACTGCTGTTCTCAATTTCAAACGGTTTGGTTTCCTTTTCTCAATTTTGATACACACTTTCGATAGATTTAAGTAATCGATAGTATCTTGCGTATTAAAAGTGGCAAATAAACAATGCAAAACAAATATTCCAAGAGAGTATTCTATCTATTATTATTAAAATCTAATCTAACTGTTATCCGATACATTTGTTAGCTTAAATTGTAATTCGCTGCCAATATCGATACTATCGATTATTTTTCAGGGCGCCTATATAGATTGTTTCCACCATCCATAAGTTGTCTTAAATAAATAATTTTATTTATTGCAATGAACTGTAATGTTAATTCAACATTTAGTTAATTGAATTCCGCGCTTATCGATACTATCGATAGTTATTGTTGTCAATTGTCATTGATTATCCTGCTTCAATACTTGTGTCACACTCAATTTTATATCCTGCCAGTTAACTCATTGTAGATTCAATATTGTGCCAGCAAATTTTGTCCTTACTGGCCCGAGTGAAAGAGTCTCAGCAGTGTCAACAAATTTGTGATTCTATTTGCGCATTATTAGGGAGCCCATTCTTTGATTGGGATTGAAAGGATTGTCAGCTTTTTGGAATTTAATTATTTAAGGATTTGCTGGCTGCCAGTTTTGCGGACACACAGTACTGAATAATGGAGGGGCTCAACAGCTGAAGAAGTTCTCAAGGCGCACAAACGAACACGTTCGAGCATCATATGATGAATGAAATTATCCAGAGTTTTGACTTTAACCCTTCAATGCACACACATTTCCAACTAATATAATAGGCCACATGTATCCTTAAGGCCTACATTTTACGCACCCTTGCATCCCTGAATCCCTTTCCTGCCACTCATGTCGAAGGGCGCTCGGGGAGTCATGTCAACCTGAACCTAACGAGTAATTGCAAGTATGATAAGCGGCTTTTAAATTAATGAACCGTGCTACGTGTACACATGCTCTCCTCCACCTCCCCTTCCACATCCCATCCACAGCTACCGCCTGCTGCGTCAGCCCTTCCACAAACCACGCAAATCACATATTACAAATCATTTTCATTTTCCCAGTTAGAGCCATGGGAAAATGCAAATACAACGACGCAAAATTTTCTGCGTGTGCTCCAATTATGGGGCAAAGTTTTCGATTTGCTAACCCAATGCAACAACAACAACAAGAAGCAATAACGATAACGATAACACAAACAAATACGAGTACTTGTGGGATCTGCTGTATACCGACTCTGGGGATTCAAAATTATTGATTAGCCCCGCAGCGTAGAAAGTTTTTGATTCACCCTCTTAGTGAACTTCATTCAGTACATGAAGTTTATTGAGTTATGCGGGGGTTTCCCTAATTGACAACAGTTCTTAAGTCGCAATACACAAATCAACCAATTAATTGGCAGATAATAAAAGTCGTGATTGAATAGCAATTAAATTAAACAGTTAACTCAGAAATATCAAGGATCTATAGGGATTACTTCAGCTGGTTTTAAGTCAACAATCAGCTATTAAAATATTTAAATTTGTTCTGAGCAACTTTGTTGCTCGTCCCTCAAACCACTGCGTTTATTTTTAACTTCTTTTGTCGCTGAAATCGAATAATATTTATTCTGTTTTGAAATAACAATCAATTTGATTGTACCAAGGAATAAACAATAACACAGAAGGCGCATTTCAGCCAAAAATCTCAAATATTTGTATTTACTTCAAGGACGGCAAATAATGATTATTTTGAAATATTTAACAGCAAAAATTGAACTAGAAAAGTGATGAACAATGCATTAATATTGTTGAGGAATGCCTCAACATTACTTGTTATTATTAATTTATATTATTCATTATTAAATATATATTATTTTAATTACTAATTAATTATAATAATTATGAAACTAGATTTGTTTCTATTGATCTTTTTAATGTACAAAACTCAATTATAAAGACTATTTCTTGAGTATCAGATTTTGGTATTTCCGCATTTTTTGTAGTGTTTTTAGTAAATGCTATATTTTGAGAAGGCCAGACACACTCCTTATGCGCTGTTGGGATCTACAGGATCAACAAACCTCCTAACGACCTTCAGTATCTTCAGTATGCGGCGACACTAAGGATCTGCTCGGCCTATGTGGGAAGTCCACGTGTTGGTCAACCGGTTCTACCTAACCTAACCTATATTTTGAAAAAATACTGATTAGAATGTGCCATTTTAGTACTTTTGCTGTTTTTGGTTTTTAAACCAAAATTGAATTTTAGCTGATTTAGTGTATTTTAGTGCAGAGTATATAAATACTACTATTTTTGGGTTTTCAGTATTTTTTAGTATCTTACATATTTCACAAAATATACTAAACATAAACTGATTTGGATATATCAGTATTTTATAGAACTTTTGGAATTTTCTGTCTTAAAAAGGCCCTGAATACTAAAAATTTATTGTGTGATTTGTAGTATAAATTGATTTTGTTAATTTCGTATTTTTTAATATAGGAAGAATATCTATTAATATCAATTTAAATTGTTTATATATATATACTGTGATTAGTACAATTAAACACCAAACAAAACTACCAAGTAAAAGAAGAAAATATAATTTTTAACAGTATTTTTGGTTTTTCTTATATTTGTTTTAAGAAAGAAAACGAATGCAAACTGATTTAGATATTCTTTCTTAATACCAGTAGGTTTTTTTAGTATGTTTTTTTAATAAAAGTTGTTTTTAACTCCCGAAACTAAATACCATAAATAGTAATCCAACAAAAACAAGAACCTGAATCGATAAGTTTGTATTCGCCTAACCACTGGCCCTGGCCTCACCACAAAGAAGAAGTTTTGAGAACATTTAAGCTTTTTTAATCAAGACAAAGTTAAGCAGAGCTGCAGATCTAGAAGTTTTATTTCAGTTTCAGTTTATCCCTAGTTGCGAGTAGCATATTAAATGATATATGGACAGCGTCTGAAAGGCAAGGAGAGCTGCAATTACGACGGCAAAAATCAGGTGGCCAAATTGTTTAGCAAGTCGTAAAATAATTTTGTGGCAGCCACAACTTCTTGGTACAAGCAAGTGCGGACAAAGTTCAAGTTAGTTGCCTCATGTGGCACACAGCCCAAGGAGACGCAGCGGCGCCTCACATGTGCGTAGCTGTGCACCATAGAGGGGATGCGGCAAAAGAAATATGCACTCTTCATTAGTCGAATTAAGCGGCACAAACTTTGCGTGCGCCTCACAAAATGAAATTTCAATTTAAACAGCGTTTCTCAAGCCTCCTCACCCCGAATCTCAATATTATACGAGAAAAGTTTTATACAAAGCAAAACGAAGGCACTTAAGTGGATAACTTCAAGATGTACAAGATGCCAAATGGCAATTGAGAAATGGCAAATGGGAAATGGGAAATGGAAAACGGCAAATGGCAAAAATGAAAATGCTATCAAAACTGATGCCTTGAGTTGTTCTCGGTTGCTTGTTTGTGATTTTACTCTCTTTAGGATGGCAGTTTCGGAGGCAGATTTGATTTCAATGCACACAGTGTGTGTGTGTGTGTGTGTGTGCGCCTCTGTATGGGTTATGCACTGCTTTTGCATGTTAAGCTCAACCAGCTGACAGTTACAGCTTTAGGTGCAACTCCTGATTCCGCCCCACCTCCACTTGCAGCTCCAGTTGCATATGTCATCAGGGCCACAACCAGCTCAAAGCTATAAACCGCTTCTATTGCCATGCAAATGGCGGCTAACAGCGGCAGCTGTGTTGTGCGGTATTGACCACGCCCCGTTTAGGCCCAACCCACCTGCCTTTTGACCGCCTGCGACAAAATAAGTTTTGCCAGAAACTTTTTTTCAACATACCCTTGCTTAGGGTAATATATTTTTGTCACGCAGTGTGCTACGCATTAAGAAAACTTATCACAACCCATTAATTTAATATATTGTTGATCAAGACAACAAGTTGAGTTGATGTGACCTTAAAGTCTCTAGGATTTAAAGCTATGTTGATGAAATTTGTTGAAAATGCTGCCATTTGTAGGTCAGTAACAGCTGAGAGGAATCACTATATAATATAGCCTTCAGAATCAATTGAAATCTCTGTTTTTTCATTAAATCATATTATTATCTTGTAGTTATTTTGATTACACTCATTTTGCTTCTCAAAGTTTAATTAAATTAAATCAAACTCGGCTCAATTAAACTTATAGCTGCAAATCGGAACTATCTTTAAAATAAACAGTTGCATGAACAAAAGGTATTCTGTTTTTATTACAAATATTTTAATCAAACTCAGCAATGACGAGTTGTAGTATATTTTATTTAGGAGTAGTTTACGGGATCAAAGTTTGAGCAGTTATGTTGAAAGAAAATTGAGTTTTTGTATAAAAAGGAAGATAGAAAAGAAAAGTTGAGTTTTTGTATGAAAGGGTTTTCTGAAGGATTAGAGTACTTGCAGGGTGTCCGAAATAACTAAATAGGATAACACATTTTGAAAAATCAAACAAATACTATTTATTATAAAACAAAAACAATAATAATTATTGTATATAAGCAATTCCTATGTTTAAAACTACATAACGCCTAATCTTTAGCAGCAATAATGGATTTATAGCTTTCATAAGGCTGTTTACTATTATAAATAAATACATCTAAAATAAAATATAAGCAATTACAATTTTTGTTATACTTTATGGACAAATAGCTAGCGAAGTTTGATCAAAGTCTGAGTCCTATATTATATATATTCACTTTTGTATGAAGAGACTCCCTGAGAGGTTATAGTACTCGTCTATTCTTGGCACTCAAAGAAAGCTGATCTCTCTTGTTTGTTATAAAAGATGTCACTACAAAACTTACCACTTGCAAGATATATTAAGTTTTATGTAGCATTCTTTATAAACTAGAAAATAGATTATAGAGAGAGCTTAAACTTTAAAGACTAGCTCTGAAAGGGCATTAAATATTCAGCACTTCGAATATAGTTGCTTTTTGTGCTGTTATTCAAGGCTTTATCGCCTTGCGTGGCGCATTTCTGCACGCCAACTGCCAACATTCATTAAATGTCTATAAACAAGTGGCGCAGATTGTGTCCCAACAACAACAACAACAGCAACAACAACCCAGTAAGTAGAGTACATGTTACGGGAGGTTCCCTACAAATGCGGCGCCCAGAAGCATGCAACAGTTTATTTATGAGCGGAGCTAAAGAAGAAGCAGCAGCGGAAAAGAAAAAGAGGTGGAAAAGGTAGGCAAAGGCAGCAGGGGTCGGGGGCGGTGGCGGTGGCGGGGGCGTCGCTTTTCCGAAAAGCGATAAAAATCGCAAAACACGCCGTTTGGAATAGTGTGGAAAAATAAACTGTGTCTGTATCTACGAGTTGTTTTATGCGCTTGGTTTTTCTTCATAGGAAAAAAGAAAATAAGTGGAAAATCATAAAAAAATATTTATTTCTAGAAAAGTTTAGCTGCAGCGTAAGTCGATTTTAATTATAAATTATATAGGTGAAGCAATAAAAACAGGTAAGAATGCTATAGTCGAATAGACCCGACTACAAAACTCCCTGTACTCAGGTACATAAATTTCCGATAGCATCTTCGTACACTTACACATACACACACAAGCGACAGCGCAAACGAGGCATTTTAAATGCCTGTGCTGCTTCTTCCCCCTGCGCTGCAGCATTGAATCTTCTTTCGTGAATAACTTCCGTGTTTATTATCCGATCGACTTGAAATTTGGATAGTAGATTAGGAGTGACCAAAGTATTATATATGCCAAATACCAAAGCTATCTCTTTAAAATTGTTAGTATAAAACGTTTTTATCGAATTGCGTGGGAACGGAGGGATATATCTGAAATTGGAAACAAACTTGATCTGTGTATGGTATAAAGGAACATTTATTTCAAATTGGTATCTCTAACTCCTAAAGTTACTGAGATCGACACGTTCAAACAGACGGACAGACGGAAATATCCAAATCGCAATCTCTTTTAATACTGATCAAGAATATATATACTTTATAGGGTCGGAGATGTATCCTTCTGCCTGTTACATACAGTTGCACAGATTTGGTACTCCCTTTTTAGCCATTTTATGGGTACAGGGAGTAAATAGAGTATATATTTAATACACATGTGTGTATTAAGTGTTCTACGTGTTAACAGCATTTGAAAACTCGGCTAGACTCAAGGTTTCGCAGGTGTGTTCCAGAGTTATGAAATTAGGTTTCATGGTCAAAAGAGCACTCTTAATAAATTTGATTTTCGTTTGAGCAACTTGAGCTGAAAGTACTTTTCAAAAGAAACACTTTTAAAAGCCAATCAACTTAATTGACACAAAGGACACAAAGCTTTATATTTTTAAAGCAGTTACTATTAAAAAGTGCTAACTTTTCACAATTGCTTTTCATTTCAAAGACACACTTCAAATTTGAACTACTCGTATACAAAGACTTTGCGTGTTGAATTTAATTGAAAGCCAATTGTATTTTCCTTTTAATAATGTTATTTATATTTTTATTTCATCAATCAGACTTCATTTTATTTATAGGTTTAGTTGCTCTTTCTTAGTTTAATTTAAGTTGCGCCTAAGATTAGTAGAACTTATAGAAGAACAAGCACACTTTGCTTAACATTCAAAGACATGTTAAAGTGACAATAACATTGAGTCAATAACAGCGTACTGTTAACTAAACTGCTTATGATTATACTATACTATACTATTATACTATTAATATTTCATCCATACTTTAAATAGTTTCCTATATTTTTATTAAAATCGAACTATATGGCTTCCATAGGAGCAATCAGACAAAAATTAAGTTTTGTATAAAAATTAATTCCTGCTAAAGTATATACTAGCCTTGGCACTCTGAAGATATGCGTTCTTTTTTGTTTTTTATTTATCACAATTGTGAAAAAAAGAAAAATCTTATATAATTTATATATATAAAAGTGAATGACTGTCTGTATGTTCGCGATAAACTTGAAGAGTTTAAAGGATATTGATGAAATCTTTTATAAGCCATGCCTGGTCCAGGGAATGTTTATAGCTATAGTTTGTTGTGTATTTACCACACTTGTACCCTCTAAAATAAAAGTTATAAATAACTAACTTTTAATTAAATAAAAAAAAACATGAAAGGAAAAAAAAAAATTTTTCCCCCAAAAAAAAAAAAATTAAAAAAAAAAAAATTTAAAAAAAAATATAGAAAATGCGAACAACGCCGCGGGTATAAGCTAGTTATATATATATACTAAACTTTAATTGAAATAATATTTTTAACAAATATAAGTTTAACTTATAATCAAACACTTTGATTACAATTTTAAGCAATAGTTTTTTTAACATACAGACAGAGCTACTAAAACTAAACTAATCTAACTAAATAACTACTGTAGCAACTAACTAAAACATAAATTTATAAATGAAAGTTGTTTTTGCACACAAACTGCTGTGATAAACATTATAAACATTATAAACATTATAAACTTATAATTGAGTGTGCGTTGAGCTTTTAATGCTTGAAGGCTTTAACAAATTAGCCTAAAGAATTTAACCGGAATGATGTTTATCAAAGTTGATGTATTATATAATTGTGGAAAAGTTAGTCTACAGGTTGCGTTTAATGTTAATATATCTTTGGAGTGTAGAAAAAGTTGCAGCAAGCGCATTGAAACTTCAATGTGCCCCAGATAAAACTTTGTTTGCCCCTGTTGTGTGGCTTGTTGTTGTTGTTGTTGTTGTTGCTGTTGTTGTTGTTGTTGTCTGTTGCTGTTTGCAGCTGTCTTCGCTTGGCACGAACATTTGATATTTAATTAAAATTGTAGCGCACAGACGAAGTAAACTAATTTCAAGACATTGTGCATAATACAACAGCATCAACAGCGGAGTGTGTGCGTGTGTGTGTGCGTGTGTGTGTGTGTGTGTGAGTGTGCATATATATCCAATGTTATTCATTACGTATCTACGCGTGGGCGGGCAGGGACGGGGGGGCGTTGGAACAACAACGTCATTGTCTTGGCAAATAAAAATAATGAAACGTTGTGCAAATATTTAAAATTATACAAATGCCGCACTTATGAGAATTCATTTCAATGGTGCCGATAAGAGCAGCAACGTACACACACACACGCACAGCACACACACACACACACACACACACACACTGAGCAAAAAATTTGGCCATTAAGCGTGGTTAAAATGATGGCTAATTTGCAATTGCTTTACGTTAAACAGATGCAGAAAAAAAAACAAAAAAAAATCTGCGCAGAGCAAAAACTCAGACAAAGAGAGTGTAAGAGGGGGAGTAGGGGCAGCTGGCGGGGCAGGCAGTTAGCAACTGCCACGCCCCAAACGCCCACTACATGGATGCTGCGGTTGCTGCCGCCGCTGCCGCTGCTGTTCAGACAGGCGTGGCAATTAAAGCGCGTGACGAAAACACTCCCCACCGCCGCCGCTACCTCGCGTCCCCTTCCCGCTCCTCCCGCGCACGCCACTCAACCGCCGCCTCAATTTGCGCTCAGCGAATTCTGCGGCCATTTGGCGTCGCTGTTTACACAAGCTGTCAGCATTTGTTAATAATTTTTATTCCATCAACTTTTAGCTGCTGCTTTTGGAGTTCACCCCCCCTTAGAGCCCCCGCCGCCCCGTTGCAGCCACAGCTTTAGGCAAAAACGCTCAGTTGCCCCGCTGCTGCCCCCTGCCATATTTTCTGGTTTAGATTCTGGTTTTCTGTATTTTTTTTTTTTTGCTCTGCTTTTGTTTTGCCTGCCATATTTCATTTGGAAAAACGTGAAAAATTTTGCAGTTTACAGTGCTGTGTGTGTGTGTGTGTGTGTGTGTGTGTGTGTGTGTGTGTGTGTGTGTGTGTGCCATTGTTATGAGTTTGCGGCTGTGGGTTACGTGCAACGTCACCTCGTCACCGTCGCTCTTGTCTCATGGCGTTGCCTTTTATTAAGTGGTTCGAGTGTTGATTTATAGCACTTTACAGCGCTCTGCTTATCCCAGCTAACCCACCCCCACCCAACCACCCACTGGCCCACTATACGCACACGTGTGTGTCCCTGTGTGTGTGTGTGTGTATCCCTACCTTTCCATTTCAACTTTAAGCGCCCACTTTGCATTTAAAGTGTGTGTGCGCTGATAAATGCTTTTGAGCGCATTACTCATACGCCATGCGAGCCGCAGACAGAGCCACAAAACATTGCCAGAGACAGAGATGGAGACAGAGACGGAGACGGATACAGGGAGCCAGACATATAGAGGCCACACTTTGCTTAATTGGCGCACCCGAAAACAATTTGATTACACTGAGAAGAAGGGTGTGTGTTGGCGGTGGGGGGTGGCTAACAAATTACTACGTTATGCGCAGAAGACACACAAATTTTCAAATATCATTGGAAATACTTTAAAAACATTAAAGCCTAAAGCAAACCTAAAAGAATGCAATCTTCATTAACATGCTCTTCTACACAATATCATTTCCTGACTCATTTTTATCCCAAACGTCATAAAATAAATCTCTGTAATAAATAAATCTCTTTTCTGATTCAATGTATCCTTAAGTAGAAGAAGCGAAACTCAAATAAACCAAAATATTCCTTACATTTATTTAAAGACCAAGCTTCTTCAACGCACACAAATTACAAATTACGCAAACATATAAATAAATGAAGCCAATAAATGACAAATTTATTATATTCTAGCCATAAAGAAATAACAGGCTTAATTTAAGAATTTCGTTGACTTGACTTGAGAATTTATCAACTGTGTTCTGTTTTAAGCAGGAATTCCTATTTTAGTGCTTTCCATATTCACTTATTATAACAAATGATTTGTATTTTATAAAAAAAAAAACTAATTTTCTAAATACATAACATTATATATAGTCTTAAAGAGAAACTAGCTGAAGGTCCTGTCAGCCATTTTAACCCCAAGTTATCATCATATAAATAAAATATATAAATAAATAGTTTTGAAAAGAGGAATTCATAAATGATGAAAGAGAGAGCTCCAAGTTATCATTCTATGAATTAAATAAATAAATTAATATTTTTGAAAAGTAAAAACTCAAAAATGATTTAAGAGAGAGCTCCTATAAAGCCTTTTTTTTTAATATATATTTATTTATAAATGTAATCAGCCTTATAAAAGCTATAAATCCATTATTGCTGCTAAAGATTAGGCGTTATGTAGTTTAAAACATAGGAATGTGGAAAATAATAATAATTATAGGAATTCGCAAAACTTATGGTAACTTAGAAAGACAAAATAGAATATAAATGAAAGTTATAACAATCTTTCCCGAAGGTCGACTGGATGAAAACGTTTGAGACGTCGGATGTTGTCCGGGACCCTAGCTGTATTGTTTGGGCGCTGACAGTAGTCTATATAATTTATGCTTAATGCCTTTTGTTTATTTTGTAGTAATTAGGATTTTCTTGTTGTAAAATAGATGATTTTAAAAATTCATTTGCATTGCTTTTCTTTTCTAATTTACTGTAAGGCTTAGAAACTTAGGTAAAGGGAATAAGCGAACTTAGAGTTTCAAATGGAAACTCTAATGATGAAAGTAATTAGTTCAAGGCGGGATTGGACAGCAAGTGGGTCAAAGGTTAAGTTATCCGCCTTACAGACGGGAGCACTCGGTTTCGAATCTAGCCGATTACCCGTAATATACGGACAAGTTTGAACAAAAATTCGAATGTTATACCAAAGAATATAAAGTCATACAGAAGGCGCATCTCATACAACGAAAAATTTTGTAGGGGGGTACTCATTGAAAAGTACCCACATTTTGCTTGTTGAGCACTTACTTAAATACTCTTATATGTCGTTAGCCAACGAAAGTTTTTCAAGGCAGTAGTGCAGTGGGATGTGAAGCGGCGCGTTGTCATGATGGACCTGTGTTCAAGCCCAGCTGAGGTGGCAACTGGCTAACATACATTTTTTTATTTTTCTATAATTTTTTGTATTTTTTGTTAATTGGTATTATTTTTCGACTGTTCGCTTTGTTGTATTTAAATATTTTTATTATTTGTGATTGATAGAAGCGGACGGATAGATAAACATATGAATGGATAGACAAAGAATTTTTTATTTTACATTTAATACTTCTATTAATTTAAAAAATTACTTTATATTCATTGGTTATACTGATGAGGATGCTTGGCAGCATTCGAAATAGCGCTAGCCAATACTATTCATATCAATCTTTCTATATTCACCCTGAATTATTGACGTCAAGTCTGCTAAATATTTCATTTACAAACTGTACGTTGCTTAACACACATTCTACAAATGATTTGCTTTGAATAATTTTTTGACTTGAGCAGAATAATTTAAGAATTCAATTAATTAACTTGATAGAACATAAAGCGAGCATTTTTATATATAAAGTAATATTCAAAAGAAACATTAACTTATTGTTTGTTTTAGAATATTGAAATCTTTTGCAGTACTCTGTTACCTAAATATATTAAAATTTTCTATCATATTTTATAGCAAATTATACCAACAGCAATCTATAATATTTTTTATTTTCATTTACAAATATAACAATAATTTCTTCAGCACTTGAGGTACATCTTTCTGTTTCTTTATTACATACAAAAAATGTATGTAAATATTTGCTAAGAATATCTATGGTTAGAAAATGAAGCAACAACTTCTACGCAGGTTCTCTTTTATGAAAGAAATATTATTTATTTCGTGTGCCATAAAACTGTTTGTGGTCCATAATAATGTTGATTGCCGCACATTAAATATAAGTTGTTAAAAGACAACAACACGTTCATTTTTATTACAAATAGCATATTGAAAACGTTACTTTTGATGATGATATTTGCTGTTTTTAAGATAAAAGTCAGTTTTTATATAGCTAACATGGATATATACATTATATATTGCTATAAAACGAATTATTTGAACTTTTGGCAAAGAGGTTTCCACTTGAATTGCGAGTGTATTTCTGAATAATCATTTCCCGTGACTGTTTACATTTGAGTATTGGCCAAAAAAAAACACATTCAGTAAAAGGCGGATGCAATAAAATTATTGCTGCTTAAAACTCGCTCAGGAAAACTAATAGAATAGACATTCAAATTGACTTGTGGCCAATTTACTTATGAAATATACTAACATTTTGAGTGGAAGCAATTTGCTGATTTGCTAGACAACATTTCCAAAGGGCGGAGGAATGACTCAACTTAACTTGGCCTGGCTGAGACTATGGACAGCTGCAGCGAATGCTCATCAAATTTTTATAGTTTCAATGAATATCAAATTTGAGTGTAAAAGAAGAAGAGCAACAACGTGGGACAGAAATTGCCCCGAAATGAATGAAAACGAGCACTAAAATCGGGCAGACAACAACAAAAAAACAAAAAATATATATAAAACAATAACAAAAACTCGCACTTTGCAATTGTTTGCTTTTAAGTTGTGTGTGTGTGTGTGTGTGTGTGTGTGTGTGTGTGTAGTGTGTGTGTGTGTGCAGCATTGAAAATCGCGCATGCAAATATAAACAAGCATTCAATGTTTACAGAGCTCAGAGACAGCAGCAACAGCAGCGGCAGCAAACGTGTTTGAATATTACGCATACGCCAGGGCGGCCAATGAAATATAATAAATTTGCAAAACATTTGCTAGTTTATGTATATACCCTGTAGTTATTAATTGAAGCGTGTGAATTAATTAAATAACACTCCCAATTAATCAGCTTGCATTTAAACGTTTGCCAAGGCTAATTGACATTCATGCATTTCAAATAAACATTTCGTATTTCTGCTGCTTGTTTGCTAATTAATATTTAAATATATGTCGAAGAATTTTTATGCATGGTCAGTTAAGTGCAATTTATAATGTAAAACAATCAAGTTCTTATATAGAGCAGATAAATAGAGCGATAGTTATTTCAAAATCAGTTCCTAAAGAGGCTCAAATGTGACTTGAATTTCATGCAATTTTAAATTCACATTATTTGCTAATTCAAAGCCCAATTCAAAGTTCAAATTTGTTGCGAAAACTGGCAGTATAGCCGAGCAATAATATGGTTAAAGAATGTTTGGATACCTTTGTTTATTTATTTATTGAAAGAATGCCAAACGATGCCAATTTTCTGGCAATTATAAATATAATAAATCCAGCTTATGTACTTGTATTATTTAGACAAGAGCACATGAGTTCAAGAAGAAATTGCTTGAGCTGAGAATTAGGGCTTAAATTCTTTTGAGAAAGTCCTTAAGCTTAAGGCTTCAATTCTGTAATTACTATAAACATACTAACTCAAACTAAAGACTACTAAATAGTATGTATAGTATTTACATATTGTAGTTTATTTTAGTTGCCTCTTTGCAATTTTCTTTAGAAATAATTTTTAATCAGAAAATGAGCAAAAATTGCCTTGACTGCAGCCAATTTTGAGCTGGGAATGGGGGAGGGAGTGGGGTATTGGCAAACGTGGTTTGGCGTTAGCTCATGTAAGTCCTTAATTAACCGGCGATTAATTATTTGCCAATTTACCCTCATCAACTGCTTGCCAGAGTTCTAATTAGAAGCGTCGCCGCATATGCCACGCCCACAGCCGCCCAACCCTACACACACAACACACACACACAACACACACAATCAACCCACACTGTGCCACCCGCTGTGGTGCTGCTCAGCGTCTATGCAGAGTATCATTGTGGCTCATTTATTAATGGGGCTGCAAACTTATTTCATGCCACATAAATGCTGATATACATAAGTATTAGCATGTTTATATACTATATATATATACAGACTATATATACATGACAATGTCTGATATTCTGGCAACTGGGTTCCTTGTTTTGGCATTGTTTGTGGCACGTTACCAAAGTTAAAGTTGCTAAAACCAACATGTAATTAACTGAACTCAACGAACGGAAAAAACTCTACTTGGCCAAAACTTTTGTAGGGCCTAAACTCTGGCCAAAGCAAAGCAACAGCGAATATACCAAATACTTAAATGAATTTCAGTTTTTCCAGTTAATCATATGCCACACACACACACACACACTCCACCAACACCTCCCCGCTGCCCGCTGCGTGTGCCATAAACATTTCTAATGGCTCATTTTTTAGCATGGAAAAAGGCAATGAAAGGATGCGGCATTTGACATTGCTTCTGGCCAAGACATTAAGACAGCGAAGTAATTTTCATTTGATTTTTGCCAGTTTATACTCTGTTGCCAAAGGAAGTTAAAGTATATTGGGACTGTGTTATGTACTCTTCATATTCCTATAGGTAGACTCACAGACATTATATATTTTTAGGGAATTGTGAGACATTCTTTATAGAAATTGGGCCAAAAAGTCTTTGCCACGCGAACTTACACCTCTGGATACCAAAACCGTAGACCTATATGGGGTACAACATATTTTTATACCATAGCCGAGGATATTAATATTGTCTCGAAATGAGTAATGGACTTTGTTGCACTGAAAGAGACGACCCAACATATATATATACTTTGTTGGGTCGTCTCTTTCAGTCCAACAAAGTATATATATTCTGAATCAACATGAATATCCGAGTCGATAAAGCGATGTCCGTCTGTGTGTCTGTTTCTATGCAAACTAGTCTCTCAGTTTTAAAGCTATCGTAATGAAACTTGGCACAGATCCTTCTTTTTTTTTTGATGCAGGCAGTACATATGTCGGAACCGGTCGGATCGGACCACTATAACATATAGCTGCTATAGGAATGATTGGTCGACAACTATGTTTTTGTATGAAAAACTTATTTGTTTATAGAGCTAAACTTACCAAACTTTATCAAACACAGTCTCTAGAGAGTTTACACAACCTGGAATAAGTTTGATCACTATATTAAACTTACAAATATTTCAGCCAAACTAAGTGAGAGTTTTATTATACTTCAAATAGTTTCCTATCATTTTATCAAAATTGGAACACATTAAGTTTTGTTTAAAATTTAATTCCTTTTAGGGTAAATAGCTTCGGTACTCCGAAGATAGCCGTCCTTTCTTCTTGATCTTATTTTATCTGTTGTTTATTGTATTTATTACTTTTATTTGTATTATTTATTGTATTTATTTTATATATTTTATTTATTTATTTATTTACAAAGGCATAACAGTAATAATTTAATACATAAATTGATGGAATTTTTTTAATTTCCGACATGAAGTTACATTTTCGTCTAATAACGACACCAACAAATTGGTGGAGTTATATTTGTATAGCCAGAGTCAGCAAACGTATGCAAATACAAGGATGTAATCCTTCTTGGTAAATAGGATGAAGAAGTCTGTGCCAGGACCAGTTCTGCCTTCGCAACTCGGCAAAGCCTATATCCACCACATTATTAAAGCCAGCGTCACCAAATTTGGTATGCGGATGGCTGATGAGCTCCTTGAGGGATTGGAATAACAAATATCAGGCAACGCCTTCGCTTTTCTTCCGCAAATGAGCAAAATGGAGCTCCATTATGGTTAGAATGTGTTAGGGGTACTACTGAGGATCTCCTGCCAAGCTAAGACCACAAGTATTGTGGATACTTTCCCTTACTGAACACAGAGTATTCGGCAGTCGGAAGCTATTGATTGCAACGTTCTTAGCTGTTTCTCTTATTTGTACTTTATGCTGCTGGCCATTGGAATTAAGTTAATATGGCGCGTGGCTAGTAAAAGCATTCGCAGCATGTGGGCGTGGGGTGTGGGGCGTGGGGCGTGGCAATTACTGCCCTCATTTCCATGCGGCAGCTAAAACTAATTACAAAGAGTACAGCAAATATAAACACGCTTTCAATACATTATATTCTGTTTCAGAGTGAGTGCTTTTATTGAACGAACATACAAAATGGATGCTGGTAGAGAAGGATGCGCTGTATACAACAAGGATATATGAGATTGTAAACATGGTTAGCTGTGTGAACTTACTTTATTTCCTGTATTTTCTGAATTTCCTGTATTTCCGCTTCGTTTTGTTTCCTTTTGTCTGGCTGGATCAGATTTTATGCACGATTATCTCATAATTAAATTGGTTTTTTTTTTTTTTGCTTTTCACTTTTGTTGTTCTGCACTTTAATTACAGGAGTTGTCCTTTACCCAAAGTGAATTCCTCTATTTGATAAACAACATTTTTGTTTTGTTCATTGTGTGTGTGTGTTCGGGAGAGGGTGGGGAGTGGGGAACGGGGGTAAATGTAGCGAATTGTGAAGGGACTGCCAATGTAAACGTCTCTCATTTACATTTTATGCATATTTTAATTGCTCGCAGGCTGGAAACTCGAGGCAGCTTTTAAGTGTCCAAAACAGGCAAAGAAGTTCAGGAAGCGTCCAAAACTTGGGGCCAGAACAATGGGGCTAGCTAGCCCCAGGCTGGACAACCAATTCAATATTTACTTCAGGGTTTATGCTGTGGTCAATGCACTTGGCATCCATTTTGCCTTTTTTTGTTGGGGCTTCTTCTTGGGTCGGCTGGGAGGAGGGGTGGTGGGGTTGGGCATCAATTTTTAATTGAAAATTAGAGCGAGACCTGCGCTGGCCAAGTTTATCCTTGGCCTGTCGCCTGCACAATTTGCATGTTTTCTTTCTCAATTTACCTGTGCCCCCGTCGTCTCTTTTGTTATTTATTAAACTACAATTTGAGAAGTTTTTCAATTAAAAAACAGTGGAAATGCATTGCAAATTTCCACGCAGAAAATACTTTTGTTTGACCAATTGATGTTGGGCTCCGCGGGAGCTGCGGTGCGGGGGTGCGGAGTTGAGTGTTTGCAATGGGAAAGGCTAATTGGTTTTCTTTTTGCTACCACTTTTTGACAGCACTTGGCATATAAATACGAGTACTACAAATATTGCGACGCATTGTTGGCATTTTAATATCAATCTCCATCAACAAGGCGTCGCTGGGGAGTGCGGATGCGGATGCGAATGCGGATGCGTATGCGAATGTGTGCTGGGTCGAAAGGACATTGATAAATGCAAACGAATTCAGCGACTGGCAGCTTGCAATACAAATACAAATGCAATTCTGCAATCCATTAAAGGGGCCAGCAAGAAGAGCTAAAAGTAAAGATATAATAAATAATGGTAAACGCACACATACTCGCACAAATTAAGCATATTACGAGCTAATGGATGACACCTGCTAGGCGGGAGGGGCACGCATTAGGCAGCGGGGGCGGGGGCGTAGGTTTGACAGCGCAATCGAACCGAGAACACAACACAAGCCCCAAACATAAACAGATGAAGATGAAACACACACACACACACACAAGCACATTCGCTCTGCCTAATTCTCTGCGTGTTCGTCTGCGTGTGTATGTGTGGGTTAGGGGTGGGGTGAGGCCTCACTTATTCACACTTCACTCAGTTAGCCAATGGCTGCTGCTGCTGCTCACTTCGCGCACGTTTCGCATTCAGCTCAATTGAAATTTGTGTGTGTTTTCGTTTTTTGATTTTTGCCGCTTTGCGCACCGAACGCCTTGAACTACAACGAGGAACTGAAACCAACTCGGAAAAGTTGGAAAAGCTCAAGCAAGCGCAACAAAATGGCAACGAAACATTGCGAGTGAGAGTGAGTGAGCGAGCGGCCGCTAGTGAGAGAGCGCGTGGGTGAGCTAGCGGGCCAGCCACGTGGAAAAAGGGGAAGGGTATACGCGCTCTATGTTGCGCTAGGGACACTTGTAGCGCGGCACGGGCCATGTTGCTAGCGACCAAAATGTTGCAACGGCTATTAAAACTGTTGCTCGAGCTACAATAACTTTGTCTATGTGTAAACAAAAACGGTTCTTTTTCTTGTTGTGTGTTTGTTTATCTTGGGCGTTTGTCGGTTTTATGTACTGGCAAAATTCCAAGCGTAGCCAACGCTTCAGGCAATTAATAACCGAACGCAAATGCAGCCACCAAATTTTGTGGGTGCTTCTGTGGTGGGTGTTTGGGTGCCCAAACATAGTGCCTATGTAAGCACTTTCATGTGGCCATCTGTGCGCTGATAAGATAAACAATCTGCAGCGTCGATCAGGGGGGCTTAAAAACAACTATTTCAGCTGCTGTTGTCTTTGTTGTTGTTTGCCTGCAATATGTGTCAATCCCGGGCAGGCAGCGCCGAAGCAAAAGCGCCAATGAGCGCCAAGCGGCCAGGATGGGAGAGAGAGTGTAAGTGTAAGTTTTGCCGAGCTTTCACTCAGTTTGCTGCTGAGCTGCTGCGCTCGTCGTTTTACTTCGTTCCATTTCCATTTTGTTGCGTTTGCATTTGGCGCGCATTTAAAATGCACGGCATGGTGCCTTTAATAATTTTACGTGCATTAAATTAAGCATCAAATTGTCATTACCTTAATTATTTATTGCCATCAACATGGTTTGCAGCTGCTTAACCTTGGCCGGATGGGCTTGTAAATATTTATGCCTGCAGATGCGCAAGTTGTGTACAAATACAATGGCGCCAAAGGGGGGGCTAAAGGCATTTTGGAGTCTTTCTGTTTTTTGTTGCTGTGTTGTGACATTTGCAGGACAAAACAACCCTTTCAGGTAGCACACATCTGCTTAGTCCTCCCACGCACACATACACACACACCCACACACACGTGTAAGTCTCGCAAACAAGGATTTAATGCTCTTCTGTGCCGTTGTCACAAATTAGCCTAGAAGATTTATGAACTGTAACACATTACCGCGCAGGACGCTCCATTAAAGCGCGGCCCACATTCTTTAAAACTCCACTGTAATTGTAAATATTATTTGGAGCATCGAACTCTGCAAAGTTACTCATTAACATTTACATAAAACTCTTCATGACGGCAGTAACTCCCTTCAATGCCTGCCCCCTACTCCCGCCGCTGGTTCCTAAGTGCCAACGAACTTTTGCCCTCCACCTCTGGCAACAAAAAAGCTCCTACCAGCAGGTGTCTTTGTCCGACTGCAGCAAATTAAACATGATTAGGTAACAACAACAACAGCAACAAGAAGAGCTTTAAGAGTGAAAATGGGTTGTGCTTGAGCATTAGCATATCGTATAGCTCACTCACTCACTCACTAACTCTCTCTCGCTCTCTCAACCTCTCTTGACCCCCTACACTGTCTGCCATCAATGCGCTGCCCCAACGCACAATCAATTTCAATAGTTAATAAGCAGGGCGCCACGCTGTGCTCTATTCCTTATATTTATACTTTGCTCCCAGTGGGAAAAGGAGTATATTGATTTTGTGCAACGTTCGTCTGTACGGCAGTCCTTATGACTCGCCCCTATACTAACTAAACTAAATTTGGTAATATAAGGGTAAACACACAAACACACTCTCATCATTTGTTTGTTTAAATTCATTTTTATACTTTATTATTTAGTCAACGTGTATTTTGTTAATTTCTCGATCATTAAGGTGCTGTCACACGATATGGGCAGTCGGCAGTTACTATAGCGTGTGAGTACGGTATGGCACATACATTTTGGGATTGAGATATTTGCTCACACGATATGGAAAATCAAAGATTTCTATGTTAGAAACGTGCCATATAAGTTTATACATATGTTAAAATATTGAACATATATTCTTACTTTTGTCATACAACATTTTTTCGGTTGATTTCGATAACGATATTACATATGTGTGGCACAATGCGTGTGACCGCACCTTTACAGTGTGATCTGTTCTCTGACGCTTACTCTTCTTCTTATTCATTTAGCGTTGCCAGGCTGTTAGCTTACACGTTGTACTATTATGGGTATTCCTCTGTTAGCTTAAATTTAATATACATACATATATCTTTAATTCAATACTAATTCTAATATTCACAATAGTATACATAGTTATGTATCTTACAGTATAGATATTCGTAAAAGTTTTAACATTCTTTTTTCTAAACCTAAATAAATTTTTAAGACCACTAGTAGTTTCCATTTCGGGATGGTATGTACGTAAGTGAACTTCTCTGAAATGTTCTCATTTTCACTTTATAATAGATTTTGCGTCTTAAATTTATTGGATCTTAATCTACTATTGAATTTATTATACTTATAATTGATATTCAAATCAAATAATTGGTACGAAGAAACTTATAACAAATACTGAATTGTCGCAACCGGAAGATAACTACAAACATATGTAACTCCTGTAATTTTAAAGTTAGAATCAGAAATTTATATACAGGGATCAGTGATGACCTCCTTACAAATTTGTTACGAAAAGTAAGCAAACTCTATAACTTCAATACCTTTATATTTAGAGTACTAATTTTGATGTGTGAACTACTGCTGATCAGCAGAGTATAGAGCAATCGGGTTGTTCAGCTTGTTTTCATTTGTCTATAATTGAATATCCTGTTGCGTGGGCCCAGCGGACTGCTCATCCTGTCGCTCTCAGTGTGTCTGTGCACTTTGACTCTGCTGGCGTTGCATAAATTAATTTATTTACTTAGTGCTTGTATGTGGGCCAACTAAAAACCCAGTAAGCAGCTGCAGCCCAGCTGCCAATTAGCAATAGCTCACTTTTGGGGCCATACACTGCGTATACGTAATTTACGTTCAGTGCGAGCAAAATTTAACAACAGCCAGCTACTAAAGAATTTTATGGCCAGAAAGGGGTTGCTGCTTCAGTTTGCTGTTTAATGGGCAACAAAACCCAAAAATTTAGATGCTCATACTCGTAAATCTTTTGCATTATAACGCATAAATTGCGCTATAAAACAAAATATATAGCCTGAAACTTGAGCGGCGTTCTCAGGTGTTTTAGCCATTCATAGAAATCCAGCTTCAATTTATATTGTGCTTTTTAATTTCGCATTAAATCAACTTATTTGCCACAAATGCGCTTTAACATTTCAGTTGTTCACCAATGCTCCAACGTCCCCGCATCCCTCTCTGTCCAAAAAGTGAGCAGCATTAAAACAGAAAGCTGAAAACTAATCCGCTTGGCCAGTGAAAATTTCTGTAGCAGGATCTGATGGGAGTCCTTGACGGGTTCACTGGTTGAGTGGCTGCGGACAATATGGCAGCAGTCGCTTCAGGGACCTGCCAAACATTACAGTCAGGACAGGACAGGACCGGACAGCCAGGACCACAACATTTTGTTGCATGAGTGCAACTGCAACACAGCACTTGAATAGATGGCAACTGCCATTAATTTTGCAGCCAAGTTCGTATCTGTAGTTGTATCTGTATCTGTGGCTGCTGCCACATCTGATGAAGTTTAGTTGCAACATTTAATGATGCCAATTGTGAATCCCATTGGGGCTAAATGCAAGTACCATGACTGTAAAAATGTTGTTTCTTAAGCTTCTGAATTGCGCAGCAGAGCTTAAGGAATGAATTTCGACTATATGTGCTTTTCTTTCATCTGATTTGGTTGATCTGAAAGTTGCACATTTGAGCACACGACTCAACTGACCTCTTATAACTTTATATTCTGGATAATTATCTCATATATATACCGCATCCTTATAGAACAATATTTAATTGTATGTCAAGATAAGTCTCACTTAATCGTTTTAAAAAATCCACAGCATTTATAGTATTTATAGTTATTGAAAGTATTTATATTGCTTAAAATCAATTTTGAGGCTATGTTAAATAATCAAACCTGTTCCGAATTCCACTTTAGAATCAATTTCACGAAAATATATATAGTATACTTTATACTATATATACTTTTTGGAGCAAGATAGTATTATAAACTTTGGTTTTGTTGTGGATTCATTTAATCTTTAGTCGATGCTAAAGGTATTCTTCCTGTTTTGAATTCCACTTTAGAATCAATTCCGCAGAAATATTTATAGCATACTTTTTGGAGCAAGATAGATATTATAATCTTTGAAATATGATTTTGTAAACATTAATTTATATTAATTTATTTATAAAGAGCTAGATATATTTATAAAACTATATCTAATTTGCCTAATATGGCGCTGGCCTAGCAGGCTTCGGCTAAGTTTGTAAATGTAAACTTAATTGTTATAAGTAAAGCCGTACAAGTTGTTAATAAAGGTAAAACTTAACCTAGACAACCTAGAGCGCACTATCGACATTGGCATCGATAGTTTCTCAGCACTAATATTAAATTATTATGTTAATTAAATTCTCTAATTTGGGATGCATGTTGATTCAACTGATTACATTAATAGTTTGTGAATTCATGAACAAGTTAAAAGCATTTAAAAGGCAAATCAAGCTTATAAATACAGTTAAGCGATTAGATTCCAAGAAATGCTGGCTAAGCCGCTTGTTCTAAAACATTTTGAGCTTGAAATAAGCCTCCGCAAACTGGAAACCTGCCAAACTCATCGTCAGACTTAAAGAGTTTCTGTTTCGAACAAATTCCAACTTGTTGAGCGCTTCAATTTTAAACAGAAAGGAAAAGTTATATCCCCAATTGGTAGACTGTCTAATGGCATGCTCTGTGAGTGTATACAAAACAATGTAATCTAAAGCCTTTGGGGACTGGAAGAGCCATTCGCCATGTCAGTTGCCAAGTTGCCGAGCTGGCAACCGGGCTGGTTGTTGTTGTTGTTGCTCTTGTTGTTGTTGCTATTGCCGTGTGCCTGTCAAATGTTGCGTCCATTTAGATGATGCATTGAACAGGCTCCGTGGCAAAGGGGGCTACCGGCGGCTGTTTGGCTTGCGGGTGCTGCTGATCCATCAACAACAGCCTGAACAGGCTGAGTGCCGACAGCAGCCTTCAAAACAAAACCAATAAAATGTCCTCGCAGCAAAAATTTACCTCGAGCGCCATTAGAATACATATTCGCAAAACCCTAAAAATCCATATTCATTCAGGTGGTGGTGAGGTGTGTGTGCGTTGAGGGGGATGAGCGGCTATAAAAGTGAATATGAAACGCATTCGCGGCGCCCCCAATATGTCTGCCCCGACCCACATCCCTCTCGGTATGCATTCTTCACTTGAAACAGCATCGCCTGCAATCACAGCTGGACTATCTGACAGAGTCCCTTGGGAAAACAAACAGAGCAAATTGTATTTTAGCATTTTATTTTTTATTTTATGCTCCAATAAAGTTCAATAAATTGACATCAAAGTGGAAAATGCTCGCACGATTTCCAGCTTTCGATAAGCGGCTGAATAACGTTAACGGAAAACGTCAAGTAAATTAAAGTCCGCCTCGCAGGCATTCCACTTCAGTTTTCAGCCGGAGTACTCAAGCAAAAAGATGCCTACTGCGGATTGCCGAATCCGGAGACGTGTCAGGAGGGCAGAAGGTTGCCCAGCTGCCATTGATGATGGCCAGCGACAGGCGACAGGCGACCTTCGGCCCATGTGTGCACTGAGAAACCAAACAAGAAACCTCCAAGCAATCGGAAAAAGTCTCAGGTTTCCTTTAAGTAACTTAAACTGAAAACAATATATAATTTTAACAGTTTTGGGCAGCATATAAATCTAGTTTTAAAACATTCTTGAAAGAATATTTATATTTAATAGTCTAACATATCAAGACTGTCCCATTTTCCGAAATCGTTCGTAGAGTGTTCTGAATTCCGAAAAACGATTGATTATTCGTTTTGAAAAGTTTTCCTTGAGTAAATTGAATGTAAGCAATTCGAATATAACTTTAAAGACTTCAAGAACCATTGTTATTTGTTTCAAAATCGGCAAAACAGAACGGAGTATGTTTTGGATCCAAGATATTCTCCCCATTCCCCCGGTATTCGATAAAAGCCGTTTTACAGTAACAATTTTCAAGATATAGCTTTGAGATTTGACATGTACAATACTTTAGGCACTCTTAGTCTACTGTCCAAATTTCAATTCGATCGGATAATAAACACGGAAGTTATTCAACAAACAAGATTCAGTTCTGCAACTTGGGGAAGAACAAGCACAGCCGCCACATAAAATGCCTCGCTTGCGCTGTTGTTCGTGTGTGTGCGGCATGTCTATGTGTGTGTGTATGTGATTGGAAGTTTTAGACCTGGGTACAGGGATTTTCGTAGTCGGGTATACTCGACTAGAGCATTCTAAGTTGATAACTCTGAAAAGAGTAGTTTTATTTTAAGCTTAATTTTAAGCTATTCTCAACTACAATCAAATAATCATATTTAATTCGTGATTCGTAATCATATTTAATTACTATAGCGAGTTAATAAGGCGAGTGTAGTTTATTTTAATACATTTAATTCATATTATTTATTAAAATTATGTATTCTCCCGATACGTAGAATTTCAATTTTGTACTTAAAGTTTGGAAACATTAGAATTTGTATATATGTATATCTAAGTCATATTTAACTTAAAAATTTTATTTCTATACAGAAAGCTTCATATAATCGCTCTTACTCAAGCGTGTAAGCTGAATTTAGAAACATTTCAGTACACGATAATAATAATGTTTTATATGAAAGTAATGATAAGTTTTATTTCTCAAGAACAGCAAGAAAATCACAAAGCCTCTCCAGAAAGTTACAGCAAATTTACGCACTTAAAGATAAAGTTGGCCTTCTTTAAGCCAACTTAGGACCTTTTACTTGCAATAATTCAATTCAAGTTAGCGTCAAGTTGAATTGAAGCATTCAGTTAATGTAATCATTCTTGAAATTATGAAAGGAAGCCCCATTGAACAGGATTTGTATTGTGACTGGCTTGCTGTTTATTTTCAAGTGTATTTAGTTGACTGAGTTGCTGGAAAAAATATTTAAGGAATGCTTTAAGTTGTTGTTATTGCTGTTAGGTCCAGTTTCATTTGCATGCCAAAGCTGCCATTGATTGGCCATCAGCATTTGGGCCTGCCCTTCATTTGACTTGGCCAGTTGTGGGCTCTTTTGTTCTCTATTCATATCTATATCTAAGTAATGGCATGTCACTTTTAATTTCGGCAACGATTTATATACGACTTTCTCTCACACCTCCCCGTGCCAGCCCAGGCAGCTATTTTTCCCCCCCATAACGGCGCCAGTTCATTTTCAATAAAAACAATGGCTGCCTGGCTGGCCGGAATGGGGAATGGGGGGTGGAGGGAGGCAGGACGTGGCAAGGAGCAGGGACATCTTCATTGTGCTTATCAGATGCTCTTAAGCACACTCGTCTGCGGGTATATTTCCATTATGTGGGCGCCTCCAGTGTCCTTGGAGTTGTGTGGTTTCTTCACTTTAAAGACACATTGAGGCTTCAATTTTAGCAATTAGCCAGGAAGAGCGACTGGCATTTAATTGTTATTAATCGCCAGTTATAGAGAGAGAGATAGAGAGAGAGAGGGAGTGAGAGAGAGAAATTGAGCTGGTGGGCGAGCAGTTAAGTAATATTTATGTAGGCAGCGCGGTATCTAGGCGGAAGCTGCAAGCGATTGACGCCCACAGGACATACAGGACTAGTACGCCTATCTCTGTCTGGATGTTGGCCGGGCATATCCATTAATAACACTGGATTTTCCACTTGAGGCCTGACAATGCCAGCGGCAGCACTCAACATGCTTCAAGTGCGTATCCATGTCCTTGCGCCTGCCGTCTATCCGACTGCCGACTGCCGCCTGCTGCCTGCCGCCTTCCATGCCAATTAATCTCACACGCTTTTGGGGCTTTAAGAGCCTGTGTGTCCTGTGTCTGTGATTTCAATTAAACGCGCAAAACTAAGTTATGAAGATAAATGCCATAAGTGCCAAATGGCAATCAATTAGTCAATGCTTTTTAGTCGCCATCCTTGCCCCCATCCCCGGCGGTTCTAGCACCTGCCTAGTTGACTTTAGAAATTACTCAATTACGATATTAAATTTAATGCCCAGGACCCCGCAAGAGTATGCGGGGTTGCTTTTGATCGCACTAAAAGCTTTAATAACTGTAAATTGCTTTCACAACATTTTGACAGCACGAGAGTCTGTCGCTGTGCCGTGTCATCCCACCCAGCCCAGCTCCACCCAAGCCGCCCCAAGGACTCACCTGGATGCCAACGCGCCACTTGTCGCCCCATCGCCTCGTCTTTGGCTTTGGTATTTCCATTTCCAGCAGTGGCGCGTGACCAAATATTTAAGGACACTCGACGTGAGCAGCACTTTGAGTTCGAATCGGAGCTGGAATTGGAACTGGAGTTCAAGCTGGCAAGTTGAGAGGGAGAGGGAGGCGTGTTATCGACCAGCATTCCATAAAGAGTCCTCAGCCTTTCGCTGCCTGCGAAAAATCCAATTAAAGTTCACTTCAATACAACAGCGCCGCGAGTGAGTTTTTCGGCTCAGCCATTAACTAATGCTGAAATCCGCTTAAAAATTTAATACTGCCACCTGGTAAAAGGGTCGCCTTCGGGGGCGGACAAAATGTGGAAAATCTTTTGCCATTTCCACTTGTCCAGGCGGCATTTAAAGCAAAAGCAGCAACAAAACCATTGTCCCTCGGCAGCGACAGTCCCAAATTGACAGTAATTGAATTAGCACATAAATTAATTAATTCATCAGCAAATTAGCGACTGTGCATACACACATACACACACACACACACACATTCTATATTTATACGAGTCACTAACTCGCTTAATTGAAAATCTGAATGGCACTGTGAATATTTGTTTTTAATGCAGCTCTTAACTTATTATTCATACTGACATTTGTAAGCCATCTCCCTATATCATTTTCCTACACGGGTATAGAACCCCAGAACATATTTAGATGCTTTGCAGGATGTGCCGAAGTTTAAATAAATACCCTTGGGATATGCTGATTTAATTACTCCTCTGAGTGCTACACAATTTGGTAATCAGTTTTTATCTAAGTCCTTATCAACCATTAACTTTATAATAATCATCCTAAGAATGCCATAGTCGAGAAATCTCGAACGCTCGACTCCCTTGACCCAGATCTGAAATACCCTTACTTAATTTACCCAATTTTCCATCGAATTTGTTCATCTAAATCGGTGGAAACGTTATTCTGCTTAAATTTTAGGTTTAAATTTTGTTTTGACAATTAAATTTCTCAAATCCTTAGCTATCCTTATCTCTTCTTAAGCCTTCAATTCTCTAAATGTGTTAAGACTGATCCAATTTGCATTTAAAATATCTGTATTATCCTAGTTTATCATAAGCATCCGTTTGTTCACAAAATATTCACTTCTCAAATTACACTTTATTCACTTTATTCCATTTTTCTTAGAACAAATTTTAGTGGGCTCGCTCGTTCGGTAATCTTAAAGCACTTGGTATAATATAATCTTAGCTATACCAATTAAAAGTCATGCCAGGCTAGAACTTTGATTGGGGTAGACTTTAGAGTTCATTGATATTGATTATCTTTGCTGATCAGTTTAATAAATTGAAGTTTGGTCTACCTTCTTTTTGATAACCCTTGAAAATACAATAGACTAACTAGACCAGTATGAGCAAGCGAAGGAATCTTTATTGTAAAGAGAATAGGAACTTATTCCATATGGTTATGGATCCATTCGTAGTTGGCGGCAATGCTGATGAAGCGGTCAGGCAACGGGCTACCGCACTTTCCCAACAGCTCGCCTCCCAGACCAACAAGGGTGCCCTGGTAAACGGCAGGACCTCCGACATCGCCAGGACAGATGCCTTGGTGACTCTCGTGGCCCAGGCACAAGACCTGATCGTTGCTGGCATAGGTTTGAGCACCATCGACAAGCCGGCACCGACTCTCATTCTCCACGACGGCGGAGCCAACCTTCAGTTTGCTGTACATGATGGTTTCCCAGTCATCGGGGCGTCCCCAGCCGGAGATCTCGACTTCGGCGTTCAGCGGGGGATTCACAGTAGCCAATGGCAGAGCGCTGACAGTTTCGCTGAAGATCAGGGGCTTGCTGAGGCGCAGCAGAGCCAGGCCTGTTTTCAGTTCATTATAGTTGGGGTTCACTATGATTTCCTCCACGAGAACGCGTTGCATGCCGTTGAAAAGATGGTAAAGTTCCACGCTGCCCGCTGTCACATTAAACGCAAATGGTGGCATTCTGAAAGTTCAAGAGGTGTTTGAGTTTTCTGTGATATAGCAATAATCTCTATAGCTATGTATAGAGAAAGACTAAGGATTGTTGATGTGTACTTACGGTGTATCCTTGCCTTCGGGGCAGACGCAAGTCAGCGCTGTAAGTGCTAAACGTTCTCCAATAATAACCGCTCCACAACGATAGTATCCTGCTAATGAGAGCGCGGCCTGATACGGCAGCTGGCCCAAAACGGCATCCTCGCCACCCGCAACACGTCCTTGGGGGAGGGCAACCGCGCAGCCAAGCAGCGCGCTTAGAATCACAATTGGACCAGAGAGTTGCATTTTGTTATTAGTTATTGCCAGAAGTGAGGTAGACCTTTCGCTTTTATAGTCGCCTCGAAGTGCGAAGGCCAGCTACAAGCCTTAGTATCTTATCAAAGCATTGATCCATCCGGTTGATTTCTGATAAGACAAGCAGGAGCTTGCTTGATACACTGATACATTTCTTGAGAACTCGCAAACTTCGCTTGACAGCAATCACTACTTCGTCTGGTTATCATCTCTCTACGTCACCGTCCCAGGTTCACCAGACGTATCAAAATTACAAATGGTGTGTTATTCCAAAACACAATCAGTAGCCAGCTGCTGCTTCTGCACGCCTGGCACTGTTTGCTGTCCAGCCCCAAGACGGTCCCCAGCAAACAGATGATAGTGGCACCCTGTCGGACCCTCGAGCTTATCTGTAGGAGGCACAACACCTGAACTTTGTACGTCATGACAGGCAGAGCTCACGCCATTTGTTATGTTAATACTAAGAAATACTCGTATCGTATGCTAAGATTTATTATTAAAGCCGGTTCTCGTTTCCGTATTCTTAAAATTTCGAACAGTTTGGTGCTCTGGCTTGCGAATAAAATATGAACACTTGTTATCCCTTGATAATAAAAGTTACTTTTGAATAGCTTTTGAACCAAGCTGTGTATTACAAAATTAGGCATACATACATATGATCTTATTCTCAATACCTCCATTGAAGATATATCATATGTTCCTAAAAGCGCAATACTAAGGATCCCACAAGCTAACATTAAAGGTTTACAAGTATATGAAACGATAAGAAGGAAAGTAGAGGAGCTCATTCTAGTGAAGTATCTGAAAAAACAACTTGCACTGACAAAGATTCAACGTAGCTAGCTTTGTAAATATATTTATTCAATTTAAGAAAGAATAGGTTTTTAATGAATTCTGATTTTAAGTTTCACCTTAAGTCAGACAGAACCCATATATTATCATCAGATGAAGTATAAAACACATTTTAAAAGCGTTTTGAGGAAATTAATTTTACTGTGTAAAATTCTTGTTAAAAAGGTAGGTAGGTAGATAGGTAGAACCCTTGACTACCATGCGGTAGTCCCACATAGAGCATGCTCAAACAAAAATAAAAAATTCAACTTCAACACAGTAGCTCTACCTCCTAGATTTCCAACTCCCATAACTATGCCAAACTTAATCCATTTCGAGATGGTCTGTCTTTTTGATCATGCTTTGTATTCTTAATTGACTTGGCCTTGGACATCGCTATATCTCTCGGCTATTAATGGTGTTTTATCATACGAAAACTACTCCTTCAACGTATTACACATTTCTCGACAGAATTATTATACCCACTGCAAGGGTATAAAAATCAAACCTTATATGAAACGCGTGGCATAATATAATCTTAAGTATAGCAATTAAAAATCGTATCACGTTAGAGCTTTGATTGCGGTAGACTTTATATAGAGTGCATCGATAATAATTGTCTGTATTGATTAGATTAGTAAATTAAAGTGGTGTGCCTCCTTTTTGATAACCTTTGAAAATTAACTAGATTAAAAAACAACGCTATGTGCAATTGAAGGAATCTTTATTATAACGAGATTGAGGGTTTATTCCATCTGGCTCTGGATCCATTCGCGGTTGGCGGCAATGCTGATGAAGCGCTCGGGCAAAGTGCCACCGCACTCTCCCAAGAGCTCGGCTCCCAGACCCACAAGGGTGCCCTGGTATACGGCAGGACCTCCGATATCGCCAGCACAGATGCCTTGGCGTCTTCCGTGGCCCAGGCACAGAACCTGATCATTGCTGGCATAGGTCTGAGCACCATCAATGAAACGGCAAAGATTCTCTCTCTCCACCACGGCGGAGCCAATCTGCAGTGTGCGGTAATTGGTGGTATCCGTGCTCTTGGTGCGTCCCCAGCCGGAGATCTCGACTTCGGCGTCCAATGGAGGATTCTCAGTGGCCAATGGCAGAACATTGACAATGTCGTTGAAGACCAGAGGCTTGCTGAGGCGCAGCAGGGCTATGCCGGTTTTCAGTTCGTTATAGTTGGGGTTCACTATGATTTCCTCCACTGGAATACGTTGTACGCCGTTGGAGTACTGATTGTAGAGATCCACGGTGCCCGCTGAAACGATAAACATCTGTGGAGGCCATCTGAAAGTTCAAGAGGTTGTTTAGTTTTCTGTGATATAGCAATAATCTACTTCTATATAGAAGGGCAAAGTCAATAAAGTCACTGCCCTAAACACAACATAATCGCTAGATTGTGAAAACAGGCAATCCTGAATGGAATGTTTTTAGGGTGGCATTGCAGGAGCAGTTGACTGGGGTTTTTTTTTTATTGATTGCTACTTACGGAGTGTCCCTGCCAGCGGAGCAGACACAAGTGAGTGCTGTAATCGCAAAGTATTCCCCAACAAGAACCGCTCCACAGTCGTAGTTACCAGCAAATGAAAGGGAGGCCTGATACGGCAGCTGCCCCAAAACGGCATCCTCTCCACCCGCAATGCGCCCCTGAGGGAGGGCAATCGAGCAGCCAAGCAGCGCGCTTAGAATCACAAATCCAGCAGAGAGTTTCATTTTGTTAATAATTATGGCCAGAAGTGAGGTAGACCTTTCGCTTATATAGGCGTGTCGGGGTGCGAAGGCTAGCTAGAATTCTCAGTATCTTATCTTAGCATTGATGATATATATACTATACGGCCCATCCGGTTGATGTTTGATTAGACAAGCAGGAGCGCGCCACTGATACATTTCTTGAGAATTTTCAAAGGTCGCTTGCCACTAATCACTACTTCGTTTGGTTATCATCTCTCGACGTCACCGTCAAAGGTTGACCAGCCTTACCAAAATTTCCAATGGTGTGTTATTCCAGAATATAATCGGTAGTCAGCTACTGCTTCTGTACAGCCCCAGTACGGTCCCCAGCAAACAGATGATAATGGCACCCTGTCGGAGCCTCGAGCATATTTGTGCGAGGCACATCATTTGGACTTTGTACGCCATGACAGCAGAGCTCACGCCATTATTAATTTATGTTAATACTTATAAATTCTCGTATCGTATGTAAAGATTTATTGTCCTTCTCTTTTCGTTTCCATCATCAGCCTAGTTGATCTAACTATGCCCTTCTGTCTCCCTGTGTCGATGTAACCCAGTCTCTCAGTATTAATGGTATCCTAATGAAACTGGGCACCCTGGAGAGATTCGAGACAAATTATTTAAAAATAGTCAATAAGAATGTGTATGTACCTAAAATTCTAAAATTGTGTAATATTCACAAACTCATAAATATTCATCCTAACAATCAACGGCAGTGCAAGCAGAGCAGTTCAATTATGCTGCTTCGCTGGTTCCACCCGCTTATAGTACTAAAATTAGTTTCTTGAATAACTTTAGTGATTGTTATCCAATTAAAGTTAAGTTTTCGCAAGAGGTTACAATTGACCCAATTGATAAAGCATGCCGAAATTCAAGGATATATCTTTAAAAATTTTGCCGTAAAGCTATTTTTTTCAATTTGCGGGGGTGTGGGGGGATGATTTGAAATTTGATCTGCGACCAAAACATTCCATATTTGGAGTCTCTAACTATTTGTAATTCCTAAAATTAACGGGTTCATGCTGACGGAGAGACGGACAGGGCCATATCGACTCGGCTATTGATGTTTATCAAGAATATATATACTTTTATAGTGTCGGAGATGTCACCTTTTGCCTGTTACTTAAATTTCGAAGACTTAATATACCCCCTTACCCATTTTATGGACACAGAGAGTAAAAAACCGTGTTTTGTCCAGTCATCGTGGTAGACAACTGCTCATTAAATATTCAAGGCATACTTTTGGGCTGCCCGCGAAATTCAATCAACTTAATTGTTGACTTCATCAAGCTTAAAGCTTTTAAAGCTCTCTCATTTTGATCGGCACTTGACCGCTTTCTCTTTTCAGTAACTTTGTGCACTTCGACTGAGCAGGTTGTGTTTGTGTTTTTGCTTTTAATAAGTTAATAAAAAGGTGAACTATGTTTTGTTTATTGATTTTTGTGTAATTTACGCATGAGAGACTAAGCAATTTACATTATCTATTATCTTCAACTCCCTCCACAGAATGGCCAACAAACCAGTTCTCTACTATGCGCCACGCAGTCCCCCCTGCCGTGCGGTGCTTCTGACTGCAGCCGCTTTGGGCGTCGAACTGGATCTCCGGTAAGTGTGTGATTAGTCGAAGCTTGAATACCCTTACATATATACATACTATATGGTCTTGCAATTGTTGAGCTACTGATAAAAGGAACTGGTTTCCACTGGCTTAATCAGAATCTAGAAATCTGTTCTACAGTGAGCATTCATTTGTTGTTCACCTGTAAGTATGATAACTAAAACACTATCTGCAAAGATTATTCATTTAAAACCAGTTGTATTTGCATTTTATTCACCAACAACTTGTCCCATTGGCTGCTGTTACTGTATTAATTTCCCATATTTTCCTCTCCAGAACTCTCAATTTAAAGGCCGGCGAGCATGTGACTCCGGAATTTCTAAAGCTGAATCCGCAGCATACGATTCCCGTGTTGGATGACAATGGAACCGTAGTGACTGATTCCCACGTGATCTGCAGCTACCTGGCAGATAAGTATGCTGGTCAGAACGATGCACTTTATCCCAAGGATCCCGCACAGCGTCGTGTTGTAGATGCACGTCTCTACTACGATTGTGGCCATTTGTTTCCACGGCTACGTTTCATTGTGGAGCCGGTCATCTACTTTGGCGTCTCGGAGGTAACCGAGGATCGCATTACCTACATGCAGAGGGCTTATGACGGACTGGAGCACTGTCTGACAACGACACCCTACTTGGCTGGCTCGGAACTGACCATTGCGGATCTCTGCTCCGTTGCGACAGTCTCAACGGCGGCAAACTTTGCGCCCATCGACGGAGACAAGTATCCAAAGCTGACCCAATGGCTCCAGAGACTGCAGACGCTGCCCTACTATAAGGAAACCAACCAGGAGGGCTTGGATATGCTTGTTAACTTGGTCAAGGGTCTACTGGCTGAGCGTCAGGCCTGAATAGCCTATAACTGATATGATAACAATATATTTTCTGTTCACTGGCACTGTGTGAGTTTTCTTTGGAATGGGGAAATAGCCATAATAGGATTAATATTTCTTACGCTCAGATCAATCTCCTAACCTTACTTTTCTTTAAAACAATCGATAATATTGATAGTGTCGACTTTTCAAGTCATCGAGAAAGGCCTTATCGATTATTTGCAGCTTCTCACTAAATACTAAGGGCATACTTTTCGACTGTCAGTGAACTTAAATGGATTTGGATGCTCCACTATAAAAAGCTTAAAGCTTTCAAGCTCTCTAATTGTGATCGACACCTCGTAGCTTTTTTCTCAGTAGTTTTCCACACCTCAGCTGGGCACGTTGTTTGTTTGTTTATCGCTTGCAATTATTTCAAATAGATAAAGTAAATGTTGTTAATTCATGTTTGTTTTGCGTGCGCATGAAAAGAAGTAATCAATCTTATATTATTTTTAAGAGAGAGACCTGGACACTTCCATAGAATGGCCCACAAAGCAATTCTCTACTACATCTCACGCAGTCCGCCCTGCCGTGCGGTGCTTCTGACTGCCAAAGCTTTGGGGGTCGACCTGGACCTCCGGTAAGTGCTCAAGGTCGAAAAACAAACAAACAGAGCCGGAGCTTACATGCCCTTACAGTGCTGTAATCCATCAACTATAAATTAAACAAGAATGTTGGAAAAATTACATATCGAGATTAGGTTGCGTTCAGAAGCACAGACAGACAGACTGACATTGCAGAAAGCCTTTTCTTAAATTGGAAACTATTATATAAATGCGTATTTCCACTAGTTAATCTTCCTCACCCCATCTTCCTCTCCAGTACTATCAATGTAAGGGCTAAGGAGAATTTGACACCGGAGTTTCTTAAGCTAAATCCACAGCACACGATTCCAGTGCTGGATGACAATGGAACCGTGGTGACTGATTCCCACGTGATTTGCGGTTACCTGGCGGATAAGAATGCTCCAAAGAACGATTCACTGTATCCCAAGGATCCGGCACTACGTCGCCTGGTAGATGCACGCCTCTATTACGATTGTGGCCATCTGTTTCCACGACTGCGGTTTATTTTCGAGCCGGTCAGCCACTTTGGCGCTTCGGAGATACGTCAGGATAGCATTACCTACATGCAGAAGGCCTACGACGGTGTGGAGCACTGCTTGGCCACGTCGCCGTACTTGGCTGGCTCGAACCTGACCATTGCCGACCTGTGCACCGTTTCAACTGTCTCAACAGCGGAAGCCTTTGCCCCCATCGATGGCGACCAGTATCCAAAGCTGAAGCAATGGCTAGAGCGAATGCAGTCACTCCCCTACTATAAGGAAGCCAACCAGGAGGGTTCGGACTTGCTAGTCAACTTGATCAAGGGTCTGCTGGCCGAACGTCAGCAGCAGAACAAGGCCTGAATGGGCAGACATCAATCAATTATAACTAATACGAGTACAATATGTTTTCTGTTCACTGGCACTGCTTGAGTTTCATTGTGAATCAATAGCGGTGGAGAGAGGGTATGGACACACAAGTAGTAACTTTAGCTGAGAAAATATGATAGAAGCTGGAAGCAGCTATGGGCAGCCGATGGACAAGTAATGGCAAAACTTTTTATGGGCTCCTGGGCAGCAACTTGCAGCAGAGACTGTGTGAAATACAAGCCAAACTTTGAAAGGCGACTTTTGTTGTATGCGGGCATTGTTGTTGCAGCTGTTGCTTGTACATTGATTACGAGCTGTAAGTGATCGCATTTATAGTTGTTAAGGATGTTAACAAGGACTTGCAGGCATTTCACTTTGACGTGAAGAGCAAACGACGTTTCATTGTGATTGATATGCCAAAGCGACTAACTGCAGTTAGTCCTAGGTGAAATATTGAAAGATAAAACCCTGATGAATGTTTATAGGCATTGTCGAATATGACACATATTAACGACACATTGTGACCGACAATCACATACAGCTGCTTTAATACTCAATAAAAACCCGTCTAATAGAGATATAAAGCATTTAGTAGCATTTAATATACTGCAATCTATTCAGCATCCATTTAATTTCATTTCCTAGCTGCCACTTTTCTATTTACTCACAAAATCTGAATTTTTGGCTAGAGAGACGGCGAGAATAACAATGCCGCCGCAAAGTATGCTCTGATATTTTGTACAACACGCCCTTCACCTATTGCCGCATATTCTACAGTCCTGTTGCGGGTTCGTTGAGCACTTTACAACAGTAACAACTATTAAAATGTGGGGTGTGCTAAGCTAGGAGATTCCCTAAGTATAATATTTGTACAATATATACATAGTTAGCTAAGAAACTATCAACCGAGCTGTTCCCAATTCCGCTTACGAATCAATTCCACAGAAAAGAATTTAGAATAATATTTGAAGCAGGATAAAATGAATAGTCTTAGTTAGGTTACATATCATTTGATCAATTTATATGGAAATCATATATGCCAACCTTTCTCTATAGAAATGAATTCGTTTTAATTTAAAATAAACTCTTTTCCTGTGTAGAACATACCAAAATTTAGAGTCCGTCTAAATCTCATAGCGTGGTTTACTGACCCGGAAGAGGTTCGCAGATGCCTTCTTCTGCCTGTTACATATATATGTTCTACTGTGGCATGCACTTCTCACCCAAATTGGGTACAGGGCATAAAAATTGCTCCACTAAGCGCTAACGCAAACATGGCGCACTTCACTTGGCATTTGTTGTGCAGCTGATGCGAAGCGACAGTAACAACTTATACACACACTGATACACACTCTTTATTGGTTTAGTCTCCCCTCTAGTGGCAGTGTGGCACACCGAAAACTGTCTGTCTCCCTTGACTGTTATTTTTTGCTGCAGTTGCCATGAAATTAAACTGCAACACCCAAAAACGCAAACACTTTTGGTTTTGGGCGAGGCGCAAAGTTGCTGCCCCAGCAGAAATTGTCGGCCAGGGCCCGAACTGAAGTTTGGTCAACTTTCTGTTTCGTTTTACTGCAAACATAAAATGCCATTAACTCGCTTGGAAGGTAGCGTGCACGGCTGATCTCATCCTTTGTGCGGGATTAAAATTTAATAGAAACAAAGTAAGAGTACTCTAGTTGAGTGAACCCGACTATGAAACTCCCTGTACACAGGTCAACAGGTCTATTCACAAGCGACAACGCAAGCGAGGCATTTAAAATCGCTGTTGTGCTTCTTCTTCCACCCGCTCTATTGTACTGAATCTTCTTTCGTGGATAACTTCCGATGGCTTGATTCTTTTGCAGTAGATTAAGAATAACCCAAGTGTTATACATGCTTTAGACGATGGCTATGTCCTTAAAATTGTCCTTATAAAATAGTTTTTATCGATTTCGGAATAGCTGGGGGAGATATCTGAAATATGAAATACACTTTACCTGCGTATGGTATACAGAAACCTGCATTCCAAATTTGGTGTCTCTAGCTCTTATAGTTGCTGAGATCGTCCGGACAAACAGACAGACGGAGATGGCCACATCGACTCGACTATTTATACTGATCAAGAATATACATACTTTATAGGGTCGGGGATGTCTCATTCTGCCTGTTACATACATGTGCACCGATTGAAAACCCCCTTTTTATCCAATTTATGTATACAGGGAATAGAAAATGTAGAAAAACTTCTAGGTTCGAGGATGCACATCGGCAAGATACCCTACGGCCTTGTTGGTATAATGAGAACCGCCAACAGGCTGTTGAAAGTTAAAGAGTAACTTTTAGTTATAATAATGCCAGCGCTGAAAGCATACTAAGTATCTTCAACTGAAAATAAGTATACTGTCTTCACAATTGCACTCTTGCGCATATATACACAAGTAGTATATGTCTCTGTGAATACCCTAATTGTATGCAGAGAAGAACAAACATTATATAGTATGTATGGCATTTAGCACTTTAATTGGAATGACACCACACAGCAGACAAACTGCACACATTCAACTATCTTGAACTCAATTCAACCAGGACTTCGAGCCGACTAACAATAGCTCTTTCTTTTTTTTGGTAAAAGTCTAAGGATTTAAGGATATTACGATTTTTTTCATTATTTAGATGGTAGCTAAAAAATTAGGTGTCAAATTATGTTTTCAACATTTTTTAAAGTTCCAAGTCTTTGAAGAGTATTTTCTATAGATTTCTATTTCTATAGATTCGGAAAACTTACAAGTCATATTTGATTGAATATTTTAACCGAAATCTAAACAACTTTAGATTTTGATTGTTTAAAAATGTTTCGACTATGTCAAGTTTGTTTTAAAGATATTTGGTACAGAGAGATAAAAAAATACACAACAATTTGTGAAAGAAATTCGATGGAGAGAAAAATCGTTATATTTGAGAAAGGATACAATTGGCTTGAGTTTTGTCTGAAGAAGAAGATGAAATTCAGACAGAGTACCGCGCATGCCCAGCTAAGCTAATCCTTAGAGTCAACGAGTATGCTATAGGGTATAACGAAAAAATAAAAGTTAACCAAAAGTAAGATCTGAAAGAACAACAATGCTGGCTAAAGTCAACACTGAAACTGAGACCGAAAGGCACAGGAACAAGGAACAAGGAACAAGAAACAAGTAAGAAGTAGCAAGGACCAAGGCCTTTACAATTTGCTGTTGCTACTCATGATTAATGATGCTGTTGTGGGCTCGCATTTCCGGTTCGTTTAAAGTTGAAATGTCGTTGGCCATCTGCTGCTCCTAAGTAGTTGTTGTTTTTGGGTTTATCATTGTTTGGCCTGTGGTTGCGGTTTGTTTAACAATGGAATTAACTTTGGCCGTACAATATTTCAATTTTCACGTATTTCACACAACCAGCTGCAACACTTTGAACTGTGTTTTGCACATAAATACCCTGGATAGAGACATAAATCAAATTGTGCATTTAATAAACAGCGTACACGCTAATTTGACAGACTGTTGCTACTCATTTTCCAGCTCACTCCCGCGTTCGCTCTAATGCAATAATCGAAATGATAAAATGCCAGACAATGGGAATTCAAATTTCAATAGGATAACGAGTTTTGTGCCTAGTCTATTGTATATCGCATTTCCAATTGGATATTGATTTGATTCGCCTCGTTAAAATGAGACTTGAATGTGGGGCAGGCAGCAGCAGGAAGCACAGCAATTATTTTGGGGCCCAGGTGGTGGCACCAGATAGCAGACGGCAACTCTCGAAATGAATCTCTGCTCTTGAGCTGAGCACAGAACCCGGGCAACTCATATGGTTTGTGTGAAACTCAAGTTGCCACGCCCACGCCCACGCACTTGAGGCAACAGCCTCTGGGGCTTAGATTTGGGATTTGAGATTGAATTTGGCCATTAGACATTGGCTGGATACGTTGATGAAGTGCTGCGCACTCACATTATCCCACCAATTTGCAATTCCACGCGCCAGATACGAACACAATTGCCAGGACAGTAGCTGACATGGCAGGACTCCTTTCGGGTCAATCAAGTTGCACTTAATCCCATTAACTGCAACAGTTGCACTGCTAATCAGTATAATTCGCTTGGTTTGATTGTGAGTGAAAGCAGCAGACCCAAGCAAACAGTTTTGACAGCCAGCCAGACTGGCAGGATAATGCACGGCGATTATCCTGTTAACACAGGCGGACAGACTGGCCTCGTCTACTGTCATCTGGCAGCTGCTGATAAACGCAAAGTTTTCGCATTCTGTGCAGGCAAATGCAATTCAAATGAGCTCAATTCCATAACCAGCCATCCTGCCATCCTGCCGTCCTGTCGTCCTACTAGCACACACACTGGAACAAGAACCTTCGTCTGGCCGCACTTACCATCATATTCAATGCATGTTGATTGAGTGCCATGCAATTTGAATGTTGTCAGAAGCAGCAAGAGCAACAACAACAACAACACCAACAACAACACCAGCAACAACATTTGCATAATTGCATGGATGGCAAAACTTGATCTGCACAAGTAAGAGCCGAAGTTGTGTGTGCGATTGAATTTTCCATATTTATTCCCTGTACCCATAAAATTGGTAAAAAGGGAGTACTAAATCTGTGCAACTGTATGTAACAGGCAGAAGGAGACATCTCCGACGCTGTAAAGTATATAAATTCTTGATCAGTATCAATAGTTGGTTCGATTTGGCCATGCCCGATGTCTATCTGTCTGTCTATTTGTCTATTTGTCTATCTGTCTGTCCGGATGGACGCGTCGATCTCAGCAACTATAAGAGCTAGAGACACCAAATTTTGAATGTAGGTTCTTGTATACCATACGCAGAACAAGTTTGTTTCATATTTCAGATATCTTCTCCCACTCTCCCGAAAATCGATAAAAACTATTTTGTAAAGACAATTTGAAAGATATATCCTTGGCATTTGGCATGTTTAACACTCGGTTCATATTCAATCTTCTGTAAAAAAATCAAGACGATTGGATCATAAGCACAGAAGTTATCCAAAAATAGCTTTTTAACTTGTTTTTTATAATTTTGTAAACTTAATTTATATCCTAACTTCAGAATAATTGTATTTTCCAGACTTACAACTTACATAACTCAGTCAAAGCGGGGGGAAGCAGCCCCGCCACTTAAAATGCCTTGCGTGCGCTGCAGTGCACTGCCACTTGTGTGTGTGCGTATTTGTATATGTGTGTGTACAAAGATGTGATTGAGAATTTACGACCTGTGTACAGGGAGTTTCGTAGTCGAGTACACTCGGTTGGAGCACTCTTAGTAGTTGATAATATAAACATGCAATTCCCAATAAAGGTCAGCTTAAAATCATGTTTACAAATCTTACGACTTACAAAAGTTATGGAAATTAATTAACTAGCATCAGGCAAGACTAAGGCTAAACAAACGCAGTTACGTAACATATTTGCATTTAAACTAATGTCAAAATATCATATTGTTCTAAGAAAGGATTATTTTGTTGACAAATTGTCAGTTTTATATCAAGTCAAATATTTGTCATTTTATATAGCATACTTTTTGGGGCATGCTTAAAAGACTTGAAAACTGAATATTCCAAGGTTTAAACTATAATTTAAATCAATCAGTAACTTTAAATCATACAACGTTTGGTAATATATAAATCTGTAATAAATATTTTGAAATTTCCCTTGCTGATTTATGTTTAAGTTACTTCATCTGTTTAAACGAGTGCACTTAAAACTTAACTTAACAATTGTACTTTAATAAATTTGGACTACTTTGTGCGTTTTACGAGTGTTTATGAATATAAACTGAAATAATCCTATTCAGCACGATGTTAGACATGACAATAATTCTAATCTCATTAAAATGCTTGGGAAAGCTGATGTCTAGTCTAGTCGTAATATATTCCAGTCTGAAACTTGTGAATAATATTCGTATTATTATGATAGCTTTCATGTTTGTTTGCTAAGTACTATAACATTTTACTTACCCACACATATAAATGGCGGAAATTGCGCAAAGCATTCAATAAAATTGCAATAAATGGCAATATTTTGTCACACACTCAGACACACACACACACACACACACGCACACAGACAGATTCAGGCACACAAAGTGCTCAACAAAGTTTTCCAATTAAAGCGAGAACAAATGAATTATTTCAGTCATAGCCAAAAGCCTTATAAATACTTCTACCCAGCCTGAACCAGAGTTTGCCCACATCCACTTAGCAGCGAAATCATTGAGCCATGTGAGTGTCGTGTTCTCGCTGATTACAGACCCCAAAGGCGTTGGCTTTGGTATAGCTGCCTAGGCTCAGGATACGCTTCATCCTTACCGCCGTTTCACGCATTCGCCTCAATGCCCTTCGCCAGGCAGCAGCCAACAGCCAGTTTAAGCAATTAACTTCACAGCCTTAACCACAACGCGCCCCTGAAATATGCTTCGGCATTCCTTGATTAGCAGGTTATGCGGCTGACACAACAGTCGGAGCGTTGATTGCTTTATTTTGACCGCTGTGTAGCTGGTTAGCCTGGTTAGCGCTGCATTCTTGACCCCAAATGCATTTCTGATCAGCCCAGCGGCTCAACCTATGCACTAAATCTACCACACATAACTGTGGTCTAGCACAGCAGCGAATCCTGCCGAAAAAGTTCACTTAAACGAATCCCAAAACTAAATGAACTGAACTATGTCGTTCAACTAGTTCGTTTGTTTAGTTCTTTGGAGCTCAGTTGTCGTTCATTCAATTCATTGGGATGTGTGAGTTCATTTAAAATGCTTCCAAATTGAATACAATCTATTGTTTTAGAAGGTGAACACATAAAAAGTGTTTATTGTCTAACACAATAATTTATATATACTCGTATGTTTTAAGCAACAACACATACAAAACGAAGACTTAAATGAACACAATGCACACACAATAGGAGCGAATGAACTGTATGCGCGACTCGTTCGTTCAGCAAAAATTGAACGGCTATTGGTTCATTTGAACTACAAAGTACAACTCTGTCTCTCGAGTCTACACAAGCTGGACAACAGCAGGACAGGCGACATGGCTGCACTTTATCCCAGTTTGTCCTGTTTGTGAGCCTGTCTGGCTGAGCTGTTTCCCTGTTATCTCTGTCTCTATTCGTCTGTCCTTATGCCTGGGCTGTGTTGTTATTCTTTGTATGACACGAACGACAGCTGCATGCCTGGGCCTTGGTTTAAGTTTTGGGATTCCTGCTACTGCTCCTGCTTCTGCTTCTGCTCCTACTCCTGCACCTGCCTCAGCTGTTGGTTGTTGTTGCTGCTGTCGGCCACACAAAACACGTCTAATTGGGCGACTTATGCGCTGTCGTTTGGTCCACATGACGTATACGTGTTTTGCATAGCTACCAGTGGACGTTGCTAGCAGCAACACCCACGACCGCTTTCAACGATTTTTGGTAGCTTTTGTAATTGGTTTTGCACAGACATATGCCACATCCTGGCTGGCCAAAAGGGACACACGCCGCACAAGCCAAGCAGCTGCCTTAATTAAGTTAGGCAATAGAGTGAGAGAAATTTCATTCAAATGTTCGTAAATGTATTCTTTAGAAATTTTGATGAGCTTCAAATATGTAGTATCTCCCCGGGCCGATGTTCCCCTCCTGGTCCCTGTGCTTTTTGTTACCCGCGAGCGTGCTTAATAACTTAACGCTGTTCTAGACGTCAAAATGATTTAATTATCTTTTGATTTCATTTGAAAAGTTTGTAATGCAAATCAACAAGAACAAAAGCAACAACAGCAGCCGCATCAGCATCAGGAGCAGCATTAGCAGCATCAGCTGGCTGCGTCCTCATGGCATAATCCTCGCTGGCTTTAACTTCTCCATGGGCTGCCCATGCAAATTGCCAGGTGGGCTTAGCAGCCAAACTTGCACAAGGACAAGGACAACGACAAGGCGGCTTCCCATTTCATTTTAGCTGCGTTTGTTATTTAAGTACACAAATGTTTGCGGACAAGGACATGGGAGCCAGCGAAAGCCAGGCCCGGATGAGTCCATTGCTGTTCGGTTGTGGCTGTGATGCGTGTCTGTAAAGTTATTAAAAGCATTCAAAACATTCGCCCCACATTCGGCAGCTGTCGTGTGGGCGTTTCATTTACATAACTACACCTACACACAGACACAAAATGCCGCATGTCATGACATGAATAGGTGTTTGGGGAGCTGGCTAAGCATCGATGGGGTCCACGCCATATGACAAGGACACCGAAATGTTATACAAAATTACACAACCGCAACAAATTGGCAATAAACAGCTGAAACAACATTTGTCTCACTTGTGCTACTAGTATTGTTGTTTTGTGGCTGATATGCCTGATTCTCAATCCATAACAAACTTATCCAACCAAATAATAGCTCATTGTAGTTGTTTTTTAGGCCAAATTTCAACGCACATTGTTATTTTTGGCATGATTATATGTATTCTCTAATAATATGTTTCCACAATTGATTCACATTCCTCCTATTGATTCACAACTCCCCTAGCTTTGTCAAAACTTAACTGATATCCATACGGAATGTATTTTTAATCATGTTTTATACGCTTAATTAACTTGGCATTTCAGTTTTATGATGGCATTTGATGGATTCAAGACCTTCCAACGTTTTAAGTTAATTTTATTCTTAAACCATTTGAATACCTTATATAATTCTGTTGAATTATATCAAAAGTGGAATTCAGGACATGCTTTCAATTTTTTTATTACAACTTCGGAGTACTAGCTATATACCCTAGCAGCAATGTTTTCATACAATTCTCAATTTCCGGGTGATTGCTCCTATGTGGTTCGATTTTGATGAAAATTTTAGAAAACCATTTGAAGTAAGTTTGAATTTAATACAAAAACTTATTTTCCAATCGATCCTATGGCAGCTATGTGATATAGTGGTCCGATTTTGCTCAAATTTGGTCAGGTTGTATAAACTCTCTAGAGACTCGGTTTGGGTAAGTTTGGTAAGGATACATTTCTAAACAAAAAAGTTTTGCATACAAAAATATAATTGTCGACCGATCATTCCTATGGCAGCTATATGTTATAGTAGTCCGATCCGGCCCGTTCCGATATATGTACTGCCTGCAGCAGAAAGAAGGCTCTGTACCAAGTTTCATTCCGATAGCCTTAAGACTGAGAGACTAGACGGACATCGCTATATCGACTCGGCTATTCAGGCTGATTCAGAATATATATACTTTGTTGGGTCGGAAACGTCTGCTTCAGTCCATTACACATTTCGAGACAAAATTATAATAGCCTCTGCTATGGTATAAAAACACTGTTCGCCAAATCAACAACTATGATAAATAATATTCCATTCAGATTTCTGTGTTTCATTTTTAAGCGTCCGATTTAAACAATAATGACATTTTATCTTTTGCTACCTACAGAAAATATCATATTTATAGTAATTTTGTGATTCGCATAACCAATTGCATTAAGTCGGATCGGTCATGGGGGCCCTTATATTATAACTATTTATAATCAATATATAACTATTTAGGTCTATAGCGCTGTTGGCATTAGAAAGATGATGTCGTTCAAGTTTATCTTCCTACTGCTGTTATCCGTAGTTCTATGGGTTAGATTGAACACAATACTTTCAACTACTTTTAAATAACGTGTCTCACATAATGCAGCTAAATTACGCAGAGTGTTTTCATTGCGAGCCTGACGGCCTGCTCGAGAAGGTTGCCAAGTTTCAAAGCCAACTGATGGTAAAGACAGCGCAGTTGTCTCTATTGGATTGGAGCAATACAATACATAAAGTTCTCAAAGAGGTGCATAAGGACAACGATGATCGTGAGCTGAATTCCCATCTTTCCCGTTTGCGTTTGCTTATTAAAGATATTGAAAAGTCTCCGATTTTGAAATTAAGCGGCGAACTTAACTCAGAGGGAGATATCAAAGCCATGATGGCTTTGATAGGAAACAGATTCTTGGTAGAAGTACCGGAAAAAGACCCGAATGCTGTGCTTCCCCGAATTTTCAAACTTATTCGCAGAATGCATAATGTGATAACATTAACTAGTGAAAGTAAACTCATCAGTGAGAGTTTTGAGCGAAACCCACCCACGCCTACATCGCTAGATGCCGCCTTCAAACGAATCCTTCATGATTACTTGAAGAAGAATAAATCCTATTTACGGAACTTTGTTGAGAATAAGGGTAAATGCACGTTGGAGTCCCAATTTTCTGAATATTTTTTCCACATGTACGCTGATGTGTTTACCTCCTCAGAACGGGAATCGCAAACAGCTTTCTCAACTTTATGGATTCTGCTCTATACTGATACGTCCGAATGGCCATTATTTAATTAAAAATATATCTGGCAGCACTTGTCAATGGTTGAGTCCATGCTACCACACAAATATTGTCGAAACACGAGAAAATATCAGTTAAGAATGCTCGATGAAGAAATACCCTCAACCTAGCTGGAATTCACACAAATAAATATTCACATATACACAAACATCATAAAGCTTCCCCCCAGTCACAAATTTAAATAAGACTTAATGGTTTTTAATTCTTAAACCATTTGAAAACCTTACATAATTCCGTGGAATTATATCGAAAGTGGAATTCGGGACATGTTTTGCAAGTATTTTATAAAAACTTTAAATAAACACTGTTTGTCAAATCAACAGCTATGATATATAAAATTCCGTTCAGATTTCTGTGTGTTTTTTTCAGCGTCCGATTTAAACAACATTCAATGCCCTTTTGTCTCTTGCTACTCTACATAGCTACATAAAATATCATATTAATGGTAACAGTAGCACAAGGACTGGAGGGGTTGCGAGGATTATTGGTGCCTGTGTCAGGCTTTTGCCCTTTGGCTCACCCGATCGCCCCACATTAACTAGTTGGGAGTAGTTTTCATTTGATTTCCGTGTGCGGTCGTTGCACACGATGTGTAGGCAAAATACACTCAAGTTTACATACCAGCCAGATATGTACTGCATTTCCTACAGATCCTACAGTTTCCCAAGCCATAGAAACATGTGCCCCGTGAATTGCGGAGGGGCGCCACGCCGTGTGCTAGGGAAATATTATGTGCCGCAGAAATGTATCCGCGTGGGGGGGGGGGGGGGGAAAGGAAAAACCAACAAAAGCAATGTTGGCCAACTTGTTGCCATATGGAGGACCTGATGCAGTTTTGTGGCTACCAGAGTTGACAAATGAACATTGTTTCTGTTCAATCCAGCTCTTTTCAATTTTAGTCAAAATCATAATAATAATAATGCTCTTATTAGCACACATACCAAATTTCTTGAATCTCTGACAGTCCCACAGACAGACGGACAGACAGACAGATGAATGGATATATGTATATATTGATAGGTATACTCTTACCTACAAATATACTTTATAGCATCGGAGATGCCTCATTCTACTAATTTTAAATGACAAATTAATATATATGTACGAGAACCATGACCAAAAATGCATTCCTTATGAAAATCGGTTCAGTTTAGACAAAGTTATGGAAGTTGGATTTCTGGAAAGGACATTTACTATGAAGCTCATAATAATAATATCTTATAGTATTTTTCAAAATAGCGTCTTACACTAATATTAATATCCTGAATCGTTGAAAAATAATAAAATAATAATAAAATAAATAATAGATCTTGACACTTTATAAGTTTGGTTGCTCTAGCTTCAAGAGTGTGAAAAAAGAATTGCGTTCGTACGGACAGACGGACATTTCGCAAACCCAATATAAAAAAAAGGGTATTTTTTTGGTCTTTTTTGATTTTTATATTCAGCTTTTTCTAGCTTCTCTGCTTCTCAAAAGCTGGCAACACTGGCGGCAACAAATCATGCCGTATCATGGCCATTGCTCTACGGCCTTCCCCTTACCCGCCAACTACCCAGCACTCCACGCATTTGTTTTGAGTGTGCCGTGCATATGGACGCGCAAACATGAATGTTATTTCATTTACGTAAATGTTTTTTTTTCAGTGGATTTTGTGGCTGACGAGTTTTGCGAGATGATGAATTGGTTTTGCGGTCTTCCAGTCAAATGCACTTGCAAATGGTCGAGTTTCGTTTTATATTGCCTTTTTGATTTCTATTTGATTTGAAGTCGTTCGTTGTTGGCTGACATTGACCAGCAAAAAACCCGCATAAAAGCAAAACACCGCACACACACACAAATTCATTAAGTTGGTGGGGGGGAGGCTAACCCCTCACCGCTTTTACCGAACTAATTTCGTTCATGTTCAAATGCAAATATCTTTTGTGTGGTTTTGGGTCCTTTTACCCCACATCTTAACGCCTGTCGATAAGGCGAGGCACAAAGCTGATGTAAAATTAGAGCGCACAAATGTGTCCCAAGTGTGTGAGCGATGGTCCTGGTGTGGCTCCTGATGATGGTGTCCTTGTTTTGCTGCGCATAAAAAGCACATTTGTAATTTGTTGGGCAAAAATGAAGTCTGCTTTTGGGTGCCTGCATGTACATAGCACGTAGCATTTACCGGGTTGTAAGCGATGCCGCTGCTGCTGCTCCTGCTGCCCCGTTGCCTGCATAATTTATGCGAAATCAGCGACGCAAACAACCTGCACGAAGACAAGGCGACCCACCCGCTACCCGCTATTCCTACCCTGCACCAGAGTTGCGCGATACTGTGATTTTGGTAACACGATCAGAACTGTGACTGCCATAAAAACTGCAAATATCAGTGACTGTTTGGCAGTTACAATTGCTCTAATTGTTAATTGGTTAGTTTCGTTCAGAATTAGTTCAATTGAACGACTAATGTACATGAACAACTTGTTCATTGATCCATGAACAAAACTATTCACCAGTTGTTCAATAGTTTATAAACAAAACTGTTGTTGTTTAATACACTATAGTGTATAGATCAAAATTGCACAGTTGCATTTTTTGTGAAAATATTTATTGATTATTCATATATAATCAAGTATCTAGTTTATACATATTATGTCAATTATTTGGCGATTCCCAGTGTACACTAGCTTTAAAAATGTCTTGTGTAAAAGCCACTAGGAAGAGAAATTTTGGAATCATCGAATCGTAAATTAAAAATAAGCTATTTATATTCAGCAAGTAATCTAAATTTTAAATTGATATCGTGACGAACTCTGCGCGTATCAATGACGCTGATATTACGTCACGGCATAGACTCGTTACCTGTGACAAGTAACAGATACGTAATAATCGCTCATCTCCATCCCGGACAGAGACAAACAGCTGCCTGGAAGGCAGCAAGCGGCAAGCAGCCAACAGCCAGCGGCGTCAGCACGTAAAACGCTTTATCCGCGTTTCATTGTCACCAAAAAGGAGGCAACAAATTTACGCATTTGGTGCGCAGCTAAAAAATAAGTATTAACGCTCGGATTTCATACCTGCCCGGAGAAGAACTGTAGCTGGAGGCATGGCCGCGTGCATAGTACGTCTTCCAACTTCTGGGCAGACCGAAAACTTTGTCTTCAGTCATTCAAGAAGCCGCCGCCGCCGCCGCTCCGATTCACCCGGTTGTGGAGCTTTGCTCGGGTCTTATGGATAATCACCTTGAAAACAGAGCTGAATAAAAGAGAGCAGAGGGAAGCAAGCGTTGTTATTATCGCACTTTTTACTTTTATGCTTCATGTGCTTTTTGTCTACACTTTGGCTCTGTGTTTATTTTTGCATAATTTTCTTTTATCCCTGGTCCAATGTATTTTTCATTTTATACTTACCTGCCCGCGCCTAGCTTTCTGGCCGGCACTTACTACTGCTCCTGCCACTCCTGTTCCCTCCTGTTCCCCCCGTTGGTGTCGCATTTTCAAATTGTCATCTCAACAAATTTGTTTACCTTGGTGCGTGTGCATAATGGCACATTGACAAGTTTTTGAGGATAACAGCGGAGTGTGGCTGGGGGAGGGAGCTATTTGATATCTTGCTCATTATCTGAAAGTTGCGTGTATACTATAAAACAACGAAAACATTTCAATTCAACTGGGGCAAGAATTCAATAAGAGCAAGTTAACGCCTTAAATGTTTTACAGACAACAGCAAGAAACAACAACAAACCGAAAACCGTTTCAACCAAATTGTATTATTGCCATAAAGAAAGAAGAGAACGAAAAGCGAATCTTTTTTTACAAACTCGTTTTGGTGTTTTCTTTTTTGGCTTTGTCTGCCCACAGGCCGCTTAAATGTTTACTTTACTTTATTTCTTGTAGTCTGTTTGTTGTTCTTGCCCAGTGTACAAGGCAAATGAGTTTTCGTGTAAAAGGCAGCAACAATGTTGAAAAAAACGAAACAAAAACAAAAACTAACTGTACTCTTGTTGAGGCCGGGCTCCTGTTCTGTGCCGTCCTTAATGTGTAAGGAAAATATCAAACGTAATGAGGGTCAAACCATATTTGGGCTTTGGTTTTTGGGGCGGCAAGCAAGCGGACCCTTTTGGTCTTACTTGGTCAGATGCGGCGGCTACTTGTTTGCCCTGCTTCAACAGACTCACGTAGTAGCCCGCAGGTCCCAAAAAGTGGCCACAAAACAAAACAAGGATTTTATGCACAACACTGCACATTTAAAAATGTTAAGTCAACGTCTTGATATTTCAAGAAAGAAATCAATTATATTTACTTGGCTTTTCCAATGAATAAGCTTTTGAATAAGATTACCATCAACATACACGTTAGTAAACACATACGTATATATATTATATTAAATAAAGTACTTTTTTCTCACATTTTGCCATCAACACTTAAAAAAGTTTAATTTTTAAAAAGACCGCTCGATAGCCAATTGTTTTTAATCGCCATAGTGCGATATGTTCGATAACACTAAACTTATATCGTCATTAACGCAAGTGCGCAAAATGCGCAACGTAACGTAAAGCGACAGCGTGAAGTTGGGTGCGCGCAAGTCTTTAGCTACATTAAGTTGGCTCCTCTTAATTTTTTGCTGAGAATTTTCTCATTTTCAGCTTGCGGTCGCACCGAAACCGAGACACATTCGGAAACAAATAACAACAGTTGCCGGCATTCCCAATTTGATACTTAAAATAAATATATAACTAATATGTTTGAGTACACGCTGCCCTGTGGCGGCTTCCACACGCTGACAACAATGACGGACACTGGAATTACCTTTGATCCGCCAGTTTACGAGCAGCGCTATTGTATCATTATTCAAATACTAGAAGATGCGCGCTGGACACACGAAATCAAGAAGGTCACCGAATTTGGGTAGGTTATAATAGCATCCATCATAAGTGCATTTTGTATGATGACGTCACTTTCATCTAACTATGTTCTAGATGCGCCGAGATGCGGCTTTTCCAATTAATGCGACGCATCGAAACTATCGAGCACATTCTCCAGGTTTGTAATATATATATATATTACTTTTCTATATCAGATAAACTGAGTTTTCACTTCGCTTATTTTGATTTAAAATAAAACTCAATTGCATTTTTTTTTTTGATAATTTTTAAAGACGTGTAATTTCTATGTATTTTATTTATATCCGCAATTTATATCCTAACTTAGACTTTTATAAGTAATAATTTTATATGCAGTAATAACCTTCAACTAGTTATATTAAATACTTTCTTTTTTTTCTTTTGAGGGGATTACCTTTAGATAATATGATAAAAATGGGTGCAACCTAAAGCAAGTAACTTAAAACAAACAGTTTCAAATAAAAATAGAAATTAAACAAAACATTTGCTATCAAGGCCAATACATAATATATATATATAACCTAACACGGCACCATTCTTAGTGCCTTCACAACTCCTCCTAACAATTGCTCATTCGTTCAACTCATAGCTTTAAAAGAAACATACATAAATTACGAACAAAACTTGTGTTGTCTCCTCTATAAGTGTGCTTGATTTAATTAATCGGAAATTTGAATACACACACATTGATCCAATGCTAATCTTCTGGAGGCATAACCAGAACAATTTGCCTGCCTTTTGAACATTCTGTTAATCACTTAATTACTTTTTTTCTTTTGCTTATTTATTTCTAAAAAATACTTGACAAAACGCAGCATAACTGTTATTGAATACACTCTGTGTGTGTGTGTGTATATGTGTGTATATATGTATGTAGTTTTGCTTGATCGATCTACACAGTTGCAAATTGTTGCATTTCCACTGCTCGCATCTCTAGATGTTTTGCATTTGTTTAGTTGCTATTGTAGGGTATCTAACTATCTATCACTTGCGACAATGCCTGGACGAGTTGACATTTCGCCCCTTGCCGTAGCTGTTCTCATCATCATATTGCCACACGCCGTACACATTGTTCTGCATGTTCGTGTTCGCCGTGGCATAGTTGGAATTGTTTTCCACATCCTGCTCGCCACGCAATTTTGATTCAGTCTTATATAGACAACGACGCGTGCGACGCTGTTTGGGTTTATCCGCATCCACCACGGCCGGCTGCTGACTGGACTTCAGCTTGCTGTGCTCCACCTCACCTGTGGCGGATGCCAAAGTGGCGTTCTCCTTTCGAGTGGCGCAGCCACGCTTGTTGCTACCAACTGCTGTTAGCGGTGTGACAATCTGGCTCTGACCCTGAACATGAATCTGTTGCTGACTGTGACCATTGTTATTCCTCGATCTGCTCGACAGCTTCACTGTTCGTGTTCGTGAGATTTTGCTTTTGACCAACTGTTGCTGCTTCTGCTGCGCTTGACTTTGTCTGCATGGGCGTCCTCTGCCCCTAACATTGTCACGCACCGCTTCCGAATGCGCTGTGCTTTCGCTTTCATCACTCTGCTGTTCATCGACATCCATCTGCATATTGTAGAAGAAACGAATAGGTTTATAAGTTGAACAAAAGAAACAAACGATCTAATAAACAACAAACAGGCAAAAGATTCATCGAACTTGTTCTGAACAAAGCAAAGTCTTACCTCTTCTTCTTCACTTGCTGCCTCTGTCTCTGCCTCAGCTTCCACAGCTGTTTCCTCCTGTTGATCTTCCTCCTCCTCCTCCTCGTCGTCATCATCATCATCATTATTTTCCTCCTCTGTGTCTTCTGTATTCTCCGCCTTATCCTGCTCAACCGCATCTTCGTTGTGTTCCTGCACTGTCAGCCCCTTGTCCCGTCTGCACTGCTCTACCGCGAGTATCGCATAGGTCGGTCTGCCCTCGTAGCGCCTGGGGAGACGCGATTGTAACGGGCAGATGACTTCCTCACGCTCAAACTCTTTCACTGCACGCTCGCGTGCTATTTGGTCTGGATCTTGGGAGAGCACCTCCGCCCAAGAGAACTTCTTCTTTTTGGCACTCTTCTTGTTGGACTTGGAACGCAGATTCTTGGGCGATACACGATTCGTGAGTGAATGCTCCTGGAATGGTGTGCTGAGGGTGGAATTGCGCATCACATTGCACGCAAATTTGTTGTTCAGCTCGAAAATGTCGCACTTGGCGATACCATCGACCTCATCCTTAACGGAGACACGCGTGCGTAAAATTTCATCACTGCTCAGCCTCATTTGGCTGCAGTCGTAGCCGAGGCGGCGATATTCGCGCTTGAAAATGTTACGATAACGTTCATAATTGGGTCGCTCCTGGTATGCGAGCAGTCCGATCTGCTGAAGGAATTCGCCCAAGTATTTAGGAACCAGTTTGCCATAGAACTGACGCGACATTTCGCATACATCGGTCATAAACAGTTCCTTGGCGCGATGCACCTTCTCCTGCTGCTGCTGTTGCGCCACATCCTTCCACGGAAGATAACCTTCCGACCAGTACAGCAAATTATAGCCCAAGCACTCCAGATCGCTGCGTCTCGAATGCGCGCCCAAATGCGCATCGCGCGAGGTGAACTCCAGCGTGCCGTCATGCGCCCGTCTCTGATCCATGATAAACGGCCGATGCACGCCGCGATCCTCATACTTGGAGGCCAGACCGAAGTCAATCAGGAATATATGCTCTTCTTCCGTCGGCATCAACTGATACCCCGCGGACGTCCGTTTATTTCGTGCGCTGCCATTGCGGCTAGGGGTGTTTAATTCGTCCTTCAGCTGTTGATGTTGCTGTTGCTTTTGCTCCTGGCGGTGGCGTGTGGCACGCGTTGTTTTTGTGCTGCAGGTGTTAGAGGAACGTACGCTGCGCTTACTGGCAGCAGCAACACCAGAGCGTCGTACCGGAGGCGGCACAAACTCATCCGACTCGTTATCGGAACTAACTGGCGATTGTTCGCTGTTGGCACCCGTTTTCACCGGATAGCCATCCTCGTTGAAGAACTCCGAATAGCTGACACGCTTCGCCGGACGCAGATAGTGAGACTTGACCATCTCCTCGTACATGGAGCTGGAATTGCGACTGTCGTTGCGACGGCACGAGCGCATCGGATTGGAGCCGCTAAATTCGATAGCAGCGTTGCGTGGACGTCGCTTATTCTTGTTCAGTGGCGTCTGGTACATGTCTAGGCTGTTGCTGTTGTTGCTGTTTGTGGTAGCGCCATCATCAAAGTCCTCATCCTCATCATCGTCCTGTTTAATAATCGCAATGCGCTTCAGCCCCATCTTGTCGTTCTTTGCAAAATAATCATCATCATTGGTCTCCTGCTCGGAACTGTTGCCACTATCTGTCGTCTGCTGCTTCTCCTCGTAGTGCTCGTCCTGCACAGCCTGACGCTTGAGGTACTTGCACTTCGATATCATCAGATTCTGCGCCTTAATATCATTGTGGCAATAGCCTTTGTCATGCAAATGCTCCAACACATTGATGATGTGTATGGCCAGTGCCAGCAGAGACTTCTGCGCCACCCGGTTGTTCTTAATCAGCGAGTGCAGATCACGATCAAAGCGCGGCAGCACCAGGAACCTATAGCGTCCATCTCCAAAGTAATGTGTGCCCGAGGCTATATAGCTTGGTATGCCCGAGGGCGGGCCCTTGCTAACCCCTGACGGCACTGCCTCAATGCTGCTCTCCACGTTGCCATTTGTGTTTTCTATGAAAGAAGGTGAAAGTTAATTAATTGTTGTATAATCATATCATATCTGCACTACTTACGTTGCGTCTGATTGGTATTTATAAGGCAATGGATCTCCACAAACAGCGGCCCATTGGAATGTGGCTCGATTTTGACCACATACTTGGCGCCCTCCGAAGAAACCGGACATACTGTGTCATCCGAGGCTAGAAATATTTCGCCAAAGTTGCCCTTGCCTGTAAAAAATTATAATCAAATTAGCTAACGCCCAAAACGAGAGAAAGAGAGGAAATACGCCGTAGTCAAGTTTGTAAAATAGCTTTGATGATTATTATTCGATCTTCAGGATCAAAAAAACATTCAAACTTATATTACTAACAAGAAAGAACGGCTATCTTCGAAGTGCCGAAGCTATATATCCTAGCAGCAATGTTTTTTTTACAAAACTCAATTTTTGTCTGATTGTTCCTATGGAAGCTATGTGATATAGTAGTCCGATTTTGATCAAATTTAGTCAGATTGTATAAACTCTCCAGAGACTCGGCTTGGCTGAGTTTGGTGAGGATATCTTTATAAACAAACAAGTTTTTCATACAAAAACATAGTTGTCGACCGGTTATTCCTATGGCAGCTATATGTTATAGTGGTCCGATCCAGCCGGTTCCAACATATGTACTGTCTGCAGCAAAAAGAAGGGTCTGTGCCAAGTTTCATTACGAAGAGAGACTAGTTTGCATGGAAACAGACAGACATCGCTATATTGGCTCGGCTATTCATCCTGACTCTGAATATATATACTTTGTTGGGTTAGAAAAGTCTCCTTCCGTCCCTTACACATTTCGAGACAAAATTATAATTACGTATTATACTGCTAGAGTATAAAAACAACATACAAAATGTAGTCATCCAGTTTCGATAGTCTCTAATTCAGACTGGCGGGTATTAATTGTTCGATCAGCTGTTAGTGCTAATCAAGAATATACTTCATAGGGTCGAAGATACAATCTCCATCAACCTGTTACATCTGCACAACTCAATTATAAAGGGTATTTGAAAAGGGAAGTACAGGGTATAAGAAGCTTACCTATGGGTCGTCCCAGACGCCAAGCCTTCGAGAGGACATCCCTCAGTATGGTGCCGTTGACCACAGAGGGACGGAGCGTGTAGACCGGGCGCGGTGACTCGGTCGCATTGGAATTATTGTGATCGCTGTGGCCGCCGCTGGCAAAGGTGGCCAAGGAGAGCAAGGATGCACGCGAGTTGACTGGATACTGGCCAGCTCGTGGGGGGGCCAGCGATAGCGTCTGTGGTGTTTGCAGCAGCGTCAAGTTTGCCGAACCGGATGAGCAGGAATCCTCATCATCGTTTTCGTGCCAGTCACAATTGTTGTTCTCATGGGAGCTGCCACTCAGGCGCTGGCACTTCTCCACCCGGGAGGCTTTTACTGTGGCCTTACGCTTGCGTTTGCGTGCGCTGCGATCTGAGGGATGCGCTTTGTTTTCCGTTTGTTGCGGCGATGTCACATGTTGGCGTTCCGAGGCAATGCGTTTGCCCATTTTAAGCAGGCGGCAGGCGTTGGGGGGGATCGCTGTGCCGTTCCAATTCCGTGTCTGTTCAAGTCAGTCTCAAATGAACGCAAGGCGCATTAAGGAACGTTGAGTTTGAATATCTGTTTGTTGTTTTTGTGTATTCTCTTTTGTTTACCACGCTTTCTATGCTGTTGACATTCGTAGTGGCTGTAGCAAGAAGAAGAGCTACGCTCATAAGATTATTTTAGGTAATGTTTTAATATTACTCGCGAGTTTAAATATAGTCAACACACACATCCAAAATCCCACTGTAAAGGCTTTTGATTAATTTTGTATATTTTTTTTTGTGTGTATTGTGTTGTCACCACTAATTTAAAATTCAAGCTCTATTGTTTTGAATTTCGCTGTTGCCCCGGCACAAAGTGAATGGAACGCTGTCGGCCAAAGCGGAATGGCAAAGTTATGGGCACGGGGCATATACATACAAACACACACACACACCGACAACGCTTGCATTGGTATTGGTCACAATTATGCACACACAACAAAACAAATATTTAACAATTCTCTGATAATTTGCTGCAATTAATCACTACTACTACATTTAATAAATATATGTAACTTATGTGCTTTTTAGAGACAGCATTATGTGAAATACACACAAACACAGACACACACACACTAACAAGCGAACAGACGGACAGACAGGGCATAGAAGAATATTGATTTAGCTGCGCCGGCGGCACAGGCCACAGCTGCTTTTCACCAAATTATTTAATTCGTAATGCTACGCTCGTGATTTTTTGTTAAAACACACATTTTTCACAGCATTCAGCGTTTAATAACTAAGATTCGATTTGCCACTTTTCAGTATGTATTTCTTTCACGTATTACAAGTTTTCTTCTTCTTGTTTTCACGTTGTCTTTTCCCCTATGCAATATACAAGAAAATTTTCACTTGCCGTGCTGCGAAACACGTAGTTTAATGCTTACACTGGTATGCTTGTGTGTTTTAAGTACACATTCTTAGTTGGTTTTGCAACTATATATATTTATTTGGATACTCAATTGATTTTCACAACAAATTACATATTCTTCGTGCACTGCAGCCCGTGCTCGGAACACACACATACACGCGCACTCAAAATGACAAGCCAATGTTTCGTTGCCGTATCGTTTCGCCATTTTGTTTCGTTTCATGTTGTGTGCGACGTTGCCAGACTGTTCAGATTGCACTTGTATGGTGAAACGAGTTGGCAATCAACTGGCGGTTGAATTTAAATATGTATTCAAATTTTCAACGGTTTCTTTACAGGTTGACATTGACGACGCAACTCTGAAGATGCACACAAGTCGCGTAAATCCTTTAATTTCAGACTATATAAGACAACGCCTTGGCCCGCTGCGTGTTGAGGTTCTACATGGCAGCGTGGCGGATTCGTCTGAAGAATTGAAGGATACAGATGCGGTCGTAGCTTTGGAACTGTAAGTTTTTACACCTTTACATAATTTGCAAACGGTAATGTTATGTATTTTTCAGAATTGAACATGTTTATGACGATGTTTTGACAAAAATACCACTCAATATTTTTGGATTTATGCAGCCTAAAATTGTTGTATTTACTACACCGAATTCGGACTTTAATATTATATTCACGCGCTTCAATCCTTTGTTGCCAAATGGTTTTCGTCATCTTGACCACAAGTTTGAATGGACACGAGAGGAGTTCCACTCCTGGTGCATTGGCATTACTGAAAAGTATCCCAACTATATGTTTGCACTCCTGGGTGTGGGAGACCCGCCTCCGGGCTACGAATCCGTGGGTAATGTGTCTCAAATAGCGCTTTTTGTGCGAAAAGATTTGATGGGCATGTCTTTGGTGGAACCACTGATACATAAGCCCGCATCAGAGAATACGCCCTACAAGAGTCTCCATGTCGTGGACTTTCCGTTTTATAAAGATACTCGCACGCAAGAGCAGAAAATTTGGGCCGATGTTGACTTCGAACTAGGTCGTTGCTCAAGCAACGAGGATAACTATGATAATGACAAGTATGTCTATAAAATGTCCTTTGCTAAGCTGTTAAGAAGAGTCGAGTATTTGGGCGCTACAGCAGAAATATTGGATCAGCTATTGAAGCAGCATGAAAAGAAAATGGAAGATGGGTTTATTATAATCGAGGAAGAGGATAGTGCCAGCAGTAGTGGAGATTTGTTTGAGGAGGAAGAGCAACTTGCAAAAGTGACAATCTCAGAGGGTGATGAGGAAAACTGGGATACATAAGATAATAGTACCAAATAATTGGAAAAGCAAGTTGAAATTCAAGAAAGTGGACGATTTTGGCGGAAATGATGATATATCTTTATGAAACGAAAGCAATCTTCGCAAGTGAAGAACAGTAAGACGGGGATAAATAATAAAATTTCAATGTGCACATATGTATTAATTTGCTTTAACACCACATAAATCTGACAACCCAATTGTTAATGGTCTATTTTGTTTGGGGGTTGGCTGGTTTTTCCCGGCATCTATTCAATTTGCAGCATGAGGGTCGCTCTTTGACCATGCATCCATCCAACCACCAACGATGCGAAACGTTGCAAAAACAAGCATCCAAATGTGAATGGATTCTTGCAAATATTGGGGTGGCCGCCAAGATGACGAGACGCCGGCAAGCGGCATCCGTCTAGCTGTCACCCGCACGGAAATTGCCATTGTTTGCCGTAGGGGTTGAAGGGGGCTGCAATGCAGACTTGGCGCAAACGCAGCACAACAATTTACTATCCATTAATACCCTGCCTTAAGCTCTAGTATATGTTTGTGTGCTTATGTCTGTGAGCGGGTGTGTGTGTGTGTTGGTTGCGGTTGCCTGGCCCCCAGCAAAGTTAATGGAGTCGGCGTCAGTCGCAAAGTCAGTTAGTTGGAAGTGAATCGTGCTCCTGGCAGGCAACACGGAATTGCCATAGCAGCTGCCTGGCGTGACAGTAAAATTCATAAGCATTCATTCACATGACAGACAACATTCACTATATATTCGATGCTATAATACTAGTACTATACTGTTACCCGATGTGCATACTACCTTGAATTGTATGTCACATGTAAATCGGAATTTAACTCAATTTTTATAACATTAGTTCACGTCTCTCACTCCCCGTCTGTCTCTGTCTCTGTGTGTGTTTTTGTGTTTGTGCGGTTTTCGCGTGTCGATATAGTCCGGAATCGGTAAGACAGAACTGAGCCTTCAGTTCTTCCTTAAAATCAACTTGGTTAGGCAGACAACCCAGCTCCGACATCATGGCCGATGAGGAGGGTGGCAAGGAGGGTGACAAGAAATTGGTGCACATCTATCCTTTAGTCAAGGTTCGTTCAAGTATTACTTAAAAGCGAACCCAAATAAGCCTAAGGTTCTCCGCTTCCCGACAGCACTCCGATATGAAGGAAGAAATGCGCCATGAGGTCATCGAGTTAAGCGTTGGTGTGTGCGAGAAGTTTTCTTCAAATTATGAGGTATGTTAAAAGATATGGGAATCTGAACAACCAGTATAGACGGTGTTAACCTCAATGTAATCAAACTTTGCGTAGTTCAATTAAACAAAGTTATTAATTCAATTCAATTACCCTCCGATTGCTGTAACAAGATATATACTATGATATAAATAGTCCCATTTATAGAATTGTTAAAAATATGTATATAAAGCAGATGGAGATGGGTGGGGGAAGAGTTTGGTTAAGATATGGCAAAGTATTGTGAGATATTATAGTAGTAGTTCCGACATTGAAATAGGATGAAACTATATTCATCAAATCACTAGTTCTAGCTATCGTTCCTAGGATAGATATCTGATATAGTAGTATAATTAGAGAGCATAATGAGATACATATGTATTTGGTGGATTTGGTCGAGATATTTTGAAAAACAAAGCTTCAAAACTTGGGAACTAGCCTTGATCAACTCAATATACTATATACATTGTTAATATATTGTACTTAATTTATAATTTTTGCAACAGCTAGCAGCCAAAACAATCAAGGAAACCATGGACAAGAAGTTTGGCATATATTGGCATGTGGTCGTCGGCGAGGGATTCGGCTTTGAGGTGTCCTATGAGACTGAGAATATACTCTATCTATTCTTTGGCGGCAACTTGGCCATTGTGCTGTGGAAGTGCTCCTAAAGCGGACCAAACGGCAACCAACCAAACAACTAACCAACAAACGAACAAACGTACCTAGAAACCAAAACCAAAAAAATGAAATTTATGTATTACTTATACAACATATAGTTAATGTTATGTATTAAGTTGCGCCATGTGAAAATAAGTGAAATAAAAATGAAATGGAAATGGAAAACGAAGCCGGAACTCATGTCCTTCTTTGCCATGGCAACAGCTGTTAGGCCAAAAACTGGGTAATGTGAAAATTAATTGAAGGCTTTTATTGTAAGACATTGTACCTAGACGCTCACACACGCTTATAAAAATCATTAAGAATAGGTTTTGAAATTGTACAATTTTTGAATTAGGAATACATATCCTCACGATCGGCGCCGGCGCCATCGCCGCCATCCTCGAGATTTGAGAAGAGCAGAAAATGCGATGTGCGATGCAGTTCGTGATAGAATTCCTTTGGATTTGCCAATTGCAATTCGTACTTCATGTTGGGATCGTGTCGCACGCCCATAAAATTATAATTCCAGCTGCTCTGGGCCGGCACCATAAAGAAGCCAAGGAACTTATTCGACAGCAGCATTTGTACGCGCTCATAATGCGACGGCAGATATCCCTTGGGATTGTTGCCCTTGTCGGTGTTCTTGGAGCCCCATTCGAAGCCGGATGGCGTCAGTTTGTATGCCGTCAGTGAACAGGAGCCGGGCGTAAACGAGCATGTGATAACAATTGTCTTTTCACCATCCCAATTGGAGTTCTCCTGCATGATCTTGGCATGTGTGGTAATGTCCTGCGGCGACAGTTGCGGCAGCTCGTTTGGCTGCGTGTGTATCCAGCCCAGCGGCTCCATATCCTTGAGGTACTGATGCGTGGGCAAAGCATTTGGCAAATTGATCGTCTGATGTGTGCCCCACTGTGGCGGCATTACAATGCAACGAATCTCCTTCACCTGCGGATTATCCGGCGGACTGACACCATACAAATAGCCAGCGATCTGGGCGCGTAGATCTGATATGGTGACAAACTTTTTCAGTATATTCTTGGGCAGTATATAGGTGTAGCCAGTCTCCTTGATATCATCGGAGCTCACATATATGTGATTTGTTCGCAGATGCAAATTTGTGGCGGATATCGCACGCACGCGCCATTCCGTCTTGGAGCTGAACGTTTGAGTCTCATAGTTGGACGTGGTCGAGGTGATAATCTCGTCGCCATGCTTGTTCGTTGTGCGCGTCGTTGTGGCCGTCAGCTGATTCTGCTCCTTGGTCTGCTTCTCGATCTCGGCAATCTGTTGACGTTGCGCCGATGGTGCGCTAATCTCCATGCCAAGTATAATGTCACGGATCTCAGATTGTGTCAGCGAGGCAACATTCACATTGTTCTTTTTGCCATAATCGGCGAGAATGAGATCCTTTAGCTGCACCTCCACCTTGATCCATTCCTCGTCCGTCAACGTGGGCCAAATGTGATGCGCCTCCGTTATGGTAGTCTTGTCTGGCTTCAGTATGATCTTGGTGCGCTCCGTGTTGACATGCAGGGCGCGCAGTATCAGAATAAGACGACTGAATGCTGTGTAGGAGGATATAGTCTTCAGCCAGTCATCGTATAGATTGAATAGCACCATTTGGGGCTCGGTGGCCTTAAGGATAAGATCACCAAACTTCTCCACTTTGAGGCAGGCCTGGAAGGGCAGCTGCAGCTCAGAGCCCTTGATAACAATGTTGGGAAAATCAAGCAAATGCACCTCAAGTGGATCCAACATGCCCTTGCGCGTGACAATGATCTGTTTGGGCTGCTCCTCAACGGGCAACGAGCGAATAAGCGCAGCCACTTCCTCAGCCGTCTTCCACTTGGCCAACTGACCCAGACGCTTCTGACCCGCCCACACCGAGGTGTGAATGATTTTGAGGAAAAGCTGTCCAGTGCGAGGATTGAATATGAAGATGGCGCCGTTAATCGGTTTCGTTGTCAGATTGCCCTCAAAGGTTTTGTGTATTGTGACGCGATACACATTCGTATCGTCCACAAACCAAATGATCTGATTCGAGAACAGCTCGCCATAGTTCTGGGAGCTGAGGTAGGGCTCTGTGGGCTCGGAGGAGTACAATTGCAGAGCCTTGCGTATGCGCTCGCGAAGCACATAAAGCGCAGGATTGGCCTTCATGATCTTGGCCATGGCCTGCTGTATCAGCGTCTTGCAGCCGGGGAACCAATTGCCATACGCCGAGTGCAGATTGTAGGCCAAATCAATGGCAATGAGCACACCTGTGGGCGATGGATATATGGACATGTTATCCGTGGTATAATCCAAGAACTTGGCCCTGGCATATCGCTCCACATCGTGGGAATCGTAGTCGCCCCATCGCAGCTGTATATCCAGCCAATACTTCTGTGTGGTTGTGTTGTCCATGGTGTCCTTCGTGTCGGCTAGAAGGGATGGGCGAGACACATTCCACTTGTAGGCGGGGAAAAGCAGTATGTCCGCACAGGAAGAGTTCATTTTGTACGATTTACGCGGATGAATTGTCTCCTTTTGCACTGTCTCAATCTCCAAAGCGTCCAGCTCCTGATCAAAGACCTGACACAAATCCATCACAATGGACTCGTGTATCTTTTGCCACAAATGAGCGCGGAAAATTTGAATCAAGGATATCTTGAGTGTCGGAATCTTGCCGTGCATGAATATACCCGTTAGATCTAGCTGCACCTGGAAGCCCACATAGACGTTGGCGCGATTAATGGTCGGCGACCACCAGAGCGTAAAGCGACGATTGGGTATCTGATTGAGACCAGAGCGCTGAGCATTTGTCAGCTTCTTGTACTTCATGGACTCCTCAAAGCCTGATGCCTTCTCCCAGAACAAGCCCTCCCACGTGGGGAAGTATGTGCCCTTGAACAGTGTGTGCTCCAGAATGCCCTCAACACCGCCCAACGCTTGTATCATATCTGTGCGATAGTTATTCAGATTCCACAGTTTGCCATCGTGACGCTGATGTGTCCACCAGAAGGGATTCTGCTTGAGCACCTGATACTGCTTGAACTCTGTACGTATGCGCCAGCCCTTGTCGTAGGCCAGCGTATGGCGATCCTTCTGGAAGAGCGTATTGATGCGCGGTATGCCACGATCCCAGCTGTCCTCCAGATCTTCCAGGGTAAGTCGACGATTCTGCGCATTCGCCTCCTGACGCTTCAGCGCATACTCAGCCCAAACACGCTGCGAGTCAATAAACTCACTCTCCCACGGCTGTATATAGCGATACAGATTTGGTATAAGCTGATCCTCGTCATGTGACATGCCTGCCAAGCAAATAAAGGAACTTATTAAACAGACAAATAGGGTATTAACTCATTTCAAGCACATACCGGAACGGAAATGCGTAATGCCCACATCGGTTTGCTTGGACCAGCGCAGATCCGATTGTGGTATGAGCACATGACCCATGCTCAACATGCCCAGGCCGCCCAGCTCTTTGGGTGTGTAGAATACAACGGGCGGGAAACGCGAAGGCATTTTGGAGTTCAAGCCAATCTTGATACGTGTCTGTATTTTGTTCTCGCATTTCACAAGCAGATCCAGCAGCTCCTGCGTGTTGACCACAGCCTCACGGAAGTATGTCATCAGGCCAATGAGCGCCGTATTCCATTTGTTCACAATCTGTTTAGATTGAGGTTGATTAACAATTTTAAAAATAAGTCTGAAAATGTCATCATTCTACCTTTGTGAATGTGGTGGAACCGGAAGCCATCAAAATTTGGCGCACACGATTATGGAATCGACCCAGAGACTCATCATCCACGCGCAGGAAGCATTGAGCCGTACGTTCCTTGGTGATTTCATTCTGCAAGTTCCAAACACCATCACGATGAGTGAACTCTTCGTTTTGGGTACGACACTGCAAGAAAGTTAAGGAAAGAAATCAAATTATCAACTGAACTTAGTAGACGTCTTGAATGTAAAGGAACCTTTGGCAAAATGCGACACTCGAAGCCGCTCATGTTGAACAGCAGATTGGGATTGTCTTTGGAATAGACCGAGACGAAGGTGCTCTCCCAGCCAATGGTGGTCACCGAGCGGGGCAGGCGATTCTTAATGTCCCAGAAGACAGCGCGACCACTGCAAGAAGAAGGAAGATTTCAATAAAGGCTAGTTTATAAACAATTATGTATAGAACCTACAGATTAACATCGTGCTTCATCAGACGCATGCGTGCATCGCGTGGCCAGCACTTTTTGTTGTTATAGCCCACAATGTTCTCGTTGTTGGGATCCGGATGCTCGGTAAGATAGCGCTGGATAAGATCGCGTGCCTCCTCAGCTGAGAATCTAAAGAACAAATGTATGCGATCCACATAGCGGCAGTAAAGCCGTATAGGATGAGCTATTTCCGTGACTGCGTCCTGGAATGTTAGGAAATCGTTGGGCATTTGCGGTGGCCCAGCCATTTCGCTGGAACGATGCAGGCCCAGCACAAGAAGATCCAAAACAAGTCCATAGTACTGCGTTATAAACGATGAGAACTGCAAGCCGCGTATAATGCCGTAGCTGTTGGTATGATTCATGTCTTTGTAGTTGATGACCACGTTATTCTTGGCCGTCATGTAATCGGCTATGTTATGGTCCACAATCAGACGCAGCAAACGATTGAGCAGCGTCAGATCAATCTTCTCGTAGAGCTTCTCAAACCGGGACTCAAGTAGCACATTGCATTCGCCCTCACCCACGTCCCACACATCCTGCAGATTGTTGATGCCTATCGGAGAGAAGTTATCAAATTCAGATTCGCAATTAGGCGCGGATTCTTATGTTCACGAAGCAAGTTATTTATTTCATGTACTGTTAAAATGTCATCCAATTCCAAGGAAGTGTTTGCATACTTACAATGTAAATGGAATCCATGATAACTTTTGCCATGTAAAGGGAGTCTAAACTTATACACACACTTTTCATATTACACTATTTCATGTTGTTGCTTTAATGCGTCACCTTTGGCGTGAGGTTTGCAACAAGGGGATGGAATCCAAGCTCATCACTTTGCCACAAATCACACACCCAAAATGCGCTGGTTTTTAACACTTTCTGCACTTTAATTGTATCTTTACCTTGACACCACTTGTAGGCGAGCAGTGGTGGAGGTTCTGTGTCGCTGGGCTTGATCCAGGGCGGGAACAGACGTCGCTTGTCTGCCTCATACCAAAGATACTGATCCAGGTAAGCATCTGTGATCTTCTCCAGCGGCTCCACCTCATACACGGGTATTAGATGGCTGTACAAGTCCATAAACTCAATTCCCACCTGGAAAATATATACAGCAATTATAATCTTATGCTTAATGAACAGTTTTAGACTCAGCTTACCTCCTTGAAGGCGCGCTGCGTCAACAGATGACGCTTGATACGGGAAAGTGCCTCGTGGGGATTGTCATAGGCCTGTTCGATGAGACCCAGCTCCTCGCGCTGGCTTTGGTTCAAACGCGACTTGACACTGTAGGCTTCCTTGAGACGCTCCAAAGCCAGAATCAGCAGCTTGGTATCATGCTTGTAGGAGAGTGGTGGAAAGGGTATGGGCGCAAAGCGGCGCGACTCCAGCCAATGCACTGTAGTGGTATAAATGGCCACCGCCTCCTCGGGCGATATATAGGGGCCATCCTTGAGGTAGTTATGTTGTCGCTCCTGCTCAGCCTTCAAATACAGACGCGTCAAGCGACCCAAATTCTTTTTGCACACCGTTTTGTCTACGGTGGCACCACGGCGTATGCGCTCACGATTGTAGTGCGCCGTGTTTGTCCACCAGTCGGCCTTCATCTTGACATAGCGCAGAATCATGTTCTCAATGGGTATGGGCAGGCCGGGCACCTTCCACGGTATGTTGGCCTTCCAGCAGCGCCAGGCCTCCGACAGATGCTGGAGTATGGTACGCGCCTTGTTTTGCTTAATGCCCTCGGGCATCATGTCCACAATATCGTGCATAACCGAGGCACGCAATTCTAAATCGAAATGCGATTCTACACGTTGCTTAGTGACCGTCTTGGCAACGCCCTTGGAGTGACGACCTTCAAATTGACGCGACAGCAAATTGCCCAGCCAGCGTTCGAGCAGCGGCGTTATGCCGCGCATAAAGAACAGCCAGACACGCCAGCCAGGCGCCCAGAAGCCACAACCAGGACCTTTGCCCACGGGCCCTGTATTGAAGCGATAGTAGATTAAATGCTTCAAGTCCTTGCACATGCGTATCTGTCGCATCAGCTTGTACTTGTAACGATACATGCCCGTCAGCTGACCAACATGCGCAAATATATACTGCAAGCCGTCAGCCAGCTGAAACGCGTCCACGTTATTCAGGCGATACTGCACGTGTGAATCTATGATCAGTTTGGTCAAGCGCAGAATCTCACGGCACAAATGGAAAGCTGCAAAACAATTCGACAATTAATAAGTGAAATAATCAATTTGAAAGTGAGTCAGTTACCATTGCCGAAACGCGACTTTTTGCGCTCCTTGGTAGTGAGCGTCTTGACGGGCTTCAAGTTGAAGTTATAGTCTAAATGCAGGTAATTCAGATTCTTGCGATGAATTAACAAGTTAAGCATATTATAGCCCTGTCGGCACACTTGCAGACCAGCCTCAACCCAATCCAAAGTGGTTGTCTGGAAGAATTTGGTCGCCTTGAAGGAACGGAACAAATATCTGCAACCAGACCAGATAAAAACCAATAATTAGTTAATTATAAAGATTAAAATGATATAAAATGTATATATATGTGTTCTGACGGAATGTAGGTAAGGCAGGACATCATTTTCTATATACAAACGGGATTAACTTTTGACTTACCGCTTCTTTTGTGGCTTTGGTTTGCGATGCTTCAAAGCATTAAGCACGTAGTATTTGAGCAGCTTTTGATAGCTGACGCGCACCTTAACCGGATGTCCTGGTGGACAATGCTCTTTGTACCAGCACTTGACCAGCGGCACATCAATGGCACGACGGGAGCGACCCGAGCGCATATTAAATGGACGCGGTGCCCACAACAACGCAATGCCATTGGCCGTATTATCAGTGTAGAGCGGAGTATCCTGCAGAAAAGGCTGCACATCATCGGGTAGCGAAAAGTCCTCATCATCATCGGGCATTGGCTCTTGAACTTTAGAGCTGGTATTGCGATGCGAAATAGGATTGATAAGCGGATCAAAGTAAAATGCAGGCAAGTCAGGATCTTCGGTCTTGATATAGACTACGTTCGGCGTATGATACCTAGAAAAAACAAAGCAAAAACAAGTCAAGAAACGTCTCTATCTATTTTCTAATCTTTAAAACTGTATGCAACTATCAGCAGTCAACGATTTAGGCTGCAAAACCGTGACGATCATTTTGATTGCACATCCCAAAAGAACACAATCGCGTAAATTGGTAGTAAACTAGGAGATTTTTGTTTGCTCTAACACGGCATGAAGCGTTGCCAGCAAGAACGTTTCGCTGAAAACTCTACGGCTGTGTAATTCACAACAATCCTGTTCCCATTTCCAATTATTTTTCATAGAATAGGAATATCTTTTTATTGAATCGCATTTCAGATTCTGCTCGGAAGCGGAAATGGGAACAGGCTTAAAGTTAGATACAATTATAAGCATAGGGGGTACTTACCAGCTAAGATGCACAAAATGCGGCATATTGTTGTACAGATAGGGGAACGCAATGCGATACTCGGTGCGTATGGGTTGTCTTATAATAACCTTGTTAATGTCATTAAACTCGTTCCAGTCCTCGTCACTACGGTATAAGCAAACGTTAATTAAAACTGGGTACTTAATATAAGTATATTTGAGATATTTACCCAACATTATGATCCTTAATGAGCGGCTCAAACTTGGGACCACCGGGTATGGCCATGTTTAGCGCTTTAGCAGTGAAGAAACTCTTCGGATCGAATAGATAAAAGAAGTTATTGTCAACCAAGTCCGTGAGCAGCTGATTGGCCAGCCGATATAGCGTGGCCAGCTGTGGCAACGATAGATTCCACTTCCGGTACGTGGAGCCATTCACAAAGCTAAGAAAGATATTCGAAAGGTTAAAGAGTCAGCTTAAGTGGAATGTTTTCATAGCTACAAGCTAAATACTTTGCAAGAAGGAAAACGATTGTAATTTTGAATGTTTGAAATGTTCGCGTTTTTGTATGAATCGTTTTTCTTTTTCAAACTTACTTTTATAACGTTTTCATATCAATTACATATAGATTTCATCGTTTAAGAATGTAAAACTTGATGAAATATCGACTCGAGAACGGCAGCAAGTCGGATTACGTTGCTTTTATACGAAGTTATAGATATTTAGAGTAAATTCATATCCAAATCAATGGTTTTTGTACTTACGGCGTATCGACTAGTGGCCGATGATCATAGAACCATTTGTAGACGGCATTATCTTCATCGTTGTCCAGTTCAATCTGTATGGCCTCCAATGGCTCGACATCTAGAACGTTGTCCGCATAGTCCAATGGCGGCTCCTCATCGTCGAATGGCGGGAATCGCATGCGCTTAAAGTGGCGACGATCGCGCTTCTCGCGACGCATCATAATCCACATGGTGCTACAAAAGAAAGGCAGAAATTTAGCGAAAACTCGAATGAAATGTGCTTTAAATGCAACTTACCCCCACTGGGCAATGTAGACCGGCTCAATGACCCAGGGAATCTCATTGACAAAGGTAATGGCGCCAGTTATGTGATACAATACTTGGACATCCCGTATCTGCTCCCAGGGCATGGGCATGTTCTCGAGCAGCTTCAGCACCGCATGCGGCATATACTTGAGTGCGCCCAGATAGACGCGCTTGTCGTGACGATACTTGCGCGATGTCATGTCACCATGATCGCGTATAATCTTGCGTATGTGCTCCGGCGGCATGTCTTCCTTTTGTGTGTCAATAAAGCCAAATTTACGTTTCTCGGCAAACCGCTTCGATTGCAAATGCTGCCACTTGAGCGCCTTCTCCTGCAGCTTCTCCTCGGTGAGTATGTCCGGCTTCGGCGTGGGTATGTGACCCAGCTGCGACTGGCCCCCGCCCGCTGCCGGCACGGGTATGCCACTGGTGTGGCTTGATGGCGGCAACGGGGCACCCGGCGGAGGTATCTGCTGTATCTGGTTGGCCATCTGCTGCTGCTGCGCATGCAGCTGGGCCTGTTGTGCATGGGCCGCCGCGTACGCCTGCTGCTGGGCCATCAGCTGGGCAGCCCACGCGTTTGGCGGTATCATATACGGCGGTATAGACATCGCTCAGAATTGCATGTGGCACTTCTAATCGATAAAAGAGAAGGAAAAGGGTTAGTCTGTAGATTTGCAATGAATTGTAAAGAAGCTTGATCAAACTACTGACAAAACTATTTGTTTGAGTCCGTTTATAGTTCGGTTTGTTCATTTCAGTTCGATTAGAGTTAGTTTTTTGGCTGAGTTTTATTATAATTCGGATTGAAATTACTTTTGAACTATTACGATTCAACCGAGAAGTCGCATGAACTAAAGATAAATCAAACTAAACGGACACTCAAACGAAACGAATAAGTAATTAGACTTTAGAAATACGTTAAAGAAACAAACAAATTCAACGAACGAAAGGACTAAAGAAACGAACAAACTATTTGAATAACCGAAAGACTTTAACAAAGCAAACGAGTTTGCTACATGAAAAAACTTCATGACGGAACTTCAGCATCTAAATTCAGGTGAGGTAATTAAGGGAACGAATAAACTATATGATCGATTAGTTCGTTCACCAAATTTTGTCAACCTATTCCTTTAATTGAACTACAATAAACAATTCTAGTACCAAGTAAGCAGCTCATACATACGATGCTGCATCCCTCCGCGCCGCTCGACGCGCTCAGACAAACGGACGCCGCTGTTCAAGCTGATCAAGAATATATGTATATACTCTATATGCCTGTTACATAAATGTACACAGTTATATTATCACCTTATTTTTGAACTGAGTATAGGGTATAATAAAAACAAAACACGCGCTTCGTTTATACTAGTTGTAAGGCGAAGAGAAAGAAGAAGATGGACAGTAGCAGACGCAGACGTCGCTGCCGCTGTCGCTGTAGTCGCCGCGTTTTGCAATTTTCACCACGACTATTTTAGCGGCAAGAACAGTCAATTGGGCAGAAATTTATAATTTAAATTACACATGTTGTGTAATTGTGATACACACTTACCTATTCGATTAATTTCAAACACTTTTTTGTTGATTTATAAAAATTTTCCGGTATCTTTTGCAAAACGTTTTACTATGCGGCAGACATTTTTTAGAGATGGTCGATAGTTTGCTTGCACTGTATCGATTAATGATAGGCCAACGAGGTTCAGGTTAATATCGATACTTAAACGTTATTTTCATTCAACTAGAAATTGAAAAAATCAAAAGCAAGAAACTAGCGGCAGTTTAAGAAATTAAAATATACAGTTTAAAAACTGTCTGCCAATACTTCGATTTATGTCAAATTGCTTAAATTGCCACTCGAGCTACTGCAAATTTTGGTTTTACCCCAAAAATCAACATTTTTTAAATTAAACTACTACTTTTGAAATTTTGCACCGAACTTCATGAAGAAAAGGACCTTTTGCATAGTTCAAAAATTAAAATCGAGTTATGACTATATTTTAAGAACAAATCTGTTGCATACAACACAGCATTCAAATTTTTTACTGCATGTATCACGGAACCGCTTATTTTCAAATAAATCTGTGATTTTCAGAATGTTTTCAAAAATCATAACAAAACGAAAAAGAAATCCCCAAGCACGTTCTAATTGTTATAATCAAATAAATGAGCTGGTCAACAACTGTAACACATATAACATCTAGATTTGTTTACCATAGTCATTATGAACTTTTTTTTCAGTGAGTGCGTCAGCATATTTACTCACTCAAAAATTGGAAGAATTTGAGATGTCGTCGGATGGGAAACGTGTTTTGATTTTAAACTACACTTACTGATTAGTTTAATTAGCTTTACATTCGATGCTGAAACAACACAATCTGTATGTAAAACCTGACCTTGATATATGAATGGATGAATGTAAGAAACAATTTCCTCCCGGTTAACGGTTAACGACATCTCCAGACTAATGTTTGACCAATCAATGATCATGTGCAAAATCAATCTCCGGCATATTTTTCGCACTATAAAAGATCTTGGGTTTGTTACTTAGAATCACAGTTCATCAACAACAGCGCTTCCATACAGAGCCCAACGAGCATCCAAAGGCGATAATTTGTTAAAAAAAATATATATATATATAAAGATTCAAGCCTGTGAGATTTGACATATAAAATTAGCAATGGCAAAGGTACAAAATCAACAGATACAGTTAAAAGTTCCCAATTACTTAAATCTGCTCCAATTTCAGTTATTGATCGTCCTATTTGCTCTATCTGCTCTAATTTTGATGTTAACACCAACCAAAGCCGTTCCAGTCGAGGTAATTTATAGAAATTAATCAATTTTTGGCAATTAAATTTAACTTTTATTTGGTTTTAAAGAGCTTCTCGCCTGAAGCTGAGGCCGATGACCTCTCCACGGCTGATAGCATTGGCGTTGGATACTATGCTCCATCATATTACAGTCCATCTTACGGTGGCAGCTATGGCTATAAATATGGCGGATATAGCGGATATAGATATGGTGGCTACAGAGGAGGCTATGGAGGCTACTATCGTCGTCCCATTTATCCAGTTTGGGGTTGAACATAACACATAAGGATACTGACAGTTAGGATTCTAGACATTATATGCATATTTAGTACTTTACCTCCCTGTATATCACTACTAACAACCAAATAAAACTTAGCTATATAATTGATTTATACCAATGTTATATTCATTCCATTCAATCATTATTTGTGATCTTATCCCCCTAATTAGGACACACCAGTTAAGGACCAATTAGGACTCTAGATACTACTCTATGCGTTTTTATCACTTTACCACCCTGTATATCTCTACTAACAACCAAATAAAACTTACAAATTAAGCGAGAAATTCCATATCATTTATTTATGCCAATTTATTTCCATTCAATCTGACAACATTTCGATTATTTGTGATCTTTTCCCCCGTAATTAGGACACACCAGTTAAATGCTGAAATCAAGTGTAGAACGCATATATATTAAATCACATTCGACTATAGTATAATATAACATTCCCGCTTGCTTCTCCTTTCACTCGACCACTGTGTCATCTAAAACAAGTTCGGTCAGCTTTACTTTATATATATATATATATATATAATGACGTCATAAATGCTTTTGACCCCACAACAATTAACACCACACACAATAAAAGAAAAAACATTAACTTTATTAAAATCTGTGCTCTGGTTGAGTGTTAGTTGCGTTACGTTAGAAAACCGGATTGCAAGATTGTTAAACGCTTCCGAAGAAGTCGAAATAATAATAATAATAGTAATACTACACACAAAGGAAAAAGTGGCTGAAAAGGCAAGAGCCGAGAGTATTTGCCAAGTGGTATGGGTAATTTGGAGCTGAACCTGGAACCCCACGATTTACGACACACAAGTTGAGGCCATTATTATGTGAAGATGAAAGAGTTGAAAGATTGTTAACCATTAAAAAGAGTTTGCCAAAAGATTACAATTTCACTAGTTTTTTTTTTTAATTCTTCTTTATGTGGCATCGAAGTTTGGAAAATACATTAAGTAAACTAAACAAAATTAAATTAGAATTGGGTTAAGACCAATTTTGGCAAAGGCGCTCAGGCTTTTACTAGTGTTTGCGAGCATGTCCATGTGCCTTATGCGCCAGCGGCTTCTTATGGTGGTTGGGCTTCAGCTGATGAGGATGGTTCCTTGCGGATTTGGCGCTCTTGGCCGTCTTGTGTCGCCTGCCGTTGCGTTTTGACTTGGAATGGTGTGGCGCCAGTGGCACAGGCAACTGGCCGTGCTTGCTGTGCTCCTTGTCCAGATCGTGGACGCGATGCTTTCCATGCTCCGTCACATGACCATTGTGCTGACCCAGAGGCTGGGGATGTTGCTGACGCTTGTGGTGCTGGTGTAGACGTTGAGTGTCCTCAGTTTTCTCTGACGCCAGAACAATGGCAAACAGAATCGTTGCAATAATGAAAAATACCTGGAAAATGTGAAAACAACAATACTGCTTTGTAAGGCTCAGGATTGTAGCAACACGGGTTGTTATCTAAGCGGATAAGATAACAATATCGCCCCCTTCACGGCCCACAAAATAACTCACCGACTTCATCATGATATCTCTCTCTCTCCTCTATTGGGCTTTGCCTTTAATATTCGTTGTGTAAACGGAGACGTCCAAACGTCGACTGCTTTCGGAAACTCTTCCGCTGCTGGTTATAACCTTATCTTTTATATATGGCCAGCCCCTATACTATAAATACATACACACACCATATGTACACACATATGCGTCAGTGCTTTGAGTTTTATCGCCCATAAAGTCTGAAATACTGGATAGACACTTATGTTTATGTATTTTCTAATACTCATATGTAACAGATCTATGCGATTAAACCAGCTGAAACCACGGATCAAGTTTTGCAGAAATATAATGCAAGAATATAGCCAGCCATAACTGAGCAAAACAGCAGTTACGTGGCTCTGGGTCGAAGTCTACGGACTGAGAATTTATTGATTGGTAAATTTCACAATCAGTTTTGAGTTTGCATATAGGAAAGAAGTTCCATTCACTCTTCATCCAGATTAAATATTCCATTTATCTATATATATTTTTAAGTGACCCACGTCAGTAATCAATATACTTATCTTTCGTAATACGCATTGGTATTATATAGTACGGCATATAGTTTATGACTTCCTTAGAAGAGCAAATATCTGCTTTCTGCCAGTTAAGCACAAGGTTCCATCAAGAATATCATTATTGGATCATTAATTTTATTGCATATACTTGAAAATCATATAAAATTAATCAAAATAAAACGTTAACTCTCTACTGTTTGTTTGCAGGTGTAAGTGTTTAATCTATTGTTTTGAAAGTTTATTTATTGGTTGGAATATATAATATATATGTATGTGTTTGCTTGATAAATGTAGTCGATTACTCTATAAATATTTATGTTTTTGCTTTAGAATGCATCTTTTCTTCATATTCATCCGTACATAAGTATACAAAAGTTGAATATATATATATATAAAATATTTAAATATTTGTTTTATGTGAAATACATATTGTGGGATTTACGAAAGTATATTGATATTACATAATAAGAAGAATAACATATATTGTTTTCAAGATATTGTATAAATGATAATAATTGAAAAATGTATATAACATAAATAATAATTGTTGTAATATTTCACAAATCAACTTAAGACTAATACATTTCATTTTTTTTTACGTTTTCTTTAGATTTTATATATTTTTTTTTAACATTTTCTGTTTTTTTTTGTTCCTTTTCGATTATAATTGGTGTATTAATTTACGACAATTTGAAGCTTGCTCTTAACGTGGCTAACGCAATGTTGTTATTTTAAGTGCATCTTGATAGAAAGACTACAAAAGCAAAAAAGTCGCGTTGACAAAAGTTTAAAACGATTTGTTTTTCTTTAGAATTTGAAATTTCAAATATGGTTTTCATTGAACACATTGGGGTCAATATGTCATATATGGTTATTCTACTCTGATTGTTGATTGATTACGATAACAAAACGCTACGGATATTAATAATTATTGTTGCGGGTAACTTGGAATAAGTAACTTTTCGGTATATTTAACTAGAAATCGTTTGACGTTAAACTGTTGTCAACACGTTGTCCCTTTTCTACTCCTCGATGGTGTACAGGAAATAGTAGTTCTCATTATCGTTGATGGCAGCTGGCGGTGCCTTTGGGGATTTTCTCGATAGCGGTTCAAAGCCCATGAACAGGAATGCCTCAATTAAACGAGCGCAATCCGGTTGATCCTTTCGCATAACCATGACAATGCCGTCTACCTCTAACTTGTCCTCGGCGAACTCCAGAAGCGAGATGAAGGTCTCCTTGGAGCCAGCTGGGGGCAAGTCCTTAGGAAAGGCGACATACAAAATGTTGTTGTTCGGGTTCAAAATCGACATCCAATTGGTAGACTGGTCTTCAGTGACGTGCAATTTGATGGAAATATGCACCGGTTGGTCATGCTGCAGGATCTGGCGCAACACCTCCTGGCAATCGTCCTCCGAGCACAACGAATGAATGTCGTGCGACTCCGAGTCGGAGCACTCCGACGACGAAGAGGATGACGATGCCCGAGAGCTGGCCTCGAACAAGCTGCCGCCAGCCGAGTCGACTGAAGACTTACGGCTGTAGCCTGTGACATGATGGGAAATATCGAAATTAATATGCGTAAAAAGTGAAGATTAATTATAATTTTATAGTTTATTTACCCGTTAAGAGCGATGCCCTATCGTGATCTGTTCTGTGGTGGACAGGGACATCAGGACCACCACAGAGGCCCTACGCCGAGAGAGATGCGGTAGGACTCAGTCGACATGTTCGTGGCGCAAGACGAAGTCGAGATGGTACGGAGCTTGCCATCAGCACATCCAGCAACTCCGCTATCATTAAAGTCTCTTCTAACGAAGCTACTACTAAAGATTGGGTCGCTGCGAAAGAGAAAAACAAGCCCAACACACACGGATATTAGGTATAATTATAATAATTCCATCCTGTGGCCTATCGATTTTGTAGTATAGATTTTATAGAATTTACCAATTCATTTTCTTAAAAATTGGTGGCACAGAGCAGCTTAACGGCGCAATAGTTTACTCAAAACTGTCATACACTCCGACGAAACGTGTTTGCCGCTTATCAGCAAAGCGAAATCAAATTTGATTGGAAACATTTTTTTATTTATTTATTTTTTTATGACGCAGACAGTTTTAAGAATGTTTTAAAGATAAGACCGCCGTTATCTATACTTAGTCCGATATGCGCGACGACAAGTCGATAACGATAACGCTGTCGCGCAACCATGCCGGCTAAATACAACCCTGCACGCTCGCAGACTTTTTCACCACAGCATGGCGGCGCGGGCAGCTGTCACACACACACAAACACTCACTCGTAAACGTTTGCGCAAAGAAAGAACAGTGAAAATTGACGGCGTCGAAAAAAACACAAGAGAAATCAATAAATATATTGCAAATTATTATTAAAAACTACACCAAACATGTCGATTGGCGTACCCATCAAAGTTTTGCACGAGGCTGAGGGCCACATAATCACTTGTGAGACAATTACCGGCGAAGTGTACCGCGGCAAGCTCATCGAAGCGGAGGACAACATGAATTGTCAAATGACACAAATTACGGTTACCTACCGGGACGGACGCACTGCCAACTTGGAAAATGTCTATATACGCGGATCGAAGATACGTTTTCTCATACTGCCCGACATGCTGAAGAACGCGCCGATGTTCAAAAAGCAAACCGGCAAAGGCCTAGGGGGGACAGCCGGTCGCGGAAAAGCAGCGATACTCAGAGCACAGGGTGAGTCTTGCATTATATATATATAGTGTCGATTTCGCTTCATGTTTCGTTTCCGTCTGTTTCATTTGTAGCGCGAGGTCGGGGCAGAGGAACTGGTCCGCCGGGTGGTGGCGGTCGCGGCGGCGGTGGACCACCGGGTGCACCTGGCAGCGGCGGACGCGGCGCTTGGCAAGGCGGTCCCACTGGCGGACGTGGACGCGGCGGCTTGTAAAATGCACAGGGAGCACATTCTACTACATAAGTTAAGGGCAATTAATCATAGCGGGCGGGTCGCAAAACAAACAAATATTGAAAGAATTATTATTGTCAAGAAACAATACAGAAAAGATACTTGAATTACAAAATTTGCGATTATTATTGTTGTTGTTTTGCCTGAAAGGAGAATAACCCAGCACCAAATTATATGGACAAAATACCAAACATATAAACATTATATTATATCGTCGCTTATCGAATATTATACAAAGAGAGCAATTCCATGACAGTATTACAAAGTGTTTAACTGGACTGTCGACGGATAGCTCTCTTCATTTCGCTATTCGAAATTCCTTCAGCTAAGACTAGCTAGAAAAGGACAACGGACAATTTGGAGTTGAGACAAACGACATTGACAGTTTCTGGTTATAGGTTAGTTTGAGCAACGTCGAATATCATTCAAAGAGAGCAATTCCATGACAGTATTACAATTGTTACTGGACTGTCGACGGACAGCTCTCTTTACTCACTTATTCGCTTTTTATATTGTATCCATGGTTCATGGTTAATCAACATATAACGGGGACAGAACACAAACACTTAGCTAACAAGTCGGCATGTTTTAGTTCGGCTGTGTGCTCGACTGAGGCATACCCTGTACACAGGTTTCAATAACTTGTCTCTTTATTATACAATCTATGAGAACTTATCAAAATTTGAATGATTTGATAGGATACGATAACTGGCCTGTATATATTTTATAATAAAATTACTAATTGTACAAAAATTTGATTTGCTTTTGATGCAGAGGCGAAATTTATCGCAAAATTTGAAATAAACTATTTGTGTATGGCATAAAAGAACCTAGCGACTTAAAAAAGAATATATATAAGAGTTTATATTCTGTATGTACTATATAGCACATAATTATACTCTATTCAAATATTTGCATAGGTACAGGGTATAAGAGTACAATACTAATACGTTCGCCGGGCCGGCGCAGACAGATACGTGTGTATGCCTGCTAAAAATTGTTGTTTTCCTTTTATTTATTGATGCCAATTAAACAACAAACTGCGCACTTGGCAAAACGTCCCAAATTGAGAGCGGCAAAAACATTTTGTGGGTGTTTGTGTCGAGAGAGAGAGAGAAAGAGAGAGAGGAGGATGATACTGAAGAAGGCAATGCACCGCTTGGTATGTGATTTAATAAGTGCAATTGAGCAAAGGCTTCCCCCACCCCCATCCAATCGATGGCACGTGCAATTAAATCGCCTTTAATTGAGCTTTCAATCTACTAATCTGATTGAGAACACGCAACGTTAAGCACCTACCCAAGCTGATCCTCGGCACCGACGGAGTCTGATTGCTGCATGTTAACCACATCCATTGTATGAGTTATTTATTATATGTATGTATACTTTTGTGGAAAGTATATCACAGTTACGTTTCGTCTAGTTGCCTAGTTGCGTCTCTTTGTGTTTATTACGTTATCACAGTTTGTTTTGCGCGTAGACAATGTTCTAGAAGTTTACATCGAAAAGGCTTTCGACTTTTGTGCGCTTCTTTCTCTATTTGTACTTTACAACAATTGTTTGCTTTTGTTCTCCCGTGTCGTATCGCAGCGTTGAGCGTTTGTCTGCCAACTGACGGCATCCAAATGGCGGTGGCATCATTTATTTCAAAAAAAAAATATTTAGTTGCTCCCTCCCACACACATACACAGAGACAGAGAGGCATGCAAGCATGCACATGTGTATGTGTAGTACTATGTAGACACAACAATAGATATACTACTTAGTTGGGGTTATGAAGGCATTCTGAGCCCAAATAGGAACAAACAAACAGGTACAGTTGTGGCTATTCAAGAACATTGCCTTTAGGCATATTTAAGAAATCTAGTTTTGAAGGTTAAACAACGCACCCCCCTCCCGGTTATCCTAGTCTCAACCCCAATACTCCTCTTACCGGTTGCTTGCCAATGTAAAGTGGGGCGAAAGAGCAAAAGCAAACAAGTGAGAACAGAACGTTGCTGTCGTAAGCTACCGACTGTTATATATTCTGTTCCTACTCTTTGGGGGTGAGAGCGGTCATAGTAATAATTATTTGGTCTCTTTAAGTTTAAGTTTTTAGTTATCTGTATATCAAATTGGGTGTACTCGATAAAAAGATCTGAGAGATATAAATTTTCTCTTATAAAGAGGTGTTTAGAGATCCTATATTAAAATTTGCTGTATCTTGCCTTAATATTTTGAGATGCAACGTTTTTACTTTTATCTGACTCGAAATTTGGTTGAGCTTCCCAAGTCTCGAGATACGGACATTGCACAAACCCAACATAACCTTGTTCCCTTTTGAAACAGAGTATATATACAAAATGAAAAGAAAAACTAATTACATTTGCATTCTTGCCGACGCTTAGTACCAACACTCTGTGCAAACATGTATACAAATACATATATATATTTATGCAAATAAATATGGATGTAGGTATGTATGTACAATGTTGAAAAACAACGCTATAAATATGGTGCTAGCTTTTCTTTTTACCCTTTTGCGTTGTTTTGTTTACTTGACAAATTGAATTATGCGCCAAGAAATTTCAATTTGAATATGTACTATGTATATAAGTACTATAGACTTAGTATATAAGTGTAATTGTGTACATAGTATGTGAAAAATATGTGTTTGCCGTGCTCAAAACTCATTAGTAATAACGCTCAGGCTCAGTTCAGCACGTGCGCTGCTGCCAACAACAAATGTATTCAATAGCGAATCCGTTATAATTTTAGTGGCTCTAAGTGGCCCAAAAATAAAAACGATAACGATAACACGAATTGCCGATCGATGTGTTGGTTGTACGTGACGAGCTGTCTGTGCCGGCAGCCTATAATGTACGTATGTATCTATATACATACATATTACGTACGTACTACGTAGTATTTTTCAGGGAAAGGCTATTTTTAGTTTATAAACTGTCTTTAGATGACACTCAGTTAAAAATGGTTATAGAATGTACAATCTCAGAACTTAATTTTCAGTTAATTAAAAAGATTAACATTTTATATAATTAATTTCCTTATTTTCCTTTTGGACATGTGTGTGTACAATACAAACAAAAGCTCGCTCACAAATAAATAAATACATACATACATATGTACATTTATAAAATTGTGCGTCAAGGCGACTTCTATGGAAATACAGTTAATAATAAATACACATGTACATATGTATGTATGTATGTTTGTATCCGTTTCAGCTCACGTTTTACACCAAGAATTGAAATCAGAACACAGTTTATGCAAACAGAAAGTTAATCATATCATATACATATGTACATACATACATACATATTTACATACTTTATATGCATATGTATGTAGAATGTTTACTTAGAAAACTTGCGAGACTACAATAATTATTTATTTTGCACCTTATTTGCCTGCCTCGAAATCCAAAAGCAAAGCTGTAAGCGAACTTTATTAAAAGTGAGATAACATGGCAGATAAAGAAAGATGTCGTTATAAACTACGTAAATGGGGTACGTTGTGTAAGCACGTCAAGATGGTTGGAAACTGTCGGTAAACAACATATTATAAAAGTTGAATAGATAGAATGGCAGTTTAAAAAAGCAAACATGTACCGCAATAAGAAGCGTCTTAATACTTATGCAAACATTATATAAATCTTTGGACATTTAAGAAAAAAACAGTCATAAAAATAAACACAATCGTTTTAGAATTATTTTTGTAGCAGTACAAAAGCAGGGAGCGATAAGACCCCGGTGTGTGGTGACAGCTTTATGATACTTATTATGATAAGATATGAACGCGTCAACGTGTAAAGTGGCACGAGAAAAGATGCAGCCAATTGCGGTATGACCTTCTGAGTCAGCAGTTCTGAAAAGCTCGCTCTTCTCATTTCGTCATTTTTTCTAATTAGTCGATTGACCCAATACATTGAGCTTTCTGGCAACTCTTGCCGCTTACATATCTGTATGTAGTTGTAGTTGAGTACATTTCATTGTAGCCTTATTGAAAGAACTAGTTCATTGCTCCGAATCTTGCATAGTACTAGAATAGTTAGAGTTAATTAAGTGTCCTTCTCCTTCAGTTTGTTTAATTGAAACACCTTTTTCTAAGGAGGAGCATAAAGTAAATCAACAGTTAAACGATCAAAAGAAAAAGAGCTGGAAGAACGACAATCATGGTTCCCTTGCTCAGATTGGCGAGTCGTTCGATTGAACTTATTGTGAACCTTTTGATGCATCTCTATTTCAAACACACATACATATACACTTTGTACACACACACACAGATACTAGCTTGCGTATGTTTGTGCGTCAATTGCTTGCCACACAGCTGAGTTGCATGGCGAGTGGAATTTTCCGTTGTTTGTAAATACACATGAGATGGCCGTTTGTGTATTGTTTTCTGACGTAATGAAAGCGCGCCATGGCTGCCCCCTGGACCAAAATCCGCGTCTTTAAAAAGCAACTTTGGCAGTATTTGCCTGAAGACACCAACCGGATGAGTAAAAAAAATTATATAAATGGCGCTGCAGCAGTTCCAATTGAAATGTTCTTGTTAGAATTTTTTAGCATTGCAACTGGCGAACAGATTCACAAAGTCAAAAGGGTCAAAGCATTTTTGTTATTGTTTATTTTGGCAGCGAGATAAGGCAGAGTGGAAACAATGCTGACAGGGCTGCTCTTCGGATATGGACACCCAGATAACGGCAACCAATAAAAGTCACATTGTTTACCGCGTAATTACTGTTATTATTGACAAAAGCTCCGTTTGTTTGCCCACAGGCTTCTAGAAAGTTCCAAACATCGCAGCCAACAATACAGCTACAATTGCATGACCATTGTTAGCATTTGAATGCATAAATTACATGTGAAAAGTCAAGTAAATCAAGCGAAAAGTAAATAAAGAATAATAAATACAGTTCGAACATACAGACACAGACAGGCACACACACACACACAGAAAAGTTAGAAGGGAGCTGTGCGGGTGTATATGTGACCGAGCGTAGCGTTGCCAGACTGTACGGGCAAAGCGTGTCAACAAAGCCATTTGTTGCCAATAATAAATAGTTGATTCTCAATCAAGCTTTTAATTAAAACGTGCATGAACAAGCTCATATATATTTATCGGCTCTCCTTTTCTTATTTTTTTTCGTCTCCACTTCAGGGTTGCCGCGGGGTGACAGCCATGTACAAGATGGCCTCTACGAAGAGAAAAAAACACAATCAAATACGCAAAATAAAGTAAAAAATTACATTTCAAAAAACCAAGATGGACACAACAATATTTTTGAAATCAATTATTTACTTTACCTACGGACCGTTTTCGCACTTTATCTCATTTCTTTGTTTCGTTATGCGTACTCCTCGCACACATATGTACATACATCTGCAATGTAATACATACACACATGTGTATATAATATAACACATACATACATTTGTTTTCACCTATGTATGTATGTTTTGCATACCTTGTATATGCTACATGTTACAGTTACACCACCATTACCGTATTGAAATTTGTTAGCAGATTACACTAAACTATTGCACTACAAACAATTTGCCATGTATTTAATGACAAACAACAACTACGTAATTATTATATATGCCACCAATTGGATTGGGACCGTTTTATAACGGTACCCGTGCACTATTTTCCATTCTCTTTTCATTCTTTTTTTTATTCACTACAAAATCGATTTTTAGCACTATTTCTCTTTATGGCACATTGGAACCATTACTTACAGTTTATTATTCATGTTTGATGGCATTTTTACACTTAATAATTGCAACTTAACGCACAAATAAACAAAAATTTGGTTTTATTGGACAAAAAATCTGCTATGGCTTAGCGAGAAGCGTTTGCAAAATCTCTGCACTTGCGATCTGATTAGTTCGACTGCTGAATTGTATATGTATCGAACGGAATCCAATGCAATAGACGAAACCTACGATTTGGCCCCAAACCGATTGTTTTCGGAGACAAAAACTAGGTATGGAAGTTGCAATCGATAAGCTTACTCCGATGATTAGCTGATGTCGTTAAGGTGCGGTCACATGATATGGTATTTTGCCACTTATGGGGCAGTCGGCATTTACCTTAACGTGTAAGTATGGTATGGCAGGCTGCCACATAAATTTTGTGATTGAGATAGCTGCTCACACATTATTGCAAATCAACGATTTCTATGGTAGAAACGAGCCATACAAGTTTATAAGTTTAAATATATAACTTTGTTATATGTTATATGGCAAAAGTGAGAATATACTAACTTTTGCCATATAACATTTTTGGCAGTTGATTTCGACAACGATATTACATATATGTGGCAAAATGCCATATCGTTTGACCGCACCTTTACAACTTGCATTTCAAATAAAGTTACTATTTGTTTGAAGTAGTAGTTATCAAATACACGTCATTTAACAAATGTCTACAGTTCATTATACTAATTTGTTTGATTATTCAGTTGCAGCAGATATTTGGAATTGCTAAGAATCTTTCTAGTGGGAACGTATTATCGATTATTTCACACCTATGCAGTCGATAGCGATTGTATATTTAGTGTCGTCTTCAGCATTGCCCGTCCAATTTGTGCGTTTTGATTCGGGAAAGAGCAAATTAAATCTGTGAAATACGCTTAGATCCGCGATCCTTTTAACTTAAAAACCATGAGCGCCTTTCCAGGAACGTTCGCGTTCGACGAATATGGTCGGCCTTTCATTATTCTGCGCGACCAGGACCAGCAAAAGCGCATCACTGGAACAGATGCCATCAAGGTAAATGAAAAATTCAATATATTCTATTCTGTTTAAGGACACGCATATCCTGCCACTGTAAATATGTGGCTTTAAGTCAGCCCAAGATGTTATAGCCACCATAAAGTCGCCCGGCTCCAAAAACAATGACGCATCGTATGTCGAATGTTCCAGATGTTTTTTCTTCCGTGCCGGCATTTGCCGTGAGCAACTTTAGAAGCAAAGAGCTGGTTGAAAATTGTTTATTGTTGCATTATTATTATGCAGCACTGTGTTTTGTTACAATATAAAACAATATAGTGCAAGTATTTACGACAAACCGTGACGTCACTTTACAATTTTGAGGTTATAGACGGCGCACAGATGTTCACCGCCCGCCCGCCTGCCGGCTGAGTCACGCGCACTTCTATTTATTAAATGTAAATTTGTTAAGAACCACGAGAATTTCTTATGTTGGCTATTGCTTCTTAAGCAGCCCTTATGAAGGCGATGGATATATACAACATTAATATATAAATATTTGAATTTAGCGTAGAATATTGAACTTTCTATCATGAATACCATTTGTGTATTTTATAGAATAACACATTCATATCTTCCTTTTCTGCTTGTAGACGCACATTATGGCGGCGCGTCAGATTGCCTCGACGCTGAAGACATCGCTGGGTCCCAAGGGACTGGACAAGATAATGGTCAGTTCCGATGGCGATGTGACCGTCACCAATGATGGCGCCACCATCATGAAGCTGATGGAGGTGGATCATGAGATTGCCAAGCTGATGGTGCAGCTGTCGCAGTCGCAGGACGACGAGATTGGTGATGGTACCACCGGCGTTGTTGTCTTGGCTGGCGCTCTGCTGGAACAGGCTGAGAGCTTGATTGATCGCGGCATTCATCCCATTCGTATTGCGGATGGCTTTGAGCTGGCCGCCCAGTGTGCCATCAAGCAGCTGGATTCAATTGCCCAACCCTTCCCAGTCGATCCCAAGAACAAGGAGCCGCTCATTCAGATTGCCATGACAACGCTGGGCAGCAAGATTGTGAACAAATGCCATCGCCAGATGGCTGAAATGGCCGTCGATGCGGTGCTCAATGTGGCCGACATTGAGAAGAAGGATGTCAACTTTGAGCTAATCAAAATTGAGACAAAAGTCGGCGGACGCATGGAGGATTCCATGCTGGTCAAGGGCGTCATTGTGGACAAGACATTGAGTCACTCTCAAATGCCAAAGGAGCTGAGAAATGTTAAGCTGGCTATACTCACCTGCCCCTTCGAGCCGCCAAAGCCAAAGACCAAGCATAAGTTGGATGTTACCTCCGCTGACGATTACAGGGCGCTGCGCGAATACGAGCAGGAGAAGTTCACCCAGATGGTCAAGCAGGTGAAGGATGCGGGCGCCACCTTGGCCATTTGCCAGTGGGGCTTCGATGACGAGGCCAATCATCTGCTGCTGCAGCAGGAGCTGCCAGCCGTTCGCTGGGTTGGTGGACCCGAAATTGAGCTGATTGCTATTGCCACCGGCGGTCGGATTGTGCCTCGTTTCGAGGAACTAACACCCGAGAAACTGGGCACCGCTGGCCTGGTGCGTGAAATGGGTAAGCATGTCACATCTAGCTGGCCGTGAATCCTGGCCTAACGTTCTGTTTGTTTGTTTGCAGCCTTCGGCACGTCCAAGGACAAAATGCTGGTCATCGAAGAGTGCAAGAACTCTAAGGCTGTAACAATTTTCTTGCGCGGCGGCAATGCCATGATCATTGCTGAGGCCAAGCGCTCCATACACGATGCCATCTGTGTGGTGCGTTCCCTGATCAAGGATTCGCGTATTGTTTATGGCGGTGGCGCTGCCGAGATTAGCTGCTCCCTGGCTGTGGCCAAGGAGGCCGATCAGCTATCCACGCTGGAGCAGTATGCATTCCGCTCATTTTCCGTTGCCCTGGAGAGCATTCCCCTGGCCCTGGCTGAGAATAGTGGACTGCATCCAATTGAGACGCTGTCGGAGCTCAAGGCCAGCCAGGTGTCTGAGAAGAAGCCCAGCCTGGGCGTGGATTGCATGCTGACTGGTGACTCGGACATGAAGAATCACAATGTTGTCGAGTCCTTGCACTCAAAGAAGCAACAGATTCTGCTCTCGACGCAGCTGGTCAAGATGATACTCAAGATCGATGATGTGCGCTCCAATAGTAATGGCATGTAAAGAATGCTATTAACACACACACACCCACACACAACATTAGCACACACAAACACCCATAAAAAACTCCACATACTTTTGGCGCTTTGCTATGCTTCACTACACGCTCCTTCATACACAAATATATTGTATATCTCTGTATTAATTGTTTACATTTATTAATCAATACAATTCTTTGGAAAAGAAACAAAATCAACAACTAAGCGGAGCCAGCCTGCAAACGGCTGCGTTCAATAATAAAATATAATAAACGATTTACTAAAAATCTATCAAAAAACGGTTTTCTTAATTCAGGGAGCGTAGTTTTACGACCCCTTCTTCATCAACAGGCCCATCTCAGTTTTAAGAAAGTTGGGATCAATTTAGAATTCCCTGAAGGCTATTAAGGATTCAACAAAGCTTCTGTTTTTAGATTTATTTACAAATAATAGCAATTGATGACTGCTATCTTGGTTCCAGGCTTAAATCTTAAACTTTCTTGCCGTTTATGCTCGCCAGCTGCTTTCTGTTCAGTTGATCGAAGAATAGTAGCCCCGCCGCACGCTCCACCGTCTCAGGCGGCACCTGGAACACCTGGAGGGGCGTATCATTGCTGATCACCTTGTTGGGCATCACATAGGCCTCCATGTGGAGCCTCTGGTCCGCAGCCTCGCCCACAATCACCTTGTAGAAGTGCGTGGGCACTGCCACCGTGTTGGCGCCAATTACCTCATACTTGACATACATCTTGCCGTCCTCCTCCTTGTGAGGAAGATACAGTGGACCCGTGCAGACGTAGACATTTTGATAGGTGCGCGTCAGTTTGCGCACGTAGGTCTCGAGTGTGTTCCAGGCGTCACGATTGAAGCCCTGCCCCACCTGTGGCGCCATGTTTGATAGGAGAAACGTGTCGTCGCAGTGCTTCTGATGCAGTCGATGGTTGCCCGCCGCGGCCATGTGGCCGCGATCGTAGCCAGAACGCCGGTAGTCGGTGTTCTGGGCACGGAAAAAGGGATGTATACTCTCATCTTGCTTGAAGTCGCACTTGGCCCGATCTACGTTCTCATTCTTGGCCACTGATTCCGCGGTGAGGTGCTCGAACACCCAGTGGGGTATGCGATTGCGTCTGTCGTAGGATAACACATAATCCGACTGGGAACGCACGTGATCCAGCCCAGGGAAACCGTACTTCATGATCTGTGAGATGCGCGACGGTGTTGCCGTCAGGTTAACCTCGCTGGCAGGTATCAGTGTGGCAGCAGAGACGGTTCCGAACACGGGCAGTCCGGGGAAACGAGATAGTTTCTCTTGAGCACTTCCAGCGTGGCGTTCTGTGTAGCTACCCAGATAGAACGCACCTAAGGCCGTAGCACCGATCGCCAAGATGCTTCTCACTTTCAATCCATTCATTTTTGATTACAGTTTTATTAATAATATTTACAAAATAAATACACGCCGTTCGGCTATTGCACAATTATCCCATTGTCAGCTGTTGGAAAGCGAGTGTGACCTTAAGCAAAAATATCGTAAATACCAGGAGCTTAATTAAAAATACCACATTTGATTGGTATCGATAAATTGGCACCAACTCTGCTGACAAAAAGCTGAATGCTCTAAGCGGATAAAATGTGAGTACGCAGGATAAGGATAATCCTAAATTTTTGAAATTTTAAGCGTTTCTTTTTAAAGTAACAATAAATCTATTTAGCCTGAAGCGTATTACGTACGTTTTTAAAGTAAAACGCATCTATGGCAAAGGTTCTATTGGTGTTCCGAATTACGATCGAAATTGTATCGATTTTATTATTTGAAACGGAATACAAAGCCCAACTCAATCAAGATGAGTTAATCGAAAGAAATTTACCTAACAGTTAATGATTGAATAATATTTAACTAATGGTTTCTAGTAATTTGATTAAATAAAACGCTTTCACCTAGAATACGATCGAATTTCAACCGCTCCGCAGTTAACTAGTTTTTATTAATAGGCGTACATTTCTACATTTGTATATAAAGCACGTACACTCAACTTAAATACAATAATATAAGTACAAGATTTATCGTCAGCACGAAACTGTGATTAACGTTCAAAAGCTTGGATATTAAAATTAATAAGTTAATTGGTATTTATTTGTTTATGACGGAAAATTGTATCCAATCTCATTGAAAATCACAACGACACATTGCAAATTGTGCAACAGACAAACGGTGAGAACGCTTTTTCGTCATTGTTACGAGTAAATGGTTAGATCTAAGTGGGATTTGGGCATTTGGCTGGGCTTCTATGCATATATAGAAATCTGATAATGGGAACTACTTAATATGTTCTTGCGTGCCGCTAGCACGTCTCCTTGTTGCAATCGACAAAATTACTAAACTCCGTCGCATTTGGTGGACCCTCGCTATACAGATATGTGACCGGCCAGAGGCGCGCGGCGGCAAAGTCGCTAAGACTCTGCAATCCTCCAGGTCGAGGCGGATGCTGGGTGTATTCACTACTCGCCGCAGTCGCTGGCTGTTGTGGCTGATGCTTCTGCTTCTGCTTGGTGCTGGCCAGGCCCAGGCTCGAGTGTGTCGACTTTGTGCTGTTGCTGCCTGGATAGTAACGATCGCTGCACTTGCGCCACTGATCAGCCTCATCGCCCACAAAGCACCTGAGGAATGGGGTACATTGGAGTTTATAGGGGTTACAAACGGAAATGATGAATAGAATGAAGGAAAACGGGCTCAAACTAACAGAAAGTACATACAAACTGAACGCATGAACTAGACGGACTCAAATGAACGAACATCGCTGTCGTACTAGTTCATTCGTTCAGTTTACTGAGTCGCTTAATCGAACTTAACGATGTCATACATAACCTCAATCGAGAACTCACCAGGGATAGTCAAAGCCTCGACTGTAGCCACATGGATGATCCGTCTTGCAGCAGTAATCCCAGGAGCCAACTTCGGAGCCATCAGTTTCGCAGGAATAGAAGCCAGTGATCAGATTCTTCTCGCAAGGACTGGTACGACGACAGGGCTTACCGGAGACCGTGTAGTGACGCCAGGATACGTCGCCTTCGATGCGTTTGATGCGTTTGAATGAAAGGTTAGTTTAGGATTGGCACAAAGCAATTTTGGTTTCAAACCCATTAGGCATGCGCAATATACAGAACATTTGGTTGGGTTAGTACTTGTTTTGGGTAGGTACTTGGATTCGTCTTTTTCGAGGTTATTGTGGTCTATTTACATTCTCCGCCGTTACAAACTAATTACACATAATATTAATACTAAGTTGGGTTATAGACAGTTGGATTGGGAGCTGGGATTGCGGCTGTGTCCGCTGTTGCCCGCTGGTTATTTACACAATGATGGTCGTGCAACAGGTTAAGATAGTCAGTTTACCAGGTTCCCGGAATATGTCCATGCGTCGATCATTATTAACCCGCGACCCGCCAATCGTATTGACCTTGTCGCGGCAAGTCCAATCGAAGGGATTCCAGGCGAACAGCCAATAATCGCGCTCCTTGGTGTGCGTATAGTGCACATCAATCTTGAGCTCCGTCTGATCGAGATCCGACATTTCACAGTTAAAGGAACTGGCATGGGAGCTGCAACAAAGACGCTTAGTGGGATACAGAATAAGTTACGCGTAAGGCTTACCCATAGCTGAAGGTGTAGCACTTGAAGGGCGTCGTCTCCCTGAAGCGTATGCACTCCTTCTTGCAGGCCATTTCCGAGGGCACGGATATCACCTTCTTAATAGCAGGGGGCAGCAGCCTGGCCGGCGATCCGTAGCCGAGGTAACACACTAATAAAAGGATCCTTAGATCTATCAAAGGAAAGGAAAGGAAGTTTAGTACTCACGCTTCTTATGCTTTTCATCAACTATGGGCTGTATTTCACAGCCATGCCCGTAGCTGGCGCGCTCGAAGATGTCAAAGGCAGCATCCAGAATCAGATGACGCTCCTTGTCCATATCCCTCACCGGCCAATCACTCAGCTGGCAGTTGTCTATGACGCCCGCATGCCGCTGTTGTCCATAGCGGAAGGCAAAGGCGCGACAGGTGAACTTGGTGGATCGGATGCACTCCATCTCGCACTCGCCCACAGTGCGCACGGTGAGGGAATCGCGCACGATGGACTTGAAGAAGCGCGTGGCATCAATGGCGCGGAAGAAGCACTCTGCAAAGATCATCCACGGATTACATGCTTAACCAGCATCTTTATATGGCCTGAGGGACTTACGTGCATTGCGTGGATCGGAGAGCGCTGTGCTGGGACCATCGCTACGTCGAGGCGGCTGCCGGCACACATCCATGTCATCGGCCATGGAGTATATATCGTAATCGCGATCGGGCTCAATATCCACATAGTAGTCGAGCATATTGACGGGTCTGTCGCATAGCATGCAATTGTCGCGACCCGCCTGGTTGTATCTATAGCTGAAGGTGTGGCAAATGAAACTGGGTCGCTGATCCGAGCACAAACGCTCGCATTCCGTCAGTGTGGGCACATTGAAGGCATGCTTCACTGCGGCCTTATGTAGCCGGAAACCCTCGCTGGTCTTGGCCGAGCATTCTAAAGATAAATGGGTTAAAGTGCTGGTTAATTCATTGTGCTCATCTCGGACTTACCATCTGGGCCAGGTCTTCTGGTCCACTGTTGCCTGTAGTCGTTCCGGAGTCGAGGGTAGTCATTGTCGTAGCTGGAGCCGGGATACCGCAGCACCGCGTTGGACTCACGTGGCGGCTCCCTGTGCTGTGTACCTAGCTCAAAATAGTTGAAGTCATGCTGATCCTTGCGACGTTGCGAATCACTCAGACTCCAATGGGAGCTCTGTTTGTTGCTGCTGCCGCCGTAGCTGCCGCCATAGCTGCCCCAGCTCTCCTCGGCTCCAATCAGATAAGGCACAAACTTATTGGGCTTCTTGTAAGAGCTGGGAGGGGGTCCGGGTCCATCGCGATCGAGATAGTTGTGAGCAGGACCTGGACCAGGTGGTCCAGGCGCTGGTGCTGGCGCTGGCCGACTAGGCTCGTGTGGGCGATAGGGCGAGAAATCGGGACCAGGTCGATAGGACGGCCTGTATTTGTCTATGCGGTCCGTTTCTGGCCGGGGTGGCCTGTAAACGGAGCTGTCATAGCCCGAACTGCTAGGCAGCGTCTCCCAGCGATCCGGCCTGTAGCGGGACGGCGGCTCGGGCCGTGCATAGTCGTGGCGATCTATGTAGTCAGGACGTGAGCCGGAATGATCGCCAAAGCTGCTGGGCGGCGTGTGACCATAGTAGCCGGAGCCAGGTCCGTGCGAGGAGAATTCATACGAAGAAGAGGACGAGGACGAAGATGAGTGGGACGAGGACGAGTGGGAGCCGTGATACTCCGCAGAGAAGGGTCGATGCTCATAGGAGCTGCCTGGTGGTCCAGATGGACCGCGATAATGATCCACAGCGGTGCTGCTGTGTGGCGACGGTGGCGGCCCTGGACGATAGTGATCACGATCACGATCACGATCCCGGTCTCTATCTCCTCTGTCTCTATCTCCATAGCCGCTGCTGCTGGGTCCAGGTCCATAGCCGCCGCTGCCGCTGCTGCTGGGCTTGAAGTATATGGGATTGCTGGAGAGCGGTCCCTTGGAACAGTCCTGGCAGACGTTGCGACGACAGCTGCTGGGCGCATTGCGATCCCGCTCATAGTAATCATAGTCCGGATGCCTTAACAGATTCGAGTCGCGTCGATTGGCGCTCGAATAGAGATCCATTTGGGATAGGGGTATCTCGATCAGCTCACAGTCCCCCTGACCGTGTCCGGAGGGATCCAGGCGATAGTTGAAGCCCTCGCACATGAAACGCTTCTCATGGCCGCACTCCCGCATGCACTCCTCAACCCGCTCGCAGGAGATGGAGCGACGCACCCAATGTGGCGCTATGCGCTTCCCAGCCAGCACACGGCGGAAGCAGGCTGCAATGCAACAACAACAACAACAACAATAACAAGATGAAGATGCAAATGTGCATAAATGCAGAAACTCTAGCTGAAGCTGCAGCAGCCAGCAGCACTGAAGCAATCGAATCATTCGACTTCTGTTTGCCGCTGGCCGGCACCCAAAAAAAACACAGAAAAAAATATAAAAATCTACAATACACTGAAAGTCAGTGAAGCGTTCCAAACGCGCGGCCAGAACTCAAGATCGGGGGCTTCATGTTGCTTCATGTTTTTCTGCCGTCACATCCGCTGCTGCTGTAAATTATGTTCGAGTCATGTTTTGCGACGCCAGCGGACACTTGGGAGCCCCCATTTACAGGGCTGCCGCTCAGCCTTCGCGGAGATAATCTCTGGAAAATTGCCCGCTTGCCAAATGCTGATGGGGGGAGGCGCAGTGGCGTGCACAGGCCAGGGGGGTTTAGACCAGCCTCTCCCACCCCAAAGTATGCTGAACTGAATATAATTATTTAGCATTTCAGCACTTTAATTATGGCTAATTAAATAATATATGTTGCAAGTCAAACGTTCTAATGAAGTCATTGAAATATTTTTAAGAAAATAATAACTAAAATGAAAAACTGTTGTACCGGTTTTGAAGACCAGTCAAGAAGAGTTATTTGAATGTTAATATTTTGATCATAAATGCGATTTATGGCGACACAAAGCAGGAAACTGCTTAGTATAAGATATGGTCGGGGGAGTACTTTCAAATGTTCCAAAGCCATATGAATAAATGTTAAGAAAAGTAACAACTAAACTGAAGTAAGTTTTGAACCCCCTAGAAGAAAAGTTTCTTTGTACGCCACTGTTAATGGCGAGTTCTTGTTATTTTTGAAAATTATGCAAATTACTTTAATACGCACGAAAAGCGTCTTGGCGAGGTGCATTGACCGTGTTAGGCACCTTCTTGCCCGCGTCTTACCTTTGGCATCCTCCACAATGATAATTGTGCTGCTAATGTCGCTGCTGCTGTGGCGCGTAGGACTTACGAATTTGGCGCTGCTGCCACAGCTGCCCCACAACAGCAGCAGAAGCAGCAGCGGCAAGCTGAAAACTGTTTGCAACCGCATTGAAACGCGCTCAGCGAAGCACTGAAGCCAACAAAAATTGAAAACTTATATAATCGGGCTGGCTTTCAACTCAACTCAACTCAATTCTATTCTAATTTTGTTTTATTTTATTTTAGTTTTTCTATTTTTTTGTGGGATGTTCACTGATTACGTAAGCGCACAGCGTTTGTTTAATGTTTAATTTGAATGTCAAATGCTTGAAATGAATACACGAACGCAGGCGCAGCAGCCATTACACTCATACACACACATGCACACAAACGTAACAGGATACGTGATACGTGATACGCGATACGCGATTTCCGGCGGTTTCCGACGCGCAGCGATGGCGTCTCTAATGGCGACTGAGCAGCTTCTGTGGTCAAGCTTGCGGTTTTATATGATATTTGAAAACCGCGCGCGTTTTTCACAGCCAGCGTGGAACAAAAAGCTTTTCGGCAAGGGCGAGAGCTTTTTGTCGGCTTCTTCTCTCCATCTCACACTCTCTCTCTCACTCTAGCTTGGCTATTATTATGATGCCGACGGGGCGTCGGCGTCTGTGGAGCCTTGAAACGCGTTTTTAATTAGTATTTTTTGGGCAGCAGATGGCTTATCTTTGATTCTGCTGAAAATACGGGGGCACCCGGTGAAGTACTTATGACTCCGAGATGCACAAAGCAGCGAGGCGTGAGCTGAAGTCGCTCAAGGATGCCGCAAAGGCCAAAAAGGGGGGAAATTATTGGATTCGGAGAAATTGCTTTAAAGAATGCAACTAACCTGGCTAACTAGGTTAAGTACTGAATTTTGCACTAGAAACAAATGCAGAAAACTCTTACAACTAGAAACTGGAACTACTTATAACAGTCTAAAGATAATCTATAGACTTTGTGTACACTAAAATAGAAACATCTCTAAAGTAAATTCTTTAATTCAAGCAAATACTAATCTAAGTTTCATCTAACAACACTTAACCTAATATTTTTGGGTTCTGAAGATTGCACTTAAAACATAAATATAGAAAACTCTAGTTTATAGAGTCTATAAACTCTGGCAGAAAGCTCTAGTTTGTAGATTCTATATACTCTGAATGTAGCAAGATAATCTCTAGTCAATAAAGTCTATAAATTCAGGTCAATATTCTACATTTAATCGCACCAAGAAGGCAGATCTTTAATATAACTAAAACCTCTGAAGCATCTAAAAACAGGAACTGTGCATAATAACTACATTTGGTATATAGTGACTATATGAACACAATAAGCTTAAGCTCTAATCATTTAATTTTGAAAATCAATCAAACATTATACACTTTATCAAAGCTACTCAACTTTGCACATGTTTATCTAAACTAAGGTAAACTATAAGCAAAGTTTGTTGCCTAAGTCTTTTGTTTTCCTGCTCCGCCTGCTCAGTACTAACTTAGTACTACTAAGTAACGCTCTCTTGGCAAACACTATTCATATTTTTTAGTAATTACATCGATCATCATAAGGCCTAACGAGCCACCCCCAACAGCCTCATCTTCTTGGGTTTCTTATGAGCCGTGCTTGACGCACAAAAAGCCAGACAAGTTGAGCGCATTTCCGTTTCTTAATCAATGTCACTGCTGTCATTTCAATGGCCGCCTGCGAATGGTTTGCTTTTTGTGCATCGGTTCTGTTCAAAGAGATTTGCATACAATGCAGCCTTTCGGGGCGCTTGTTCAAGTGCAGTTGCTCTTGCACAATTCCAGCTAAAACAGCCAAAAAAAAGCAAATAACAAGATACTATTTGCAAGCGTAGCTTCCGCTTCTTACCACAAGTCTGTTTATCTTCAGGCGTAGTTAAGAGATCTGTCCCACGCCTAATAAAGTCAACTAACTAACGCGCACGCAGAGCAGCAATTTAATTACGCTAGTTGTTGGTTCTTTTGTCAGATTGTGGCCAGCTGGTATTTGAACTTGGCTTATGTCACCTCATATGATATTGTGCTGAAAGTTCATGTACTTCGTCACACTCGAGAGACCCAAAAGGAAGTTGAGTTCAAATCAAAATATACAAATGACTCTTTGATGAGTCGGCAGCATTATTTTAGAATTGTCATAAATCTTGTGCACTTGACAGCAGATTCCATTCCTTAGCTCTAATGCTGACATCATATACTAGATGTACATAGTTTATTCTGATCCCATATAAACCCAACCCAAATCAGCCTGTCAAGAAAATCGTTATATACGAGTGTGGAGCTGTCGCTGAAATATTTAACTAGCGAGTTCTAATAAAATAACAATCCCCTTGAGTTGTTGTAAAGTCTATCCTGTTTTTTGGGAAGAATAAATATTCTTTAAAGGAAAGGAAATTTTAGTAAAATCTCTGCTGAAATATTGTAGTCTACTCTCAGCGGTTGTGGCTGTCGGAAACCCATTAAACTTGATAAAAAAGAACATTGTATTATAGTTTTTGAACTCAAATAGAACTTCCAAACACATCGATAACCCACTTAGGTGACATTTTAGCCATTTTTCATAAACTTTGCTCGACATTTGCCCATTTAACATGCGAGTTTTAGTCATTTGTTTTGTTGTCCACACCATGAGCTTTTGATTTTTGTTTAGTATGAAATTGTTTTGGACACATGCAACCAGGCCACTGTACACTGTCCACTGTCCACCCACTCGACGAGAGATTGCGCTTTATGTTTGGCTAATGGGATTTTAGTTTTGTTACGCAAATAAAAGCCAACCCAAATGTGGGTCAACTGCGTCTCTGCCCCGCACGTAATGAGTTTTAATTGTGCGCAATGTTAATTCTATGTTTTTTATTTTAGTTGTTACGATCTAAAGCCAAATAAAGCAACCGCTTCCAAACCCTCCACTGCCTGTTAGCTGGGCGCGAATCCAAATTAGTTGGGACAGGTTAAAGTTAACAAGTTGAAGATTAGTTTACCACTTACCATTCATCTCATCCATGGGATAACGATCACGATCACGATCACTGTCCCCAGGCATGGGCATGGGTCGTTCTGTAAGAAAAACATATTGAATTAGTTAGCATTTTAAAATATAACCTATTACAGATCATTGTGTTGTTCAAAAGTATAATAAGACCTAGGAGCCCGTGGGATCAAGAAAATTAAATCCGCTTAATCTTAGTAAAAGTAAAGAACTTAGCGATACGTAAGGAAAATTCATTTTATTTCATAGAATCTCTTTGGAAATAGGTATTTCTGCGAGTGTTGCTTACTTTTGTTGCCCTGTATGTAATCCTCGGGATTGAAGTAGGTGGATATGGTCTTGTCATCATCGTAACCGCTATAAGCCGCTGCCATTGCGACGAACGTAGTCATCCCTGGGTGGTGGCGGCGGCGGTGGTCTATCGTAGACAGGTGGGCGTGCGGAGGAGCCAGGGCCGGGCCCATAGCCGCCATCCTGTGCCGCATGCTGTGGTGGATCAGGGCGATTGGTATAGTCCGGCCTGGGCTCACGATGGCGCATCGTAGCTGTCTGTGGGGCGTGGACCGTAGGAGGGCTGTGTGGAGCTGTCGTAGGGTCGCGCTGACGAGGGACGTGGATAATCAGGTCGATCATTGCCATAATCTGGCCTGGGCACATAGCTAGGTCGTTCAGCGGAGGATGGACGCAATGTGGTAGGCGCATAACGCTCTGGCGTGCCATAGCTATAGCCATTGCCATATCCCAGGCCAAAGATGGGGCGTGGCGGACCATGTGGTGTTGGATGTACGCCCTCATCATCCGGCGCTCCATACGAGGGCCTGTAGCGTTCGTCCACCTCGGGCACATTGGCCGCATAACCACCGGGTATGTAGACCTCCTCATTGGGCGCTGGATAGTTGTGCTCGTAGAGCGTGGGATACTTGTATAGCGGATATATCTCATGCGAGAAGTACAAACGATCACCGATGCCCGGTGGCGGCATTGACGGACCTGTGGGCGGTGGTGGTGGCGGCGGCTGTGGGTGATTAGTATGCGGCGTGGGATTCACAACCAGCACCGGGGTGTTGCCCACATCCAGCGGTCGATTGGGCAGATTCACTGGCGTTACGCCCGTGCTGATGGGACTTGGACCATTATCGAGCTGCCCAATCGAATTGTCGCTTAAATCGAAGCAATTCGTTTTGCGAGTATACAAATCAAAGTCGGGATCGAAAATGACGCCCCCCGGCCGGCCACCGCCACCCCCACCGGGTCCATTGCCATACTGCTCCGATGACAACTGACATGTGCCGTTTCCGCGTCGATGCACACTGCAAAATGGTTAAAAGCAAAGATCGTTACAAACGTTCAAACGTTGGGTAATCGCAATCAAAATCGCAATCGCAACTCACCCGAATGAGATGGCCTGACACTTCTCGCCCGCCTGCAGGCACTTCTCCTTGCACATCTTCAGCGAGTTGGTGTCTTCGGTGCGGAAGGTCTTCTCAAATGGCAGCATTGCCTCCAAAGCGATCCGCTCAAAGCAGTCTGTGTAAAGAAATCAATCCAAGATACTTGAAATCAAATGCAAATTGGCAGATGTAATTGGCCAAAAGTTCACTACACTGACAAAAACAAGTAAGAACGTTGCCTGGCAACAATATGTTTGGTCTCATCTAACTATGAGATCATATGTCAAATTTGCATTTTATGGATTTTTCGGCGCGGAAGTGGGCGTGGCCCATAGTTTTTAACTCTAATACCTGCTATGGTATATACAATAATCCATACCAAATTTACTGACTCTAGCTTCAAATGAACGGACAGTAAAACAGTCAACCTAATACACACTTTTTACTTCTGGGAACAGAGCATACAAATATTTGATATAAAAGACAGGATCAGAGGACTTCGCTTTATATTTATTGGCTTGAAAACATTCGTTATTAGTTTACATTTTTTTGTGACTTTCGCTGAGTGCAAACAATTTAAATTATTTTATTTATTTTAAAACATTTTTTTGACTATCAAAAAATATATATAAAATACATACTAATTTCAATGCAGATCCCTCAGATTATCTATAAACAAGATTAAATTTCTTCGATTAAAAAAGAAAGCGTATTGAGGCACTCTTGTCCAAAGATAAATAGTATCGATTATGAACTCATTTCAGTAACTTTTTCTCTCAGTGTACACTCTTAGGCAACTCAAACCCAGCCCCAATAATACTATATTAAGTGTGCTAGGACTGACAGAAGAACGCCAAATCCAATGTTGATGGGGATGGCGTCATCATCATCATCATCATCATCATGATCATCATCCACACTTGCACTTTCAAGGCCATTTGGAGTGCTGGGTCTGCTGCTGCTCCACTGTACGGTAGGTTAGTTTTATTGACTCTGCAATTGTCTCCCAGTGATTGTTAACTATTTTTACGCTTTGTTCTTTATTCAAATTAGAATTTTATTTGGCTTGCGTGCCGCGTGGACGCAGTTGACTGCCATTAACCCATGTGTGGCCCATAGCAGCTATAGATCTCCAGCGAAAAGCCACAGAAATACTATGTACATACACCCAGCCCATGAATAATTCAAAAAGGTCAAATACAACAAAAAACTTTGTGGTCACCTGTGGTGCTGAGCTGGTGTCTATGATACATGATGGATTAGCCCTCGACTTTATAATTTATACTTGCAATAATGACAGGTTAATGTGAGTTCTGTAACTTTGTCGCAAAACTTCAAATGAAGTAAGTAAGTATATGGGAGTTTATAGGTAAAACTACATAACTTAAACATTCCTACATAAGTCAGAACAGATATCAATTACTTAACTCTATCTTAAGGCATTTAGAATAATGATCGTTATGAAGAATTTCGTTAGTCTAAAGAACTATGATTATTTTCCAGTTTTGCATTATCTAAAGAGCTTAGTCTGAAGAACTTAGATTATTTTCCTGTTTTGCATTATCTCATAGTTTCAATTGGTCGATTATTTATTACAACAATGAAACTTTTAAATAAATATGTTGTGAATGTAAAAACTAGGATTATATTTAGTTTTCTTGTTGTGTAAAAAAGAGTATGACCAATTTTAGTTTTACTTAAAACTTTCCCCATGATTCAAATCCTAAATCATATAACACCTTTTGAATATATCCTAAGGAAAAGTAAAAAACTGGGATTATTTTTAGTTTTCTTGATGTGTAAAACAAAGTTTTACCAATTTATAGATTAACTTCAAAGAATTTAGTAAAATGATGATTCAAATACTAAATCATATAACATCTTTTGAATATATCCTAAAGAAAAGTAAAAAAATGGAATTATTTTTAGTTTTTTTGTTGTGTAAAATAGAGCATTACAAATTTATAGATTCACTTCTAAGAATTTAGTAAAACTTTCCCCATGATTCAATTACAAAATCATCTAACATCATTTGAATATATCCTAAGGAAACGAAATCTTAGATATCGTATAATAGACATAAGATCCCATGTTTACGATATATAACTGTAATTTCCATATTCAATTTTATACTTATTCAGTAGCTGAGTAGTTTAGATACATATATATTAAACTTTGGAATGAATCAGAATACTAATCCATAAAGCAAAAGCTTTGTGGCGTCTGATCTCAGCTGATTTCTGGTTTTTCCCATGATGGTGCTTATTATAACCGTTAATTACTTATGCGATTATAAAATAAAAGTGGTAATAACAATTCTTTGAGTACATAATTATGATTATGTTGTAATAGATTTGTTTATGCCGTCTTCTCCGCTCTCCTCTTCCAACCGCTTACCATTTCGCGCCGAGACCAGCTGATTATCCACTGTGAGTGCTGCTGTGGAATTCCAGAGCAACTGCAGCAGCATCCAGGGCAGCAAAAAGCGCTGCCTGAACTTGGTTCTAAGCATTTGTTGGTTTATATATATATATATAATTTTTATAGAGAGATATTTCACTGGTTTGTGGTAAGAATGATCTTTCCCGATTTACACACAAGTTTTTGTCACTTGGTCACTTCCTTTGGCATTGCTGCGTTGGAGTTGGGATTGGATGGACCGTTTGGATCGACGGGAGCTTGGTAACTGAAAGAGCGCGCACAGCGGAAGACGCGTAGAAACCTTCTGTTTCTTAAGTTTCTTCACTTGTTTCGGCTCTTTCTTTTTCTCTTCCTTTCCTTTCTTTCTTTTGTTACGTTCGCGTGCCAGTGCGCTTCATTTCTTTGATCAACTGATTCTTCTACTGTTTCTGTTTCTGTTTCAGTTTCAGCTTCAGTTTCTGGCTTTCGCGTTACGTTTCGCTACTTTTCACATTCTTTTCACCGTTAATTATATTGCCAAAATATGCAGATCGTTAAAGATGAGATGTGGGATCGCTTCGCCCCGAGCCAAGGCAGTGCTACATTTAGTTTATGTTTCGTAAACTGAACAATAATGAGATTGTGAATGTGAGAGAGCGTGTCATTAACCTGATCAGCCGAGCTGTGCTACTCTACTGGCTTCCTTGATGACGCCACAAGGGAAGCGTACTGCAAAGTTCTGATTTGCCTGCCTGGAGCCTATGACCTTTGGAGCAAAGTTTCTGGCCATTTGGTAATTAAAATATTTGAATGACAAAGTGTTCAGCAATGCGTAAATACAATTGCCATCGTTTGCCGTCGCACTTGGCCAAATGTAAAACCAAAAACCAAAAACCCAAAAGCAACAAATTTTATAAACAAAAACCGCAAAAAATACACTTAAAACATCTAAAAATCATATTTAATTGTTGCACGGTTAGAGATAAAAAACAAAAACAACGGCAATTAATTTATTATGACAGCTTGAGAAAATAAAATTCGCAAAGTTACCAAAATATGAATGATTAATTAATTGATCGCTGGCGGCGCTAAAAGGTTAACTGAATAAAAATCCATACATATGTAAGTGTGTATGTATGTATGTATGTATGTATGTATGTATGTATGTATGTATGTATGTATGTATGTATGTATATGATTCCCAAAGAGTTTGTATTGCGAAAATTTCACTGAAAGTGTACAGTTTTTAGTTGGTAGCTTCTTCTGGGCCAGCTTCTCAGCGCCTTTACGCTTGAAGACGGCCGAATTAAGCCGAGAAATGTAGCAAAACTAACGGTAAATTTGATTATCAAGCTTCCGTTGCGCTTTGACACTTTCTGAATGCGCGAATTATTATTATTTTTTATTTATTTTTTGGCTAATGACAAGAAAGCTCTCACATTCACGCACACACCTACAAACAGCCAAGTGCAGCGCAATTTTAATTTACTTTTAACTATTTCTATTTCTATTTGTTTTTTTTTCTTATTCTCTTTTATTTATTTATTATTGCAAGCCGCTTTCGTTTCCCGTTTCGTTTCGTTTCGCTGCGACTCCAACTCGAACGCCGATCCGCACTCGCTAAACAATTGAAACTGAATAAAAATTCTGATTTAGTTGTATTCGAAACTCATCGGATGAGCAGAAAGCAGCGCAACGCGACAGCGCTGCCGGCAGAGGCAGCAGCCGCAGCAGCAGAGCCTGAGGCAGCAGGCAACATCAATAAAGCATCGCACTCTTTTGTTGTTATTGCTGTTGTTGTTGTTAGTGTTTACAGCGTTTAGGTTTGAACTCAGGTTTGCTGGCAGACAAAGGGGGGTAACGCACTGGCTTGAGGCACTGAAGTTTGGCGCTAGAGATCATCATTATGATCATTATAATCATTAGCATTGCCACGCTGCGCCCAGCTGCGACTTGGGCTTAAACTGTAGTAAGAGGGCGGAGGGGGCGCCTGGCGCTTGCCTTGACGGCATCTTTATCGTTATTTCCCTACTTCACCTGCCGCCATTTCCTCTAATAGCCGGCAATGACTCACGAAAATTGTTTTAAAACGAAATTGTAACAAGAATCGAGATATTGTTGCATGCCGCATGTGGCATACACTAACTATCAAGCCAAGCTGAGCTTTCATGACTTCAATTACATTTAATTATCAAATTCTTAATGTTTTCATAAAGGGATCGACCACATATTACGTAATCATCAAGGGGGTGCGGGTCAGCCAAAAGATTACACTTGATTACATGGGGGGAGGGTCTTTGGCATATGATTACGTAATCTATCTAAGAGCCTACTTTTACTAATTTTGTTTTCAAATTTCGGAAGAAATTAATTTTCAATGATTACGTAATCATAGAAGGGAGGTAAGCCAAATGATTACTCTTGATTACATGGGGGGAGGCTCCTTGGCATATGATTACGTAATCTATCTAAGAACCTTCTCTCTCCAATAATCATAGGGAAGAAGATCAGCCAAATGATTACGCTTGTTAACATGGGAGGGAGTGTATCAAAAGAGGCCAAAAACATTATTACGTAATATGTGAACGACCCCAAAGAAAGCTACAATTTCAATAAATAACTAAATAAATAATTGAGCTTACATGTTTATCAGAAATTTATTCGACTTTTCTGGAAAGTCTTCTCAATTATTTTGGTTAAAATCAAATGGGAAAATATAGAAAATTTCCTTTTCTTTGCAGATTTTAAAGATACTATTTTTCGAACAATTTAATAATGTATATGAAGTTGGAAATTACATAAAATGTAATCATTATAAAATGAAATTTTCTTTTTTAAAATAAACATTTTTAAAGTTTTTACAACGTTATGGAAGTCAGGAAATATCATTAACTATGATGTTAGGATCATTACAAGTCGAAAATTGTATGAAATTTGGCATGCAAATTGAGCGAAAAGTTATAATGTTTTCATCAGATTTATATTACAATCGTTTTGTTAATTTAATGATTTGTTGTTATGAGTTTTTTACAAAAACACTTTAAAGATTCAGTCTCGTTTGTTTCAATTATTTAATTCATAGTATTTGGAAATTCATTAAGATTTAGTTTTGGAAATCAATCTTTCGGCCACCACATAGTAACTTAGATATAATATTTTAAAAGTAATTGAAGCACATATAATATAACAATAAATATTAAAGAAATGGAATGAGAGTTACCTATTTTAGTAATTCACTTTTCTCTCCTTAAATTCTCCTTCGTTCATATACTATTCTATTATCATAGTAAGGCCCAAGCAGCCAGTGTCTATACTACACACCTAATGTTAATAGTTTCTAGAATTGTATCTAACTCTAAATAAAATAATATCATAACTATATCTTTCTCATTTGTGCAGCTGTAATACCTCAATTCGAAAGTGTAAAAAATACGTGATTATTTATGTGTGATGTGTGTGCGCAATTAGAGCCAAGTGTTTTGGCTGTAAGACGTCTGTAGTTGTGGAATTAGTAGAGCAGTTGAATTAGAACCAACTAACTATATAGCCAGAACCTCAGAGCCCAGAGCCTCGAGAGCCCAGAACCCAGAACCCAGAGAATGGCATAATAATTTCTTCAACTACGTTTACGCTTTGTTGCATCCACTAAAAAGAGCTCAAATCAAATTGAACGGGCCTGCTCGCTGGCCAATGCACCTCAAATTCGGCTCAAGTTTTTGGCTTTGGGCCGTTTTTTTTTTAGCGGCCTCTGAAGCGTTAATTGGTGCAAGTTTTCACTGCAAGTACCACACAAAAAAAGCGGCAGATGTAGCTTAAATATGTGTGTGTGTGTGTATTTTTGGGGGGTCTTAAACATAATTGGCGACACCTTTAAGTGCCGACCTTGTCATGCTCGCTGACGTCGTCTAATTCAGGCCGGGGCTGTTCTTCATCAGCGCCTCTGCAACGACTTCGACTTCGACGTCGGCGTCGATATCGGCTGCGACGCGACGTCAGCGGCGCTGCTGGCAACGCCAAGCGAGCGTGTCCAGTTTCAGGAGAAGTTGCTTAGATTCGCTGAATAGCCCGAACTGAGCTCATTCTAAGCTAATTTGCATATCAAGCAGGAATTCCTTAGAATCCCATCAGATCTAGGTGCAGCAATTTGAAGGTGATCCAAGCGCAGGTCGAGCCCCAAATTATCGCCAGATTACCATATAGAAATAGCCAAAGAAGCAAACAAGCCATTTAAATTGTTATTGGCATGAAAAGATTGCATAATCTATTCAATTTTTATGGACTTTTGTTGTTGATTTTGATTTTGGGGGGCGCTCTGCTCCACATTGGCTCCCATTTACGTGTCAGTGCGGCCAAACTGTCAGTACCCGTTTGGCCATTTGGCCATTTGGCCATATGTCCCTCGCAGCCACCTATCAAAAAACGCATCAAAAAATGCTCAAAATTCAGCGGGCGATTGTCGATTGGCGCACGCGCAACGCCTTACAAGTGCGGAAAAGCAACAACATTAACAACAAGACTGAAAACTCTCGCACAGAGTGCCTGACTGGGAGATACCCTGTATCCTGTCAGCAGGAGATACACTGTATCCAAGTCTGAAGTATAGACAAACACGCTTCAAGCTGTTGGTTTCCTCTACCTTTACTACGGATAATAAATTCTAAAAGAATCACTTGTCTTTATCATTCGATCGTTATGAAATTTCAAGGAAATGAAGATGAAATGGAAAGTTAGTGGTAAAGGTAATAGTAGGATTATACAAAAGTTAAAGTAATTTACTTTAATAATGGGATTATATTTCGCATCCTTAGTTTAGGGAGAGTTATATTAAAACTAAATTAAATTTGCTTATGGTATACACTATAGCACAAAAATAGCAATGATAGTGCCGGGTTTTGACAGTTGCGGTAATTAGATATTAAAAACTATCGAAAGTAACGAAAGAAGTAAGTATCACTTAAAGAAAGTAACAAGAAAAGTAAGTATTACTTAAAGAGTTCTTTGGGAAATTATAAGACACAATGCAAATTATGTGTTATACTACTAAATTCATAGCAATATGCTCAGTTTTAAAGGTCCAAATCCCATTTAATTTATTCATATCCCTAATTACAATATAAGCACTTATATCAAGCTATATAATTGGTATTAACACACGCTTTCTTATAGGCTGGTTAGATAGTGACAAAAACCTGGATATTACTTGAAGAATAAGCACTAACAATAGTGATTGTGTGCTCCATCGGTTTGTAGCTCTGGGAATTGAGAGACCAAGTTGATACTAAGATAATTGATATCTCTATCTTTTATGGCTAGATAGACTGTTAAGAAGAAAGAAGGAAGAAATTATATACTTTATAGTAGATTTAGAAACGACTTCTGCTTTCTACATAGATTTGCACAACTGGATTATACACCTGTTCAGGCATTTTCTTTTATACAGGGTACAAAAATTACAACAACTTCGTACTTGGATAGCATTTTGGCATCACGTTCCCAGCGTGAAAAATTTCAATACGCAGCGCGTGTCTAAAACAGATATTGGACGCAGATAGCACTCGTTTTGAGCCCAAGGAGCATGTAATACCAGCTGCAAAATTGAAAATCGAATTGAAAGCGAATTGAAAACGCAGCTCTCCCATGATCCATCGATTGGGCACGCATAAATTGATCAAAGGTGATTGACAGTTGTGGGCGAGCAGGAAACACAGCCCGATGACACTAACTCTGGGTATTAATTATATAAACATTTCGAGATTTCTTGAGCAATACGCAAATCGAGTTTTAAAGTTTTAGGAATTAAAATATCTGATTTGAGTATGATTTCTTTGTAGAATTCATGCGCTGGGAGCAGACAGATTGCGAATTTATTCGGTAGTTTTACCAAGAAAGATATTGAATGAATAAAGCTGTCAAAACTAAACAATTCCTAATATGTATGAATAGTTGGAGCTTTGAGAAGCTAATGACATTTTGAGAGAATGAAATGAGAAGGGAATCAAATAAAACGTGTGTCAAGGATGTAGAACCTTATGACTTCAATGTCGCCTTGTGTACTCTATTCCAATCCAATTAATCTTTGTATAATGCTCAAAATTTTCTATAGAGCACAAAAGCTCTATAGTGTAGTGTCTAGACTACAATTATTATTATTGATCTAGCTGATAAAAAGCATTTTCAATTTGTTGAAGTAACAATGGTTAAATACCGAATCGGATTCTTAATGTTTGAGAATTGGTTACAGTTTATGTCTATTGCTGCATTGGCAACTGAAAACTGGTTATTTCTTCTTAACCTGGCCAAGTCGTTGGCTTCTTATCATAAACGATATATATTCAATATGTAATTTATGTTATGTTCATATTATCTGAATGGGTTGCAAGTCATATCTCAATGGTTGTGCGGTCAAATTAAGTTAAGGCACTTGATCATTTTTGGTGTCACAAATACTCACACTAACTAAATTCCACAGAAAATATGTAAGTTATGATTTGTATGCATCTGGCAAAATAACAGCAACAATCCATGACATTAGCTATTAGCAATCTCAGTTATTGCAGGCGCAAGCGCATTTTGTTGCATGCCCCACATTTCGTTGAAATCAAAACTCACTTAACAGGAAGTATTTGCATTTGCAATTTGGGATTCGCTCACTGAAAATGAAAGTAAGTATTATCCGCAGTAGCCGCAGCCCGCAACCCGCAGGCGGACTTATACTGTTGTCTGGAGCTAAAGTTAGAGCTCCCGGCGTGGCACGCATGCCTCCCATGGAATATCTATCCCACAAATAACCATTATGCAATTTACCAAGTCAAACGGGCAATTTGTGCCGGCTGCAATAAGCGAACGCAATAGCATCCACTTGAAACTGGATGGTTGACTGCAACTAGGGGTATGTTGGGGGCCGCGCCCTCACAGCTGGGGGGACCAAAACATAGTGGCCTACATATACAACCAAAGACAGGCACACACACACAGAGACACACAGGAGACATTAAGCGTTTAACAGTCGTTTTAACAGTAGCAGCAGCAGTGAGTAACAGTAAAAGTTGTTGGATTATGTTAATTGCAGCGACGCAGGCGCTCTCGTTAGCGCCTTTACAGCTGGGGAGCAGAACAGTGGCCTACATATACAGATGATAACCTAAAAGGCTTAACATTCCTCTTCATATAAACAGTAACTGCAGTAGTCAGTAACAGAAACAACAACAGGTATTGTTGGAGGAAAGCCTTCGCAACTGAACCTACATAGACAGATCAAAAGAAACGCATATAGAACCACACAGGATGCGCCTAACAGTCTCTTTAACAGTAACAGTAACGGCAACAGTAACAGTAACAGTCAGTAACAGTAACAGCATCAGGTATTCTTGGAGTGACCTGCATAGACAGATGGGAAGAAACGTTTAAAGAACCATACAGGACACAGTATGCGCCTAACAGTAACAGTAACATTAACAGCAATAGTAACAGCAACAGTAACAGGAACTGTTGTTGTGTTATGTCAACTGCAGGCGACCCACAAATCGATAATGTAATGGTTGTAAATTTGAAATCGTGTGGTGCATTGCATGATTAGTTTTTAGATTCGAACTGTTAAGTAATTGCCCAAAATGGGTGGAAAAAATGCGTTTTATTGCAAATTTGTGTTGTTTATGTTTAACGTGTGATCGTACGTGATCGTGATATATACATACATATATGTATAGCCAAAATACTCTGCTCGTCAACCACAATTGTGACCCATTTTTTTAGCATTTAATTGACACTGCCAACAGCAACAATTGTCGCAGCAACGGCAACCGTTGCTGTTATGGCCACATAGCTGTCAAGGTCGTCTGCAAAGATGTATGCGGCTTGATAAGGGAAGGGATAAGTTAGCCTGACAATTTTTGTGTTAATTTGTTGTTGTTATTTGCTGCCCTGACGTTCACTTTTAATGCAGAAGGCCGCCCCAGCAATATGTTCAATAACAATATGTTTTATGCGCTAGTTGATCATTCAGTTGGAATGATTTCCGTGGCTGCCTCTGTTGACAGAAGACGGGGCCACATGGCGATTATGACATTAATATAATAATTTTTATTGTATTACACAAAAGACACATACATATACTATTAGTATATACATATCAAAATCTGCACTAAAACTTGCCCAGTCAAAGTTCGATTGCCGGTGTCATGTGAAGACAACAGACAGCGACAACGGCAACAACTATGAGTTGAGTTAGCAGCAACTGATGCGTGCTTGCCGCCAAGTACAGTATGTAGCTCCAACTAGTTGCCCCTTAGTTGTGTTGTCTATCCCCCCTGGGTTAAGCAACAGGCAGACCTCTTGGTAAGCCAACTCGTAAAACAGTTAACAGTGCGCTGTTGCTGTTGCTCTTGTTGTTGTTCGGCGCATGCGTCACGTCGCTGCTGTTGCTGTTGTTGCTGCTTCTGTTGCCGATGTTGTTGCTGTTGACGCTTGGCGGCCGCTGTTAACTGTTGGCGCCTACCATTTCTGTATAAAACGGATGAGCCGCTGGCCAGTGGTTATCAGTCATTGGCAAGCATTGGCAGTGCAGCGGGCATTATCAGCCACAATTCGAGTCGAAACGCGTTCGCAACAAACCACAAAAAAAAACAACCATAAATATGACCGCCTTCAAAGTTTTCGTAAGTGCCTCCAGCAAAAGGAATAAACTTACCTATAACTAAACAAAATAAAATAAAATTATATCACAAAGGATTCGCGTGTAGTGAAAATGTGCAGAGCAAAAGTGCAGCTTGAGTTGTCAGGCAATTGAAATCGAAAGCGGTTTTTAAGTCTTATACAACAAGAAACCAAAACTCGTAAAACTTACAAAAAGTGCTTAGGGTTATATAACTGCAATATCAATTCAAACGTGAACCATATTTTGTCTGTATATGTTTATACTTTCCATACAAATAGAGAAGCTATCTTTTTATTTTGTTATAGTTTAAACAGAGTCTAGACTTTTTGAAAAGGTTTCTTAGCTCAAGTAAAGAAATTGGCTTGAAACAATTGCATATCTTTTATAACACAAATATTAATTCATTTATTTAAAGGGACTTCAGTTAATACATATATTAAGTTCTTGACTTTTGTTGAAATTTCACTTAAGCTTTAATATTTAATTGTCAAAATTGTTCGTAGGAAAAACTACTGCAGGAAAATATAGCTCTATATTTCTTTGCTAACTCTCAAGTTTAAATGGAATAACAGTCTGAAATGGTTTAAATACCGTATAAAGTGCAAAAATCATAAAAACAATCGGAATTAGATACAATATCTTTCAGTATTATATCAATATCAATCTTATATGGTTTGAATACAGTAATGAATATATTTATAACTGACTGTTTTCAGTTTTGTAATGTTTGACTGTCGATATAGTATAGTTTGTTTGACTGTAGATATAGTATAGATACATAGATAGATATAATATAGTACATATTCGATCACTTTCTAGTATATTCGAAGGTCCACTACACCCAACTCCGCTTTCTTAGTATAAGTATCATTTAGCTACTTTTACTTTCCCTCAGACACAATACATTGTATAAAGAATTTCATTCTTCGCTGTCCCTCGACATAATCTTTCCAAGACAGAGAATTCAAGGAAATATGTTAAACTTAACGATTTTAATTGGTGCTGAACTGTCTTATAGAGATTAGTTAGATTATTTGAATAATTTGTGATATCTAAACATTTATTTGTAATTCTTATGAGTCTTATGAGTAATTTTAATTCTCTTTCAGGTCTTTGTAGCACTCTTCGCTGTGGCCTACTGCGCGCCCAGTCCCGGATTCTTTGGCAAACAGTAAGTAAAGTAAAGTAAAGTAAATCTATGCGGTACTAGTATATATCATATGATTCCAAATGCTTCCCGTGTTGCGCAACTTAACAGCTTTATGGGTGGCTTGTATGGCTTTTTAAACGCCGGCACTTAACCATAGTTGTTATGAATTACGAGTTTGCATTCAATTACGTTCGAAATGAAGCAATCAATATGAAAAGAGCTTGTAACACTTATAGCACGCAGACGATCTAGCTCTCGATTTCTCGAATGTTGATGTCGTTGATGTGATCGTGAATCGACATCCAACGTTGTTGCAGTTAGTTCAATTGTCAGGCAGTGAACCTGTGGCAATGACAACGCTTAGGAATTTCACAGGCGTTTGGCATTTGTTTCATTATAATGCGCACATAATTGCGCCGCTTAATTATAAATTCCGAGCATTGATTGGTCTGCCGCTCCGAGTCGGCCTCCTGTGCCAAGTGGCAATCCGACAATTGCAGCCGGAGTTCAAGCAACTGTCAAGACAGAGACAGAGCCGGGACAAGTCAAGCTGGCTGCCAGCTATTAACTGATTAGCTAATAACATTGAATGCCAAGTAATTGTATGGCTATCTCCCTCTACCACTCCCAATCACATCATTAACCATTAAGCATAACACATTTTACTTTCATTTGGCTTTCCATTTGACTTTGGCTAATCTTCTTGTTCTCTGCAGTGAACATCACACAATTCATGTGCCCTACAAGGTGCACACTGTGCATCATCATCATGTCCAGAAGATTGCGGTGCCTGTGGTGAAACATGTGCCCGTCTACAAGGAGGTGCATGTGCCTGTCTACAAGGAGGTACCCGTACACCATGTCCATCACGAGGAGATCCTGCCCGTGCATGTCCATGACGATCATCACGATTACCATCATGGCTGGTCCTCGCACTCCCACGGCTGGTAAACCAGCAGCTTACTTAATAGTAGCTACAATTCGCTTGTTCTGTAAATACTGTACAATGTTTAAGTTAATACTCTTGTAAATAAAGTGAGATTTTTGATTGTTTAACCTGCTTGGTTTTATTATGCCAGTCAGCCACATTTACACACAGAAGTAACTAATGGCTGTTTCGTGATTGAATTCGTGCGCGGAATTCGAAATTGCACTTAACAATGTTTAAGTAGAACACTTTTTGATATATTACACAATATTTTTTAAAAATAATTAGATCCCGTTACCCAATCTGTTTGCAAGGAAATTTATTGAATTATATGGTTTCAGAAGTCTTGCCTTTGAATTAAGGGAATTTTGAAGTTATTCTCATTTTAAATTGAACCTTTTTTGTTTTTTCTAGTTAAAGTCTTTCTATTCTTAATCAGCACTACAATATATGTTGGCAATTGACAATTATCGCTTTAAAATTATACTTCAAACTTGATTTGGTGTTAGAATTTGAAAATGCCAGCTATTTTAATTAGGTCTTTAATCGTTTTACTTTTGAAAAGTACTTGGGAACAAGTACACGCCTTTGATTAAGCGTAATTATCTTTGATTCTAATAGACTGATAATATGGATCAATTGTTTTTAATGTTTATAATTAGTTTACTTGTTTTGACACCCAAATCGACAGCTACGCAATAATTTAAGCAGTTATTTTAGAAATGGTTTCTAATACTCAGTTAAAACATTTTTGAAAATTTCCCTCTTTATTGCTAGTTAAATACTGTTTCATTACAAAGAAAATAATTACAATATTTATTATAATTTGTTTTAATTTGCAGTTGCACTTGACCTTGGCCACTGCTTACCACTTGAGGTGGCCGCCGTTTTGCAAGAACGACTTTCACAAACGTGGCTCGGGGTCAACCAGCAGCGGCAGCAGCAGCAGCCGCAGCAGCATTAAGCAACCAGGTAGGCGATCACCTGTAAATCAACTCCTTGTCCAAGCGCGGAACTGGAACTTATTGCTGTAAGCAAGAGCACCTATGGGCGTGGCGCATTCTCGCCGCATGACAAGGTTTTGGTCAACTTTTTAAATAAATGATCAGTATTTTGAACATTTTTGTTGATCACATAAGTTATTTGAACTGTAGACCTAATGCACTCTTGAGTAAAGTTCTTGAAACTAAGCCATTAATCAAGTTGTAGCTTAGATTGATCATTAGATCAATAGTTCATCTTTCAATGCACTTAATATACTGAACTGTTTACATAAGCTTATTTGATTTAGTTGATGAATTAGTCAACAATCTTTGAAGACATATGGTTAATCCTCCTTCTTCTTTTTCTCTTCTGGTAAATCTTCATCCTTCTTACAGGTATGCTATAATACATACTGAACTGTTTCCATAAACTTGTTAAATTTAGTTGATGGATCTTTAAGAGACATATTTGGTAATATATTGTTATCCTTCTCCTTATTCTCTTCTGGTAAAGCTTCATCCTTCTTATAGGTTTGATATTAGTATTTCTATTAGTAAAGTATTTCAAAATATAATGAAATTTAGTACCCATAAATATTGAAATATTAAACGATTGGGATTATTTTTATATGACCAACATGACATTTATTTTGACGCCAACAACAGAATTTCATAATTGAGAACTTGTAGCGTTAAAGAAAACTAAAGGAAAATGCATTTTTTGAGTGTAGACAGTGGATAGTAAGGCAGTGGACAGTGTAGAGGATATGCGCCGCTTAGTTGCAGAAGGGGAAGTTGGGGCACTGGTGGGGCGAGACACCGGCGGGATACAGACGCTCCGTCCAGCCGGGCAATGGAGCTGCTGCCGCTGGAGCACCGGCATGTCCGGCATTCACATCGCAATAGGGATAGTTGGGGCAGGTCTGAGGATTGATGCCAGCTGGATACTTGTCACCGCCGGGGGCGGCTGCGGGTGCCGCATTCCAGGCGGGCTGTGGCTGCCACTGCTGCTGGGGTTGTTGCCAATGCTGCTGGGGCTGCTGCCACTGTTGCTGGGGTTGCTGCCAGTGCTGTTGGGGTTGTGGCTGCCACTGGGGCTGAGGCTGCTGCCACTGCGATTGTGGATTGTGCAGGCGCGCATTATCACAGATAGGAAAGTTGGGACAGTCCTGTGGATTCACGCCAGCTGGATACTGAGCAGCTGGTTGATGCTGTGGCTTGGCCAAAGCCAACACCAGGCAGGAGGCGAATAGCTGCAACAGCACAGTAATTTACAAGCTGAACTTGCTCCGAGTGCACACTACTACTTACCAGCTTGAAGAACATGTTGGTATTGAGTGTTGTTGTAGTTGGGTAATCCTTAATGCCAATTGGACTATAAAGTTGGGCTCGAACTTAAACTTCCAATTGGATTCCTGGTCAGCGCTGCACTGTACGACCAACACGGCCGTCATCTAGCTTTTATAGCCGAACAGTCTCTCGTTGACCGGCTAGAACCGAGTCTCAGTCTCAGGTTTCCCTCTCAGACTCTAGACTCAATCGGTTCGGTTTTACTTTCATTGGCTGGCGCAGATTTGGTGCGGCAATGGCGACTGCATTTGTTGTTATTATTATTGTTGTTGCTGTAGTTGACTGATCTCGCGCATATTTTGCTTGATTGGCCCAACAGATTATTATTAGAGTCTTTGTTGTGCGCGCGAACAAATAAATCGAATGGCCACAACAAACACATATGCATACCTACTACGAGTATATGGCCCAAACGAGAGCGGGCTCGTAAGTAGTCGGCTTAGGTAAGAAAAACCCTATTATTAACCAGCAACTCTCTGAACCATTTATATTAGACATATGGTTAACATAGTGCCACACTTCTCCTTATACTCTTCTGGTAAAACTTCATCCTTCTTATAGGTATGCTATAATATATACTGAACTAATATACTCTGAATCATTTATCACATTCACATAATACGATGAACTTTTCTTTTTTACATACTTTTATTTCCACTAAACCTTTTCACAGCAAACCTGGCTACATGAAAGTTATGTTGATGCAATTCTAACCAAATTTGGTCATAATGCAACTTTGATTTGGTAAGTTTATCATACAACTCAAGTTTCCTATCCTGTGATTGTTCGACATACTAAATTTTCTGATATTTGAGAATGAGTTCTGCTTCTTCTCTTTCTATCCAAGATACATCATGGTATTTTGTTGAATTCTAAGACAATACACGTCTAATATTTGCCATTACTTTCCATACACTCCTTGTTAGTAGCCGAAACTTTGACAGAGGTCCTGCCAAAGGTTATTGCCAGAAAATACGTATATATGCCGGTCAGTGCACAGATGGATTAACTCTATACATTTAACATTATATATTTGTTTGCTATTCTATATTATTTATTTTATATACGGTTGTTTGAAAACTATGTCCCTATTAATGGCTTGTTACATATATATTTGATATTATATCATAAAGGGAATTTTTACACATTTCTCAACTTTTTGTTAAAGGGAGCTCATCAATCTGTACACTGACCAGCTCATGTATGTCTTATGACCAAGACCGATGACCATTCAATCCACCCTCGCATTAAGTTATAAGTATGTACTATATATCGAGTTACAGGCATGCCGTCATTAGCAATAGCAATGAACTAAGCCCCCAACTTGTGAGACCCGCTTGCATTCTAGCCAAAATCGGTTGGGGCTTTGGCTTGTCTTTGGCTCGGGCCACGTTAAGATGGTTGCGCGTTGGCGTCAACATTTGGCCAAGTGCTGTTGCAAGTCAGCAGCTTTGGCACAGCCCTTGCCACACTTTGCTGCCATATGATCTGTTCGTGAATCACTTGATTTGTGCCGCAGGTTTCCTTGTCGTGCCGCCAACAACACCTTTGCCATCGCCATATCGCCATCGCCATCCCAATCTCCATCGCCAGCGTCGTTGCTCTTGTCCACAGGCCCGGAAGGCAGCGCCAGTTCAAGTCCCATAAAAACTGGTTTCGGTGCAGCGAACTTGCACTAGATTCAATGCACTGCATTGTGCATTATTCTAGACTTGATCTGGGCTTCACTTCTAGGCTAGGGATGGGCGAAAATCAGTTGAATTGCTTTGCAATTTGTTTAATGATCATTTTATTATGTTAACAGTTACAGTCAATAATAAAAAAATTAATATATTTTTACAATAGTTATTTTATATTTCTACATACATTAAAAGTCACATGTATGCAAATGTTAGTTACTAAAAATTATAAAAGTGGTGCCTAATGTGTAAAATAAATAAATAAATACTCTAGAGCACCATTATGGGATAATAAGTTATTTTATGTTGATCATAAATAATTGTTCTTATATAATAAATTACTTGACTGGACAAACCAATTGCAATAAATCAAAAAACAAAGATATGGAATGAGTTTTGACAAAGACTACAAATATTATATTCAACAGGATGGTTTTCTAAGTATTCCACTTTTGTTTTTAGTATTTCTGTAAAATTTAAGCTGCTTAATTTCAGTAACTAAAATAATATTAAGGGTGCTGATGTATTAATGTACGATACTTTTTAAACGGATTTCATTTGAATTTTGATGTACATACTTATAAATATATTCTCAGCAGTTGAATAGCACAAAGGAATTCAACATAAATTTCACTTTTTAATTGCTTAAAAAGTAGTTTATGTTAGCTTCCCAGCCCTAGTTCTATCAGGTTTCAACCAGTACGTGCAATATCTTGTTGCAAATTGTCGCCTCAACAACGCCTCTCATACGCATGCGCCTTGTCCAATGCCACAGAAAACAGCGCACGCACCGACTTCCTGGCCAGAGGTCTGCGTCAGAGATCAGCGACAGATCCGTGGCAAATTGGTAAATTCAATTACAAGGCGAATAATGCGCTGTCTCACAAATTATGAGGCTAATCAGGCAGCAGGCGGGACACGGGGCCAGCCGCAGCAGATTGTGCGACGGACGTAGCGAGGGACGGACATGTGGACGGTGACGGTGGCCAATTGTTGGCAACGGTGTAACAGATTTAGTTTAATTCTTATAATTTGTGTTTGCAACTGCCGCCGCCAGCCATTGGCCAGGAATGTGCGCGGGCGCGGCTGCTCCACTTGTAGGTGGTTGTGCTGGTGTTGGTGGTGGTGGTGGAGGTTGGTGGTGGTGGTGGTTGGTGCTGCTGCTAGCGGCTAATGCGAATGCGTTAGTTACGTGGCGCGGGCGCGCTGCAAGCTGATCTCGTTAGCCTTGATCAATGGCCCGGAAAAATAAAAGCCAGCGAAATTGAAATTGTTGACCGTTCGCATAATGCATTCACACACACTCACACACACATACACTCAGTACCCCACCATGTGTGGTTGTGTCTCTGTTTGTTCTCGCGCTTGTTAGTTGATATTGTGGTTGCTGCTGATATCTCAACTGTCGGTCGTATTTGCCTTTTTTGTCACACTGGCGCATTTTAAGTTATTATACCATTAGCTGTCGCCTTATATTTTTCGTCTAGTTTTTAATTATCAATTTCCTTCTGCGCTGACAGGCTGTTAACGGGGCGTGTGCCTTAGGTGTGCCGTGAAAAGAAAGCAACTTTGCATACAATTTGCATATTTCAAGCGGTTTTTTTCTTTCAATATTTATAATTTGTATTTCAAGACACACACTCAACAATTATTCAGAAATTCTGGTTTCGTTTTTGCATGTATGTATGTAGATTTAAACTAGTGAGTTGGGTTTTAGTGACTAAATTGAACAAAGATTCTAAAAACATTAGCTTACCAAGAAATGTGTAATTTTGTAATAATTATAAACTCTAAGCAATTTATGCATAAGTTGCTTTATTTAAAGCTAACGCTTTGCGAAGCCTAAACCTGTTCATGGCGCACTTGGAGAGCTGAATATATTCATACAATCTATTCTTTTGCGGGCAATTCAGTCTCGCTGGCAACAGCCGCTGTTTCAGTTGCAATTTCAGTTTCAGTCTCCTCCACTTTCGTAGCAGTCGTTGTTGCTGTTATTGTGGCATCAGTTGCAGCTTCACCAACAGCTGCAGCTTCGCCATCAGCATCAGTAGCCGCCTCGTTATCAGTCATTGGCAAGTCATCGTGCAGCGCGCGGCGTGTAAATGGCTTATTATCTGCAAAATAAATAACATATTATTGAGGGAAAACAGAATATAACAATTAGCTAGCAATTAGTTACCAAGTTCTTCATCTTCATCGTCTGATGAGTCGCTGTCGGAGCTGTCATTGCGCAGCATGCCCGGCTGTGGCGACTCTGGAAGCGCTCCCTGATTCGAAAGGCGTGGCCCCACTGGTCGCTCCTTGCGCGCTGGATTCAACACACCACAAAATGCGCAATGAAATGTTGTATACTCGTATTCCCCTAAGGGTAGCATGCCTAAAAGTACAAAATATTTCATAATTTAAAAATATATATATATTAAGTTTTAGTTAGTTTCATTTATGTTACCATTGTGTTTATGGCAATCCTTGCATATCATGCCAAAGCGATTCTGTGGACTATCGCCCAATACGTAGTCCACGATGCGATCCAAGGCGCTGCGCGAACTCTCATCGACAACTGGAAATGGTGTGCGTCTGCGCAGCTCCTGCACGGCACGCACTTGAGGCGATGCTGAAGCTAGCTGCAACTGCGGCGTGATAGCGCTGTTCAGATTGTTGTTATTCACGTTGCGGTAGACGCTCGTGTACGGTGTTAACATCCGCTGTTGCTGTCCTCCAGCAGCAGCTGATGTTGCTACTTGCGGTGTCCGCTGCAGCGACGATGTTGTCGAGCGGTTCAGCGGTGTGTTGGCGTGCGCGCTCCGTTGGCCGCCTATGCCCAACATGCGATTCTGTTGCTTGTCGCCAAAGCGTTCAAGGAGATTCACGGCCACCTGTCGTTATGGATAAGTACAGGATATAGTTAGTCGTTGAAACTTTCGTGATTGATTGTAATGTTACTGAATGGTGGGGTTAAGACGTACAAAAGCTTGGTGATCGACGGGTTTGAGTTCAATCACCAAGCAACGAGTACTGAGTAATTTAAGTAAGCAAATTGAGCGTATTGACTCATTTTCAAAATGAATGAATATCCCAAAAGTGAGCAATGTTTACCCAATACTAACACACTATATGTGCACATATATACACAGGCACGCATACATATGCTAAAAATATTATAATTGCCTGGGCTGCGTACCTTGTAGGTCTCTTTGTCCATGACCTGCTCTAATATATTGGTCTTCTGCTGCTTTAGCTGGGCTAGCTTATCGCCATTTTTGTTGAGCTTTCGTTGAAAGTACCACGTAAACATTTGACGCAAAAAGACAATGCTGAAATGTAAAAGTAACACAATCAATTGTTATATATATGGTATATAGTATATGTAATGAGATCATCGATCGGGCAATCGACCGATTGGCTAGTATTACTCACAGAATAGGAAAGAGCAGCAGCGGCACCAAGTACATGATGCGCTCTCGCATTGTTGGCGGGAAAGAGAAGAAATACCATAGCGCAAAGCCAACGATATAAATGCCAATGGTGAAGCCAACAAAGTTTGTAACGAAGCGTCGTTTACGCTCCTGCGTATTGATCATATATTTTTCTAGATCTTGTATCTTCAATTGTAGTCCCTCCAGAACGGCAGTTGTAGATTTTTCCTTCTAAATTTAGAAATGCGTACGTATGTATGTAAATTTCTGCATATGTAGTCTGCATGCGAGTATGTGTAGGCGCCTTCGGCGTCATAAACTATATTTTGGGTCGTAGAAAGTAAGGAAAATGCTATTTTTACATACCCGAAATTTGGATAGAACGAACCCCATTGTGTTTCTATTATGAATTTGACAAATGCAAATCAATGCTTGCCTTATTAATGTAAATAAATATTTGACTGTAACAACAGGGGCTGCAGTGTGACCGAATCTTCAAAGCAATATATATACCGAATCTATTTTCTACTTGTCGAATATCTTCATATCTTTTGGAACTGTACTATCGCAACTTTGCAAGAGGAAATTGCGGCAAGCTTCCCTTTTTCATTTTCGCACTGTTTTGAAGCCGTCTTTACCAAAACTATTTCAAGACGGTCGATTATTTAGCGGAAAAACGCCGGAAGAATGTAATGAGCGGCATTTTGTAGACTTTAACTCAAATCGAAATCCTCGCAGAGCATCTTAAATTTATATCCCAACAATCCGATGTTCTTCTTCATCACTTATTTTAATTAATAAAATTAATAGATAAAAATAGTTGCAATTGTTGATATTGTATCGATATATCGATGAGACTGCGCAGTGCGTACAATACTATCGGCCAGTCATATTTGAAATTGCCAGACCAATTGCCTGAACATGTTGAACAGTATCTCGTAGTTCAATTGAACCACTGACAATGTAGGGGAATAGGAAAGAAGACAATTGTCACTGACCATTTTGTTTGAATTAGGGCCACTCTGACTTCCTATTCGTTTGGGCCCTAATGTGAAGTGAGCTCGGATTCTCATGATTTCGAATATGAAGATAAATGGTTCCCTGAATCACTCAAAGTAATCAGTTCAAGTGTCAATTCCCTTAAAAGGTCTATAAGTATTTTAGTCTCTTAGCATGCAGCCCTGGTAATAACAACAGCTGTGCAGAGTTGTGCATTTAACAAAAACAAAACTTAAAAAATATTTGGAGATAAATTCAAAATTTATTTTTAAATTGTTCCCTATTTTAACAACTTAATAACGCATATAAGCAGCTTTCACTGCCTTCACTGTCTAAGACTGAAAACTATAAATAAAGAAAATATTAGCTTGTTGCTCGCCTGTGTGTGGGAGTTGTTGCAGAACAAAGTAAAACTTAAAGACGCAGCTGCAGCTTTTGGTGTATTTTAAAATCTATTGGAATGGCCAAGATAATTTCCCAAGAGACCTTCGACGATGTTGTCCAGGAGAATGTCGTGGACTTCTCCATGAGCCCCTCAGAGGCCAAGGAGGAGACCATAAAACAGTTTGAAGCGCAGGTGCGTAAATTGATGCGTCATCAATTGAGACTGTCTCCCACTTGTGTTTTATACGCTTTAGGGCATTAATCTGGCCAACATTATAAAGGATCTGTCCATCAATGCCGAGACGGGCAAGCCTATCATCAACGAAACGGTGGACAAAATTCAAGCGCACATTAGCCAGAAGTCCGATGATACGCAGCATCTGTTGGAGCTGATTACCATCTTGGACAGTGAGTGTCAAAAGTCGCTGGCACATCGTGTGCTGGCGGGCAAGAATGGTGCACACAATGCGCTCATAACACTGCTTGAGCAGACGCTGGCCGCCGAGACGCTCAACGCGACGCTACTAAGCAAGTGCCTGCAGGCAGTGAACAGTTTAACCCACAAGCAGCCCGATTTATTTGATGCCGAGGCGTTGTCGATTGTGCTCAAGCTACTGGCACTCCAGGATCAGCTGGATATTACCTGTCTGACCTTGCAGTGGCTGCAGAAGGCGTGCGTCATGCACGAAACGAATCGCCAGAATATAATCAGCACCAATGCCTTGAAGCTGATGAAGCCTTTACTACGCAAGGATAGCCCACGTCTGGTACGCGAGTTGACGGCGGTCTTTCGGTTTCTGGTGCTAGACGATGACATACGCGTGGAGTTCGGCTGTGCACATGAGCATGCGCGCCAGATAGCCGGCGAAGTACTGTTGGAACTGGTGCAGTTATTGGCGGCATACAAGGATGTCAATGTGCTTTCCGATTTGCTGCTCACCATTGGCACGCTGGCCGTTCGCCAGGAGCTGTGCACTCTTATTGACGATGCTGGCGGGCTGCAACAGATCTTTGTCATAATGAGCGAGAATCTGAAGGAGGAACGTTTAAATCGCGAGGCCTTGAAGCTGTTGCGCGCTCTTGCCGGCCATGATACAGTCAAGGCCCATATTATACAACAGGGCGTGGCTCCCATCATAAAACAGCTGCTGGAAACGCATCAGTCTAACGAGAACATTGTATCTGCAGCCTTGGCCTGCATAACAACGCTAACCTTGCGCGTCCAGGAGAACAGTACCGCCTTTTTTGAGACTGGCATTGCCGAGGTCATGGTAGAGGCGCTGCGCACTCATCCCAAGCACAAAATAGTCCAGCGCAACGGCGCATGGGCCATACGAAATATGGTGTCGCGTTCCCGCAATCAGTGCGAGACCTGGTTGTCATTTGGAGTTGAGGATTTGCTTAATGAGGCCATGCGGGAGCATCCTACGGTCGCGCAGGACATAAAGGCTGCCTTGCGTGATCTAGGTTGCAATGTGCAGTTGCGCGAGGAGTGGACCGGCAAGGCGGAAAAGAAAATAGCTGCATAGAAGAACTTTGCTTTCAATAACATTTGTATTTTTATAATCATTACTTAATTATTTCTATACAAAATTAATGAAACAGCACAATATTCCGAGATTACACAAGATTGATTTATTAACTTATGCTTAAGTATGATTTTGCCTTTTATAAATCTGGCTTTCAATTGGCCACTAACTACATATATTTGGTCGGTTTATATATTTTTATTACATTTTTGATCATTGCTCACTTAATTCCATATAAAATGAATGCAAAATCACAAAATTTAAGACATATAATATTGATTATACTAATTTAAATAAAAAAAGAAATATTTTGAGATTTGTTTGTGGCTTGCACACGGTGATCATTCGTTCAATACAAACCTAAATGCATTTGAGAAAAATAACAATTGCAGTTTTTCGAAAACTGAAGTTTCCGCGACATTATCGCAGCCAACTTCACGTAAGTTACAAATTTGCGTATAGCCATTGCATACTTTTAGGAGTACCTCATATTCGTGGTTGTTGTCACGGCTAACTTCTGTGTATATATTCTTACCGTTACGTAAATTCGAAAACTGTTCACAGCAGGAAAATATCGAATAACCACAATTGCAGTAGGATATAGAGTTTGCTTTAATAAGGAAACTTCTCCCATAAAACGGGCCTGCTTATTAATAAATAATAATTCATTCATATAATCCTTGCTAAATTATTTTCTTATATATTAAATGCAATAGCTTAATATTCAACGCCTGAACAATATCGATTGAAAGATTCATGCTAAAGGCAGTTTTTGGCTAGTTCACTTCTGGCTTTTAACAACATTTGGCTGACTATTTGGTCAACTTAATGTTGCGTAGCGTGCCTGCTTTAAGACGCTTATTGACAGACTTGGCCAGCTGCGGCTGGCTTGCTGTTTGTGTGGCATTCTCCTCTGCGCGCTGCGCAAATGGATCAATCTTTTCGGATCCGCCCATGCCATTATATGCAAAGTTTGAGTTCATTGTAGATGAAACACCCGAACTGGAAGCGCCCAGCAGAAGGCGCGGCTTCTTAAGAATTGAGTACTACAAGAGAAGATTCGCATTAGCTTACACATTTTATACAGGTCAACGTAATGAGTACCTTTTCACTGAGATCGCTTTTGGTTTTGCGTATCACTCCACTGGTCATGCTTACGCCCGCGCTGCTCTTAATGGGTGACAACTTGGTCGTCTTAAGCAGATGAGCCAGCCCCACGCTGCTGGATTTGATATTGAGGTAGGGTGAGGTAGATTCTTCGATGCGCTTTATGTTCTGTTTCTGCAAATTGATACACATATTGTATTAGGGTACATCGCGGGGGTCTCATTGGACACATACAGTTGTGGGCGAGATGGTACTACGCTGTTCCTCGCGCTTCAGAGCAATCAAGTTGGTGTTTAAGCCCACCGATTTGCCGGATGCGTCCAGGTCTATTGGCTGGCTTTGGAGTGACTTCAGCTGCATGTATGAAAGATTTCAGATATTTAGACACTTGTTGCTTGGAAGGCAATCCACATCTTACCTTCTCTTGTGTTTGATAAAGATCGCTCTCTAGATGCGACATTTGCTCCTCCAAGTTGCTGCAAAGGCAAACAATATCAATCGATTTTCAGGCAATATTATCAGCTTTGCTTACCGCTTCGATTCCAGCTCTTTGCGTAGATCGTTTTGCACTACTTTCAGCACATTTCGCAGTTCAGTCTTTTTGGTCTCACATTGCCGGAGCTCTCGCTTCAGCGTGGAGACCCAGTTGGCTAGTACATATGGATTGGCTTCGTTCTTGAGCAAACGATCGGCATCTGCCGCGCCGGCAGTCAGAATGGCCGATACGCCTTCCATTGCTTGAATTTGTTGTTTTAACGATTTGTTTTCCGTGCGCAGTTCATTAACCACGCGTGCATCATTTTTCAGTACGTTGATTTGCGCCTCGTAGCTGCTAAGAATAAAGTCCTTCCTTTCTAATTTCTGTTCCAGGCCGGATATGGTCTTGCTGCGGGGAATAATATAGACATTTCGGATTGTAAAATAAAGTTGTGCATATGTTTATAACAGGCCTGGGTTCCTTTAACTATATAAAGTGATCAGCATCAACCGATAAATCGATCTTCCTATACGCATCGAGCTCAGAGACTGTAATACACAGACACCAAATTGGAATTCTGGGTATATACGGTATCAAGCGAGTCTGTTTGTACAATGGACACTCAAGTGTCCATTGATTGCTTCTTTCGTCCTTCCTGAGTATCTGCTAGACTCGACTAGAAGCATTCTTACATGTTTATTGCGAGCATAAAACCAATAACCTACAGGCACTTTTTTTGCGTATCCTTTAGATCCTTGGCGTGCTGTTCGATCTTGTTGTTTTCCTTCTCCTTCATTTTTAAGGCCAAATTTGCATTGTCCAGCTGCTCCTGTAGGGATCCCACATCGATGCGGCTGACATCCAAATTGGCCATATTGAAGTAGACGCGCCAAATTTTGGCAGTTGTGCATTTGTTCCGGCATTGTGGGCACGTTTTGGAGCTGCAAATATTTGCTGTTATTTGCTAATTTATTTACATATGTATGTATGTATGTATGTTGTCTATAAAGACGCCTGTTTACCGCTCCAGCCATTGCATTAGGCAATTGTGATGAAACATGTGGCCGCATATTGTGATGTATACTTCATCGGACTGCGTGAATAGTTCAGCACATATAACACAATTTAAATTCAACATATTATATATACAACTATAAGAACATAAATAAATAATAAAGGTAACTGAAGTGGTTCGCAGCTTGCCGTAAACAGATTTTCGCGCGACTTTATCAAAAATCAGCTGTTGCGCTCAGCCAACTTCACGTGAGTTCAAAACTGCGCACAGCCAACTTCACGTCGCAGTCAGAAAGTGAAACCGCACGGCATTGCCTACTTTTAGGGGCATTTTAAAATGCAGTCTCTAACCGTTAAATTCAAAAATAGTTCCCAATAATAAAACAATTTGGTGCATGAAAGTTTAATTTTTATTTTAATTTGCAGCCAATGAAATGAACTGAAATTGTAGAATAGCACTTATTGCAAACTCTTGTTTGAATTGCAATTTTAAGATTGTGGTATTTGTTAAAGCTGCATAGAAAAACTTTGCTTTTAATAACATTTATATTTTTATAATCATTACTAATTTATTTCCAAGCAAAATAAATGAAACATCACAATATTCCGAGATTATACAAGATTGATTTAATAACTTATGCTTAAGAATGATTTTGCCTTTTTTAATTCTGACTTTTAGTTGGCCACTAACTATATTCGATCGATTTATATATTTATATTTTACCGCACGAAAGTTAAAAGTTTGCGTGAGGCCAACTTCACGTGAGTTAAACATTTGCTAATTTAAAATTTTCTTACATATTAAGTGTTACAGCTTCATTAATATTCAATACTGAAAAGTTCACGATAAGGCAATATGTGGTCAGTCCACTTCTGGCTGACTATTTGTATAACTTAATGTTGCGTATCATGACTGCCTTAAGGCGCCTATTGACAGACTGGACAATCTGTGGCTGGGTTCCTGTTTCTGTGGCATTCTCCTCTGTGCGCTGCTGTTTAGGAAATGGGTACTGCCAGAGAAGATTCGCATTAGCTACACGTTTTATACAGGTCAACGTAATGAATACCTTTTCACTGAGATCGCTTTTGGTTTTGCGCACCACTCCACTGGTCATGTTTACGCCCGCGCCGCTCTTAATAGGTGATAACTTGGTCGTCTTAAGCAGAGGAGCCAGCCCCACATTGCTGGATTTGATATTTAGGAAGGTGGAGGTCGATTTTTCGGTGCGCTTTATGTTCTGTTTCTGCAAATTGATACACATATTGTATTAGGATACATCGCGGGGGTCTCATTGGATCTCATTGGATACATACAGTTGTGGGAAAGATGGTGCTACGCTGTTCCTCGCGCTTCGCAGCAATCAAGTTGGTGTTTGAGCCCACCGATTTGACGGATGCGTCCAGGACTATTGGCTCGGTTTGGAATGACTTTAGCTGCATATAGGAAAGATTACAGATATTTAAACACTTGTTGCTAGGCACGCAATCCAGATCTTACCTCCTCTGGTGTTTGATCGCTCTCTATATCCATCTCTAGTTGCGATATTTGCTCCTGTAGTTTGCTGCAAAGGCAAACAATATCATTAGATTTTCTGGCAATATTATCAGTCGGTCTCTGCTTACAGCTTTGATTCCAGCTCTTTGCGTAGATCGTTTTGCACTACTTTCAGCACATTTCGCAGTTCAGTCTTTTTGGTCTCACATTGCCGGAGCTCTCGCTTCAGCGTGGAGACCCAGTTGGCTAGTACATATGGATTGGCTTCGTTCTTGAGCAAACGATCGGCATCTGCCGCGCCGGCAGTCAGAATGGCCGATACGCCTTCCATTGCTTGAATTTGTTGTTTTAACGATTTGTTTTCCGTGCGCAGTTCATTAACCACGCGTGCATCATTTTTCAGTACGTTGATTTGCGCCTCGTAGCTGCTAAGAATAAAGTCCTTCCTTTCTAATTTCTGTTCCAGGCCGGATATGGTCTTGCTGCGGGGAATGCGATAGAGATTTCGGAATTGTAAAATAATGTTGTGCAAATGTATATAACAGGCAATCTAAGCTCTAACTATATAAAGCTTATATATGAGTATATGTTAATTGTTGATCTGGATCAACCGATAAGTTAAGTATCTGCTAGACTCGACTAGACGCATTCTTGTTTTTGGATAAATAATAAAATATTAAATAACCTACAGGGACTTTTCTTGCGTGTCCTTTAGATCTTTTGCGTCCCTAACCATCCTTTTTAAGGCCAAATTTGCATTGTCCAGCTGCTCCTGTAGGGATCCCACATCGATGCGGCTGTCATCCAAATTAGCCACATTGAAGTAGACGCGCTTAATTTTGGCAGTTGTGCATTTGTTCCGGCATTGTGGGCATGTTTTGGAGCTGCAAATATTTGCTGTTATTTGCTAATTTGTTTACATATGTATGTATGTGTGTATGTTGTCTATAAAGACGCCTGTTTACCGCTCCAGCCATTGCATGAGGCAATTGTGATGAAACATGTGGCCGCATATTGTGATGTATACTTCATCGGACTGCGTGAATAGTTCAGAACATATAACACAATTTAAATTCAACATTTTATATATGTATACAACTATAAGAACATAAATAAATAATACAGGCGACTGCAGTGGTTCGCAACTTGTCGTAAACAGATTTTCGCGCGCCTTTATCTAAAGACAGCTGTTGCGCTCAGCCAACTTCACGTGAGTTCAAAACTGCGCACAGCCAACTTCACGTCGCAGTCAGAAAGTGCAACCGCACTGCTTTGCCTACTTTTAGGGGCATGTTAAATTGCATGCTCTCTAACCGTTAAATTCAAAAAGAGCTCCCAAAAGTAAAACAATTTGGTGCATGAAAGTTCAATTTTAATTTTAATTTGCAGCCAATGAAATGTACAGAAATTGTAGAATAGCATTTGTTGCAAACATTTGTTTTAATTGCAGTTTAAAGATTGTAATATCTGTTATGTATACCAAGTAATAATTCATTCTAAATGCGCGCCAATTTGTTTAAAATGAAACAAAATAATTGAAATTAAATACATTTTCTTATGATAATTTTGAATAATAAGTGTATGTGTGTTGGAATTATTACTTGATATAGAACAATTAATTTCTATTTTATTCTGCGTATCGTTTGATAGTTTTTGTTGATATCTAATTTAGACATAGATCTGTAGTAAATTCTTAAAATGCTAGCTTAAGGTTTCTGCTTTAAGTTTTGTTAGCATGTTTTTGATTTTGATTTTTAAATACGTTGTTCATTTATTAAGTAGGGTAGGTAGTAAGACATTTGATTTTCATTGTGATATTGTTTTCCACTTACTTACATAACTTGATCTTTAACTAACATATTTATAATAACTATATTGTGTATTTTACTTGGTTTTCACTTGAAGTTGTTTTTTTTTTTTTTGCTAATTACGTTTTACCCATTTTTCCCGAAAGTAGTTTGCTTTTCAATAATACATTTAGTTGTCGCTGTTATTAGTTTAAGATATTAATGTTATACAATTGTATGCACCCTTTAGTAATTATTACTAAATATGCATCATATTCAAAGAAATCCAAGACATTTTTTACCAACTTGCTTAGCGTTAATATTAAATACAACAGTTTTAAATGTTATTTAACTAGAATTTGAGTTAACAATACGTTTAAATTTAATTTAAACATTTTTTCATTTAATATTCATATTCATATTACATTAAGTATTATCCTAAAGCATTAATAGTCAACAAATGTGTAGGTTTAACTTAATATTTAGTGGATTTATACACGCTTAAAATTCTCTATATGTATGTATATGGGCGCTATATCATACATAGTATTCAGTATGTGCTCGGTTCAGTTATAACGATTCCAATACCTTTCCTAACCAATCCCATTCCCATACCCACGAAGCAGCATTGAGCTTTAATATCTATATTAATATCAAATATATATGTATATATATACATATATAAGTATATTAACTGTATTAAGTGTATGTATTTATGGTATAAATGGATAATTATACACATATTCAAATTGAAAACACACACAAAGTTTGGAAGTATTACTTATGTGATTAATTACTTAATTTACTTAGATCTAATTATTACAATTGGTATTTTGATTACATATTTGGTTGTTGCTTGCTGTTGACTTTGTTTCAAAACAACAGTTTCTACTTGGCAATTATCAATTAGGTTACAACTAAGTATATATATTAATTATACGTTTAATTATCGTTAATTTAACCACATTTAGTTGAACTTATTTACACTTATAGTATATCATATTGTATGCTTTTATAATGATCATGTTTGCTGCCTGGCGAGCTCTTAAAGTGACTAAGTTATCCTTGGTATACACGCTTCAAGTACTATGCGCAATTTGAGTCCTTTTTTATATGGTGTTGTTGTTTGTGGTGGTGGTGTTGCAGGTGGTGCTCGTGCTGATGATGGTGGCAACGAAGAGGCAAGATCGTCGGCTGTCTTAGCAGAAGCGCCTGCAAACAGTTTGGGTGCACAAATCTCATTAGTAACAACATTTGGACAAAGTTTCATTCATGCAGTCAAATCCATTCAAATGCAAAACAGAAATTTCAAATTAATGTGCCTTAATTTAACTTTTATGCTGCCTTTGGAAATGAATGAGTGCCAGAGATTTAACTGCTGCCACACGCAGATGGGTCGGCCCAGGCTTGGCTAAGATGGCAACTGTAGCTGCCGAGCCCGAGCCGGGAGTTGGGAGCCGGGAGTCGGGAACCGGAGATGGGTGCCACAGCTGAAAATGCAAATGGGGGCGCTACTATAGAAGGTTGTTGTACTGAAAGTTGGGCCGCCCGCTTTGTAGATAAGCCACCTCCAGTCGCGTATGCGTTGTTGGCCAAGACCAATGCGAAATTCAGTTCGCATTGTGGCATAATTCGAATGGCCTTTGGGCCATTAGACGTTATCCGTTAGCCGTTGCATTTGACCAAGTGATTTTAAACGCTTTTCGCATGCAGATGACAGCATCGATAAAAGGCTGATAAAACTTTCATTTTAGCCAAAGTTGAGTGGGGCGAGCAAAAACTTTCGACTGTGCCTCATGGCTTGCAAATTGTTTTAAGCATTCAACTTGCAAGGCATAGAAAATTGGCAACAAAGCGTTGCCAATTCCAATGTCTGTCTCTGTCTGTGTGCGCTTGTGTGTGTGTGTGTGGGTGGGTGTGTGTGCTGTCGTGTTGTGCGTGTATGCCAGCGGCCGTGTTCCCATGGCGGTCGTTTCATGTCCTTTTGCGAAATTGGGCGCCCCAAGCAACGAAGACAACGTCGCGAAGTTGACAACGAAATTCAAAACACTTTGTACGCGGCGGCAGCAGCAGCAGGAGCAGCAACAGCAGCAGCAGCAACAGCAACAGCAACAGCAGCAGCAGCACCACCAATTGCAGCAGCAAGCAGCAGCAATAGAAATGGAGCTGCTCAAAGAAAGGTTTAACAATATCAATTTCGGAACGTGCATTGCAAATTGAAACTGGTGAGGGCGAAATGGAAATATAAATAAAAGGGAAACAAGGAAGGCAAGCTAAATTCTGTTCCCCGAAGATCTAATACCCTTACAGAGGTGCTTATAAGATTAAACATACAACAACCCAAAGCTCCACCAGTCGTTTCTATAGATATGATTAGAGTGAGCTGATGTTGATCAATTAAGCTCGCAGCTGCTGAGTTTGATTGCGATGTAAAAGCAAAAATGGATTTAATACAACTCAACCGATTGTTCCGATGACAGGCAGCTATATGATACACTGCTGCAACTAGGAATGTTCCGGAATATCAGTAGATATAAGCATTTGTGTCAAGTCCTATTAAAACTGAGAGAAAACTTGACACAGAAACAGACAGACATGATTATATCGACTCCGATGTTCGCTTTCATCAAGAATATATAAGTTTCTATATGCTTTCTGTTGCACACGCTTACTTCAACGCGTTACAGATTTCGTGACAATATTATAATACCCTCTGCAAGGGTATAAATGTAGATAAAGGATAAATAACTGAGGGAAATGCAATTGCGTGCGCTGGCATCAATTTCCCAGAATGATGGTCACGGCAAATAAAATAATATTTGCAATAGAATGATGAGTTTTATATTATCATAAGGTACCTTCGCCTCTTCGCATGCACTATCTAGAGTTTCCCGCTGCGGTAGTGCACGGGTCGGTGTCCTCCAAAGAGGATGCGCTTGAAGGCCTGACGAAACTCTGGGCTGAATATCGTATAGATGACCTGTAATTAAAGAATGTGAATGTTTAACAATGAAGGAGAGTAAAAATAAATAATCGTCTTGGCACTGCAACTGCAAACTATAAGTAGGATGAAAATCATTTCATCATGTTATTCAATCGTTTTTATTCAATGTTTGTTTCTATTACCTTTTTTAAACGAACTCTATTTATTGTTATTCAACAGTTGGCAGCACTGACAGAACTAGATTACAATAATTATCGATAACTAATAAGAACTTTGAAACATGTATCGAAATCGAATCAGATTGGCAGCGCTTACTCGATGTGTTAGCACTCCTGGATTTATCGAGATATCGCGCTAAGCTCTCCAACGAAAATAGGTGTAAAGTCAGATTGCGACAAAAATTGCAAAGTTAAGTAAGTTTGCGAGTTAATTAGTTTGAAAAGAATTTATAAAGTCAATTTACAATACAGCTTAAGTGACTTCATGAACATGGACACAGACGAATACAGCGACTCGCCGTCCACTAGCCAGGCTGCCAGCGAAACGGAGTATCGTTTTCAGATCAAGAAATGGACCGGAGTGGCGCTCTGGTCGTGGGATATTGTGGTTGACAACTGCGCCATTTGCCGCAACCACATTATGGATCCGTGCATTGAGTGCCAGGCTCAGCAGACGATCACCGTCGCCAAGTGCACCGTGGCCTGGGGCTCCTGCAATCATGCCTTCCATTTTCATTGCATTTCGCATTGGTTGAAGAATCGTCCGGTGTGCCCCCTGGATAATCTCGAATGGAGCTTTGAGAAGTATGGATGCTAGTCCTTAAATTTGTGATATGCGCTCATGTGTAACATGATTTCTAGTTCTGCCGAACATATTTTAGTGGAAAAATCAAATACAGTTCCCGTACAGCTTTAACATATCTATAACAGAGCCATTACAGTCACTTAACAATCTCAGATGGAGATGACAGGCCTCAAACGATTGCAATTCGCGTTGGTCAGTATTAGTTATCGATAACTTGCCGATTGTACGGCGCAAAAGAATCAACAGTTTTTAATAAAGCCTGTAAAAATAGCTATAAATAACAATTTACCGGATTGAGCGTCGAGTTGAAGTAGCCCAGCCAGAGGAAGAGGGAGGCGACGCTATCGCTGATCTGGCAGGCGGCACAGAGGGGCATGGTGAGGGCCATTACAAAGAAGGGCAGCCAGCAGACCACAAAGGCGCCGGTGATGATGGCCAATGTTTTGGCTGCCTTGCGTTCGCGTTTCGCCTCAAGCGTCTCCTTGCGCTTGTTTACCTTTTGCATGGGATTCGCAATGCTGGACAACTGCTGCTGCTGCTGTGGCGGTTGGAAGGAGGCTGTTGGGTGGTGCTGTTGCTGCTGCTTGGTGCGCGGCTCTGGCGTCACTGCATCGGAACCGTTGGTCGCGCTGCACAGCGGATGTGCCTGGTTGCAGCTTGTTAATGTGCTTGTCTTGGCTGTCATCGGCCCGGCGGCAGCAGGGGCAATGGCTGGCGAAGTGGGTGTTTGCGGCGACAGCGCTGATATCGATGTAATTGTTGTCGCATTGGATGTACTGGCGCCACCACCACCGCCACCACTCGCGCCGGATTTGGCAGTTTTTTGTAGTTGCTGCATTTGTTCGAGCTGCTGTTGCAACTGCGGATCCTCGAGCACCTCCACAGCGGCTCCCCCATTGCCATTGGCCTTGCCCAGCTCTGTTGTCGCAGCCGCTGTCGCTGCTGATGTTGTGGTTGCGGTTGTCATTACCTCATCCTGCTGCTGCTGTTCCTGCATTGCCTCTTCCACATCGCTGCCCGCCTCCGCATCCGCATCAGCATCAGCAGCACCCCCCGCACTACTTGGCTGCTGAGCTGCTGCTCCTGGCTTCTGTTGCTTGGCGCTGCTCGCGTGCTGTTGGTTGGCCAGCGCCACCAGGTGCGAGACGGTTGCAATTTGGCTGCCCGATGTGCTGGGTACCTGCAAGTAGAGTACATCAATGTAGTTCAATTGAACAAATCTTATCAGTCGTTCAAATGAATCGGTTATATCTATAGTTCGTCCATTTAGTTCGCGTGCTTGTTCGTTTGAGTCCTATTCAAGTGAACAAAACTAACGAACGTGATTCGGGAACTAGTTCGTTCTTTCTGATTGGTAAGTCGTTCGTCACGCTTATTGGGTCGTTCGTTTAAACCAATTTGGAACGATTCCCATACAAATATACCTGTAAACAGCAAACGATGTTCGTTTGAATCCCATACAAGTGAACAAAGCTAACGAACGTGATTCGGGAACATAGTTCGTTCATTCTGATTGGTAAGTCGTTCGTTACGCTTCTTGGGTCGTTCGTTTAAGCTTATTTCAAACGATTCCCATTCAAATGTACCTGTAAGTAGCAAACGTTGGTCAGCTCGAATTGCAAATTTAGAATCAAATTCCATTCGGGAAATTAGCATTTCCAATCTGAGCTGGCCAGGCGCGCACACAAATCACAACAACTTGAATTGCATTCATAAATTTAATTTAGTGAGCGGCCCCCGCGGCCCTCCCCTTTTGCGATGGGTAGTCAATTTTCATGGGCTTTTTATGCCACACAGTTGTGGTTATAAATTTTCCAAATAAATAAAATCGCTGGGTAAATATTTATTTTCGTTAAGCTCGTTGCGCATTTGTGCGCTGCTGTAACCGCCCCCCTGCCACCCACTGGACTGGGGCTGCCACGCCCATGCCATTACAATGCGCCGCCCACTATCAGCCAACGTGCAGACAGAGATGGGGGAAATGGTAAGAGGGGAGCGGGGTGCGGGAGCGTGGCAGGGGTGGGGGAGCGTTTTGTGGCACTTGGTCAAAAAGGGCTACAATTTGTCGACTTGAGCAGGCTGCTAACGGCATGTCCTAGGCACTAAAATTTATATAATCACCTGTAATTTGAGCCAGCAGTGTTCATGTCCTGGCCACATTATGTGCAGAAGCGTAAAGTGCTAAAATCAACTTTTATGTGTTATAAATTTCGTGTCCTGCGGCCTACAGTGGGTCAAAGTGGGCAAGCTACATAAATTTCTATTTATTTCGGCTATTTACTTTTCAAATCGCAACAATTGACGCTCTGAAAATCGCAAATTGGTTGCTATTTGTATTTGAATGCTGTTGGGCAAGTGAATTCAAAAATGATTTACTTATTTGTAAAGAGATTTATATGCGATAAAAAAAATCTACATATGAACTAAATACAGCTATAGCTCGAGGACTTTAATCAAAAAGTAAACTACAATTATCGCATAAAAGAAGCTACTGACATCAACTTCAATTTTCTGTTCCGTAATGTTTTAAAATAATATTATTATTTGCTTATGTGCTTTTCCTTAATGAAATATACTGTATTATATAGTGTACTATTAAATATACTTGCAAATAATATTATACTAGACAGTACGATAACTAATAATCACACTTAAAAGCGGATTGTTGATTTTTAGTTAGCTATTATACGTATAGTATATACTTGTATACTATTAAAAAATTTGCACAGTACGATAGTTGATTATGCGCACTTGAAATGGGTAACACAACATCTTTTTTGAAATCACAAAAGTGCATAAGTAGATTTGTCATTTTGTCCCACTGTGCAGGTGTTCTTACAGCGCAGGTGGCGCGCTTCTTTTAGAGATGTGTGTGTGAGGATACAATCGTGATGCGTAATGAGACGATAGTAATCAGTGTTGATTAAGAATTTCGATAATTATCGCATACGAATCAAAGAACTTGAATATTATCGATTATTATTGGGAACTTCTCTATGGAATGCTCGCTGAATACTTAAGAATAATAATAAAAAAACTTGTGAAATCCGAAACTGACCCATGTATGTTTCTGCACGTACGTTGGCTCATCTCTAATTTTGACTTTCAGGATGCTTGAAGCGTTTGCCATGCGGACAATTAATGGCCCACACGGACAAGGCGCCATTGCCGTTGCCAAATGAATTTTATGACTTTGATTCCGTAATATATTGCTGGTTGCTATAAGCTTGTAATTGATGCCGGCTCCTTTGATACACAATGGCCACAACAGGAAGACATTCAAATTTGGCGCAAAATAAAAAATGCATTTTCAATTTGTGAACATATTCCAACAATGGCCTGTAGGGTTCAACAGGACAGCACTGGACATTGGCAGGAAGGAACATACAAGCTCGTAACTATAAAATCCAATAGCTATTGGCAAATTGTCCATGGCCACAAAGCGACAAGCATATGTAACCTAAGCTATTGTCATTGTCATTGTCATTGTGTCGTTTCTAGAGTACAAACAAATGTTGTACCAATAATGTTCAATTTCGTTTGGTTTTGGTTGGGCTTCGCTCGGCTTTGGTTCGTTTCCTTTGGTTTCTGTTACAGTTTCGATTTCGATTTCGATTTCTTTGAAGCGCCTGGCATTTTTAATGTGGCCACAGATCACGTAAAGCAAATCAAAGCAACAGCAGCAAAACGAGCTGCAATTGCAGATGCGGTACGTAGTTTCCATTTCCAATGCGAATAATGATTGCCAAATGTGTTGGCTTCCGTAATGACCTGCACGGGGCAGCAGTTCAGGGCAAGTTCCGCACGTTGCAGTGGCAGTAATAATTTTACTGGCTGCCCCATAGAGTGGGTAAGACTGAAGCTGAAAGGCAAACGATGCGCAGTGACTCGTGGTTCCTAAATAACAATAAGAATTGCACTTTCTTGCACGTAATCTCTCTTGATATTGCTTTACAAATATTCATAGAATCACGTGGTTATAGTATGATGTTGGGAATGTCTGGGAATCTAATTTGAAAGTCTACATAAGGTCTAAAAACCATGTTCAAAATGGTGGCTTAGTAATTTGTTTAAAAAAAAACTACAAAATTTAAATGTTGCAATATTGTTTCATCATTCGCTTAAGAATAGTCCATCTTTCAATTCAAATAAAGACACTTAGAATCGAGTAAGCCCTTTGGATATAGTTTGATCGCAAAGATGATGCATTTTTCCCAAAAAACTATATGGATATCAAATTGGAAATATTTTTCAAGTTTCAGGATCTCTACCGCCCAAACAAATTAACTAATTAATTTCACTTTCATAAACTATAAGCAATTCTCTATCAAACTGCATTAGTCGTTTCACCATTTCTCACCTTGATCCATTTGATTTTTGACACGTGCCAAATTCAATACTTTGAACTTCGTTTTTTCTTTTCTTTGAATGCTAGTATAACCCATAGGTATAAAAAATTATGCGTACTTAGAAATTAATTCCAATACTTTCACATATCAAGTCTAATTTTATTTGTTTTTCGAATTTTTTAAATTTTGGAACCCAATATCTATAGATAGTATTGCTAGCAATTAAAAGCTAGATATTTTACTAATTTAGTATTTATGTTTCTTCATCTTTCACATTAGCAATAGCAATTTAGCAAACAATTGATTATAAGCTATCAAAAGAACAGTTTACAGCCTTTTTTATGAAAACTTGTAAATTATTTAAGGTAAATTATAATCTTATTGCTTAGGGAAGGTAATGTCGTAATCTATGGATCCATAAGTAATATCGATATTAACGAGAACTTAAACTTACACTATAGAAATTATCGAGTGATGGCAACATCGATTTTATTCCAGCTCTGGTTGAAAGTGAGTTGTGCAAGTCCCAAAATAGGCACTGCATGAAACTTGAAGATTACGCATACGCCGCATGGACAGTTGCAACTTTGGCAGCAACTTTTAATTTGAAATGTTTTTGTGGGGCAACTGTAAACACGAAAGAGAAACACAAACACGAACTCCAAAGCCAAGGCCAAAACCGAAACCTAAACCAAAACCAAACGAAAACCAAAAAAACAACACAACAAGAAAAATTGGTAGTGTGAGCGTTAACAAAGTGTAACAAATATTCAACACACACCCAGCTAATATTTTATTTATGTGCATGTGCACGCACTTTGCCCCCCCTTGCAGCTGGCACTTTGACTCTGCTGGTGCCCCCTGTTCCATGCCCCTGGCCCATAGCCCATCTGCTGCCTGCATTTAAGTGAAATGTGTATTTGTTTCAATTTATTTTCAGCGCCACTTGCGCCTGCATTGACTTATTGTTTTTGTTTCCAATTTGCTCTTCCTGTGCGTTTGTCTGAGTTGCTGTATTTTTAATAGAGAGCTTTTCGGCATTGTCAGGGGGCTTGTGAAGTTTATTCTTGTGCGATATGTTGACTTAGCTTACAGTCTAACTAACCAAACAATTGTTTATGCCAACAAGTTTGCAAGAAAAGCACACAATGAATTATTCAAGAGTATATCAGTTCCAAAAAGCATGGCAATACAATTTTCTGTGGAATTAATTCACAAGTGGAATTCAGAACAGGCGTGATTAATATACAACAATTGACTGTTTAAGAAGTTTAATTAATTAATACTTATAATTGTTTTCTTAATAAATAATGCCACAATGTATATAATTTAAAAGTCCTCGCAGAGCTTTTAGATTCAGAAGATCTCATTAAGCTATTAGATTTATATAGAAACATATGTCTTAGATCTCAAATATATAACTAGAGTTGCAACAGCATCAAAGATCGTTGTTGTAGCAGTAACATAAACATTTTCACATCATTAACAAAAGCTTTCAAAGCACATCAAAGTTTCTAATGTAAATTGATCTTAGCTAAAGTTAAAACCTTTAATCCTATAACTATTGTACTCGCAAGTGCGCTTTTCTTGTTTCAATATGCTTTATGAACAATCCAAAACTTTAAGCTGAAAGCTTCAACTTTACAACTGGCAATGTAATTGCGCTTTTATTGCTTTCAAAGCTGAAAGCTGCTTAAAATTTTCTTGGGGAACTATTCAAAGTTTGAGTGTTATTGAGCTCTATCAAAATGAACTTGTTTGTACAAATTTTCTTTTTTTATTTGCATCAATAAACTGTATACCCACTTGAATTTAAAACAATTTTTTTTCTGTTTAAAATGTTGCCATTTTATCGTTGGGTTGGTGAGTAAGTTTACTTTATACTTTCAATGCTTTCATTTTGTTGTTATTTCTAGATATTTTGTTTGTGTGGCTCAGGGGCCCGCCTCGTTTCTCATATTAAACAAAACTACGATGATAAATTTATATATTTGCTTTTGGCTATGCGTGTATTTATTTATTTGGCTGTCCACTTATTTGGCCGTACACAGAAACCTGGCCCAAGTAAATATTTAATCTGTGTGTGTGTGTGTTGCTGTGTGTGTGGATGGCAAATACGATACGCAGTTTGCTGCTCTTAGTTATTATGGCCAAGCGAATGGAAACGAAAGCTGTTAGCCATAAGCCATAAGCCATCAACATATTTTCTTCAATTACTCAAGCGTATTGAGTGCCTTGTTAGGCCACGTTCTCAGCTCCTGTTGCTGAGCTTTGTTTTCATTTGGCTGAATCTGAGGCGCTTTGCATGGCGGCGACGGCGACGACGACGACGACGACGACGGCGTTAGCGATGTCGATGGCGATTGCGATGGCGATTGCCAAAAGGACGTTGGCGCTGGTGTATCCTTGTCACAGAGCTTATATTTGACTTTGCTATTACTTAACCTGCACGAATCGGGGCGACCTTTGGCCACTCGACTTTTGGTCACCTTGTGGCAATGCCAACAAAACGTTCAAGCAATTTATTTTGCCAGGCTCGGCTCTTTTATGGTTTCGTTTTGCTTCGATTTTCGTGCCTTTGCTTTAATGTGTTATTATTGAACATGTGTGTGCGTGTGTGCGTGTGTGTATTGCCGCTTATTCTTTTTAGCCATAAAGAAAAGCCAAAAATTGAAGTATATAAAATGCGGCTAAATACAAATTTGGTCGACAATAAACAAAAAGCTTTGCCTGCATTTTATCGACGGCATTCTTGTCGAGTGGGTAATTTGCAGGATTTGCAGGACTCGAGCGACCCAAAACGCCTACCTAGACATCGGCTTATGTGCTTATATTATAGAACACTCCTATATGTATATAATTTATATATAAATATGCATTTAAGCGTTGACTGCAATCAAATCAAATGCGTGTGTCTTTTAATTTTTAGTTGATGACCCACACGGCGTATGCGTAATCCGTGTTTGTATTAAAATTTATTTATGCACGCATAAATCAAACGTCACGACTACTTGATGTTTACCTAATGACATGTGCAAGTTTCTATTAGGATTTATCAAGGATTAGGCGAGCCTGCCGTGCCCACTGGACAAGCACAAGGACTTTATTTTTGGCAGGCTGCGTGCACTCAGGAAGCAATCTCAGATCGTTGGGCACATGTCAGGCGTTATGAAATTTGCTTTTGAATGTTGAGCTCAAAGCCCCAAAAGCTCAAAGCCCAATCTCAATTCCAGTCCCAATTCCAAAACATGTTTTTTTATGCCCTTGCTGAGGGTATAATAATTTTGTGACGAAATGTGTAACGTTTTAATGAAACCTTTAAGAGATGCTTACTTTTGTAGCAGGCAGTTTATATGACATAGCTGCCATAATAATAATAGAATCGGACAAATAATTAACAAATTTATTAAGCTTGTAAAGATATGCTGTAATATTAATACATTAAATGTACAAGCCTGACAATTAATCTAGAATCCATAATACTTATAACAATATTGATTGTATTATTAATTAAATTCTACAAAACAATAACTTATCCTGACGAAAAATTCACGTTATCCAATTTTCATTATATTTTAGACAAGGTATTCAAATTTGGCCAGAATCGGACTACACTCAGAAAAATAAATGCCCTTAAATTTAGATAATCGCCATGCTTTTATAGCCAAAGGCAGTTTACCTTATTTTTTCTGAATTAATGAAATATATTTCTCAAATTAAGAAATTATTTTTGTTAAACAGAAACTTTTTCTGGCTTTTAGGGTGAATTTTATTATATGGCGATTTTCTGAATTCAATGGCATTCATTTATCTGGTTGTAGTTATATCATATAGCGACGATAGGATCGATTGGTAGAGAATTAAGTTTGTTTTATGTACAACTTTTTTGTTTTTCCAGGTATCAAAATAAAACTAAGCGATTGTAAGTTTCTTTATACTTTTTAATTGTTGAGTGATTTTTATAAAAATCAGATGATAATATTTTATAGCTAGCATAGGAACAATCGAATGAAAAATGAGTTCTCGAGGGAAGAACTTGTTTGTTTTCATAGATATCTCTACCAAAGTCAACAATTGATAGTTTTAATGCGCCTGATAAAGTATATTATAGATATTAATATTAAGGCATCAGAATATCATATAGCTGCCATAGCAACGATCAGCTGTGAATTGAAACAGTTTTGTTTTCATAGTTCTTTGTTTTGTATAGTTGTTAACTAATATATTACCTACTGGTAAAGGCTTGCCTTCATACTAATACTCCTTCTACTGCCTACTGTTAGTTTCTGTCTTCCTCCTGATTTGTAAGATTACATTTCCATTATGAAAGCGACGTAAGAGCCGCGTAACATAATAAATATATATAAGTTTTATTAGCAAGAGTATTTTAGCGTCGGCTTGTTGATAGCTTTTCTTAGTTTCTGTTTTTGTTGCATTTAGCGTGTGGCACTTACCTCGACGCCGGCGCGACTCTTGCTGTCCACGTTTGAGCTGCTGAACTCGGTGTCCTCCACTGTGTTCACCGTATTCGTGGAGTTGCCCTCGACCAGGCCCAAGGCCGTGCTGCCACCGCCGCCGCTTGCAGCGCCTCCGCTCTTATTTTTGGCCGTGGAAAATCTGCCAAGACGTAGCCTCAGACGATTAAGCTTTGTATCTGTTGACGCACCCGCATCGGGCTGTGGGCCAAAGGAAGAGTGAAAGGGAAAGGGAAGTAGTATATATATAGTGAGTGCTGGTTTTTAGTTGAGCTGCATCAAAAATTAAATTCATAGTTTTTGGCACAGCATTAAAATGAATAACAAAAGACGCAAATTTGCATTTTGTTTCGTTATTGTTATGGTTGTTGTTGTTGTTGCTATTGTTGTTATTGTTGTTGCGCCTTACGCTTCAATAAACCGCAATTTGTACGCATATCAGAGGTTGAGCTGAGCTCGAGTTGATCCCGTGTGCGCTGCCTTTACCATATGCATATGTAAGTGGATACGTTCGTAAATAAATTGTGTGTATTTGTTACAGTCACGCCACAGTCCAATCCCCTCCATCTCTTATCCTCCTCCCACCCCCCTTCTCCTACAGTCACTGGCTAAAGAAAAAATGGCAAGAACCCTACCCCTGGCCAACTACAGTGCCTGCTCAAAATAAATTTCACGCTTGACTGCTCCAAGCGCTTGACCTCTTTGATTTTTATACCCTGTTTTTGTTGTTGTGCCTTCTGCCTGCATCCTTTTCTTCTCTGCTCCTGTTTTTTTTGGATTTTTTTTATATTTTTTTGGTACTCTTTTTTGTAGTCGTTGTCGTCGCCTTCAATCCCACCAAATTAAAGTAATTGAGTAGTCAAACCTTTTGCCTCAACGTCATCTTCATGTTGACCCTTTGGCAAGTCGATATTGCTTTAAATAAATAAAATTATGCTGATTTTGCGTTCGTGTGCGGATATTTGCCACTAGAAAACCGAAAAGATGAAGCGTAAAAGGCACTGGGCTTCAAGTGTGTCCTCCTCCCCCGTTATTCCGTTACCCCTTTACCCCTTTTGCCAAGAGTCGTTTCCGCATTCCCAAATGGCGTGAATATTTGCGCAAATAGTATTAAATGGATTTGCAGCTACGCATGTGACCTTCATTTTGTGGGCTGAACAAGAAGTGAAATTCATGGCACAAATGTTCGTTCGTTTCAAGTGCCAACGAAAGGGGTCAGGTGTCAGGGGTCAGGGTTCAGTTGTCAAGGGTCAGTTGGCTTATTAAATATTAAACACTTGCTGCTTAATTAGATATAGTTTTTGGGGTGAAACTTATACCGCCGGGAGTCAACAGCTATTCAAATTAAAGTCTATTTAATAATTCATAAATAACAAAATACTGAGGGTCAAACTTAGTATAACATTGTATTTTCTTAGAGAGCTTCAAAAATATTTAAAGTATTCCAATTATCAGGGAATAGTGCTACAATTGCATAAGTTTGAAATTGGTTTGGCAACACTTTAACTAATATTTAAAGCACAAACATATTAACTAGTATAATTCTACAACTTTCTGTGTTCATATACATAAAAACCAAATTATCAAGATTGTTATTGCAATTGTACAAAAGTTTGCTTGTGCATTAAAGCGATTTATGTTTGGGGGGAAAACTCTAGCGCGTAAATCCGATAACTTTTCTTTCTCTCTTCCTGTCACAATGTTCCGCAGTTTTGACTAATATTTATGTAAGAAATTGTACTTGTGTGCGTCACGCTAATTAAATTTGCTCACTTGCGCAGTTTTACATACTTGAACATTGCGTATACGCAGTGTTGGAGGCGATGGCATTCATTTGATGCGGGCAATCAATGCGTAATTGAATCGCTGATAACCTCAAGGACACACACAGAGGCATTTCTAGCACATTGTTTGCCATGAAATAGGCGTGCAAAAAACAATTGGCAAAAGTTGCTCGTGTGGCGCTTAAACATAAATTCCATGGATTCCCCTTTGGCATTTGCTTAGATCGAAAACTAAACTACATGGCACATTAACGTTATTTAAATACTAAGGCAAACACATAAACACACACACACACACACACGCACACACACAGAAATATATATAAGTGTATAGATATAGATAAGGCGAGATAAGTGCGCTAGCTCGCGCTCTCTCTTATTCCCATCTCAGTAAGTGTAGCATACTTTTCAGCAGCGCCATAGATAAGCAAACCCGGCTCAATGTGTATTTTATGTAGATGTGCCTGTCAGCTGACGCTGTGTGTATCTGTATGTGTATGTGTATGGTTGAGTGTGTGCACATTTATTTAAGCGTTTGCATAAACGATACTTGGTCGAAGCCATTTTTGCCACTTTACCTAATTTATGTAAATTGTTTTCTTATTTAATTGTTTTTCTTGCGAGACATGTGTTGAGCTTCGTTCATATGTGTCTCTGTTCATATATATATACATATATCTATATATTTTCTATATATGTATATGTATGTGTATGTGTATCCAATAATTTCATTTCATGCGATTTATGCTGTCCTGGTTGTGGCCTAAATATCGCTCAAGTGCCTGACAAAAATTTGCTGCGAATTACACTGTACAGCCTAATTTAACTTTGGTAGAAAATAAATAGATTATAAAGAGAGAATATTAAATTTAACAAATAATTTAATTAGCTTTGCTCTGCATTCTGTTTTCGTACAAATTTCGCATAAGCGGCAGTAGGAGCTTCCTTGGAGCATTATATCAATTAGAATCCTCAGTTTCTTGAATTTTTAAACTATCTGAAAGAATGCTTCATATATTATTGTGGAATTGATGCGACAGTGGTATTTAAAACAGAACTCATATTAATTTTATTTATAAAAATTAGTAAAAGCCTACTCCACATAGAAAAGTGTTGAAAAAAGGTTTGTATAATTAAATATTGATTTTATAAATAAATGAAATTAATGTATTACACTTTTAGTATTCTAATTATTTTTTCTTTTAATTGTAAAACACAGTCTGTTTTGTCCCATTACATTTTTCGTTTGTTGCACAGTGTTAATGTTTGGGCTCTTGGCCAAAATAAAAACAACACATCTTGACGACGTGTGTCGCATATGTACGACTTGGCCAAATATGCTCAGGACCGGTCTAAGCCTGCTAATGTTAGTCTTGGCTGTTTGTCATATGGCCATGGTCATAATGTCAATATCTAGAGCAATCAATTTGAGCTGCTGTCGCTGCTGTCACTTCTGCTGCTGCTGTTGCTTTTGCTGCTGCTGCTGCTGTTGTTGTTGTTGTTGTTGTTTGCAAATGTAATTGTGATTATGTTCGAGTGGTCAAGGCGGGCACAAACAACACACAAACACACAACACACAAAAGTTGTCACTGCTCTTGAGCCCCAAAGCATATGGGCGTTCTTGTCAGCAGCACTTGTCCAAGAGACACTCCAAAGAGCGATTGCTTTTTGTGTGTTAATGTTACATTATTATTAATGTTTGCATCGTTGTTGTTGTTGTTGTTGTTGCTGCTGATGCTGCTGTTGTTGTAGCCAGCAGAGCTGGTAACAATCAAAGCCAATATCGATAGTATCGCTAGTTTTTATATTTAGCTTAAATATGTTTTTTTGTAATAAAATGTTACCATGAATAAGCCAATAGATTGACGTCTTTAAATGCAATTTATCTAATTTCAAATTTTGTTTATAAAAATGTAAATAGAAACTTGTAATTTTAATGTAATTTAAAACATAATTTTTTTAAATAAAATATTATATTTTCTCTCTTTTATCTCTATAAAAACTTAGATTTGCTACATCCATTAGAACAAACAATCTTGTCTGTAAGAGATACTAATTTATATTATTTAATCTCCATTAATTAATTATTACAAATTTCTAATAGACATTTTGTTATGGAATCAAATTTCTCATTCTTTAAAAACTATTAATGGTGTCACGCAAAGCAACAACTATTCCTATAGTGGTCCGACTTTGACCAAATTTGGTCAGATTGTATAAACTCTCTAAAATCTCTGTTTGGTAAAGTTTGGTAAGGATACATTTATAAAAAAAAAGTTTTTCATACAAAAACAATTGTCGACCGATCATTCCTATGGCAGCTATATGCTATAGTTATGTTATAGTGGTACGATCCCGTCGGTTCCGACATATGTACTACCTGCAGCAAAAAGAAGGGTCTGTGCCAAGTTTCATTACGATAGCTTTAAAACTGAGAGACTAGTTCGCATAAAAACAGACGGACAGACGGACATCGCTATATCGACTCGACTATTCATGCTGATTTAGAATATATATACTTTGTTGGGTCGGAAACGTCTCCTTCTGTCCATTAAATATTTCGAGAAAAAATAAATAATACCCTCTGCTAGAGTATACAAAATATTAAGTTTAATATATTAATATATCTAATATATTAGACTTTATATTTTTAAATTTATTTTGATTTAATATTTAATATGACTTGGCTTGTAGAACTAGGATATATCAAATAAATATCTAAATAAAATCAAAAGCTTCTTTAAATTTAAAAATTATCAAAATATAATTTAAATCAAAGTAATTATTCGTGAACATGAGCCGTATGTCCTTTCAATTATATTATATTAGTTTACTTATATATAATATAGTTTTGCCAAAATATAAATAGCAAAAAGTGCTAAAATCGGTTGAATCCTTAAATTTATAGATTGTACAAAAAATAAATAAAATTAATTGCTAAGCTAAACAAAATCTAAATAATTATCTACTAACATAAGCTGTGTGTCCTTTCAATTTTATTATATTAGCTTATTTAAGCTTACCTCAGTGAAAGCACCAACTAACGACACGACTAAAAATCTATTGATTTATTTGCATCATTTGATTTGAAATTATAAGATTATCTATCGAAATTTATCCTTTGTTTAAATAGCGGTGTGTAAAATATGCTAAAATATCGTGAAAATCAAATGATAGTGGTGGACAATTGAAACCCATCGATACTATCGATAGTGATGTTTTCGATTGTTTTGCAGCTCTGATTTTGTCGATAGTTGAAACAATCAGTATCGAAACTATCGAGTGGTGGCACTAACTGTGGTTTTTCAGCTCTTTTGTTGTGCCATGTCGAATTAGGCTCATAGCTAAATTACAGATAATACCTGTGCGCTCAATTTGCTTAATTGCCTTTTACTATCGTGTGTTATGCTAATTGCAAAATCAATGCGTGCTACATATGTGCCCAGGTTGTGCGTGAGTGTGTGTGTGGGTGTGTTTGGTCACTTCTATGGCTTATGCAAACTGCATTTCAATTAAAATTACGCACATTAATGTTGAATTATGTGCTAAGCCTGTGCCGATGCTTCGACAAATGCAACATTTTGAATTTGATTATGCCCTGCAATTTAAATCATTTGCAGTCGAAATTATTCAGAAGCTTTCTGTTGCCAGTTGCGCTTAGAAAGGGCCATAAACATGCTAAATGCAAATGCAATTAACTACAATTTATGTGCTGCCAACGAGCCAAAATAACGCAATTTTTATTCGCGTTTCTGTTATTTCTGTTGTTGCCCTATCCAAAACTTTGCTACAACAAATCTTTATTAAATACAAAAAAAAGAGGGAAAATAAATAAATGAAAATGGAAGAAAAATTGTAACGAATCGCGCAGCGGGCGAGCAGCGGAATGTTTTAGTTGTTGTTGTCGATATTGTTGGTGTGTATATAAGTATAAACCCTCGTCAAGTTGCAGGAAAGCAATTTTCAATTTGAAAGCATTTAGTTGAAAAAAGGAATAACAAGAGAATAATTCGATAACTGACAACACGATGCGTTAATGCTCTTTCTTTGGACTGGATAATTTCAAACATCAAACGCCTTGCAGACATTAAAAGTTAAAATAGAGTAGACTCGTACAGTAAGTGAAAATCAATCTTCTAAAGCATAAAATATATAAATTTATTAATCTTTTTTTTAACAGTTTTAATAAGTTTAAAAACATTTTTCAAAACCCGCTTTAATCGGAATGAATTGTACAGATATAATGAAGAAAAGCTTCGCAACCCAACAGCCATTAAAAAAATGCAAGCTTTGAAATTTAAAATTTAATGATAAAGCTTCAATAATAAAGCTCACTTAAAAATGAAAGCTTGACTTCCTTGTACACTATGCTGCTCTAGCTCTAAGAAATGTTCAAAGCACATTAAGGTTTTAATCGGAATTAATTGTAGAGATTTGATAAAGAATAGCTGAACTCTAAAAACAAATGCAAACTTTGCTTAAATAAATATTGATTGAGCTCCAATTATGATGTTCACTTAAAGCTCAAAGCTTGACTTTCTTCCACAGTTTTTAAATATTGATTAAGCTCACTTAAAGCTCAAAGCTTGACTTATTTTTTCACAATTTAAATATTGATAAAGCTTGATAATTATGCTCACTTAAAGCTGAGAGCTTGACTTTAAATATTGATAAAGCTCCAATAATTCAGCTCAGTTTAAACTGAAAGCTTGACTTCCCTTTACACTATGCTGCGCTAGCTCTAATCAAATTCATTACACAAAACGCGCTAAGATCATAAGAAATTTATATACAACTTGTGTATTTCAAATACAGTTAAAGGAATCTATTTAATCAACGTAAGGGCATCAAAATGTCTGTGCTAAAGGGGGGCTAAATATATTTTAAAATCAACAAGAAGGCCAGGCCAGTGAGTGGCACTAAATGGATGCGTGTAGCTGGATATATGTGTGTGTATGTGTGTGGGTATTGGCATGCGCCTGCTGACATGTAACTAACATACACACACACACACACAGAGACACACACACATATACAGCAACATGGCCGGACATGGCTGGGACATGTGTACGCTGGCAAATAGTGGACAACTTGTCTTGTTTGCGCATTGAATTTGTGATTCCAATGACTTTTTGCCAGCTTCGCACTGGCTAGCTATAAGATCCTGTGGTGTGTTTGTGTGTGTGTGTGTGTAGGTGTAAGTGTGTGTGTAGGTAAGTGGTTGCAAACATTTCTACGTCAAATGGTCATTTTCAATTTAGTCAAAGCACTAAGCTTAAGCTAAGTAGCTGCTTCTAAGTATGTGCCCAAAAAAAATACCTACAACGAAATGAAAACATGTTATACAAAATCTATCGAAGGCAATTCGAAGATTAGATGCTCTATGAGTGCTTAAGCTAAAGCTGCTAAGCCGCTGTTATTAACAGCCTAACAGATTAATACAATGTTATATTTATACATGAAACTTGATATCATGTGTTAATTGAAGGCAGCTCAAAGTTTAGTTTTAACTTCTTGCTGTTATGTTAATAATAACATCGAAATAACGGATTACTAGAATTTTACTGGGAGGGATAAAATAATGAGCTTACATTAACAGCTTCCATTAACATAAGTAAGCAGCTGTTAATAGCATCGAAATAACAGGTTGCTAGAATGTTACTGTTACAGCTAACATTATGGGCCTTCCATTAACATAAGTAAGCAGCTGTTAATCACATCGAAATAACAGGTTGCTAGAATGTTACTGTTAGAGCTAACATTATGGCCCTTAACATTATGAGAACTGTTAACATAAGAGTCATGACTTTAATTATTTGAATTATTATCATTATTTTCATTAATTATAAAATTTATTGTTATTAATTATTTTAATTAATTATGATATGGCCTACAGCTCTATTTTACAATGAATTAATTATATTTTCTAAATTTGGCATGACTTTAATTAGAGCTGAAACTGTTTAAAGTCTTGCGTATGTTAAGCTATCACACTTTATTGATGAACTTTAATCAACCTCTGATAGAATATGCTATAAAGGTTAGCTAAACGTAAGGGCATACAAAAAACGAAATTGCAATTCCGCAAATCCCTCAATATTCTGCACACACAGCAGCAAAATGTTAAGAAACTGCCTTGGGGAGTTTCTTTTTTTGGGCTACCACTTTTCGTTAAACTTCTTGTCGGACTTCTAAGTATCATGCCAGCGCAGGAGAACGGAAATTTCTAAAATGCATTTTTAAACACACTTGATTGAAGTTCAGCTGCCTAATTACATTTGGCCCCAAAGGCTGAAGTGCTCGGCTGGCCAAATCTTGGCCAAGTCTTGCATATGTAACGAGCTGTCGTATGTACATATATATGTATGTATATATATATTCAGCAAAAGGCAATTCAAGTCCTGTGCCTTCGGGCAGGCTCTCAGCTGTGGGCTGACCTTTGGTACGGTTCGATTCAATTCTGTGGCTGCCTTCGCGGTTAACTTCATTAGAGTGCATAATTGCAGGGCATGGTTGCATTGGAAATTTCGTTGTGGCTTATGGCATCTGTTCAGGCTTGACTTGCCATATATACGAATGTATGTGAGTGTATCTGTGCATAGTATATATGTTGCTTCTCAAAACCACTGAAACGGAACGTCCTTTTACATTATATTCAAGTGATTCACTGAACTGAACGAATAATATGTCTTACAACGTTTCAGCTTTCATAATTGTCGAAAGAGTAAAAGTTAATTTAAATATCCAAACAAAAGCAATACGTTTAAGGAGAAGGTGCCTCGCAAGGAGGGGAATCAAACGAATAGAACTAAAACCATTCTCAAGAACGGCCGGGCAGGATCTTCAACATAAAGGTTTAGCGCAAATAAATAATAAACTCCCATAAAAACATAATCATATCCTGAAAACCTTCCCAATGATTAGCTTTAACATACTATTCCTTTGTACCAACCATAACTAAATTAATATATATAATAAGTTCTGATTAGATTAAGTTGTCTCTAAGCTAGCAGAACACTCATATGTAAAAAAGAATATAACTAATGAGAATTTTAGTTAAACGAAAAAAACAAATGAGCAATAGAACAAAATTAATGAACTAAGCATAAGATCAATGTGTTTGTTCATCAATAGTGAACATCTGAACATATTTTCTCAATTAAACTTCAACTCAACTACAGGGTGCTGCATCAAGTAGTTAGCATCGCTAAAGGAACGCCCTGTATGTGTATGCAACTCGTGCAAAACCTCTGACACCGCAAACTGTCTGCCATATTGAAATGCATTGTCCTGCGGTCCTTAATCGATGCGAAATATTTGTGCATTACCTGATTATTGTTGGCCGCCACATCGACGGGTCGGGGCCGGCGGCGGTGAATGCGTTTGCGTGCCGTTTGATAGATTTTCCAGTACAGCGCCAGGATGACCAAAAGCGGCACATAGAAAGTGCAACAGGTGGCAAAAACCTAACAAAAAGAGGCAGGTTTTAAGACCCCAAGCCCAAAATTGGTGCTAACAATAGTTGATGGTCGCACCTGGTAGGCCACATCCTGGGAGACCATGCACTTTTGCTGCTCAATGCGCTGCAGATAATCGGGATCCTTCCAGCCAAACTGTGGCGCCAGCGAAACGATCACCGATGCCGTCCAAACGCAGAATATCATCATGAAGACCCGATTGCTGGTACGTGAGTGTATGTAATCGATGTTTGTAACCGCCCAATAGCTGTAAGCAGAGCAACAAATGCAAATTTATTAACAATTGTAACACTTGAGACATGCCGCGTACTTTGTATGTATTTTATATTGTATTTCAGGCGCGCACAAAATGTAAATTAAATGCTGCATAAATCTAGGCGCGCACTTAAACTCACACCAACAGACAAACACACATACATGCACATATGAAACAGCGTCAAAGTAAAGAAACGTGTTCGATATTCGAATTCCGTTCAACAGTTTTCCATAGCATTTTGTTACCATTTTTTTTCTACTCTCCTTTATTCAATTTTTTTTTGTTTTTGTTATTCGGTTTTGTGTGCCAAAACATGTTTTATGTATGTATGTAAGCCAGTGTGTGTTTGCGTGTGTGTGTGTGTGTGGTGTGTGTGTGTGGCAGGCATTTTTCAAATTTCCATATATATAGCCAGTTTGAGGGCATCACAACTTTGTAATTATGTTTGCCAATGCGGATCCAATTTCATATAAAATTCTCATGATCAAATTCTTGCTACAATGATGGATTTATTTTAAAACTTTAAGAAAGAGTCAGGCAACTTGTCTGTAAGTATATATTTTATGTAATAAATTACAAGCGAACTATGGAAAATGATGCCAGCGAAGTTGCTTTATTGCCAGAGGTCGCAAAGGAAAGTGTCAGCAACAAATTTGAAGCAATTATATTTAATAAAGATTAAAAAAGGGTTTTATAAAAGTTGTACTAGAGAAAACATCGGAATTTGTGTTAAAAATACATTTTTAATTACCCTTAAGTTTCAACTTCTATGAATTAAACCTTTAAAATTCAATTAATAGTTTCCTGAATTTATAGAAAAATCACAATTGTAGAAGATTCTCTTCTGAAAGTGTATTTAAACGTTGGTATATCAAAGTCAACTATCTTATTCAGTTGCCCACTTTGTCTGAGTACAGAAACATGCCTAAAAGAGTTTTTAAACGTTTTGTGTACGTTAACTGGCACACACATACACACACACACACATACACAGTGGTACACACAGTTAAAGGGCAGCCCTTAATGGTATTGGTAGGTTGAAGCTTGTTGCTGTTGGCCGGGCTTTAAGAATGCCAACTATTCAACTGTGTGGCATAGATAATCATGCCCCGAGGCGGTAACCAGACCATTTTACTAATGTTAGTGCTGATGCTGCCATTAGGCAGATTTTAGTTGGTGTTGTCAGTGTTGGCAGTGCTAGAAATTAATCGAATCAATCAGCATAAGTTTAAGTGAGGGAAGGAACAAGCTATATCCTTGATAGTCATTCACCTAGCTTGCTTGTTTGCTCTTTGTTCTGTTCAGTGGAGTTCCATTGTTGATTGTTAACTAAAACCTAATACGTTTTATTTTTAGAAATGAATAATATTCAATAAGTGCATAAATAATTATGACCAAAGAATCAAGCCTCATCTAAATCGAATTAGTTTTGACAAATTGATGGCAGCTTGTAATTTGGAAAGAACATTAAGTATGGCGCTGGAAATCTTATAATATTTAATTTTAGACAAGCAATAATGGAAGATTAGCTACATAAAATGTTTTTTAATAATATACTCTTATAATACTTAACGTTTAAGTAGTATTTTCTGGAACTTGTTGCTATGGTTAACATAATTTGATTTAAATATGAAGAACGAAAATGTGTTTCAAATAAATTAAACGAAGATCTTAGGTATTTGAACTAAGAGAACAATTGAAACTGTTATTAAAATGAACGTAAAACACAAGAGGAACAATTCGTTAGTTTAACAAAAATACAAGGATCAAAATGATGCCTACAATTGAACCACAATGTACAACGCAAGTGGCAAGGCAGTTCAAAGGTTGCCCACCACAACAACCTGCGGCTGTGTGTGTGTGTGTGTGTATGTGAGTGTGTGTTAGTGTGCGTGCGTGTGTTGTCTATTTTTGTGGCTGACTGCCAAATTAATGCCGGCAGCCGCACATTTCAAATTGTGAAGGCAAGCAAATCACATTTTCTTATACATCGCTGACCGCAGCTCTCAAATTGCCAGGAACAACAACAAGAGCATGATGTTTATGTATTAATTAAACAAAATTTGCATAAACAAATATTATGCCATGCGGGGCCGCAGAGCAAACAAATGTGTGTTGTTAGCTGAAATCAACAATTAATTGAGTTGACAAAGCACTCGAGATGAGCAGGAGAAAGGATCTATTTCAATATCAGCCGCTGTTCCATGTGTCAACTTTGCTAAGTGCTCTGGTTGCCCTAGAGCATAATTTAATTTGTGTACTATTGCCAGCTTACACGTTAATGACATCTGAATAAATATCAATAAAAATGTGTGAGTATATTGTGCATTTGTTCAAAATCAATTAAATGACACTTAATTAAAGCCATTGCAAAGCCGAACACTTCATTAGCACTGTTTGCCAAATGTCACAAATGAAACAAATATAATAGTAATGGCAAACTAACCATTTACAAATTATCCCTTGCGGGAGGGTATTATCATTTTGTTGGCATGAATTCTTTCGGCCAAAGTTCATGGTCAAATTAACAATTTTTGACTTGTAAAAGCTTTAAACACCACTATAGCTGTACCTCCAATATTTCGAACTGCCATAACCTTGTCAAAACTTAACCGATTTCCATGCGAAATATCTTTTTGATCCTGTTTTGTATTCTTTATTGACTTGAGACTTAAATTTTATTTAAATTCCAATATACAAGTTACGAGAATTCGTTGGGATTATTGGAGAATCCATTAAAAATCAAATATAAGAATTATTTTAGCACTTAGAGCACTAAAACCTTAAACTTTAAAGCTATCACTTTACAATTCCCAATTGGTTTACAACACCAAGCAATTCGATTAAAGCTTCAATGTCGTTAGACAAACAAACATGTGTCGTGTCCTGCAGTCAGTTTGTCAGCTTGCACATGAGTAATGATAATATTGAGCACGGCATTACGCATACGACACGTATGCTTCATCGATAATAAATAATAATGAATGATGTTGATAGTTGATGACTTTTGTCTGGACTGATGTCATCTGCTGCGGCTGGGTCAACTTGAGCAGCGTCTTGAGAGCCGGAGAAACCACTCCGAGGCTTGTCAGGCCTGCCTGTTATTCATTAGCATAATATAATCGACTTCAAGTTGGCAATTTTGATTGACTGCTTAAAATTAATGGAATATTCTGATTTTGCCGTCAATTTTATTTTGTACTTTTTTGAATTACCAATTTTTTTTTTTTTAAACAACTTTTGTTGTATTTTTTTGGGGTGCGATATCTGTGAAGTTTGATGTGACTCGCATAAGCAATGAAAAAGGCATGCAAATTAACATAGAAACCTAATAAAGTGCCTGTCATGCAATGTGCTGGCAATTGATATCACTCATACGACGCGTAGTCGCTCAAAAAAGAAAGTATCATAATTTGTAAGGGCAGATTTGCTACACAAACACACACACTCACACACACACACACATAGGCCAGCAATTCAATTCAATTGAATTGAAGTCAATCAATTTATCAAGTGTGCCGAACGCCGAACGCTGAACGCCAAACTTCGATTCAAATGATGAATTATAACAATTTATTGTGTGCCAAACAATTTAAATGCGAATTTTCCATTAACGTATACCCCCCCACTGCCAGTCTCTGGCAGTCCATTCTATGCTCTACTATGTGTGATAAATGTGCGGCACTCGAGTGTAACACTTTTTTAATGCATTTAAAAATTGCGCGCCTAGCACACAAAAAAGCCATTACTCTTGAACCCGCTTGATTACAAACGCATGTACCCCGATTCTAACAAACACAAACTCCACAAATTCGCCTAATTTTATCAACAGCTTTCAAGCTGTAATAGATATTCTCTGTACACACAATCTATCTTAAGTGAATTTTCCATTATGTTTTGTCATTCTTAATGTTTTTATCCCTTTCAGCTTGCCCCAGAATGCATGCAATTGAGATGACTTGACGAAATTGCGCTGAAATTGATTTTGAAAATGCCAGCAATTAGTTAGCGGGGCAATAAAGAAAAAAATCAAGTTAATTTAGATGGGAGCCATAGCAATTTGACCTTTAAAGCTGCTCATAATTAATTGAAATTTTATGTTGTCGAGTGTCGGCCAACATTTACTTTGTTTTATTTTACTCTTTTGCTTTGCTGACATCAGTAAAAATGCATATAAATAAGTTAGTACAAAGCTTGTCAGCCAATTTGAAAGTTTGTCCTAACTTTGTTGAGGGTATTGTAATTTTGACTACAAATTAGCTTATTCCAATGCTTTAAATTAGTATATAAATGTTGTCTTGTTCAGCGCAATTAGCTAAGTAGATATAATTGTGTTTATTGATGAATTTTGGTTTAGTATTTTATGTAAACAAAAATATTGGATATTGAAAATTAAGTTCTTCTACGAATAACTTATTTTTCTACGTCTAGGATTTTGTTTGACGTTAGATAAATTTATTTATCTTGGAAGCCATTTAATTAATAAATTATTAATAAATATATTGGAGACAGAAAATTGAGTTCTTCTATGAATAACTTATTTCTCTATGTCTAGGATTTTGTTTAAAGTTAGATAAATGTATTTAACTTGGAAGGCATTTAATTAATAAATTATTAATACAAATTTGGAGATTGAAAATTGAGTTCTTCTCTGAATAACTTATTTTTCCACGACTAGGATTTTGTTTGAAGTTAGATAAATTTATTTATCTTGGAAGCCATTTAATTAATAAATATATTGGAGACTGAAAATTGAGTTCTTCTATGAATAACTAAAGTTAGATAAATTTATTTATCTTGGAAGCCTTTTAATTAATATTTAGATTTAGATTCTCAAAATCTCTGGCAACTCAAATGAACCTTTGTTTTTAATTTTTCCAATACTATAAACATTTTTTAATATATTTATTATATGTTTGCAGTAATATTAGGGGAACTTATCTAACAAAGTTAATCGAAAATTGAAATAAAAACATTTGTTGTTCTATTTCTTGACGAATTTTGTTTGAGAGCAGATAACATCATTGGGCACAATTTAATTAATACTATAGAGTATATATGCTGCTGCAGCCCAAAATTGTATACTATCTACAGTCCTGTTTATTTTTGTTTATTGAAAATGCTAATCGATTGCATTACTTGCTTGTATGAAAAGAGCTCAGCGGATAACGCGAATTGTTTTAATTTTCGGTTTAAGGCCATACATATAGGTAAAAAAAATAAATGTGCTATGCTTACCTGCGGCTACTGACTGCCGTTTTTCAGTTTACAATAATATTTCGTTTTATACAACAAAACACAAAAAAGAAATCAAAAAACCAAAAATGGCAGTTGAACAAAGGATAAAAATGGAAAATAAAACGAGGCATACAAAACTGCATTCCATACTAGTAAAATAACAATAGAGGGAGGCCACAACAACAACAACAACAGCAACAGCGAGGACGACAACGACAGCAATGACAACAACAACAACAACAAAAACAATAGGCGAATATTGCACATGTAACTTAGTGGGCGTGGCAGGCTGCTGAGGCTGAGGCACTGTTTTTATTGTGTTTTGTTTTGTTGTGCGCCCTGAGGCAGCTGTGGCATGATTAAATTTTTGCAAATTACTTGCGTTCTACTCTCAGCTGCGTGTTGAGCTGCTACCATGCCAACAACAACAACAACAATAACAACAACAACAGCTACTGTAATAACCACTAAATGTTCCAGCATAACAATGGAAACAATAAAACTGTATGTACTATTTGCTCATAGTTGAAGAAGCGCTGAGCCACAAAACAATATAACAATTGGCCTCTGCCCAAATCGACGCCAAAGCCAAATAAAACAACAATAAAATAAAAAGCAATAAAAAAAAATATGCGTATTTTTGTAGTAATGCCGTAAATTCGATGCCTCATTCAAGGCTGCATAATAAAATACTTGTAAATAATATAAAAGTTAAAAGTTGACAAAATATAATATAGAACTCAATCGCCAGTTTGACTTATTGTTGAGTACTGTACCCAAATCTAAAGGGCAACTAAACTATTTAACAAAGGCATACCCTGAGAGCTTTTAGTAGAAAATTCAATAATTTCAAGTTTCAATTCTTCATAAAAAGCACAATTTACATACAAATTTTTGTATGTTTTTTGCGGGATCCTAGGGGAATTGTCCACAAACTTCTGTATCCCGATATGCCGCCGGGATACGTGAGTCCTGCATTCGCCAGCAGGCATTCCTACTTGTTTTAAATATATTATCCACATCGTTTAACTTTAATGACTATTAATAGTCAATGATTTTATTTGCACATATTCTCGCATATATTCATATCCATTTTAATTATAATAATGTCAAATGGTTCAACACGTCGTATGATTGATACTTAATTTCATTTTATATGCGGCTCGTTTGCTTTATTACCATTATTAATATTATTATTTTTATTATTATTTCAATTATGTTCGTGCTCATTTTGTACAATAGTGCAAACAGGCGTTGACTGCCATTGAAATCAATTAGCATATTAAATGCATTTTCATAGTTGGCTCTTTATTATGCTTATTAAAAGTTGAGCACATTATCATTGACGTTTATCGTGTGTAGCAGGCCAAATGCCAAAGGCGCATCTCGGCCATAGCCTATAAGCCTGGCTCAGTGCTGGCAACATTTTAATGCTGCCACATTTTATTTGTTATGTGCTTGTCCAACTTGCAGCCGCAGTGCGTCAGTTATGCTGACATGCACGGCTCTTGCCTTACAGCGAAATTCAATTTAAAACGTGCTTACGTGGCAACGTGGCTGCTCCTGTTGCTGCCACAGCATTGCCATGGCTCCCTCGGCTCACCCAGCTGTCCAGTGGAAACGGCCATTATGTGGTGTCCTGGCCCGAGGCCCAGGACTCACTACTGAGACAACCAGAGACAGCTCTTAGCACTCAACTTGGCGCGCACTCTCTCTATCTTTCTGCTAATGTTTGGCAGCAGTTTAAGTTTTGCGCCACAAAACTTGCGCTTGTCATTGATTTTAGCACACAACCCTCTAAATATTAAATATTTCTCTTGTTTTTTCTACTATTTTAAACTATTTTTTATGATGCAGTCGCCCACAACTTTCTAACTTGTATTTATTTTCTTGTTCTGGCCACTTTTGCTTTGTTTTTGTACAGCGACCTACAAATTTTAAGAGCAGAAATTGCGTTACATATTTTTATATGCCTATGCCTGAGTTAGGGGTATATTGGCCTTAAACCTAGTTTATTGCATTTTATAAAAATTAAAATTCAAGTTTCTAGCCGTTAAGGTTTCATTATCCTTTAAAATATTTCTACTTCTTCTTTTTAATCAACTGTTACATTTTTGATTACTTCTTGTGCAGTTGATCATATAGCAGCTTTGTTCTTTTACTGTTCTTATACTGCTTCTGTAGCATTTTGTTAACTCCTTCTTTTATAGGGCATCTTATAGCTGATCAGTTTATAACTGAAAGTTTTTTGTAGTTGCTGTTTGTCTCTCATGTGGCAAAGTTTTCTACTTGGCGCACAGCTGGCACAGGATGCGTCTTCTGTTGATTACAGGCCCTTCGCATATGTGTCCTGTGCGGCTTGGTGCGTGTGCTCTGTGCCATGTGGCTGCCCTGTGCTCTATGCCCTGTGCGTGGCTGTCTTGTCTCGCACTATAAGGGGCCAGCAATTGTAATTTATGGCACAAAAAACAAGAAACTTATGTAAATTACAAGGCGGAGCAGCCGCAGCCGCAGCCGCAGTAGCAGCAGCAGCAGGAGCAAAAACAAAAGCCAAATAAGTGTAGGACCACTCCTAGGCCCAGTTTCAGTTCCAGTTACTGAATCAGTCCCAGTCCCAGACTCATTGGATGCAGCCAAGTGCGTTGATTGCTGTCTGGCTGCCCTGCTGTTTTTGTCCTGTATATCCTGCGCTTTATGCGTGTCTGCGCTTTGCGGGCGCCGCCTTTATACATCTTTTATGCACATGCATTTTTCTTTAAAAAACAATTTACATAATTGCACCAGGCCAGGCCAGGCCAGAGAGTCGCGGCTTAATTATATTTAATAAGCTTAAACTGTTTCCGGCCTTCATAATTGTCCAGCCAATTTGCAGGCTGCATTTTCGCTGCTGTTCCACGGTCTCTTGACTTGATTTGCAATTTTAAATATATACATATTTTTCTGTTGCTTATGATCTTTTGACACGCCATTAACATTATCATAAATTATGCTTCCGTTTATCGAGACAAAGATATGCCAATAAAACACAGTGAATAATCGATAGTCGCTAAAGAATATTGCTTATATGTATATATACAATTGTGCTCGCGAGAGAATCTCTAAAAGTAGAATTCTAATATCTGATAAGCACTTTTCATTGAAAATTTATTAGTTGCCGGCAAGTATATAATATATTCTTTTTATATAGAAAGTATTTGTGGCGCAAGTCGACCATGAAGATAGATTGCTTGTTAATGACACACAAAATTGAAAATAACGATGTGAAAACAAATTGCAGGCTTCATGCATAATTTGATTTCAGAGATTGTAGTTGAGGACACCATGTTATAAAAACCTGTGGCAATAAACCAATTTGAGCGCATTTTTACAATAAATTTGATCATGCACTTTAGGCGGTCGTTTTTTCTTAATAAAATATTTGCATATTTATTAATTTGTTGTACTGCTACCTTTTTGACAGGTTAAGATAGCTATAAATATTATTTAACATTTCTTATATACAGACTTTTAATATTATGTTAAAGCCAAGAAATAAAATTAGGATTAATTGACAATTTGAATAGCGCTCTGTTCTTTATAGTAGGTTAAGAATTTACTTGTTAACCTTCTTATAAATTAATAAATAGTGAGAAAAGGTTGCGATGCGGTAAGTCTTGGGGGTGGACATTTTTGTAGTCTTCTCTTTTCAGCAATTCGTGGAACTTCTAGGACTCTCTTCAGGACTTCTAGTTAGAGAGAGGCTGTGACTTTTAGCTTAAAAGAATTTGGCTTGTTTTGAATAATGAAAAATGTGTACCATACTTTTTGGTGTCGAGCTATAATTTCTGTTTTCCTTTGTTTTGTTTTAAAAATTAAACTTAATAGTAAAATACTCATATTTGTGGTTCCAAAACGTTTGAATATTTTTTGGTGAAATTGATTTGAATGCGAAATTTGGGAACACGCCTGAATAAACTCTCCAATTTTTAATGAGGAATGCAATTCAAAACTTTGATGCTGTTCGTTATGAAGAGCAAAGCCGGTCGTTCGACACTCAAAGCTAGTACTAAGGACCATCAAATCCTGCAGCTAAACTCATTGCAAATGGCAGCTGCAACTTCATTAGCTGATGTCCTGTGCAAATGAGCCTTGAAAAATGTTGGCATTAGCGACACGGCATTCAATGAAAATGGCAAAAATGTGAAAATTGTGAAAATGTTTAGCAACAATGGATTTTTGGCTTTCAGCTTAGCTTGTTGGCTTGTTTGACTGTTTTGGTCGCCTGCTGTTTTGGCTATTTGCTTTTATGTGTTTTGCCCTTGGCACGCTCCCACTCGCTCTCTGCCTCTCTCTTTCTGTATCTCGTTGCGGTTTCTGGCCAAGTTTCCTTTCCGGTGGCAAAAGTTTGGTCCAAACCGAAAACCGACCATTAATCACACGGCGTGCGCAAACTCTGCTAAACGCAAAACTAAATACAAACAAACCTCAACTGCAAAATTACAAGCACACAAATTGAGAGTGTGTGTCCTCGTAGATACATATATACGGATATACGAATATATTCGTATATTTGAATATGTATATGTCTAGGTCTAGTAACTTATGGCTTAATAAAACCACAAACTTTTCAATTGCAAGTGCATAAATGATATTCATTTGTGCATTTAGTTTTTCTGACTTTTTAATGCTTCAAAAACAGTTTTTGACTATACAAATCTCTTTTTTATATTTTTATTTGACTGCCATTTGTCTTTATGGCACGCCCCTGAAAATGCCTGCGACTCAGAGACACAGTCGCCCAGTCTCATTTGATTTATTTGAAATTCAATTTACTTCTCGCACTGATTAATCATTCAGCAGACAGCAGGCAGAAGGCAGCCCGTGCGCCATTATTTTGATTTATGCGACTTTTACAAATTCGAAATTTAAATTACGCACACATAAATATATAAATATGTATATGTATATGTATTTGTATTTGTATATACGGATACATAGACTTTTGGGTTAGCCGCTGTGACAGTTATAGAATTGTAATTCATCTTGGCTGTGGTTTCACTGCTTTGCCATTTTAATGAAATGTTTGAAATGTTTGTCGCTGTGGTTTTCGAATTTGGTCTTATAATTGCTTTTTCAGTTCGACTTGGCCGCTGCTGCTTGACATTTTATTTAAAAACTTCTTGGTTAGCCCCAAAATGTAGGCAACACTTTTCAAGTGCACTTAGTCTGTGGCTGTGTTTGTGTGTGTGTGAATACAGATTTTGGCTTGGCCAGTAATTAAATTGAGTTGCAAATGTCAACTGGTGCTTGCAAACAATCGATAGCACTAACGATGATATTGATGTCTTCTTTTTAGCTACTGGAAGGGGTTTTTACTATGGAAGTTGCCTAGTTGTGCTTAAGATCTTTCAATGTTACAATCTAGACTAAATCTAATATAAGCTTGCAGTCTTGAAAATCGCAGACAAGGGTCATCAACTCGAGACCTCCAAAATGGTTACTTTTAGTGGACTCCCTTGAATTCTTGAGAATCGCAGAGAAGGGCGATCTGTTTCTCTCTCTCTCTCTCTGTCTCTCTTTTTCTCTTTTTCTCTCTCTCTCTTTCTCTCTTTTTCTCTCTTTCATTCTCTCTCTCGCTCTCGCTCTCTCTCTTTCATTCTCTCTCTCGCTCTCGCTCTCTCTCTCTCAAGCTCTCACTCTCGCTCTCTCTTTCTCTCTTTTTCTCTCTTTCATTCTCTCTCTCGCTCTCGCTCTCTCTCTTTCATTCTCTCTCTCGCTCTCGCTCTCTCTCTCTCAAGCTCTCACTCTCGCTCTCTCTTTCTCTCTTTTTTTTCTCTCTCTCTCTCTCTCTCTCGCTCTCTCTCTCTCTCTCTCTCTCTCTCTCTCTCTCTCGCTCTCTCTCTCTCTCTCTCTCTCTCTCTCTCTCTCTCTCTCTCTCTCTCTCTCTCTCTCTCTCTCTCTCTGTCACTCTCTCTTTCTCTCTCTCTCTCTCTCTCGCTCTCTCTCTCTCTCTCTCTCTCTCTCTCTGTCACTCTCTCTCTCTGTCTCTCGCTCTCTCTCTCTCTCTCTCTCACACACACACTAAACTGGAACTCCAAAATAAGCTATTGCTATTCACAAAATAAACATCCAAAATGATAAATTCTAGTGGACTCCCTTGAATTCTTGAGAATCGCAGAGAAGGGCGATCAAAATTAAAATTTGTTTTGTATGAAAAACTTTGTTGCTTATAAAGATATCCTCACCAAACTCATCCAAACCGAGTCTCTAAAGAGTTTATACAATCTGACCAAATTTAATCAAAATCGGCTTACTATATTATATAGCTGCCATTGGAAAGATCGGGTGAAAAATGGAATCTGACCAAAATTTGGTCAAAAGACAACCTAAATATTTATAAAATTGGTCTAGCTTTGATACTATCGAACTGGGATGCCTAGTGCTGAGAGCTTGAGATCAAGCAAGGTGAAATCTATATTATTATCAGCTATTATTAAGGTTCTTCCACTTTTAATAATATCGTGGATAAGCCACATGGTACACATATTTTAATCCTTAGTAAAACTAAATATATTCCTTGTTTAGATTGCGGTTTTTGGTATTTATTTATTATATTTATATTAAAATTATTATTTAAACATTTTATATATTTTTATATTGCTAAGCATCACTTTAAAAATTAACTAAAGGTGATATCGATAGTTTTCCAGTTCTAATGTCAATAAACTTTGACTGTCCATAAAAATTAAGATAATGTCCGAGAGTGCTTAATTAAGTTTATACACAGTTCAAATAGCACAGCAAACACAACACAAAACCCTACTCTGAATGTATATATACTCGTACATTTGTGTGTGTGTGTTTGTTGAAGTTGCTCGCAAATATTGATTGAGGCATTTTGTAATGTTGTCGGCCAAATACATAAATCATTAGAATTATGTCAAGCCCTGCTAATCGAGATTGAATATGCCCCAAGCGCACACACACACACAGACAGATACACACAGACAAAGCACTTGAAGCCATTTCACTTGCACACAAAATATTTAACATTTGTTTTATGAACTTGACTCAAGTTGAGTTCATTGAGTTAACGCTCGAAGAGGCAGCCTTTAAATGTAACAAACACCTCATTGCGAATGTCGAAACAACTATTACTCTAAGTGTATGTGTGTGTGTGTGTGTGTGTGTGTGTGCTTGTGTGTGTATATGAAGGCATTAGCAGATAACATAAATGTCTTAGTAACATATCCGGTTTTATTGCTTGGCTTCAATGTTTGCTTTTGCCTCCTGTTGGCAGTTGGCTGTCTTCCTACTTTGTCTCATTAACCATTTGAAAGGAGGCACTCTTAAGTGTACATATATACACATACATACGTGTGTCTGTGTGTGTGTGTGTGTATGTGTGTGAGTGCCTGACACATACAAGCACATGAATCTTGGCATTTTGGTTTGTGAAATCAAATGTGCAAAGCAAATGAAGCGTAATTCGAATACCGGCTGCCTGTTTGCCTGGATCATTTTGTGTGTGGCACAAAAACTAATTATACTGTTAAATGCGTTTGTTTAACTAGCAATTTAATTAAGGTTATGCTTTTGTTTAGATCCAGCATACTGGGTACTGTGTACATACATAGACGATGCCATAATCTCCCGCACTGTGTTCAGCTGTTTGGAATTGCGTTGTGTGGTCCCAAAACATGTGCAATTAAAAATACTCCACAGAAACTTTACCAGGCCATGCAGCTAAATTGCACAGCAACGTTGTGGTAATGGGCTAGTTGCAGGAAAGGGGTAATAGGGGCAGTGGAGGTCAACGTAACGCGGGCTACGTGGGTACATGGGTACTTGGGGTGTGCTGGAGTCTAAGCGCCATTCGCTAAAATGACCAGCGACAGCGTGAAAATTATGTAAAATACAAGTGCAATGTTCATTTGCACTTATAATGCTGGCTAAACAGTGGGTCCCAGCAGTTAGTGCACCAAAATATTAGTTTACGGGACCGCTCTAATAAGTTCAGTTTCAATATTGAGAGTTGGATAGAAGATAGTTTTTACTCCCTGTACCCATAAAATGGGTAAAAAGGGGGTATTGGATTTGTGCAAAAGTATGTAACAGGCAGAAGGAGACATCTCCGACCCTATAAAGTATATATATTCTTGATCAGTATCAAAAGAGATTTCGATTTGGCCATGTCCGTCTGTCTGTCCGTCTGTCCGTCTGTCTGTCTGTCCGTCTGTCTGTCTGTCCGTATGAACGCGTCGATCTCAGCAACTATAAGAGCTAGAGACACCAAATTTGGCATGTAGGTTCCTGTATACCATACGCAGATCAAGTTTGTTTCTGATCTCAGATATCTCCCCCCGTTCCCCCGCAAATCGATCAAAACGTTTTACAGCCACAGTTTTAAAGATATCGCTTTGAGATTTGGCATGTACACTACTTCGTTCACTCTTAATCTACTGTGCAATTTTCAAGTCGATCGGATAATAAACACGGAAGCTATTCAACGAACAAGATTTAGTACTTAAGCGAGGGGGGGAAGAAGAAGCACAGCCACGACTTTAAATGCCTTGCGTACGCTGCAGCGCGCTGTGGCTCGCGTGTGTGTGTGTATGCTTTGTGTATGTGTGCATGCATGTGTAAGAGACGAACATATGATTGGAAGTTTTAGACTTGGGTACAGGGAGTTTCGTAGTCGGGTATACTCGACTACAACATTCTTACTTGTTTACTTTAGTTTTTAGATCCCAAAAGTATGCTATAAATATTTCCGTGGATTTGTTTTAGAAGCGGAATTCGGAACATGATTTTTATTTAGCCAACAAAGTCAATTTTTGTAATTATTATCATGATTACGACCGGATAATGTCATTTGTATAAGATGTTCGCTGTTAATTATATTAAATATCAAAAATATAATTTAGAAATGTGTGAAAAGAATTTAAATATTTATGAAACTTAAAGATTTTATATTTATTTATTTTATCAATTATTTTTCAACATCAACACAACAAACGCTTAAAAACAAGAGACTCTCTTTAATTATATAATTGTATACATTTGTAATTTGAGCAGAGTTGATAATTAAAATGATAAATGAGTTAAAATTGCATAAGAATTATTTATATTCAATAAAATATGCGGCTTTTTATTCATTCAATAAAAACATCAAACAGCAAGCAATTTATATAAATTATTTGAATTAATTGTTGTGTGTGCATTGTTTCATATAAAATTGGCACAGACACTTTTCGCACTCACTGTGCTCTTGTATAAAGTACAAAAACTCTTGTGTGACAACAGCAATTACAATTACACATGGCACAGCATATGGGGAGGGGACACTGTGTGGTCGTGGTAGTTGTTGTTGTAGCTACTGTTGTTGTTACAGTTGTAGTTGTAGTTGTAGTTGTTGTTAAGCCAGCAGAAAAGCCAAACAACCAAAGAACGACAACGGCAACGGCAACGACAACGAATATTAACATGTAATTACGTTTTAAGTGCTAAATGGTAAAATATTTATGAAAAAAATGCCTCTATAGACTTAATTGAAATTTAATTGAATATGTCATATGCAACAGCAACAATCACAAAAACAACTGCTGCTACAGAAATAGCAACATGCACACGATGCCGACAAACTGTTGGCCATCTGGCTGCCTGTTAGCCTCGTCCTGCCAATTGGCACTGTGCTACATGGCACGGCATCGACGGGGTTAAACTGTGCTACAAGTCACGTGGCGTATGCAAAAAACTTTGCATTTAAATGATTGTTTGACCGGGAAGAAGGTCGCCCCAAGTGGCATTTGTCATTTGCTCGCACTAATAATGACGTCAGCAACATGCTGCAGAGCGTAAAATTTATGCACAACTCTCTGGCCAGGCTGCGGGAAGCGGGAGCGGGTTGTGGGTGCGGTCAATAAGTATTGTGTATGTGCATATATATTTTTGGCATTGACAACGCCATCGACAGCAGCAACAGCAATGGCAACAACAACAACAACATCAACAACAACAGCAACAGCAACAACAATGGCAGCAACATCAGCCGCAATGGCAGCGAGCAGTGTACAGCATAAAGATTAATGACCATGCGCCATTTTTAATACCCTGTACCAATTGAGAATGGTTAAAAGGGGCATTTGTAAGGAAGTGGTAAGAGGAGGCATCGCTGACTCCTGTTTTCATTTCCGCATTGAAATTGTTAGTTGTTCTCCGGAAAGGGAGACTTTTCGAACATAGCTTCAAAAAGGAATACGGAAACAAATAATCGAAAACGATTCGAAAAGGGAAAAATAACTTATATATTCTGTATCAATATCAGGAGTCGATAACATATTAGTCAGATCTGTTTTAAGAAGTATATATTGCTTATGTGGCGAGTCTGACAAATCTCAAGCTCATAAACCTATAAATATTAACGGAAAAATATTCGATATATCAATTCATATATCAATTTCCTATGGATTTAGAAGTAATATATTAACGCAGGTCGATAGCTCTAGGGGAATTAGACTGTTCTCCCATCTCTACTGAGCTGCTAACTATTTGCCCATCACTAAATGTTCAAAATTGGTAACGTGCAAAAGGGAAGCTCTAAGCGATCGGGAATAAAAGTAGACGTATATTGTGAAATAGATTAATTAGATCACGATTTAAGTCGGCTTTTTCAATATCATAGACAGTTTCTAGCCGGAACGGTACGCTATTTGTCATCTAAATATCGATATATGTCTATCGATAAAGCTTAACATTGTTATCCAGTCACCTAACTATTACATTTGGCGTATGGCGAATATGCAGATCAAAGTATATTTTATATACTCCACCTGACTACAGGGTATTGTCCAGTCGAGTCTTCTGGCCGCTGTTGTCGTGGTTGATGTTGTCCACCATTTTTGCCAGCCGGTTTTTGTGCACGGTATCGTGTCATAGGCTTTTATTGTGCTCGGGTTTTTCGGGTTGCTTGCTCTGGACATGGATTTTGTTGTTCTCTGGCTGCTGGTTTTTCTTGTCTCGCAATTTCGTAAATATTGTTGGCACTTTGTCTTAATTGCTTAAAAATTACTGACATGGAAAATGAACTTGGCAACGTTGAATGGGATGCGGCAGTGCCAGGGGCTGGGGCTGGGGCAGATCCTTGCAACAAATGCTCGCCTTGGCTGTCGTCGCCTGTTGGCTGCTTACTTGTCAACGACTCGGCATCCTCGTAACGACAAATACTTGCAAATATTATTATTGTAGTCGAATTTCAGCAACTATTTATCATGCGGGTGGCAGGCGCAGGAGCACAGGAGCGAGGACCGTTTGACAAACTTAATTTATTAATGTACAGAGTCTAGCTCAGGATCTGGCTCTGACTCTGGGTCTCTGCCCCCTCAAACTCAACTCGAACTCGACGACAATGACAACAAGCAAATGGGCCTCTTGCTTAAAAGCACATTAATTTTCATTCCGTTTGGTGATAAGTAAAAGCAGGCTTTCAATTCTATTTTAAATTTCAAGTGACAACTAGCAAATACCCGTAAATTGGGGAGGCCAGGACATGCCGTAATTGTTTTATGCTCCCACCAAAATTGGGGCAGCATTTTGAAGGCTTTAAAATGACAAAACACATAGTATACTACACAATGAGATGCCACTCAATTTAGGACTGTCATGCTGCTCATTTGCATACTTTTGAGCAGCCATCATAATATGAAATAAGGTGCCACTCATTTTGGCGTCCAGCTGACGGGAAAATACCAATACTGAGCTGGCCATTTCAGCTGAATGCTGATTGATATGCATGCGAAATCTAAGCATCACTTGGCTTTGTTTATTGACAGGCAATTTGGGCCAGCCAGCAATTCAATTTGGCGATTGACAGCCAAATCAGCGCTAGCCATTGAGTACCATAATAAAAGCAGGACCAGCGAGGAGGGACGCTCTTACCTGTACGGCAGGGACCTGTAACCGCAGAAACGTATACGATCTTTAAGTGGTCCAGCTCAGGCCATGACTTCAGCCCTGAGCATGAAATGTTGAATTCATTTCAATGCGACCAAATCTTTTAAGCAACGAAAATATTCAGCATGGTTTTAAATAACACGTTCGAATTAATTCCACAGAAAAGTGTTGCATAATTATTGTAGCAGGACATTTTTGTAATCCTTTCGTTTGCTGCACGTCAATAAATTTTGGTTTCAAAAGTGCTTTACATATTTTTTTGCGAAATTGATGACTGAATGTTTTTCTTGACATATTTGCAGTAAAATATATCAATACATTTATATTTATTTTTTTTTAATTTTCCCTGAATTCCTTTTTATGAACAACTTGAGTCAAACTTAAAATATATCAATACAGGATTCCAAATAGACAATAAGAAAAATCAAAGAACATTATTTAGTTAACAAGTTAATTAAAAATCAATAAAGACCTTTCTTCAATGAAGAAATTTTCAAATTTTCCAATTACCCCAGTTTATAACAATATATAAAAAATTCTAAGCAAACCTACTTAAATGAAATGCAGTTCAGCTAGATTCTGTGCAAGTTGTTGACTCAGGGATCGTTTGAATTGAACATTCTAATTTGCAAATTATTGTTCATGTCCTCCCAGGCGACATTTGCCGAGCCCGCAACAATATTGAATAACAGATGCTTCAATTAGTGAAAAACAACAATAATAGCCTTGTTTGGGTTTAGTTTTAATGAGCTGCAATCGATACAATGCCCCAAAATGCGTATACGCCGCATTGCCCGCTTTTTATAATCATAATTGAAATGTTTGCACACTGAAAAACAAAATTGAAAAACACATAGAATTTCAAGAGCTCATAAGGCGTATATGGGTTTGCATTATTTATTGTTGGGCTGTGGGGCTTTGTTTTTCTGGCTGGCTGCACTAATTGAAACCACCAAATAATTGGCCCACATTGACCTGCAGCTTAGCCAATTAATGTGGGAATATAGTTAGCTGTTGGCCATGTGGCACCAGCAGCACCACCAGCAGCAGCAGCAGTGTTCAATAAAATGAAATTAGCCAGTCAAGTGCAGCGTTCGTCGTTTTGGCCATTTTGAAATTACATTGCGCATACGACACGTTGTCCTGGGACTGGGACTCTGCTCAGGCAAAGGAACTGGCTGCTGTGCTGCTGCCAATTTGGGGTTGCGCTAAGTGTTCATTAAATACACAAAATGCTGTTGCCCTGGAGGCCCATTGCATTCATTTGTACACGAGCATTACGTATACGCGACGTCAAACCATTGAGAGCTGTGCCAATATTGCAGCCAATATGAAACGTGCAACTAAGTGTGCAACAAAGCGAGGCAGCACTAAACATTCTGCTCCCTTGCAATTGTCGTCAAGTGCAGGTTGAATTAGCTGACATTTAGAAATGGCTTTAGTTCCTAATTTTTTTTTGCTAATGAGTGGCATTGAACTTGCTGCATGGGCTGATGGGCTGCAAATGATATTCATTTCATTTGTAGCACGCCTGCTGGGCGCAGTTCTCAATTCGATTGATGGATTGAAATGTTTGCTGCAAATTGATTGATGGTATGCAGCCAGGCATGCCAACATACGCCATACGCTTCAATAAGTGAGAATTTACTTTAAATTGATATAGCCATAAAGTGGCAGGAGCCGAGCTGCGTAAACATAGCCCAAGGATTTGTCAACCCTAAATGGCTAAGCATATTAACGGCACACGTTTCCTATCAACTGACAGTTGGCCAGCCAAACGCATTCAGCATGGGAGGTTAGCTTTTATAGGGTGTTTTAATACTTAATACTTTTAATACGTATTAAAGGGGATTATTTGGTGCTTGAAAATTGTGATAATTTGTTTAGTGATTTTCATAATTTTAAAAGAAAGCCATTTTCAAAATTATGGTCATTTGATTGAATATAACATTATTAAATTACTGTTAATTATTTTCAAATTATGCCTACTTCAAAATGATTGTTTTGTGATAATCAAAAAATAAAAATTTATATTTATGTCATTATATTTAAGGTACTGACTAAATTTATTATTATTGCATTTTTCTTTTTATATTAATATTATGTAGTTTTTTTATTGTGTCTGTGTTTCTATTACCATAAGCGGCGAAGAACTGAAGAAGTGCCTTAAGTTAAGAAAGCATAATTTAAAAACCAATTGAACTTTTCTAGCGCCAAGGCTGTGCCTAGTGATTAGATTTAGGTTTTTGGCTTGAGACCCAATGATGAAATAGTTATTTTGTATTTACCAATGTCAATCTTCCAGCACAAATGCATTTTATATTGCCGAAAGCCAGTAAAACAAAAAATTGCAGCATTTTTTTACCTAACAAATATTTCTAGGGCATCTCAATATCTTATACAAATTTCGCAGTAATTTCACGTATTCTCTTTGCTATGTGTCTTAATGTGCGCTTCGTTTTGTTGCCAAGTGGATTTGTAAAGAGATTTGACATGCTAAAAACTTGATTGATTGATTCGTTTAACTGACAGTCACACACACACACACACACACACAAGATAATCGCCCATATATTGACAGACCCTGCCGCCCCTTCCAAATGTTATGCTGGCTTGTTTTACACGTCGCTTACAAGTGGATTTTTGAGCTCGTTTATCAAATGTGATGATATTTTTTGTTGTTGTATTTTTATATATTTTTAAATGCGCCCCACACTGGTCACACCTATAAATGTAATTACTTACCGATCGACGGCAATGGCAACCAAATGCAGAATGGAGGCAGTACAGCAGAGTACATCACAGGAGGTCCAAATGTCGCATAGCTCGGGCCCCAGTATCCAGCCTTGGCTGATCTGTGTGCGGTTAAACAGATAAGTGAACATAAAATTATGGTCTTGGTCTCAAACTGCCAGTGAAATAAACAATAAAACTTGATGGCTTATTAAAATTGATGCCATGCGGCGAAGGAGCTCAGGCCTGGCCGTAATGGCATCTAATAACAGCGCACACAAGGATTCCAGCGACTTTAAAAGGTTAAGCTATGCTGGCCTGGACAGCAGTTGAAATTTCACTTCAATGTTCAGAGAAAGCAGCCTGACTTTTGCCTACAATTTGGCTTGAAGGTAGAATTTGGATTGTATGTTATTGTGACGTTAACAGTGTGGCAATAACAGAGAGTGTAAAGTTTACAGAGCTTGTTCTAAAACGTATTTACCAATTCCTAAATACTTATAGAGGGTGTCCAAAAATGTACGCAAGACTTCAATTAAATGGAAAACATTTTATAGTCTTTAGATTATTATGTTTTAATGGAATTTTATAACCTTAAAGGCGGTGCTGGCACATAGGCATTCTTTTGTCCAAATTTACCATGACCATTCTGCATAAATGTGGCTGAATTTTGTACTTAATTTCCTTCTGTAGCTCACGGGTATTTTGGGCTTGTTTGACTTCAAATAAGCCCATAAAAATAAATTTAATGGTGTTAAGTCTGTTCACGCTTGACCATATTAAAATACAATTGCGAGCTTATTTTGTTTGCAATCTTCGAACAGCGGCCGCAAAACATTCATTATTTTTAATTTATATATATATTATTTTTTGTTTTTTAAATTTTCCATATTTATTTAACTTGTGCACTACTACCTTTTTGGCAGCTCAATCTAGTTGCGCATAATCTTTGAGATATTGGTAATAAAAACATGTTTTTCTATCGTGTGGCGCTTCATTTTACAAAACCTATTGTCCTATTGTTTTTATTTCAGTATTAGCAAAAATCTTACGCGAAAAATTTAAATTTTGCGCTTATTTTGGGACACTCTTTACTACGAATACATTTATCCTCCGGCTATAAAACTATCGATCTTTTCGTCAGTCTGCACAATCGATACTTTTATATATTTAATGATCATATTTAAAAAAAATAAATTATAGAATTAAAGTTATTTGTTGACTTTTATAAAAGAAAATTGGAAATACAAATTGTATTATATTTTTATCTGGATATTTAAGTCGGAATAGGGCTAGTAATAAGCCTGCTAATTCTCCTGTTTGGTTTTTTATATGCTCTTTTGGTTTTTTAATACTTTTTGTTATCCTGAATCAGAGATTTATGCCGCGTTTGGGCAGACAGTCGCTGAAATATATTATTGCTCTGTGTAATGTCATAAAAAATATATATGTGTATAAAGTGTAGTGTTTTCATTACGTAGTAAGCAAATACGAAGCAAGGACTCTACAAATATCTCTGCCTGAGGAATGAGATAAAGCAGTTACGCTCTAACGAGCACCATGTGCTTTGTTAACTTCTTTTGTGTACTCACCTCATAGACAGCGCCCAGTGGCATCACCAGGCAGGCCACAAAGAGATCAGCTACGGCCAGGGAGGCCACCAGATAGTTGGCCACGTTCTGCAGATTTCGCTCTAGGATAATGGCGGCTATCACAAAGACGTTGCCTGCAATTGTTATTAGAAGTTGAAGTTGAACAAATGCTGCTGAGAAATGGCAATGACAGATGCGCGAACTGTTGAGGCTCCTCAGCGGCCTAATTGCGAAAATTGACTTGAGCCCAAAGTTTTCAATTCAATTAAGTAAGTACGCTTGCAAGTCGAATTGGAGCGCAGCTGCAAACCGACACCAATGGGAAAGCGCAAATGAAAATGAAAACGAAAACGTATACGTTAAGGAAAAGGAAAACCCAACCGCAGCCAACAGATAAAGTTTGAAAATTGGCAAAGTTGTGAGGCGTGTGGCCAAATGAAATGGGAATCTTATTAAACTTGGCTGCTGATTCTGCTGCAGTTGCACTATGGCACTTGCAACGCCCACTGTAACCGAATATCACTGCAATTGCCACAGTTTTTACCCCTCCCCAAGCCACCAACCATCCTTGCTCTCCCTGTGCTGATTGTGTTGCACTTGAGCCCCAGACAAAGTTCACAAAAGCCAAAATAAACGACATGAGCTAATCGCGCTGTCTCAAACTTTCCAAAGCCAGTCGACGTCTGCTGTCATGGGCGTATTTACAGAGCCCCCTCTAGAACCTAGGGATTATGGTTAACAAATATATGTTTTCTCTTTCCAAAATATTTGTATAACCCTCTTCAATTTGCTTAAACTATATATTTTTTAAACCGTTCCAGCGAGATTCAAACATAAACTAAAACTGAATCGATTTCGGAATTGCCAATTAAAAAAGCAGCTTATATTGCGTTTTATTTTAATAGTTTAAAATGTATAACTTTATATATTTCATTTTATTTTTTAAAATCAAAATCATAACAAAATCGAAACAAATGAAACTATATGTATACATGGATTATAATTATTTTTAATGATTTTGTTTTATTCATATGAAAATTTTAAATATAAAAAAAAACACATATTCAAATATTCAAATAAAATCTTAACGATTTTTATTGCATTTGAGTTCTTCATTGTCAAAATATATAGCCACGTAATAAAAATGTATGTTTGTTGATGTTATTCTATGAGAAAATATAATAGCATTTTAAAATATATGAAAAAAGAGCACTAGGATTAAAAATTTTAGTTTTCTGTCTACTTTTTGCACCCCTTTAGCAAGATATTGGTTACGCCCTTGCTGAGTGGGCGTGAAATTGACAGCGGGCAGCACTCAGAGGCGCCACCTTTGATGTCTGACGGGGCTTGGTTTTTTTTGCAGACCGTTCTCAGAACTACTTGTGGCACACTTGAAGGTGCAAGAAAGAAATGTGCGATGGCTGCCAGGCTGCAAAAGTTGAGTCCAAGTGCAAGACATGCAATTTGCGGCATTGAAATTGCCGGCTGGGATGGTGACACTCTCAGGGACAGTGAGGGACATTGCTCACAGCCACACAACACACATACACAATCACACACACACACACACACATACACAGTGACAGGTAGATGTCAGGAACAGCGACAAAGGAATACACATGCAATTAGGCACTTCAGTGTCAAAGTGACGAGCTGCCTGTCCCTCGACTGTTTGCATTTCAGCTTAACTCGGCCCAGGGCAGAGTATCTTAGTGTTTTTGTTGTCCTGCAACGAGAAGGACTCTGAAAGTTGTCATAAAAATCCCAAATAACATAAAAACATACAAAATATACAGCTGAGCGAACCTTTAATCCATAGATATAACAAGCAGACCAGGAGATACATTTTGTTCGCAATTTATAGTAAGAGCCATAGTAATGATAATTTATATTTTAATGGATAATATTTATTTATTTAATGCTGATTGAATAATAAATGAGTTTATAAAAACAATGCGCGAATAAACGACTTGAATAAAAACATGTGTTGAAAAATGCATGAGTTTAATTAAAAAATGCTAATTTTAATTGAAGAATTATTTAAATTATAATTAATTTGTGGAATCCATACAACGTTTTTTTCTTACTTAATACTGCAGTAAATTAAAATAATACTTAAATAGAGAAACTTCAGACTAAAATATTTATGCGCCGAGTTTGTTAATGAAATTCTTATGTTTATTATTTTATGAGAAAATCCTGCTTTGTTACATTTAATAAATAATGTAAATGAAAATCTTAGGTTTATTAGTTTATGAGAATTTCCCGCTTTGTTATATACACTTAATAAATAATATAACATAAGCATTTTCTTTGTTAGTTCAATGCCAATTTGTATTCTTTCCTATTGTGTTCTGAGGAATTTGTGAAGCAGCCCTCTCAAAGGTCCTAATGAGCATGTTTTCAATTCCGACAGCTGTCGTTAAAGCTCAAAAAAAAAAAGAAAAACAAATAGAGCAGCCATTGGACAGCGCATTTTCCTAGTTTAGTTTTTCTTGTAGAATTAGCATTAAAACTCATTAGCATTTCCTTTTATATGCTAAATGCTAAATGTTGGCACTCAAAAACGGCATTCAAAGAAAATGCAACCACTGCGAAGTTCAAAAGTGAAGAAAAAACGAAGAGCAAATGAAATTGGTAACATCTACGATGCTTCAGAAATAAGAAATGTGAAACGAGGGCGCAAAACAAAACTAAAAATAAACACAAATTAAACGAAAATCAAAATGAATACCAAATGAGTGCAATAACAAGAGTAAATGGGGTGCCGAACTTGATATACCCTTATATTTCACATTGATTGTGGATATCTAACTTTAAACAAAGTATTCTATACCGTAGAATACAGAAGTCTTTTTAGTAAGCTTGGTGTCGATATTTTCTTAAGCTAATATGTTTTTCAATACGATTTAAGACTGGTCCTTCCTATGTCAGCCATAAGAAATAGTGTTTCCGATTTTATTTAAAATTATTTAACTTGTAAGGAGCATATCGAAATTTTGGTCAAGAAATCTTGAGAAAGAAAAAAGTTCTTTGTACAAAAACTCAATTGTAGATCAATTGTTTCTATGTTATATTGCACAAAAACAGACAGTTTGATGGACAGGGCTATATAAAAACAGCTTCCCAGTCGTATGAAGAATATACTTAATTACTTTCGTGTTAAAGTCAATATATCCTGTGTTAGAGTATAATAAGGCACGCATGTGAACGCTGAAAAGCAAATGGCGGCTGCTGCCCATTAAACTGGCCCCTTACACACACACAGGCAAGCATACGAAAGCTGCCAGCACAAAATTGTAGCATACTTTTTGGGGCATTACATTTGGTTCCGTATTTGGTTTGGTTTTTATTTTATGTTTGGCTGTTGACTTTTGCGCTGTGTTTAAATGAAATGAAACGAAATGAAGTCTACTTAAATTAATGAAATCAATTTCAGCTGCTGCGCTCATTGCCTTGTGTTTTTATGCTAAATAAATGTTTTGCGTTTTACAATCTGGCCGTAAAGTACTGATGGTAATTTTTGGAGCACATAAATTTGTTGTTGTCGGTGGATGGCTTGAAACTGTGATTGATTGATTGATTGTCTGTCAATTTTAATGCGGCGTGTCTCTGCATTTGCCTAGATGAATGCTGTGCGCAGCGTAACGTCTTGTGTTTGCCTTCGGATTTATGGCTAAATGCGTGTAATGAATGTTCACAACAACAATGGCATTGAGCCGCCTTATTAATAACGAGCAGTCGAAGTGCTGTTGCTGTTGCTGCTCAGGCTCAGTAGCCTGAGCTATAATAACAACAATAAATAATATAAAACGGCCTCAGCATCATAAATATCAGTTACGCGTATTTTATTATCTGCAACTGAGCCGAAATGCTGAGCGGGCGCAAAATCACCCCCCACCCCCATCCCAACCAAACCAAACAAGACCACAATTCTGATACCCCTACAAGGCCCCCCCCCCTAACAGCCAGCTGCTGTCATTCAGTTTGCCTTATTGAATTGTTTGCCATATTCCCCAGTGAAATGGCCCATCGGATTTGCTGGCACGCGCGTGCCTGAGACTGGCGTCCATGGAATTTATTGGCGGGGTAAGGCAGCGCAAATAATTATGTCTATGTTTAGGCTTTGGCTTTGGCTTTAGCTCTGGCTCTCGCTCCAACTGCCAGCCTAATGAGCTTTCCATGTACCACGCTCAACGCTGACTTACCAATTATGGTCACGAGTATCATCAGGCCCAGCAGCACCGATGTTACCGCCATGCGCAGGAGCTGCGTGAAGTCATCCTCATCCACTTTGCTGGCCGTGACATTGACCGACCCGCTGGCATTCAGCAGCTGCCCGGTGCCGTTCACAAAGTCACCAAAAATGCTGAGAGCCGTATCATTGCCCTCCAGCAGCAGCGTATCGTTGAGCAGCATGGCGCCCAGGCCGACGGCCACATTGGTGTAGTTATTGCCCGAGCCGGTGGAGGAGCCGCCTCCTCCATTGCTGCCCTCCACATCGATCAGCTCGATGGCCTTGCTCCCAGCCGCACCTGTGGCCAGTGCGCGGTGTGCGGCCTTTGCGGTGATGCGCGCTGCCGCTGCGGCAACGGAGGCACTTGCCGCAGCCGCTGCCAGCGCCGCTGTGGCAAGTGGCGAGCTGGGCGTGCTGCTGCTGTTGGCTCCATTGCTGGTGTTCAAGGAGCCAGCGCTCACCGCGCTCGCAAAGCCGTTATCACTGCCATCGTTGTAGTAATGATTGTTGTTATTATCATCACCGCCTGGCTCCCTCTCGTCCTGCTCCTCGTCCTGTTCCTCGTCCTCATCGTCGGCCTCTGGCCGCGGCTCGGCTATCAGATAGGCATTGTCATTCATACTATTGGCTATGTAAATGTAGTCCAGCGCATCTGCAATGAAATCAGTGGAAGTGAGGCGTTGAATATGAAATGAATCAATCAAAGAAGCTTCAAATCAACTAAACGTTGTTTATTCTATTTTGCATTATTTAGTTAATGTTTAGTTAATCTTTAAAATGTTTAAAAATGTGCATGTATATTAAATTTCATCAACGAAAAAGATTCCCTTAATTCAATTGTTATAGAGCTTTCGATAACAGTAGTCAATTATTTGATTTTATAAAATTCATTGAGTTTTCGAACGCAGTTCAGACTGAAAACAGAAAAATTGTTAAAAATGCCAATTTATTATTCCATTTCCAGTAAATTTTGAAGGTAAAGAATATTATTTACCTTCAAAATTAATATTGGATTTGAAATACTTTAGACTTTTGGTAATCTTCTAACTTCTATTTTAAATTAATAATTTTAAAGCGCGAAATTCTCTCATTTTTATTTATTAAAATTAACTTTATTAGTTACTGGGCCACAACAGTTCTATAAATTCTTTTAGTTTATGTTATAAATTGTTTTTATTTTGTAGTTTATTTTTTATTTATGTGCCATAGCCACTATGATCGGCACCTTGCGATCTTACCCAACCATGTATATAGTGTTTAATAAGTCAGAATCTATATATTTACAATAAATTGTATAACAATTTACAATGTTTTTGATATTTTAAAGAATCAGTACATTACTTCTCTTTTATATGTTGTAGACGGACAAAATTTTAGAAAAAATTATCGGAATAGAAATTGGGACATATTTAATGCAATATTTAGTTAAAAATGTTACAAAATTGAATCAAAGTTTAAAGCAATATTTACTGACAAATGGTACAAATTGTTATAAATATTATCTGTATATAAAATTGAGTAAATTATATAAAGTCAAAATTTGTGCAAGAAACTTTTGTGAGAATTTTCTTGACCGTGAACATTTGTTTAAAATTTTTGATCTACGTACCATTAAAGTTGGTCTTGCGCGCCATTTTGTTGTTGGTGCTGTGGTATTTTTAGTTTTATTTTCGTTTTTTTTGGGTGGGTTGAGGGGTTTCGGTAGCTCGCTTAATTGCAGCCGCAGCGGAAATGAGGCGAGTGAGCGCAGACGGAAACGGAAGCGCGACTATGCGACTATGCTATGGCAATGGCGCTGGCAATGGCCCGGCAGAGGCGAGATGGGGCTACTCAGACGGCGTCTCTGTCGTCGTCGGTACATGGTGACATACATATACACATACACACACACACACACACACACACAGACACACAGACACACAAACACACGCACGTCCACAGCAGGACTAACAGTCAGGATATATTCTCTTAACGAGCTTTTGAGTGTTTACACGGAGCGTCGCTTACTGTTTCGGCTTTCGGCTTTCACTTTCTTTTGGGCTTGGCTCTGGTTAAGTAATGTTGTTGCTCTTGTTGTTGTTTTTGTTTTTGGCTGGCAGTGTTGCTTTTGTCTGGATTGTTGTCGTTGCCAGCTGCGTGTTGTTGCTGTTGTTGTTGTTGTTGTTACTATTGTTGTTGTGTTTTTGTACTCCTTTTAAGCTCTTCCGTTTGTTTGCATGTGTTATGACTCGTTTATGCGCTATTTTCATATCCTTAAAGTGATTTTTATATCCGTGAGCAAGAATAGCCCCTCTCCGCTGTTTAGTATCCTCATATTGCTGTTGGGTATTGCGGGTGGAAGAAAAACTTGTGGGGCCAAATGCCCCGCATTAAACCGCGTTCATTTGCGCAGCTGCAATGAAAATTCAATTAGAATATAAATTTGTTAGCAACTGAATTTGAAATTGCAATTCAAAATTTATTAACAATATTTTCAATATCGAGGAAATAATTTCCTGTACCCCAGAGCAAGCCATCGTCAACAATTTATGGCATATACATATCAATTTCCTGCACATTGTGCGTTAAGTGTAAATGAATTTGAATTTACCCGGCCCAATGATGTCTCCCCTGTGCCCCGCAGCCACCCCGCACTCGCTTGTTAAATAATTTAACGCAATTTTTGCAATTACACACAATCACTTTGCACGATAAATAAAAATGAAGACTGGCACGCAAGTTGTTTTCATTTCTTTGTTGAGGCTGCCTGGTAGCTTGTCTGCCCCTAGCCCCTGCACCTGCACCTTGCCCCACCACATGTGTGGCACACACATCAGAGTATGCGTGTGTGTGGCCGGAAGTTTGCGTGCGTGCGACAGGCGCCATCGCTAGCAGCTTCTGTGCAGAGCGCAACAGCAACGAAATAAATTTAAAACGCATATAAAAAAGAAGGAAAAAAATAAAATAGAAGCCAGCGTAGTAAAATGTCATCGCATGCCTTATGTGTGTAGCTGTAACTGTAACTATCGCATATAGTACATATTTAGTACTTATATGGCACACACTGCGGCGCCATAAACGTGGCGCGAGAATGTTGCATGCGTAATGCGAGTGCCGTCTATGCTGGTTTATGGTAGTCCGTATAATCGCTTTGTTTGCCCTCTGACGAGCTCTGCGCACATACTGCTGAAGCAGACTGTATGAAAACCCCCTAGATTGTAAAGCCTTATGTGAACTACATTGATGCATGTTTACCGCTAAGGCACACTAAGCTAATTATTTACTGTGACATATATAAGTTTGCATAATCAAGCTAGAAATAATAGCTTGACACTGAATTCAAAGAGTTGTGGGCTTCTTAATATATTTGTTTACTTATTTTTTGTTTCCAAGTATAGCCAGAATAAAACGAACTTGAAAACTGGCGAAAATTAAGAGGTAAATGTTAGTTTAAGAATAGGAGGACTTTGAAGGACTTGGAATGGACAAAAAAAAAATATATATGCATCATGGAATAGCCGCCACAAGGTAAGGTTAGTTTATTGAAAAGATCGTTCCATAGTAAAGTTCTTATGGACTTCTTTCTGTATCTGTATGTTTATTCCGAATAAGACCAAGGATAAATCGAAAACGGACAAAACCGAAGTGGTAAATAGTAGTTTAAGAATAGGACTTTAGAATGAAAAAAATATATATTAGGATAGTTTTTTGATAAGATCTTTCAACTGCAGAACAATAGACATTAAAATTATAAACAGACTGTTAACTTAATGTTAAAGATAAAGTTGTTTTAACGTGACATTGAAAAGGAAGAATCTTCGAAAAGGCGTGAAAAATTTAAATAAATTAATTCACCTGAGCATGAAATTTTTCAACCAATGAAGATTGCCTTGAGCAGCAAAAAACTTTTCTGATTACTTAATTTTCAAGTTAATAAGAAAGTGATTTTGATAATTGGCTTAGTCCCAAAGGATAATTATTTTTTATAAAGAAATTCTTAGGTTAGTAATAAAAAAAAAGTAAATATATTTCAGTATGAATAATATATTTCCACATAAAGCAGTAAATTATTTACTGTTTATGTTGTTCGTTTATCTTTCCAGAAGAAATGAAATACAACCAAAATATTACAAAAAAAAAAAAAACAAGCCCAATATATAATAATATGTAACTTCTTTTCAGTTTAATGAATTTGATAATTGGCTTAGTTCCAAATGTTTTTAGTTTTTATAAAGAAATTAATAAGATAGTAATGAAACACAGTACATACAATTCAGTATGAATATATATATATTATATATTTTATATATTTCAATTTAAAGCAGTTAATAAAATACAGTTTGTCTTGCTCCTGTACATAGTCTTCAAAATACAAATTCCAAAAAAATATAATAAAATGTAATTTTTTTTGTAGTTTAATTGTTAGTTTATTAAATTCTTAACACACATATAGCCTTCCAAAACAGAGAATAGCCAGTTGTAGGAGTTAGCCTCCAGTGCTGACAGTTCAAATAAATAAATTATGGAAGTGAATTTGATAATTTGGCTTGTCCCAAATAACTTTTCATTTTTCACTTTTTATAAAGAAATTTAAAATAAAATAGTTACACAAATTAAACGTATTTCAGTAATTAAATACTGTTTGTAATGATAAAGATAAAATATTAAAAAAAAATATGTGTAGAAGTCATGAACAGAGGCTCCTACTCACTACGCGTGCGCTAGAACCAGTTGGGAATTGTAAAGCACATCATTGAAAAAAGCGCTTTGTAGTTGCGTTGTTTGTATGTTTTGTTGCTTTATCATACTAGCGCGAACCTTTTTAGCCTTATTGCTGTCTACAGATAGATTTTTCCAATGGATTCCATTGTAATTCTCAACTGGTTCTGGCGCAGACTGCGTGGCCAGTGAAGTTGTTAGCATTAGTCGCTGTTGAGAAAGTATTGCTCCTTCCGAAGCAGATTTGGCTTGTGTATTGTGTATTATTGACACAAAAATGCTTAATTCAAGTCTTCTGCTTAGAGACCACATGTTTTCTATTCTATATCGAACAAAATAATGGTTAGTAAAAAGAATTTCAAACTATGGATAGTATAAATACAGTCATCGATAAAAGAACTAGTTTTTCATTAGGTAAATTTCTTACAGGTTAAGTTTAACAGCACTCAGTTTCATGAATAGTGGATTATACCCTTTTAACGCCATTCTTTCGGTTTCAAGTTTCATAGTAGGTTTCAATCAAGTCGCTAATTAACAATCTGATTGCATTTGCCTCGTCCGCAATCTGGAATTTGCGTTTTTAAGGACCTTTATTTTTTTGGTGGCATTGTGTGAATTTCAGTCAGTTAATGCGAGTATGCAGCTTTTGTGCGCTTGGCTAAGCCTGGCAATTGGTTTTGTTTGGTTCCTGCATCGCCCAAATGTATGCACTGCTAATTAAATAGCTCAAATGCTAAGTACAGGGAAAACTACAAGCGAAACAGAAGCAGCTTGTGTGGAGCTCATTAAAAGTTCGCATTAGCTGAAAGCTGACATGCACACAACAAGTGAGCTTAGTGCCTGCTTCGTTTACCCCAGCTCATGGCACTCGCCCCTCCGACAGCAACCACTCCTGGCTGTATTCAAATGCAAGCAAGCCTGAGTTGATTGCCAATCGTATACGCTTTTGAGCAGCTTCTCTATTATGCAGCTCTTATTTTGCCAGGCCAGTGCGGAAACGTAGCATACTTTTCAGGGCTTCGGGTATTCGATTCGTTTGGACACGTGCAAAGGACTCAAAGACCCAGAGCAGCTGCACAGATTTCAGATACTCACGTTTCTGCCAGCTGATCAAATATGATGCAATAATTTTGCATCTTTAAATATTTACAGTAGTTGCAATGTGCGATTCAAGCTGAGCGCTTTTAACCTTCAACTGACAACAACAACTTTAATAACAAACTACAGTGTATATTGCTTATGCGCGTGTGTGCGTTTGTGTGAGTGTGTGTGTGTGTGTGCGTGTGTGAGCTGTTGTGTACGCGACCATGTAACTAACATTTTCAAGTTCAAAGTCGATTTAATGCGGAAGTTTATGTCAGCCATGAGCGTTCAAGGCAGAACAGTGGTTATACGCTGTGGTTGCAAGGCAGTGGGGTAGTTGGGGCCGGCTTGCAGCGACGGTGGCGCAGGAATTGTGGCAGTTGGGTGGTTAAAGGGCACGTTGGACAGTTGGGATGGACGTGTGCGGCGCGCGTTTGAAGTGCATTTGAGTGTGAAGACGACACATGTCGTTTAAATGCACACCTGTCTACGTGTCAGTCTGTGTGAGTATGCACTGTTTATGTGTGCGTGTGTATGTTTGTCTGTGTGTGTGTGTGTGTGTGTGTGTGGCTATGCCACGTCAGCACCGCTGCCGAGTGCACTTGTTGCGGTTGGCTAGTAGTTTTGCTGCGAGAGCCACAGCAACTGCATATATTTATTATGTATGTGCAAAGCTATCTAAGTCTGTATATGTGTGTGTGTGGTTGTTGTGTGTGTGCCTGGTTGTGTGTACATCTTTTTATAGCCAGCTTATCGCATATTTATGCAACTTGGCATTTAAACTACGCTCACTATGAACATTGATCAACTTTTGCTGTGGCTTTGCCGCAATTAGAACATTGCCTATTTCTGACCCCATGTGTTTTGTACTTGCAAGGATATTTATATTCAATTATTGTTCTCATAAATCACACAGAACAGTTACTTGTTGCTGGGTGTGTGTGTTTTATTCAGACATGTATTGAATATGCATTTCTTTTAATTTGCATTTAGCTAATATCTAAATATAAAGACTATTTTAGTTGGTAGAAATTCTTGTCAAAGTGTTGGCTGTTAAGCACTGGATAAAACAGTTTAGTTTTAATATGTTTATTATACATTAATTGCAAAACTATCGCTGGCACTATCAATACTATCGATCACGAGGTCTTCGTCTGTCGCTATTGTTTGATTTAACCATTTTCGGAAATTTTTATAAGTTTTGTTATTATAAAGATTTCTTTACTTAAAGAGTGCTAAGAATGTTTTAACGCTTGATTTTGTGTTCTATCTTTGTTGGTCTAAGAAACTGAAATTGAAAAGATATCAGCAATTATAGTTTTTTAACTCTCATAACTTTGCCAAAACACATCCAAATTTCAAGCAGAATGTCTTTTTGGTTACGGTTTAACCTCTAGATTGATTTGGTATTTAAATTTTATGCATATCTGAAAATAATAATAGGTCGAATTTTTTGGGATTTTTTTCATGCTACACCCTGTCAAAAATTGCAAAAATCTTAAACAATTTGAAATCTAAAATTTGTACTTTTAATGGATTGCAGATTGCAAAATTAGAATACAACGCTAGCTTATAATTAAATTTGAGGTACCTAATTCATTTTATGCTTGAAATTTATGTTAAAATTGGAAAAAAATTACCTGTAAAGATCGATATTCAAAACATCACTCCGACACTATCGTAGCGATGCGATAATAAGCTAAAAGGTTGACTTGTATTAATAAATTCATTTGAGGATAATGGATAAAGGACTTGAAGGAACTAGGCTTGGAAAATAGTCAACAGACCTTTTAATTTTTTGGATCCACTATCGATTGTTTTTTCACTATCGATACTATCGAAATCCAAGAATATTGCCAATTATTAATTGCTAATTTTGCTTTAAAATAATGTATTAATTTGATTCGAATCGTCCTGTCTATAACTGTTTGTTTTTATTTTCAAAGATCTCTTAACTACGCTCTTAGTGACATACAGTGTCCATATTTTATTATTTATTTATTTCTGCAAAACAATCAAGAGTCGTCACCATCAATGGTATTCCATTTCTAACAGACGCTAATATCGTGTTTCACTTGGTTTAACATGTTTTGTTTTCATTTTCGAGAGCAAATATTATTCATCGTTAGCGGAATCACTCAGAAAGCCTTTCTGGAGTAGCCACCGTGTTGTACTATGCACATTTATGTACATATTTCTGTTTGGCCAATGAAAGTGAATTTTTAAATGGCTGCAAAGCGACGCTTTGTTTGCAATTTCATTGCCAGCTGTTTGCTCAACGTACTCATTCAGCTTTGGGTGTTGTTCAAAGTGGGCCAAAGGACGAAACTAAACTGAAATAAAATAAAATGAATTGCATGCATTTTTCATTCGTCGCTCGATTTCATTCACAGGCGTTTAGGTACACACACATACATATATACCTACACACACACACATTTGAAGGAGCAAAGGCAAACATGACCAGACATTTATCAGTTGTTCACATGCATTCAAAGATACTAATGTACATATTAGTTCAGCCCTGTAAGTGGCTGCCTTTGCCCCCCTCTTTCGCATCCTGCTCTCTTTCAACCACTGTTTGTGCATCGACAATATGTATATATGTGTGTGTGTGTGTGTACGTGTGTGATAGCTGGGTTCCTTTTTGCGCCATTTCCGCTTCATTTCATGCGCCATTTTTCTCTATCTTTGCACTCGAGTGTTTGCGCCTTGTTGCCATGTCCTGGAAAGCCTTTCATTGGCCTGACTGCCTGTTTCTACTAGTTGTTGGCTTACTTGCGGTTGCAGCTGCTATGTGTGCAGCATCAGTTGTTGTTGTTGTTGTTGTTGTTATTGTTGTTATTGTTGTTTTTGTTTAGTTTTGTTGGCATTGTTTTTTGACCAGCTTGCAATTGCTTTGCCAATCAGTGTACTGCAAATAATTTATAACTTTTGCGCCTGTGCCGGCATCCAGCCAACTTTCAGGCACTTAGCTCATAAATATTACGCATACGCAACGGGGCACAGAGAGAAATGCCCTGTAGTGCATTGCATTTGTAATTAGTTTAGTTTTTGTTTAGTTTTTATGCCGTACACATTGCATTTATGGGCCTGTCTAATTGTTCATTAATATTCGATTGGCTGCGGCTTTTGTTCAATTATTCAATAATAACGCTATCGAAAACTTTGACCACAGCAACAAATTACATACATTGTAAACAAGTGCCGGACTCACACGCTGTTTAATTGTAAATCTATCCGTTGGTTTGCCATCTCTCCAGCTGTCGATTGCCTTGTATAACAGCGCAAATAAAAATATATATATAAAGAAACAATTTGCAAATATTTACGATTAAATGCCAGCTTATTTTACAGTTCCAGCGCTAGAGAGAAATAAATAAAAAATTCACTGCATATGCAAAAACTGTGAAAATGTTGTTGTGTGGTGTAAAAATGCAATAGCCAAAATGCCATGAATCGGAAATAAAATAAATGGATAGCCCTGGTAAGAAATGGTTGAATTTGTAATGCTACTAAAGCCAGATATTACAAAATAAATATTTATTTATTTATGAATTCTTTTCTTGTAACAGCAATAAAAGGCAAATAATTGTATAAGTATTTAATTGTAATGCTAATTTTATGGCAAATATTTCGAAGCTTATTTAATAAAATAAATAGTTGCAAATAATTAAATGTAATTTGCAATGCAAGTTTATACCGTTAAAATATTCGAAAATGTATGAAAATTGTTGTTATTATTTATTTTTGAAATTTTAAAACGGTTATTTCGTATAGTTTTTAATTTGTGCGTTGAAAATTCAATTAAATTTTATTACAATCCCTTAAACCATATATCGTATGAGCGTGTGTAAGGAAGATTGTTGCCTTTTAATTACATTTCAGCATTCCACATTCTTGGAGGCACTAGGACATGTGCAGGCAGGGCAGCACATACGCATATGTTTCCTCAAGTTATATAGTACTATGTGCTGGCATCTATATATGCATGGACTCGTCGTATATATGTATGTATTTTCTTGAATGTCATGCCACATGATAATAAATTTCCGCATGCAATATCCTGCATTTAAATAACACTTCCCGTGCCGTCTAGGCCAAGGCATCCGTCGTCCATACGTCAGCGAGACACTGAAATGAATTTATTTTCCAACAGCTCCCTCCATCTCTCGCCGTGCTGTTGCTGATGGGTGTATGTCCTGTCCAGGACGCTAGTCTGCAGTTGTGTTAGTGTGCTGCTGCTCACTCGGTCAGTTCATTTCGCGAACGCGAACGCACTTTGCTTCATTACTTTGGCAGCCATTTGGCACTTCATAGCCGAGTGCGCCCAAAAGGCTGCTATAGTTTTCTCTCGCTCTTCAGTTTGCTATTGCAGACCACACGCATAAGCAAGGATATTGTGGGGCTGAGGGTGTGCGGAGCCATCTTTACCACACAATAAAAATTTATGAGCCGTGTGCGTGTGCAGCCTTTTTCGCCTCAAAGTCGCACAACATTTGCGCGTTGCGCATAAATTTTATATGCCACAACTTGACATGCTTTTGCAACGGCACTCCACCGACTTCCCTGGCAGTCCTGCCACTCCTGGCGTCTGTTTGTTGTCATTTGCCGACGTGTCTCAGTCGCTGACTGTCTTCCAGTACCCTCTAGATAGCTGCAGGTAATGCAGCGCCGTAAATTTTTAGTAGTTGCTGCTGTTTCTGTTGCTGTTGCTGTTGTCGTTGCCGTTGCCATTGCTTTTCCTGTGCTTGTTCCTGGTGTGTCTCTCATGCATTATGCATGAGGAGCAGCAGGAGATGGCAAGAGGAGGCTGCAGCTGCTGAGCCATTTTTGCAGCGCTCAATCAATTAGTCACAGGCTCCTACACTCCCCATCACAATTTCATACAATTAAAGAGCTTTTAAAGTTGAACTCGGCCAAATGTTTGCCTGCTGCTGGTATAAAAGATGATTTCATGCTCTTGCGCACAATTTAGCTACAATGCGAGCCAGCCAAAGATTTGTGTGTCTGCCTGGCTGCCTGTCTGTCTGTCTGTCCTGGCCATGTGTGCGACGTGATTTCTTTCTCATGCAAATAAACGTGAGTTACACACACGTGGATACAGCCCACAGCCTAAGTCGGAGTGGCAGTGAGGGGGCCAAAGCCAAAAGCCGCCGCCAGGCACTCGATCGATGTGAATGAATTTGAGGCTGCCTTTAAAATTGCCAAGCAACCTGCATTTGGCGTGGTGCTCGTTTTGTGTGACGAGCAGAGCAAATTGCTAAGAAAATGTTATGTAATGATGTGACTGAAATAAGTTGTACAAATTCAAGGAATTCCCATTTCTTAAAAATAAAAATAAAATTATTATACAACTTGATGGGTAGTTGTGGCTATATTTTTTTATATTTTAAGCTACCATTTATATATTTTACAACATATTTGGCGTTGATGTGCGCAAATGCCATTACTTACCACATACTTTCAGTAACGAGGAACAGCAAAAAGCAGATAAAAGTAACGAGTAACAACTCGACGACAATTTGTTATCGCCATCTCATTCAGTAACAGAGCAACAACAATGAGAAGATAAGAGTAACGAGTAGCAAATAAATAACAATTAGTTGTACTCATTTTATCGTACTTAGCCCAGACGATGAGTAACGAGCAATAACAACGAGTAGAATAATGTTACGAGTAACAACTCTACGACAATATCTTGTAGAACTAATGTTACGAAAGTTGGTTGTTGTCAGTACTGGACGTAGCGAGTAACAACAACGAGTAGATTAAAGCATCGTTTAACAATCGAGGACAATTGGTTATAGTCAGTATGGAGCAACAACAATGAGAAGATAAGAGTAACGAGTAGCAAATAAACAACAGTTAGTTGTACTCACATTACGTACTTAGCCCAGACAATGAGTAACGAGTAACAACAACGAGAAGAGCTAAAGTAACGAGTGACAAGTAGCACTAAGGAAAATTCATTTCTTAGTGATTGTACTCAGTACTGGAAGTAGCGAGTAACAACAGCGAGTACATAAAAGTATCGAGTGACAACTCGAGGACAATTGGTTATAGTCAGTACGTAGCTACAACAATGAGAAGATAAGAGTAACGAGTAGAAAATAAACAACACATTACTCACATTGCGTACTTTGCCCGGACAATGAGTAACGAGTAACAACAACGAGAAGACTAAAGTAACGAGTAAAGTAGCACTAAGGAAAATTCTTTTCTTAGAGGATGTAGTCAGTACTGGAAGTAGTGAGTAACAACAGCGAGTAAATAAAAGTAACGAGTAACAGCTCTTTTTACCTAAGAAAGCTCCTTTCCTTAGTGATTGCAGTCAGTATTGGAAGTAGCGAGTAACAACAGCGAGTAAATAAAAGTAACGAGTAACAGCTCTAAGAAAGCTCCTTTCCTTAGTGATTGCAGTCAGTATTGGAAGTAGCGAGTAACAACAGCGAGTAAATAAAAGTAACGAGTAACAGCTCTAAGAAAGCTCCTTTCCTTAGTGATTGCAGTCAGTATTGGAAGTAGCGAGTAACTACAACGGAAAGATTAATGTAACGAGTAACAACTCGACGGAAATAAGTTGTACTACGCACCCGTACTTAGCCCACACTTTCAGCAAAGTGTAACAACAGCGCAAAGATATAAGTAAAGAATAAGAAGTCGTCAAAACAACGAGACGGCTTTAATCGAGATACCAAGGTCAAGAGGAGATAAGCTCGGCTTAACATTCAGCAGAAAAATGAAAAATAAATATTTACTCGGAGTATTTAAGAATCAGTTAATTTCAAGGTTCGGACAACAAAAGTGTCGAGTTATTCAGGACCATCCTAAGTTTTCACACTCAGGGCCGAGCACTTTACACAATTTGATGGACTCTTTGCAGACATGATGGACCTTCAAAATGTACTGTCGGCGTTTGTCTGGCCGTCGCTTTGATTAAAAATTTATTAATATGTATTTAACTTTGTGCACGCATTGCCAGGGTAAGCAGCAACAAAAACAACAGCAGGAATAACAAAAACAGGAATAACAACAACAAGAACAATGTCCAACTAGCAGCTACTTTGCATAATTGCAAAAATAATCGGGCCGAAAAGCGTCGCCGGGGCTTAAATGAAGTTGTTAATATTAATGAGGAAATTTTTGCAGTATGGCACAGCCGTGGCCAATGTTTGGTTTTAATATTGTTATTAATCAGCTTTTAATGTATTTAATTAAGTTTTGCGCTGCGTCAAATATGTTGAAAATTTAATCAACAAGCGGCAAAGGACCCTCAGCAACTCGCAACTCGCAACTCGCAGCTCAGCAACTCGATTGGTCGGCTAATAATAATCATTATTGCAAATAGCAATCCAACAGATTCAGAGCACCAGCCCGCCCCTAAGGGCTTGTTAGTGGGTCGCACAGTGAATATTATTACCATGGCATCAAACTTTTATCGGCATTTAAAGTAGAGCCAACAAAAACTTTTGCAGCACACCAAAAAGTTGTCCAAAGAAAGCAAAAAAAAAAATAAGAAAAAAAGAAAGGGAACCATAAACTTTTTTGCAATACAAATTTCTTTTGCTTTTTCAATTTTTTTCAATTTTTGTTATGGAAAAATGTGGGCAAGTTTTGAGCGAGTGCTGAACATGTCTGACACTAACATATTAGGGTCCTGTTACAGCAGCTGCAGCAAGCAGCTGTCCAATGTTCGATCATGTCCACCACTTGTCATCCAAAGTGTCCGCTCATTTGTCTGTGCCAGTGCAAATTTGCACTTTATTTACGCAACATGTTCCCGTTTGAGGACCTACTACTTCTGCTCCTGTTCCGGGCCTGGGACCTCACTTACGCATTCAATTTTTCATCTTTATTCGACGCTGGAGCTTTTTGAATGCCCGCTGGCCAGCGGCTTAAACTGCTGCCTTCATATCCTTCACAGCCTTCATATCCTTCACAGTTTCCATATCCTTCACAGCCTCCACATCCGGCTGGCGTTTATCTTTTGATTTGTGTTTGGCTCCTTCGCTCGCTGCTCTTGGGCTCTGCTTTTTGCTCAAGTGTTTACAAGTGATTTGCTGTGTTGCTTGTTATGCTTTAGTGCAGTTGAATTTTTCTATACTCTTACAAGAGGGTATTATCATGTTGGCATAAGGATATGTAATGCATTAAAAGGCGTGGTCAGGACGATGAGTCGGAAAGTAAGCTTCTCTGAGATTTCTAATGAAACATGCAAGTTTATTGTTTTCAATGATATTTCAAGCAATGCTTGCAACCTCGAGAATTATTATTATTTTTTAAAGCTTGGAAAAATTTGCTTGGAATGTGTCTACTACAACCAACCCAACCAGGTCGATAGTTAAGTTATTGATTTATATAGTTGCAAGAGTATGAAGTCTTCGGCGGCCTGAAGGTTGCCTTGCTTTCTTGTCTTTTTATTAACATTTTTTTTTGGCAAAGTTTCAGCGACAGGAAAACCCAAATGACTCGAGTGAGTTACGCTTCCGGCTGTTTTGCAGCTTGTTAGCTTTGAACGTACCAATTGAAATCTTCTGCCCGGCCGAGGTGCCAATTCGCCAACAGGCAAAACTCGGCTACTCATTTGCATTCGATTTCAATTGAAAAATGTCGACCGGAAGCTGTTAAGTGCGCGTATCCATTGCCAATGACAATGTTAAAGCACTGATCTGTAGCTTAAATTCCAACTAGGATGCCGTACACCCGCCTAAGGACAGGCACACACCTATTTATGTGTGTATGTGTGCTGGGCATCCAGCCAAGCTGTCGAGCTGCCAACGCGCAATTCTTGTCTGAAAATCGATGATGATGGTGACAAAAATTAAAGGCACTGCCTGCGGGCTGAAGTTAGAACTGTGTACATGGCGCAGGAGCTGGGTTCAATCTGTCTGCCTTTTCTATTTTATATTCGCTTTATTTACTTAATGTGCGCACTCAAGTTGACGACACTGGCAGCCATCGCTGGCGCCTGACACTCGTAAAATGAAACTTGCAGCCAGCGAAATTAGTTGGTGCAATTCTCCATTCTCAGCACTCTCGCGACTCTCGATTCTCAATTCTCAGCCAACGCGTTGGCGTTTTGGGCCAAAGCTTGGCCTAGTCGTCCAGTCAGCCATGGCAGCTGACAGCATCGTTTTGTGTCTGTTTGCTATTAAATGAAATTGACTTGTGCTCTGGTCCTGCAATTCGGTATGCTCTAAAGAGTGTTGGGGCTTATTAAATTAGACCAAAAAGTTACAGAAATCATAGAGCGGGAGAGTTTAAGTATAAGTAGCAGAAATAAAGTATATATATTGAATTTCGGTGCTGTTTTATTTATAGAACACAAAACTGCAGCTGCTATAACATAGATAACCTGAGGTTAACATTATGTTAAGCAGGTCTGTGATGCTGTTACTAAAAGGCATTTGTTGGGTGCTCTACTACAGCTAACCTGCATTTACCGGAAATAGGATTCAGGTATTGATAACATAGCTGTAATTATAATTGGAATGATATCAGTTACTATCTATGTAGAAATTTAAAGGAATTATTTACTTAGTATTATGTAGGTAACTAAAGATTATTATCGAGCTTATCGTGGCTTGTTAACGTCACTTTAACATCAATTATCGTCACTTTAACAAGTTATCGTCCCTTTAACAAGTTATCGTCCCTTTAACAAGTTATCGTCCCTTTAACAAGTTATCGTCCCATTAACATTAGTTATCGTCACTTTAACATCAGTTATCGTCACATTAACATTACTTATCGTCACATTTACATCAGTTATCGTCACCTTAACATTAGTTATCGTCACCTTAACATAATTTATCGTCACATTAACATCAGTTATCGTCACTTTAACATTAGTTACCCAGCCAAACATATCTGTAAGAGGTTCTACTTCAGCTGATTGAAGTGTATTCCTTAGTCTATTATTTTCAGCTGTGCATTTGTATTTCTATACTTGCAGTTGTTACTGCCACTTTTGGCTGCAATAAAAGTTTATGAACAATAACGCTGAAATTGTCGTTTTACAGCCATTGGCAGAGCCTTGAAGTTTTAAGAGTGGCCAATGGGAATTTGAAATGCAGTCAGCATATGCAAATCAATTGCCAAAGTCCTGCATCTACATCTGCATCTGCAACTAACTGTGCTGTGTCTGCACTCAAGTTCAAGGAAATCACACACATAGGCGATATGCGAACCAGAATTGAATTGCGCTTAAGTGTGTTGCCCCAATGTGAGTGGCATAGTAAACACCAGAGCAGGGGTTGCCCCATAAGCTCGACAAAAGGAAAAACAGGCTAATATGTATGCCATAGCATGTAATTCATTTTGTTATAAACAACCCTCGCCTATATAATATGAAATGCATATACAAACAGCCAGTGAAGCCATAACAAATGAAAAGCAAACTTGTGGCTTGACATTGATGAATGCACGATGAGATTTATGCTACGCTTCATGTTGTGATACAAATGTACACTGAGGAAACAGCAGATAGTCAAATCTGGTTCAAAAAATAATTATCTACAAATGTCCTAAGCTGCCACGATGTGGAGCAGGAAATTCGTTTGATTAATATACATACAAATTATTTAACACAAAGACAAAAAGGAGTTAAATTTTATAATTTGCGTCTTGGATTGTTTTCTCAGCCATTGCTTTCTCGCCGTGTACTGCGTTTTTCTGATATTTTGTTGAGTGCATTTGAAATGAGCTCCAACTAGTGTCAGTTTGTAAATGTTGACAGTTTTTTATAATGATTGCTTGTCACTTATGCAAAAGTAAATAAAATTAATTTTATGTAATTTTATTGCAGTTTTTTTAGCAGCCTAGAAAACAAACTCATTTTGGCAAACAAAAGAATTTTAATTCATTACACTCACATTTATTTGCACTTACTTATCCATATTTGTTTTGAGTTTACCTCAATTTTTTTAAAATTAATTAACTGCATTGGCAATAAAACCTTCTATTTTATTAATTTGTTTCAAAATAATTCAAATTATTTATTTATTTTCTTAATTAACGCAGTGTCAATAAGTACTTTTTTATTTGCAGTCTGATCTTGGTGTTGTTGTCTATGTTTTTTCTCAGTGCATGTGCATACATATGTATGTATACATTCGAGGTGTGTAACTCGACGTGTCTATGAGCTGCCACTCACTCCCTCAGCTGCTCACCCGCTCACCCGCTCACCCTCTCACTCGTTCACCTTGCCCAATGGGCTCGCTGTCTGGCTGAAATAAATGTTAAGTATACGCATAATAGGCGCCACACTACACTGTTGTGTCTGCCCCGCTAGTCGGCGCCCTGCCTCTGCTCTGGCTCTACTTGTGTGTGCATACGTGTGTGTGTATTTTGCTCATTTACGCACTTTAAGTCGCTGGCTTAACACACGTGTATGCCATACTGAGCAGCAGTGTTTACCTTCCCGTCAGCGCCAGGGGGAGAAAGCAGAGCAAAACAAAATAGAGCAGACACTGTGCAACACTCATACGCCGCGTTGGCCCCAGCAGGGTATTCATTTTTATATCCCTCCACATGAGCGTAAAGGCGGGCCTCATTGACTAGTTAGTAGGATTGTTCGAAACGCTTTAGCTACGAATTTTAAATATATACATATGTGAATCCATTTGTTGATTAAACTTATCACATAAAAGCCAAACTCAATTTAAATAACAGTTCAAATGTTGTTTTGAGCTGGAACTTGATTCCTTCGGTAGAGTGAGTTATATTTGAAACTATCGATGATATCTATAGACTACATAATGGGTTCTTAGACTCATGGGAATGCAAATTAAATAACTTTATACATATTAAATGACGATGACGAGGTAAGTATTTAAACTAGTTTGTTCCACTTAACATTTAATATGATCTCTAATCTCTGGAGTTCTTTCAGTAGATATTTGCTGATACCAATTTGCGGTTTCACAAGAGCATCTTAGCTGTCGACTAGTTGCATAGTGCAAACTTGTCTCCTATAGTTACTGTTTTGTGTGGCGCACATGGGTAAAATTCGCTTTCATTTTTAATTGTTTGTTTATTTGCACGACGGGCCATGGGCCACGGGAGACCGTCGACTGTCGACTGTCGACGGTTGACTGTTGACGGTTGTCTTCTTGGCTTTCTTGGTGCTTTCAGCCATTTGGCAAACATTTGCATAGCTTACAATTAGTGACCCAGTGACCGACGCGACGTTGGCTGTTTATTGTTTCTGCTGTCCAACTGTTGCTTCAGCACTTGACTCGACAGTTTTAATCATATTATTATTTTGGCCTGGACTCGAGTGCCCTGAAACTGCTGAATGTCAAATGTCGGGTCCTTGGCCTGACCCTGATCTTGTACATTCAGTGTCTGTGGCCAGCTCTAAATGCAAATGGCCAAAACTTTTGACATTACTTAGACAGCCAGTCAGTTTTGGCAATTTATTGTTCAGCTCGAGTTGATGTGGTATTCAAAAGTTGATGCTCCCAGATATGCATACATTGCAATTGGTTGATGTGCATTAAAAGCTGCTGCAGTCAGCTACCTGGTGGAGCAATTAACGCTGTCAGAGTAATTATATGCATTGCACGAGCATATGGGTATATGGTAGTATATGGGAAGTGCAAAGAAAAAAATTAATTAAAATGCAATTAAAGTGGCAGCTGGTGCAACACACTACACCACACCCAGCCGAAAGGCGCCCCAAACGACCACATGCACTTCAGCTTGTTTCTTTTTAATGGTTTTATTTTATGAAATGGCAGCCTTAAGTGCTAGTCGGTATAAAAAACGAGCAAAATTACGCGCCAAGTGCCACTTGACGTTGCGTATACGCAGCGTGTGCATAAAGCAACCGCAAGGGATTTCATTAAGCTCCCTCTATGGATGTGTGTGTATGGGTATGTAACTATTTTAAAATTGTAACATTTATTTGCCCTACTCTCCCCCTTTGCCTCTCCCTCTCGCCGTCTTTCTCATTTGGCCAGAGTGCACTTTGTTTAATTGATTATGCTTGGCAAGAGCACACAAAATGGGCAGTAGTTAGAGTTTGTTCAAGTTCTCTAATTGCAACTGCTAAATCCAATATAGTTAAGTCATAAGGCACAGTCAACAAATGAACCTGATGAGGTACACAGAGTAACACGCACACACACTTACAGAAGGGAGAAGCTAACTGCAGGCTGCCAAGGATTTGATGCTGTTGCGGGGATGCTAATAAAACTACTCCCTTGATAATTCTAACAAACAAAAAAGTTGTTCACACAAAACCAATCGTTCCTATATAATGAATTAAGCCGATTTTCAAAACTGTTGTATGAAACTTGAAAAATCTACTTCCACCCGTCAACAAGGACGGGAAATGGGTCAATTGTGTGAGAGAAGCTTTTTGTTAGATCGGTTTTCAAGTTTTTGATGCCCTATACAAAAAATCATAGGGCAAGGCAGGGAAAATAGTGGTAAGTTATTTACTTTCTTATCCTTGATACAATAATGTGCTACAGTGAAGTGTGGCAGAGTACACCTATTAAGTTAAGATTTATTGAAAATCAACAAAGTTTCAGTTATAGACACATCGTTGTTATGTTATATGTGTGATATAGTCAAGATTCTGTCCGATTCTGTTATATATAAATAATGTCTTTTTGCCAAGTTGCAATAAGCTAGCTTTACAAATGAGAGAAGCTTACATATAAACAGACAGAAGGACTATGTCGTCTGAGCTCATGGTCCTGATCAAGAATATATATGTGTACTTTATCTATGCCATACCGCTTCTTTCAATGCCTTAAAATTCCATGTCAATGCTCTTATACTCTCTGCAAGGCTATAAAAAAGGGTTGATAAGTTGCACAGCAAGGAGCATTAACTCCATACAAATATCCAGTTTCAAATGAGACAAGACTCTCGCCTTTGGACCCTACAAGTCCTGTGTGTGTTTGTGTGTGGTGTTTGTTCTTTGTTTGTGCGTGGTGGGGAATGCCTTTGGCATTGTGTTGCCTTTGTGCTATTATTAAAATGTGGCTGCTTTATTTGGCTGTGCCTGTTTTATTGTTATAGGCAAACATGCCTTATGTCTTCATCTACTTCTAAGTATTTATATTTTATATATATATATGTATATCTCTATATGTACTTGTATAATATAAATATAACGAGTACGCGTATTTTGTGAGTTTGTCTTTTTTTAGAATTTACTCTAGGGAAATTTTCGGGTGCTGTGTTTGATTATGAGCTGCGTTGTTGTTTTTATGGATTATGTGACCTTTGGGAGCGACTTATTTAACGCACGAGTATTGTGCATTCATTTGGCTTTTGCCACAAAGTCGCCAAACTTTAAAGTTGAACAGCTCAAGGCACAGTTTTTTTTTTGGAAAAATTTAATACAATTAAAAGCATTTTTGGCATTGTTCAAATTCAGCAAATATTTAAATGCTTGAAACTCGCGAACGATGCGGGCGACATTTTAGCATTTTAGCATTTCAGCATTTCGACATTTTGGAATTTGTTTTTCACCTTATGACATGCAGGTGTTTGCGTGTCTTTGTGTGTGTGTGTGTGTGTGTATAAGTATGCGAGTGTGTGCTTGTGTGCCCCCATGGACCATAAAACGCAATAATAAGGCACATGAAGCATATTTTACACATGTCTTTGTCGCATTTATCACAATCAGCAAACGGGCTGCTGACTGCCCCGGCATGCCACACCCCTCCCCCATCTCCCACCAAGCTACTCCAACCAACTCCAGCAACACTTTTTGCCAACCTACGAAATACTTAAGCAAACACGTCGCATTCGGGTAACTTTTATTGCATTTTTTGTGAGTTGTTCGCAGGACGAGAACATTTTTTGCCAATTGTTTGCAAAAGTGCTTGCCACGCAGCCGCTGCACAGTGGGACAAATGCCTCAGAAATGTTGTGAAATTCTAAGAGGGTATTATATAAATAGAAGGGGTCAAATAACTACAAGTCTTGGGTGGAGAAATGTTCAGAGTTTCCAAAAGTGGGCTGGTTTTTAGAGTTGTATTCATTTGTTTATATTGATGGATGTCATAGAAAATATAGTACCTAATTATAACCAGAAATGCATAGTATATTCTTCTTATGATGAATCAAAGGCTCCACTAAAAATTATCCTTATACTTATGTATGCTCTGTAGTCAAAGTCAAACTCTGAAAACCTGAAATTTGAATTAATTCCAAGGACTTTGTATTGTATTGTGTTATATGTTGTTTTGTTGGCTCAGGTATCTTGGCTTTGCTTTGAGAAACTCAAGTGGTTACCACTGTGCGTCGCCCCTTGTTGGTTGTCACTGCAGCCTCTGCCTCAGTTCCCTAATGTGGCAAAGTTTTTAATAACTTGGCCTTTTTCATGCACAGGTGAATAATAAACATGTTGACAGTCATAATGTGCTTAGAGGCGTGGCGGGAGCTGCATGTATATGGGGCATGAGCAACATATGTTGACACGTGGAGTGCCTTAAGGCCCTGGAACGGGGGCTGGGTTGGGGTTTTGGGGTATGGGGTGTCATGTCAATAATCCAGTGTCATCTGGTGCATAACTAAAGGTAATTACATCATTGACATCATGGTCTGAATGCTAATGCGCAGAATATGTTACAAAAGGTCAAATTGTCAGAATTATTCGAATGCTCATTCACTTTCATAGCATCATCAACAAAAAACTTACCAAACAAGGTAACTAAAACTAATAGCTCATAAATAATATTGTTGGAAAGTGATCCAAACTTTACTACTAAGGTTTATCTTCTACAATATTTCAATCGTAAATAAATGAATAAAGAAAATAAAATATATTTGTATTGTATTATTCATCTGCTATTAAAAACTATACTTAGGCTGCTTTCAATTTTGCGGAAAATATTTCATAAATATTCTTTAAAAAACTGCTAGTTTCTCTAAGAAAGAAATAAATCTAATAAGTAAAATGAGGATAGTTACGAGTCTATCGAAACTATCATGAGAAAATAGATTTTTTTTTTTGAAAATATAGCTCCGCTTATATGCAAAATAAATTTAAACGCAGTTTTAAAACTTTCACAATGTTGTTTATTTTTGAGCTGAAATGAAATATTGCAGCAGCGAAAGTAAGTATCATTAAAAGTTTAAACAATAAGCAGCATATGCATTTTTTTTCTATACAATACGCGACCTTCTATTGTTGTTGTTGTTGCTGTTGCTGTTGTTGCAGCTAGGCAGAGGAAATTGAATGGCTGCGTTGTGTTGCGTGCACACATTGCTCATACGCACTGTATAACAACCTTGCAATTTCAAAGTGCCAGCAGCCCACTAAAAATGGAATTGCAGCGCTCATTGCTGGCATGAAAATGGGAAAATCTGTGCGCTCTATATGTATGTGTTGCGTGTGTGTGTGTGTGTGCGTTTGTGTGTGTGTATGTGCCTTTGTGCGCGTTGCTCTAGCTTCGATGGCGACCCTGGCCTTAGATTGATTAGTTGTGTTCCTGCTGAATGTGCCAGTGTCGAGTGTGTGTGCGTGTCTGTGCGTGTGTGTGTGTGTGTGTTGTGTGGATGATTCGCGCGCGAGTTGTCTGCGAGAGTGTGAACAAAAAAGTGAACGTATAAACGTATAGAGAAAAGCACTTTGGACGCGTAAAGCAATTAACACGCAATTACCATTTCCACTTTTGCCATGTCACTGTGTGTTGACATTTCACACGATTCATTCGCCAACTTCAGTTATATGTGTGTGTGTGTGTTGTGTGTGTGCAAATGTAATTGGCAATGTGGCTGCGTGTGAAAACGTTGCGGCTAAAAGAAACGTGTTCTGGCTGGACAGTGTGTGTGTAGCGATATGTCAAGCCGAACAGATAACAAATGACAGCACAAGACAGTGAGACAGGGGCGTGGTTGGAGAGGGGCTGAGTAACAGCTTACCAGCACTAAAACTAAGTATGATATCTTATGATATAAATCAGTTACCATAACGCTTATAAGTAATAAATAAGGAATACATTTTTAAGGCATAGATTTTGTTATTTAATTATTGCGCAAGAAACAAAACCCTTTTTTTGGTATTAATATATTCTTTCTAAGAAATAATATAATATTTAAAATAAAATATAAAACTAAAAAAAGAATTTTTATTCCTGAGCGAAAAATTATATTCACAAGGTAAGTTTTACTCTTAAGGAACAAAATAAATCTCAAAGTTATTTATGAGATTTTCTGTATAACTTCACAGGAATACTCTAGTAGTAGTCTTTCTCATCTATTACTTGTCTATTATTATGATTTTGCCTTTTAAAAATTTGTAAATTGTTATTATTTATGGTGCCTAATATAAATATTTAGTTTTGTTTAGATTTGTTTTGCCAACTATCAAAAAATTACTCCAACTATTTGCTTAACCAACTAAAAAAGTTGTTTGGTGTTTTACTTCAGATAAAACGAGAGAGTTGCCAATAAAACAAACTAATTTATTCTAATAACCATGGCAGCCGGGGCTTCTATATATAAGTTTGATTCAACTATTCTTACAGTCATTAAGCAAATTTTAATTGTTGGCTTAACTTTTTTAAAAGCACTCTTAAACCTTTAGTGGAATCCTATAACAACTTTATACAAATATTTAATTTTTTTACGCTTCCACACAATTATATTAGTCAGTCTTAAATTTGTTAAAATTACCACATTTTTAAAATCGTTGAAATTGCAATATTTATACAAAAAAAATATAACTTAAAAGAAAATTCAAATAATTGTTAAGCTGCTTATAAATTATTTGTTAACAACTAACAAAAAAATACATTCATATTTTTGTCATGCTTTGATATTTGAATTTCTTGTATATATTGTTTTCTTATAACAATATTTGTATTTAGTTTTTTTTGTTTCATCTTTCTGTTATTTTATGAACAACTTAAATTAAACCCAAACTGTATTTACAATAAGTACTTAATCTAAACAAAATTATAGTCTGATCAACAATAAAATAAGTTTGATTTAAATATAGTGCTTGGCACAAAGCTGACCCCTCTTGGTAAGTTTCTGGTTACGCCCTTGAAAGGACACAAAGTCATCAGTTGCTGTCTCTTTCTATATTGCAAAAGCCAAAAACTGTTGCTGAAGTTGGTCAGGGGTCAAAGTGGAGGGGGTGGGGCTAGTGGGTAGGGTCAGTGTGTGGGAGGTTTTGGGTCATCAAATGTCGCTTTGATTGTTTTTCTTGTCGCGTGTTGTTTGTTGTCATTAGACGAGCGTATGGCGTGGCCCAAGCGAAATCACTCAAATTGTCACTTGCTTAATAATTAACATTAATGTGTGCTAGAAGCAACAAGAACAACAACAAGGCAGAAACCGAAAGAGCAACAATAAGAATATGAATTACCGTGTGGCAGCAACACAAACACAACAAAAGGCGTGGAGTATTTGACACTTGGCAGCCAAAACAGACGCAGGACAGCTGCTTCCGCTTAGGTTGTGTGTGTGTGCGTGTGTGTGTGTGTGTATGTGCCCAGCATCATTATCTTTAATTAATTTGTTTACTTGCCAGCCAAATCGACGCATAATTAACTGAAATGTCTTCCCAGCGCAATTAAAATGCGAACGAACTTTGCCAACTTTTGCCACGGGCCAAAAACTGCTGCAGCTGTGGCAGTGGCAGGGGCTGGGCAGGGGCAGAGGTAAGGGCATTGGCAATGGCAGAGTGGCACGCAGTTGCCAAGCATTCTGACACTGACATTGAAATCAAAAGTTTACCTGCCAAGTGGCCCCAGACCCCAAAAGCATTTCATCCACTTGTTTTATGCAATAAATTCAAAAATTGTTTCGTTTTATTTTTTGTTGTTGGCTTTTTTTCGGTTCCATTTTACTTCCGTTTGAGTGCGTTTATCAGCCGTACTTTTGGCGGGCTATAAAAACCATAAAGTTTCCTCCATAAAATATGGGAAAGTTCTCTCCGACAACACATAGAACACACACAGAAGCTAGTAAAAATGTTTTCCAAATGATGCTGCTTCATAAATTAGTCGTTAAATATAATTTATTTGTTTAGTGTTAAATTTGTATACTCAAATGATATGTTATTCAAAAACAACAATGAATTTGTTGCGAATCACATTTAACTTAATGATAGTTGTGTGATACCACATACCAAATTTCCCGACTCTAACTTTAAATTTCACATAGTTACGAAGGATATAAAGTAGAGGGTTTCTATGTGCGTGTTGGTGGCATTCAATTTTGATATATGGTTATGTTACTGTTAGCAAAGCCACACCGACATGCAGATGCCTATATAAGTCTAAGGGTAAGCTGCAATTTACGAGGGCTGCTTTGGTAAAACAAACACGTTTTCATTAAAAAGTCTGCGTTTGACGGCAGCTCAGATGTGGGCGGCAAACAGTCATGGGTGTGGCACATGCGACCAGGCTCAAGGTCACGTTCTTTGGCCAAATTAACCAAAAGAAAAATGTGAGAGAACTTTAGTGGTGCGCACTCGACAGCCAGATACCCTGTATCGAAAGCGGATATACCAGAAAATATAGTTCATTCTGAAATATTGAGAATATAGCTGGTTTCATTTGTGCATCAGGCAGGTAGTCGGACCTGACTAGATGAGTGTGAGTGTTGTTGATCAAGAATATCTATATACGGGTATATATTTCATAGGATCCTTCTCCATCTTATATAAGTTTGTAGGAGGAGCTATAAAGCTGACTTCTTGGTGTTACTTCTTCTTGTTGTTAATTTAGGGAACAAGTTTCATTTACATTTTCCTAATAGATATGTACAGTTTTGCTATGTAACCCTTTTGTTATATATCGATATTAACATTACTCTGTTAAGTTAACAGTGTTAAATCAGATTCACCGTTTCAACACAATGAACTTCAGTAGTATTTTAGATACTTTTTATTATTATTTTATTTATTTTATTCTACAATTTTAGCTTATTATTATATTTAAATTTTGAGGATGTGCCAGAAAAGCAGCAGCTCTTATTCATTTCGCCTGCACAGGGTATTCAAAAAATACTTTATGCATTTTTGATATGCTGGCAACGTGTTCACTTGGCTAAGTACTCTGATATCGTTGCTGTAGTCAGAGTGCAAGGTAGACTCTAAGTTTTGTTGGTTGAACCACCAAGAGGTGAAATTTAAATGTACAAAGTCAAATACACAAATATAGTAATGTAGATGTAACTAGTTGTTATTAAACTTATGTGTTGCTTACAAAGGATGCGTTATCCTTGCTTAATGTACACATCTCGCAAGCTTGACAGCTCCACAACACTGAGCTTTAATACAAAAATTGATGATGAAAAATGCAGGGCACACAAAGAGACGCCATGACCTGCATGCAGTCCAGGACACGCTTCAGAGTCAGCCCTCCCAACCCCGCCCTGTTCCGTGCACGGCATCATCAACGGCTTACGACAAGCAACGACAAGTTGCGCTAGTTACCGTTATTGCTGTGATAGTGTGCGTGTGTGTGACGCAATTGATACAAGCAATTACCCACGGCTACAATTAGAGGCTTTGTAATGCAGGGACATGGTTTTGGCCATTCTAATTGTGCAATTAAGCAAATCAATTACATATAAATATATTCCTGTACTACACCAGCTACACTCGCCTGTAATAAATGCTGTTATTTCCCGCCGAAGGTAACTTAAAGTCCCTCACGTGCGCTCGAAAGTATGCAACACTTTAAATTATGCATGAGACGAAAAGACAAAGGCGAGAAATGCGAGAAATCGAAATGGAAATTGCGGCCAAGCTCTAAATCGCAGCGGATCCGTTGGATTTTCGTTTGCAGAGGTTCACTTGGCCCTTTGTATGATACCCTTGCAGATGGTATTTTAAATTTTGTCACGAAATGTGTAACGCCTTGAAGGAGGCATTAACGATTCGCACAGCACAAGAGCTGGGTGGAAATAGACAAGTTTTGTCCATCTCCCTGTCTCTCAGTTTTCCAGCTCGTTGGATATTTCTATTTGCTTGACATTTCTTTTAAAGGCAGGTTCGTCATACTGTAGTTTAACGCCATATAATGTATATAGCTGCCATAGCAAGGATTGCACTTAAATTCTTATATGATAAGCTTGTGCATATTTCTTAATCAAACTTACAAAATACTTATGACTTCTATTCTGCTTTATATAATTTGGCTTATATTGATATTGATAGCATTGAATTACAGTTAAAAACGTTGAGAACTGAGACAAATTTGATAAAAATCGGCTGTTAACTCACTTGTACGAAACTCACTTGATGAGTTAAAAAAGTGACTAAGGTTAGTTTGATTACTTTAGCTTTTGAAAATAATTACCAAACAAAAACTACAAACAAAACTAGTCGTGCTTTTAGATTTCAACGTTTGAAATGATAAGTTAACTTTAGGACTAAGAAACAAATGTAAAATCCTTGATTTAAGGGTTTCTGTATTCTAAACTGCATAACAATATCAATAAATATTGTATATATCTAAACAAATTATAATACCCTCTGCTAGGGTATAAAAAGGGGGTTTCTGGATTCAAAACTATATATTAAAATTAATAATTATTATGTATTATTACATAAGCAGTTAGGATACTTGATAGCCTTATTATAATTAAATTTAAATCCTGCCCCAAAAAGTAGGCAACATATTTTTCGGTGGAATTGATTTGCAAGAGAAACTCAGAACAGGTTCGCGTGAATTGAACAAAGCTCTTCACTTGTTTACAGAATTTGGTGAGGAGATTACTAAGTCAGACATGTAATAAGAGTAAATTTGATTAGGAGATTGCTAAATCGTACGACTAATAAGAGTATTTCCCATTCGGCTAGCCTGCATAGCTGTTCTTAGTATATTTTATTTTCGAATTTATTTTGTCATTTGCTGGCTTGGCGCTGCCCTTGTTGTCGTGTAGCATAATAACTTTGGCACGAAGTTGGACATTAGGCACTGAAGTTGCCTCTACGAGTAATGTGGCAATCCTAGTAAAAACTTTGTCTTTTATCGCAACTCAAATGCATAAATAATTGTAAATTGTAACTTGTACGTTTGAAAATTTTGTGTAGAAAAGTTGTATTTCGAGTTGAAAAGGAAATTGATTTGGTAACGAATTTTAAATACAGAAAATTGCAAAACAAATGGATCTACTGCTAGGGAATGCCAAATATCGGCTAGCTTGTTAGACAGTTTTGTTGTTGTTGTTGTTGTTGTTGTTGTTTTGTCGGTGCTTAACATTGTTTTATTTTTGTGTCTCAGTGTTTGTGAGAGTGCGGTTACTCTGTGTAATATAATACAAAATTAGAAAATTGAATATGTAAGTCGTTGGGCAGGCTCTTATCCTGTTGCCATTGGCCCAGCCAAGGTAAGGCTGAATGCGACATAAAGAATGGGCGTTGCGAATTGGAAAATTTAATTTGCAACGGCCAAGAACTTTTCAAGCCACAGCAGCAACAGCAACAAGAATAAAAACAAAAACAAAAACACAAAATCAACTGAGAAATCTGCACAAAATAAAGCCACATTGTCGTCTTGGTCTGCGTATTTCTTGAGTCCTCAGTCTTTTTTTTTTTCTACTTCTTTTTCTCATTTTCATTTTTATTTTTTCTGCTGTACTTTTCGCCCTGGCTTAAATTCTCATCTTCTGTTGTCGCCATCTGCTTTTGTTCTGGCGTTTTGCTGAAATTCGCTTCAAATTTTCGTTCTCATTTGGCCAATTTTTTCATGGCTTTCTCTAGCTGCTGTTGTTGTTGCTCTGCTAAACCAAATTTCAATTATTTTGTTTGTTGCCATTTTCATTACGTTTCGCTTTCATAGTCGCCTGTCAGCGTGTAACAAAGCGCAAAGCGAAAACTTGGCAAAAAAAAATAAGCCACCGAAGGAAAATAGAAGAAAAAGAATAAAAATGGAAAATGGAAAATTGCTTATAATACACGAAACACAAACATACAAAGCAGGAGCCGAGACCAACACAGTCACACAATGTGGCACGGCCATTGTCCGCAGTCTGAACTGTTACATTGGAAACCCTTGCGTTGCCCCTGCCTCGTTCTACTCTACTCTGGCCGCTCCTGTTGCTGCTGTCCACATTTTGTGGCTTTGTTTCGCGCTGTTTTGTGCCAGCGACTCCTTAAACGACATTAAACTGTTCTAGTGGCATAATGAACTACCAGCAACATCAGTAGCAGCAGCAGCAGCAGCGGCAGAGGCAGCAGCAGCGGCAGAGGCAGCAGCAGCAGCCACGCCATCGATGCGTGCAGCCGGTGCTTTGATGTGTGCCTCCTGCCTGCTGCCTTCAGGTCCTGCCGAATGCCGAATACCGATCCTTCTGCCGTCTGCTGTCAGATGCAGCATTCCCGGCTGCCTTTTGTGTACATTTCCCTGGCACTTTTTTGTTGCCTTCTCGTTTTCGTTTTCGTTTAATTTTTGCCTCTGCCTCGTCTCATATGACAACCATGACGATGTCGCACAGTGGGGCCTATTCACCTTTCACCTATTCACTTAAATCCCACAGCAACAGAACCAACATTTAAATAACAGCTAACAATCTATGATTTGATGGTAAGTTTTCAAATTGAGCAGTATTTTGCTTTTCAATAGGTCGCCAACATTTGATTTAGTTTACAGCGCCAAAAATATTCATAGATTTATATATAATATATTATTTTATTTATTATAGAATAAACATGTATGGGACAGTTTTAATTGTTTCAAAACTCACTTAAATAATTTTAATATTCATTAAACAAGGTCAACCGAGTACAAGGCTTCTTCATAAGACTGAATTCTAACAATGACAAAATAGTTTTGAATTCTAAACAATATATTAATTAATATTATATATTTAATAATCAAAACAAAAAATTTGTTTAGAAAAACACAATCTGTAAAATATAGGAATGTAGTAAGTAGCTGATTAATTCTTTTGAGTTCATCATAATGATTTCGAGGGACTATATTTATTTATCTTTTTACTAGCCTGAATGCCTCTGTTGCTTTGGCTAAAAAGCTTGTAAACTAAAGTTGATAGTAAGATCCAATAAATATATAATAAAAATAAATAATTGCTTTTTACTGACTTGCTACTCGCCCTTATACATGAAGATATAGAAATACTACTCGTACCTTACTATACACATGTGTCAAGTGTCTGATTTTTTGTGTTATTGTAACCAGACTGATCCGGATCTTCAGAACTCAACTGGTTGTATTTCTTTTTAAAATCACCATTCTTATTTGAAAATAAGCCAGCTTTAATTTACAAGAAATTCCATTTTGTGCCCAACTGAAAAACTATGCAATTTGCATGAGCTTAAAAACCAAACTCTTTTCAGAAACTCTGTACATAGCCTCTGAACTTCTAAGCCAATCGCTTTAGTACTTTATCCTACTCCATTTCGAATTTCTGCAACGCCTTTATGTCAGTTAGCTCCACAGTGCATCAACACATACATATGTGCCCCCCAATCCCCGATCCCGGCAATCGCATTGGGTTGCGCTTAAAATTCTGAGCACTCTTTTCACCAAAGCAACTGGCAATGTTTATGTCGAATTGTTTTGAAATTGAAACTTGATTATGTACTAACATCTATGACACTGGTGGTCTTAACTCAGTTAAGTGTCTGGGCCAAGAGTCAGGCCTCTGCCACTGCCACTGCCACTGCCACTCGTATTGACCATTGGTCAGGGGTTAGGGGTGTGGGGTCAGAGGTCAGGGGTCAGAGGATAGGGCGTGTCCGTTTCATTTTATCGCTCGACTGCATTGTAAATATTTTGTTTAGCCGCGCTTGTGCCAGCTGCTGAGAAAATATAAATAAGGCAAACGCTTTGATAAACTAAGCTACACGAAGCACAACAAACACTGACACACTGAAACACACACACACACACACACACAGAGCCAAGGGTGTGCGAGTGTGTGTGCATCAAATGAGATTATACATATACAAAATGTGAAGGCAAGGAGATCCTTGTGTCATACATATATTAAGTAGAAGGCATTGCATGCCAAATTTGTTAATATTACGAAAATAAAATTTATGATGTCGAGTTCATATTTAAAATAACAATCTTGAGTAATCCCCATCATATATTTTATGGGCTTAAAGCAATAAAGTGCAATTGCTCTGAACTGACTTAGCTTGTGATATAAATGGCCGTCAAAACACAATAAATAATTTATAAATTTAAGTCAGTTTATTATAATAAATGGCTATTAATTAAGTTATTTATAGTACAATTATTTTTGGCAGTTGGTTGTGCCAATCAACAATTGTGGTATATTAAGGAAAGTTAAGTTAACACAGTTTTTTAACAACAAGCTATTGTGATTAACATTAATATAACATTAACAGAGCAATAACATTTTCCGGACAACATTTAAATGTTCTTTGATAATTTTAAGATTCTGATTTTGTTATTCGATCCAATCAGCAATTGTGTTATATTAAGGAGTGTTAAGAGAAGTTAACACACTTTCTAATATCAAGCTATTGTGATTAACATTAATATAACATTAACAGAGCAATAACATAACCCGGACAACATTTAAATGTTCTTTGATAATTTTAAGATTCTGATTCTATTTTTCGATCTCATCAGTAATTATGTTCTATTTACGAAAGTTAAGAGAAGTTAACTCATACATTTTGAGATCAAGCTATTGTGCTTAACATTATTATAAGTTTAACATTAACATGACCATTAACATAGCAATAACATAGCTTGGACAACATTAAAGTGTTCTTTGATGTTTTTCAGATTCTGATTCTGTTATTCAATCCAATCAGCAGTTGTGTTATATTTAAGAAAGTTAAGAGAAGCTAACACACTTTTTAATATCAAGCTTTTGTGATTAACATTAATATAACATTAACCTTAACATAGCAATAACATTTATTGGAACATTTTAGAGTTCCTTGATTTTTTTAAGATTCTGATTCTGTTGTTTGATCCAATCAACAATTGTGTTATTTTTGGAGAAGCTAACACACTTTTAAATATCAAGCTATTGTGATTAACATTAATATAACATGCACATTTACATTAACATAGCACTGACATTTCTTGGATAATAGTTAAGTGTTAGTTGATATTATTAGATTATTTTCTCGTGATTATTTTCTCGACCATCAGCGGTAGCACTTAGTCCGACGGCAGAAGTGAGCTGGCTATAAGCTTGATATCCTTGTCGTCCTGCGCTGGCTTGTGTAGCGTTTGCTGCGCTGACAGCTGCTTTTCAAATGCAAATAATATCACAGTTGGTTTTTATTTCATTTCTTGCTGGCTGGTTTTGCATTTATTTATATTTTTTGCCCCGTGTTTTTTTCCCCCCTTTTATCCTTTTGCTGCATTCGAATGAAGTCAGCGGCGGCGTGGACGTTTATGCACGAAATGTGTTTTTAATGAAGCCTTTTAACCAGTCGGCTTGGCCTGCCTAATAAAGACTATGGTGCGAGCATTCACAGCCCGTCAGTGGGGTCCTTTAGCCGTCCCATCCTGCCAGTCAGGCAGTCAGTTAGTCAGCTCGTCACTCGTCACTCGTCGCATTTATTTTATGGTTTTTGCCGTTTGCCGTTTGCCCTGCCCGCCTCTTTTTTTTCCCTTTTCAATAAATCGCAAATGGGCATTTGTCCTTGCTGGCTCTGGGAACTGATAGCAGGAGTTGGGGCGACAGTGGGATTGGGAGTGGGAGTGAAAGTGGGGCTGGGTCTTACACAGAGTCCTTGGCGGTGGCGGGGCAAAGTTTATGCAAAGTAGCTTTTAATATGTTTACGACTAAACATTTTCGGGTGCTGGCTGTGCAGGTTAATGGCTGCTCTTTCGCTTTTATTACACAATTTTTAATAATTCCTTTAAAGGAAATATTAAACTTTACTGCTGTAGCCGCAGTTTTTGGGCGCTGTGCTTTCATTTTCGAAAATGCCGCAGCAATTTGATTGTAATTTATTTCTGAGAAGCTGCTGCCAAAATTTAAGTGGCTCAAATTTAAATGGAGCGCACACAAATGAAATGTTAATGGACCAGTCAGGCAGGCAGATAGATTTGCAGGACTCGCCAGGACTCGCTGCGCACATACTTTATTTAATTCCGCCGCATAAAATGTGTTGAAGCCGTTGACATTTATGAGTTTCCGAGCATTGTGTGTACTTTTGCCCTAAAATTTAAAATTTAAATGCGGCTGCTTTTAATTTTTTTCAAATTAATTAATATTTGAGCTGCTTAAAAGTTTCACCGAGCCCCCCTCCGCCCGAGAATGCTTATGTATTTAATTATTCTCGTTAGCTATTTTCGGCCGGAATGTGGCAGAGAGAAAGCAATCTTTGGGCAAATTCCACGGCCTCTCCTCTGGATGGAACTTTCACATATCTTGGCAGAGGCAGAGGGCAGCAGCGCTGCCTCAAGTTGATTAAAGCGAAATTGTAAACAAATGTATAAAAAATTAACCAAAAATTATGCTTTTTTGTTAGAACTCTGCTCTCCTCAGTGCTGCTCAGCGTTGCGTATACGCAATATGGTGTGTTAATTGTGTGAGTTTTTAAATTATGGCACATCCGTTGGGCTGACTGCAATGGATTAACGAGCGGTCGTGGAAACATAAAACGCAGCTTACTTTGGGTCAGGTTTGGCCCATAAACCGCAAGCCCGGCCCAAGTGCGCCCAAAATGTAGGCAATAAAAATGTTTAAACCCTAAATTATACACACACACACACACACGCTCAAAAAGGCTGCATTATGCCTCAAAACTTGAGCAAATGACACGGCGTGGAAAGTTTTTAGAACATTGTTTGCAGCATAATATGCGAGAAAGTTGCACGTTTCGGGACAAAACTCGTGACAGGAGACGCCACTTGATGATGAATGGAAAGCACCTCCGGCAGCTCCTGCGGGTTGTATGCGTGTATGAGTGTATGTGTGTGGCGTTGACTTTGGGTTACGGCTCTAGCTAGGGCGCTGGCTGCGGCTATGTATCCTTGAGTCCATTGCTGGTCGATCTGAGGGTCCTGGCATAAGTTTTATGGCGCTCACTACTTTCAGCTCTGGCGGCGGGGCGCGTTAATCTTATTTGCTGGCAGCGCTGCTGTACATCTTTTGAGGACTTGTGCGTAAATAAAAGTAACAAATGTCGCCAGCTGGGAGAGCGAAATACGTATATTGGGCCAGGGTTGAGTGGAGTGGCAGGAGTGGCACTAGCTGGCAGTTGCTGGCGACTAAGCGCCAGGGGCGCATATTTTGTCTACTAAAAGCATGCCAGGGATTTTCGCATTACAATAAAAACGTGGCACTTTGTCTATGCATAAGTCAGCCTCAGATCATGTGTGTGCTGCTCTCTCTCTCTCTCTCTGTGTGTGTGTGTTAAGGATGTTGGCAGGAGACAAGCCAGCCGCTGGTCGCTGGCAAGTTTTGGTGCGTGAATCGAATGCAAAACTCGAAAGTTAAATATTGCACGCTTGGCTGCGAAGTTTGCGGGCCGTGGCATGTTAAATTTAATTAAAGTGACAGCCGAGGCAAACATGATTACATCACTGAGTAACTGTAACTGTAGCTGTAGCTGTAACTGTAAACTTTTGGGCTGTGAGCTTTTTGGCTTTTAGACAACTGCCAAAAGTGATTTGCCGAGCCGTCTACAGCTGACAGCAGCAGACAGCAGCAGCGGGGCATAAATCTGAGAACTCACTCGTAGTACACACGATTTCTGGCATGTCAGGTGACTGACTGACTGACTAACTGACTGTCAGGTTTGTCTGACTGACTGACTGTCTGACTTGTTGAGCGAGACTAGGCGAGCTCCTCGGCTCGGCTCGGCATTTTGCCTAGGGAGTTGAGCAACATATCTTTGCATACTTGATGGCGCATAATGGCGCAAAAAATTGTTTACATGCATAAAAAATGTTGCGCATTTACATAATTTTCGACTTTTCAAGTCGCATTCAGGTCTTGTGCGCTTTTATGCTGCCTCTGCACTTTTTTGAACCCCTCACCCCCTTTAGCAACTTCGTTTTATGGCTTGTTTTCTGCTTTTTTATATTTTATTTCGTGTTTTTCTGCCTCGAGCTAAATAGAATTGTAAAAATATTGTTGCATACTTTCACGTAATTTCATTTGACGCATTTCTCTATTGCACATTTTTTTGAGACAAGCTCTCAGCCTTTTTAAGTAGCCAATTACAAAATTTGTTTACTAAATGTGTTGGAATTTCTTATAAGGATTGAGTTTATTATATCGAGCAGCAAAATACAGGATATTTTTGTATAATATTTCTAACTTTTCAACTCATTAAGTCGGCAGCCAACGATGCCACCTTATACTTATTCCATCATGAATTCAATTATCAAAACGATGAAGTAAAGAAAGAGATGTACACAGTTAAGATCCAAGAATCCAGATCAATTTAAAAAAGAACAGAGAACTTCAAATAAAAGCGAAAATTCATGGAAATATTGGAATTTCCTTTTAATTGAAAGTGCTAATACTCCTATTAATTTATAATTATTATCTGAGCGCCGAATTAAAGAAAGAAGTTATATACATATATAGTCACAATTAAGATACAAAGATCCAGATTAAACTAAAAAAAAATTTAAAACCTTTAAAAAATAGGATAAGTGCATGAAAATCTTGGAATTGTTTCTAACTTTTTAACTGACATGACAATACTTCTATTTATTTATAATTATTATCAGTGCGGGAAAGTAAAGAATTAAGATCCGAGGATCTAGATCTAATCTAAAAAATTTGAATATTTAAAAAAAGGACAAATGTAAAATGATATTTTATATTATTTGATCGCAAAATGTTTTGAATCCAGTAAAACCCTAATACTAAATATTTACATCTTGGAAATGTTCCTAACTTTTCAAATGACAATACTTCTATTTATTTATATTTAGTATCAGTGCGGGAAATTAAAAAAAGGAGCTATTTTTACAGTCACTGTTAAGACCCAAAGATCCAGATTAAACTAAAAGAAATACAGGATCTCTGAAAGATTGGCTTAAGATACGAGGATCTAGTTTAATCTAAACAATTTAATATTTATAACAGGTCAAATATAAAATGAGATTTTATATTATTTAATAGTTTTGAATTCAGTAAAACCCTAATACTAAGGACTGTTCTGAATTTCATTTCGAATCAATTTCACCGAATAGCGTGTAGCATACTTTTTAGAGCAGAATATAATTAAAATACCTTTCTGTCCTGTGCATTAATTTATTTAATAGAACTGCCCAAAAGTATGCTTTACATATTTCCGTGGACTTGATTCGAAAGTGGAATTCAGAACAGGCCTGACTAAATATTTACATCTTGAAAGTGTTTCTAAATGTTGAACTTGAATGTTCTGCTAATTATTATTTAAATCTTCTACTAATTTTAATTAAAAGTAGCGCTCTATAAGTTTATTATATATAAATGGCTGAAGCTATTGCTTAGTTCATTTCCGATTTTCTAAAAATTCGAATTTTAGGGTAAGATTGTGGTAAATAAATAAAATAATTTAACAAAATTATATTGTATTTTGAATTTATTTTGATTTTAATTTATTTATTTTTATATTTTCTCCTGCTAATTTATTGTTGCTATTTTCTATAAATATTTTTACTATATTGTTTAGTTTGTTTATTATAATATTTTTATTACTTTTTTATCTTTAACATGAAATAGTTTACTTACATTTTGTTGACTGTTTTGTTGTGGCTTTTTTAAGTGCAGCGCTGGACATGCCACAAGAAACACAATGAATGTGTTTTTTGTGTTTATTTTTATTTTTTGTATATCTTTTTGAATATTTTGATTTATTTGCTTAAATTCGAACAGAAAATTGTGCACGTTGTTTTTGAATGAACTTGGAGCGGAAATTGCCGGCAAAATGTGAGGCGAGGCTCATTCATCACTTTGTTGTGCTGCACTGATAAAACTGATAAAAGCCGTTTAAAGTTAGCCCCTGCAACACACACACACACACGCACACACACGCACACGTACACGCACACACACACGCACACACATGCAGAAAATGTTAAGTGAAATTGTTGGGGCGCACGTGAAATTATCCGGTGAAAGCGAAAGAACGTCCAGTTGCGCGCGGTGCCATCGACAAACTGATGATAAACGAAAAGTGTTTATCAGCAGCAAGCGTCGCCGTCGCCAGAGCACCCAGCAATGTCGCTGCCGCAGCTGGCGTCGCAGCAGCAGCAGTGGTAGTGGCAGCGGTAACAGCAGTCGCAGTCGCAGTCGCAGCAGCGTCAGCGACAGCGCCCGCAACTTGCTACGTCACAGCCATCGTGCTCGTGCTTGCATACGAAGACAGCGCGACGTCTGAGGTTTTTGCTGCCAGCGTCGCTGCTCGTCTGCTGGAGCAGGCTCTCTTTGGCCTTCGCCCGCGTGTAGAGTTGCGCTCTTAGTTCGAAACGAAGAGCGCGCCCAGTGCACGCTCTTTGCCTCGAGCGCTGTTATCAGTTGATAAGCGCTGCCTACTTTATTGGGATAGGCCCAGCAAATTAAGACTGCCAGCTAATAGGGATGTAAAAAAAAACATCCCACCATCGATGTATGGATGTTTAATGTGGATGTAGATGTTAGTATTGAAAAAAGTGAGAAAAGTGAATAAACAAGAAAGAAAAGCTTTCTTCGGAGTGAATATGATATGCTATGTGGTCCGATTTTGATAACATTATAGAAAAGTATAAATAAAGTGAAACAAAACTGTCACTCTCACCTTGGATGTCATATTTGTATAATCACAAAGATTTTCATACAAAAACTCATTTTTCACCTGATCCTATGGCAGCTGTGTGATATAGTAATTCGAGTTTGACCAAAATGGGTCAGATTGTATAAACTCTTGATGAGGATATCTTCATAAACTTAAAAGTTTTTCATACAAAAACAAAGTTGTCGACCGATCATTCCTATGGCAGCTATATGTTATAGTGGTCCGATCTGGCCAGTTCCGACATATGTACTGCCTGCAGCAAAGAGAAGGATCTGTGTCAAGTTTCATTACGATAGCTTTAAAACTGAGAGATTAGTTCGTATAGAAATAGACGGACAGACGGACATCGCTATATAGAGTCGGCTATTCATTCTGATTCAGAATATATATACTTTCTTGGATCGGAAATGTTTTTTTCAGTCAATTACACATTTTGGGATAATGTTATAATACCATTTGTTATCCTTTATCTAATTTAATGTTTTAGAAGTTTCCGAACAGAAGAACTTGAGACAAGAAATATACTTATAGTGTTGTAAAATACACAAAGCGGAACACAGAGTTATCGATATTTACTGCATAAATGTTTTCCTGTATTTAGTCGAGGTCTATTTGCCCATCAATGTTTTACTACTCTATGTTTTTATTCCATACTAAACTGTTCGTTTCAGCCTTACATTATCAGAATATAGTTTCATATAGCTATGATAGTTTCAATAGTCACTAGACGAAAAAATCGATAATAGCCATAATATTTAAAATTGAGTTCTGTTTGCGCTCTAATTCCAAAAGTGTATTCCCATTGAGACAGAAACTCATCAATTTAATCACATGCTCAACCGATACTATCGTTAGAGCCAGCGATAGTTTTATAGCACTATTGGCTACTGCATTATTTTAGCAATATTGTTGCAGCTTATGCAAAGTATCTGTATCTGCATCTGTAGCTTTATCTATTTGGGTATCTGTCAGTTGTCCACTTTCAACAAACGGTCAACAACTTTGGCGATAAGCCATCGCCCAAACTGTTGACAAAGAATGAAAGTCAACATTTCAGATACTTTTCGCTTTTCGCAAGCCCGCGGCCAATCCGCACAAAGTCCAGTCCAGTCCAGGCCAGAAGAGAACGGACCAGGCCAACACTGGCCAAATGCGGCAGCAACTCTGCCAGCTAAAAACCAAAGAGCTGTAGCAGCGGCAGCAACAACAATCAGAGTCGGAGATACTGGTACTACAACAATAAGCTTTAACAAATAAGAGTGCGCTAACAGACAGTGCTTGACTATTAAATACCCTGCAAACAGCTGAGATTATTCGATTTAACTGCCTACAAAGTTTGAATGTTTGTTAAGCTGCAAAAGTTGCTTACCAAGTTTGCTGGCTCTGGGTTCTTTTTTAGGATAAAGAAGACTTCAAGGACCTTGTTATCCAATAATGTAAGACGCCCCTTAGCCACCTTGTGTGTCTACAGGGTATAACTATGTAGTGGCATTGCAATGCCAAGCGAGCAGAAAGCACAACCACAATATATGCAAATGTCTGTTTCCGGCTATGTATTCTTGGCATTTTTCAAACAAAATGGAACAATGGCAGCTCTGATGTTGGCCATGATGACGGCAACAAGAACAACAGCAGCTGAAAAGTGACATTGCCAGCGCCAACTAAAGCCAAATGTGTTAACAATAAACTTAAGAAATTCACAGCACAATATCGTTTTGTGACCACACAAGGCAGACCAACAACAACAATAAACCTAACAAAAAGGTAATAACAAAATATAAAAAGAAAAGTGAAAATATATGAAAAGACGAAAAGATGCAAGAATGCTCCTGTCTCAACCAAAATGAAATCGGTTCAGTTTTGATGAATTTATGAGTTCAGCAAGACCAAAAATACCTTTTACAATGGAATTTCTAAATGTTCTAACTAAGCCAGTGAATATTTTATTGTAAATTTGATCAATGGTGTAATAAAATATACAATTTTTTGTAGATTAAAAGAATTTATAATTTGTCACATTCCCATTTCCGATGCAAAAAGCGTTTATATTTGCGGTTTGATGAGATTTGCCTTTGGCCCAAACAGAAACTATTTGATATAACTTTAGAATGCAAAAATGTTGATTAATGGAAGTCTAAAAAAGCTGCTAGTAAATATATTCAATATGCTTCAATATATTTTCATTTAATTCGATATGAAATAATTGTTTTAATTTATTTGATTTATTGAAATCTTTTGGGATTAGTGTGCTTATCAGAACTGCACATTAATTGAATGTTTAAATTAATAACAGATATTATAATTAGCTGAGTTTTGACTTACAATTGTCTGCCATAGATTAGACTTTTGGCACTGCATATAATGCAGCTGTCAAACTATAAAAATCAAATGAACAAAATTGAAATGCATGTGTGCTAATCTGTGTGTCTATTTTTGGCACTCACTGTACAATTGAGTTCAGTGCCAGACTCGTTTTTCCCTCTGCTTCTCTCTCTTTTTTTTTGGCCATTGAGCTAATGAGCAATAACTAATTCATAATTATGCACTTGCATTTTCCAACGCCTCTGCAGCCACTCAATTTTCCGCAGTTCCTTTTCTCACTTTCTCTCATTCTATCTCTTTCCCTGGACAAGCTGCTTGTAATTGGCACAATTACAAAATGCAATCAGGAAAAAGTAAACAAAATTTGCAAATTTCATTTCCGAGTAGTTTTATTGCACAATTTCTTAGCGCAAAGCCAAGTAAAACAAATATTTGATATCTCGCATCAATATTCAGACAGTTCTTAGTTAAAATCCCCGATTAATTGCTGATTATGTCAGCGTCTAAAATAAATGGAAAAGCCAATGCAATTTTCATGCCAAAAATAACAAATTAAATGCTAGCATTTTTGTGCTGCCTTCCAATTGATGCTCAACTTTGATGCTAATGGAAACACGACGTGATTGCATTTGGCCATAGACTGAAAACCAAATGAAGTGCAGCTGACCTTTCCAAATATTGATAATCACCTGCTCAAAGCTCTAAAACTGCGGCGCCACACAAATTTCATTTGTTGTAATTTGCCGCAGTGACAGCAGCGACGACAATGTCAATGAGGATGCAGGACCAGGACGAGGGCGAGTACAAGGAGTGTGCGGAGCGGCATCTTTATGAAGGACAAATTAAAATGCACTTAGCGCGCACTAAAAGTTACGAGCCAAGTTCTGGATGCGCCAGCACCCAGCCCTAATCTGATGCGCGGTTGGCCAAGTGGCTGCGGGGGGGTCAGGGGGCGCAGATAAGCGGGAGTTAAACTCTTTTATACCTCGTGCACATTAAAAGTGCTCAAGGGGCTTAATACAGGCCCAGTTGTAGTCTACTGAGCTTGGTAGACCAAACTTTATATTTGTGGGGAGTTCTTGTGTTTCTAGCACATTTTTGAAAGGATAGTTCTGAAATTTGGTACACATATATCTGAATATGCTGCTTATCTATATTGAAAGTTTTATAACGATCGCATAGTAATTAAGCAAGCAATGCAAGATTCTGTGAAGCGGAAGTTTTATCCTATACAACACCTACACGCTCTTTAGGTGTTGTATAGGATAAAACCTCCGCTTCACAGAATCTTGCATTGCTTGCTTAATTAATTTGTTTAAGTTAGGAAACTTTAGAGCTAGATTTAGGGTATCCTGTAGTCAAGCACTTGCGACTTATTCTTTTTATAACATAATGCAAGGCAGGCTGTTAGATGGCATACTTATAAACATACATAAATAAAGGACATTTTTAGTTATTATGCAAGAGCTCACACAGTTTAAAATCCATTCAATTGCTTGTCTTAATTATTGCAGCAATAAATAAAAGTGCTTATTAGCTTTGCTTGTTAGGTCAAGTGTATTAAACTGTTTTTCTTACTAAAATTAAGTATTTGATAGTAAAACTAAGAAGACCTGAACTGTATTTATTACACACTAAATTCAAGTATTTGATAGTAATATTAAGTGGACCTGAACTGCATTTATTACTTACTAAACACAAGTATTTCATACTAAAACTGAGAATAATAATACTGAGGAAAAAAGTTTGAATATCAAATACCAGTGTTGTATAGAAGTAAAAGGAAAGCTTTCAAGTACTTATTCATATAAAACCAACTTGTTTCCTTAATTTACTTACAAAGCTACAGACTTTTTTAACACTACAATATGATTTTGTGTACAAACAGCTTTGAAAGCACATAAAAGCATTAAGCTGGATTAAACAAGCTCATGTTGAGTCAATGAACTTGGATTTAAGAGCTCAAGTAACTATGGCAGTTTCACCTTTAACTAGTTCTAGATTTCTTCCGGACTAGCACCTGTTTGATATTACGCAACCAGGCAACCAGTAGGTAAAAGCTTCGCGGCTGCAAAATGCCATTTTCATTAGCTGTGTTGTGGATAAGCAGTACACTAAGCGGATATTTAGTTTCATTGCATTATGTGTGGGCCAACTAGCCGCTAATCGGGCTTATAGTCAATTATCATTATCTGCTGCCAAGCTGACAAGTTGAGCACCAGCTAAAAGTGAGTCCGTAATGGAGACAGAAAGTGATGAAGTGGCCAACTGGCCAAACACCGGGCTATCTGTCTACCTGGCCACCTGTCGAGTAATTGGCCAGGGAGAAAATGAAACAGAATGAAAGCTCATTAAATCTGATAAAGCCGCTGACTGGCAAAAGTCAAAAGGGGTTGCACCTCAAGTGCTAAATACTCGTTGTGCAAATATTAATAATAATCACATCTAATGAACAATGCTCATAAACAAGCACCCAACAGACAGCAGGCAGGATTCCAGCAGGAGTCTGCTTATCTCTTCTACAAGTTGGCTTTATGAGCTCTTAACTGTTGCGACATTTGGGCCAGTTAAACAGACAAACACACACACACACAACACGCCAACAACAATGATTGCAACTTTTTCTTTTCACTTTTTGGCATATGTAAATTTGAAGCATTTGTTGGGCTTATTTACACATACGAGTAAGATATACTCGTATATACAACAGCTTAATTATAATTATTTACTAAGAAAGGATGAGTCTAATTGGGCTTCCTAATGTTGCGTAAAAAAAGATAATTTGCTGAAAAATATAATTTCTTTTTATATTATGGCCAAAACAAGGCCAAAAATTACTTGACTTTTATGAGGAGTACATTTTTGGGAATATATTTAATATTTAACTGTTTAATGATTATGATATTGACTTGTAGTTTTCTTCATCATACTACTAGTAGTGAATGCTCTTTCTAGACTTACAGCTCTTATAACTTTGCTAAAACTGAAGGAGATCTCTGTTTTCTATATTTAATTGATTTTTAATCATTAACTTTTAGATGCGTGTTTTACCAACCCGAGGTCTAATTTGAATAATAACTATAGAGATAGTTATGTTTTGTTTTTGCCTCGATATTTTTCGGTTAAATTGTGGTAACTGTCTTCAGGGTGGTATTTTAGAACACCTTTCCTGTCAGGCATGGAGTTGTCATTTCCGAGAATAAATGTCTTATTTATTTGTTTTTTTGTTTGTTTCTAAACTTTTGAAAGGAATTGGCAGCGTTTTGCCCAATATTCAATAAGTTTTCACTTGTAGAGATTCCAAGAACGCATAAAATAAAGCAAAGAGTTCAAGTATTTTTTTTTTTTTTATTTTTATTTTTTTTTTTATAATTTATATGATATATTTAATTTTACTGTTATTATTATATAAACAACTTAAATTAAAATTAATAGAATAAATACTAAGATAACTTAATCTAAGATTAAGTCCGTATATATACAAAATTTACAAAAGTCTTGATTCAAGGTCAATTGGATGTGGCCTCTGTAGTCGCCTACGCATTCTGACCCCTGCATTTTTGCGCCGCTTCAAGAGTCGCCTTGCTAGAGGGTTTGAGTGGGATCGTAGCCTAACTAGGTAGTCTGCGGCCTGGCTATTTAATATGTCGCCCACTTTGGGTACACCAAGGTCTCTTTCAATGTTAGCAGTACGCATGTACAAGGGGGCACCAGTTATCATCCGTAACATTTTTGCTTGAAGCATTTGAATTTTTGTGAGATGCGTTTTCGCAGCGATTCCATAAACCTGCAATCCGTAACGCCAGCCAGGAGCAATACAGGCAAGTAAGATGAGCTCCAAATTTCACAACTGGCAACTCCACGCATTTGGCAAAACTTCAAAACTTTCTTACAAATATTGTGCTAGTTGAGTGTTTTTTCGATTTTTATAATATCAAACTGCGTTTTTATTTTGCATTTATTGCATTATTTCGATAAAAAGGTCAACCTTCCCCACCTGAAATCAAATCCTTGATTTTTTCCGTGTGTTTTAAGAACATAGTTGTCTTTTTATAAAGTAACGCGCCGAATATTTACCAAAGAACTTAATAATACCTTAAATAAATCAAAGTTCATTGATAAAACATTGTGAAATATGTTATAGTCACAATGAATGAGCACGATATGTTTAAATGCGTACCACTCAGCCGTTTATCCTGTAGATGCGGCGTATCTGAAGGATGCGTTTTTGGCAATCACACTAAGTGTAACTCAACAGTGCTTACTTAATATTTACTTGTTGTTGAGTTCAAGGATCAGCCTGGAAATGTGCACTGGAATTTGTCAATGCACTTTTGCGTATGTTAATTGCATTAGATGGCTGACTAAGAGGCTGGTGGGGGGAGAAGGTAGGCAGGGAGCCCGCAGCAGGACAATGGCAGCCACAACAGCTTTCAATTTATCTTTTACAATGTGATTTATATGCTAACAGGCGGTCAAGGCATTGTTGTTGTTGCTGGCGTTGCTCCTTGCCGTTCTTCCAAGTTGCAAGCGAAGGCATTTTTGTTGCACGTTGATCTTGTTGTTGTTTGTCATGTATGCCCCGTTGGTATTTGTGTTGTATTTGTATTTGTGTTTGTATTTGTGCTGTATGTGCATGCAAATGACTTGGCAACTGACAGCCACAGCCAGAGCAAACTGCTGACCAAGTGTGTGTGTGTGCGTGTGTGTGTGTGTGTGTGTGTTGTGCAGTTGTAGTTGTAGCCGGGCTGTGTATCTTGCCCTACCAAAAATTTGCACATAAAGTATCTCTGACAGCAAAGTTTTCACTTGTAAAAGTTACACGCAGCACGATTCATTTTCATTCCACTTCCCCTCCCTAGTCAGGCCCTTTTACTATCGTTGCTCAGCCGATTGCGGTTTATTGTTGCAACGCGTGGCAAATAAATTTGACTTGGGCAACGAGCAACGAGCAACAACAGCAACAATTGGAGCAACCGGCATGACTCAATTAAAATCCAAACACTCGCACTGGGCGTAGCATGCACCATAAATTTGTTGCATGCCCCAACGCCTCTGCGCTTGACAATTTAAATGGACTTGTGCCGCATTTAAGCCGCCTTGATGCTGTTGTTGTTGTTGTTGATTTGCTATTGATTGTTGAGTGTCAGCGCTGCAATCCTTTTGATTTTTGTATTTTTTTCAGCTGCCAAGCGAAATAATCAACAGGCCTTTTGTTGCCTCTCTGCTGTCATGTGGCATGTGGCATGTGCCCCACGTGTGTGGCCTGCAATTGAAGGTGACGTTGAAATTTGCATAATTCTGCTGTCACATGACGCACACGCCCTGTATGACAGCCCTTAAAGCAATTATTTATTGTGTTCGTATGCAATATTTTGTGCTAGCCATTCTACCGAGGTGGCAACGCTTGAAAGGATGTGAGTGTTGGGCAATGCATAAATAAAGTGTTAGGTAGGAAGTTGTAACTCAAGTTGATGTTGAGCAGTTTGGCTTGGATTAAACTATGAAATACGAGTATTTAAGTATGTACTAAGTACTTAAGTAATAATAATTATAGATTAATGAATATATACCTGAATTATCCTGAGGAAACTATCCTATATGCTCAAGCAAATAATATAAATGGTGATGAATTCACTCAGAATATACACTGGCCTCCTAACAGGACACTGTAGACTAAGAAACTGGGAGTTGGGAGCAGAGGGATATGCAGGCGCTGCGCAATTGAGGATGAATCCCTATTGCAAATATGAACAGAATGTGCTGCTGAAAAACTGCGAGACTGGATCGCATAGAAATGGACGAACAGACCGACATCGCTATGTCGACTCGGCTATTCATGCTGATTCAGAATATACAGCAAAATCTTTTTTACACGGTCTTTTTTTACACGATTTTGTAATAACACGGTTCGTCAAGAAGAAATTTATAATTTTCTTACACGTCATTTTTGATTTAACACGAATTCCAAAATTTTTCTTTAAATTTTTTACATGATTTTCTGCAGTGTTAGATATCATCCAAGTGGCAACTCTACTTCACGGTTTGTTTACCTAAAGGAAAATACCCTCTTGACATCCCTGCCAACTTTATTTGGAACCAAAAAAAAAGGGAAAACCCCTTTTTATTTAATATATGAGTTTGTTAATGACGAAATATATAATTTTATTACTTAATGAAGTTTAATATCACTTTTTTTGCACGGTTTTTTAAGAAAATATTTGAATTTTTTTCATTTTACACGATTTTTATAGGTTGTGGAACAGATCCTCAAATTTACATATGAATCGTGTATATTTTTACACGGTTTTGATTTACACGGTTTTCTTAGGAATGTACCTACCGTGTAAAAAAAGATTTTACTGTATATACTTTGATGAATTGGAAACGTCTCCTTCAATCCATTACACATTTCGAGAGAGAATTATAATACCCTATGCTAGGGTATAAAAGGCTCGCACCTATTAATATTTCAAGTTAATGAAATTTTGGTGCATTATAAGTAATAACTGTAACTAACTATATATGGTCTGCTAGTTGCTTTTTTTGGATTTTAGATTTCTAATTATTATATTGATTTCCTATAATTAATATTTATTATTTTGGCTGGTCAGAGATGGTCCTCAACAAGGAGCTGAACTAAACTTAGTCTTGATCAAATTGTGCGTACATTATTATTGGCTTAATTTGGGAACTGTTGTTTGCCAGGCGAACCTAATTGATATATATTGCAGCTTATTAGTCAAGCCAGCTCTGCTCAAAAATTCACTTTCCAAGGACTCATTCCGCATTTGGCAGTAGCTGCAATTTACGCTGAAAATTGCCCTATACTTATAAGATCTTTACTGCTATTCAAGTGCATTATTATTATATTTCTTGCTGCTTTCATGCTTTAGATAACATTTAATTGGCTTATGTTCTGCACATAACAATGCCAGCAGCAGTCAAGGATCTTTCAATGAATTGCCATAGATTTCTACTCCATTTTGAGTTGGCTTTCTGTTAAATGGCGAAAACTTTCAATGATTTGCAAATTAGCTTTAATGGACTTAAAGACGGAGAAGCGTTGCTCAGTGACTTCTCAAGGTTTTGTTTAGTTGAGTGGCTGCTGACTCAACAGTTCAATTGAATTTGATGCTGCCGCCGTCATGGTTTTTGACTATGAAATCTAGATAGCAACTTTTTGGCAACAACTTGTGGCAAACGTAATTACAAGCTACCAAATGACAGCCATAACAGTTAGAGAAGCAGCAGCAGAGACAAACAACAACTTAGCCAATAGACGTCCTGGCAACGCTGCTCCTGATGTCCTGCTTATGGATGTTCACTCCTCCCCATCCTTTTCGCCATTGTGTGGGCCCATAATGAAGCTATAAATTTGAAAGCAGCCAACAAAAAGATTAACAAAAGCCCTCGATTCGTCTGTCTGAGTGTCATTTTGTTTATGATAACAGCGAGCACAAAATATTTGTTGTCATCCACTCAAAAGCGAATCTAATCAAATTATGTATATACAAGAATTTCATTTGGCCCTGTCCATTGCCTATTGAAAGCGAACATAGCACAAGCGACTTCTCTATGCAATGTGCATTATGTATTATCTAAGGATATACAGTCATACAGAGGCGCATCTTATACAACAAACCATATTCTATGTGGGGACCCATTTAAATGTACCCACATTTTGCTTGCCATAAGCATAAGGAAAAATTAAAAATTGAGTTTCAAACTGTGCATTTAATAACTAGCCACATTGGTATCAGAACTCAAGTTAACTATATTTGTTATATATAATAGTAATCAAACTTTTACCAAACATTTTATTTTAAAATTTTAATAAAAGCAAACAAAAATACTATGCATCCGAGGCTTGGCTCGTTTGAAACGTAGCAAAACTCAATGTATTTTTTGAATATTTATCCCCGCCCATATCAGCAAAACAAATCCACGAAATTTTTGCTTGTGATGCGAATTCTGTGTGAGTTTATATTCTTTGGTATTATACTATATGCCAATGCTTGTGGCCATCATTGAAAACATAACTCAACTATTTCACAAGCTAATGCACTTGGCCTCCCCTCGGCAAAAGTGAGTACTTGTAAAGCAGCATTCAAAGCTTCAGTCAACTTAAAGTCCTGCACTCAGAACAATGTCGAATACTTTTATGAAATATTTATATTTTATTAGAGCTTAATATATTTATGGAAATTCCTTTAAGTCTAGTTTTATCTCTGTCTTATCAAGAATACAATTCCAAATTGTAGCAAATAATTTCTATTGTATTTAATTCAAATCTATTCAATATCAATTATTTATTAGAATTTGTTGGGGGCTTTGTTAGAATCGTATAAGATATCTTTCTATTCATATAAGCCAGAGAGTTTTCTCAAGAGAGGGGAATAAGCAATTGGAAAAGGGAAGGAAAATAAACAAATAATGTTAGTTATAATTGTATAGGAGTTTTTTTTTCAGTAACTTTTTAGCAATGCTTGAAATTGAAATAAAATCACGACAGTGCCGTTTTCGAATTATTTTATTCCAAATTATTCCAGAGGCTGTGTATTAGTTTTCGAATAAGCAGGTTAATTTGTTTATTTAATGAAATAATTAAAAGTGTGATCAAAAAAGAACTCGCACCTATCAATATTTGAAGTTAATGAAGTAATGAAAACTAATCATATATTTAAAACTTCAACTGTAAATAAATGGTTTTAATTTTAATACATTGTGATATATTTAGAATGTTGGAAAGGGTTTTAAATATTGTAGAATATTTTCTGTAACTTAAGCTAACATTTTATTAACATATTCTGTTAGCTTCTATTCTATTTTCAATAACTTTAGTCTCTGATCAGATTCTTTTTCATTTATCACTTCAAGTGTTTATTAAACACTCAAATTGCGCTGCTTTATATATCAATTAGGTTAATAACTTTTTTTTAAGTGTACTGTTTCCGAGCAGTCCCAAAGCCAATGTGGCGCGCTGGCTGTCAACTGCATTTATTATTTACAATTGTGAATAAATATATAAGTGTATATGTATTGGCCAATACGAGAGTATAAGGCCAACAGTTGGTTTAGTTCGCTGTGGTGGTGCGGTGGTGTAGGGTGTGGCAGGGGGTGTGAAATGGGGGGGATACGCAAACTTGCACATACATTCACATTTACACTCCAGTTAACACCCGAGGGACAATGGCAGAGCAGCTACGCAATTTACGAATGCTGCGTTGCACTTTTCTGCATTTGAGACACCCAACCACACACACACACACACATACACACACAGAAATACACACAAATACGCACGTTTCCCTATTATATAAGCTTATGTATAATGGTTTACCCAAGTGTATTTGTATGCACTTATGTACATTGAATGTACTCTTAAGGCAACAACCACACATCAGCTAAAACACTCTCTAACACACACACACACACACACACACACACACACACACGTATACTGAATGCATTTGTAAAGCAAATTTGTATTTATGCTGTAGCTAAAGCACCCATGACATTCGCTTCGCATATGGCTTGCTTGGGTTTGTCTTTCAATGCTCTTCTGACTTTCAGCACATTATGTGCTCCATTTAATGCCCATGTATTGCACAAACCCACACACACACAGGCACACCACACACACCACTAACACACACTACTAACACATACTAATGTGTGTTCCGAACATCAAGTGGCAATTTACATTAGTTTTATTGTATAAGAAATTAGCAGCATTTAGCATTTAGCAGCCAACAGAAGGCACAACTTTTGCCTGAGGCACTGAGGCTTTGCACACACGTGTCTAACTGTGTGTGTGTGTGTGTGTGTGTGTATGGATGCGTATCTGTTTGCTGAGTTTATTTACTTAAATGGCACTGCCGACATACGCGGCACATACATTTTCACAAGAATCTTATTAATAATTCTGAAGGTGACGTCGAATTATCGTCTCGCCTTTGATAACATTCTAGGAAAATTATTTAATAGCATTTGCCAACTGACTAAATTGTCTTTTCATGAACGAGTATCCTTAGCATTTTTTCGACAAATTTTCTTTAAAGCGGGCTATTAACTGTCGCTCTTATTAAGTCCAGTTTACACACTCGACTATATGGAGTAAGCATATCCTTTTCAAAATGTAAATTTGTTTGTTTCATTTCACATAATTCTGTGTTGTGTGATAAGCAGGCTGTCAGAAGTTGGGTTTTGTGTTCAAATCAACTCAGGCACACTCTGGCAAAGGCGTCCCAGAAGTCCTGCACACGTGATTGACAGCAAAACTGGTTGCTACAGGCCTAGAATCAGTAGAAGTTAACTTTATAATCGATTCCACAGAAAACTATAATGCGAAGCTTACTTTTTTTGGGGCTGAATTAGAATAAAGAAGTTTTATTGTGTTTATTAAGAGGTTAACATAACGTTTACAGCATAATAACGGACGGTTACCATAAAGTTAACAGCATTTCAACAGTAGGTTAAGGCAAATTTGTATGTAACATGTTACCTCACTGTTAACCCGCTGTTAGCTCGCTGTTAAATCGCTGTAAGCTTTCTGATAACCATATGTTAGCATGCTGTTATTATTATGTTAACTTTATGTTAACATACTGTTAACATTCCTTATTAACAGAGCAATGTTAAATTCAGTAACTGGTATACTTAACAGAAACTATTTAGCGACCACCTGATGATTTTTGTTGGCCTAGTATTTAAGACATTTTCACGCTTACAAATTGAAACTTCCGAGATTGGCAAGTGCTAAAATTTAATTTAGAATAAAGAATTCTATTTTCAAAATATTAGCCAGTCAAAACATTATTTACCAACTTCGTACTGTTAGTTCGTACAATTTTGAGTAACAGTACAAATATAAGAAATAACCAAATATGTATTTTTTAAATTTTAAAACCTCAAATCACTAAAAAAATCAGTTCACGCTGACGAGCGGACTGCTAAGCTCTGCTCAGCTAAGCTTGTTTGTTTTATAAAGCTTATACGCTCCACTCTGTTCTGTGTGCTGACATTTGCGGATAAATTTTCTTCAATTGCGTACGCATTGTTTATTATTATATTGATCTTTTTATTAATTCAGAGCCGCTCAACTTAATCGCATAATTTTTGCAGTTGTCTTTGGCAGAGTAAAAGTAGCAACCCAAATAACGAACTTTTTATATAAACAATTTGAGAACACACTATTAAAACTATAAATATAAAACGACAATCGAAACCTACCTAAAATTTTGTTCTGGGTTCTTACAAACCAAAATCAGTAACAATTCCCCCCAAACAACCTAGTCTATACTATGATCCTATCTAGACAATATGACACTCGTTGACCAGGACGACATCGTCATCCATAATTTCGCCGTTGTTGCTGGCATGATGCTCGTGGTGTATGGGACAGCTAACAAGAAGTTCATCATCCTTGCGATTTGGCACTACATCATTGGCTTCCTTGACCTTGTCCTCCTTGTCCTTCAGTGACTGCAACTCAGCGCCCTCCTTGTCCTTATCCTTATCATTTAGTTCCTCATGCTCATGATCGTTTAGCAGATGCTCAAAAGCCTCATGGTTGTTGTGCAGCGCATTGTCCACAGCGCTGTCCAGGAACTGATACAGGGGCGGATCCATACGAGTGTGCTGATTCTGAGAGTCAATATCCAGATTCAAGTTCGGCTGCAGCATTTGCTGCAGCAGGTACAGAAAGGGCGGCAGGGCCAGCGATGTCTTGTGCTTGTGATGATGCTTCGACTGCGGCTTGGTCAGTCCATGGATGTGGCCATTAAGATTGTTGTCCGCATTGAGGACTAGCACGCCGCCGAGATCAGCCCCAGGTCCATAGTTCATGTCATGCTGCACGCTCTCAATGACCACGTTGGGGGCCAGCAGCTGAAACTCCTTCAGCTCCTGCTTGCCATCCGGGGAAACCATCTTGTTGAAGTAGACGTACGGTGGCGCAGCATTGCCACCACCCACACTGCGGTGGCGTGCATGATGTGCCGCACGGGGCAGCAGAGATTCATCTATGAGCGACATGCGACGCTTGGCGCGATGCATGCGTGCCACAACCTCCATGGGCAGCGATTCCTCCAGCAGCTCCAGTTTCCCCTCAACCGGCAACTCCTCGACGACTGCCGATGCAGCTGTGGCTGCAGCAGAGGCCGTGACCGCGGCAGAGGGTGCGGCAGCGACTGCCACAGTGGCAACTGCAGCCTCAGTTGCATGTGTTAAGTTTACTACTGGCTTGTCAGCGGATGCCAGGGCTGCGGTAGCTAGAACTTTGACCAAAGGAGTCTTCTCGTTGACAATGGCCTTGGCAGTGTCCTGTTTCAAGTGCTCTGTGGCATTGGATTGATTATCAGCGCGTTTGATGCGCAATGTGTGAGCTGGCTGCGACAGCATCAAGAGGCCACCTGTGAGGAAGTTGGATCATTGTTTCTAAAGTACCACAAGCTTTGCAAAGTTTGCATACTTACAGCAAAAGATTATAAAAAGCTTGGTCAATAACTTGTCCATAGTTGTATCTTCTTGGGATTTGCAAAAGTTGTTTGCTTGGTTGAGCTCAGAAAGGGCTGCAAGAAAAAATTTATGATATAATAAAAAAAACAACACACTTGGGCTCTTTGTGGCTTACAATGTAAAATTAAGAAAATATTTTGTGTATATTTCCATAAAATTTAAACGTTTTTAATTGTTTGCCTATTTGAAAATGTTATAAAAAAAATATTAAATACTTTTCCGAATTTTTTTCTCACTTACTTTTGTGATGTGCACACTACAGGGCTTGTACGTAGAATGATTTTGTTTTATTTTACTCTCAGGCAGCTCCACTTTGACAGTGAGCTTTATAGGAGACAAAGCCTGCTGGGAAACTACTCGGAAAATATACGAGTATCGTAGTATTAAATGATTTTTTTATGGAAATCTGTTCAAGTTTTTTCGCACGGTAAAGTTTCCACTTGTAATTCAGCATATGGCTGGCAATATTCAAAAGTCAATAGCTACACACACAAATACACACACACACACACACATGTCTGACCTTTTCAAGTGTTACAAAAACAACAATAGCAAAAGTTTGATTTTGATTTTGTTTTGTTTTCTGTTGGTTGTGTTTTTTTTTGGTGGGCACCGCAAAACAAAACCAAAAATGATGTGTAAAAGTTTAGCTTATAAATTTCCAATCAATTTTTGTGCAAAAATCAAACAACACTCACACAAGTGCCCCACTCACATATTCATAAGCGTTCTCTCTCTCTCTGTGTGTGTGTGTGTGTGTGTAGCTATTACTTGATTAATAAATATTAGCAGCAAAATTGGAAAATTCTCAGCGAGGCGCATAAATGCAAACACACAAAACGAAATGCGATACATTCGCAAATGGCTGAAGCATTCACCAATTCATACACACACACACACACACACACTCACACATACGCATAACTAATATGTCTGACACACACATTGCCACATCCGTTGGCGACTAATTTTTTGTACCGCCTCCAGCGTCTGGCATTAATAATGTAAAGTGCGTGCCTCAAATGTAAATTTCAGCGCTTGCGATTTCATAAACTGCCAACATTTTCATATTGACACAAAACTTTTTGCTGCATACTTCGAGGCGCTGGCGAGGCACAGGTGAGCACACTCCATCAGCGGCTGAGCGATGCGAGGTGAGTGGGTGTGGGTGTGTTTGAGAGTGTGGGAATATGGGAGTATGGGAGTGCCCGACTGACACGCTTCTGGGGGGCGGAAGCACTTTGCTTATCAGCTTAAATGTAAATGCCAAGCGATTGGCAGGGCAACTCAAACTTGCCACTGTCATATTGGGATTGGAATTGGAGTTGAGGCAGCTCCCCAGCTTCTGTTGCACTGGGATTTGCACATAGTATGCCCGCTGGCTCTCCACTCGTTGGTTATTCTCCACACTGAGAGAAAATTAAGTAAATAACATTTTAAATTGCCACTGTAGACGACAGCAGCAAGCGAAGGTGAACTTCAAGACACTATCTTTACATACAAAATACAAGTGCAAATTCTTTCTCCTGCAACGAAAATTGTTCCAAATGTCTTTATTTTTATATTATACCTTTTTATTATTTGATTTTTGTTATTGTTTATCTCATTAATCACATTCAATTTGTATTTTTTATTAATTATTAAGTTTATTTTTTATTTATTAAGTGGTTCTTGTAAATATAGTTAAAGTTTATTTTAAGCTGTTCATAAAATAACGAAGATTATATTGAAAAATACAAAAAAAAAGCAAGCGCTCATCTTCAAAAAACTACTTTTTAATACAAAATATAATGCAAGCCGATTCTTTTATTTATTTTACATAAAAGAGAGAATTCTTTTATTAATGTATTTTCTTGAAATCAAACTTATTTAAGAACTGTAAGTAAATGTCTAATTTAGAATCTTATACGAGTATATGCCACATTGATTTGATTTGAAATGAATTGTTTTAATTATTATTTGATTTGAATCTTCGCTGACCAATAAAAGTTTCACTTTTTAGATCTAGCTACTCATTCCTCTCAGTGTACACGTTTATCTGCTGCTTATCTTCGACTGGCAGTTGTTGTCGAGAGTGTATTTAATATAAGTCGATTCGGTTGCTGGATTTGCGTACGACAAGCGGTTTAAATATTTAATATGTTCTCGTCCTGGATGGTGAATAAGTCAAACGGGTTTGCAACCGCTTAATACGCGCAACATATGGTAAGGCGAGGGCAGTTTGACACGTTGGAGGAAATTGAAAATGTGTCCAGTCTCGAAAAATTGCGACTGTCGAATAGAATACAAACGAGCTATAAATACTCGTAGCTTTTATACAATTTAGTCCTTTTGGGTAACATCCTTTTTGTACCTTTATGGCACAGCTTGTCAGAATCCGTAGGACATCCCTCCCCAGAGGGCTTATTAGTTGAACACACTTCAAAGGGCGTCAACACTAAATCCCCGCGTCCGAACCTCTTGTCAATATTTATTAGAGACAGCAATGTCCTGGCTATGTGGGTCCAGTCCGGTATCGAAGGGATTTAGGAGCAGATATATGCCAAGAGAGCAAGAGTTGAGAAATAATTGCGCGAACTGTCTGTCTGGCAATACTTGATTTACAGCAGCCAGACTGGATTTGGGCGTTGGATTTGTTGTGGCCAGGACTGGGCTTTGATCTTATGGCTGGCAGGAGGTGCCGTGTCGCTTACAGCAAACATTTAATAAGCCTTTCAGTTAGTTTCTGTTGCCAAGGCACACACACACACACACACACACACAGTTAAAGTGCTGAGCGCCTTTTGTGAACTCTCATTAGTTGGCTCGTTAATATTCCAATTGTTGACACACAAACTTTTCGGCTTGGCGACTTAACTGTATAAAGCAATTTAATTAATAGCAACCTTCGTGCTGCGTCCTTTGCACTGTGTCCTTCGTCCTTGCCTTTACGTGTGCAGCGTGCCGTAAACTTAATTAAATGTGCAAGTGTCGAGCTGAGCACAAAATGAGCCAGCAATAAACACGGTTTGAGGTACGAACATCTCCTGACATGTGACAAACACAACAGACAACACACAAAAGACAGCTGCCAAGGGGAAGGATTGGGGAGTGGACTGTGAAGAGCATTACAACCAGTTGAAATTTGATGAGCATGTTTCTACGTTTTAAAACTGAACTAGAGAAAAAATAGAGCTAACAAATGATTGCAAGTGCTTACACAAAAGCAGATGGCGATGCGAGCAGATTAAACCGCGACTTGCGGTTCAGCGACTGTGATGCTATTTATACCCTCTCACCATTAAAATTATATATTCTATATAAAGAAGTATATATATTCTTTAACGATTTGAGGTGAAGGCATCTGTTAGTCTGTCATGTCTGTATGGCAATTGAAGAGCCTTGAAGAGCCTTGAAGAACTGGAGACACCAAATGTTGCACTCAAAGTAAAGCAATATACAAATGATACAAATGAGTCTCATTTTTCTTAATACTTTGTACACGTTTGTGTTTGACTATTGTCATTGTATTCCATAAGTTTCATAATAATCGGTCAAATAACACAGAAGCTATTGATGTTTTTGTACTTTTGTCTTGGGTAAATGGTACCCTATAGTCGAGCATTTGTATTACGAGTAGATCATTTTTATAAGTTTTTTAATGTTCATGCATAGTAGTAAAATTTATAACCAGAAACTGGAGCTTGCATACGAGTATATATAATATGCAAATAAGCTCTGAGGTGAGTTTCAGGCGATATATATATACAATCTCTTTACGGATTCCACTGTGTTATAATGCCAATGGAATTGTGTGTTGTCAGTTCTATGGATTCAAAATGTGCATTTTATAGAAAAATATATATGATAAATAATGATAAGCAGCCAAGGCCGAGCCAGGGAGGTTGCTCTGGACCAGTTGTCTGAAGTTCAGGCACTGCAATCAATCCAAGCCGAGTCACATTCTAAGCTGGAGCTGACTTTATTATGTGACAGTGTCTCATTTGATTGGCGACCACGCCCACAATACACTGGGGCTTAAATCAATTTCAGCTGGCCGCCTTTGCCTGCCATTGATTTATGGCCACGTACGGGGAAACTTTGCCGAATTATATTTCAATTTTGCAGCGCGGCAAAACGTTAAGGCAACAGGCGATGGCGACAGCGGGAGCGGTGGCGGGGCTAGAGAAGACGTTAAAAACTTTTTGACAATTGACTTAAAAAGTTTTCAAGCCTGCCAAAAATTGAGTGCTTTTGTATACAAATAGGCTGGAATCAGATTGAAAGTGGGGCGCATACTCGTATAGCGCGTGGGCACTTCCTCATTCATAAGGAGGGACGGACGCCCAGGGCCGTCACAATCCTGCAGCACGCAGAGGAAGTAAACACATAAAACGGAAATGAAAATTCAATTATTTCGTTGCGATTTGTTCAACTTTATTCTCTGCTCTTGTTTTTATTCTTTTGTTATTTGTTTTACTTGCTGCCTCATTGCGAGTATGCGAAATGCTGCAAAAAAGTTGACTAAATTAAGTTAACCAGCAACGAATTTGGCTTACTGGCTCTGCCAACACGTTCTGGCCAGAAGCTCGGCCCAGTTCGGCTGCATTCAATATGCATGCAGCATGTCGCTTTAACCAAATTGCATTTCAGCTGCCTCTTTTTTGTTTTGCAACTGCTGCCAAATTTCTGACATGTGGCCCAATTGCAGTAGCATTGGAGTAACAGCAACAGTTTCAGCCGAATTTAAATGCCATTTTTCACAGTTGCTTCACGAGCAATTACCTCGACTATGGCGAATGCATTTTGAGAATTTTTACTGCCCGTTTGAAGGCACTGCAAATTTAGTTATGGCTCGTAACTTAAGCTGATTAGCTTCTTCGGTTTAATTGCCAACGGCAGGCCTGACGAAATATCGTTGGCACTATCGATAGTTTAAAGTTTGGTACGGTTTGTTTGAGTTTACAACCATGATTTATGTTCGATATTCCAAAGTCCAAAATTTAACTGCTTTATTATTTGATAGTATAGAGTAGCAAACATATACCAGAGAAAGCTATGCTGTATATTTTCGATAGTTCAATTGATAGTTTAAGCTATCACCATGGAAAGTGTCGAGTGGTGGCACTAACGATGGCTCTTCACAAACAACAACAGGTAAAGCATGACCACAGTCTCTTAACTTTATTTTCCTGAAAAGAAATGCTTCTCTAAACAGTGTAAGAAATCGAATTCACCCATTCGTTTTGGGTGGGGCACGTAAATTCTGCTTAGTTGGCAATCGAAACATTATGTCGCATAAGATATTGTCGGTAATGGTGCTGCCGCTGTTTATCTGGGTTGTTTGGAACTTTGAATTTATCACTTGCAAGCCAGTCCAAGCTGTACAGCAGCGCGGGAAGCATCCATTGTCTCCCGTGGGGTTTCCAGAGAAGCATCCCGAGAGATTTGCTGAGGAGAGTCCCGAGGGGTTTCCAGAGGAGTTTCCCGAGGGGCTTCCAGAGGAGCGTCCCGAAAGGCTTCCAGAGGAGTATCCCGGGGAGTTTCCAGAAGAGTATCCCGAAAGACTTCCAGAAGAGCGTCCCGAGGGGCTTCCAGAGGAGCGTCCCGAAGGACTACCAGAGGAGTATCCCGGGGAGTTTCCAGAGGAGTATCTCGAGGGGTTTCCAGAGGAGCGTCCCGAAGGACTTCCAGAGGAGTATCCCGGGGAGTTTCCAGAAGAGTATCCCGAAGGGTTTCCAGAGGAGCGTCCCGAAGGACTTCCAGAGGAGTTTCCAGAGGAGTATCTCGAAGGGTTTCCAGAGGACCGTCCCGAAGGACTTCCAGAGGAGTATCCCGGGGAGTTTCCAGAGGAGTATCCCGAAGGACTTCCAGAAGAGCGTCCCGAGGGGCTTCCAGAGGAGTATCCTGGGGAGTTTCCAGAGGAGTATCTCGAAGGGTTTCCAGAGGAGCGTCCCGATGGACTTCCAGAGGAGTATCCCGGGGAGTTTCCAGAAGAGTATCCCGAAGAACTTCCAGAAGATCGTCCCGAGGGGCTTCCAGAGGAGCGTCCCGAAGGACTTCCAGAGGAGTATCCCGGGGAGTTTCCAGAGGAGTATCCCGAAGGACTTCCAGAAGAGCGTCCCGAGGGGTTTCCAGAGGAGCGTCCCGAAGGACTTCCAGAAGAGCGTCCAGAGGGGCTTCCAGAGGAGTATCCTGAGAAGGTTACAGAGGAGCATTCCGAGCGGACTCCCTTTAGCGGGGAATGCAGTTATCAAAAAATGCCTGATCACATGAGACGCAAATTGGTCGACCTTACGGGTGAAGTGGTGATAAGGATGACGCATTGGGTAATAGTGCCTATCATTAGGAATGTTACCGGTGAACTCAGAAACATGAAAGTACTCAGTCCGGTAATGCGTGAGCATGTCCAGTTATTTGAGCACCTCAATGAGGAGATTGAAAAGGCGAATATCATAAATATAACAAGGTTTAGCTCACCGGCGGATATTAGTGTGTTTGAGCATTTCCTCGATAATCGGGTGCCGGTGTTGAATGAAACGGCTGCTCTGATGCCCTTATTGTCCGGGCTAATCGTCAATGTGGAAGAAGGCATGGGATTTGGTCACAAAGATCGTACGCCAGAGGAAGAAACGATCGTAGAAATCGTGCAGCAAAATAATTTATGGCTTGGTGGAACACGAATTACTGAAAGGTTACATATGTTTTTGAAGCAGTACTCCCTAAAGCTTAAGGCTGATTCTGCTTTCCTGAGTTCGCTTGAAGGCCAGATCTGTGAGGCGGAGACACTGTATCTTATAAAAATTTTCAGTGGCGCACCTGGCCCTGACAATGACCCGAGAGTATTGAGTAATATATGTTTGACTATTATCAAAATACTTCAAAGATTCGCACGCTTTTTAAAAGAAATAGTACATAAAATTGTAGCTTAAATAGGTTAGATATTTCCTGTACATAGGATTACCAAATGATATTCAAAAAATTGTCTGGAAGCTATTTTTTAAACAAGTCTACTTGGTGCACGAAATACACATTCTAAGGCTAAGATAAGAAAAAATGTTCTTATATAGGTGCTTTAGTTAAATCATTTGTGTTGTATAGCTAATTGAATGAATTCGGTTTGGTCATGGTGGCACTGAAATTATACGAGTAAATAGACTCAAACTCTGCTTAGTTGGCATTAGTAACATTATGTCGCTTAAGATATTGCCAGTGCTGCTGCTGTCGCTATTTATTCGGAATGCTTGGAATATAATACATAGCACTTCTAAGCCAGGCGTAGACGAGGTTTATCCCGAGGAGGATCCCGGGGAGTGCACTTATCAAAGAATGCCAAAGATCCTGCAACGCGAAATGGTCGATCTTATGGGCCAATTGGTGATAAAGATGACGCATTGGATAATGATTCCTCTCATTAGTAGTGTTACTATAGAGCTGAAAGCAATGAAAGAGCTTTCTCAGGCAATGAAAGAGCGGGCTGAGTTTTTTGAACACCTCAATACGGATATTGACGAGGCGCATCTCAGTAATACCACAAGATTTAGCTCATCCGCGGATATTAGTGTTTTTCAGAATTTCTTCGATAGTAATGTGCCATTGTTGAATGAAGAAACCGATTTAATGCCAATAGTGTCCGGGCTCATTATCGATGTGGAATTTGGAATGGGTTTCGGTCATAAACACCCGACGCCAGAGGATCAAGTCGTCATAGACATAGTGAATCGAAACGATTTGTGGCTTAATGGAAAACAGATAGCTGCCAACTTAAAACAGTTTCTTAAGCCCTATTCTGAACAGTTTAGGTCTAATTTTGGTGCACTAAACTCGCTGAGAGGCCAGTTCTGTTATTTGGAGATGATGTATCTCTTAGATTTATTCACTGCTGATGACCCTGAGCCCGACGCAATAACCAATGTAATTTTAACTATTGTCAAAATACTTGGTAGATTCGGACGATACTTGAAAGAAAATATAGATAAGCTATGACAGTGGCATAAATATGTAATGTGTGTTTCCCACGCACATGATTGCCAAATATTATTCAGCTAATGGAGAACATGTGCTTAAATTAGAATCAGATTGGTGCACGAAAATATATGCACTAAAGATTAAATAATAGTTATTATTTTTGTGTTTAGACACTCTTCATAGAATGTTTGAAATTTAAACAGAATGCATCCGAACACTGGATTTATAAATAGACTACAATTCTGCTGAATTGGATTTAGTAAGATTATGTCGTACAAGATAATGCCAGTGCTGCTGCTGTTGTTACTCTACGGGTTAGTCAAAACCCAAGACTTGACTTTTCGTGTATCAATACGGTCCCACTTTGATGTGTGATTTGGAGAAGTTGCCTGTCAGCTAGCAACCCCCCGCAATGTGCTGAAGGGGTCAAGCCATGAACTCCCCAAGATGACAGAAAGTGATCCGGCATTGCGTGCGCGAATCAAGAGTTTTGAGTTGCTAAATGCGGACGTTGAAATGGAATCTAACGAAGTTTAGCTCACCCAAAGGATGTTTTTGAATGCCTGCAATCCTTACGTGTCGCTGGAGATGGGCCAGACAGCTCAGTTACTCTTGCTATTTTAAGTATACGCCAATCCAGTGAAGGTTGATATCCATAAGGTAGGCCCAAGCGAGCATATATCACATATTATGAACATAAACGTCGGCTGTAAGCAGACAAGCTCTGAGTCAATGTGAATGGGCAAAAAGGAATGTTCTAGCTGATTGAGATCGATTGAAACTTTATCAGATTACAGATGGATAGCCGGGGCATGCTACAACTCGAGTCTTATAGTTCACAGCTCGACACATTTGGCATCAGCTTATTGAGAATTAGTGTAAATAAATCGATTGCTGCATGAAAGTGGCGCTGAAAAGTGGCAACGCAATGCCAACTGACACATTTTTGTGGTAGCATCTCACCCATCCATAGTCACAGTCACTGTCACAGACAGAGTCACAGTCACATTCGCATTCACATGCAACGCATGCATCCACATGCCAAGAGCTGTCTATTGTGCCATTCTGACATCTGTCATTTACAACTGCCAGTCGGGGGGAGAAGTAATAGGAACAGGATACAATGCGAAGGGGACAAATGCCAAGGTGCACGCGATGGTCTTTCGCTTTCACTTCGCTCCCTCACAATCCACAGTTGCAAGTTGCAATTTGCAGTTGCACTTTTTCTTGGCAAGTTGCGTATACGCAACGTGGTACATGCAAAACATGTACAAGCTTCTCTTATTTCTTGATATAGTGCTTCATATGGTACAACTTTAATCATTTGATCGAACAAACACTAAACATTCATTTGAATGCACTCAAATGTAGGCGCAAGTAATAGTTTTAATGTAATATATACTTGAGTATGGCGAGTTAAATGTACTAAATGAGCAAACAACTTAAAATGTATTTACAATTGCAATTAATTTTGAATTCATAAAGACAACACGTCAATGTCTGCTTGATGTTTGTAGGAATAAGATTACTCTTATTTAAAAATGTCAAATTGCAGAAATATTTGAGAAGAATTGAGAAGACATATTTAACGCGTGTCAACTTATCGAAAATATATTTTTATTTATTTTGTGGATTGGAGAAATGTCTTTTGTTAGGAAATTTCGTTTGTAGTCATACCTAAGAAAGTAATTAAAAAAGCTTCAAATTATTATCCTAGTTGTGGCTTAAATAAGACAATTAGTTAAAATTCAAAAACTGGGAATAATTTTTTATTGTCATTTGTTTTTTTAAATGTGTTTATTTATTTATTGTTTGAATTAATTGTAATTATAAATATATCATGAAGTTGGTTGGAAGTTAATTAAAATGAGTTGAAACACAGTTTTATGTTTTAAGCGAGAAATGCAGGCTAATTTAAATTGAAAGCACTCTAAACACTTCAACAAGAGTTGTGAGGACAAATAATTGTAATTCGATAAGCGTTATCAAAAACTTCTAGCCTGTAAAGTGTTTTGTTAGACAGAAAGTGCAGCACTTACTCGTAAGTAATATTCATTTATGTCATAGACAACATTTTGGTTATATTTATTGGATTTTAATACGATTTTATAAAGTGGTCAAAATGCTTGTTTGCCAAGCTGCAGTCAAATGCATAACTGAGCCAGGTCATAAACTAAAATGTGGATAACTGGCAATACGGCAGTCCGTCAGTCTGACAGACTGACGAGCTGGCTAACCACAACAATGCTGCCAGCTCTCTCGCTGCTGTTGCATGTAGCAAGTTGTCAGTCTTTTTTGGCATGACGAGAAAGCTGTTGTTTTGGCCATTTGTGTGCCGTTATGCGAGTAGTACAAGCATAAAAACGTGCCGTTTATCTGGGGCATCTGTGTGCGTTGACAGCAACCGAAAATGCCGCAATTTGCGGCTGTGTACAATTTGGCCACGCATCAATCTGTGCGCATGTTAACCAAAAAACCATTACAAACAAGCCAGGAATTGTCACATACACACACACATACGTACACATAGAGCAGCCCACACAGATAGTTAGTGGGAGTATAGAGAGATAGAGAGAGAGACTGCGATCAAAACGGACGACATGTGCTGCAGAGCATTTCCGTTTCCGGTTGCGCTTTTGTGTACAGCTTGGCCAGGCAATTGAGAAGATGGCGACACAAGTGCCGCGTGGCAAGTGGCTAATTTTATTTAACGGGAAGTTGCCATTACACGCGGCGTATACGTAATAATTTGTAACCAGCTGCTATAGCTAAACAACCATAAATTCGCGTACACTGCGTTCTATAACTATTCGGCTTCTTAAATTATTAAAGTAATCAAAACTCAAAGAAGCTATATCCTAAATGCAATTGCAATCATTTCCATTCAATATGTATAACGTTTTTAAGAAAAATGTCATAATATTCAAATACTTGAGGTTTCTTATCGATGGTCTATCGATAGTATCTACAAAATTCGCAAGCAACATAGGGATGGCAGATATTGTAAGTATGGTTCAAGTTTACTTTAAGTTTTTATTAAAATAACAGAAAAGTTAAATGGAAAAAAATGCAACAAAAATCGATAGGCTTTAAAACACAATTATCGTTACTTTCGATAGTGTCTTCGATTATTTATTTATTTTTCAGCTCTTCTTCTAGCTGGTCCTCCCAATTAACAGCGAGAAATTTAATATTTGAGCAGACAGAACCGAAGTTGAACAAATATGAGGATTGTTAGTTGGTTTGGTATTTGGCGACCTTTGCCTGACTTGAAACTTAATTAACATTTGATTGATAAGGGTCACACACACACACACACACACACACACACACACACACACACACACACACACACACACACACGTGACTGTCTAACTGTAGTCGTAGTGTGCATGCAAATGAAAATTTTCAATGCCAACGGCGTGCCTTCTACCCTTGATTACTTATGCATGTGTGTGTGTGTGTGTGTGTGTGTGTGTTTGGGTGTGTGCGTGTTCAAAATTTTAATTAGTATTATAAATTATTGCCAACGGTGTTGTAATTAAATGTGTGTGAGCTGAGTTGATTTGCACACACAAGGCAATTAAATGCGGCTGCTAGACAGAGCAGGGTAGAAAGTGGCCTAATCGATAGCTGTTTTAGCCGTACTATCAAATTGTCCCCCCTGCACTGCACCACAGCACATCCAACCGCCACATCTATCACCCCTCACCGCTCTCCGATTACTTTATGCAAATATTTCGTTTAAATTTGCATAAAAATCAGAAAATTTAGTGAAATTTCCATTGATTTGATTGGGCCAATTGAATTGGGCAGTGCTTGAAAGGCGGCAGACAGCCTCTGCCTCTGCCTCTGCCACTGCTAAGCTGCTTAGCCGACACACCACACACTCCATACCCCCGCTACACACACTTCTGCTCCACACACGTCTCCTTTTTTGTCGCATGTGAAAATTGCATTTCTCTTATCAATTGTGCTGGCCATGCAAATGGCAGGGCAGAGTGTGAAAGATAGCAGAAAGCTGTGAGCACAAAGGCAAAAAGTGAATTGAATTTTGTGCATTGAGAAGTTGGCTAAGTTGGGCACAACCTTTGCAATTGGTGACAGCCAACTAGCTAAGCCAGTTGCAACAACATTTACCGAGGACATCTATGTGGCTGGCATTCAGCTTTGAGCTTGAAGCCCAATTTCAATCATCATTTGACGCACTTTATCATATGTATTAAAAATTTATTGACATTCGCCAAAAGAGCCATAAAATACTTGAGCACGAGAAAAGCCAAACTCAAAGCCCAAACCACAAACTGTAAAGCTAAAACCAATATGAAACACGGTGGGACAGAGGACGACAGAGGCAGCGGCAGCGGCAGCGAAGGAGAAAATTCAATAAATTGCTTGGATCGACATAAAATAATGCTGCATTATAGACTTGCTCGCCTCAGGCAAAAACCGCCAAATGTTGCCCTGGGGATTGCGTTACGATGCCGGGACAAGGACAGCAACAATCGCCAAAAACACACACAGACTGACGACAGATACGTGCAATATGCGGCAAGTGCCACAACCTTGCCAGCGATTTTCCGTCTTTTCTTGTTTTACTTCATTTTGTTTTTGTTTTTGTTGTTGTTGTTGTTGCTGGTAATTCAAATTGTCGCTGGGCAGACGAAACAATGACAATCGAAACGGCAATGAAACTGCCAATGGATCTGTATGTGAATGTGGGCGGGGGCGGAGATGGAGGCGGAGGTGGAGTTGGGGATGGGGTTTGTGGATGTGGCTGTGGCTGTGGATCCCCAGCATCGATTTCTATTTATGTTTTATGGGACGTAAAATGATTGAGCCAACGGAAGGCGACAATCGACACGAGCCAAAGACAATGAAGTAGCACAGCGGCACCGAAATGCGTGAAAAGAGACCCACGCACAGTACCTTGATAGACTAACAGATACCCTGTATGCATTTGAAGTGCTGATATTGGAGTTAATCCTCTATTCTCTAAGTATTTAATTGATGGCACTACGAAGTAATGTGAAAGATCAATGAGCAACGAGTCTTAACAGCACGATTACAAGGCAGAACTGAAAGCAATCCTTAGACTTTACTTAATGTACTTTTTATATTTAATTAGAATTGAAAACTTATTCAATATTTGCTTCCTATATACATATATATATGTATATATAGTAGGTATTGTCCTGGCTTCGCTCAAGCAAAATTTGTTTCATAAAATTCCTTTCAAAGACTTCGAATAGAAGCTAACTTGTTAAATATATTCCAATTCCAGTACAGTTTTGCAGGAACTACTAAGTATTCTATAGGATAGAGTGATAAGATACAAAGTTTCACATATTTTCATTAAAGATCATCCATTTTCTCATCGAGGGTTGGCATTTTTGGAATCAGCGTCGAATGCTTCTTAGATTCATAGTATTTAGGTTGATGAAGATCGGATAGTTAAGAAACCAGCAAGAACGGCCATTGCCGGAGATACTTACTCTTAGAGTGAGGTTGATAATGATCGGATGATAAATAAACCAGAAAGGAGGACTAACTTCAGCGTGTCGAAGATAAAAAAATTCCCTTACAACAATGGTTTTTTTTAATAAAACTCATTTTTCATCCGATTGTTGTTACGGCGCTAGCTTGAACTTTTTGAGAATCGCAGAGAGGGGCGCTGACAAGTCTCCTTCCGCAATGCCTCTTCTTGAATTTGCAGTTTCTAAAAATAGCATATACCCCTTCTCTCTAGGGTACAGGGTATACATACCGAGGCACGCATCCACAGACGTCAGATAAAGGCGTGCAATGGGCGGACCCAACGCGGCCGATATCAACAAAATGTTTGTGACGTTGATGTTGAGAGTGAAGCGGCTGTGTAAATTACAGCTTCCGCTCTCTGTCACTCTCTCTACCTCTCTTTCTTTTTGTCCCTTTCAACTTCTCCTTCTCCCACTCCCTTGGCCCATTTGTGTGTCGCTTTTTTACTTTTTTATTTATGCGTTTGTGTTTTTGGCTGCCTTTGTTACTGTTCGCATATCTTGGTGTTGTTGTCACGCCGGCTATCATCTTAAGTTGATGTGGTGTTAAGTGTTGTTGTTGTTGTTGTTGTTGTTGTTGCTGCACTTGAAATGATAAACTGACAGCTGTGCGTGTGTGCGTGTGTGTGTGTGCGAATGATGGCCAGCCTCAAGTGCTAAACGAGGACTTAAAGTTCTTGTTTCCCAGCCAACAGCCACAAAGTATGCTTTAAGTTCCTTTCCACAAATAAACGATGAGAGATGAAAGCTAGATGGAATTGCAAAGATTCAACTGATTAAAGGAGACGATTCCCAAGGCTTTAAAGGTTACAAAAGTGTTAATCAACCCATATATAATTCTAAGTTGCGGAAACAGTTGCTTATTCTGATTTATTTTCTGCTCAAGTTTCCGCACAGTGTCTATTAGCCTTCACAGCTTTTCAGGTAGCTCAGTTCATTTGAAATTGATGCATTTACTCAACTCCCATCAACATTACTTTACTTTCCAACGCTTTCCGCACTTAAGCAGAACAAATTCATCGATCAAACTGTGCGGATGGCGCAGCTAAGAACTGAAACGCATTCTAAGTAATATTAATGACTAAATAATTGATCAAAAAGGCATCGGGAATAAAGTAGAATTAGCCCGTTGTCAAAAATGTTGAGGGGGCCAATATGCACAGCATTTCAATTTGCTAGGCCAAAATGCCGCTAAGCGGCTTATAGCCCTGTTACCCATGTGAGCCGCCGTCTCTTTCTCTCTCTCTCTCTCTTTCCTTTCTGAGTGTGTGTGTGTGTGTGCAGCTAAGTGAATAAAAATCTTTTTGCACAATTCATTAAACGCAAATTATGCCCCTGAGATGTACAAGGGGGGGAGGAGGGCGAGCGTTGCCATTGCCATTGGCTTTGGCCTGCCCTTTTGTGTGTTATTTGTTTGCCTGGCACACGCGAGGCATACAAATTCAACATACACACAAACACACACAGCTGCACAAGTGCGTAAAAGGATTCACACACACACAAACACACACACACACGTATGCCAGACATTGGCTGGCACTTTGCTGTCTGGTCAAAAAGACAATGAACCCGAGCAAAAAATGTGGCTAACAACAAAAGCAAGAAACAAAAACGTATTTGCCCTATACAAGTGAAAAAAGGTAATAAACCGCACTCGCCAGCTCCATTTGGACCGCAGCTGCTGACCGCGAAGGGAAACAAGCAGATGAAGTAGCTGGTGCCCCTTTAAATACCCTGTTCCTTTAATCAACAATTCGTATTAAGTTCAACCCGAATTGTAGCATGGGAACAGCTGGAGGAACCCGCTGATATTAAGTTCACAAATAAATGCGATAGTCGACGGAAAAATCGGTTGGAAAAGTGAAATTTAAGCTATTCGAATATCAAACAAGTATGATTGCTCTAGTCGAGCTACGAGACCACCAAAACCCAAGTCTGTTATTGGCAAACACATATTGTGTAAACACATATGCACACATATCAAGTAGTTTAGCGGCATTGTAAGCAAGCAGAGCACTGCTAGTGGCGGGTTCTGCTGCTGCTTCCTGCCGCACTACAGTACTGAAACTGGTTTGTTAAATAACGTTTGCATTTATTATTTTCTCGACATTGCGCAATACAACAAAAGTGACCCAATAATTATGCATATCAACACTCGTAACCATATCATATCAAAATGTTTGCTGTATAACGTATTATCTCATACTTTTAGAGATCGATGCGGTCATACAGACGAAGAGATAGAGGGACAAGACTAGATCGACAAGGCTGTTGATTAGTTAAGGTTACTATGGGTTATAAGATCAGTACCATTACTATTACCATTTAAGTATATACTTATTCACATACTTAATAATTCAATCAATTCTCTGTACAAGACCCGTCAAACGAGTATATGAGAAGTAGTTTATATAATAATAGCTTTGTAATTGTTGCAAGTATTTTGCGGAGATATTTGCTATAAGTTAGTGAACTGTATTTTAAAATATGCTAATAAAGAAAGGGGAAGTAAACAAGACTTGGGGTTTACTGAACCCAAATACGTTTCTTGATTAATTTATACAGACAGGTACAGATCTACTCGGTCGTTGATGCTGGTTAAGGCATCATATATGTAATTACTCATAGGGTCGAGTAGACATTTGCACAAGTATCTATTACTCTCTTGATTTTCTATTTTAAAAGGGAATACAGTAAATATAGTTAATTTATGCAAATTGTCGCTATATATAGGTTTTACGCTGGAACTAGTTTTGTTACAAAGCAGTTTTAGCCTGCTGCATATAAAAACTTGGAAAAATCTAATATTTGTAACTATAGTGTTCACACGCGTCGGATCCATCGGTCACTTGGAAGATTCGGAAGATAATCAAGGCTCTGATTCGGATAATCGAATACCTTTAGGACTGATAAAAATTGATCTTTCAAACATATCACATTAATCTTAAGTCTTATCATATTAATCTTAAATCTTATCGGCAAAAAAATGTTATGAAAAGATATCAAATTGAGTGCCATTTCATATCAATTTTCTTTTCTGTGTAGGATATATGTATACATTGATTTTGTTCTTAGGTTTTGAGATGGATATATGGTCGCTTGGAATTGTATTTTGTCTTATATTCATTAGGTTAGAATAATCAATAAATTGGTGGAAAACTGTTGTACGAAACTTCTTTGTTAATCGTCCGAAGAATTTATGTATATATATATATATTAAGGGATCATATATTCTGTAGAACAGAATATGTCATTGCCGAGCATACTCTAAGACAGTTTTGCTTGTTGTTATTTGTGTTTTTGTTGCTGCGCCTTACAAAGTTTCTGGCCATGAAACACGCAGGAAATGGCCATGATATAGATAAATAAAAGTTGACAGCAATTTATTGTCACACTTAGCGTGAGTGGGTGACTGCAGGGCGAAGGAAACGGAAAAGGGGAAGGGGAAGGGAGAAAAAGCGGGCTAAGCTGCTCCATTGTTATGCAAATTGTGCGTAAGTTTGTGCCGCTAACCAAACAACTTTTTGGCACGTTGCGTATACGCAACGTTGCAATTGGGCGCTCAATTTGCATTGACGTCACGTGGCGCGCGTTCGCCAGAATGCAATTGTGTTGATTTGGAGCCCGGGCAGGTAGCAGAGCTGTCATTGTTGCCGCCGATAAAGAGTTACGGGCAAGGACAAGGACAAGGACACGGACAGGAACGTGGACAACGAGTAATGGGGGTGGGAACAGAAGCTCTGCCGTTTTGTTTTGTAACGCGTTTCGTTTGCATTATTGAACCACTTTGCGTCAGTGAGCGCATTGTTTTTCAATCGTTTTACTGTAGAGCCCATGCAATATTTATAAGCTGATTGCTGCCAGCCATATCCAAACCCAATACGCATACAATACGCACAACGCAACAGAGGTGCGCGTTATAGTTCAATTGAGTAAAAAGGCTCCGTTATGAAATTCAATTTGGAGGCATTTTTCGTTCGTTTTGTGCACTTAAAACCAGGCACCGTATATAATGATTATGTACCAATTTTTGAAAAGAAAAAATTATACTGAAAGAGAATTGATACATAAAAAATGACTACACCTAAAGCATACCTGTTGCCAGGACTATCCATTGCCGCATTGGATAATGCTCAATAATAAAACTATTGGCCATTTGGCTTTAAAAAAAATACTTAATTCATGAGTTTCATTTGCTGAAAACAAAAAAAAAAGATATAAAAATTCAAATTTATTTATTTTTTTTAAAAATAAAACTCAAATTTATATAATTACTGCACTATTAATAAATATAATTTGATGTTTTGGTCTCGAAAACTATCAGAAATTATTGAAAATTCTGAAGTACCATTTTATTTAGTATATTATTAATATTTTTAAAATGCGAAAAATACCAAAAATAGTCCATATTCAGTATATTTTCTAGAAGTCAAAAATACCTAAAATACCAGAATTATCCTTAATTTCAAAATTTAGCAACAAAAATTCCGAATTTAGAGTTTCTTTCATGTTAAAGTTTTGGTAATTTTATTGGTATTTTTTGGCATTTAGGAAAATACTGAAATTTTTGGTATTTTCTGGTGATTTCGACTTCTAGTGTTGTTATTATTATTAGACTAGAATTTTGTATTTTGTGGTATTTCTTTTGTTATATTTTTGGTATTACAAATAAAAATATGTATATACTAATAGAATACTAAATGAAAATGTGCTTCAGAATTATTCACGCAGTTATAGTATTAACACTCAAAGGAACAAAGCGAACGAATAAAATGAACGAATGAACAGAATTAACGACTCACAATATGAAGGAAGTATTTTTTACTAATCTTTGTTTTCATAATTACAATCTGACCCATCTGGGGACACTCAATAAATGAACTAAGTAGATGAGCAACTAAGAGGCCCATCTGCAGATCCTTCTTGAAGCTTAGCGAGTGGTTCGATCGAACTTGTTGTGAACGATGCGATACAACTCCAGAACGCACAATGCTCAATTACAGCATCGCAATGGCGTCAGCAATCTGAGTTGACACACACATACACACACACACGCACACAGGGGCAGAGGGAACAAACGCGTTTCCCCTTGGCTCACAATGTGTGACAATCAATGACAGTTCTGTCGGCTGGCTTCCTGTCGCCCGCTCTTCTCCTTTCCGCTTTGCTCTTCTATCTCCGAGTCGCATTCCCTTCAGGGCCATTTTAGCGCTGCGGCATCATTTGTTGCTTTTGACGTTTGCGTGCATTTAGAAAATTGGTATGGGAAAACTATTTTTCAACAGGTAAAGCTGGCTCAATTCCACTGCCATTTCCACCTTCCCCCTTCCCCTTCCTCTATACCATCCACTTCCAGTTCCATTTCCACTTCCGTTTTCACTGGACTACGCATAGTGCTTGGCAAATAATCGTAACTTAAACTTCGCCTTTGTTTGCCATTTGTTGAGTATTTTGAATAGCCAAATCAATGGGCGCAATATTAAAGCCAAAATGAAAATTGAAACTCCAGCTAAAGCAAAAGGAAAACACCAAGCCGAAGCTAACGAAAAACTTTTTCATTTTCGAGCAAGTCAGGTTTATCGGTTTTTATTGAAACAAGCAACGGGCAACAATAAATTTTGCAGCGCATACTTCAAATGTCAAATGCGGCAGCGATAAAATTTCTTTATTGTGCCAAACACACACACACACACACACACACACATACACGACCGCACAATTTCTATGTGTGTGTTTTGGCCAGTCAAGAAGGAGAAGAACAAGAGCAGCGGCAGCAACAGCAACAACAACAACAACAATACGAATTGCCTTTCAACTTTGAACGCTTTTCATTGCATTCCCTTTTTTTTTGCCATGGCTTTGACAGTTTTTGCAATTTATATTTATTTCAAGCGCTGCAAACTGCCCCCTCTCCACCGCAACACTCACAGATCCCCCCTACCCATCCCACCCCATCCGGCAACTGGACTTGTGCATAAATTAAGTTAATCGCACGCATGCTTAGTATGTTACCCTGTCAGAGCCAAGTTGCCGTTGCCGTTGCCGTTGCTGTTGCTGTTGGCCTATTAACTGTCAGCTCCTTTCTGCTTAATTTATGGCCACCTAGACGGCGCTATAACTGACTGACAGACAGCAAACTCCCTGAAACTCCCAGTACGAGGGCGGGGTGAGAAGTAATCAGCCTGGCCAATAAATAGCTCGAGCACTATTAAACCTATACTCCTTAAGCGAAAATAGTCCTCGTTCAAACAATAATAGAGTTTTTACCAAACATCTAACGTGCAGCACATTTCTTAATATCTTTTCAGAACTAGGAAAGATATCAAATAAAATCCATAACAAATTTCTGCCCTTTTCATATTCCTTAGCAATAGCAATATTGTCAAACTTCCTACATAAACTAACTTCATTTTCACACACATTTTAGATAGATGTAGTATCTTTGTAAGTATCTTTTTGAAGGAAAATTCTTGTGAGAAGGACAAATTGGTTTAGTTCATCATAATCTCTAAACTTCTCTCTTGCTCTTTGTCCCAAAGGTTAAAGAAATGGCTCGATCATATAGAAAAGTTAGGTCAAATGGCTAGAAATACAAAACTAAGTTGAAGAATCAGTAATTGAAGTGCATCGAGCGATACCATTAACTAATGGACACAGAAAGTTGAGGTTTCTGAGGTAAGGCAATTACTTACCGCTCCACCCTCGCATTAGAACTTCAATTGACTTTAATTTGACGGCATTCAATTGTCGAGTTGTCGTTAATTGAAAGTCGCACTTGCCAACTACATCGATCAGTGAGTGGCCCACAGTTAATGTTGGCCATCAGGCTAAATGGCCAGCGACATTATTGCCAGCTCATCAGCGTCAGCCGTGCTGACAGTTGGCCATATTTTGAGTGGCTCGTCAGTGGGCCAATGGGTTGAAGTTGACAGCTAATGAATTGATGGCAATGCCGCGCGTTGAAGCCGCCCTATTAGCCCTTCAGCTAATCACTGCAGCAGCTTGAGAAGTTAAAGCCCTGTTAAGAAATGTTTAAGAAACGCTATGAAATTAAGATATAGCCTTGATTTTTGTTCAATTTACAAAGTAACTGAAGAATTAGGCTCAGAATGTTTTAAGTTATTTATTTATTTGAATTAAATTATTAATCGATATTTCGATTAATTATTAAATCGTTATTTATATTCCGTACATAAATTCAAATCGTTGCGTTCGAGTGAGCCCATTAAAGACGCCTCTAAGCCAACAAGCATTATGCGGCTGGCCAAAAGCAGGCTTATTAAGCCCGACTGCTGACCACTAAGCACGGATCATAGAGCATGTAAATTATTTGCATAAGTACTCGCCACTGCCTATATTTGTGCCTGTAACTGTGACTCTGGCTGTGACTGTGGCGGGTCACGAATTGCTCGAGTTGAGTTCATTGTTGGGCACCGGCACGTGCCGCTCATATTTAAGCACATATTGTGATCATTGCCTGGCCATTAGCTGGAACAGGACAGGACCGGACCTGACAGGACGGGTCTGGACTGGACTGGACTGAGCTAAACTGGACAGGAGCCAGCCATTGGGGTATGCTTATTATTTTAATGGGCATTTTACTGTGTCGATTTGGAGTTGTTCTTGGGTGTGTCATATCATCGCTGTGAATAGACAGACCGGCCATGATTTTAATGCCACTTTAATACAATTTTTATGCCTCGCTTAGCCGAATGAATACGTGCCCAATGCACCCAAATGCCTTTATTTCGAATCAATGATTTGACATATTCCCCGAACAGCGCCAAATGACGCCTTCTCATCGGCCAATATTAAACCAAAAACCGAAATTCAGTGTTTATTAGTGAGATAAGCAAAATTCTCTCTCAAAATAAAATTCGCATGAAATTGCCAAAAAAAATAGAGACAAAGATAGAGAGTGAGAGGGGTACAAAGTGTAATCAGAATTGATATTTATCTGGGAATTGTAGAGAGCAACAAACAACAGGAAAGTAAATAGACTTTAACATTGATTTCATGTTCTGTATAGTTATCAGATTGATTTGGGTCTTCAGATCTTAACTCAGTAGTTATCTTACATGCGTACTATTATTATTATTATAAATAAATAAGAGTACTCGTATAATGATTACAATTCACTTTGATCATTTTATGTATTTCCAAACTTACACATATTGTTATATAGGTTATTACTTTCTTGATTTTATTACCTTAATGTGATGTCTGCCCTTAATCACGTCCACATTTTGCACATATTAAGTGTGAAAATAATGTATTCGAAAAGAGTATACAATGTCCGGCAAGACCTTTTTGTTTATCTATATAGCTTTATTATTTGTTTATAGCTGAAAGTTCCCTTTGTGTTTGCCAAGATAAGTCGCTGAACGATTTCACATTGTTGTATTAAATACGCAGAGCTTTTTGCGATTATTTTTTTATGAAAATCGTTGAAGTATTGCTATAAGTGTATATGACGTATTTGTTTATTGAAGACAAGGTAGAAAAATGCCAAAAAACTACTAAGTAGATTACCAGTAAGTGAGTTGCCAAAGCTTGTTTCTATGTTCAGATTATGTTTTGTTATAGTTTTAGGTATTTTATTTTATATAGGTCTCTTTAGATTGTTTAGATTACAAATAAGAAATACACACAAATTGCACACAATGTTCCCGACCTTGGAGCAAGATTTTCCGTACTCTGAGAAACTTCTATCGAAGATCTCTATTTTTAAATAGTTGTTGTTAATTAGTTGAATCGCATTGGAATTTGCTTTGAATTTAATTTCAGTTTAAATAATTTTGCGTTTGCAATCGTTTCGATTATAACTTCAAATAAGAAAAAAAACCAATTGATATTTTATTAAAAATCGAAAAGAAAAGCATTCGAAAATGGCAACAGTCCTGAATGTTAACATTTAAACACCTAAAATGGAAAGCTTAATTAATTAAGGTTATTAAAATAATTATGTAACTTAATGAATTTCCCTTGAAAATACATTTCTTCTCTTAGCTTGTAATTAACTTAATTTCGTGTGATGATTATTCTGTTCATATGAACTTTTGAGATACAAAATGAATTCACAGAAATGTCTTTGTCTTAAAAATGTTTTGTTTTTCTTTTAAGCAGATGGATTTTCAGTTGATTTTGACACATTTCTTGAAGTGAGAGCATTTCACAGGGGTCACTCTTGAAGCGTTAACTTTGTACACTCCTGGGAATAATGTAAACGAGCGATGGCATTCCTTGAGTTTATCTTTCAGTGCTCGAAAAGTGCTTCGAAAAGTTGCCCAGTTTGTTACTGTGGAAATGAGCGCATTCAAATTGTTGCGCACAAATTAAATTTGGACTTAAGTAATTTATGCAATTCGCTTGTCACATTTGTACAAAATTTAATTTGAAAACATAAATTCTGCTTTGGGCGTTGATTTCGCAAAGGGCAAATGTAAATGTGGAGCAGCTGAAATTGAACAAACTTTGGGGCAACTTTCGAGCGCCAAGTGGCAGCACATTTTTAATTAAAATGATCACATAAGGGAAAAGCGTTGATGATGTTGCCACAAGTGGTTTGCCAGTTTCCAGTTTTCCCCCCTAATTAGCAGGCTTAATAACGCCCTGTCTCTCGGTACGCTCAACTTTCGACAATTGTCGCTTAATTATTATGTGTCCTCTCGGTCCTTTCAAATCAACTGCTGCACTTGTCAGCATCAAATGCACTTGTATAACTTTGCCAGCCGCTTTTTGTTTGTTCAATTGTAGTCAACTAGCTTCAAGGGACAGACGAACATTGCACAAGTCCAATATACTCTCTAATCATAGATATATAATCAAAAGTATTTATGCACCAACTCTATTTCGTTCTTTCCTTCATCCATTCTCTCCCTTGCTCACATTCCCAGAGTCTCTCCAAAATCAACTTAAAGTCGCAATAGACAGGTTTATTGAATCATTCGTATAAAATACAAAGAAATATCTGTGACGACAACGAACTTTCTGGCTAATGTTGAAATCGCTACTGCATTTCTGTAACTCCCTTATATATCTTAGGTCTGAACCGACACTGTCATATTATCCGTGGTAGGGGGGATATATGGTGGCGGCATTTCCTTGGTCTCGTTGACTGGATTGGATCGCAGCACTAATCCTGGGCTGGTTTCTCTCAACTCTACGTAGTCATGGTATATGTGCCTCATCAGATAGCCCAAAAGAGCTGCAATTCATGGAATTTTACTGTTAGCTATAATTAGCTGTATTACTGATAGTCGACTTGCCTGTACATGACCATATGGCGAGGAGATATAGAAATGCTTCAAATCCCCTGAAGTAATATGATGATCCTGAGAGCACATACATGGTACCGTAACATAGTGAGAAGAATAAGAACGACGATGAGGCCAGCCAAAAGAGCAGAAACTTGTCCTTATCCTGCGGGTCCTTCTTGAGAACGCCGTAAATCAGGACTGCAGTTGCCATCATTTGCAACGCACGCACAACGTTAAGGTAAGCGTCAACTGCAAAGATCAAATTGCCATTGTAAGAACTTCCGTTTCCGGTACACACACACACTCAGAATCCCCTTTCGTTCGAAATTTGTTGACTCCCAAGTGACATCAATCAATTCCGTTTAGAAAAACAGTCGGTATTCGGAAGGGGTCTGGCTACAGTATTTGATTTTTTGCTAACCGTGATAGTCATCCACGGCAAAAGTAATCAGAAGCAGGGCCATGACAATCAGGCCAATGCCCAGCTGCTTGTTTCGCTTGCTTAACAACATTTCGATCCAACGGTTCAAATAGTACTGAATACCGAAACGCAAAGAATATATGATTGCAGGTTTACTTTTTGTGGTAGTGCCTCATACAAATGCCACACTCTCTCTCCCTCCCTATCTCATTCTCGGACTCTCTTTGAAAACAACTCAGATTTGCATTTAACAGCTTATTTGCAAGCAAAATTAATGATGGGGTTTTTGTCGATACTATCATATTATTGGTTTCAAGACTGATCCTTGTTGTATTTGTATAAATCTGAATTATATATATATATACAATACAGTGTAGAAGAGAAGCTAGAAGATCAAGAAGTTAACAGTTAAAGTCAGGACTTCACCATCATTTGCGGCGTTATAAAAAGTGTTCATTAACTCCACCCAGCCTAACCGCATTCCAGGAGAAACATAGAAAAATCTAGACTAATTGCCTCCCCTTTGTTGGTTTTCTATTTGACTAAACTTAAATAATGTATATATACATATAGTTCAGTAATGGGATGAATTACTGAGTACTCGTATATACCATAACTAGCTTCTCTTTGGCTCTCTGGTTGTTCTGCCTCTCTTTGTAGAATATTGATATTGTATTATCTTATCGATACAGAGTATATTTGTTGCTGCTTTATATGAATGGTGAACCTTTTACAACACCTTATCACAGTCATTAAAATGATTGATTGTATGTCGTGACGTAGCTTTACGACTGCCCGTCAACGATCATTGCTAAAAGTGAGCTTTCTCCGAAGTGCCAGAGATTAATTACATTTGCACGCCTTTTCATTCCATTTAGATATCGAACTATAGACCTCCTCTTACTTGCCAATCTTTCCAAAAATTCAAGTTGCCATAAAACCGATTTTCATGCGGAATGTCTTCTTTGTCATCTAGATTTATGTGGCATTTCAATTTATAGCAAATTCCAAAACTCCCCCCAATACCTAATATGCTAATTGCTCCTTAATTTTCAGGCTGCCATAACTCTGTCGAAACCGAATCGATTTTCATGCGAAATGTCTTTTATGTCATGGTTTTACATGTAGGCTTATGTGTCATTTCAGTTTATAGCATATTTCAAATGAATTTCTTGGGGTACTTGCTTGATCAAACAATTTGAGAAGGGTATTTAATCATCGGTACCTTATTTCTGTTGTATTGTTTTATTTGCTGCCGGCATGCTCAGCTTGCCTTGGGCATATTTACTTTTTGGCAACTCATTTGACCACAAAGTTAAAAGTTGCATTCATAAGGAATCCAATTGGTTACACACTTTGGCTTTTTGGTTGGTGTCAAAGCTATGAAAAGTTCATAAACCAGAATGAATTCATAACTAAATAAACCCATACACACACACACACACACACGAAGGGCACACACACTGGGTCGCATTGTGCATTCATGTTCATTTGATAGCTGAACTTTAGCTATTTGTGCATAGGAAACTTTTGTTTTTGGGTTTTAGTGGCAATTATTTTTACATTTAGCAAGCTAGGTTCTTAAATTGGCTGACTGGTAAATAAACAGGTGCAGGATGTCAGGCGAATATCCTTAAAGGCGAAACTTTTCAAGTTTTTCAAGCAGGCAGCGAAAGTTGTTTGCAACTTTTCAACGAATTGAGTTTTTAATTAAAATTTGTTTTCCTCTAACACACACACACACACTCAGCTGAGAGCATTTGTTTGTGTGTGTGTGTGTGTGTGTGTGCTCCTCGCCAAAGTCATTACACAAATTTTGGCAGCACTGTGACGTCACTGGTATGCGTAATTTATGAATATTTGTAATTAACAACCCTGCTGAAATCATAATAAATTTCATCTAATTGCATTTTTATGGTGCCAAAGTTTATACACCCTGTTTCCAGCACATCTTTTGGCAACCAGAGGAGTATCTTGTGTTTCTTCGTCTGTCTATCTGTCTTGGTTAATGGAGTGTAAAGATCTTTCCCCACTTACAACCCTGCAATGCGTCAAAAACCTATATCTTCCATATTTGTATAGCTGGAGTGGTCAAATTTGATATATAAACTACTGTTGACAAATACTGATACATACTGTTGACAAGTATTTACCACTCCCAACCCCTCACCCGCAAATGAGCAAAAGCTATATCTCGCACACCTTTATAGCTGAAGTAACCATATTTGATATCAAGTCTAAGGACTATTAGAAAACAGAGTATTCCTTAGCAGGGCACTGGAACGTTGTTAGTTGTACCTTTTTTTATGGTGCGGGCTGATATAGGAAAGGGGCCTATAAATAAAGGCAGCGCTGCTCAATAGTGAGCGCAGCCCATTAAATTTGTGGTGGGCGTGGCTAAATGTTGTGCATTAAATTCCAAAGAACCGACGCAAAAACTTTCCACGAACTTCTATACCCTGCAAATATCAAACAAAACAAAGAAGCAGTTTTCTACTATCTTAACAAACTCCATCAGAAGTTGCCTGTTAACAAGCTCAAGAAACTTACTTAGGAATGATTCTAATCATTAAGCGAGTATGTCATGCTCATCTTTAAATATGATTTCTAATTATTATTAAAACTAATTTGAAGTGAATAGATAGTTTATTGCACTCATAAGAAAATGTTAGTATATAGCGTATTTCGTAGTCTTTCAGATTTCTTCTTGGCACTTTTTTCATCTTTTCAAAGTGGCGAACAAGCTGAAACTTTTGTTTATTGTGTCGTGCAGTGTTTTGTTTTATTCTTATTTTCATTTTTTGCTTTTGTTTGAGTACCTCGATTGTATATTAATTTGCTAGTTTATTAGGCGTGAATGGGCAAAAGTTTTGCCATTAGCACGCAGCTTTTCAGGCTCTCAGCTAGTCATGAATCAAAAGGTGTACGGCCAAAGTCAAAATAAAAACTAAGTGAGATCCGCGGCACATTGGGGAGCCATAAGCTGTCTGTCTGATAAATGAGTTGGTGCACCAAAGAAATGTAAACTTAAAATGGGAAATGGAAAACGGAAAAGAGAAAATTGGAATGGGACCAAGGAGAATGGGGGATGGGCACTTGGGCAAAATATCAGCTGCCATTCAAACATGTGAGGAACGTCCTATGAAATGCTGCTCATTTATTTCATTTAAATGCGCATTTAAATCTATTTAAAAGTCCACATGAGCCGGTCACAAAGCCGGAGAGACAACAGTCCTTCTGCTTGAAAAATAAAGGACAAATAAAAGGCAAGGCACAACCTCAACACTGTTGAGTTGAGTTCAGTTCAGCTCAGTTCAGTAGAGTACGAGTGCGAGTGCGAGTTCAGCTCTCAGCATGATTTAACGATAATGAAGGTATTTACGAGTTTAGCCTTAGTCTGGCAAAAGCAAAACTCATCATAATGACGGCAGAAGCAGCAAAAGGTTACACAATCTACACACAAAAACACACACACATACACACACAGACACAGGTCCTGAACCTGGCATAGAGATGTTTGTAGGTACACATGTCCTGGCACTTGTAAGATGTTTTTGCAAAACTTTTTTGTTGTCGCCGTTGATAAGGACAATGACAATGACAACTACTTGAAACGACAGCATGCTGAGCATCCACCACTCACCCCCCATCAAGCCGCCCCTCCTCAACAGAACAAACAATGGGTAAAAGTTGTACACCTTTCCATATCCCAAGTACCTGACTAGAAGCACATAGTTAATCCGGCAATGGGAAAGTCAACGCACCTTGAGCGCTAATAAAATTTAATTTGCTATAAAATGTTTCTCATTTTCAGTTAGAAATTTGCCAATCTATATATATATTTATATATATATATGCCATAAACCAGCGTCAACATAATTACCAAAAATGACTGAAATCAAAATTTTATTTTCCATTTTATGATTTTTGCTGCGTTGCCTTTTAAGTGCCTTTTAATATTAAGCAGCTGCATTGAATTCAAATTAGCAAGGCCAAGAAAATATCAAAGTCGAAGCGATAAAAATGTTTTTTTATGTAAATTAAAGAAACAAAATGCATTTACGACTTCAGAATGCCCTGTGAAAATTGACTACACCTCATAAAACCATTGGGAATGACTCTGAAACTGAACTTTTATTGAAATTGAAGTTTATTTTATGCCTGCAATTACAAAAGAAATATTCAAGGACACGTTCATAGTATATTTAAGAATACAATAACCTATCCCAACCCAATCCTTCCCATTACAATGATTTGTTGAAGACTGGCTGAATTCCCATCCGGATCAAGAAGCGAATGATCAGCTAAAACTCTTCAGCTTCAGATTCAGGACTGTATTATAATAAGAACGGCGACTTAAGAAAGATAACTATGCAGATAAGAACCAACGATCCAAATCGGTATGTACACAATATACAACGTATACTTGAAGGCTGAGGCTTAAAAAAGTTGATGTAGACGATCTGACTTATAAGCTCCGACTTATTTTATAGTCTACGAAATTGCCTGTACCCCAGGGGATATCTGAAACAAACTTGATCTGCGTATGGTACACAGGAATCTACAATCCAAGTTTGATGTCTCTAGCTCTCATAGTTGCTGAGATCGACGCGTTCATCCGGACAGATAGACAGACAGACACACGGACATGATCAAATCTAATATTCTTTTGATACTGATCAAGAATATGTACACCTTGTAGGTTTGGAGATGTCTCATTCATACAGGGAGTGAAAATGTAGCGAATTCCTGAAATTAATGGATACAATAAAAATCATTAGGCGACGAAAAGTTTGGTGCTGCAAATGGTTTGAGTCGTTTTACAACACTAACTGCCGTAACTTGGCGACATTTTACAGCACTGCAAGGAAAGTGGAATGCAAGTTTGACACAAAATAGCATCGTTGGTTATTTCTAATAAATATACCACGCCACATAATTATTATTGCTAGCTAGCGCAATGTTGCACGTAAATATTAGACAGTCTGAACGAACCTTAAGTAACAGCAGCTCACTTTTATTACACACCAATGCAGTTCAGACAGCATTCCTCCCGCGCACCTTCCCAAACTGTACACTGTCCGCGACTCTCGCTTACATACAAATTTTATGATGCTGCCGTCTGCTCCGAGGGTAAATCCACTTGCCACCGCGCGGGTTTTATTGTCACGCAAGCCATCGCTGCTGCAGAGGGGGGAAGGAGTGTGGCTGGTGGTTACCGGTGGTGCCGGGGGCTGTCGAAGCTGCTATTTAGCGAGAACAAAGGCGTGGCGAACTTAACCTGCTTGCCAACTTACCAAAATCGCATTACATGGCGGTCGAGCTGGCTCAATCCGCTGCCACGCTTAACATTCAACGTTCTACGTTCAACACTCTACGTGCCACGCATTCAACCGCTGACAAAAGCCGTCGCGTTGCGAATTCGTCAACAATTTGTGGCAGCTGCTGAGGGCTGACAAACTTTCAAATGATGCTCGTCCGCTCGGCTGCGGCACTTGGTCCAGTTAATTGCAAAGCTCTACATAGCCCTTGTAATCGATGTAAAACAGCCAACTGGAACTGGAACTGAAACTGGAACTAGAACTACAACTGGTGCGAACTGGCCTTGGACAGGACAATAGCACTAAATGGGTTTTATTCGGTCTGTCGCCTTCAGCTGGCAGCCATCCAAAAAGGCTTTTGGGCCACCTCGATAAAATACATTTCCAGCTGATTGCTGATGTTGCCTTGTGCTTGCATTAACCAAAATATTGATAAGTACAATATCGTTGGCTATATCTCTGGCAGTCCTTTGAGTGTGCAGTGCTGCAAGTGGCCAAAGTCATATTAGACGACTATTTATATTATTACATTTAACTATAATAGTCTAAAAACTAGATGACGCTCACGCAGCGCTAGAAACAAAAATAAAATAAATTGGATCACTCGAAAATATGAAAACAGACTCACTTGATCTTGACACTTTATAAACTGAACGGGCACAGAAATTTCAATGGTAAAGGCATATCTTCGCTTCAAATGAAATGCTCCCGAAATCAAAACCTTCTTAAACAATAAGTAATAATGCAATGACTGTAAAAATATCATGTAGTTCAGCGGCATTGCATTGTCACACTGCTGCTCTATAGAACTGGAACTAGTTTCTTGTATAACGTATGTATTTATTATAATATTGACTTTATGCAATAAAACTAAGACCGACTCGTTTACACGGTAAGATTGACTTAGCTATTGATACATTTCAGATGAAAGGCTTAAGATATACTCATACATATGCGTACGAATGTTTGTCAGATCACCCAAAGACTATTTAAATATTTGTTTATTCCATATAATTCGTACAGTCCATAAAGCAAATTTTGTGATTATAGCTTCAAAATTGTAGAAGATTTAGATTTTGATACTTTGGACACTTTATAAAGACCCCCAACATGTGTACCAAGTTTGGTTGCTCTAGTTTCAAGGGTCTGGAGAAAAAATTGTGTTCATACCGACACACGCACATTGCATAAACCCAATATACTCTTTTAAGAAACAGTTTTTGAAACAGGATAAAAATATATATGTATATGTATATCATTCGATTAAATCCACAAGGTAAGACATAATTTATGGACTTAAAGCTTTGTAACGATTGCTAACTTTTTGCTAAGATACTTGCTATAAATTAAAGTACTAAATTGTAAAAAGGCTATGTTAAATCGAAGAAGGGAATTGGACTGATTTGGGTATAAGGTGGCTTATAACCATGGAGTAGTAAGACAATTAAGTAAGATTGCCAAGACTAGGTGTAACCATGTACATTGGTCTTACATCACCTTTGAACTTACACATTCATACATCAACGAAGAGATACACCTCATCAAGGAATTGATCATTCATCCCAAAAGATATTTTCGGGAACAGGAACTCACATACCGAACATATATACAGACATGATCAGATCGGCTTGGTCTTTGATGCTGGTTATGACTTTATAGGGACCGGTCTGTTACATAAATTGCGCAAGTATAAATATTCTCTTTATTTATCTTTAAATTTGAATAAAGTCAATTAAATTACTTGATATAATTCATTTATGCAAAGTGTGGCGCAATTTATAGGGCTTACGCTTGGACTAGTTTTGGTAGAAAGCAGTTTTACCCTGTGGCATATAAAAACTTGGTGGAATCGAATATTTGTAACTATTGTGTTCACGCCCGTCGAAACGCTCGGTCGCTCGGTCGCTCGGAAGATAACAAAGGATCTGAACCGGATAATCCAACATCTTTAGAACAGATACTCATGTTGTCCTGGGAATTATGGTCTGCTCTACTCTTCGTATTGTGGTTTTATATTGTGTGGACTCGTCGGAGATTCTATCTATTATGGCTGAAAATGCCAGGTCCCCTTGGATATCCAATATTTGGCATAGCTCACAAGTTCCTTTATAATGAAAGTATGTAATCAGTGATCATTGCGAAATGGCTTTGTTTTCAAATGTATTCTTTTGATTCATTTGCTTGAGCAGACATATTGGGAAATATAAATGAATATTCCAAAAAATATGGATCTGCATGGTTGTCATGGCTCGGTCCAGTGCCGTTTATTTCACTCACTGAGCCCCAATCAATACAGGACATTTTAAATTCGCCGCATTGCATAAACAAAGCCATTGCCTATAATGGTATTGAAGATATTGCAGGAGTAGGACTGCTGACCTTAAAAGGTGCGAAAAATACTTACCAGCATTAACTTTTGAAACTACTTACAATAATTTACATCTTGTTCAGATAAGCACTGGACCGTGCACCGAAAATTACTGAATCCATCGTTTGCGCAGAGGGCTCTACTAAGTTTTATGCCTACATTTAACATGGCGTCAGGATCCTTACTTAAGATACTTGACACTATGGCTGATGATGGCGAGAAGGATTTGATACCCGTGCTGCAAAGCTTTAGCTTCAACATAGCAGCTCGTGAGTATGACATATTATTAATAAGTTATAAATAAGTTATTACATGTTATTACCATAACCTGAAAACTGAAATGCTCTATGTACGATTTACTGAGTAGAGATTTATTTCATTCAATCACAGAAAATACTCTAGGATGTGATATAACTGCTGATGAGAATATCAATATGGACAATGTTCTGGATGACCTCGAATAGTGAGTATTATTAACATATGCATTAATGAGTCTTCTAATTTTTTTGTAGTATTTTGGGGACACTTTCGAATATATGTCTTTTTCCCTGGCTTAGGATTAAGCTGGTGCGTCAACTGGTTGGCATAGAGGGTCGTTACTCGACGACTAAGTCAAGAATATTGGGGCTCTTCTCCAAGGTGTCAAAACTAATCGATAATAATTTGATATGTATAAATAATATATTCTTGTATTGTAGATAATTGATCAGAATCTAGCTAGAAGGGATGTCGATGTGCCCGGGAGTCTGTCGCAAAACAAAAATATATTTCTAAACTTGGCGATAGATTTGCTTAGGAGTGGCATCTTTAATAGGCAAAATGTAGAAGCTGAAGCTAATGTCATTGTAATTGCAGCTTTTGAAACAACTTCTAATACACTGGCCTACATATTAATATTACTTGCCATGTTTCCGGAATATCAGGAGAAGGCGTTTGAAGAAATTGTAGCTCTGTTTCCCGACAGTGGAGACTTTGAAGTTACCTACACAGATACACAGCAAATGGCATATTTGGACCTTATTGTTAATGAGACAATGCGATTAATTGCACCCTTTCCATTGATTGGTCGAGAAGCATCGAAAGATATCCTTCTTTCAAATGGAGTCCTTGTTCCGAAGGGAGTTAATATTCTCATCGATATTTTTAACATGCATCGCAGTAAGGAAATCTGGGGGGTGGACGCGGATCAATTTAATCCGGATCACTTTCTTCCGATTAATTTTCAGAATAAGCATCCCTACGCTTTCATACCCTTTTCAAAGGGACCGCGAAACTGCGTAGGTATGTTTAAACTGATATTAAATTGTATTCATATGCATTGGATAAATATTGATTTTGCTCTTAGGTTGGAGATATTCTATAATTTCGATAAAAGTTGCACTGGCAAAATTGCTCAGAAACTACAAATTCTCAACCAACTTTAAATTTGAAGACCTTCAATTTGTTATGAATATATCTATTAAGCTGAAAACTATACCTTTAATGGAACTGGAAAAGCGAATTTAAAGCTTGTCTGAATTCTGTATGCAACTGAACTATCGCTCATTGTGTTATTTAATTGGTGTCAGGGAATTTTGTATTGGGTTACATTACATTTAATATGTTAGATTAACCAATAAATGTGTGGAAAACTGTTGTTCAACATTTTGTGTTTCACTAATTTCGAATAATCAAATCAACTGTCTCAAAGTAGGGTGGGCTACACTACTCTAACACAAACACACACAAGCTACAGCGCACTGCAGTGCAAGCGAGACATTTTAAATGGTGGTTGCACTTCTGCTTCCCCTGCTCTTAAGTCCTGAATCTTGTTTCGAGACTAACTTCTCTGTTTATTATCTGATCTACCGACAATATGTACCACCTCTAACAAAGGAGCTTGTGATGTATGCTTCTGCCAGCTTGATGCAACTGTAATCCTGCACAGGATATTGTTATTGTAATAATAAAGTTGGTCTTGTGAATTTTCGCATGCTCAGCTTGCAACTAGTTGCTGGGCCAAATATATTTGATGTCTTGCTACTGAAATTGGAGTACTTTAAATATGCTTCTATGAATAGATAGAATTAGCAGCATTCATTCTAATTAGTCTTGCAGCGTAAGAAAAATAAAATTTACAAAGTTTCATAATACAATTAGAGAATACAATACTTTCCTTTTGAATATTATGCTCTCGTCCTACAGTATGTTAATTGGCTATGATATTTATGGAATTTTTTAGATCAGAGTTACACGCTGTAAGTTGTTTGTGCTACTGTATGAAAAATCGTTACAAATTCTGATTGCTTTTCTTTTTTTAAATATACATTAATTGCACTGCATTACTTACATGCAAACAGAGCTAATAAGCTGAACGGGAACAGAAATTTCAATGGTAAAGGCATATCTTTGCTTCACATGAAATGCTCCCGAAATCAAAACCTTCTTAAACAATAAGTAATAAAGCAATGACTGTAAAAATATCAGGTAGTTCAGCTGCATTGCAGTGTCACACTGCTGCTCTATAGATCTGGAACTAGTTTCTTGTATAACGTATGTATTTATTATATTATTGACTTTATGCAATAAAACTAAGACCGACGTTTACACAACGGACAAGATTAGATTGACTTTGCTATTGATAAATTTCAGATGAAAGGCTTAAGATATACTCGTACATATGCGTACGAATGTTTGTCAGATCACCCAAGAACTATTTAAATATTTGTTTATTCCATATAATTCGTACAGTCCATAAAGCAAATTTTGTGATTATAGCTTCAAAATTGTAGAAGATATAGGTTTTGATAGTTTTGAGGCTGTGCAAAAGAATAGAGTTCATACGGATGGACGGACAGACGAAGAAATGGACATTTCATAAACCAAATATACTCTTTTCCAAAAATTTCATTTGAAACCGATTATAAAATGAAAAAAAAAGAAAACATTAAAACATTCTAAATTAATTTTACTAATAATACAAACGAAAAGTCCGTTTGCTGATTCCCCCGCTCTTCCGTACTGAAAGTAGTTTTTTGAACAAAGTCTGTATTTATTATTATCGAAGCAGCACACAGTGTCAATGAACTATTCAAACCAAACAAACTAAAAATACATAAACAAACTTAAAGTACGGGAATTGCGACATGAGACGGATCAATGTGAATCCCAATAAACGCCAGCATTTGGTGTCAGTAGCTTTACAAATAACACGATTTTGGAATTATTGTATAACTGTATCAAATTGAATTGAAAACAGTATTTTCCTTTTACGTATTTGGCCCGTCTGGTCACCCTAATATAATACGTTCTCACTGATTATAAGATTTTCAACACGGCAACTCTTGGTTTGATTAATGCGCGCTTAGAATTAGTTCTCCCCTTATCTTTTGAGCGTCGAGCGAGGCAGACAGACTAAACGAGAACTACAACACCGAATATTGCTACAGATTGTAATTGGGTCAAGTATAAAATTCAAACCGAATCAAAATCTGCACAACAATTGAATTGACTTGAGGTAATAGAACAAAGGTGACCCAATAATTATGCATGATATCACTAAGAGATATATCTTTAATCTCGACCTTCACCCTAACGGAGAAGGCTTGATCGACTCGGTTGTTGATGCTGATAAAACAGTGAATTTGAGATGAAATCGCTTAGAGTAAATTAAGTGAGTAGGGCCCTAGATTATCATCTCGGCGCATTCACACAAACAGAAAGACACGATCAGATCGACTCGGTCGTTGATGCTAGATAAGCTATATCTACATTGTAGTGTAGGGTCTCTCCTACATACATTTGCTCAAGTATTTAATATTCTCTTTTTTCAATTTTCAATTTGAATAAAATGAATAAAACTACTTGATGTAGTTGATTTATGCAAAGTGTGTCGTAAATTATAGAACTTACGCTCGTACTAGTTTTGTTACAAAACAATTTGCGGCATATAAAAACTTGGTGAAATATAATATTTAAAACTATTGTGTTCACGCCCGTCGAAACGCTCGGTCGCTCGGAAGATTCGGAAGATAATTTCTTTAACCGCTCTAAACAGGATAATCAAACATCTTTAGAATTGATAACCATGTTGTCCTGGGAATTGTGGTGTACTCTATTCTTCGTATTGTGGTTTTATATTATGTGGACTCGTCGGAGATTCTATCTGTTATGGCTGAAAATGCCAGGTCCCCTTGGATATCCAATACTTGGCATAGCTCACAAGTTCCTTTATAGGGAAAGTATGTAATCAGTGATCATTGCGAAATGGCTTTTTTTTTTTTAATGTATTCTTTTGATTCATTTGCTTGAGCAGACATATTGGGAAATATAAATGAATATTCCAAAAAATATGGATCTGCATGGTTGTCATGGCTCGGTCCAGTGCCGTTTATTTCACTCACTGAGCCCCAATTAATACACGACATTTTAAATTCGCCGTATTGCATAAACAAAGCCATTGCCTATAATGGTATTGAAGATTTTGCTGGAGTAGGACTGCTTACCTTGAAAGGTGCGAATAATAACTTACTAGCTTTAACTTTTGAAACTACTTACAATAATTTACATCTTGTTCAGATAAACACTGGACCGTGCACCGAAAATTACTGAATCCATCGTTTGCGCAGAGGGCTCTACTAAGTTTTATGCCTACATTTAACATGGCGTCAGGATCCTTACTTAAGATACTTGACACTATGGCTGATGATGGCGAGAAGGATTTGATACCCGTGCTGCAAAGCTTTAGCTTCAACATAGCAGCTCGTGAGTATGACATATTCATGTTATTACCATAACCTGAAGCTGAAATACTCTATGTACGACTTACTGAGAAGAGATTTATTTCATTCAATTACAGAAAATACTTTGGGATATGATATAACTGCTGATGAGAATATCAATATGGACAATATTCTGGACGATCTCAAATAGTGAGTATTATTAACATATGCATTAATGAGTCTTACTATGTGTTTATAGTACATTGGAGACGGTTTCGGATATGTGTTTCATGCCCTGGCTTAGGATTAAGCTGGTGCGTCAACTGGTCGGCATAGAGGACCGTTACTCAACGACTAGGTCGAGATTAATGGGATTCATGAGCAAGGTGTTAAAACTAATCGACAATAATACGATATATATAAATAATATATTCTTGTATTGTAGATAATTGATCAGAATCTAGCTAGAAGCGATGCCGATGTGCCCGGGAGTCTGTCCCAAAACAAAAATATCTTTTTAAACATGGCAACAGATTTTCTTAGGAGTGGCATCTTTAATAGGCAAAATGTAGAAGCTGAAGCTAATATCATTGTAATTGCAGCTTTCGAATCAACTTCTAATACACTGGCCTACACATTGATAATGCTATCCATGTTTCCGGAGTACCAGGAGAAGGCGTTTGAAGAAATTGTAGCTCTGTTTCCCGACAGTGGAGATTTTGAAGTTACCTACGCAGATACACAGCAAATGGCATATTTGGACCTTATTGTTAATGAGACAATGCGATTGATGCCGCCCGCTCCAATAATCGCTAGAGAAGCATCACAGGATATCCTTCTTTCAAATGGAGTCCTAATTCCTAAGGGAATTAGTTTTCTCATCGATATTTTTAACATGCATCGCAGTAAGGAAATCTGGGGGGTGGACGCGGATCAATTTAATCCGGATCACTTTCTTCCGATTAACTTGGAGAATACGCATCCATACGCTTTCATACCTTTTTCAAAGGGAGCGCGAAACTGCATAGGTGAGCTTAAAGGGATATTAATTCGTATTTAAGACATCGAATACAAATTTATTTTCTTAGGTTGGAGGTATTCTCTAATATCAATAAAAGTCACACTGGCAAAATTGTTAAGGAACTATAAGTTCTCAACCAACTTCAAATTTGAGGACCTCAAATTTGTTGAGAATATGGCTTTAAAACTGAAAACAATTCCTTTAATGAAACTTGAGCGGAGAACTTAAAGCTTATCCAAAGTTTGTATGCTAATAGAACTTTCCTTCATTGAGTAATTGATCAATAAATTGGTGGAAAACTGTTGTATAGACGTGTTTTTTCCCCTTTGTGAAAATGTGACTCTCGAAGTTGTATTGGCAAATGTCTTAAAGGTATTAAAGGTTACCGATAGTGGTCACAAAAGTGAATATCGATTGTTTTAACGCTCTCAATTATAATTATTAACAGCTTGCAAATGTTTTTTGCTCTTGTACTGGCACTCGTTTGGGGAATTTCAACTCACCTGAGCAATATGCTTGATGCTTGCGCAATATCCTGGCCGTGCATTGTCCTTGCGCGTTTGCTTGTCGTTGATGTTGCCCGATGTACATAGTTGTAGTTGTAGTTGTTATAAGTGGTTTTTTCTACCAGTCCGGGCACTTGTAGTTTTTTTTTTTTTCTGTGCTGCTTGCTCTCCGTTCCCCCATTTGGCCCAAAGGCAACTTTTAACATTTAATGATGCTGCTTTGTATTTTAATACGCTTTGCTTGCTTGGCAGCTCCCATCACTCAGCCCAGCCACCCACTGCCAGCACGTGCCATAAGCAGCGCTTTGAAAAACTTTTAAGTAGACAACTAACGTGGCCAACCACCCAACCAGCCATCCACCCATCCACCCAACCGTCCAACCGTCCACATCATCTTGTTTTTGCCTTTTACGCTTTAAGTTGTCTACTCAGTTCCAATTTTTTGCGCTGCCTGCTCAGCCTGCCAAGGTGTTTGCAGCAATTTGTGTCACCCGGCTCAGATTCGGATTCCTGTCTTTGTCTCTGCTCCTTCTGGCCATGTCCTTGACAAAGCAGATGCTCCTGCTCTATTTCAGATCCTGCAGCTCCTGGCTGCTGCCTCAGCGTGCGGTGTGCAGATTGTGCCAATTTAACCTGTTGCCTTCGCGTTTTTCAACTTGGGCTTACTTGACATCGCTTCGCCTTGCTCATTTCCAGTCGAGTCGCGCTGAGGGTCGATTTCTTAACTGAAAAGTTTACTCAGAGCCTACGGCAGAGTCGAAGTTTTGAGTCAAAGTCGGAAATGAACTGCATTCGCGTCATGTGCGGGCGCAGTTTTAATGCAATTCCAATTTAACTTCGTTAGAGTTGCTATGCAACTTCAAATCGCATTCGCGCCGTAAAACTTTTCGCCACTTTCCAAAATCACGGCGTAATTGCAATTCGTTGAATTTGTGAACAATTTACAAAATTAAGTTCTGCAAAGTTGCCAACACGAACACCTTGAATAGAGGGAAACATACCCGCTAGCAAAGCTGCGCCCGACAATCGACAGGACTCGGTGTGCTTTAGTCCCTACAGAATTGAATTTATCAACGCTTTGTTCATCATTCTGATGCAAGTTTAAGGCAAAAGTTTCCATACTCATTCACCAAAATGGACCAATCCCAAAGTGCTCAGCAGATCAGTACTCAAAACTGGCTCAACTGATTGGCACTTGGGTCACCCTGCAAATGAAATGCCAAGGGTCAAATTTTGGGCTGGGAAACCACTCGATAGCTTACTGTCGATAGTATCGTAAGAGTCATAATCATCAAAAGGAAATTAAAGCATTTACTAATGGCTATATAAACAAATTGGCTTCATATTCTTCGCCTGGATTGACATTAATGCACCAGTTGGCTTATCCATGCCGGCTCGATTGCATCGATAATTGTCAAAAGTATCGATAGTGCCAGCTCTAGCCGAAGATTGCTTCCAGGTTCATCTGCTATATTGCACAAGGAAAATGCAAATGACGCTGCTAGGGACACATGATTGTAGTCATTACAAATTAATTTCACACGTGACTAAGTCGACATGGCAGCAGCAAGAAGCTAGAATCGGAGAAGAGCAGGAGCCGAAGCAGGAGTATCCCTTCCAGTCGACCTGAGTGAAGACATGCCAACATCAGCTTGGGCAAAGGCAACGGCCAGCAAACTGACATAATGTCAGCCATATGACATTCAATTAGGAGAAGTTGTTGCATCTTGATGCGCAAATGTGCCCCACAACGTGCTTCAACCAAGCTTCCCCAGCCCTAAAGGTCTCCTGGCCCAACTGCATGCAGACTGCTGATCCTAAGGGGAGAGTCATCGATGATGTTGACGATGCTGCTGACTGCTGATGCTGTGGAAACTGTTGCATAAGCCAAGGGACAATGGTGCACCAGTGTGTGTGTGTGTGTGTGTATGTGTACGTGTGTGCACGTGTGCGTGTGCATTGTGAGCGGTAAATTAAGTTGAAAAGCTAAGCCAAATGGAGAGATACTTTCGAGCCACTTACGCACTTATGTATTCATATCAAAGTCTTTCCGATAACAGATCAACTCTGTGTATTGTGTAGTCAATGTAAACGACAATGTTAAAGTATAAAATATGATCAGATAAATACCATTTGAAATAGTGAGGGTGCGCGTGTATCCGAAGTAAAGATTAGGGGAGCTCAGCGTACATTTTTCGAAAAATAAAACACAAATCTGAATAAATTTAAAACTGCATCATTGTTATATATAACTTGAAGTATTGGGTTTGAAAAATATCAAAAATTTAGTATATTTCAGTTGCGACAAATATTAAAAATACCAAACATGCCAAATTCAATATTATTTCCAAAAATTACCAAAAGTACTTGTATTTCCCTAAATTTAAAAAAAAAATACCAACAAAAAATACCGAAAATGCATTATGTAGGAATGTAATACCGAAATCAGGTTTTTTGTTGGTATTTTTGTTGTTTGGACTCTTACATATGTTCAGTTGATTATCATCGGTTAAAAATATATACCACAATACAAAATAACCTTCTGAATACTTCCAATGAGATTTATCTGGGATCGTTGCGGCGAAGTGTTCTTGAATATTCGATATACATAAGTATATGCCAAGTTCGAATCTTTTATCAAATATTTATTGAACTATTTAAGTTAATCGGAATAATAACATTTGCGGCAAACGCATATTCAGTTTGACACAAAAGATAGACAATAAATAATAATAAAATTCCAAACTTTATTTATATAAATGGAAAACTCATTAGTACTTATAACCAGTAATAATAGAAACAGATAAAGAAAAATTAAGTTTTGCAAATTAATGCGATACACAGACGGAGCCATCTCCGACCCCAAGAAATATAAACTTATGTACATACATATATCTTATTCTTTTTCTCTTTTTTTTGAGAGTCCGTCCATTCGTGAATGCGCGGAGTACAAATGTTCATTCAAATGAAATACATATATACTTATAAATGAAAGAATGCGTATCATCTCCAAAATTCTTGTACCCTTACCTATATGTTCTTGTTATAACAAATATATATTCATCTATATAAATAAAAGAGTTCGTCCTGACTGACTCACTGATTCATAATCAACACACAGCCAAAACTGTAAGAGCTAGAGTGCTGAAATATTTCACAGTAAGTTCCAGCTATGATGAAAGTGCATACTGAGGCGAGATTTTGGAAAATTGGAAAATTAATGGTAAGTGGAAGCGCCTTGTACTTTGTATTTCATATTTATTCATATATTTCTTACATACAGGGAATGCCTGAAAATTCAACCCAATACTTCAGACAGACGATTAACTTCTGACACTATTTTGTCAAGATGTCCAGTCACTTAGTACGAAGACCACCCAGAGTGCGGACATCAAGAAAAAGAACACTCAAAAGATTCAACCCACAGGACTTACCTCAACGCAACATTCTCTAATTATATTTTTCAAAGCTATATCTTCTAATTCAAATTTTCATAATTGTATACATGTATATAATAATAACAATAACCTAAATATTATTTTTTTTCCATATCGTAGCTATATAAATATTATGTAGTTTATATAAGTAATTAAAAAAAAACAACTAGCTTAAGCTTCCAAAATGGTAGTAGGTAAATAAATATGCAAAATTTGTTCCAAGAAAAATTTATTTCTTATTTATTTTCTTTATTACAAAGCAGTTTCGGGATAAATATGTACAATCTTATTCATCAGTTAATTAATTCTTATCATTATTGTAACGAAAATTTGAATAAATATATGTATAACAATTAAACAAAGATTTTTTATTGATGAAAACTGCAAGGATGGGAGCATTTATTATTTTCAGAATTCATTTTTGGCTTAATTCACTTTGTGAGCAAAATGAAGTTTGAATATGCCGCACGATTTTCGAGCTTAAGATCAGCAGCCCTAAAGTATGCAACAAATATTTCGAATTTCTGCACAAATGGTACTGTCTTCTACTAGCTCCCATTCAGCCATATCTTTGCAGATTTTCAAAGGACCTTGTGCGTTAGGATCGTAAGAACCTACTCTATCGATTGGCATTCAAAGATTATGGGGTCATCTAAGGACCATCGACATGTAAATTTTGAGTCCGAAGGCGAAAGGAATCGTGCCCAAAATACAAAATACTCAATATCTTGGGAACTACAAGGACGAATTTAATGTCCTTCTGCCAGTTGGTAGCCCTGATAATGTCAAGTTGTCTGACACAGGACTCGTCGGGATACGCAAGGATACGGCCGAGATATCGCTTATTTTCTGTATACAGAAAAGTTCTTATTTCTCAGCTCCTTTAAGGATATTCGTCCTTTGGGTTATATATTCGGATTTGGGATGAAATACTCTATCTTTTTGCCAAAGAACATCAAAATCGTCCTTCAAATGACCGAGTTACAGGCGATTCTGTGATTTTGGGTCCTTTTTTCTGACCTACCCCCTTGCAAAAAAATGAAGTGTTTTTTTCGGTGAGGTCCTGGAAATCCTTGAATGGCAATCGATAGTCCTGATTCCTACGAGTACAGAAATGTATGGGTTTTCGGAATCCTTAAGGATTTGGCCAAGTTATAGCTAATAATATGCCGCAAGGTTTTGTTGCTTAGCAGCTTGTAAGATCAGCAGCCCAAGAGTATACAACAAATATTTTGAATTTCTGCACACACATATGGAACGGTTTTCTAGTAGCTCCCATTCAGCCATATCCTTGCAGATTTTAAAAGGACCTTGTGCGTTAGGATCGTAAGGACCTATTCTATCGATTGGCATTCAAGGATCATGGGGTCATCTAAGGACCATCGACTTGTAAATTTTGAGTCCGAAGGCGAAATGAATCGTGCCCAAAATACAAAATACTCAATATCTTGGGAACTACAAGGACGAATTTAATGTCCTTTTGCCAGTTGGTAGCCCTGATAATGTCAAGTTGTCTGACACAGGACTCGTCGGGATACGCAAGGATACGGCCGAGATATCGCTTATTTTATGTATACAGAAAAGTTCTTATTTCTCAGCTCCTTTAAGGATACTCGTCCTTTGGGTTATATATTCGGATTTGGGATGAAGTGCTCTACCTTTTGGCCAAAGGACATCAAAATCGTCCTTGAAATGACCGAGTTACAGGCGATCTTGTGATTTTTGATCAATTTTTCTGACCTACCCCCTTGCAAAAAAGTGAAGTGTTTTTTTCGGTGAGGTCCTGAAAATTGTTGAATGCCAATCGATAGTCCTGATTCCTACGAGTACAGAAATGACAGTGTTTTCGAAATCCTTAAGGATTTGGCCAAGCTATAGCTAAAAGTATGCCGCATGATTTTCTAACTTAAGATCAGCAGCCCTAAAGTATGCAACAAATATTTCGAATTTCTGCACAAATGGTACTGTTTTCTAGTAGCTCCCATTCAGCCATATCCTTGCAGATTTTAAAAGGACCTTGTGCGTTAGGATCGTAAGAACCTATTCTATCGATTGGCATTCAAGGATCATGGGGTCATCTAAGGACCATCGACTTGTAAATTTTGAGTCCGAAGGCGAAAGGAATCGTGCCCAAAATACAAAATACTCAATATCTTGGGAACTACAAGGACGAATTTAATGTCCTTTTGCCAGTTGGTAGCCCTGATAATGTCAAGTTGTCTGACACAGGACTCGTCGGGATACGCAAGGATACGGCCGAGATATCGCTTATTTTCTGTATACAGAAAAGTTCTTATTTCTCAGCTCCTTTAAGGATACTCGTCCTTTGGGTTATATATTCGGATTTGGGATGAAGTGCTCTATCTTTTTGCCAAAGGACATCAAAATCGTCCTTGAAATGACCGAGTTACAGGCGATCTTGTGATTTTTGATCAATTTTTCTGACCTACCCCCTTGCAAAAAAGTGAAGTGTTTTTTTCGGTGAGGTCCTGAAAATTGTTGAATGCCAATCGATAGTCCTGATTCCTACGAGTACAGAAATGACAGTGTTTTCGAAATCCTTAAGGATTTGGCCGAGCTATAGCTAAAAGTATGCCGCATGATTTTCTAACTTAAGATCAGCAGCCCTAAAGTATGCAACAAATATTTCGAATTTCTGCACAAATGGTACTGTTTTCTAGTAGCTCCCATTCAGCCATATCCTTGCAGATTTTCAAAGGACCTTGTGCGTTAGGATCGTAAGGACCTACTCTATCGATTGGCATTCAAAGATTATGGGGTCATCTAAGGACCATCGACTTGTAAATTTTGAGTCCGAAGGCGAAAGGAATCGTGCCCAAAATACAAAATACTCAATATCTTGGGAACTACAAGGACGAATTTAATGTCCTTTTGCCAGTTGGTAGCCCTGATAATGCCAAGTTGTTTGACAAAGGATCCGCCAGGATCCGCAAGGATTCGGCCGAGATATCGCCAATTTTCTGTATACAGAAAAGTTCTTATTTCTCAGCTCTTGTAAGGATCTTAGTCCTTTGGTTATTATATTCGGCTTTGGGATGAAGCGCTCTATCTTTTGGCCAAAGGACATCAAAATCGTCCTTGAAATGACCAAGGTATGAGAGATTTTGTGACTTTCGATACTTTTTTCTTGCAAAAAAGTGAAGTGTTTCTTCGGTGAAATTGTGGAACTCCTTGAATGCCAATCGAGAAAGTCAGTCCTTTTGATTCTAAAGCAATGAATCCTTGACGAATTTGAAAGGATATGGCCGAACCAGTGCTCGATGAGATGAATGGCTAGTATCTAATATAAATATAAAATTATATATAAAATTCTTTATGGTAGTCACAAAAAAATGCAACTAAAATACATGTAAATGCTAACATCAATTAAAACAGTACAATAAATAAAATACGTTTTACATTATTTACATTAATCAAAAAGAATTTAACTATATACATGTGCATGTCTTGTCAATCGAGATAGCCGAATAAAAGTACACAACAAATCAATTGTCAAAAGCAAAAATATTGCTAGAGCTCAACCCCACGATTGAGAGAACTGTTTATATATTATATATTATATATATATATATATATATATATATACATATATGTATGCATATATCAATTAACAGTGACCGCGGCTTCGATGAAAAACGAGCAGAGATGACGATGACGATGACAGAGAACAAAAACGATGACGTTGAGTTCGAGTACGATTCCGCAGTCGGCTTAAAGCACATTCAATAGCTTAACGAATTCCTTAAAAAGATTGAGGTTTATCGTTGAGTTGCAACTGAGGGGAACATTATAATTTGAACGATCAAGTTTAAGCGTATTGCGAAATGTCGAATTCCCCACTTACAAATTCCATACAGCAAAATATGTATATAGAAAAATATTTAGTTGGACAATAAGTAACAACAACGTATGGGGTTGTGGGGGTGGGGAAGGGGGGAACCGGGAGGGAGAGAAAAAAAACTATATAATTGTATACGTAGCGTGAACAGATACATATACAACAGATAACATTCTTATTATACCCCGTACCCATAATGAATGCAAAATTGGGTGTTATTAATTTGTGAAAATATAACAGGCTTTTATTTAATATATGTGTATTATTTAAATATAATTATATTAGAGGTGGTAAGACATCGATGAATCGATAATATGGTAGTTTTAAATTATCCAATTTATGAGCAGTCATCTTAATTTCATTGCAAATTTTAATGAAAATGTGTTCCTTTAAGAATATTTTGTAATTAATTGTGCGTTTCAACTAGTCTCTATTTACTTATTTAGAAGTTTTAAATTAATATTGCGAAAGAAATGTCGATAGTCCCTATCGAAAACTATCGATTTGTGACACATCGATCTTTTGTCACATCTAATTTATATGCATGGGTGTTTTCTTGTTCATCATCAACAGCTGAATAAAATTTGCCATGAATTATACAATCGATAACATTTAAGAAAATGATAGAGATCATAACGATCGATAAAACTGATACAAGCAACGAGCGTATTTTCTAGTCGGGCACTCGAAAATTGACAAATTTTATTTTTGAATACCTTAATTCCACAAGAAAGTAGGCGATGTGTGAATTTAGTTCTCCAGGAGTCGTTTGGACTGAAAGATGTTGAGCAAGCGAATTACCACAATATGCATTGGCCTTATAGTTATGTGTCTTCCGCTTTTAACTGTTGGAACAGTAGTCTCCACTGGTATTAATAATACTGATTTATACTACTAATAGTATAAATCATGAGACTTTTCATATGGTATATGTGCCATGTTTTCTGTAGCTGAGCAGATTATATTGAGAATAGAATGGAGTCTGCAAATGACGGCAACTGCAGCCCTGCTCTTTGGTATTCTGAGTGCACATCCACAGCATAAGGCTAAGTTCTTACACTTCTGGCTGGTCATCACGACGATCTACTTTACTTCGATCCTGTTTGTTGCATTGAACTCTTGGATGGACAATTTTAGCTATTCGAAAGTTGAAGATTACATTGTTATCGTTGTTTCTTGGATAACTGCTGGTGAGTCCCCGTGTGCTACTGAAATTGCTTTATAATTTGATTTGATAATGATTTGCAGCTGGAGTTGCCTACATGATGAATATCATTTACAAGAACTATGTCAAGCTGACAGTAGGCAACTCGGTTTCTGAATCTCCTGAAGTAAAGCAGCCTCTTTCAGTCGCTCCTAACTCGCAGGACTCAACCATCTCGATCGGATCTAACGCATAAAGTTTATATGACATTATGTTAGGCTAAAAGTATATTAAATACTTTGAATTTTTGCAACAAAACTGATGACAATCGATAAACTTATTGCAATCTCAATTTAAACCACGAAAGAGTCTCTATATGGCCTAATAAACAGTGTAGTTATTGAGAAATCCAGGGTATTTCCTAATCGGGCACATCGCGAATATATGTACAAACCTAACTTGTTTACTCGTTATCTGTGTATACCTCAGTCTGACAAGTGCGCTGGGAATTCAGTTGTTCTGGGATCGTTCAGTCAAAAAGATGGCGAGCAAGCGAAATACCACAATATACATCGGACTTATAGTCATGGGTCTTGCCCTGGCTTTAACTGTATCGACAATCAACAGGCACTATAACAGTATGTAAATATTATTAATGAGAAGACTTTTAATAAATGTGCGATGTTTTCTGTAGGTTATGCGACGGTAGTATTGGCTATGCAAATGACGGCAACTGGAGCTCTGTTCTTTGGCATTATGAGAGCACATCCACAGCATAAGGCTAAATTCATGCTGTTTTGGCTGGGCACTACGACGATATTCTTTACCACATTGATCTATGTTGATCTGAACTATTGGATCGAAGATTTTAGATACTCCGACTTTGGATACTTCTGCATCATTTTACCTTGGATAGCTGCTGGTGAGTTTGCAACTGATTATTAAGCTACCCGAAAGAGCTGACTTTGTAATTACCTGTAGCTGGAGTCGCATACGGTATGAATATCATTTACAAGGACTATGTGGAGCTGACACTAGGTCCCATGGTTTCTGAAGAGCCTGAGGCCAACCAGCCGCCTCCATACGATCCCAGCTTGCAGAACTTAAGAATCTCGGTCGAAACTAAGGCATAAGCATTATCTGACATATGAGTTATGTACTAGCATTTTAAATACTTTGAATATTTACACCAGCAACGGTGACAATCGATAAACTTATTGTAATCACAATTTGAACCGATTTAGAGCCTATCTATACCATAATAAACAATGTAGTTATTCAGCAATCCAGGGTATTTTCCAATCGAGCACTCGCCAAAGGACAACGTTAACTTGTTAACGCTGCACTGAGACACTGAGATGTAAATCATAAATTCAGTTGTGCTGCAATCGTTGAGGCATAAAGATGTCGAGCAAGCGGCATAACCAAATCTGCAGTGCACTTGCAGTCATGGTCTATGCCCTGTTCGCAGTTTCACTGCCCTATCGCAGTCAGTATCAAACAGATTATAGATCGGGGAACTGTATATAAGCTTAGTGTTTTTGCAGGTCAAAGGTTTGTTCTGGGCATAGCACGAGCTTTGCAAATAACGGCGACTGGAGCTATGCTCTTTGGCATTATGAGAGCACATCCACAGCATAAGGCTAAGTTCATGCTCTTTTGGCTGCGCATTACGACGATGTTCTTAACCACATTGATCTATAGTGAACTGCACTATTTGATCGAAGATTTTGGATACTCCGTTTATGAATACTACTTTATCATTTTACCTTGGCTAGCTGCTGGTGAGTTTGCAACTGCTTATTAAGCTACCCGAAAGAGCTGACCTTGTAATTACCTGTAGCTGGAGTCGCATGCGGTATGAATATCATTTACAATGACTATGTGGAGTTGACACTAGGTCCCATGGTTTCTGAAGAGCCTGAGGCCAACCAGCCTCCTCCATATGATCCCAGCTTGCAGAACTTAAGAATCTCGGTCGAAACTAAGGCATAAGCATTATCTGTCATATGAGTTATGTACTAGCATTTTAAATACTTTGAATATTTACACCAGCAACCGTGACAATCGATAAACTTATTGTAATCACTATTTGAACCTTCAGATGACAAAATAAGCAATGTAGTTATTCAGCTATCCATTGCATTTCCTAATCGAGCACTCGCGCACAGCCAAAGTTAACTTGTTAATGCTACACTGGGCGACTGAAAAGTGAATCGTATTCAGTATTCAGTATTCAGTTGTGCTGAAATCGTTGAGGCATAAGGATGGCGAGCAAGCAGATTAAACAAATCTTTAGTGGACTTATAGTCATGGGCATTGCCCTGGTCCCTATTACAATACCCTATTGCGAAATAAGATATTGTGAAACTGGATATAAGCTTAGTGTTTCTGCAGGTCAAAGGTTTGTTCTGGGCATAGCACCAGCTTTGCAACTTACGGCAACTGGAGCTCTGCTCTTTGGCGTTATGAGAGCACATCCACAGCATAAGGCTAAATTCATGCTCTTTTGGCTGGGCATTACGACGATGTTGTTAACCACATTGATCTATAGTGATATTCTCAATTGGATTGACAAGTTTCGATACCCTGACTTTGAATACACTAACCCATATTCCTGTATCATTTTACCTTGGATAGCCGCTGGTGAGTTTGCAACTGCTTATCTATTCGAAAGATCTGATTTTGTAATGAACTGTAGCTGGAATCGCATACATGATGAATATCATTTATAATGACTATGTGGAGCTGACACTAGGCCACATGGTTTCTGAAGAGATTGAGGCCAACCACATGGTTTCTGAAGAGATTGAGGCCAACCAGCCGCCTTCATACGATCCGTTACAACCTTAAAAATAGAATCTATTCCACATACATTAACTTGAAATAAAGTTGGGCTTCGGCTCCCGATAAGAACTTTTGGTTGCATTTGCTGTAGTTGGCACAGGCAGGACATTGGTTAGACCAAACTGATGTGAAAATCTGCTCCGTTTACATGAATTGCAATGGCAGCAAACTGCAAAGGATGCTCTGCTTCGTCCTGCTATCACAATGGATGCTGTAAGTCCTGAGACTGCTGTGTGTGGTGTCCTTGCTGAAATATAATTGTTGCCAGAGCGGCTGCCCAGCAGAAGGATGCTCTTTGGAAGCAGCTGGACACCTGCTGTCACTTCACGCATATCCTAGAAACGAAGTAAATTGACGCGACTGCTTCGTCCTGCTTAGCTGGTGTTGACAGGCAATTTTTGGCTAGCTGCTTCTTAAAGGATTGCGCAAAAATAAATAAAAATGAAACTGGCGAGCGTAGTATATCGGTCGTTAAATATAACACATCGGCTGGAGCAGCAATGAAAACAACGCAAATCGTTTTTATTAAAAGTTTCATTTTCATTTGCAAAGCGAAAATGTGAAAATGGAAAATGCGAAAATGGGAAAATACCAAAAATGCGGCAAATATGAAATATGAAATATGAAATATGAGCAATAAATGGCAGTCGGGGGCACGCGTACGTCCATCAAGGTCCTTCAGCTTAGCCAGACCCACAATATTGATGGAACACCACTTGCAATAACGCTGGCCAGCGTTTCTATTTTTCTATTCCCTACCCTTCCCTTCCCTCCCCGCACTGCGCACTGCTGCCCGAGGCGTAGCGTTGACGTTCGAAAATTAAAATTACACAGCAGAACTTGCAGTGTACAAATATGCGAGGGCAGCGAAGGAAGCCAAAGGAAGCTAAAGGAAAAACAAACTGAAAAGCCGGAAACGGCGTCCATTGGCGCTTGCGGCCACAATTATTATTTTATCCTAGGTTCAGACTCGCATCGCAGCTAAGTAAACAAGCAGCATCCAAAGATTATTCGATTCGAGGATACGCAACAAAATATTGAGAGTAGACACCAAAAATCTGCGGGCAATATTCTATGATTATAATGATTAAAATTGGCCTTCTTATGTCTCAATTGTAATTATTTACGTATGTTCTTGCTAAAGAATTTCTTTTCCTTAGTTCGAAACTGTGCTTTGTACTATATGTGGCTTTAATTTCTAATTCCAATGCACAAGATTTGTAATTGCTGTGGCCTCCGATATTCTGCAAAATTGCAATTAATTTTTAGAGACGTCGCGATGTTGTTGCTTATTGTTTTCAATTGACTACTTATTGTTAATGTTTCTGAGCTCACTTTATGCATAATATTACAATAGTTGTCTTCATATGTGTGTGTTCAGTTAATTGTAATGAATTATTTAATGATCGTTTGTAAGCTGCATGTGTGCTGCGCGATATTTTGGTTGTCATAAACTGATGACTTTTGATTGTATTATTAACCAATTACTAAATTCACAAGAAAAAAAAATTTAAAAAATAACTCTTTTTTTAACAGCTGATTTGCATTCACCAGAGGCAAATATTTGATCTATTATATTTAATCAAAATTCACTTATAAATGGAGCACTTTTCGTGCATAAATATTATTTAATAGATAGGCAAGCTATTCAGCCGTAAAATATAATTAAGTTAATAACATTAAAATGCCTTGAGCTCAATTGGCAAAGCTGTACGATAAGCAGCTTAACTGCTAATAATTTGAAGATTTTATAGCCTGCAAGTCGCATATGCGATTAACAGTCGCGTATACTCTTAGTTAGAGTGCGCATAGAATGGCTGGCAATAAAAATGAGCGCCCAAAATGCTGTGCTATGAAAATAATATGCCAAAGCAATTTTGATTTATTTTGTGCCGCAGGCAAACAGACCCAACCCAACGCCTGCCACTGGGCGCAGTTACTGCAAGTCACTGTTACACACCGTCACACACACACACACCAACACACACACACACACACTTTAACGAAAGAAAAAAAATAACAAAAATGCTGGTAGAGTGAACTCCAAGCTCCAAGCACCGCAAAGCCTTCGCATTCTGTGCGCAATTAGCCCACAATGGAAGTGGATATAGACGTGGATGAGGATGAGGATGAGGATGGGAATGGGGATGGGGATGTGCCATGGGCGTACTGTGGGGCATTTGGGTGAGTGGCAACAGCCGTGGCATGGCCAACAGGTGCCTTGCAGTCGACAGTCCCTCACAACAGTCCACAGTCAGCTTGGAGCCGGCACACACTCGGCGCAGTACTTAAAATTTAAAGCGTTTCGAGTGTAATTGCGCGGTTGCCGTTAACGAGCCGCTGGTAAAAGTCCGGCGCCGCTGCCAATCCTTTGCCACAAAAGAAGGGCCAAAACGGCTCGACTAACGGCATACCCTATATACAATTCAAACTGCTTTAGGGAATACAAGAATATCTATGTAGATAAAGCAATAACTCTGCAGAACTTCTCAGTGTTTAGTTAAAGCCGGGCTTAGCTATACATCACATATATTCTCTCCAATCCATTCTTCCATTTCTCAATGTCAGTTTAACTAGCAGTTAAGTGCACACTTAACACTACAAGCCAGTGTGTCCACACATTAAAATATGATAGCAATCCTTCAGAATAAGTGACTCTGAGTAGGATAGATTAAATGATCTGATTAGAAGTCGAAAGTCACTTTAAAGTTGAAACTTTCGATCAAATAGCTGTTGACAAAGTTCGTAAACAATACATTAATACGAAACTTTATTAATTATATCTAGTATAGATCAAATCATTCGAAATCGCACATTTTTAGCAGTTCTGAATACCGAATTACAATTAAATGTGTGATGTACAAGTTGTTTTTTAGGCTAAACTTTTTGCACTTCAAGAACTCAAAACGATGTCTATAATGAACAGGAAAAACAGAATTATTCGTACTAAAAAGATCTCCCCTCCGATTATATATATGAATAGGAAATGTGTTTGTTTTGATAAAGAAAACCAATTATTAATGCTAGAAATTTAATCGATTGCAAAAATACCTCTAAACTATATTGATTGCTTGCAAGCATTAGCTTTGATGTGCATTTACAGAAGCAGCTGGCCTGTATATAAGGATCTTTAAGGGTCACCCCTTGGCAGTCCTCAATTACAGCTAAGAGAGTCCGACTTACCTAGTATACTCGTATTTCAGCACAAGAATGTGTGCAGTAGGCGTGGCAGATGCCCAACACCAATATGAACAGCAAGGATAAGCAGAGCAGGAAGGAGCAAACAGGTGAAGGGGCAGCTGGTCAGGGGGGTGCGCGGAGTGCATTCTTGTTTTTGTACCTGCCATGGCATTAATTAACATTTCAATGGCCAACGCTGAACAATATTATTTTCACTGCATTCAAGTTGACCTTAAAGAGCCATTTAAATTTGTGGCAAGAATGCTGCGCTGGCACCTGCACCTCCTGCTGCTGCTGAGACGCCTCCAGATATGCAACACGAGAAAAGCACACGAGTGGCGCATAATTCAAGTTTGAGCGGGTGGCATGCAACCAAAAATATGCAAGTTCAACAAAAATTAAACCGCACTGTGTGGCGCCTCAGTTTAAAGCATGATTTGAAGCGCAGCACACTTCACCCAGCAGCAGTTGAGGCAGATGAAACCCTTGCATGGCAAATTGGCCACACTAATTGACACCTGTGACGCCCACATTTGGGGGATGGACCCTGGTCATCGTGGGCGAACTGGAGCCGGAGGAGCTGCTCAGCCTAAACAAACGATGGGAAACAAACGAATGAAAATACTGTGGTTTATGCCAAATGGCTTTGGGTTCGGGCACCTCAATCAAGCATAAGAAAAATGTTAAAATGCCTTCAAAGTGGTGTCAGAAATTAAAAGTAAACAAAAAGCTAAGGCGAAGGACCAAAAGGACCCACAGCAGCTGCTGCTGCTCATTTTAAAAAGGTTTTTGGGCTTACGAATCAGTTAGACTTTGATATGAGTAAGCCTCTGGCACATGTTCCACATAATACAGTAGTTAGTCAGATCTCCAGTTAACTTGTTAGTTCCTGGGAATCAGAACTAATCCCAATTGAAATGGAATCACATCCGAAAGTATTGTGTATTGGTCATCAACACTCCGATTGAAATCACTTTATATCTACTTTCGCAGCTCATTTCAAAGAATGTGGAATTCGAAACAGCTTAATTGATACTTTTGATTTTAATCTGTTACAAATGAATTCAAAAACATAAAACAACTTGAATCAAGACTTTCAGTCGTTGTTAATACTGATATAAAATATAAGAAACAATGTTGGTGAAGTCCGGAACATCAATCAATGCGGAATCTTCAAGTTTCAACGGAATTGTAATCGAGTTTCGGAAGAGGCCTTCATCTCTGTTGCTTCACTTAGCAAAAACTTAGAATTTTCGTAATTAATATTTACCTCTCATTGTTTCATTAACGGACTCGGCTAACTTTTGTGATTTTTGTTTTATTTTTTTGTATTTTTTTGTTTTTGCACTTTCCTTCTCGTTGCGCGCAGACTTACAAATTACGCACTAATTAAGCGGCTTCTGCTGCGGCTGCGACCATTTTTCAAAGTCGTTGGCTTACTTAAGGAGCAGCAGGACGAAAGGACAGAACTCAGCCCGTGCTTGTGGGTCAGCTCAGCCTCGGCTTATTCTGATCACCTCGCAGCGGCGAACTTGCAGTGCGCATTAGGCGACAAAAGTTAATGTGCATAATTAATTTACTTTTGCACTTTGTTGAGGCTTCATTTTGTGTTCTGCTTGCCTTTTATTTTGATTTTTTTCGCCACTGTTGTTGCTGTTTTCGGTCCGGGCATAAATCAAACTGAAGTGAGCTGTCGACGGTATTCAAATACGTACATCTCTCGGCTGTCGGTCAGGAATGTGTGCGCGGTGTGGGGCGGGCGGGTGTCTGGGGGTAGCAATTAAGCTGCAAAGTTGCCAAGTGGCGCACGTGAGTCACAAAAGCCGCAGCTGTTGGCAGCCGGCTTCAAATTCATCATACGCACTGTGTAACATTTTTAATTGGCTGTGAAATTAAATTTTGCCCCACGCACACCTGACGGCAGCACCTAAGATACAAGGACACAGTCTGGGCGTTGGGCTTTGGGTTTGGTTTGGGCGATAGGGGAGGGGCGCGGGTTTCGTAGGCAGCAAATTCAATTGGCATAACATCGTGCGCAATAAACAACTTCATTTACCAAATTTACTACCAGATAATTGAATAGCTTCCAGCAGCGACAGAGACAAAAAAAGAAAAGTATACAAATAAATTCCATATACAAATAAAGAGCCCAACGAGGCACAAACAGTGCCTGAGCAGTGGCAGCCGCTCTGTTGGCAGCTATCCCCCCATCCCTTTACCCACATCCCACATCCATCTCCACATGCTCAACTCGTATAACATGCAAATGCCAAATTCAATAAACTCAATGTCAGGCAACAAATAGACCAAATTATTGCGAGCCTACCAACAAACACACGTGCAAAACAGGCGAGCCTCTCTTGCCACTTGCCACTTGCCACAACTGAGACAAGTCGCTGAGCCACTTAGGGCAAAGAAATGCCATTGCCATTGCCATTGCCATTGCCATTGGCATTGCCATTGCTATTGCCACTGACTGTGGCATTCGCAGTGGCAATGCCGAGTAAATTGAACGACAAAAGTGCGTGCAATTGGCAGGCATATTGCGAGCTCGAGAATCCTCCCCCCCTACCCCTAACACACTCCGCATCTCTTTCACCCTCCCTGCAATAGGCTGTGCGGCCGAGGGGTCGTATGCGTGATATGAGCACATTTGCCTATCAAACAGCAGCCAGCGCGAATCTTAAAGATACACACGTACAAAAGGACTGTATATTTTAAGTAGAAACTGAACTTGAGGCATAAGTCATAACGTTGATGGCTTTTTAGCCAAAATGAACAGAAAACTTTAAGGTGCATGTTTCTCAAGGCGGCAAAATAATAAGTATTATGACATTAAGAGGCTAAGAGCTTCTGTAATCTTGCATATCTGTCTTAATTACCGCCTAGATCTTTATGCAATTTTTATGTTCATTTATAATGTGGTTTCATTAAAGAAGTATTTAAGTTATGTTGATGAAATTTTGGATGTATTCAGATTAATTAAAGATGAACAATATCTAATTACCCAGTGACAACTAGGTAAGCACCATGTACTGAAAATGAGTTTCATTGAATAAGTCGAACTGGAATCCAAGAGTAGTCCTTATATGAAGCTCAGTTCCCGAAAGGGGGCTTACTATCATAAGTAGTGATCATTGGTCATAAAATATACACATACATATGAGAACTTTCCTTATTCTTTTATCCAGTGAAACTTAAACTTGTTCCGCAAGTTCTGTGTTTACTTTCACTTGCCTTATTTGGTTTTCTTTTGTTTTCCTAAAAGCCATTGCTCATGGGCCCAGGCTATTAATAAATTTCCCGGTTGGGAATTACCACTTACAGTTAGCTGACCAAAACTTTTGGCTCTTCAGTCCGAATTGCGTGACATTTATCAGCTGGCAGGACGATGTTGAGCAAATGGCCGAGCCCAGAGCCGGGCGCTGCTTAAGCGCTGCCGAGGGATTCAAATGTTGCCGCGCTGTGTGGCAGGCCGTGGCAGGCAGTGGCAGTCAGTGGCAGGCAGTGGCAGAAAGTGTGGCAAGCAGCGCTAAAGGATGCCCCAAATTGTTGTGTTTGGTAAATGTGCGAGATTTTGATTTTGTCGCTGTACTCCACAGTATCCACATGTTTAGTTTGTGGAAAGTGTGTGTCTGTTGGGCATTGGGGATTAATGAGGTAGGGCAAAGCCGGGAGGGGCGGGGCTGCATATGGCGAGTGTGCATTCGGTTGGCTTTAAGCTCTTTGCATGTTTTGGTTGTGGCAGTTGTTGTTGCTGCAGCTCATAAATAATTCAAATAATTTACACGCTTACTTAAACGTTTGCTGTATGTGCGTGTGTGTGTGTGTGTGTGTGTGTGTGTGTTGGTGTGTGTATACCGCATTATGTGGTTCATTGGTTTGTGCCACCCGCCGCACTCCATGCAACCAGCCGTAGCATAGCAATCAACTAGGACGCGCTGATGCTGCCACTGCTGCAGCAGCTTCTGCTTTTACAGTTAACTAAAGTGAACTCAACTAAACTTTTCACTGACACACACACCCCCTCAAATACACACACACACACGCACACACTGCCAACTGTTGTTGGTTGCTGTGGTTTTGCATTTTCATATCGTACTTAAATATTTTACAACGATTTTGAGCTCCCTTTGCTGTCGTTGCTGTTGTTGCTGTTCTTGCTCCTAGTTGTTCATAAAAAATGGCAAAGCTGCTGCATTTTATGATATCATACTCCATGGAGAACTGGAGTCCACTTCTGTACATGCCAAGTAATGTGCACATGCTGCAAACAATACTCGATTAGTTTTCATATTGCTAACTCAGAGGCACTTTAGAAAACCGCATAAGCAAATGCAGTTTCTATATTTTTATATATATTTTCTATTATTTATATGTGCCTTGAAATAGAAAACATATTAGAAATGCTCGATATTCATTGCTTTAGCTGATAAGCTTGGGTTTTTCTCACATTTTCAACTAACGAGCTTCAAGTTGGATCTTACTGGTCATTGAAGAGGCAAATTTTAAACTATTATTTATAGGACTATCCTATAGGAGAACACGTGTTGCTTTGCCTTAAATGCTCTCTATAATTCATTTAATCATCCCTTTTAATTACTGCACATTTTTCTCTGCAGGGCATTCAGTGTTCGTATCTATAAGAATGTATTTACATTACCACATCCATGTGGAATTCCACTAGATTAAAGTTGTCATCACCAAACAGACCACGCCAACTGAGTATATTTGGTTGAAGGAGAGTAAACAACCCTTAGATTCCAATTTGGTACACCATAATAGTTTGCAGTGGATCTAGAAGTTGGCTGTCAGGACATGGCTCCTCTGGGGACTGAGGAGTTTATGGTCAGCGCACTTTAACCTGATTTTAAGAGTTGGAACCCCCTAATTTCCGGATATCCCATTACCATACAATATATATACATGTATTTTACAATGTGTCTTAGTTATAGTTATTACGTATTTATAGCTATGAATCAGCAGAGATTTGGATTATCAGTTCATGAGCTGATATAGCTCATATAGTTTTATTATTTAACTCGTTAGCTGTGATGCCTACCAAACGTTTGGCTTCCATATTCAGCATTCAACATTTTGTTGATAATTTGCAAAAATAAACAATTTGAAAACTCATTTGCATATATGTTTATAGCGCTGCCGCTCCAAATGGTACTACTTTCTCACTATGAAGTAGATAAAAGACTCTATTTTGAAGCATATGCCGAACACGTTCTCATACCCTTACAAAAGCCAAAAGATCCAGCTCGTTTCATAGCAAGCACATCTAGAATTTGGTTCTATATAACTGTTTAAGTTCTGCTGTTAAAATTGAACAAATAGGTTATTTAACTTTGGCGTCTATAGAACTTTAAATACAATGACTTTGCTTGAATTGCTTGGCAAGTGTATTAACAGTTCGCTGCTGTCCAATCAATTTTCTCTCTCATTTGAGAATTCAATTATGTTCCACATTTAAAATCTCCCGCTCTCGGGCCGTCATTCACCGATAAGTTCGCCAGTCTACGTTGAACCCCCGTTCTGGGCGATTGGTTCGCAACGTTGTCGGGAACCACTTATTATATTTCACTCGTTCACAATGGAAATCGCTCAGTACTGGGGACTTCCAATTGCCGCACTCAATGTGATATACTCATTTTGTCTGTTGGTGGTCGCGGGCGAATACTTTGTACAGTCTAATTCAAAGGGTATGATATTTCTATGAAATTCTCCCCTCAGTTGCGGTACAAGCACCCAAACTGTATTCCAGAGTTGGCGCTAGCTGTGTGTATTCCAATTTATATGTTTAACATGATTTTCAATGTGTTACTCATTTTTGGATTACTGAAGAGGGATCGTAGGTATTTTGCACCGTATTTCTGTTGGACAGTTGCTATATTGGTATTGAAGGTATTTTTTGGCATTGACTATTACCGATATGGCCAAACGTACATGTTGGTCCATCAGATATTAAACTGTACGTAATTATGCTGATAAATAATTTTCGAGTGCTTTCTAACGCTTTATTTACTCCCAATAGTTTATATATGGATTTCGCTTACCATTATGATAGTAGTTTATATAAATCTGAGTGACGATAGGTCTTATCGGTTGCCGACATCTGTAGAAACGTATAGATCTCCCGAAAAGACTCGTCATTCAGTTGTATGGAAAAGTAATCCTAATAGGAACATAGGCTGGAAGCCACATTTGTATGGTGGTAGAAATCTGGCTAAGACTGAAAAGACTCGTCATTCAGTTGTATGGAAAAGTAATCGTAATAGAAACATAGGCTGGAAGCCACATTTGTATGGTGGTAGAAATCTGGCTAATACTTATCTGCCCAATTTTCACACGGACACAAATTCATTGAATTATTTGGACGTATCTGAACCAATACCAACTGAAATCTCAATTAGATATCTGGAAAACCTTTTTGAAACTAACTGCTGTGAGAGTGATAGCACTGTGGACGTTGTAGAAGGCAGAAGTGACGATGGAGGTGGCGAATGTGACTATGGAAGTGGCGGATGTGACGATGGAGGTGGCGAATGTGACTATGCAAGTGGCGGATGTGACGATGGAGGTGGCGAATGTGACTATGGAAGTGGCGGATGTGACGATGGAGGTGGCGGATGTGACTATGGAAGTGGCGGATGTGACGATGGAGGTGGTGGATATGATTATGGAGGTGGCGACTGCGGTGGTGGCGATTGTGCAAACACAAAGTCATAATAATATGCATTTTTCCTGGATCGAATAAGAGATACTCTAAAAAACCAAATTGCCATAAGGGAAACAATTGTGCCATATACAAAAAATAGACTTTTTTAACAATTAAATTGTAATTATCACAAAGTAGTAGTTGTAATCATCATCAGCATGTTCAACGCATTACCATTTAAATTAACAGTATTTATTTAATTATAATATTTTGATATGTATTTATTACTATAGAAGCCAACATAAATAACATTGTAAGTGTATTTACTCTTCGGCGTGCTGCCAATATCGTTTTGTATTTTTTTTACACTTGATTGTCATGTGAATGGGTTCCACAGCACGTGCTCGCGGCATTTGGATTCTCTTTGTACTCACTCTCCCGCTCCCGCTCGCGCTCACTCACTCTCACTTTCGCGTGCTCTTTCGCTCTCCCTCGCCGCTGACCAACAATACTACGGTCGCCAGTCTACGCTGAACCCTCGTTCTGGGCGAGCGGTCTCGGGTCTGGATAGCGTTTGTTTATGCCGAAAGAGCGAACCGCTAGGAACGCACAAGATGAGCAAATTTTTGGACTTGGGCCTTGGCCTTTCAATAATCAATGTGTACTACTCGCTATCATATTTTCTGATGTGGTGCGTGGAGCTGCGGCACGCCTCCGAGGGCGGTAAGATACAACTGTTCAGTTACATATTGTAATTACCGATGTAAGCCGACCAGATGTGTGTATTTTTCCTAGACAATGAGCCAGTTGTTTGGCTAGCTGTTTACACGGCCAACCTCTTTCTCAATGTATTTCTCTTCGTCGGCCTTCGGAAGAGAGATCGCCTCTCCGTCATGCTCTGGTTCTCTTTGACGCTGCTCTGGTTCGTGCCCAAGCTATATGGACACATACGGGGCTGCCGACTGGACGAGCGGGGGTCAATGTACCAGGTGGTCAATCTGATAATGGAGAGTACGTACTCGGCCAGTTTTGGAACCTCTCTAGAACTAATCCCTTATAACCTTCCCCTCTTTCTCAGTCTATGTCATTCTATCCTTTGTTATCATGGGCCTGGTCTACATATATCTGCCCAAAAGGAGCAGGAAAGGTGTGAAAAGACAGCGCAGCAAGGACGCCAATCAAGCCTATCCCTTGGACATCCAAATGGTGGATCTGATGAGCAAATCCCCCAACCCAAATACGGATGAGGTGGCTCACCAGCACCTGCCCAGCAGCACCACCGGCTGTGTGGATCAACAGGTCATCAACTTCGATTTCCATCGTGCCGATGATTAGTTTATTGTAGCTGAATTACTTAATAACTGAATAACTCTCGACATTCCCGCACAACCTTATAACAATGGAGTATTTGTCAATGTTGTCTCAAATTTCATATTCGTTCCAAATGTTTTTATTTATATACAAACTTACTACTGGTTAATATTTACAAAGACATACATATGTATTTATGTAGTTCACTTGTTAAGTTTTTAGATAGTATAATATGGCTGACAATGAACAATAGCTGTGACTAGTAAAGCTGCAAAAAATTCCAAACAAATATCAAACTAAATATCGATATTATACTATGTACATACAATATAATGAATAAACTTCTTTTCGACGCTATTTTTGCACTCAAATTACAAGTTTCATTTTAACTTTCAACTGCCCAAACAAACTTTAATAAATACTTTGGATATCTGAGACTTATCAAGTATCCATTGCATTTAGTTGCATAAGAAAACAACAACAATGTTCGCTTTCAAGAATGCCTGTCTGTCTGAGATACTTTTCTATCCAAATAATATGAAATTTGATATACAAAGAGAAAAGAACAGCTTTCTGCGATGTGCCAAAGATACTTTACAAAATTTACTAAACTTTGACAGATTGTTGCATTGCCTTTCAGTTTTATTTGTTTATTGATTTCCTTTTATTTGGCATTTTACATTTAATTATGTTATTTTATGAACAACTTAAACTAAACTTAAACTATATTAACAAGCACTACTTAATCAAAAGAATACATCTGTATATATATATATAAAGTGTGGTTAGCCCTTCATTACTTGAAGTTCACATTGAGATCTTTACATTAGAGATCGTTACTTTATAGAAAATGTTCTTTTCGACTTGGACCTAACAAAACTTTAGCAAAAGCGAGCCGATTTTTATAAGGAATACATTTTTAGTCATGGTTAGATCCACAGAATGATTTGGCATGTTCATTTTATTCATTTCTTGAAGTTCACATTTCGGTTATCTTATAAGTCTTGTAAAGATCTTAGAGAAAATGTTCTAACTAGATGTCGATCTTCCATGAATTTCTTAAAAGCATTTATAAGGAACGCTTTTTTAGCCATCATTTGAAGATTTTGATTGATTTTGCATTACAATTTCAAATCGGTAAAATGTGTCTTCAACGATTTTTTGTATAGATCTTTGAAAATGAGTTAAGAGAAGAAAATGGGTAGTAAGCGAAAGAGTTTAATATAACAAGTTTCAGCGAATTTCCACTTTTTCGGACCGAATTTTCGGGAATTTATTTTAAAGTGCCTACATATGATAAAAGAGAAAAGTGCTGTAAAACTTGTAGATATCTAGTTTCTACCGTTTGGCATGCACCTGAGTCCCCAATCAGTCATTCTGGCTAAAGAGTCCCTTAAATTTAGATATAGTAATGCGAATCAGGCTTAACTTGATCAGCATGTAAACAAAATAAAGATACTTCCATTTGAGTCAGTTGAGGATCTCTTGAAAAACATAAAAGTTTTTACACAGAAGCTTAATAGTTGAATACCAAGAAAAGGCTCACTAAAATATCGATAAGATAGTCATATCGATAGTTTGCCAGCTCTAGCCAAGGGGTTTCAGTCGTATCCATGGCAGGATGACGCTGGAGAGTTCAATTACATTTTGAGTGTTTGTTTTGCTGCTTATCCGGCGAGCCAGAAGTTTGGCGAGAAAAATCAAACTAACAAACAGCCAAATGAAGAGAAAACTGAACTAACTTTGGTAGCAGCACTTGGGCCATTGTTGTTGTTTATTGGCTTGAATAGACTTGTGACTGAAACTGAAACGAAGACTGGCCAAAAGCAAAGGGATTACGATCAAAGCGTTCGATTGAGTGTGTCAATAAATTCCTGCCAGTCGCCCGAGTGCAGAACATTTGTCCGGGCATCAGCGATAAATAGTTGCCACTGTGTTTAGCCCACCCACTACCCTCCCTCCGCCTGCCACAGCATCTCTAGAGATTTTGGCCAAAAGTTTCGTGTGAATTTAGTGCGGCTCATTAAGCTGACCGGCCACGTTTCACGTCCTTTTCAGCCAGGCCAACGTCAGTCATGTGTATAGTGTTCTCTCTCTCTTTGTGTGGGAGTGTGTGTGTAAGTGTGTTTATGTGCGTGTGTGTTGTGTGTGGCAATGGTTTTTTGTTCAAACTTCATTACGTAGAAATGATGAAGAGGAAATTGTTTGCGCCATTGTCATTTGCAATGTCATTGCCTCAAAAGAGCGAAAACATTTCACCGTTCTTCTGCACATATTTGCCAATCTTTCTTAATATCCTGTAAACCGCAAATTTATTAAAAAGGGTTTGCTTAAGTCCTGCATTTATGCTACAGACGACAGAAGCTCTAATCAACAGCCAAGTTGATCTATTCAGAAAAGTTTGTCTAGACCAAATTTAGTCAAATCAAATTTGCGATTACAAAGAAGGATAATCCCTGTATTCAGATAATATTGAATTTCTGGGAATATGTGAGCACTAAGATATCAGTGCTAGCCACAGGATATCTCCTAGTCGCACACCTTAGTATTCTTCTTCCCTGGATATATTTTTATTGAGTGTGCTTTTCTTTTTTGGGGTCGGTTTGTAGGCTTTAAATGAGCGCGCTCATTAAGAAAATTAATGCTAGGGATTCATTAAAAGTGTCAAAGTGCGCACATTAAAATATCATCTAAAACTCAGAGAGCTCCTTGGCCAGGTCCTTGGCCAGGTCCAGGGCAATTTTGTCCTCTGTATGTTATTGTGTCTCGATTTTATTAACAAACAAACATTAAAGACGCATAAAATGTTGAGGCAGCGCAGCGCAGCGCAGCTTTGTTTTCCGCTGCTCATAAAAGGACACAGACATACAATACACACACACACCACACACACACACACAGACACAGCAGCAGCACAATATATGTACAGTTTTAGTGTATCCTGTCTCATGGCATCTCGTAAAACTAAACCGCAATTCATCAGTAAATTCCTTTTGGCCCGTCGACTGGTCTATAACATTTGTTGTTATTGTTGTTGTTGTTCTTCCATATATATATATACACATGCGACCACTGCTTGCCCCTTGCCTACATGTTCAGTTTCAGTTTCTGTTTCAGCCGCTGCCTCACAATAACTGCAAATAATTTAGTGCTCTGTCTGAAAATATGCTACAATTTTATGCGCTCGTAAAATGCCAAAATTGTTTTTATTTATACATATGTAATTATTATGTGTTATGCCTGTGTGTGTCTGTATTTGTGTGCGTGTGTGTGTTTATGACCATTAGAATATGTATATATAGAGCTCGAAATGAACTGATGATAGTGCTGATGATGATGCCTGTCAAACTTATCTGTGGCCCCGCTCACGTTTCAGCTGCATCGCATTCACTTTTAGCTCATTGTCGGTTGTCAGTTCCGCAGCTTATCTGTCGCCCATTTATAAGGGCAAATTATGAAGCTTTTTGCTTAACTTTTAGCCATTTGAAACAATGGCACAAAGTCAACAAACTTCAACTGCAATTGGCCTTGCTGCAAGCAGCATTACAAAATTCAGAGGGGTTCGACTCTGTGGCACGCACTTCCAATGCCAAAGCTTTCACGTTCTTAATGCTTCCTATCACGCACAACACACACACACACACACACACACGCACACACGCACACAGAGATACTTTTGAACTGCAACACGTTACGTGCTGCGAGGGTTTTGTCAGCTTGTGAGCGTGTGCTGCGATTGCATTCAGAGTTCAGCTTTAACTTTCTGGCTCATTAGGATGTGGATGATGTGCACACTTATTAAATGTGTAGGTTAAAGCTGTCAATGTGCACACAAAATGGCTCATTTCAGTTGCCAAAGGACACAAGCAGCTGCCACAATATATATAATTAAACTTCTGCTTAATGTGTTCAATTTGTGGCCTTCAGCTGCTTACAGTTGAAGTAATGCTCGTTAAATCGATTTAAATCTACTACATCGAAGTGTAAGCATTAGCTAATATATCTACAACTGAACAATCTTAAACATTATGCATTTGGGGCTTAAACAGGTGTTTAACTGCGCTAAGAAGTCGATCTTAGCCAAGGCTAGGCAGATGCTGTTATTGTGAAACGTTAACACTCTGCAGATCTAGAGCATAACATTTGAAAGACGCAATATACGATCTCAAGGATTTTAAGAACTAGAACATATTTAATAGCTTTCAAAGGAAGAAAAATACTAAAGAAGTTAAGTAAAGTAAAAGTTCAAAGACAACTGCAGCGTATTATTTATACAGTAATTAAGACAACAATGAAATCTTATTAAAAAAGTTACAGCCAATTGTTACGCAGACGTTTAAGTGTCCCATTGATTGTCTCCTTTCATTAACCATTCAAGGACATTAACTTAAATCAGCGCCACGGGTCGTATGCGCAATGTGCGATTGTTGCCCGTTTTGTTCAGTACGGCGCATATTTTATTGTACAAGGAACAATTGGAACAATCAAAGTTTTATTGTTATACAAATATTGAATAAGGAAATGTTAAAGTGGCAACCAGAAGGAGGCGTGACCCCACACACACATAAGCCACAAAGGCAGCGCCAACTTAAAAGACAATCTCAAAAGCTGCACAAAGGAGGCAAAAAAAATAGGTTGTTGAGAGGCGTGGAGGCGAGTTAGCATAGAGAGGGGCTGTGGGCTGGGTGGGTCTGCTACTGACCAGCAAATGAACGGACGGCGTAATAATTGCAGACGCCGGGACGCATCCAAAATGTCACGTACTGGCAATAAACCGCTGCTAATTTACGATGCCCCTTGGCCAGGCCAATAACAAAGCTCGGACGGCTCTGAAGGAAATCAAATGGCAAACGAAGCGGCGGCCTTAGCAGCCACTTGGCCACTTGGAGAGTTGATGCCAGATGATGATGCTACACTTTGAAAAAAAAAACCCTCTTTCGTCTTACTTACTATTCAATATTAAATTCAACGTCGAGCAAATATGGGAGTCGAATGAGAGACTTGACTCTGGTCAAGAAAATATGATAGTTATAAGAGTAGAAACATAACCAGAAGTACTCCTAATAACGCAAAGGTCCTGGACTTGCACGCAAAGATTAGAAACAACTATAAATGCTTTATATATATACTTTATGGGCTCGAAAATGTTTCATTCTGCGCTCTTACATACATTTGTACACATTTAATACCCCCTTTTTACACACAGCTTCATGATAAACAAAAATACCCCACACCATATGCCTAAGCTGCAACACAATCCTAACAATAAAACACATTCTCTTAGATTGTCCTCATTTTAATCAAAGTAGATCAGCATTCTCCAATAAAGACTATTAGCGAAATTACTTCACCTAACAACATACTCAAAACCATAGCTTTCCTTAAGGCAACAAATACCTACAACTTCTTATAGGGAATTAAAAAATATATATAAAAAAATAAAATAAGATTACACAAGTGGAAATTGTAATGTCTACTTTACAATTTCCACTTGTGTAATCTTATTTTATTTTTTTATATATATATTTATAATTAGATAAAATACTGGATTATTACTGGATTAATACAACAAATGTAATTAAAATTCTCAGATAAGAAGTAAGTTTGAGGGCTTAGCAGTTATAGCTTCATATTAAGTTAGGCGTAATTTATAATTGAGTGGTAATTTCTTTATAATAATAAAAATTAAAATAAGATAGTAACTATATTAATTGTGGGCTTGAATAGAGTGTTTATATGAAGTTTACATCAGTCACTTTTTATATTCAATGAAAAATTCTACAATCGCAAATAGTCAGGAATGTTCCCATTTCCGACTACTTTTCATTGCGAAATGTTTCTGTTTTTTTTGTATATATACATTTTAATATAATTGACACTAAGAAGCAGTAGTATAGAACTGATTGCAATTTATCATTACTGCGCAATTGAAAAAAATTCTATAACAATTTCCAAAACGTACAAAAAAATCAAGGATGCAAAAAGATTACATTTTTAATATAATCGTTTGATCATCTTTTGATTTGTGTTTTTCCGTTTTCGATTGAAATAGCGACATATTTTTGTTGCCTATGTTATATTTACTCAATTTTCACAATTTGTTAATACTGAAAAAGTTAACAACACTGCGAAATTTACATATATATCCTGAATGCTTCTATGATAGAAATAAAGGCCAAGTATTTTGGTAATTAAATATAATAATTCTTGCAAGGACGATTTTCACGCTCAGTTTAAGAGCCAACATTTGTACAAGGTACTTGAATATTTCTCTGAGTGTATCAGGCGGGGCAGGAGTGGCAGCTGGACACTGGGTGCTTGGGAATGTGGCACGTTACGGCGGCTGCATAGAAATGGCTTTCAAAATGGACGCAAATATCGAAAATGCCAATAACGCCGCACAGTAGACTAAGCTTAATGCGCATTAGATGAAGGACGCACAGGAAGTGAACATAAAAAAGTCGCACACACATACACACACACACACACACACACACACACAATGTTTGCGGTTAGCTGGTGGGCGTAGCAAGGAGTAGAAACCCCTTTCCCTTCCCACGGCCAGCCACATGCATTAGTCATATTAAAAACTACTTAAATGTAAAGCTCCCCCAAAAATGTGGCATTGTTGAAAGTTGCTTGAAGCGTGCAACATGCAAATGGGTCTGGCCAAAGAGTTGGCTTTGCAGCTTCTTCATTGGGGCAGAAGAGCTGCGCCGCCAAGTGGGGCAACAGTTGCGTGCCACAAGGCGCTTGATTACGGAAATTTGTTGCACTTGAATGATTCCGCTGCCACCCAAGGATCAGAAGAAGCTGCAAGCGCAACAACTTTCGTGCAACAGCCCTCAACAGGCAGCCGCCAAGCTAAGAGTAACTGTGTTAACAATTCGAACTCGAAATTCCGCTGTGGCACTCTTAAGCTTACGCTGTAGACTTGCCACACGGTATAAGAGAGGCGCGTGTGGCAGGCGCGTGCGTTGGCAAAGTCTACAGGCAATCAGCTGGTGCTGCTGCTGCCGACGCTGCCATTTGGCAGAAACGGCCACATTGAGGCAGCTTGTCAATAGTTATGCTTGGGTATAGGTTAAAGACGCATGTGCCGCCAGCAACAGGACATTCGGGACATTAAAGACAGCCCCCAAACAACAGTTCGCAACAAGACTGAAACAAGTTAATAAGCATGCAAATCCAGTTAATAAGACGCGATCCGTTCAAAGTGCCAGTTGAAAACGAAACCAATTGAGAGTCATAAACACAACCAAAATCAAAACTCTAATCAAAATTGTAATCAAAACACTGAAATTCAAGTCTGAACAGCTCGGAATGTTGGCAGTGCGCGTAATGAGTTAACAAAACGTGAAAAACCCGCATAATTAGAACGACAGAATAAAAGCAAATAAAAAACGTGAAATCAAATACAACAAAAAATCAGCCGTTGACACGCACACAAATACAAATACAAATACAAACACAAACACAACAAACCCACACGGGCACAGGTACACACAGATACATTTACACTTACACTTACAGTTACAGATACAGATACAGAGACAGATACAGAGATTGCGGCTGTGTGGCAAGTGCGGGTTGGGGCCACGTTGAGGTTGTCGTTCTTTTTGTTGTTGTTGTTGCTGTTGTTGTTGTTGTCGTCGACACTCGGCATAAATATTTATGTTGACGAATTTTCCTGCGGCGCTGCAGCCTCGCTAATGAAGCGCACAAAATGAATGTGAAAGGACATAATTATGCTTATGTGTGAGTATAATGAATATGAATATTATTTAAGGCTCGCCAAGGTCGCCCAATTGCTGGCCTGCAATCCTGCGAGTATACAGCGCCAGGAAGCAGCAAGAGAAATATCTGAGATTGCTGCCAATTGGCGATGCAATCAGCCATCGGTGCAGAAAATAAGTAAGCACATTGGGCGCGGTTGCTACCGACTGCAGTATACTCTGTTTTCAGTTGATTAAGGGGAGCGGAAGTCGTCTGCTTGTCACATTTGGTGATCCCAGCTAGAAGAGGGGGGATGTTTGTTTATTACTTATGTCTTATTTGTTTCTATTTTCCTATTCGTATTATCAGATTAATCTGTATCTTCAGATCTCAACTGACAGATGTCTTTACTTAAATCTGCGTTCTTATTATAAAGATATAAGGTTATAAGGGGAGTTGTAGATGTTACTAATTTTCGAGAGAAAGTGTAGGGTTGGGTGGGAGCTCTTAACACTGTATCATCCTAAGATATATGCCAACATGTGTACCAAATTTGCTAGCTCTAGCTTCAAGGGTGTGGCATAGACACAAAACCAGAGGAAGAGAGTATAATGCAAATATTTAATATTTATTTTTCGTTAGCAGCTGAGCAAAATTGCTAAGGGCAACAGCTTTGCAGTGGAAGTTGCTGCATTTCGATTTGTTTAATGCCAGTTGGCAATGCATTATTGTTAGTCATTGCAATTGTTGCTGCAGTTGTTGTTGTTGTTGCTGATGTTGCAGTTGTTGTGCAACTAATGGAAAATTGCGTGGCAGCAACTGATGCAGTGCTAGGTCCAAGTTTTATGGCTCGTCCGCTCCACTTGATTAGTTCAATAACTAACTGCACAGCCAACGAATGGAGTGGAGCGGAGTGTGGGGTGCGGGGTGCGGCGTGTTGCTTGGGGGATGTGAGGCTCAAAGTGCAATTAGTTGAGAACATTAGAAACTTTCAGGCCATGTTGAAAGTTCTACGCGAGCACTTGAGTGCAGTTTGTTGTCCGTCTTCCATTGTCATCATCTGAAAAGTTTGCCAACACATCTTGCAATTTCAATTTGGAATCTAGGCCGAGCAATACTTACTTACGGTTTACTTATGTGTACGCTACGTTCTACTTCAAAAACATATTTTAAATGACTTTGGCATAAATCTTGCCGAAAATCCATTAAATACAGATTGATTTTATATTACTTCCTAGCGAGCTTTCTAACTTTTAAATGGAATTCAAAGGAATTTTCTATATTTAGCCAGCATATTTCGCAAACGTCTTCGGTGGCCACCGAAATAGACTTTCGACTGACCGATATACTTGAAGGTTAAGCATACTTTCAGGATTGTCTAAACAATTAAATCTTATTTTAATTTTATATTTTTATATATTTGATTTATTTTTTTATGTGGTGGCTCTTTGCGATCTTACCCAACCATGTATTGAGTTTAACAGGTCAGAATCTACATATTTATAGAGTTGATAGATGATAACTAAAGACTATCCTAACCTAAGTGTGGAAAAAATAATTAAATAAATATTAATAAAAGACATAGTATGTATATTATTGGAGGATTCTCCTACAGGTGCCTTGGGTATTTGCATCATTATTTATTTTTGTATTTATTTGTTTGCTCATACTAGAATTGTACTTAAGTATAAACATTTTCATTTATTTCACAAGTTTGCTTTAAACCTTTCGGCCTCTCCTTTGTTAGTCAACACTACAAATCTAGTGATGAACAATTAGTTTTCTTCTTATTAGTGATGGGAGAATGGGAAATCGAATTATACCACACTCTTTTCTGTGTAGAAGGATATCGGACTCGTAGGTGGAGCTTGGAACAGGCTTGAATCTAAGCGTTTTCTCTTTTCAGTCATTTATTTCGAAATAAGGATTTTGCAGCTCTTTCACATGTGGATTGAATTGAAATTAATGAACACAGTCTGTTGGACGCATTAAACATTTACAAAAGCTAGTTTGAAGCCAATTTAAAGAGCAGAGAGAAGCAACTCTTTTCATTTGGTCGCATTGCTAGTTGACGTCCATTTGGCAACTATAATATACATATTTGATTAAAACATTTGCTAAATAAAAAGCCACTGCTAATTGGCACATTGTGCGACTGCAGAGAGGCAGACAGAGGATGGACAGAGGAACAGAGGGACGAACAGAAAGTTGCAGGCATTGGACAAGCCAAATAGAATTAAAAAAATGTGTGCTACACATTTTCAAATGTCCACACAAAAGCCAGAGAGATGGAGAGAATATGAGCGAGAGATAGGGAGAAAGGGAGAGGAGGGCAGTGCAGAGTTTGAGGTTGGCAAAAGATTATGCTGACACAACAAGGGGCAGCAGCAGGGGACTGAAAGGGGGCGGCAGCATATATACCATAAAAGGCGCTGCCAGTTTCAGGCATTCAACACAAAACTTTTTGTATATTTATTAGAGTATGAATTAATTCAAGTGTGAGCGAGTGTGTGTGTGTGTGCTTGTGTGTGCATTGTATATGTGCTCCATACCAGCGTGAAAGGATTCCGAATCCCTGACTGTGGCTGGTAAGCAAACGCGATTTGTGGACTATGCCCCCAGCGAGTTTGTTGCAAACGTCAGCATTTGTTTTTTGTTGCTACTCGTCCTTTATATGCTGCGGCTCCACCAGCGCCTCCTGCTGCCACTCCAGCTCAATCACTTGTTGTTGCTCTTGTACCTTTTGCCCGGATGGGGTTTTGCGCAACAACAAAAAAATGCTGCACACCGCGCAGCCTTGGAAGCCTTGGAAGCCTTGGCAGCAAGAATGAAAAAACATCAGCAAACCACTCGCATTCATAATTAAAAGCGATTCGCGAAATTCAAGCAAAGTAGCCACCAAATAAAAAATATAAATATAATAAAAAAGAAAGAAAAAATAACTAGAAAAAGTTAACCCTGCGCCACTGACAAACATTTAGTGCATTTATTAATAGCCCGACGGGAATTCAAGGCGATGCATATGTGAGTTGGCGGCACTGGATGGGGGCAAGGGGCATGCTTGGGCTCGGAGGCGATTACCTTGACTATGAAAATATTTCTCACACATGAGCTGCTTGGGCGCATCGCCCTCCCAGCTGCCGACCGCCCCCGCCTCTTTGCGGCATTAACATTTTAGCCAGTCTATGCAAACCTAACAAGCCCAAAAGACACATACAACAGTCGCAGCCTCAGCGGCAACTAAGTGAAAAGCTGCTGCGAGGGCTGTCTCAAGGATATCGGCAAATGGCTAGGGTACTGAAAATGTCCAGTCTTCTGGAACAACTAAGTATTTTGCCGGGCAGCATAGTTTATAGGTCGCTAAGAAAGAAGGAAGACTCTAGCTTGAATTAAAAACGATCAAGCTTCTTGGTCTCTTATTTTAGTATGAAGCTTATAGAAAGAGGAAGAAAATATGAAGAAAGATCGGCTATCTTCGGCATACTGAAGCTATATACGCACGCAGCAATATTATATATACAAAAACTGAATTTTCGTCAGTGTTGCTATAGAAGCTATATAATAATATGCGTCAATTTTTATAAGGTAATAGGAAACCATCTGAAGTGTAGTATGACTCTCAATTGGCGAGTTCGGAAGTATTATTTGCATAGAGAAAAGTTCTTCACACAAAAACTCATTGTTCACCCGTTTGTTCCTATCGCAGCTTTATGATATAGTAGTCCGATCCAGCCGGTTCCAACATATGTACCGCCTGCAGCAAAAAGAAGGATCTGTGCCAAGTTTCATTACGTTAACTCTTAAAACTGAGATACTAGTTTGCAAAGACACTGACTTACAGACGGACATCGCTATAGCGACTCGACTATTCATGCTGATCACGAATTTATATACCTTGTTGGGTCGGAAATGTCTCGAAATTATAATACACTCTGCAAGGGTAAATAAGTATAATAATCTTACTCTCTTAGATTATTTTAAACGATACTTTCCACTACAATCACTGTATACGAGTAGGGCTGACTATTGGACTTAGTTTTTACCTGCCTTAGACACAAGACACAGCGGAAAAAATGACATTCTGCGCTGTACCTCCCCACAACCTTTCCAACACAACAAATATCAAGCAAATTTATTGTTTGGCCTATGCCACTTTATATATAGATACTAGACAAACAGCCCTCGCAGTCAGGCGAGGCCGTTTACTCGGTCTGTGTGTATCTTGCTCTGGCTGAAACCACACACATTTTGTAGCACAAGTGTGCGAGTGTGTTGGAGCAGGTGTGTTGCTAGTGTTTGTTAGATTGCTGCCTGGCTGCCTGCTCGTAGTGCACCTTGACACAGGCAAAGGTCACCTAATGTGTTGCATTCTCATGCACACAAAAGGGCAAGTGGCGCCGCGCAGGGCAAACATACAAACACACACACACACACACACACACTGACATACAGAGGCACTCTGCTTGTATTAAATGATTATACGTAGAAGTCTGCACACCGTCTTTATTGTTTTAGGCAAACATGAAAAGATACATGACACACTCGTTAGTTGTAGCTACGAAACGGCGGTGTTCGCAGATTCGGACGAAACTCCCCGGGCGACTCGTAGGGCAGACGTCTAACAGGATCCACGCGCTGAGGACGTTCTGCTGTGGACAGCAGCAACTGCAGCAGGCACAGCAGCAACAGCGGCACAAATCGATCTATTGCCAGCAACATTTCCAAGCGAACTAAGGCGCTGATAAACAATACAGGCGATAATCCGTTGAGCTGCAGATAATGAGGCGATTGGGGTCAGTCAGAGTCTGGGGTTCGTATTGACGCAGTAAAATATTGTGCATCTACACTGCACAACATAGTTGAAAACAATGTCCCAAACCTGGAGTCGATTGTTATTTTGAGTTCCTTGAACACAGAAGTTTTCCCTTTGGGAAAAATTTAAAAAATAAATAATATGGCGAAATATCATTATATGATTGATTAATATTGGCTTAAATGTTTTCAATTGATTTTTTTTAAATATAATTAGAGAATTCAATTTTTAGTTATATTTTACTTTTTAAATGAATATCATAATAAGCATTTCAACATTATTATAAGTGGCATGGTGTCTAGCTTAAAGGGTTCCCACATGTATAGAAAATTCTTTTCTAGATTTGCAACTCAATTAACTTTATCAAAACTGTGCCAATTTTTCGTCGGATTCATTACTTGATCGTGAGCAAATAGCTCTGTATTGAATTTAGAATTAATAATTCTCATTTTCCAGATATATAATTTTTTCGATTTTTTGATTTTTCAACTCCTTTAAACAATCCATTTTGGATAAAAATGAAATATAAAGCCGAAATGGAATTTTTAATTGCAGTTAACAATATCAGTCACCTTATGTGTTAAAAGTTGATCTGAATCAATATATATTTTATTCAATATTCACTCAAAGAATCCCACCTTAAAGTTGACGTTATTGTTTCATCTCTTTAAAATCAATAAGTTTTTGGTCATATTTTGTGCACGAAATTGATTTGGCATTTAAGTTTTGTACATTGTTTGCAAAAGTTAATTAAAGAGGTTGAGGAATCGATTTTGTGAACATGAGAATAGGAGAAAGCGGGCTTATAAATAATAATAATAAAAATAATAGATTTGAGCGTGTTCCTTATAAATAAATCATATTAGCTGCACTTTAAATTTAGTTGTCAATCTTGTGGCTGGTTTGGGCCGCGATGTGATTACACGCTGTCTATGGTCGGATTTGGGGCAAATCGAATAATTTATTTTGTCGCTTTTTGTTTTGGCGTCTTTATGTTTGCCATTCAACTGACAGTCTGTCTCCTGGTCTTGCCATTTCAGTTTACGTGTTAAGTGCTTGGCAAGCACGATTAAGGCGCTTTATCACCCGCAACAACGGCAGCAACACGAACGACAAGCACGCCAGCAGCAGCAGCAGCAGCAACAGCAACTGAAACAAAATCAACAGCAACAGCTGCGACGCCAACAACAGCAGCAGCAGCAGCAGCAACAAAGGCGCTTACGGCGGCCACAGCAGCAGCAGCAACAACGTCAGCAACAAGAACAACAAGAACTGTTGTAAGCACTCTCACATACATTGGCACGCCCACAAGTGGGCGTTGAGTAAGAGCAGCAAACACATTCGTATACATTATGCTGGGCGCAATGACAACGCCGGCAACATTGCTGGAGTTTGGGGCAATTGGTGATGTTCCAAGCATTTTGGAAATAGAACTGCCGGCCATATTGTTCAACGAGAGTCTCTACATTGAGCTGAATGGCAGCCTGACCCAGTTGGATGCCGGCAGCGCCAACCAGAGCAGTTGGAACATCAGCAGCAGCGGCGCCAGCAACAGCAACAACATCAGCAGCACCACCAGCAGCAGCAACGGCAGCAGCAGCAGCAACACTAGCAATGCAGGCAGCAACATCACCCAAATGGAGGAGCAGCAACGAGCCGCCAATGAGCGAGCTGCAGCCGAGTTCTGGCTGCTGGTCAAGATGATTGCCATGGCCGTTGTCCTGGGCCTAATGATACTCGTCACCATTATAGGCAAGTACTGCTTCGCCAGAAACTCTATCAAAAATACATTTAAGTCTACTTGGTTGCCGCTTAAAGCAGCAGCTGGCTTTCGTGCGGAGGGGCTGGTGGGGGGAGTGGCGTGCTGCCAGATTTGGGCGTTAAATTATTCTCAAATTTATGCCGCCGGGGAATTTGGTGCAAAAAGTTTCCATATCGCCGCCAAAGTGAACTGTAAATGAAGTGAAATTTATGATGCAGAAGATTTTTATTGCTCCCCTTGAAAATTTTATTGATTTTCGGCTTACAAAGATGATTTGCTGCCTGGTGCCTGCTGCCAGTTTTTTGGTGTTGAGGAGTTGGGGGGGAAACTCTGTATGGGGTGCGTGGCAACTTTTGCTTAGAGCGCGTTAAAAAGCTTTGTGTTAAACGCCGCACTTAGGCCAAACAGAGGCTGCCTGGCAGATGAGATGATGGCGACGGAGGCTCAAAGAGATTCGCCTGGGAGAACATGCCAGCAACGACAACGATGGCAAACAAAGTTTCAAACTGTTTGCCGTTTTTTGTTTTCGTTTTTATGTTTTTTGTTTCTGTTGGCATCGACACGTGAAAAGCTATTAAAAGCGCGCCAAGGCGTCAAATGGAAATTACACAAAAACACACACAGATACGTGGCACCGCGACACACACACAAACACACACTCACAGACACACAAACATACACACACTCGTAGGCACAGCCATGGCCGTGCTGCACACGGGGCGTATGCGCAACATCCTGGCGGCATATGCAAATGCATTTGTGGCACGAGTCAAGCGGCGACAAAACGTTTTGATAACCTGCAGACAGGCGCGGGCCTTCAGCACCATAGGCAGACAATTGACAGAAGCGGGCGCAAGGACGCGGACGTTGGCGGTAGTTGGTGGGACGCTTTTGGGTGACGCTGTGGCAATTACAATTTGCCAAGTTGCATGCGCTTAATCAAAGCAGCCAGCCAGTTCTCCCGCCAACCAACCAGCTCTCATTTGCATCACACAAAGATTGGCATAGCACAAGGATGCAAGGATACGAGGGCGGCACCTGGAGCTATATCCTCAGCATTCGCATGTGCACGATTGCCTGCAATTAGTCTAGAGTACGGACAGGTAGTGTTCGGCAGAGGGAGGGCTTGCCGCTGATGGATTTCAACATAGCAAAGCAGTTGACCCAATTTCAGTGACATCCTTAATATGTTCTAAGCTGCAGCTGCATTCGAAGCTGCAAGTCATTTGGCTGGACTTCTCCCGAAGTCAATTCATTAAACGTAAATTGAATGACGACTGATGGGTAAGCAGAATATTGCCAAGCATTGAATCTATCAAGTCTGCGTAGAAATCATTTTGAAAATGATTCTCGAAAGGAGTACTTTGAGAATTTAGTAGGGCAGCTCGAGCCTTAATTGCCCGTATCAAATTAGGTTTAAAACTATCTAATACTAATTGTTTACTGGGAATACATTTAATACCCTCAGACTGTATGCCAAATGTCAGCATGATAGCTAAAATATAATACGAGAAAACTCTCTTAAACAATTTTAAACCAATTCCTAAGTTAGTACTTAGAAACAAACTTAAACTTAAAGCAAGAAAATTGCATTTGGATAAGTTTTTATAAGAAATATTACGAAGTAATTATAATTATTTGAAGTTTTATCAATGTGTCCATCTATTTCAACTTTTTCGTTTGTATTTGGGAACAGGCAACGTTTTTGTAATTGCTGCCATTATCCTGGAGCGCAACTTGCAGAATGTTGCTAATTATTTGGTCGCATCTCTGGCAGTTGCTGATTTATTTGTTGCCTGTCTCGTCATGCCGCTTGGCGCCGTCTACGAGGTAAGTTTTGTTGTTGTAATTGTTGTAGTTGTACCTGATATTGTTGTTGTCATTGCTGCTGCTCCAGCTGCATTGTTGTCGCCAACTTTGCTCGGCTGCTGCACAAACTTCATTACCCTAATGGAAGCTTGGAATGAAAAGCGTGCAAATGAAATTACGCGCAAAGAGTTGACTTTGCCTGTGTGTGTGTGTGTGTGTGTGTGTGTGTGTGTGTGTGTGTGTGTGTATGTGTGTGTGCGTAATGAGCCATTGCGCGTTGTTAATTGCTTAAATTGCGTCATCTTGCAAGCAGTCGGGCAATGACATAATTCAATTGCATTCACCCGCCGGCAAACACTCAAATCCATGTCCTTGCATTTATCTATCAAACAATGCAGATAAGTAATGGCTGGATACTCGGTCCAGAGCTCTGCGACATTTGGACTTCCTGCGATGTGCTCTGCTGCACAGCATCCATACTGCATCTGGTGGCCATTGCGGCGGACAGGTGAGTAATCAACCAAATACTATAAATTCTTTAAATATCATGTTGATAAGTAAGAAAATACATTATTATTGTGATAAGTAAACTTAATGTTATGATTTTCCACCTGTACTCTTAACATTTTTTTCGCATTGCGTATACGCCGTGGCGTACTTGTTTAGATATTGGACCGTTACCAACATTGACTACAACAATTTGCGAACGCCGCGTCGCGTTTTCCTCATGATATTCTGCGTGTGGTTTGCCGCGTTGATTGTGTCCTTGGCCCCGCAGTTCGGCTGGAAGGATCCGGACTACTTGAAGCGCATCGAGGAGCAGCACTGCATGGTATCGCAGGATGTGGCATATCAGGTAGTCCAGGACATACTGTTGCAATTGCACTTGTTATACAATGGCTTTCTCTCTCCGTGTCTGCCGCAGATATTCGCCACATTTTGCACCTTCTACGTGCCGCTGCTGGTCATATTGTTTTTGTATTGGAAAATCTATCTAATCGCCAGGAAGCGCATCCAGCGTCGCACGCAAAAGTCCTTCAATGTGACGTTGACTGAAACCGAGGTGAGTAATCAATATGCATTGCGTAGATGAAGATGCATGTGCTGCTAATTACCAGGTTGTTCAGGCCACAATTAAAGTGATAAATTTCTAGTAGCCGTCACCTGACACAAGCAATGTAATATTACGCATACGCACCGAGTGCCGGTCTAATGAAATTTGAGCTGATAACTCATTTGGCCTTCGTCTCGGACTCATAATGAGCGCGTCATTAACTGAAACAATAATGCGAATCCTTTGTTGCCCATTAGCATGCCCAAGTGAGCACTTGAAGCCTCCAAATAAAAAAAAAACAAAAACCCCAACAATGCCAAAGCCACGATTTATGCCACGTTGAATGAGTGTGGGCGGGCCAAACGTGCGATTCGTTGGAAGAAAGCGCCAAGTTTTAGTTGTGTAGTGTAGATATATGCCTAAAAGCCAAATGTGCCCCTGGGGAACAACTAGAAGCGCTTAGACAGCTCGTTTGTAAGCAGCTCACTTACAAAATGTTCTGAGAAGAGTCATGATCCGGATTGGGTTCATAATTACAATATTACTAGTTAACAATATTCCGAGTCCGCTTTTGAAATGCTTACTGAATCAATTTGGATGTTCTTTACAAAACATAATAAACATTTTGGATTATCCTTAGGAATAAGTTTGGTTTACTTCACCTCTCTTCACATACCCTCAAAATTTGTGGGGAATATGGCTTTGCAAAATAATGAGATAGGAAAATAATCCACATTTAGTTTCAACCCTTAACTGGAAAAATGTAATTAACTTTTGCAGTGCGATTCCACGGCCCGTGAGCTGCAAAAGGAGCGCGGCAAGCGGCGCATTGGTAAGCGGGGGCAGAGGCCGGGCCAGGTGCTAGAGCGGGATGAGAAGATTGCGGAGATTGGTGCCGGGCAAGTGCAGCGGCGTACACGAAAGCGCATGAAGATTTGCTTTGGACGCAATTCAAACACGGCCAGCATCAGTGCCGGGTCAGAGGGCGCGGTGGCTCGCTCGGTGGCCGCCATTGCCGTTGACTTTGCCAGTTTGGCCATAACGCGGGAGGAGACGGAGTTCAGCACCAGTAACTACGACAACAAAAGCCATGCGGGCACCGAGCTGACCACCATATCCAGCGATGCGGATGATGTAAGTACTGGCAACTGGCTCACCTGGTCGCACCGAATGCCGCTAATTGTTTGTGCGCCTTTATTCCTTCTCTTTGTCTTCCAATCTCTTCCCCTCTACATTTCCGTCTCTGTATCCATCTGCAGTACCGCACGAGCAATGCTAACGAAATCATAACGCTCTCACAGCAGGTGGCAAGTGCCACACAGCAGCATCTAATAGCCTCCCATTTGAATGCCATAACGCCGTTGGCACAGTCCATCGCCATGGGTGGTGCTGCGTCTGGAGACGCCAGCAGTCCCAGCGGTGGCTCTGCTGGTGGCGTTGGCAAGGGCGTACTGGCCAGCATTGCCAATCCACACCAGAAGCTGGCCAAGCGACGCCAGCTGCTGGAGGCGAAGCGGGAGCGGAAGGCGGCCCAAACATTGGCCATCATCACCGGCGCCTTTGTCGTCTGTTGGCTGCCCTTCTTTGTTATGGCACTTACCATGAGCCTGTGCAAGGACTGCGAAATTCATCCGGCAGTTGCATCTCTCTTCCTCTGGCTGGGTTACTTCAACTCCACTCTAAATCCGGTACGTATTTGTCCATGTTAACCAACTGACCAAGACAATAAGTCAATGAATCCAAGCAGTTATTTGATTGATGTGTGTCTTGGTGGGGCAAGAGTAACAAATGATTCGGGGCTAAGAGCTTCTGATTCGATGATTGATCAGCTTTTGTTTCCAATTGGTTCCAACATCAGTCAAGTTTCGCTTTGTTATGAGAAATATATACCATTATTTGGTATATTTTTGGTAATTTATAGAAAAAATAGATTTACAAAGTAAGTTTTATTAAAATAAAAATCATTCTAGCCATGGATAGTCCTGGCAACAAGGTTGCTCTTGGTGTAGTCCTTTTTCATGTATCAATTCTCTTTCACTATGATTCTTTTTCTGGATAAAATGCAGAATCATAAATTACTGTCTGTGATATATTTCAAATATTGTATAGAATGTTTGGCTGAAAAGTTTTGTAAACTGTAGAACACATTTTATTCCGTAATAATATTCTCTATCTTTAATTCCAAACATTATTATTCTCCTTTTCATCTACTTTAATAGGTGATTTATACCATATTCAATCCAGAGTTCCGACGCGCCTTTAAGCGGATTCTTTTTGGCCGAAAAAATGGGAATCATGCACGCAGCGCAAAAATTTGATTTACAATGAAAACAAACGAGGACCAGTATCTGTAAGACCCATTACGAGTAAAAGGTGAAAGCGAAAGTTACTAACTATGGCAAAAGCATAAAACCAAAACATAGACTCTGAATCCAACTTAGATTCTAACTCAGATACCAACTGATAAATGGTATGTACATATGGTAAGGAAATAGGAATGAAAATGGAATTGACATTGGCATTGCATTAGGTTAAAAGCTAGTTAGTTAGGTAGATGTAGGCGTAGGCGTAGTACGTTTAACGATGTTTAAGCAGTGACAATCCTAAGTGCATGTACTCTTAAGTAATTCCTAGCCTTCCTTCAAGAAACACACACGTGCCCCGATACCAACTGAAGCCAACAAACCAAGCAACAATTTTTATATGCTATTTAGAGTGTTAAAACACATACATAAGTGCACACGGTGCTGCAAAACTATCGATAGCGGCCCACTCAATAACAATCGTTACTACCGATAGTTCTAAATATATTTATAAGGTTATTTATTATCATATGAGCTTCAAAGTATAAGAACAGACGATGCACATAAATTAAACTTAAATATTCTTTTGAAAAGTAAACAAAATATTCCATTTTGCGACTCTTTCGAGTTAAGATATTTGAAGCATAGATGTTTATCTTAAGCATTCTTAAATAATGAAAAAAACAGTACGCTTAAAACCGATCGATAGCAATAGCAATCGATGGTGGCAACTAAGACGCACACTCGATACTATCGATAGTGTCATCGATAGTTTTGCAGTTTAGGAGCACAATTATACGTATGGTATCGTATTGTAGTCGATATGTGTTATTTATTAAGTTTCTAAAGTCTTCCCTGTGTCTTAAAGAAGTCAGTATAAAGAAACCCTTAAAATAAGTTACGAAATTTAGATTGAACTTTTGAAATAATCGTATCACATAGCTTCTGCGTAGAGTAAGCGCTGGCACTCCGAATACTATTTATAAGGCCGACAACCTATCCATATCCTGCGTTATAAAAAAGGCTGGGTCCAAAACCAATTATGCTCGCGATTCTCTGTTAGCTTTATTTCTTGCTTGACATTATCATAAAGGCTTACATTCACTTCAAATGAAATTTACATCCCGAAATTTAGTGAATTATCAATTCGTGTAATATTTCTGTTTATTAATCAAAATGGTTCTGCGAAAACGATATATCGAATAGCCTCTATCGAATAAGTATTATGCAAAGTGCGATATAATCAGGTGTTCTCCTATGGTCATAAAGATTGTCATCAAAGCGGCAGTAAAATGTTGTAGGTAGTAGTAATCAGACGTTAATACAGGAGAATTATATACTCGTATCATTAATTACTGAATACTGTATTCAGTAATTAATGCTCGTATATTATCACCTGGAATTAAGCTGATCGCAAGAAAGACACATAAAAGACAACATTTCCCATAAATCGTATCACACACTCTTACTTTTTGTGTAGAGCTTTGATAATGAACTTAATGAAAACAAAAATGTTCCATACCAGAACTCCCACTAACAGAAAACGTTTGGCAACAGTCTTAGACTAATTTATTGCTTAATATAATACAATATATAAAAAACTTTACTTAAATCACGCAAATTACATAATGAACGACAGGTCTGTTGCATATAGAACTTAAATAAATTTAAATTCTCCTTTCCAGTTCCATTAAAGGCATTGTTGTCAGTTTGATAACTATATTATCAACAAATTTAAGGTCTTCAAACTTAAAGCTGGTTGAGAATTTGTAGTTTCTAATCAACTTTGCCATTGTAACTTTTAGCGACATTAGAGCATATCTCCAACCTAAGAGCAAAATCAATATTTATCCAATGCATATGAATACAATTTAATATCACTTTAAACATACCTATGCAGTTTCGCGGTCCCTTTGAAAAGGGTATGAAAGCGTAGGGATGCTTATTCTGAAAATTAATCGGAAGAAAGTGATCCGGATTAAATTGATGTGCATCCTTCCCCCAGAGTTTCTTGCTGCGATGCAAGTGAAAAATATCGATGAGAATATTAACTCCCTTCGGAACAAGGACTCCATTTGAAAGAAGGAGATCTTTTGACGCTTCTCTAGCGATCAATGGAACGGGTGGAATCACTCGCATTGTCTCATCGAAAATTAAATTCAAATAGACCATTTGCTGAGTATCTGCGTAGGTAACTTCAAAGTCCCCACTGTCGGGAAAGAGAGCTACAATTTCCTCAAACGCCTTCTCCTGGTACTCCGGAAACATGGCAAGTAACATCAATGTGTAGGCCAGTGTATTAGAAGTTGATTCAAAAGCTGCAAATACTATGGCATTCGATTCATCTTCTGCATTTTTCCTATTAAAGATGCCTTGCCTTATCAAATCTGCTGCCAGGTTCATAAATGAGTTTTTATTTTGTGGTTGACTCCCGGGTACATCAACATCAACATCAGCAAGCTTCTGATCAATAAGCTAAAATAAACAAGTAAGATCGTTGCAGTCGGACGTACCCGACAAAGGAATACCCTATTTCAAATCCGGTGGGTTGCGATAGAAAGTCTGTATGTCAAATTTGGAGACTCTACCAGTACAGGTGAGAAATTTTGCTCATTTGCGGGGTGGGAAAAATTTTTGGAAGCAGTGGTCAATAGTAGTCTATATGTAGAAATTTGGTGAGAATAGCTAAAAAAATATGGAAGCTATAGATTTCTGACAATTGTGTTGGAAGGAGTCGGGTGGCGGGTCGACCTTGAATATTAATGAATCCAGGGTATCCAACAACATGTGTACCAAGTTTGGTTGCTCTAGCTTCAAAAAAGTGCGTTCATTCGGACAGACAACAGGCGGATATTGGAAAAACCCAAAATACCTTTTTTGAAATAAAGTATAAAAAGTCGATTAGTTTTGACACCTTGCTCAAGATGCTCCGTATTCCTGACTTAGCCATCGAGTAACGGCCCTCTATGCCGAACAGTTTACGCACTAGTCTACTTTTAAGCCAGGGCAGAAAAGTTATATCCGTTACTGTCTCTGCAACACTATAACACATAGTAAGTAGTACTCATTAAAGATTATGCCAAAAGTACTCACTATTTGAAATTATCCAAAAGATTTTCGATATTGATACTCTCATCCGCAGTTATATCACATCCCAAAGCATTTTCTGTACGAGAATGAAATAAAACTCCATTCAATCAAGCGTACGTAGAGTATTTCACCTTTCAGGCCATGGTAATTGCAATAGTAACTTAAACTCACGAGCTGATATCTTGAAACTTAAGATTTGTAGCGCGGGTCTCAAATCCTTTTCGCCATCACCAACCATAGTATCAAATATCTTAAGTAAGGATCCCGACTCCTTGTTAAACGTAGGGATAAAGCTGAGCCGAACCTTGTGTGTAAACCCTGGAGCCATTAATTTTCGGTGTACGCTCCAGGTGGGATCTGAACAAAATGTAAAGTATTGTAGTTTCAAATTTAAAGCTTTTAAGTAATTTTTCGCACCTTTCATGCTAAACAATCCATCACCAAAGCCATCTGCAACACCAATGTAGGGAAGTCCTTTGTTTACGCAATGCGGCGAAGTCAAAATGTCCTGAACTAATTGGGGATCAGTGACTACCAAAAACGGCAATGGACCGAGCCAAGATACGCACACTGGTCCATATTTTTCCAAATATTGTCCAATATTTCCCAATGTATCTGAGCATGCAAGTAAATTCAAGATTTCGTTTATAATCAAGCGCACTTCAAAATTATCACTGATCACATACTTTCCCTATAAAAGAACTCGTGAGCTATGCCAAGTATTGGATATCCAAGAGGACCTCGCACTTTCAGCCATAATAGATAGAATCTCCGACGAGTCCACATAATATAAAACCACAATACGAACAATAGAGTACACCACAATTCCCAGGACAACATGATTATCAGTCCTAAAAGATATTTGATTATCCGGTTCAGAGGGATTAGAGAGATTATCTTCCGAATGTGCCGAGTGACTAAACGTTCCGGCGCGCGTATAGACTATAGTTACAAATATCAGAGAACATCAAGTTTTTATATGCCGCATGCTAAAACTGCTTTTTGACTAAACTAATCCCAGCGCACGATCTATCATCACGATTTACATAAATTAACTATTAAGTAATTTGCTTCACTTTATTCATATTTAAAATAGAAAATTTAAGTGAGAAAACGTTGTGCAAATGTATACAACTGACCTACCCTATAAAGTATTTATATGCTGGTTAAGTATCATCGACCAAGTCGATCTTACATGTCTGTCTGTTTGTTTGCATAATACGTGAGTTGTGCAACTATGAAAGTATCGCATTTGGTATGTAGGTTCCTGTACACCACCAGACGATCAAGTTCATTTCAAATATTCGTAACTTTATGGAAAGAATTGATACCTTACAAGAGGTTTCTCGGAGTAAAGTGCCTCCGAGCGACAAACATGAACTTTGCGGTTGATCCAAGGTCCAAAAGTTATACCAGATCTTCATAGAATTCCCTATTCCATGCAAACAAATTCAAACGTCAGCGATATGCATGTTATAATAACAGAACTCTTAAGTAATTACGTCTGGCATATAATTGGCTGTTGTTGTTGACAAACTGTAATTAGAGGCATAGCTAGCCAGACTGGCAAATAAAATTCCCCCAATGTGTTGATGTTGTTACTAGATTCAAATGTAATTTCGTGTAGGCTTATAAAATTTGTCCATTAACTTATGAATTAGATAACATTTTTGGATTTCAGGCAGCACTGTTTTGCCTTCGTATATAAATAAATAAAATAGACTTCAGTAGAATTCCAGAGGTTGCTTAAGGCTTTAGGTTGCAATTAAAATTCTGACCCGCAATTCAGCGATGTGTGTCTGTTTCTTTCATGATTTCAATTCTTACACGAAGGCTTTAGTGTGCGTATTCAAGCTTGAGAGCTAGAGACACTAAATTTGTAATGTAGGTTTCTGCTTACTCGTATTAAACACAGATGAACTTTGGTTAAAACTTCACATAATCACCTTCGCAGTCTTGCAAATCAATAAGCACATTTTATAGCAACAAATATATAGATTTGAGTGTTCGCATCGCAAAGTCGATCAAACAATAATTAATAATAAATACAGTCATTATACAAAAAACTAGTTTCACTTATGTTGAGCGGGGGAAACAGCAACGCTGCTAAGTTGCAATGTTGCTTGCAGCGCCGCTGAACTACCTGATATTTGTGAATATGTGTGCACGATTTGCTTTGAAATTTTAGACTTGGGGAAACAGGTAAAGCAGTCAAGCATTCTTACTTATTGTCTGTGGAGTTATTGATGTTGGGAGCACTTAGTTCACTTTGCATGTAAGAGATCCAATTAATGTATATTTTTATAAAAAGAAGCAGCCTGAATTTGTTACGAATTTGCATACAGTAGCACAAACAACTTACAGAGTGTAACTCTGATCTTAAAAATTCCAAAAATAACATAGCCAATTAACATACTGTAGGACGAGAGCATAATATTCAAAAGGAAAGTATTGTATTCTCTAATTGTATTATGAAACTTTGTAAATTTTATTTTTCTTACGCAGCAAGACTAATTAGAATGAATGCTGCTAATTCTATCTATTCATGGAAGCATATTTAAAGTACTCCAATTTCAGTAGCAAGACATCAAATATTTTTGGCCCAGCAACTAGTTGCAACTTTATTATTACAATAACAATATCCTGCGCAGGATTACAGTTGCATCAAGCTGGCAGAAGCATACATCACAAGCTCCTTTGTTAGAGGTAGTTCATATTGTCGGTCGATCAGATAATAAACAGAGAAGTTAGTCTCGAAACAAGATTCAGGACTTAAGAGCAGGGGAAGCAGAAGTGCAACCACCATTTAAAATGTGTGTTTTTACTAGATTTTTTATTACGTTTGGGTAGATTTGTTTAAGGAAACAGGTTATTTGCACACACTAATGTTTTAAAGCCAACTTGGGGCACATTATTGGTACGATTTAAAGATGCCAAAAATAAGGCATTTGAGGATTAGGAATTCTTTCCGCGGGAGAAGTTTAACACTACTTTTTGCATTAAGGTTAAATGTTGGTTCTATTTTAACTTTGACGTTAGCAAAACTGCTTAGCCCGGCGGTAAGGATCAGCATGAAAGAAGCTAGGTTTCCACTGGGGTAGGAAACTCATTCCGGAAATAGGAGACAGTTGTCAAAAGAATACTCTGAACACGAAATTAGTGAAACAAAAAATGTTCAACAACAGTTTTCCACACATTTATTGCTTAATCTAACATATTAAATGTAATGTAATACAGTTCGCAAATCCTTGCCACCAATGAATTTACATAATGAACGGTTGCTGCTCCATACAAAATTAGAGATCAGCTTTAAGTTCGCCTTTCCAGTTCCAGTAAAGGCATTGTTTTCAGCTTAAGAAACACACCCGCAATAAATTGAAGGTCTTCAAATTTAAAGCTTGTTGAGAATTTGTAGTTTCTAATCAACTTTGCCATTGTAACTTTTATCGAAATTAGAGCATATCTCCAACCTAAGAGCAAAATCAATATTTATCCAATGCATATGAATACAATTCAATATCACTTTAAACATACCTACGCAGTTTCGCGGTCCCTTTGAAAAGGGTATGAAAGCGTATGGATGCTTATTCTGAAAATTAATCGGAAGAAAGTGATCCGGATTAAATTGATCCGCGTCCACCCCCCAGATTTCCTTACTGCGATGCAAGTTAAAAATATCGATGAAACAATTCACTCCCTTAGGAAGAAGGACTCCATTTGAAAGAAGAATATCTTTCGACGCTTCTCGACCAATCACTGGCAAGGATGGCATTAATCGCATCGTCTCATTAATAATGAGGTCCAAATAAACCATTTGCTGGGTATCTGCGTAGGTAACTTCAAAATCCCCAGTGTCGGGAAACAGAGCTACAATTTCTTCAAACGCCCGCTCCTGGTACTCCGGAAACATGGATAGCATTATCAATATGTAGGCCAGTGAACTCAAAGTTGTTTCAAAAGCTGCAATTACAAAGATAATAGCTTCAGCTTCTACATTTTGCCTATTAAAGATGCCACTCCTAAGCAAATCTGTTGCCAAGTTTAAAAATATATTTTTGTTTTGGGACAGACTCCCGGGCACATCGACATCCCTTCTAGCTATATTCTGATCAATTCTCTACAATACAAGAATATATTATTTATATATATCGTATTATTGTCGATTAGTTGTAACACCTCGTTCAAGAATCCCAGTAATCTCGACTTAGTCGATGAGTAACGGTCCTCTCTGCCGACCAGTTGACGTACCAGCTTAATCCTAAGCCAGGGAAAGAAACACATATCCGAAACCGTCTCCAAAGTACTATAAACACATAGTAAGACTCATTAATGCAAATGTTAATAGTACTTACTATTCGAGATCATCCAGTATATTGTCGATATTGATATTCTCATCAGCAGTTATATCACATGCCATAGTATTTTCTGTGATTGAATGAAATAAATCTCTACTCAGTAAATCGTACATAGAGTATTTCAGGTTATGGTAATTATATTAATAAGTCATACTCACGAGCTGCTATTTTTACGCTTAAGCTTTGTAGCACGGGTATCAAATCCTTTTCGCCATCATCAGCCATAGGGTCAAGTATCTTAAGTAAGGATCCCGACTCCTTGTTAAATGTAGGAATAAAACTTAGTAGAGCCCTGTGGGCAAGCGATGGATTCAGTAGTTTTCGGTGCACGGTCCAGTGCTTATCTGAACAAGATGTAAATTATTGTAAGTAGTTTCAAAAGTTAATGCTGGTAAGTATTTTTCGCACCTTTTAAGGTAAGCAGTCCTACTCCAGCAATATCTTCAATACCATTATAGATAATGGCTTTGTTTATGCAATGCGGCGAATTTAAAATGTCCTGTATTAATTGGGGCTCAGTGAGTGAAATAAACGGCACTGGACCGAGCCATGACAACCATGCAGATCCATATTTTTTCGAATATTCTTTTTTATATCCCAATATGTCTGTTCATGCAAATAAATTAAAGATTACATTTTAAAACAAAGCCATTGATCACATACTTTCCCCATAAAGGAACTTGTGAGCTATGCCAAGTATTGGATATCCAAGGGGACCTGGCACTTTCAGCCATAATAGATAGAATCTCCGACGAGTCCACATAATATAAAACCACAATACGAAGAATAGAGTACACCACAATTCCCAGGACAACATGATTATCAGTCCTAAAGGTATTTGATTATCCGGTTCAGAGGGATTAGAGAGATTATCTTCCGAATGTGCCGAGTGACTAAACGTTCCGGCGCGCGTAAAGACTATAGTTACAAATATCAGAGAACATCAAGTTTTTATATGCCGCATGCTTAAACTGCTTTTTGACTAAACTAATCCCAGCGCACGATCTATCATCACGATTTACATAAATTAACTATTAAGTAATTTGCTTCACTTTATTCATATTTAAAATAGAAATCTTAAGTGTGAAAACGTTGTGCAAATGTATTCAACTGACCTACCCTATAAAGTATTTGTATGCTGGTTAAGTATCATCGACCAAGTCGATCTCTTCATGTCCGTCTGTTTGTTTGCATAAATACGTCGAGTTGTGCAACTATGAAAGTATCGCATTTGGTATGTAAGTTCCTGTACACCACCAGACGATCAAGTTAATTTCAAATATTCGTAACTTTATGGAAAGAATTGATACCTTACAAGAGGTTTCTCGGAGTAAAGTGCCTCCGAGCGACAAACATGAACTTTGCGGTTGATCCAAGGTCCAAAAGTTATTCCAGATCTTCATAGAATTCCCTATTCCATGCAAACAAATTCAAACGTCAGCGATATGCATGTTATAATAACAGAACTCTTAAGTAATTACGTCTGGCATATAATTGGCTGTTGTTGTTGACAAACTGTAATTAGAGGCATAGCTAGCCAGACTGGCAAATAAAATTCCCTTAATGTGTCGATGTTGTTACTAGATTCAAATGTAATTTGTCCATTAACTTATGAATTAAATAATATTTTTTTTTGATTTCAGGCAGCACTGTTTTGCCTTCGTAAATAATCAAATAAAATAGACTCTAGTAGAATTCCAGAGGTTGCTTAAGGCCTAAGGTTGCAATTAAAATTCTGACCTACAATTCAGCGATGTGTGTCTGTTTCTTTCATGATTTCAATTCTTACACGAAGGCATTAGTGTGCGTATTCAAACTTGAGAGCTAGAGACACAAAATTTGTAATGTAGGTTTCTGCTTACTCGTATTAAACACAGATGAACTTTGGTTAAAACTTCACATAATCACCTTCGCAGTCTTGCAAATCAATAAGCACATTTTATAGCAACAAAGATATAGATTTGAGTGTTCGCATCGCAAAGTCGATCAAACAATAATTAATAATAAATACAGTCATTATACAAAAAACTAGTTTCACTTATGATGAGCGGGGGAAACAGCAACGCTGCTAAGTTGCAATGTTGCTTGCAGCGCCGCTGAACTACCTGATATTTGTGAATATGTATGTATCTCTGTGTGCACGATTTGCTTTGAAATTTTAGACTTGGGGAAACAGGTAAAGCAGTCAAGCATTCTTACTTATTGTCTGTGGAGTTATTGATGTTGGGAGCACTTAGTTCACTTTGCATGTAAGAGATCCAATTAATGTATATTTTTATAAAAAGAAGCAGGCTGAATTTGTTACGAATTTGCATACAGTAGCACAAACAACTTACAGCGTGAACTCTGATCTTAAAAATTCTATAAATACCATAGCCAATTAACATACTGTAGGACGAGAGCATAATATTCAAAAGGAAAGTATTGTATTCTCTAATTGTATTATGAAACTTTGTAAATTTTATTTTTCTTACGCTGGAAGACTAATTAGAATGAATGCTGCTAATTCTATCTATTCATGGAAGCATATTTAAAGTACTCCAATTTCAGTAGCAAGACATCAAATATTTTTGGCCCAGCAACTAGTTGCAGGCTGAGCATGCGAAAATTCGCAAGACCAACTTTATTATTACAATAACAATATCCTGCGCAGGATTACAGTTGCATCAAGCTGGCAGAAGCATACATCACAAGCTCCTTTGTTAGAGGTAGTACATATTGTCGGTAGATCAGATAATAAACAGAGAAGTTAGTCTCGAAACAAGATTCAGGACTTAAGAGCAGGGGAAGCAGAAGTGCAACCACCATTTAAAATGTCTCGCTTGCACTGCAGTGCGCTGTAGCTTGTGTGTGTATGTGTAAGTTTTCTAAGAAGTGGGTACAGGGAGTCTTGTAGTCGGGTATACCCTACAATAACTTGTTTTCTCATTTCGTTTGGGTAGATTTGTTCAAGGAAACAGAATATTCATTGCATTCTTACTTATTGTTTAAGCAGGTTTTTATTTCGTGATCATTTTATTTGAAGCGAAGATATGCCTTTTACAGCGAGTAACTCTGATTTTAAAAATCCAATAAATACCATAGCCAATTAACAAACTGTAGGACAAGAGCATAATATTCAAAAGGAAAGTATTGTATTCTCTAATTGGATTTTGAAACTTTATAAATTTGATTTATGTTCAGCTGCAAAACTAATTAATGTTCATTGATCTATTAATAGAAGCATATTTGAGGTACTTTAATTTTAGTATTAAGCCATCAAACATTTTTGCAACTTGTTGCAAGCTAAACAAGACCAACTTTATTATTACAAGTACAATATCCTATGCAGGATTTCAATTGCAACAAGCTGGCTGAAGCCCACATGATAAACGTCTTTGTTGGGGCTACATTCCTGTTTCCATTTTCACAATTGGCAAGCACTTCTGTAATGTTTTCTAAATTAAGAAATGATTGTTGCTAAATATACATAAGCAAACTTTTAATTCATGATTCAATCTTCATTCCTATAGGCTGCAAGCTTAAAGGAAATTTGGTAACATTTTGCGGAATCAAGTCAGCAATATCACAGTGAAAGGCGGAACAGACATTTCCGATCCCTCAAAGCTTGTATAGCATTTTCTTGTCAGTCTGTTTGTTTCTTTCACTTTTAGAACTTTTTTGATGATCATTGTATCTGTATGAGAACACACTCCCCTCATATCTTTTTTACCCCGAAGATAGCTGTTCATCCTTGTTTGAATAGAAATTTTCGCCATCCTTCGTGCATAATTTAAATGGATATACGGCTTATAAAGTAACTTTGAAATAAATATGATATTAAACGGTAGCTTAAGCTGCCTTAAGTATAACTACAAGTTCAGTTGTACTTAGTAGCTAATACGAATACGCTTCAATGTGCATAAGTCTATTCATTTACATACTCGAATACTCATAAGTATAATCGTTTGTAAGTACTCGTAAGTACATACTATTTAAGCTAAGTATTGTATGTTTGTAAATTGTATTTGTCTGTGTGTTATTGCAAATTCTCGATGTGTACTTGATGTCAAAGTTATTAAAATTGCGTTTTATCAGAAACCTGTCGAGTTTTACTTGTATTTTCTTTTCCAAAAGCTCACATACAAGCCGAACAGCAACCGAGAAGTTGTTGGGCAGTTTAAATGTTTGCTCTCAACTCAAAATTGACAAACTTTTCATGCCACGCCGACCGCACGCATGTAAGCAAATGCCAGCGTATTGAAATGCCAAAGTTCAAGTGCACATGTAGAGCGTCGGATCTCGGATTCGGATACGGATTCGAGTACGGATTCGGGCACGCGCTTCCAGGGTGAAGTGGCAAGTGTGGCAGAGTGGCAAAAGTGGCAGCGTGGCATCAGGGCAGCATGGCATGGAGATGGATTACGCATTGGCATTATCAACACCGGAACAGGCAAAAGCCGACAAATGGCCCAGAAATGCCAGTGCTCCCACTGACAAACTACCAGCAGTCGACAGACAACAGCGGCAGCAAAAACAACAACAGACAGTGGCGTACGCACAAAATTTTTGATGGGGGCCAAATAAATTTTGTATTCATATATTTTCTTAAAGGTATGATATTAGAATGTATTATTTTTTAAACACATTTTCAGCACAAAGTGTGTATCTGCACTGATTTTGAACGATTTCTTCACATCCTACGCCAAAAAACAAGCTACCTCCGCCACTGACAACAACAACATCAAAAGGAAAATCGATACATCATGCAATGCCCGCATTACCGGGCTGCCATTTCAGCTCGAGTACTCAAACTTGTACTCTATTCTGTATGCGGCTATTGTTGTTGTTTACTTGTGTTGTTACTTACAACATTGGCGCCGTACAGAATCTGTGAACGTACTGTTAACACTATGTTAACTCGCTATTGACATTCCGTTTAAATGCTGTGCACATTGTGTTCAAATGTCGTTACACTGCTTTTAATACCAACTCAACAGAATGCTAATAACTTTCAAATGGGTTTTATGAAGCTAATGCTGTATTTTGTTCACAAATATATAAATTTATGTAAGCTTATTGTTAATAGCAGAAGTAAAATTGAATGATACTACAGAACAATTGGTGCCACTTCGAATGTTTCTTCTTTAACTCGATAGCTTAAGAACTCCATGTATTTTACTATTATTTTAATATATTCCAGTTCAGTTTTATTTATTTTATTTTTTTGCTTACAAAAATTTGCATATTTATTTAACTGGTTGTACTGCTACCTTTTTGGCAGCTTAAACTAATTGTAAATAATATCTATCAGGAAAGAACATTTTAAAATTTTACAAATTTCCATTCGTACTTTTGAAAAGACAATGTTAATTCTAGCGATCGGGCAAAAACTATCTTAAATATCGAGTGAGCGCACCAAAGATATTTCTGCAATTCAACGGCCTTTATTTTACTTATCGATTGTATTATTAAAATAATAATGTACTTGTAATAAAACCTACCTTTCCACCCTTAATCGAATGGTGTTTTCATTAATATTGCACTATTGATAATACATATACCTAAAACTATATGACAAGTGTGTATCAGCAAATGGCTGCCAGGGCCTTCAGCTGGTAATAATATTGCATTCAATTTTGGAAACTTTGCTGCACTTGCTTTATCAATAGTTAAAGACAGTCAGATCGGGAGCACTGCCAAGTACCAGGCGAACAGAATTAACAAGAAGGTCGCTGCTTTAAAATCAGCAAAAACCACAGCATACTTTTAGGTGCTTCAGTTAATAACAGCCTGTTCAAAAACTGTTACGATCTCAGACTCGTAAAATTGTCATTTTATTGCCATACGTTTATTTATTTCAATTACCTCTCAAATAATTAATAATTTTTGGATAGAGCCTGCGCCCAAAGAGTTAAATATTCATTCCAAAATCCGCCGCGAATGTGAATTCGGCCAGCCTTTGTGAATAATAATTCAATCAATAACGTGTCCGTACAATAAACAATAGTTGCATAGTATATGCATGTTGATTTCTACAAATCCCATAAGCCCCGTCAAAGCCCAGAACCGCAGGGCATAAGTCCACAGAATCGAATAGTTCAAATATGCAACACGAGATGAGTATATTTGTACAACGAGCATGCGAGTGAGAGTGTGTAAGTATGTGTGCTGATATTAGCTACTACACATTATTAATTTCCTCGCATAATACTATATGAGAGACGGAGCAATAATAATAGCCGCAGGGTAATGTCAATAAAATTCGTTTTATTAAAAAATTTCTTAGCCCGAAATTCCATAAATCGAATAAATATCGTTGTACTCAAGTAGCACTCATGCTTTAGAGATAGATGTAACCAGCGAGGGGGCGAGAAGAAAACACAGATAATGTGGCACATGAGTGTGGCACGCTGTTTGCTTGTGCATCATTTTGAAGCCTGCTCGAATCGAATAAAAACTTTGCAGGCAATTCGAAAGGTATTAAAAGTATTAAACAGAAACGGGTGATTATAAACACGAACTGGCAAACTTGCCTGCCGAAACTTCGAGTGTCTTCGTATCTATCAGATACTTTTAGCAGACGTACTTAAAGCTACTTGTGTGTGTGTGTAAATAACACTCGAAAGCTGCCTCAACTGTAAGTACATAAGTACAAGCATAGTGGCAATTCTCTATATACACACCCGTACATATGTGTGTGTGTGTGTCTACATGGTTGTGTGTTAAACAAAGTTGTAATTGAATTGCAGCGAACGTGCGCAAATTGCCTGAAATGATTAAGAGCTTATGGCGAAGTCTTAGTTCAAGGACTAAAACGACTTAGAGCGAGCAATTAAAAGCGCCTGCTGTTCGATCAGGCAAATGGAAGTCACTTCTAGAACTAAGCAAAAGAGAAGAAGATGAAGAGGACAAGCTGCTGCAGTGGTGCCCGCATAAGTATGCTACGATTTTTGTGTGTTAACTGCAGTCGCTGTTAATGCAACCACGCCCGCAAAATGCGCCCCCAAGCGACCATAACAGTAAAGCGGACAACAAGCTGCAGCAGCAACAACAAACATGCTGCAGCTGAAGTCGTGTTTATTAAAACGCTGCAGGTAAAACAGCTCGTAAAATGCTGAAAATATAAAAATAAAATAGGTAAGTAAATAAATTTATGACTTGTGTGCGCGCGGCAAAAAACTCATTTTGAAGTTGTTGACACCGCATAGGTACCCAAGCACTTGTCACTTGGTTGCCCCGCTGTGGGCGTGCCACATGCCACATTGAATGGCACCGAGCTGAACACAAAGCACCGCAGACAAGTTGGACTCGGTGAAGTCTTTGCAAATTGCGGTCAAGTGCACTTTCAATGCCTTTGAATCCTGCGCCACATTGTGCTGCAGAGCACCACTGAAAGGAGCTGCGTGGTCCTGTCAGTTTCCAACTGACACAGCTGCAGCTTCAGCTTCAGTTTCAGCTATTAAGTGACAGCAAAAGATGGCAATCAGAGAACGCATCGGGCCAGCAGCTACAAAAAATATGCGTTAATTAGGATAAATATTTAAGACAGATTCTGAAGAATTATGACTCGGACTACACTTTACGCAAATGTTTTTATAAACAATGAAATATAGAATATACTCGTATACCTGCTTTGGGTCTAATCATGTTTCCGAATGCGTCAAATCTTATCATTTTCTGGAATCCCTGTCAACTGTAGACTACATGTGAATGTTTTTCAAGTCGATGTTCGTGTCCAGCGTAGGAAACTGACAACTTGAGCGAAATACCAAAAAGGACACGTACGTAATGAACACCAACACGTACGCAGCAGCGACAACGTTTGGGGCTTAAAGTTTCAGCTGGCCAACTTGCACATCCTCAAGCCCTTGGCTAAGCACCAACAAAAAAGAACTGAAACTTGCTGCAAACTTTGCAACATTTTTTTTTCAGCGTTGCTGTTGTTATTGTTGCTTTTCGTGCTGCTGCTGCTGCTGCTGGTGCTCGAAGGGCGTCCAGGCGCGTTGGTGTTGCCCAAGAAGGATGTGCAGCCGACGTGGCGCTGGCATTCAACGCACAGCGGAAGTTCCTGTCGACTGTTGCATTTTGGGGCTAGGATCTTGCCAAGTACTCGTGCCAGTGTCACCAATTTCGATGCTCTTTTCCTCAAATCTGGCTCTTAATATTATATTTATTGAGGGGTGAATATTAAATAAAAAGCTTCTGTAATACTTTTTTGGCTTTATTTGTTGCACAAATACATTTTTATATTCACTTGCAAAACACTTTTATTTTACTATTTGTAAAAAGAGTATTTTGGGTTTGTGTAATATCCGTCTGTTTGTCCGTGTATCCGTCTGCATGAACGCAATTTTTTTCCACAGCCGTAAAGCCAGAGCAACCAATTTTGGTAGACAAGTTTGCATTTATCCTCGTCAGAGATCTTATTTATTTTGGCTTAATTTGGTTTTTTTCAATCCGTGCTTCTCAAAAATTGGCAACACTGCCACATGCTCCGACCTATTTCAACTTGTCGTTGTTACAGCTTGCCTAATTCTTATGCGACATGCATATTGTGTGTGTGTGTGTGTGTGTGTGTGTGTGTATGTTTGTATGTGTGTGTGTCTGCTGCAGTTATTGCGCTTGTTGGTTTTACATATTTACTTGGCAAACACTTGCGTAAACGCGACTTTGCTATCGCTGGCAAGCAGGCAGGCAGGCAGGCAGACATGTAGCCTCTCCTGGCCCAGCGGCAAGTTGGGTGCACTTGGCCCAAAAGTTTTCGCCTAGCTGCGGCCTTGGCTAAGTTCAGCCACTGACATTGCAACTTCCGTGCCCAGCCCGAATGGCTCCAATCTGCGCCCCCTTCATGTTGCGATAAATGAACATGAAATTGAAATTTAATGTAGCGCAGACGCGTTCTGCACTATGATTTGTAGATGCACCGTGCAGAAAAGAATGAGGGGAGTAACGGATGCCGCTGGGGCATCTGCATCTGCAATACAAGTTGCCACAATGCACTCTTGTGCCTGTGGCATTAAGATCCTTACAAAAGCCACAAACTGCAAGGACTTGCCTTACAGTTAACAAAGATATTTTGCACGGCCAAAAGGTTTGGAATTCTCGGCGCTTATTATTTCAAACAATCTATTTATCAAATTCTATGTAGGCTTGGGATTCTTTAAATATTTGATATTTGTACATAAATACTCGGCAGTTTATACAACTGTTCTTTATTGACCAACGCATTTGCTCTGTTTAATACCCTAAATAATTTAAAAGTCAAGCAAAACTTTTGTGTTAAAATTTAAGCTAAAAATTTAATAGAAAAGAATTTCGTGTAACCAAACAAAATATGAAATCACAGTGAGATAATCATGGCCAAGCCCAAAGTTAATGTTTTCTGGCAAACAATGTTTTCTGCCACCTCAGTTTACTTTCATTTTTCAAGCTGGTTGTATCTGTCGCTGACTTTAGATTTGAGATTCAGTTGCATGTCCTGGCATCATTTGAACATTCTCCCAATTTCCACGCCTTTTTCGCACCTGGCTCACAACATTTTTTTGGCTTTACCTTGTGCTTTGCCCTTTCCCCTCACCTGTGCCCTGTTTGCGTGTTTGTTTCACTTTTTTTGCCGTCATTTTGTTTCGCTTCGTCTTGCTAACCTGAAAACTCTACACGCACAGTTCTTGTGTTCTTTTGTGTGTGTGTGTGTTTACTTTTGAAAGTGAAAACACTGACTGCACCCTTCAGCACCCCCTGCTCACCATAATTTCCATAATATTCCACTGCTACTACGTCACGGCAGGCGCTCTTATACACGCATTGTGCGCTCTTATACGCAACATGACGTATACGCAACGTGTGCTGTAGAGTTGCCACATGCCTTATCATTGGCCCTACGATTGCATTTGCCGGCTCACACACACACACACACACACACACGCGCGCACACACACATACTCATACCTACATGCAGGTGGCTCTTTACTTGTCAGGTCTTCTTTTTGTCAGTCTGTAACAAGCTTCCTTTATAATGAACTCCTTTCCTATTAGCTTGGCCAGCTCGTTTATCTTTTTGTTGCATCTGCCCGCAGGCCTTACCAGTGGAAGCATTAAAAATGCCAGCTCTAATTTGCAGTCAAAAAATGAAATAAAATGCCCGTTGCCATTTAACAAACGTAAAAAACGCGAATAATACTGTGGAGAAATTTGTAAGTCAAGGTTGCTCAACTTAGCAGTTATCCTATATGTCAACCAGTACGTAATGCTTCACACCTCTTAAATTCTCATTGATTGCTTAAGATCATATTAAATGCATATTAAACAAAGGTTACAGTTAAAAGCAATCGGTAACCTCTGAAAAGATTAAAAGTTATAGCCGTTAGCTTTAAATAAAACATTGTACTTTAGAGGGGTAATAGTATAACACAACTAAACAGAGTATAAAAAACGAAAACTAATGCTGTACATTTGGTGTAAGATATCTTTTTACAGGACTTCTATTTAATTTATCTGATCATCTGATAATTTCCCCAATTGCGGGTGGAATAATCCATAATTTGAAACAAATTAAACCAAAGTTGGTGTCCTGTCGGCCATATTAGGTGATCAAGAATCTATATATGTATTTAAAACTCTTTAATCTGAGTTACTGATTGGCGATTCAGGGTTTGGGCGGTAGCAGCTAGAAACCTGCAATTTTTACAGTAGCTTACTGTTATATCGCAGCTCTCTGATATAATTTCCGGGAAATTCTGTTCGGAAGTGGGTGAAAAATGCATTCAAAAATTGTACGAAGATCTCGAAATGCGCCAGCTGCTACATAATAACGTGAAAGTGCAAAAGATATAAATTATCTCACTCTTGAATCGCTCTCTCGACTTTAAGTGCGACAGAAATCGTCATATTGCTCTCTAAGTATATACTTTACAGTGCCGGAGATACCCGAATCTGTTATGATACCCTTCTTAACCATTTTTATGGAGTACAGAGCGATAATGAGCTCAGTGCGGTTTAAAATGCAGCACTCACAATGCACAGAGAGAGAGGGAAAGCGAGACAGGGAGAGAGGGAGACAGTGTAGCCTCCCCAATGAACCGCAAATGTTCGCCTCTCGCTCCCCGCTTGAACAGGTAAGGCAGAGTTCCACTCCTGCTCCAGTTCTGTCAGGACTTCCGGCGCCTGGCCAGTGGTCGGGGGCGTTAATTAGCGGCTATCATATTTCTGTGCGACTGCAGCGAAACCAAACCTGTTGAGGCGAACAGGTGAATCAAGCGGGGGCGTGGGGGCTGCCAAGCTGCTGGCCAAGGCTGCACTCGTTTATTGGAATTTATTGCGCGCCCATGTTGGCCATGTTGCGCTCCTGGCTGCTTGCTCCTGGCTCCCGGCTCCTGGCAGCAACATGCAATCAAAATGAGCGCACGCCAGCTACGCTGGCATTTCCGGACCCATTCCGGACGTGGCAGGTCAGTTGTTTGGGCCTGTTGCCGTCGCCGTTGCCGTTGCCGTTGCGTGCCATTTGGCCAAAAGCTGTCATTTTATTGTTAGCCAAATACAAATCAGAGTGTGCTAATTACAGTCAACAACAGCAGCGGCGCCAGCGCCTTTAAGTAGGCGTGGCACGTGGCATGCAAGACTGAGTTGACACCCCGGCTCCCTAAAAGGGGCGTGGTTCGCTCTGCTCCTCCTTAATTCCCTTTGATTGCAGTGCAAAGTGTGAAATTTAAATTCAGCGCATGCTAAATGCTTTGACACTTGCCAGCGATAGTTACCCCAGCTACCACTCCCTCTTCCTCGAAGCCACTGGCTGGCTAAATCTCTCGCTGAATCTCTACACTCAGAAAAATTGGAGCGCTAGGAGTCAGGAATTCATACGGATATTTTATTTCAGTTTTAAATATGTTTCCTTCTCTAATACTAAATAATTAAAGTTGGATTTTCAAGTCAAACTTCTTTGGAGATTGAATCGAGCACAGATATTGAACTGAAATCAATTTTCTTAGTGGAATTCTTCATTAAAGTTCCCAATCTCTTGTGTGACATAGTCTTAAAGCGGTTTGCTTCAAGACACTTCGACCTTAATCAAGTTCTTTCAGAGAGACTTGATTTTAACTAGTCCATATTGTAATGAATTACTTATCAATAATATATTCAGACATTGAGGCATTGCAGAAACCATCTCAGGAATTTTCTTGTGTTTTCAGGCCTAGTAAAGTTTCTTGTCAATTTGGCTACATTAGTCCTATTTATTTTGCCAGTGTATCTTTCTTTCTGTATCTCTATCTGTATGGCACAGGCAAGAAGCATCCTGCTTGTCCATTTGGCCAGCTTTCAGAAGCTATTGTTAATTTTTGGCACGTTTCAAGTTGGCGGCATTTGGAGGCTCTTGTTGCATTTATCTCTTAATTTTTGGCACCATGTTTTAGCATGTTGCCAAACAGAAACAGAACAAGATATGCGAGTTAATAGAGTGAGATACGATGTGACTGAGGGTCAACCGGGCCAACTGTTGGCTGCTGGGCTCTGGCCATTTGTGGTCTTAATTGAGGGCTTTAACCAAAGAGACTTGTCTGAAAAGTTGTTAAGAGAGAGTTTGAATATTTGATGTGCTTTATAATTTCCATTAAATTTGATGCAAACCGCAATGGCCTGCAATTTTGCATTGCTTGTCATCAATTAAGTAGCAGCAGGCAACACAATTTTTACAGTCCACTTACAGGGGCTCTCAGCGCAGCAATTACACATGCAAATCAACACTTGGAAGGAGACAGGACTACAGTTACAAAACGAAAAGGTCCTGTGCGAGCCTGGAGCTGAGCCGAAATGTCCGTCCTCGTTCCCTGGCCCAATATATCAAATGTCAGTTGAGCTTTGGCAGCATTTGAAATGTCCACGTGCCCGTCCATGCCCAGACATAGCTCTCGAATGCATGCGGCCCGCCAGGACACATAAATTTTATCTGCAAGCGGCCCGAGCCAGGACCGTGTGATTGTGATGAATGTGAGCTAGCCACAAGACCAGAAACGTGTAATAGAAAGAGTACGAAACAGACAGAGAAAGTGGGATGGAGTATCATGTGTGTGGCAAACAAATAGACGCAAAATCCCAAATTAATTTGCAACGGCTGACCAATCCTGCAGGTCAGCCAGGACATCGAAGGCAACAGCCAAGTAACCAAGTACCGAGTGTTGCCAACTAGAGTTGAATTGTATACTTCAGAATAGGTTCAACCGAACGACTCATTTTTGTTCATAAGACTTCTATTTTAGATTCTAAGCAAACGCGTTCTGCAACAAGATTTGACAGAAAATGAAAAACCTTCTAACATAAAGATTCAAAGACATTTAGACACCAACATTTGTAAACTAAAGCAGAGCTTATGTTGGGAAAAACATAATTTTATCCTAAAATAAAGATACAAATAATTGAATTGATTGCAAATAAATATATCATAGAAATACATTTCTGTTACTTTCTTGGACTAGTTAGCTTTTCTTAAAATTTACCGAACCAAAATGAGTGAACTTAGTGAACTAAAACGAACAAAGGAATCAGAACCAATAAACAAACCAACGAAGGTAGCAAAAGAACTCGTTCATTCGTCCAAAATGATACAACTGAAATTGAATTACAATATACAACACTGTTGGCAAGTGTTGGGTTTCTTGCACAATCAGCAGGCCTAACTAATGGCACTGCATATATCAGAGTCGGATCGTGTGTTGGCCAGGCTAAAATACCTTCATTATGCACGTAAACGTGGCCAGGCGCAAAAAAATGTAACGAAATCATTTTATGTTTTTATGCCAAAGCATTTAATATCAATTTTCAGCTTAAACATGCAACAGACGCCGCCGCGTAACATGAACCGGAAAGGCCGGCGCGCTTTGGGCGGTGGATTGCCTGTGGTTTCCCTGCCGGATTGCCCATGTGGCAGAGGGCCCAAAGCGGTGGCAGTTGGCAGGTGGGTGGTGGGTGGTGGTTGGTGCACGGTGGCGTGCCATGTTTGCTTGCGTGGCATATTTAGAATTAGAATCGCTTGCGGATTACATAAAAAGAAAGAAAAGCTACTTTTGGGGTGTCGAACATTTAATGCACTTACATATATGCTACACTAAACTCTCGACCATACAAACTTTCCCGCGAATATTTTCCGCACAGTGGGTTGGATTTTTGGAAAATTGCGAAATATGAATTGTTTTTTTACAGTTCTTTTATAGTTAACAGCTACCAACTCTGTAAATAAGTATATACTAGTAATAAAACAATAAATTCTACTCCAAATTATTGGAAAGCCTTAATACAAAATTCATAATCATTAGATTTGATAGTTGAATAAAAACATTGGTCTTGAAAATCAAATATAGAATATATAATCTTTTGAAAATTTTAGAAAAGTTAACTTTAGTATTGGAGGAGATTTTCATCAATACATTTTCAAACGATCGTTTGGATTCCAATCCGTTTAGTTCCAGCCTTCTGTGCGCAAGGACATTTAAAGATATAGATCAGATATTTCTTGACTGGGAATCACATTCACGCAACACCCTATCACAAGTCTAAGCTGGACTAGACAGACCGAGAGTAACAGCTGAGGCCATTCGAAACTCAGCTCTCAGCTATCCCTGATGAAGGACATACTTCTCTATTTGATAGGGTAAAGAACGTCTCATTCCATGCGTTACATATTTCGAGACACAATCCTAATACCCAGCACAAAGGTAAAAAAGGACGACCCAACTAACCCAACCGAACAAGCCTCAAGTGTTGGCGTGTTCAGACTAATCGCTGGCTTTATAGTTACGAGTACAGTTACATTTGCAGTTAATGTGGCTTACAGTGGCTGTGCTAAATATTCGCATTTCGTGTGGCTAATCGGCGCTGTTGCTGAAGAAAACAATGTCTGCTCCAATTGTTGCAGGCCATTTGCATTTTGGCTCTTTGTACAATATAAATTTAAATATGCCGCCACGCCCATCAGCCGCATGCACCCTGCATGCATCGATAATAGCTCACTTTGCATACAAATTGCTAGAGGAGCAGGTCCACAACTATATGGAATCATAGACAATCCAAAAATGGGAAAAAAAGGAACCGTTTGGACAACGTCTGGTGTCAGAGTTGGTAATAAATTTGTAATAGATGCCACCTTCGGCGACAACTATGAGCGTCCTTTCAATAAGCTCGCACGTGAGCTGCGCCTGGGTGGCAGGACAACGAAACATTACGAAAACTTTGCTACCTTAACGTAAATTCATTTTACCAAGCAATAAATAACGCCGCCTGCCCACGCCAGTCAGTGCCAGGACCATGATTAACATGCGGCCGCAGCCCGAAAGGATTGTCTACGGTTAAAGCGCTTTTAACTTGAACAACGGAGAGGCGCGAGGAGAGGCTATGCTTCCTGCTCCATCTGCTGATATTACATACACTGAAAAGGACAACTAGTAAAAATAAAACAAACACTTTCAATTTTGTTAATGAAACCTGTGAAAAGGATCTCTATATCAGAAAATTATAGATGAACCTAATAACATTACTTTTATTATTTATTTTTATTTTTTTTTAAATATATTAAGCTTAAGTATCTTAATTGCCCTTTCGCTCAGTGCACATATTCGTATTTATGCGAGCCTTTACATTGATTTTATTAAGCAAGGCGCCTGCGGCAGGACCTCGCACTCAAGCAGCGCACGCGGAGGCGGCCACAAAGGGAATTTCAATTTAACACCCAGACAAGCCCAGGCCCGGCCCAGGCACAGGCCCAAGAGCAGGAGTAGAAGCAGGCTCCGGCCAGGATGGCCTATGATAAATAGTGGGCAAATGCCGCGCCACGCAGGAGAACGCAGGACAAGGCAGGGCGTCGATACAAAGAGTTATGAACACGACTTGACCTCAATAGGCATTTAAATATAAATCAAATGCTCCAAATAAACCCAATGGCGAACGGAGGCCAGCAGGACAAACAGGACAGCAGACAGGGCAGGACAGGACATGTTGTGTAAACGACTGCGACTCCTGTCCAAGGTCAATGCGTTGAGATTTGTGCGGCAATTTCGTTGTTGCCTTCCTGTTGCTTTGCCAATATCCCCGTACCCGCCCTGGCCCAGTTGTCTGCTCATATCCAGCTATCTGTCCGTTTGTCTGTCCGTCCGTCTCCTTTTATTAACATAAGCTTTGGAGAGTTGCTCGAATTTGATGAATCGAGCAGCAAACAAATACGAATAAATCGCAACGCGATTTCTTTGTTTTTGTGCAAAGGCGACCAACCGTTCGTGTGATAAATGGGTTTCACGTGGCGTATGATAAATGTTAATTCGCCAATAACAAAGCCAAACTGGCCCGAAGGATCTCCCTCGATAGCGTTAAGCCCAATTCAGAATAGGTTCTCACTAGTGCTGTCGCTATCATTGGATTATCTTAACAAATTGTATAGCCATTGAGCACTCTTTAATTATCTGATCAATATATTTTAAATGATATATGAAAATAGTGAAGACCATCGATGGTAACAATGGTGCGCTCTATCGAGTATCAAAAATAATCGAGTTTCGCCACCATAGCTGCCACATATGTATGACAGCTCCACTGGATACCGAAAGCTTATTGCATTCACATTGCACAGCCGTCAGAAACAATCAATGTAATTGCTTAATGCAGCCAACCAACATGGCCAGACTTGCGTAATTGCAATTCTGAATCGGCAACAACAGCGAAGGATGCTGCGTTCCTTTGAGCTAGAGATGAGCTAGTGAGCAGTAAGTCATCCGTAAATAATCCTTGAATGCAGTAACGAGTAATCTAACCATGATAACGAGCAAAGACAAGGATAGTTCTACGCTAAATTATGCATTATATGGAACATACATAAATATAACACAAGCTCTGGGGATTTATATTTCCCTGCTGTGATAGAAATTACATGATCGAAGTAATACTATGATGACAAGTAATAATACATATTGTTGCTGAGGATTATGATAGCTGATTCCTATGAAGTGGCCACATGGGACATTGCTGCTAATACCTAAGTTAAGTCCATACAATCCAAACTTAATTATATCATGACATATTTTGTTTCAAACAATCCTCTTATTGAGGAAATTTAATAGTCAGGAGAGACCTTAATATACTCTAATTGAGATCATTAGCAGAATTCTCCTGAACCACTCTCTTAAGATGTCGTAACATTGCAATTCGATAGCAAAAGCTTTGGCATGCTCGCAGGACTATGTCTAGAAGAATTAAACGTGTATTTATTGACGCTCTACCTGAGAGACTCATGTTTCTGGGGTCATGGCCCGATGCTGATCATTTGTTATTGATATCATGCTTGCGAGCGGATATTGTCCTATGTATTATATAAGATGACATAAAAAAAGGAGACTCCCACATAGTAGAAAATATGTAAACACCAACTAAATGTGATACAGTAGTAATAAAGTAGATAATAAGAAGACGTAAACAGAGAGTAAGGGCATAATGCGAAGATCCTTTGCCGTCTACGACTTCGGGTGAGTAACGAGTAAGCCGCAACGAGCTACAAAGCCGAGTGTTTGTAACGAGTTCAACTCGTCTCGAAGCGAGTAACGAGTCACAAGCGACTGTAACGTGGAAAACCAATTATAAAAACCCACATCTATTCAGCTATAATCTATAATCAGAATCTATCCGGGCATCTATGGGACGCACTTCCTCACTCACGCATCTCACGATCACATGGCTGGCACATCTCTAGTTCGATAAGCACACACTCGTACAAACAATATGTCAAAATCCATTTAATGCTCCAAACTGTAAGCAGCTTTTAGTTTGAAGTTTAATTTTCCCTTACTTTGATTTACGCAAACTAACAAGCACTTCACTGGGCGCCTGCCTGATCCTGCCCAGACTCTGCCACGGACAGGACTCGAGTGAGAATGCACCCACACACACACACACACACACACATACACACAAGGCTTTTTATCTATTGCAGTGCTATTTACACAGGTTTCATTGAGTTACCGTTGAGAGAGAGCTGCTCGTGTTGGCCATTGGCAAGCTGAGAAAACATTTCTTGGACGAGCTGTTCCCTGTTGTAGCATCTGCTCCAGATTACGTTTATAATTCAACTTTTTGGTGCTTAGCCAAAATGAAAAAGCGTCGATTGGCAGCAGTCCCTGGAGCTGCCCCATCCACCCATTTGAGAGTAGCTTAAAATTCAATTGCCATTAAAGTGATGCCAAAAATCAACGTGCATGTGTTTACCCGTGTGCCCGAGTGCACAGGCTTTGGCTATTGAAAAGGTCACTCCGTCAGGCACTGAGTCATTCAGTCATTCAACCATTCGCTCATTCAGCCAGTTGTCGACTGACGGTCCTCCCAAAGGATGCCTGGCAAATTGCACAGCTGTGGCCACGACTTGAGCTGACCATTTTATTTATTAAAATATTTATTTAAATGCATGCAGATGCTGTCGCAAATGTTTTCATGACGCTGCCAGCAATGAAAACAAAAGCGGGCAAATGGAAATAATAAAACTGACAAGTTGTTGTTGTAGTTATATTTGTTGTTATTGTTGCAGTTGGTGTTGTTACTGGTGCTGCTAAAAATGTCTGAAACGTTGCAAAAACTAAAACAAAACACAAACAGCAGCAGACAAATGGCAAGGCTAAGTCCAAATGAACACAGAGAGCAGTAAGTGAAGTGCCACGCCCACACACATACACACACACAAAGCACATATACACTTATACACATATGGCCATAAAAAGTCACTGAAGTGGTATTAAACGTACCGCCAAGTGCACCGGGCGAACACCCAGGAGCGCGCAACAGAACGGAAACGGAAACCGAATGGAGCTCTAGAGATGGCGCACACAAAAGGTTAAGACTGCCTACACTTGTGGCTGGGCATTAGGTCGCATTCCAACTAACTGGCTGGGCAGCAGTAACAATAATAGAATTTACAAAAAAAAAAAATTTAAAAATACAAACTGCTGCTACGAGTCTGCTTTCTTTGGCGTGCCAAATGTTAAATACCCTGCAAGTTATTTAAACAAAACTAATTTAAATTAGAACAACTTTGCACTTTACGCTTTATCAAATTTAAGCATAGTTTTCTGTGGCTATATTAAGCTAAATGTTTAGATAATCACTGGTAACTACAGGTAATGACATTTCCTTGAAAATGTAGATATTTAATCAGATTTTCTCTGTGCTACTGACATTCAGTTTTCATCAGGAAAAACTATCCACAGAGCCATCAGTTAATCTAGTTTTTAATTGTGTACTCAAACTTGTTAGATTTATTATCATAAATGTAATAAAATTAGCTTGTAAAGTGTAGAAAGTATAAGATACTTAATTGGAATATATATATGTGCCATCAATGAGATAGTTACATCAAATTTTCATCGGAAAAAACTATCAACAGAGTCATTAGTCATTCAAGTTTTTAATAGTGCAGTGAAACTTCTTAGATTTATTACCATAAATCAAATAGTTTTAAGTGAAAGCAAACTAGCTTATTTAAAAAGAAAACTGACAGCTGAGAGAATACTTTAGTAAAAGTATAGAGGAGTGAGCAACTAAAGGGGAATGTTCCAATAACCAATGTCAATTAGGGATTTATTTACAAACTTCTTTCTCTAATTTTGGTATGTTTTGCTTATTGGTAATTTTAAATTCAAGTATTTTAACAAGATATAAATTAACTTGTAAGTCCATAGACATTGGTAACAAATACATAAATAAATATCCAATAAACGTTTATTTTATCTCTGGTTTGTTAAAGTTTTGCTTGTTGAAATTGCACTTTGAAAAGTCTTGCTTTATGCAAATACAAATTTTTTAAGGAAAGCACATTGATATATTATTCAAAAATGGAAATACAAATTCGAAATTGATTAAGAATGAAACGTAATCGATACTAAAAACAGATATCGTTTTATATAGTATATATACCCACTGCTAGGGTATAAAAAAATAGCACAAATCCAGGTCAGTTTGATATGTTTGGCAGTGACTTTTTCTTTGTATGTCGACGCGTAATTTCTGATTGAAACTGAGTGGCTTTACCTTTTTCTGTTATATATATATTTGCTGTGTGCACAGCTGAACCCGAGCCTGTTTATTTGGACTGTGCGGCTGTCGAAAGCATTAAGCATTTTTTACACTTAACTGGCAACAAAAAAACAAAAAAAAAATAACAAGAAATACAAATAAAAAGTGAAATAAAAGGTGGCCAGCTGTTGCTTCTGGGCTGAGCCTGACCAGCGGCTGGGCAGGCGTAGAATTTTATTGTGCACTGAATGGAAAAGGAAAATAAAGAAAACTGGACGCTGCAGCGACATAAATGTAATAAGCGAAAAGGGTTTCCATTTGGGGGCAAGGACAGGGCAAGACGCTTAGAAGAATTAAAAGCGAGCCCGAGTCCACAGCAAATGCTGCTCAGCAGTTGAATGAGCAGGACAGACAAAGGTATTCAACTAATTTTGAGCCAGTTGGTCCACTAATTGTGGCACTTATCCGTCAGGTATGTTGCCAGCTCTGTAGGTAAGCTAGTATACTCTAGAAATGGACCAAAAACAAAAAACAAAAGCAAAAATATGGCGCAATTCTACAAAATCGCTTTTATGCGGAATCGTTGGGGGAATTCATTATGTGGCATGGGGGGCATGCAACATAAAGTTTTATCAGCTCATAAAGCGCTCCGAAACAAGCGCACAAAAATCGAACGCACATCAAAATTGCACTGGGGGGTCAGCTGCGATTCGGGGAGTTTCATTTGGGACTCGGACTTGCCACACAGTTTGGGGCACGGATTGAGCTTGTGCGTTCATTGAAAGCGCAAACAAGCAAGGCCAGTGTGAGGCTGTGAGAAGGTGTGCGTGTGTACATACGTGTGTGTGTGACCTTTGCAACTGCAAAGTGCAGGGCGTTTTGTGCAAACAAATGAAAATCGAAACGCAAAGCGATGAAAATCAAAAGTTACGGCTCTTTGACGGCGGCTGTAAAAAGATTAAAGTTGCCAGTGCTTAGGTTGCCACAAGCGGCAAAGAGGCGTGCCACGGCGTGGGCGGGGGTGCACTGTAAGTTTCTTGTAGCATACATTTGAGCGCACAATGTTTTATAATTTTTTATCACTTTGCAATTTGGCTGGCAAATTGTGTGGCCATAAAACAACAACAGTAGAGCAACGTTTGAACGTTTGTTGTTATTGTTGTTGCGGAACGTGTTCCAATTAAACGCAACCAGCCCGCCCCTGCCCCTGTCTCTGTCCCTGTCCCTGCCCCCGCTGCCAGTCGCCCGTTTGGCCCCGCCCTGACACGCAGTAGTTAATTTAAATGAAATTCGCAACGTCGCACGTGATACATGCAAATATGGCAAATAAAAATTACAAGTCATAAAAAAATCGAATCGTGCACAGTTGTTGCTGTTTTTGTTTCTTTTTTTTTTGTGGTTCCAGGCGGCACTGCCAAAAACTGTAATTTATGAGCAGCGAGCGGGTAGCGGGTAGCGAAGCTGCTTCTTTTTTATTTCACAGCTGCCACGCCCACAGCTCGCATGTGCCGCCCATAAAAAAGTAAAGTCTGAACACACACACAGAAAGCGCGACGGCACTTTGGCAAATTGTTCGCTTTAATTTTGCAGAACTTTTCCACATAGTTCCCTCGTAATAATGTGCAAAGTTGATTAAAATGTTGCATTTCATGTGCCGCGACCCGTAAACTGTGCCCCCACCCGCCCTCCAACTCCCAGTCCACCAAACCCCAACCCCAACCCGCTGCCCTCTTAATGCGCTAATTGAAAGGCGTTGCCGCTGCGTGGCATGCAAAATGTGCGCATTTGATTCAATTAGATAAGCAAATGCATACGGTTAAGCGTTTGTGGGCGGGACAGGGAAAGGGAGCAGGAAAGGTAGCGGGAGAGGGAGCTGCGGGGTGTGGGCGTGAGAGTCGTTTGTCCTGTAATTTGTAGGCCCTAACTTCTGCCAATCAAAGGTTAATTGCGACTGCTGCAAATCAACGAACTTTATTATGTAATCAGGCGTCGATGCGTTGTGCGTTGTGCGTAGTGAAGGGGGTGGGGGGAGGGGCCTGCGGCAAGTCATAAAGTTGCTCAGCAGCACTCAACACTCACACACTCAAACACTCACACACTTATCCACACCCATCCCCCACATGCATTTTAATCACATAAAACTCACTTACACTGGCAACATTTTGTGTTCTTTGTATGTTGAACGGTGTGGGAATCGTTGTCGTTCTGTTCTACTCTGAAACAGGGTCTTATAATATTGATATTAAGTTTGTACTTACTTTGAGCTATATAGATATCTATGAATTCAAATAATTCACTTCCCTTGTTCAGTTAAAGAGTATTTCCATCGCGAGTTAGAATAATATTGACTAAATATAATTATTTTATATCCAAACCACACTCTAAGTGAAGGCCCTGGCAGCCATGGCTAATTAGTTAGCTAGTTAACATAATATAAACTATCAATAGTATCGATATTGCGCTCTCTGGCTGAATATTGAGTAAAACAACTATTAATTTTAGTTTAGCATAGTTATAGTAATATATACTTTCAATAATATGGAAAATAACACTTTGCAGCTGCATTTTGTATACCAAATAACTGACAGTCAAACCTTATGTAAAGTTGGTCGCTGAATCCAAAAAAAAAGATTCAAGAAATATTTTCTGAGTCCATTTTCTAACAAAACGAGTTATTATAGTTATTCGACAGACATGTACCTTTAGATAAGTGTGCATAACTCCAAACTTACTAAGATGAGAATTAAGAAATTAACTTTTCTGAAATGCTAACAATCTATTCCATCAACTAACTATATAGATCTTTTACAAGAAATTATTCGTTTAGGTATATATTTTATCAAAATTGGGCACGTTTCCATCCAGTCGACCTTCGGGAAAGATTGTTGTTCTATATCATATCTATATTCTATATATAATTCTCATTCATATTTACTTTTGTCTTTCTAAATTACTATAATTTTTCGAATTCCTATAATTATTATTATTCTCCACATTAATACGTTTAAAACTATATAACGCCTAATCTTTAGCAGTAATAATAGATTTATAGCTTTCATAAGGCTAATTACTATTATAAATAAATAAATCTTTAAAAAAAACAAAATTGAGCTACTTTTTTATTGTAACCAGACTGATACGGATCTTCAGATCTCAACTGGGTAGATTTCTTTAATTTTATTCATCGTTATTATAATAATTGAAAACAAAAGCAAATAAGAAATTAAGTAAAACTGAATTTTTACTTTCTGAATATATTAAAACTTAATTTTTTTTTTCATTCTTTATGATACAAACTTTAAAAAAATGAGCTCTTGGCTGCCTACTGCGCATTGAGTAGTCATTTAATAAGTAAGTTAGTGTATTAAAGCATCGGGTAGTTGATGGGAAATCATCATTGTGGCATTTTTGTTATTTGTTGTGTCGCTGAGCAGTGTAACATGGCGTATGCGCAACATTTGCTGGCAAACAAATTTATGCGATTACACATAAATCTGCAGCTGCTCTCAGTGCTTGTTGCTTGTTGGTAGTTGGTAGTTGTTGTGCACACACACTCACACACACACACACACATGTGTGTGTGCTAAACCATATAGTTTATGGGTAGCGAACCAAAAACTTTCATTTTGCAAACCGAAAAACATCTTAATTTAATAAAGTGCCGGCAGGCAGCAAATTTGCTATGTGAAAATTTGTTGGGCAGCTCAGCAGATAAATCTCAATTAGGCCAACAGACTGCAGTGAATTCATTACGTGGGCTAAATGATTGAGCCAAGTGCTTTTTCACTCCAACTCTGACGAGTTTTCGCTTTAGTTTCTTTATTCAATATATGTTTATATATATATATATTTCTTTTTTTTTCCATTCGTACTAACAATTTTTCGATTTTTTTTCTTCATTTTATGAGTTTGCTACTTAAATGATTGGCAAATTTCTAGGCCTAGAAATGTCGACATTAAATTTTGGCACTCAAGTGTACAGAGAATCTTAAGGAAATCAAACTAAAAAAATGTTTATAAAATAAAGGTTTGAATCATGAAAAGTAATCCAAGTAATGCACTGGGTTGCTCTTTGGCGGCGTTAATGGTCGGCCTGGACTAGAAGACTTGAACACGATGATTTTCCCGATCGCATACCAATATATTGCCATTGGACATGATGGCCACGCCCTCGAGTCCTTTGAACTCCGAGTCGCCGGAGCCCCAGGAGCCGAAGGTCTTTAGAAAACTGCCATCCGGATTGAAGATCTGTATGCGATTATTGCCCGAATCGGCAACAAATATATAGCCCTGATCATCCACAGCCACGCCCCTGAAATGAAAGTAAAAACAACACTCAGGCTCAGTCCCAATGCCACAAATTTCATTTTGAATTGAGTTGAACTCAATTTCTGGATTGTAATTGAATTACTTACCGTGGAAACTTGAATTGACCATCGTCGGAGCCCTCGCCGCCCACAGTGGACAGCACTTTTCCATTTACATCGAATATCTGTGACATGGAAAAGGGGTAAAGCACATACATAAGTTCAATCTGCAGCATATTTTAATTAAAAATGTTCAGCTGGCCGGACAGCCGTGAAGCTGTAGCTTACCTGAATTCTGTGGTTATTCGAATCGGAAACAATAACACGATTCGTATTCGATACGGCTATATAATGCGGATGTTCAAGCTGGCCCTCGCCACGGCCGCAGGAACCGAATTTACCAACGAAGGAACCATCGGATTGGAAAACCTGTAAACCAGATGCAAAACCAAACCAAACGGAACACGAGACGAAGCGTATTCATAAGTTTTTTAAATTGAAATGGTCCAATATAACAGCAACAACAAAAGCAAACAAAACAAATATAAAAATGGAAAGCGAAAGACTGCCACAGACTGACAGTCCAAGTCCAGTCTGTCCAGCCAGTCCCAGAGTCCATCAGTGTACACGAATATATTGCAGTTAAGCGCATGAAAATTGCTGTGCCTCCTGAGGAGGAGGAGGAGGTGGAGGTGGGCTTTAGCTGAGGCTGCCTTCTGCCTGCCTCAGCTCAAGTGTGACAAATTGGGCAAGACTCCGGCTCTGGCCATGGCTCGGCCGGGTATTGCCAATTCAGCTATTTTCCCGTCAAATTAGGCTACTTGCTTAATTTAGCTGGCGGGAAAATATTGAAAATAGTGAGAGGCAGGCATTCTGGCGTTTTTGTAATATGCATTGATATTTTAAATAAATAATAAAAAAATTTTGAATGCTACTAAACACAGAAGACTAGAAAAAATGGAAAAATTGGAGTTCAATAAATGTTATACTATTTTTGCCTTGTAAATCCTCTCAAGTATAAACAAGGAAAGTATTGTGAATGGATTTGATATCTAAACATAAAAAATTTCGCTGTTTTGTGGCTTTTCGCTAAAAATTCAATTTGTTGCTTCATCTTCAGCTGCAGCTAAGTTTGTTGCTTTTGAAAAATTGACAACACTGACTCTGGCTATGTCTGTGGATCTCTCTGGCTATGGATCTGGCTGTGGCAGTGGATGTGGCCCTGGTCGCCTGCTGATGATTATAAATATTTGCATGCAAATGGAGAAGCAGCCGTTACCTGCACTCTGTGGTTCTCCTTATCGCAAACGTAAATGAAGCCGAGTGCATCGGTTGTTACGCCCCAAGGATAATTGAATTTGCCATCTGCGGTGCCCTGCGAACCGAAGGCGCGCAGGAAGCGTCCTTGTGGATCAAGCACTTGTATGCGATGATTGTATCTGCAACAGAGTAGACAGTTGAAAGGCAGCTCGTGTAAATGCCAAGTGACAACATGATGGAGACAATTTTATAAATATATATGTACATGCTTGCTGCATGGTTTTTAATTTAAACTATAAGTTACTTAAAATACACATAAATACTCAAAATATATTTATAGTAATGTATACTATCTCTTAAACAATTTAATGGGCTTAAAAATATAATATCTTAGTATTTCTAATAAGAATGATATAACTTTGTTGTTGTTCCGGCTTATATACATCCTGTTCTGTTATGAGTTGGGAGGACATTCGTTTCGACCGTTTAGAAATATTTCCCTTCCTAGTAGCCCACTGTCTCTTCTTTCGCTTGTCAGATGCAGTACATAGGACATAGGCTGAATGACGTTCGGATAAAAGTCATAGAAGCTATACAAAAATTTCTCGTTTTTCCATTTTCCAATACACACACTAGAGTAGTCTCTATGCTAGGATAGTCCGACCTGGCTACAGTGCAGCTCCTAACTTTAAGAGGCTTCTCTGCATGCAACTGAGCATCAAAATGTGAAAACTCTTTGCGCTGTCATTAATTACAAAAATGGCACTGGCGAACTCATTACCAAGCCGGAACATGAGGTGTGTAGGGAGGTATCTGAAGCGAAACAGGGGCAGTGGCAATGGCAGTGGCAGTGGTAGGGGCATGGTCGTGGTCGTGGGCGTACTGTGACGCGTGTGGCATTCGCCGCTGGGCGTTGGGTTTAGGGCTTAGGCAAAGCCGCTTAACGTGCAAAATCAAAGTTGAGACACACAATGAGGCTGGCCGAGCACAACGCTGCTGCTTAACGAGATTTTTCGTCAGACAATGACAGCCCGGATGAAGCTTGAAGATTGGGGGGCCAGATACATGCGTACCTACACCGAAAAAAAAAACACAAAATAAAAGGTTAGCAGTGAACATGAGGCTTAAACTCGGGGCTGGAGCTGGTAGCCACAACGCACATGTTTCTCATTAACGCGGCTATTATGCGCTTAGCCGTGCCAATTACCAGGATCAAGAGCAGGTCCAGGACCTGAAGCAGCGCCAGCAGCATGCAGGGTCCTAAAGCATGAAGCTAAGACCGAGAATTAATCATGGACTATTGTTTCGACTTAATTAAAACACAGCTCAGCCGCTCGGCAGCTGGCGAGTTTTTCCAGCTGAACAATTGGAAAGGTAAGCTGGATCTGGAGCTAAAAAACAATCGACAGCACTATCGATAAGATCTAGTATCGATATTATCGAACCTTAAACTTTTGACGATAGCTTAGATACTTAAATTCCAATGGAAAATTTAGATAGTTCTTAAAGTTAGTTGAACTCACCTATCGGCTATGATGTACTGGCCAATGCGATTGACCGCCACGCCGGCGAGACAATCGAATTCGCCCTCGCCGTTGCCGTACTCGCCAAACTCCTTGACAAAGATGCCATTGGAGTCGAAGACCTGGACGCGATGGTTGCTGGAGTCGGCGACGACGATGCTGTTGTCCGGGCCGACGGCCAGGCCGCGCGGCCACGTAAAGGATCCGGGCTCGCTCCCCCGGCCCCCCAATTGGAATAGCTGCTGGCGCTTGCGCAGGTACACCTGTTTAGGGATAGTACCTGCCACTCCGGTTATACCGGCTGCTGCTGCTACCGTAGGGGACGTAGGGGAGCCTAGCCCGTTTTTTGACCCGTCATCATCAGACGAGGCTATCTCATTGGCCTGGCGCAATGGTAATCCCAGGCTCAGACGCCTCGACACATCGCTCGCGGTGCTCCGGCTGCTAGCAGCGCCGTGCGCATGCGATGACGCCCCCGTCGAACCGGAGGCGTGGCTATCGCGTGTGCTGCCGACGCTGCTGCTGCTGGGCGCATCCTTGGAGCTCTTGTTGCCATACTTGTTCTTCAGATAACGTGCCCACGAGCTTAGCGCCTCTCCATCCTTGTTGTCCGCCGAGCTGCCGGCCAGCGCGCTGCGCGAAGATCCTGCGCTGCGATCCGCAATCGGTGAATTGTCGCGCGACTTTAACGCGTGCGAGGAGCGACTGCGGGACAGATCACTGCTGCCGTAGCCGCTGTATCTGCAAGATATATTGCCAGGATTAGCTGAAGGTTGCCTGCCCGAGAGCGGAGCGATGTATTTCGCAAAGGATCAAGAAATCAGCGGAGTACAATTGTTTGCGCAGTTGAGCTTTAAAGCTTTTGAGTTGATTTACATTGGTTATCGATCTGTAGAACTGAACAAATATCGATAGCAATATTGATGTAAGAAAGATTCTTCTAAATATTTTATCAAGTATCGATATTTTTGATATTTTCAGGAAACTTCAAAATTATATTACGCTTCAGGTAGTAGAGACAAGTACGTGATTTCATAATAATCCAATAAAATATCGATATTATCGATATTTTTATAATTATCTTTATATTTACAGTTCTACAGACTTAACCAACAAACTTTTAGCTCAAATACTTTTAAAACTGACTGCTAAACTAATTACACTAGCCAAAATGTTGTTTTATATGCGAAACAAATCGAGCAACTCTCGCTAGGACATTGAATTCTCTTGTGTTTTTTTGGGATTTTTGTTCTAATGGATGTCTGCTGGTTTGTGCTGTTTGATGAATGAGGCTCGAACTACTGAACTGAAATGGTACTGCATGATGAGAATGCATGAGACTGCATGAGATTTGTACAGAGTGGCAACTAGTTTAAGAGAAAGACAGTAAAAGAACTTTACAAAACGGCTGCCAGTTAATTTCGGTTAATTGAACGCGCAGAATAATTTTGTTTTATTTTTTTGTTTTTTTTTTTGGTGTTGCAAAAAACACGACAAAAATTAAAAAGATAATAAAAATCAAAATAAAAAGAACTCAAAACAAAATCAAAAATATAATTAAAAGTTGAATTAGTGTGTTTTGAGTGCAACATAAACGAGAACGAAACGTTGAAAAAAATGGGACGCAGCACGCAGAGAAACTCATAAAAAATAATATAAAACTCATAAAATAAATTACAGAAATATTCATAATAAAAATAATCACGCTTGACCAGGGGGCGTGGGGCGAGAGGGCGAGGGATAGCACACGCACAATGAAAGCGCCCAGATACATCTATATAATATAATAATACGATATATATATATACATATATATGTATGCCATATGTACAACCGATTGCCTCCTATATACAACTGAGTTTGGTACGGGATTGGTAACTGTTGATTGGGTTCGTATATTGGTTTGATTTGGTTTGGTTTGGTTTCTTGGTTGGTTACTCTGCGCACCTTGAGGCCAAGTAAGCGGATGGCGAGACTGTTGTCGGTGACACGGGCTCATCCAGATCGTCGTCGTCGTTGCCAAACTGATGGGAGGAGCGGCTGCGCGCGAGGCGGGTGCGCCGCTCCTTCATCGCCAGATAACGGGAGCGGCCCGTGCCGTAGCGGCTGTCCGAATCCTCGCCGGTGCCGTTGGCATCCTCATCAAAGGAGGCGGTGGGCGTGGATAGCGAGGGTTGCGCTACAATGGCGCTGCTCTTGCTCTTGTTAAGAAAGCGGCTTGTGTAGCTAGAAAAATGTTTTGTTTTTTTTTTCATTCTTTTTTTGTTTGCGATTTGTTGTTGCTTTTGTTGTATTTGCATTTGGTGTTGTTGCCTATTTATTTATTTTTTTCTTGTTTGCCAGTGTTTTATGTTGTGTGTATTGTATGGCCTCGCACCTGGCTGAAAACTTTGGTAATCCCCTCACAAATTTTGGCAAATCCGCGACCGCTTAATGAACTAACTTTTAACTAGCTTAAATCTGTGTAACGAGTTGGAGTTCGATTTGGAGTTGAGTTGAGTTGAGGTCTGAGTTCGTCTTCGTCCTTGTTTGGAACTTGCTCTGCATTGGCTCATTTATTAGGCAACCAAATTCAATTAAAATACAAACGAAAAAACCAACAATGCGCTCGCAAAAGTTTCTAATTAAATTCACATTTCACATTATCGAAAAGTTAAACAAAGTAGTAGAAAGTTACATAAGTACAAGAAATTATGGCGCCAATGGGCACAGCTTGGATAGGATAGGGATAGGAAATAAGTATAGGGATAGGACAGAACAGGCAAGGGCGGGTGTGGCAAGCAACATAAATTAACAGCAACTACAAATACAAATAAAGCAACAACAAGGACACAGTTCTGGTATTTAATGCTACTCAAATATACTGAAAGAAACACAAAATGTATTACAAGTATTCGGGGCCTAGGCAGCGTCCTGTGCGCCATTAAAAACAGCAGCTGTGGCCATGTTAATTGCTTTGCTCTTATCCTGTTGACAGCGCACAAAAGTAGGCAACGCTTTTTGCACCGGCATCGATTACATTCAATATGCCATTGCAGTTTGGGCAAACAATGCAACAACAAACAAGTGAAATGAATGTGAATCGACTGATTTTTGTGGCATGTTTGAGTTGGTTAATTGCTTTGCACATGTTTACAAGCTGGCAACAAAAAATATATAAAATGTAACTGAAGCTTTCAATGGAATGCAATGCATGAGAAAAGCATGAAAAAGTGTACAAGAGTTCGTCATAAATATACGCAATTCTATATAGTATACAAAGGACTTTTTGCCGAACAAGTAATACAATGGCATTGCTGACAACAAACACTGTGCTAACAGCTGGCAATTGGTAAATGGGCACACTTCAAGACATTAAGTTTTAATTATATTACGCAAGATTTGGTCCTGGCACTCTGACTGACCAAAGGATTCAATATTGTTTGGCCGCAAAGTAAATTAAAGAAAGTTGACAACATTGTCGACACACAATGACAACGGCATCCGCATTAAAATCCTTTTGCCCCAAATACGAAAGGTCATTGATAAGTGCTGCTTCTTCAGCTGTGAATTGAATTGAAGCTGCTTTCAGCCACTGAGTGGTTCTTTCACCAACACCACCACCACAAGCACCACAACCACCACCACCAGCAGCAGTCAAGCGGCATGTGCGTCAACTTATTTCAAGTTCTAGTTGCCTTGGCTTAACCCCACTTTAACCCCTTGATGTCAGCTCGTAGATGTGGCACAGTCTGAAGGTACTTCTGTGTTATTTAACTGCACATTTCAACATCATATGCTACCATGCAAACCAAATGCTGTAAGCTGCATAGCTTTTGCTTAGAAATGTCATAAGTCATTCTACTTGAATACTGCCAACTTATTTCATCAGAGCTGTTCTCACTTTTGAGCTGTGATTTTTAAGCTCATTCACTTTCCGAAAGTGAAAATGGGAACAGCTCTGTATGAAACTTGTAAGTCAAACCAAAATATTTGTTTATAGAAGCTAAAATTCTGTTTATGCTAAAAACCGCACGCATTTCTTTGATCTTCTGCTTCGATGGGTTAAGTCAGAGACTTTGTGGTCATTACAACTTGTCGTTGTTCGACTTCTGATGACAAGGCAATGGCAACCAGCTTAAAAGCCAAGTTTCTTAAGTTGTTAACTACGAAATGCTCTTAATGAATTGACTGACTGAACAATGGCATAATGGCTGACTGTAGAGTTGAATAAAAATGCAATTGATGAACGAAGTTGCACATTTAATGGCACAACAAATTAGGAAACATAACTAGGGGGAGTATCAGGTTCGGTTATCACTGCATATTTTATGTAATTTCACGCAAAACATCCGCAAGATAGAGTCACTTTCTGTAGTGCGCCCGATGAGGTCTACTTATGTACGGTATGCTAAGGGGCAGTGCGCTGCAAAGATGAACACAGATACAGATACAGCAACAGTGTAAGATACAAATACATAAAGGGGGTAAGGCATAAGATACGGGATAAGTGCGTCTGCAAAACTATCGAAACTATGATATAAATTCTAAATTTGAAACGTATCAATGTTATTGACTATCGAATATATCGATAGTTTTGCAGCACTATTGGTGGTGGGGGGTACTACGAGCTTGTTTACCTAGAGCTGGCTGTGGCTGAGGCGCAGGCTGAGGGCGCTGCTGGCGACATTTATGTGAAGGTTATGAACTTGACAATTAGGCGCCACACGAGGCGTATGAGCAATAATATGGCCACTGCAATGTTAATGCCAATGCCACGCAGTTGTACAAAGCTGTAGCAGAGAGAAATCACATATACATACAAACATACACACATACAGTACACACACACACACACACACATACACACACACATGTTAGCACAACAACAAACTGCAATAGCATATTGAACTCAAAATAGAAATCAATTAATTTCATTAAACATATCAATATAATGGCAATTGTTTTGACGTTATAGTCTTTGAATAGCTGTGAGTGTTTGTGAATGTGGGATTGGATATGTGTGAGTGTGTTAGTGCTTATGCAACTCATTTTGTATTTAAATTAATCGCTGGCACGTTGGTTTCATGTGCAAAACTGTAATTTCATTATGGCAACAAAGTAATCAACAAATTACAGGAAATATTAGTTATGCGGTTTCCCCAAATACAATATACTCTTGCAGCTAAATATTATAGAAACTATTTAAAATACTAAGAGAAGGTAAACATTTGATGTTTAATATAAAACATAATATGGACATAGAGGTATCATTTGAATAGAATTCATAAATTATCAAATTTTATTAGGCACAAAATAACTACAATAATATCTCACAAATTGTACTATTTTTTCAACAGAAAGTAAATTGCTGATTAATTTGCAATTCTTTAAATAGAACTAGCATATAGCATTTCAATATTTTTTCAAATTGAGCCTAGTTTTTAAAGTGACTTAAAAAAAGTTATAACACTACATATTTACCCAACGGATAAGTTTCCTACTCGGTTTAAATATATATAATCAGTCAATATAAACCTAAGTTGCTGATTTTAAGATAGCTGTGTCAGATTTGATCAATCATACCTTGGAAATCTATAGACTAGTTGGGTTAGAAGGTAATAGTCAGTTGTATAGACAATCATGTCTGTATTTTTATGATAGAATATGATATGGCTAGAGATCCATTGAATTTTAAGCTGTCGATACCATGAAATGCCGTTTACATAATTTGAAAACTGTAATTTACATTGGAATGTATATATTTATAAAAGTAAACTCTTATTCATTCATTTAGAATCAAAATTTAGATATTATGCTAAAGGAAAACCATTGGTAGAAAATGCCTAAATAAGCAATACTATCGATTGTGAAAAACCTCGATAGAGCCTCATTCAAGCACTATCGATATTTTCGGCAAATTAATCGATTAATTTCCAACCTTGAAGCCTTACTACTTCTGTGACAAAATAGGAAAACTCTCTGCAAGAGTATAAATCACACATTACAGCTAATTAACTTTGCATAAACTAGATAATTGTATATTTATTTATGTGTGTGTATGTGTATTTGGCATTATAGTATTATTATTATATTATTATTTATTTTTAGAGGCAAAAATCAATAGCAATAGTTACTCTTTAGTCGCAATCATAGCCCATGCGGAGATTAGTGAACAAGTCTATTAAACTTTTGTAGCTATGGCTTGGAAATTCGGATGGAAATACCTGCTGCTGCCGCTGCCGGCGCCGCTGCCATAGCGATCCTCGGAGTCGGTTAGATGGTGGGGCGCGGGCACGGGGCGTGTGCGGCTGGAGCTGCTGCTGCCGCCGTAGCCGCTGCTGCTTGAGTTGGGCGTGGCATAGCTGCTGCGGGAGGTGGTCGCGGTGTCATCGCGGGAGGCGCGACGCGCCTCCAGGCGATCCCGATAGGAGCTGCCCGCTGAGGTGGCCGCCGTTGTGGAGCTGGCCGCGCTGCTGGGCGTTGACTTGGCTGCGCTGCTGCTGCTCGCCGCGCTCGTCTTGGGCTTGCTCTCCGCCTCCGACTCGGACTCGGACTCCGAGCTGGTCTCCTCCTCGCTGCTCGACTCCGACTCGGCCTTCTTCTTGTCCGCTGCACCATTGGTGCTGCTCGGATTGCTGTGCTGCGGCAGGAAGCGGCTCACGAAGGGCTTCTTCTCGGGCGTGGCCGTCACGGTGGACTCCCTGGCCGCGGAGTAGCGAGCTGTGCTGGGCGCCTTCTGCTGCGCAGCGCTGCTGCTGCCACTGCTGCTGCTGGGTGCTGCATTAGCGGCTGCTGCTGCTGCCGCCGCGGCCGCTGAGCTGGCCGAGCTTTCGGTGGAGGCGCTGCTATCGCTGCTGCCGGAGCGCTGCGTCTTCTTCACGGCCGCCACCTGGGCGGATACGGCCGGTTTGGACTGTTGGGTAGGAGTGGGAGTTGCATCAGAGTCAGTGGTGCTGTCAGCCTGTTAGTGATTGTTGTTTTTGTTGTTGTTTTTTGGGGTTGCAAGCGAGCAAACGAAACAGGTTGCAAGTAGAGAGAAAGGATATCGATGTGCATATGGATGAATGGACATGTGCAAGTGACAACGATGCGTGGGCGGAACGGGACTCGAAAGGTCGTGGCGTGGGCGTGGGCGTGTGCGGTGGGTGGTGGGTGGTGCGGGCTGCCGCTCGAACTGCGGCTAGGAATATGTCAAACTCAGGCAACGAATATGACGCACGCCACAAGCGTTTGGCATTCAGTATTTTTTATTATATCTAAGAGGGTGGCTCGAAACACTTGCGACGTGCCATAGGCAACCACACATAGAAGCCACAAAAATAGACACTTTTCAAATGAAGCTTGAGTTTCTAAGTTTGGTACTTAAAGTCATAAAAAATCAAATATAAAAAAAAAAATATTTTTTTGGAAAATATTAAATAATTTGATCGCTTGAAAGGCAAAGCTAAGAAAGGCAATCTAAAAATTTGTTTATAATTTCAACTTAATGCCTGCGATCAGAATGTATTTTTTAGAAAGGAAATCGAATATCTAAATTAGAAAATTTATTCATTCTAGTTCAACGTTTGCCATCTAATTATTTAAGTAATTAATATTTAAACAGCTGCCGAAAATTTAATATGGTTAAAAGAAATGGTAATTAATTAAAAAAAAAAAATTATAGAAAGCTGGCTATCGAAAAAAACAAAGATACTGTTCTTTAAACTCAGAAAAAGCCTATATCTCGTTTAAAAATTTAGTTTTCTTTGGGTTGCCTGTTGAATATCAAGAACTTGAAGGAAAATGCTATAAATAGCTGAGAAGGCTCAAAATTGATTTAATATAAATATTGTGGCTTTGTGTGTTGCGATATTTCCGAAAAGTATCGAGCAGCCTTTTTTGTTGTATACATTCAAAAATGCCAAAAATACTTGATAACAAAACAAGACAAATATGCAGCGGGTGTGCATATGTCATACTCACACACCTCACACACACACAGACACACACACACGCACACATTTGAAAATGAATAGGTTGTTAAACTGACGGAAGCAGGCACGCTGATAGACAGACAGACAGACAGACAGTCATGATTGAAATGTTCGCATTGAACCCACCACGAGCTGCTCTCTGTGTAACAATGTAATAATGCTGGGCACAAAAGAGGGGTAAAGAGAGAGCAAGCACGCACATACACACACACACACACACACACAACTGAAATATTTACAGCGGACATCAGAAATTTGGTGACAATGAAAATAAAAAATAAAAAAAATAGAGTTAGCAAGAGAAATGGCATTGGGCGGTCGCTTTGGCGGCTTGGCGGTTTATTTAGCCAGTTTTGGTTTTGGCCAAAATAACGAATATATATATATTATATATTTAGTAAGGTTTAAGCAAATTAACATCACTACCACATCGTTTGTCCACTTGCAATATATAAAAAACAACAGTAAACAGACAGAGAAAGAAAATAGTTTGGCAAAAATAAATGTAATAGAAATTACTCAAGTTCTTTGTTTTAAAATTGTTTGTTTTCAAAATTGTGTTTTGCTTTATTTGTAACTTTTGCAGTCCCTAACTAAGCATTAAACGACAAGGTAATTGATGTTAAATTACTATGAACAAAATGAATGCCTATCAATTTGTACAATTATAATTTCTGATGTCCCTGCTTTGGGTCGAAACAATTCCTTGACTTTTGACATTTGATCATATTATTGCAAAATTTCTGATTTGTTTTGCTTATAAAGAAAATGTTTGTTAACTTAATGAATGTTTGCGGAATTTGTATCACATTACTTTGTTTCATTGCAAGTGTATTAAAGTTTCGGCTCTGCCGAATTCGATTTTCTTGCTTTGACGCACATTAGTCGATTAGGTTTTTATTTTATTATTTTGTTGAAAAGGTTGGACCCAAAACAGCATTAAAATGAAAGGCGCTCACAAGACACAAAACGTAAAATAAATAAATAAAATGAAACTTAACGTACACATAAAACAAAACAATTCATTTGGCATTTGTTAGGGGTGGAGGGAAAAATGTAAACAGGTAAACAGGTAACAGGTAAATGTGTAGTTAACGGTTAACAGTAAATATTCTTTTGTTGTTCATAAACAAAAAGAACAGACTTACGGAGCGGGGAAAGTGTGAACACTGAACACAAATAAAGAAGAGTTTGGACAAAAAACAGTTGGCAAACAGGGCGTATACATAACATAAACAACTGAATACTGTGCAGCCGCTGAGTGACACGTGGCAGCTAACTGTTTGACGCAAAACTATCGATGGCGTTATCGATAGTATCGATATTAGCGCTCTCCGGTTGTCACCATCGATTGTCTTCGTCGCTGTCGAAAGTTTCTCATTTTCTTATATACTTTTCTTTAAATTTCTTATATAGGAACTAATTGTTAGTAAAACTGCGTTGACTTTTTGAATCGATAGACTATTGAAATTAGAGAGTATGACTACTATCGATACTTTTGACTGTCCCCTATTCTCAGTCTAATCCTCATCCGTCTCTAACTCCTCATCATCTTCCTCCTCCTCCTCCTCTGCAGACTGAGCGGCTTCTTCGACCTCACCTTGAGCCGTGTGCTGTGACTCGCTCTCGGATTCATCTTCGGTTACCTCAACCTCCTCTTCTGTATACTCATCCTCATCCTCATCTTCTCCCTGACTTTCAGCTGCTGTCTCTGTCCCTTGCTCCTTTTGACTGTCGCTGATTAGCTCAAGGCCCTGCTCATGCTCTTCCGCCTTGTCCGCCAGCTCATTCTCTGGCGGGACTACATTTATCACTGGAGCTGGCTGCGATTCAATCTCACTCTCCCTCACTGCTGCTGGCCCTTCGCTCTCCTCACTCTCACTGGCTGTCACTTCCTCGTATTCATATTCGGAGGAGGAATCCTCAGCTGTCGCCTGCTCAACTTGTTGCACATCTGGCTGCTGCTCTGCTTCCGCTTCCGCTTCTGCTTCCTCCTCAACTTCGGATTCGCTCTCAGTCTCGCTGCTGCCACTGTCACTGGCCTCGTCTTCTTCTTCATTTGCCTCATTCACACTTACCTCGGCCCGCGCTGTCGCCGTCGCAGTACGCACTGGGGTTGTCGCCGCCTGGTTGGAGCTGCTGTCGCTCTCCTCGCTGCCCCCCTGGCCGCCACGCTTCAGTGCTGCCACGCGCTCGTTGGGGCGCTGCTCGCTGCTCGACTCGCCGCTGGCTGCCGCTGTAGAGCTGGCTGCACCTGTGGACGCTGCGGTCTTGCGCTTCTGACGAGCCAGCTCATCCTCGTCGACGGCTGCTGCCGACTGCTGAGTCTTCTGCTGCTGGCGCTGCATGGCCGCCTTCTGGGTCTGAATGGCTGCCTGGACGGCAGCCTGAGCGGCCACGGCCGCATCGGACTTCTTCTCCTTCTTCTCCTTGCCAATGTCCGCCAGTCGCTGCACGACGCGCGAACAATCGCTGAGGCGTATGATGCCACTCAGCTGTCCGCGGGAGACATCCTCGCTGTCCAGGACGCGATCCTTGCGCTTGTCGATCTCCTGCTGGCGCTGCTGCTGCTGCTCGCTGTCGGAGTCCTCGTTCTGATGGGAGCGCACGAAGCGCGAACGGAAGCGCGACGATTTGCCGGCCCGACTCGCCGGCTCGTTCTCGTAGTTGTCGTTGTCGTAGTTGTCGTACTCGTTGCGTCCGTAGCGAGAGTCGCCGTAGCGATCGCTGTTGTTGTTGGCGCTGCGCTGGGGCCGCTCGCCGAACTTGCGTCCGCCGAGCACGGGCTCGTCATTGTAGCCGCTGCGCTCCTCCTGTTGGCGGAACTGCGTGGCCAGACGATGATCGCTCTTGGAGCGCATCAGGCCGGGCTGCAGGGCGCTGGGTGGCGCCAGGTGGGAACTGCTCACGGAGCCACCAGGCGTTGAGTGTGGCGCTATGTTCAGATCGCCAAAGGTGGCCAAATTCATGACCAGCTGATTGGGATCAATGGACACAAGGAAGCGCACACGGCGACTGTAATCGTTGTTCTCGTACTCAAAGTGACGCAGAAACTCGACGGTCTTCAGGAAGATCTCCTTGGTGTCCATCAGCTCGCAGTCATCCCACTCGACGGTCTCGTTCATGTACTTGTCCACAATGTCGCAGTTGCTGGTGATGTTGGTGATCTCCAGATCAAGGTTCTCCTTCAGCGTTGTCAGATTACGCAGCTCGACAAGCAAGTAACGATCAATTTCACCCTTCAGCTGATCTGATCTGTCCTTGATGGCCTTGGTAATGCGCCGATAGATCTCATCGATCTCCTCCGTCACACTAATCGCATTCGTCTGCAGACTCAGCGTGTTCTTCTCGATGATGGCCAGCGAGTCCTGCAGTCGATGCAAACTGCGGCGAATCTGTGAAAGCAACGAGTTAGCCAAATGCAGCTCTGATTGTCACAGCGAATGTAGCTCACCTGTGAGTTAAAGCGAGTGATCTCTCGCCGCAGGATGTCCATGTGTGCGCTCTTGCAGTCCTCGCAGATCTTCTTTTCGCAGTGCGCACAGTGTGATAGGTAGGCCTTCTCGGAGCAGACGCCGCAGCGCTCCATGATTTGACCTGCAAGAAGCCGAACAGTTGAAATGAAACACATTCTAGACGTTCCACAATTCGAGCTGCTCAAAGCTGTCATTCCCAAAGCGTTTCCCTTAATTTAAAGATTGCATTATGGGTAAAGAGTATAATTTTGTAGCACAAACTTTAAATATAAGGCTAGAGTCTTGAAATTTTGCAGGAATACATGTAAGACTAAAGTAGAATTTTGGATATTTTGAATGGATCACGCCTTCACCCCCTCTCCTGCCAATTATGATCATAAAAATCCAATGTTTTGGCATAAACTCTAAATATAAACCTCGTGACTTGAAATTTTGTAGGAATATGGGTGAAATAAAAGTAGAATTTTGGAATTTGGGATTGAACCACACGTTCACCTCCTCTTCTGAAAACTATGGGAACAAAAATCTCATATTTTGACAAAAAATCTAAATATAAAGCTAGAGAATTGAAATTTTTGCATTAACTTTAGTTTGACCTAAATAGAATTTCTTCAATTACATTACGTCTTCACACTACGTTGAATATTAAGAATAGAAGGTAAAAATTAAAATATAAATTAATTTTATTCTACTTATCTTGAGTATGGAGACATTAAATTACAGCAAGTTCAAAATAAATGTATTTTCTTCCTAAAAATTGAACTTATTCCGTTAGTGGATTGGCAAAAAGCAAGAAGTGTGTAATGAGTTGCAAATTATATAGATTGTCCGAGAAAAACGGTCTGAGCTGCTGACAAATATCATTTCCAACGCGTTTTATTTCCCTTAAAGAGTGAGTAAAAAATGCCGCAGGAGTGGAAAAGCACACAATTTATCAAATCCCAATTCAGGCACATCTTTTTGTAGCCACCTAGCTGTCAACTGGCTGGGAAAACAAGCTAAATTGTTTTCGAATTGCAATTCCAGTCGTTTCTGTTCAAATCAGAGCACGTTCGATCAAATCGCATTCCTCAGCTTGTTTACCATTGCCAAATTCGCCCAAAAACACAGAGCCATGTTAACTATCCACTGACTTGTCGCACTCACTGTTGTAAAAGTCAGCAATCAAATGCCAAGCAGGGCCACTGACAGGCCGCCAAGCCATCAATTTGCACTGTTGGCAACAACAGGGCTCGGATTGTATCAGGATTGCGATTGCACTTAAATTCGCATAACATTCCAAGTGGCGGGGGGGATATTAGGGCCACCAGAGGGACACAGGACGCAGGGCGCAGGACTCAGTGTAATGCAGCTGGTGCAGGGACTAATGCGATTTCAAGAGTGTCGCCAAATGCAAGAAATCAACTGCACCTAAGCGCTGTTCTATGTGTTCCAGATGTTTATGCGTCGTTGGCAGGCACATCCTGCCAGTGCCTGCCGATGTCTTGGCTCTGCAAAATGCAAATAACGAGCCGCCATATAACCCATCCTCTGTCTCTCACCAGCCCTTACCCCCTTACCCCTCAGAGCCAGTCAGCCAACAATGCAAACATTTCACAGTGTCCCAGTCACAGTGGCAGTCTCCGTGCGAGTCTAGGAAAGTAAACTTTTCTGCATCAATTGCTACTGGCATTCCCCTAGCCCCTCATATGCTAAAAGAGTTGTGTGTAGTAGTTCAAGTGAAGGAACAGGTTCACTGGTTCAACTATTAGTTCTTTGATTATTTGTATAATTTCTTCCTTTTTGAAATTAAATAAATGAAACCAAACATGTCATTAGAATAGGAATGGAGTGGCAAACTACCGCAAAGGATTGCAAAAGGATTTGCTCACAGAAGACAATGAAACTCAATTGAATAAATATATTGAACGTTTATTAGAACTGAATTGAAAAGTATAACTTTCTGAAGTGTGCTACAAGTAGCAGAAAACTTGTTTAGTAAATATGTGCCAACTTTTACTAAAAAAAAATAAAAAATTCAAAAAATAAAAATAAGAAAAATTAAAAAAAATAAAAATAAAAATGGTCTCTTTTCGTTGTCGTTATGATCGGCACTTTGCGATCTTATCCAACCATTTATAGAGTTTAATAAGGTCAATAAAATAGAACAAGCTCCCCAATATCCTAGATGTACAATCAGGGATAAATACAAATTTGAATTTATATATTTTTTTTTTTAAATATGTGTATATTTTGTTAAACTAGCTTTCTGCTACCTATTTTCGCAGCTCAAGCAAGCTTTACAATATAAATTTATAGTCAATCGTTCAGTTTACCCAGTTTTAAATGAAAACTATTCTGATTCAATGCAACTCTGATTCATTCTCATGAAGATTCATGATTCTGATTCTCCCATGCCCCTTAATATGCCCATGCCATACTTATTGTCATTGCCTGATGAACTCGCCTCTACTCTCAAGCTCTGCGGCCTCACTCCGCTGAGCGTGACAATAAACTTGGCACTCACACACACACACACACACACAGACAGACTGTTTGGGGAGTGTGTGGCGGGGGTGTCTCTGAAAAGTATGCAATGTTGCTTGCTCTGCGCCAATAGTTGGCTGTATTTTCTTGTGTAATCATATGGAAAAGTGAATTTGCAAATACTACATGCGATTGCGAGTCCTTGTAGTATCATGGCACCCAGTTAGCCATAACAGCGCGGCTTGAAAGGATTTGCCAGCCGAAGCTGTAGCTGTAGATGTAGCTGGAGCAACTTTTGCTCTTTGTCTCCCACACACAAAATTTGCATAGCAATTGTTGAAAATTGTCAAAAAACTGTAAAAAATACTTGATGCTTTGTCTTTGCTTATTAACTGCCTGATGCTGATTGCAGCAATGCGAATACTCGCAGCACTCACTGTCTTCCAACACTTATTTGCATTTGCTGATGAGTGTCGTTGTCGTTGTAGTTGTAGTTGTCGTTGTCGTTGTCATTGTCGTTGTCATTCTCATTGTCGTTTGCAATTTGTTTCGACTATCAACTTTCAAGTTACTTATTTGCATAGTCATGGTTACAACCTGATCCGCAATATGGCCACAATGCAAATGATTCTCAACACAAACACGCAAAAAACCAAGAAAATAATAAAAAATTGAACCGAAATCAATTTGCCTTTGCTTAGTTTTAATTGCTGGCTGCGTGCGAGGCGCAGGGGGTACAGGGGGAAGGAAGACTGTAAAATACACAAAGCATCTGATTTTTAATTGGAAATGAAATATTATGGCCATGGCATTTGCTTTTTATGCTTTGTGTCTCTTTTTGCTCGTCATATTGAAAGAATTTAATTAAAGTAACGCCAGTTCGATGCAAAGCTCGATTTATTAATACAATATATATTGTTATATATATATATGTATAAGTATTTTTGACTTTGAGCTGCCTTTTACAATATATTAAAAATATTTGGAAAATTATTTAGGCAATCAACGCAGCGCAAATAATTTCGGATGAGCAAATGGCAAATAGCAAATGCAATTTTCATTTTCCATTTTGCATTTTCCATGGCCAATGCACAGCAATTTTAATATGTGATTGACAGACAAACAGAGGGACGAACAGACGGCCGGAAGGACGGAAGCAGAGGCGGAATGTCAGATACAGTAAACAGTTATATAGCCAAACTAAAAATGCAATATCCAAATTCCAATAGAGCGCTTTGTTTGTCTTTGGGATAGACAGATGCATGTGTAGGCAGAAGGGGTTGCAACTCACCTGAGGTGGGGTCCGGCAGTTCGCCGGTGATTTCGATATGCAGCTCCAGGAAACGCTGCAACGTCACATTGGTGGGAAAAGCCTGCACCCCATTGTAGGGTATGCGATGTTCGGCGCGGCATTCGGGGCATTTGACCTGCAACGTGCAAACGGACGTGATTAAATGCAATTAAAACCAAATGATGCGGCCTTAAAGCCAACAACTGTTTCAGCTAATACAATCAATCAGATCCGTTCCATTTCGAAATTAAATTCGACTGAAAACTCAGTCAATAAAAACAATAGTGTGCATATATATATATTATATAACAATGCCAAGCAGTATTCAAATTAAACCATTTGGGAATATATCAAATGATAAATAGTTTAAAATAAATACCAGTACATATGTACTTTCTTATTTTGTTTATTTTTATATTTTTGTTTAAAGCTACTTTATCTTTCTTATTTTATTTATTTACGAAGGCAAAACATCGCTGCCTTGAAAAATAATTTAAGCTAACGACATGACATATGAAAGTTAAAGTAATTATCAAAAGAAATATAATAAAAATGTTTGTTTTTTTTTTGGATTTGCTATAGATTTTATAATGCTGCATTTTAATAAAAATACTTTCCAAAAATGTACAGAGTAGGATGCTGAAGCATTAAGATACTAACAGGGAGTAGTAGTAAAAGTAGTAGTAAAAGAACTAAGGGAAAGTTCATAAATTAAACTATCGGCTTGTACTGTGTATCGATTGCTGTTCCGAATTCCGCAAAACGCAAACCTTGTCTAGTTTGAAGAGAAGAGAGCACACAGATTCTAGGTTATTTATATACAATACATAATAATACAAACAAAGATTCGAGTCGAAGGCCTAGGTTAGCACTCGTTAATTAGTATTATGTTTAAGTATTATTATTAAACATAATTTTGTAAATAAATAAATAAATAAACAATCAAAGATTGTGAATTAATATAGTGCCACTAATTACTGAATATTCAGTAATTACTGATAGTGCATTCTCAATTAAGTGAACTGATTAACACCCGATTGTCCCCTAAATATTAATTGGTATATTTTGATATATCTAAGAAAATCGTTATAAAAAATACCCTAATGTATGACTTATTCACACTCACATAAAACGACATTATGAGTTAACTTTATGACTAACAGCAAAATACAAAAATGTATATTTAAGGTTATTTGAATTCTAAACTATATAATAATATTAATAGATAGTATGTGTTATTAAACACAACTCACTAATAATAATAACAAGTAAAAACGTTGCAGTCGGACGCACCCGACTACAGAATACTCTGTTCCCAGTCCTGAATAATTTTGACACTTCATAAATTGAGGATATACACCAACGAGGATATATACCAAGTTTGGTTGCTCTAGCTTCAAGGGTGTGGGAACAAAATTGCATTCATACGAACAGACGGACATTGCGCAAACCCAATATACTGCTATTTCCCTTCGGGAACAGGGTATAAAAATAATTCATAATTCACTTTCTTGAACTTGCACTGTTTAAACATTTTTCGAATATTATTCAAAAATATTTGACAATGAATTTGGAATTTCATTCATTTGTTTAAGCTATAACTATAAATATTTGTGAAGAAATTTTGAGCAGCAAAAAAGAAAATTCAAAAATATCATACAAGTGCAGCTGTTACTCTGTATTTCGTATAAGTATATATATTGTTATCTTAACAATAAATAATTGTTACTTTTAGTTTTGTTGTTCAGCTAATTCTTTAATTTTCAATACTTGTTTCTTTTTTGTTATAAATTTGATTTTGTTAGCGAAATTGAAACATATTAATTTGCAACTAGCTACAACAATATGTAAAACTTTTGTATTGTTTCGATTTCAATTCGTTTAACAATTTGCGGAGTTCGGAACAGCTGAGAAAGTCTTTTGATGTACGACGCTTTAAAAACCTCCATCATTTGAGTAAAGTTAGCTGTGGAGGCATCTTGAGCGCGTTCTGCTTGATCTCTGTCTTCGTTTGTGGCCCTGGCCCAAAAGTGTTGGCAAATCTCTTGGGCTTGGCATTCACAAGACAGTTATTGGTAGTCGGCTTACCGTTTTTGGCAGTACGCCTATTTGGCCAGCGGATGCCATACAATGGGAATGCTTACCACTTATTTGCGTGGCGCTGGCGCAAAGCCAAAATAAATGTATAAATACACACACACACACACATACAGAGAGAGGGGGCTATAAGTAGCGCAGTAGACACACATTCATTTAATATGTACAACATACGTGCACATATACATACATACATATATACATATATATACATATATAAATATATATACATACATATAGATAAGTATGCATGGTTTATACATATGTAAATTTTATAATTTTTCAACAGCGACGCAAATGCGCCGCAAGCAACAAGGAAAATAATAATAATAAAAAATAAAAAAAAGAAAGAAATTACGTACAAGAAAAACATAAAGAAAACTCAACTCATTTCGACATTGTTGAGTTGCCTTTGGACACATTTTGTTTTCATTTCCCTCATGCGATTTTTCGGGGCTTTAGCCGAGCCATTTATTAAGCAGCTTTTGGCATGTGACGTAGTCTCCGAATAACCGAATAAATACGCCGCATTTACCAAAATTGCCTCATACACTCGCACACTCGCACACTCGCACTTGGCTTATGCATTTCTGCTGTGATTATGATTAATGGGTTTTTGTGTATGTGACAAATAATCGTTCTTACCTGACGCCGCACATAGTCCACCAGCCCCTCCATGCAGGGCTCCATGCAGAAGGAGTGCTGGCATGGCAGCAGCTTCGGTATGCGATACCTGTCCAGGCAGACGCAGCACGTCAACAACTGTTCGAATTGCTCCATGGCTTACTGTCGAGAGAGAGAGGGAGAGAAATGCAATCAGACATCATTAGACTTGGCTTGATTTGATTAGATGTAGCGGCAACAGAGTCCTGTCAATTTGATATTCATATCATTATAAATTCGCGAGCCTCCCGCTGCTAAGCTCATCACAAGACGGCCCGCCCGTAAGCCCCCAAATCGGATTGTTACATTACGAGTCCTCACATTTGAATGAGCACACAGCGCTGCTGACGACGACAGTAACAGGAGCAGGCCAAACACAACAAAAAATGGCATACAACAAATTGACCATTTCTCCGCCATTGTCGTAAATCGCGAGCCAAGGGCGTACCCGGGATCTCCCAAGAGGGGACGCCAAGATACATTTAGAAAACATAATTTCATAAATTCTTATAAGCAATTCTTAATACATGTTCCTTCAGCTTTAAAAGGATGTAGGGCTTGAGAAATAGAGAGACAGACAGACTGACATTGCATGAACCCAATATACTCTCTTCCCTTCGAGAACAGAGTCTAATAATTTTTGGTTAAAAGCTATTCCCTACAAGAATATAAATTGATATTCAAAATTTCGACAAAGTACACAAGTACTAAAAATAAAGATTTGTATAAAAGTAAGCTACCAACCCACCCTAGTAGGCACGCCCCTGTCGTGAGCTTGAAGTACGCCCACCCCTGGGCTTCATTTGGCCTTGGCAAATATTCAAAGCCACAAATCTGCTTATGGGTGGCTTCATTAAAAGCGGTTTATTTAAAAGAACTCAATACGGCTCACACAAAAATGAGGCGGCCAAATGTAAATAGATCCCTGCCAGATATAGACAGTACGAGATTATGGGCCCATAGCCAGTCCTGGTTTATGGCACACTTCACTCAGTGCAGTTTAATTGCCATAATAACTCAGCTTAATTATGAGCCCACTTGAGGGCTGGCCCGATGAGTGGCCTTCAAGTACACTCAATCAAATTTGTTGCCATCGAAACAGGCCACAAACATCGACAGGAATATGTTGAATTTCATTTACATCACATGTGAATAACAAATTATTAATGTAAAGCTAGTACTTTCATAGATTTAAATCGATTTTCCAGTTGCTGTACTGTCTTTATTCTATTCTTTAAGAACTGAACTCTAACTGGAACAAGACATGAATAAATAATTCCATTCCTAGCAACAAAGGGAATAAATCAATATTCGAATTAAAATTACATTTAAGATAATTATTGATGCTTTACCTTCAGCAATTGTGAAGGAATATTCTATAAATAGAAAAGTTGTTTATAGATATAATATATTATTATAACATTGAAAATACTTATTGTGGTTTAAGAATTATTTTTAATCTTTGTGCTGTAAATAATTGATATCCTAAAGAAAACTGAAGTTAAACTAATTGAAATTATAAAGGCTTATTCCCATTACCAACAACTTATCATTCCCACACGTTTTCTATTTGGTTTTGCCTTTTTGGATTACAATAGTAATCGTTTTAATTTTCTGTAGTTATGTTCAAATAGTTAACATTCAATTGTCTCTTAAAGAAAACTTTTCAATTCGAATTATTCAAGCGTTTCAGGAAGAGCTGACTTTCGATTCCACATAATTTGGCTGGAATGGGAAATGTAATGATAAAATTGCTTAAAGCTTTTTGCAGTATATTTCCTGCACGTTGATTAAAGATTAAATTTATAGGCGCAATAATGAGGCACAATCTTTTGGGAATACCAAAAAGTGCCAAAGGATTTGAGACGAAAGCGAAAAGTAATTTAAGCACTTGCTGACTACAATTTTCTCATTTTCTGGCCAAAAATAAGCTGCAAATGTGCATCTTTTAATAATAAAAATGACACACATTTCCCATAAAGCCCAAAAATATTTCGCTCTAGTACGAGAGTATATATAGTATATAAATAAATGCAATTTCGCGCAGGCTGCAGTCGCGTTTATTACGTATACGCCACGTCAGCACTGGGCATGGGCAGCAGGGGAGTGCAGAGTGTACCGCCACGCCCCTACACGCCTCTTTGGCACGCCCCTCTCACTTTTCTCTCTGCACGGCCGTGCGCACTTCCTGCACCAATAAATAAACATCGAGGTGGACCGCTAATTGTCGTGCGCCTGTTTGCTATCATTGTGTGGAATATTTAAAGCGTTGCTTTAATGCGGCCAAGAGTTCACATTGTTTGTAGCACGCCCCGCTGCCCCATGCCATCCCGTGGCACCCCGTGGCACCCCGCGGCACCCTGTGCCACCAAGCGTTTGTCAGTTGCTCAAAAACTCATGCGATTCGCGTGCAATTGACTGGAAAATACGCTTAAAATCAAATTGAATAGAAATTTTGTCGCCCGCTCAAATTGTGCGTACTCAAAACAAGTGCGGCATGGTGGGAGTGCTGCGGACAGTTGGCAGGAGGGTTGGGGAGGGGTTGGTGCAGCTGTGCCACATGTGTGCGGCAAAACTAATTTTGCAATTGCATTCCAGTATTGGCGCTGAAAGGATTAAAATGAAAGGCATGCGCTAGCATAATGGAAGCTACCACCATGTGGCACCACACTAGCCACCCAACCATCCAGTGGGTGGCACACACATTCTTAGTAAAATTCGTTTTGGTAATAAAGAAGAGCTGGGGGTGGGTGCATGGCAGGTCCTTCAAAGCACATTCATGAACAATTTGAATGGCCATTGAAAGCGGCAAGCTTTTGCCCAGCGCAACTAACAGGATCCAATGGAAGAGCAAGTAATTTGAGAATGTGTTTATGTCCTTGAGCACAATGCTAGTGCTTTAATTTCAATTCCATAAACAAATGCATTAAAAACCAAAATAAAATAAAATCCCAGCTCAGTAAAACTGACCATTAACGTCGCTCTATGGCTCTTGTTGTATTCAATTGAAGTGGAAAAAAATTCTATGCCATATTCAAATCTCTATCTTAAATGTAGAAATTTAGTTTAAATAGGAAAATTATATACAATTATGAAGAAAATAAATGATGTAGCTTGCTCCAATCTCTACCATAAATACAGAAAGTAATTTTAAATAGCAATATTATATATACATTTTAATCAATTGTTTTTATACCTAATTGAGATTAAAGGAAATTCTATACCATGCTAAAGTCTCTATCTTAAATACAGAAACTTAGTTTAAATAGGAATATTATATACTAATAATAATCAATTGTTATTGTACTCAATTAAAAAGGTCCCGAAAGTCTTATCATGCTCAAATATCTACCATAAATACAGAAAGTAATTTGAAATGGAAAAATTATATATTAATTTGAATGAATTGTTATTATAATTACTTCAAAAGAAGAAAATTCTATACCTACTATAATCTAAACTCTACTATAAATACAGAAACCTATTTTTAATTAGAAAATTGTTGATTAGGCATATATTAAACTTTTTCTATATATGTGTTATTCTTAATTAAGAGGAAATGTAATTTACATGTTAAATTCAAAAGTTAATTTTGATTTATTAGCTATTCAATTACAAAGCCAGAAAATTCATTAGCATGCTAAAATCTCTACCACAATTGAAAGTGCTTATTTTGAATTTGAAAAAGTATCGATTTCTAGGTAAAATGATATTATTAATTAATAAAATAATAAACATTACTGCGCTGTGATGTGCAGCCAATGAATTGTAGTGCTTAGCAGCGACATGAGAGATTCAACAATAATATTTATTGTTTTGTTTGCCAGCCTTGTTCTCAGAGCACTTTTTGTTTATCTGTCGCTGTGATTGATGGGGACAGTTGTCCAATGTTGTGTTTTTCTTTATCTACATGCTCGCACATATACATTACATATGTGTGTGTTAGAAAAAGCATTAACCTTGGTACTTAAAATTAGCAAATTATGTGACAGGCAGCGCATGGCTAACGGAAACGGAAATGCGTATATTTCGAGTTCATTACAATTGAGTTCAAAGACTTGCAGCTATTGACCCTGGACGAGTGCCAGCTTGAAACTTTTGCAATGAGTACGCATTTAAGCAATTCATCAATTGTTAAATGGGTCAAACTTTTCACCAGCTGTCGCAGAGTGACAAAAATCGACGGATAGATGATATATGCTCGCATTTGAATGGCCTGTCACAAAAATTGCACTACAAACAACAACCAAACAACCAAGCCGCACGCCGAAAGATTGAAAAAAAAAATACACAAAAAAATAAAAAAGAATTTGGGTTATACATTTGGCAGGGCCAGTGAAATGCAAAACCGCAGACCCACAAAAACCAAAAGCAGAAAAACCACAAAAAACAAATAGAAAAAAAATAGAAAAACTCACCAATAGATATCGGAAAATATTTGACGTGGATGTTGCTGTTGCGGCCTCTGCTGCTGCTGTGTCAAAGCGGCACTCAGAGGCAATCATAAAATGCAATTGGTTTGGAACTCGACTAGATGAAAGCGGCAACGGGCAATCGGTTAATGGTATCGGTTATTGCAATCGGTTATTGAATGTTCGTTGAATTGATAGGACTTTCTAAGTTACAGATGTGAGGCAACAATTTGTACAATTTCAAATATTATTTTTCTTGTTTTTCAAACACTTTTTATATTTATTATTTTTCAATTACATACTCGCGTGTGTGTAAGTACTGATATTTTTGTATATATATATATTTTTTTGAAAATTTGTTATGAACTTTTCTTAATTTAATTTATACGTTGCGAGTTTTTCGCAACGTGCCTCGTAGAATTCGATTGGAAATGTAAAAACCGACTGAAGGCAAGTGAAAATTGCCAAGCACATGAGGCAACGGCATAAAGGCGAAAAAAATACAAGAGCACTGTATAATATTTTAAATATATACAAATCAACGATGTGTGTACGACTGTGTGTACGTCTGTGTGTGTCTGTGTGTGTCTGTGTGTGTATCTACATATATGCATATCGGGAGAAACGACTGCGAGATACAAACAAACAAACGCGCGATCGAAATACAAACGCAAAAAGATATTCTTGGCATCAGCGTAGTTGTCGTTGTCGTGTTTTATTCGTCTTTGTGTGAGTGTATTATTGTATCTGTGTATTGTATCTGTGAATTGTATCTTTAGCTGTGCGCAGCTCATTAATGAGTTACATTTGTTGCACGTGTGTGAAACGAAATGAAGTTTTCACATTGTTTTCTTTGGCTGCAAAACCACAAGAAGGCGCTGCTAATTGCTGCCCACAGAAACTCAGTAATTTGCTTATCTGTTAGATACAAATACACACACACACACACAAAACACCCAGCAAGAGAGGCCTCCCGTTGACGTCATCAAATGACGGACTATTAATAAAGCTGCCGGCATTTTCCGCTGGCATCTAATGTATCTTAGTGTGTGTATTTTGGCCCGCTGTAAGAAGGCCTAAAAATAAACTCCATTGAAAACTGGAACGCGCATTGGGTTAGTTGAATTACGCCCTAGTTGTTACATCTTGCAGATACTTCATCTACAATTTCACAGTTGCAGTTGCAGCTACAAATTCATATGTGTCTCTTAAAGCGTTTGGGCCACGTCAAAAGCGTCGCCATGACGCTGCATTTTTGTTAACAATTCCCAGAATATATTTTCTTTATGAGAACTGTGAACAAAGGAGATCCATTAGCTGCTGCCTCGCGTTCTTGCAGCAGGCCAAAAGGGCTTCAGTTCGGCATGAGTAGGCATTGTCGAGTAGGCTCAAGGTCGAATCCATGTAGGAGACCCTTGGAACAGCGACAGGCGCTAAAAATAATGCGCTTGCCCGGAATTTACCAACAGACTGCCAACGCCTAAAGATAGAACTGCAAATCCCAATAGCTATAAATAAAACTCAGACAGAAGATGCAGCGCCTGAAACTTCTCAGACTGCACATGCAGAGCGAAAGTCTCTGATTTTCTAAAGAAAAACTTTCAATTTCAGTTGTAAAGTGCACTTGACAAACTTTCGTTGAAGTGTAGTATGCTTTAAGCATTAATCGAATGTGTAGTAGTTTAATAATTCAGTTTATTTGTTCTGTGTGTGGAATAATAACCAGTATTAATAAAGTAGTTGTTCAAAATCCTTGGACAAATATCACAACAAAAATAGTTTCACATATGTACATAAGACAACATTTGTACCACTTGTTCCTATCACAGCTATAAGATAGAAAAGTTCAATTAAAGAAAAAAAAAAAATAAATTTTAATGTATAAAATAAATAAATAAATAATATAAAAACAAGTAAGAACGTTGCAATCGGACGCACCCGACTGCAAAATACTCTGTTCCCTGTCCTGTATAATTTGATTACTTGTGGTTTCGGAAAGAGACGCGAAAAAACAGTAGTCTGTAAGTCAAATTTGATGACACTACCTGTAAAGGTGTGGGAGATGTAGATTTTGCTCACTTGCGGGGGAGAGGGTAGAGGAGTAAAAAATTTCTTGATGCAGAACTGTCCAGGGGGTGAACATTAGTCTGTATGCCAAATAAGGGGACTCTAGTTATGAAACTGTAGGAGATATACCCCTGTAAAAAACGTGTTTTGTGCCGATTTGCGGGGAGGGGGTGGGGGTGTCAACATTTTTGATGCAGATCTGTCAGGAATCTCAACATTAGTGTATAAGCCAAATTTGGTGACTATAGCTTCAAAAATGTGGAAGATACAGGTTTTCCCAAAATTCTGGGGGAGGGGTGGGTATGGCGATCTTGACACTTCATAAATTGAAGATATACACCAGCAACTGTATCACGTTTGGTTGCTCTTGCTTCAAGGGACGTTCATACGGACAGACGGACATTTCGCAAACCCAATATACTCTTTTTCCCTTCGTTAACAGAGTATAAATATCAACGGTATTATAAAATGTTATTTATTCAAGAACTTTATATTCACGGAGTTGTTTCTATGAGCTATATGATATAGTAATACGATCTGGCCTGCTTCGATTATGTACTAACTGCTGCAAAAAAGGTTCACCAAGATAACTTTTAGATAGACAGAAGAAATGACATGACGCTTTCGATTCAGGCATATAGAGATCTATATGTGTTCGAAAATGACTTTATCATTTGAATATACTCTACAAGGGTATTAAAGAAAACCAGTTGATTGCCAAGCTAACCAACCGAGTTAATCAGCTTTTGCAATAAGGGTGCTCACAACCTTCAGAGATTAAATGTAATTATCTCATCAATTAGCACTTCATGTGTACTTTAACATATTATAGGGATATCAAATCAGCAGCTGTGTCTGTTTCCCAGTAGCTTTAGTTTATGGGTATTTATAGGCAAACAGTTTATAAATAAATAAATGAAATAAAAGTGCAGAGAAAATGTTAACATAGATTTGCCCTTAAATAAATAATGGCATTTTGAAGCTATAGATTGAATGCTCGCACTTACAGCTTCTTTTTCTTGGTCTCTTCCGCTCTGATTTGACTTCCTCTTCCTGTTCCTGTTCCTGTTGTGTTGTATCCGAGGCGCCCGTTGGGGCCCTGCTGTGCCGCTGTTAACTGTGATGGCTGCAAATGTAAAGCAGAGATACAGGTGTGTGTTAAACCCAATGTTGCTGCCAAATTGCATGATTAATCACTTGAGTTTTGGCTGCCACTCAGCTGGCAATCAGACAAGGTAACCCTACCCCAAACCCCAAATCCCAAAACCCCCTATCCACAAAACCCCAGTGCGTGGCAACCATAACAAATGACAGCCCTGCGAGCTGATCAATTTCGCATTGACAAACGTATATTGCATTTCAGTTGCATGCCACATGGCCAGCATTGTCGGCATTGTTTACCTGCTAATTATCATTATGAGCAGAAGCCGCACGATGACACCGGATGCCAAATTTAATTACATTTCCACAAAAGAACCGCAGCATATTGCAGCGCTGCGACTGCGACTGCAACTGCAACTGCAACTGAGGCCTGTGCCGCATATTAACAATGCTTAAAGCATTTGACGCTATATCCTGCAGGCTGCCCGATAAGCGCAATGCGTGTTTCAGCTTGATTGCACATGTCGTGCTTAATTAACGAGCTGCAGTTGCACCCCATGTTGCACATGCATCCAATGCCACTGAGGCGTGGCAAGCAACATTTCAATATTGCCAGCGTTGTTCCTGAATAATGACAACAGATGCAGCCAACCTGAAAAGCGCATTTCATTTTAATGACTCGAGAAACAATTGTGTAATTGAAAAAGCTAAGATTGAAGCAAGACCAATAACTATATAGAAATTTAAGTACTTTCTATTAAATATAGATTTTTTATCATTTGTATGGTAATCTTCACAGAGATGTTGAAAATATCTAATGTCTCTTTGAGCTCATCTCAATTTGTCCTATAAATTGTGATTCAATTCAATTTTTTATCGAGTTCATCTCAAAATTAGCTGTTTAAAACCCCTTCCTTTAGTACAAACCATAATATCACACAAACCAACAAATAAAAAAAAAAAGAGTAAACTTTATGACTAAAATTTAGATTTAAGGGCTTCTGAATTCTATACTTTATATTTATGTTAATACATTTATATAAATCCATATAAAAAAATAAAATAGAGTATGTCGTGCTCTGTAATTAACATAGAAATTGCTAAAAGCTTTTCTCTTTTAGATGGTAAGATTAACAGAACTGGTTTCAATACCTAAATTCTCTGTGAGTTCATCTAGATTTGTCATATAAACTTTAAATATCTCTTTGAGCTCTTCTAAATTTGTAACATAAATTTTAAAAAGCAGTTCCATTTGCTTTGTGTGAGATAAAACGCTTTAACTTTCAATTCAATTCAATTTTCCAACGAGTTTATCTAAGTTTTGAAAAATATCTACACAGAAAGAAACAGGGATTAATAAAAGGATCAAGATCAATTTGATAAGTGGTGGTTAGCTTGATATTTCTCAAATATCATTATTTTTATATTGTTTTGACCTTAAAATGTATAAGTAATTTCAAAATTCGAAAATAGTGGACACTTAATCCAGCAAGCGGCAAAACTAATATTCTTTTTCTATAAATATTTTTTGAGATGCCTTATGATATAAAAAAAATATCAAATTGAGTGCCATATCATAATAATTTGTTTCCTGTGTATGCTTTACTTAAAGTACTAAGTTTAAAATATGTGATTTCCGCTCAAGCTCAACTAAACTTTGTAATAATTAAACTTATATATGTAATTCAAGCAGTTTCCCATTTAACAGCAATATTTATTTTACTGATGTTATCAAATCTGCCATCTCTTTATCTAAGCATCATTGTAATCTATTCTGCAATCAATGCCTTCAGTTTGTTTTTGCTTTCCTTCAAGCTGTGTGCGACCTTGAACTTCAATATAAAGCTAACACCCCAGGGCACAGTAATGGTACAATGGCTTCATAGTTTAGCGGCCCGGCCAGAACGCCATAATAGCGTAACGAGCGGCAATTTAAATATTATGATGAAAATCAAAATTCGTGCTGCCAATTTATACGAGTAAATTTCAAATTTCAATTTGGCGCTGCATCAAATTCGTTGCATACTTTTGGGCGGACGCTAAACGAGCTTTATTAAATATAATTCCATAAATGATGGCGGCGCTAAATGGCATTTAATCGCTAAATTTATTAAGCAGTTCACGTAAACAATGAAAAGGGGAATGAAAATAAAAATCAAATGCGTTAAGGCAAACAAAATACACGCAACATAAACAATCAGGTGTGAATAAAATAAAAAATAAAGACCTATAAAAATGTGCGAAGAGACAAAAGAATATTCGATGCGCGAAATTCGTAACAAAAGCAAAGCAAAAGTGCAAAAGTAAAAACTAATAAACGAGCCCAAAACACACACACACACAGACAGACAACACACACACACACACATACAGACGCACAACCAGAGCAAAAGGCAAACATAAAATAGAATTAAAAAGCTTTGAAAAAAGTGAGTAGAATGTCGCTGATTGAATAGAACTAAAAATAAAGAGGCAACGCGGCGTATGAGCAATCTACCAATAGCTAACTAAATGAAAACTCATATTAAAAAATAAGGCAAAATACACCGTTTATATGTGTATAAATGTGATTATGTTAAAAATGTGTTAATAAAACAAGATATACGCATAAATTTCAACAGCCAGGCAAAGATGAAAATAATTTTGACAGCTCGTTACGATGTGGGCGGTCATTGAGGGGAGGCAACGGCGCGTGGGGGGTTATACGGGGTGGGGGAGGTTTTTCCTTGTCAACAGCAGCCAGGTGACATTTTCAGTTTTTCAGTTTTAAGCAATTTTTCAACATTTTCAATATATATATTTTACATAATCAGCGCACATTCAACGCAAAAATCGCAGCGATTTATTTTCTTGTGTTTTTTTGCAATTATTGTAATTCACTCACTTGAGGGCTGCACTGAAATTTGATAATTTGAATTTTGATAGCTTTTGCACACTTATTCGCATGCCTTGGCGGCACGTTTCGTACTCCAGTTATTTGCACTGAACTGTCCGAACTAAGTATCTGGGCGATTTGGCTCAACAATTCACACAAATTCTAGACACACACGTCCTGCGACGATTTGCACTGGTGCATAGGGGCACCCTACGCGCTGCGCGGCAGGTGTAAGATCTACAGGCACTCTATATACTATATATATATATACTTATATATGAGTGTGTGTATATATATAAATATATATCTATAGGTATCTATATGTATATATTTGTGCTATATATCGATACTGGGTAGTGCGACACGTCCACTCGCGAGCTTGCTTCAAATGAAAATGAATGTGGCTCGTTGCTCTCAGCAGCTCGCCAGCGGCAACATCTTTGATGATCAGCCGTTCTGAGGTGAATTTTATATAAATAACGTGCAAAACAACAACAACAACAATAGAAAGAATTCTTTTTCGCCAGTACACTTTCACACACATCAGGCAGCAGCTTTCCCCCGTGGAAACTCTTGATTCCACCATTAAGCTAACTGCAATCTTTTTACAATGGACATTTACGATTTCATTGTCGCCTCCGCCAAGGCTGCAATGTATATACATACATATATATATGTATATAGAGATATATATGTATATCTGTTCAGTGGCATTTATAATTGTTCCTATATTTCGCAGTTGCTTTTGCCAGCCCCCGCAGTTTTTTGCGCTTTTTAGCCAGTTCTCTGTCCAGCGGCCCACGCATTTGGCCCAAGAGCGTGATTCACTTGTTGGCTATTTCTTGTATATTTATAAATGAGAGCCTATATTTATTGATATGGTCAGCATCGACAAGTAAGTATATGCATCTTGCTCAAATTTATGCGTACAATTAACCAGAAATGTCTGCGCTTCCATAACAATTTAAATTCACAAACTCATTTAACTTGAATGGTGCGAAAATCGTCTGCAAGTCCATGGACAATGCACTGCGATCAGAAAAGGAAAAGGATGTTCGTAGGTGTAATACCCTGTAAAGTGAGATAAACATGAGAGCGGAACATATGCAGGTGTGATCGCAGCTATGATACCCTGTAAACTAGACCAATTCAATAAAGTTTTACAGTATACACTTTTATACTTAGCGAGACACCTTACCACTTATAAAAAAACTGAAATGTTGTTTGTGATAAAAATAATAAATAAATTAAAATACATTGTAGGAGATTTATTGCGTATTACTTGTTATATTATTATACCCTATACATTCAGTAACCAGACTTAATATTTTAAGTTTAAGTTGTTCTTGTAAATAAAGTTTAATTTTAATTTAAGTTGTTTATAAAATAACGGCGAGATTAAATGGAAAAATGGAAGAAAAAAAAGTAAATAATAATAATGAAATGAAAAAATATTTAGTAGTATATGTAGTCTACCCTGTAATAATGTGCTAATTCTAGAAACTATTATTGTTCCATAATTACCTTTATTATTTGTTTAATCCATAAATATTATTAAATTCACAGGTGAAGTTCTTATTGTTTTTTATGTCAACACCTTATGGTAAGATAATGACTAGTCTATAAGATTTAATCATAAAAAAATAAAATAAAACACCTTATAACCTACCTGTAAGCTTGTGAATATACCCTATTTATACCCTATAATAAACTATGAAAATCAGTGAAGCTCTTCAATTTCTATAGGCTAGTATTTATGCCATATAAATATCTGGGAGAAGTAGCTTTTAGTTGCTGCTTAAGATTACAAATTAAAATGGTTCTTTAAAGAAAATTTTTCCTTCCTACTATGCTCTGAATAGTATAAATTATATACAATGTTCTACATTCAATACCCTATAAATTAAGAAATGTCATGAATTTCTGTCATTGCTAGTGTTGCCTGCTATAAAAGTGTAAATAAATCACATTTGTTGCTCTCAAGCATTTCTCTACAGACGCTCTAAAAACTCTGTAAACTTATGCAAGACTTCTTGAATGTACATACAATAGATGACATTAGTATGCACATATATATGTATATCTTGGGGATATTACATCTATAATTCAGAATTTCTGCTATTGGTAAACCAGAGCAGTATTCATAAAAAGGACCCCAGAAGATAAGGAGCTGCATCAAATGTACAACACAATTTGCAGCACTCGCCACGCCAATAGCACACAGATTGAAGTGCTGTACTTTCTAGAGGCAAGCTGTGTTGCATGCCACACATTCAGTGGCTGTTGTACACCACAATGTGTGTGTGTGTGTGTGTGTTTAATGATGTGTGTGCCTGTGTGGCAATGGCCTCTGTGTGGCTGGACTGCATTTGCGTTGCTATTAGACTGTTTGTCTTTTGTTTAACGCCGCCAGCAACGGATCCACCTCCGTCCGGCCCTCCGGCTCCACCCCCTCACTGGCCTGGCCAGCTGACAGGCTATTGTCAATCTGCGTTGATGAATTTATTTTGTGATTTTTCCGCCAGACAAACACAAAAGCCGCAAGTGCAGCGTCTGTGTGTGTGTGTGTGTGTTGTTGTTGTTTATGACAGACATACTAACTTTTCATTCCCATCAGCAAGATGTCAGCGCGTCGCAAAATGATGTCCGCCTTGAGCCAAGGCTCATCGTCATGACTGCAGAGATGATGGACTAGGTCATCCTCATCCGCATACTCGGAGCGCATCTCAGTTCTCAGTGCGCCATTTGGTTGTGGGAAATGCGCATTTAATTATGTTGCCTTCAAGTACAGTTGGACAAGTATCGACGCTACTATCGATAACAAAGATATCTTCAATATTATTTGATTTGCAACCATATTTTAACGAAAACTGACTAAAGTATTTTAGTCTCTCGGTTTTGCTACAAATTGGCTTTGATAAAAGCAAGAAGCTGGAACAAACTTGTGGAATTTGAAATATTTTATTTTCAAGTACAGTTCTAAATATTGACGCTACTATCGATCATAACGATATTTTCATTCTTATTTGATTGCAACGATATTTTATTGTAGAACTGATGGAAGTAATTTAGATTCTCTGTTTTGTCTCTAATTGGTTTTGATAAACGCAAGGAACAGGACAAACTTTTAGAATTAAGAATTTGTAATAGTTAATGTTACTATCGATATCTTACATGTTATATAATAGTAATAATAGAGTATACATTATCTTTATGCAATTAGGAAGTAGCGGAAGTAATTTAGTAACATAAGCAGTAAGATATAATATTTAGTTTCTCTAATTTAAGAAGACTTAGTTTAGATTAGTGGCTTTGATTAAAATCAGCAGCAAAAACACACTTTTGAAATTGAAAGTGCGGCTTCCTATTCAGTTATCTTGAGAGCATTTAATGTAAAGTTGTTGCAGCAAAAACATAAAATTTACATACTTAGAAGGTTGAAAAACAATCTATTTAAAGTTATTTGTAAGATGCGATACTTTGTATCGATAATATCGATATATTATATGCAAGGTGTAAACATGTTTAAAAATAATATTTTCATAATTTTGACACCTTGCATATTTATAAGTTTTGAGCTCCAGCCCCAATTGCCACAGGAGCTTGCAACATGTGAGAGTTTCTCACACGGGTCAGCAATAACAGGAATTTTATATCGATGCTAATTGCGGCATCAATTTGCAGCATATTCGAGGCGAGATCGTTAGGCTGAAGCATGATTAATTACAATTGATGGATGGCCAATTGGCAAACGCGCATGGCATAATGAGCGGACAGACGGGCAAACAGGGCTTATTAATGGACATCTATTGGCCCATACACACACACACACACACACATACACACACAGCTCTTGGCTAATTGCTGAAGAGGCCTCAGCCACGGGAGATCCAATAGAACAGTTAGCTGCGATGCTATGCAGAGTGGCAATAATAAGGAATTAGCAAACAATTTCAAGTATTAGCTCCTGGCACAAGTAATGAGCGAGGGCTGCTTCAATTGAATACACAAATTCGGAAACGGAAATGAGAGCAGCAAAAATTGTATTCAATATACATATTTTACTACAGGTGCTTCAGACTTTTCGAATGAGTTGCATAGTTCAAGTAACCTTTTGAGCAACCCTCTCGCTCGCTCTCGCTGCGCGCAGGGCAACGCTCTGACAAAATACAAACTATTTCAGTCAGACAAATGGCGTTAGGCACATAATAACCAATTTCTCTAAATACGGCCATAATTATGAACGCCGAAACCTACGTAGGAACATATGTGTGTGTGTGTGTGTGTGTGTGTGTGTGTGTCTAGTTGTTGTTGGCAGCTTCATTTGCGCGCGTTTGTTCTCGCGCTGGCTGCTGGTCTCGTCCCTGCCCTGCCCTGCCGCATCCTGGACTGCTCTGAGCTTAGCGGGGCCGGGGCAAGGATTTGTCGTAATTAGGCATGCATAAGCATATGCTGTCGTCTGCGCTCAAGGCTCAAGGCTCAGCCGTTTGTGCTGGCCTGGGCAAACACAGACGCAAGCACAAACACAAATACAAACACAACTAGAAGGAACAGCTGAGCGTCGAAGGTCTGCCGAAGATTTGATACACTTGCAGACAACTTCATTAAATTGCTGCTAAGCTCGAAAATTGTCAACAAAAAGCTCTCCATATATTAACTGAATTTGCAACGATTAAGATGAAATAAGATTTGCTCAACTAATATAAATTATAATACAAAAATATATAATCTAAATTGCAAGTGGTGATATTTGCTTTACGATATATTTTATCGAGTTGCGGGGGAATGGGGGAAAATATTAAAAATTGGAAAGACACTTGATCTGCCTATGGTATATACATTCTTGATCAGCATCAAAAGAGATTTCGATTTGGCCTGTCTCTAGCTCTTATAGTTGCTGAGATAGACGCGTTCATCCGGACAGACAGACGGACATGGCCAAATCGAAGTCTCTTTGATACTGATCAAGAATATATATACTTTATAGGGTCGGAGATGTCTCGATCTGCCTGTTACATACATTTGCACAGATGTAAAATTGGAAACCAAATATATAAAACAATATAGAATTCCGATTTTGTTAAGAGTTGTACAGAGAAACATAAAAAATTGAAATAGTGGATTTGGTTGAGGTAACTTGAAAAACAGTTAAGTTGTTCAACCAACAACTCATGCATCGTATAATCGACGAACCATTAATTGCTATGGCAGCTATATAAAACAGACTGTTCCAACATATGTATGGACTGCCTCTTGCATATAGAAGCATACAAAGTCAGATCTTTTATTGTCTCAAAATGGTGAGACTATTTTAGATAGAAACAAACCCACAGACTTAGCTCAGATGCTCGTCCTGAAGCAAGAATTTGCACATTATGGGGTCGGGGGAGGCATCGTTCATGAGCAAGTTATAATAGCCTCTAGAAGAGCATAAGAACAGCACCAGAAACACTCTACAAAGGACCCAGAACATAATTAATTGTGCTTGTTGCTGTTGTTAGTCGACACGCGCGCGCGCCTGCAAGTAGGCAACGCTTTTTGGCAACAAACTTAACTCAACTTGAATGCGAAAGTGGCAGGGGGGGAGGGGGGTGTGTGGCTGTGGAGAGTTGGTTAGGTTGGGGCAGGCGTTCTCTTTGGCTGCCATAATTGATTGCTTTGCACGTCAGAAGCCACATGAGCAGCAGGACCGACCACCCACCGGCTGCAGGATCAAAAATGTCTGCGTGTGTTTGTCGTTTGTTTTTGTCAGAGAGCTACAAGATATTTTTAAACGAATATTTCTTTAATTAGTTGACTGAAAAGGCGCCTTCAGCTTAGCCGCTGGCAGCAGCTAAAACAATTAATTGGCTCCAAGCGGCAGCCGCAAACTAAAAGGCCCGGCCGCAGCCTCCGAGCCGAGCCGAGCCGAGGCGAGCCTGTTCGGAACCTCATTTACCGCAAATAATATTGCACAAATGTTGCCAGCCACAACGCACACACACACACACACCCGCACACACTGCACTGTTGGATATATTTTCTTAAATTAACATTAGCAGCATTTGCAGCCGCCATTAAGACGAACCCATTGCCCGGCCACAGAATGCGACTTGAAGTTGCCTTTTTGGTTAATGGCCAACAACTTGCGTAAATATTGCCCCGAACTTTGCCGCTAGTTGTGTATGCATGTGTGTGTCTCTCTGTGTGTGTGTGCGTGTTTGCTTTTGAGGCATTTCATTTGTGGCCACAGCTCGAGGCAAGCACATTTGCCGACAAGTGTCAACAGAGCTTCAGTTTTTGCTGCTTTAAATTATGTTCAACTCTCGTTTGGTTTGCCTAAGCAAACTACAAAATATTCACCTTTGGGGCCAGCCAATTAGCAAGCCCCTAAAAATTACGTATACGCACCATTAGGCGTCCTGCCGTTCTGGCACCTGCTCATAACCCGTTCACAGACCCCAACTGACCCGCTGGCAGTGTTGCCAGTTGCGCTTTTTTAACGTCGAATCTGATTTTATTTTAAGAGGTGCAAGTTGAAAGGAACAATTGTCAAAAGGAGCCTGCAGATGTTCTCGTTTTTTTAAATTTATATTATTATTTTTATTAATTTAATTTCACTAAAATTAAACAACACATTGATGCAGTTATCAATAATATTGATAGCTTAAAGCTTTTCTCACAATATCCTGAATTTATTTAGTTTTTTCAGCCTCAACCAGAATAGACTAAAATATAATTAGAATACAGTAACCATTTCAAACGCCAATTCATCACACACAGCCAAGATCTACGCTATTATTATTAACATAAATAATATACTTAAATTGTGAATAATTGTAAATAAACTTAAGGGCTATGCTATAGCTATTATCCTTGTTCGTATATTAATTTCACAATGCATAGAAAACATGTAATAAATAAATAAATAAAAGAAAGTAAGTATTTAGTTTTTATTATTATTATTCCATGTAATAAATAAATAAATAAAATAAAATAAGTATTCAGTTTCTATTAATATTTTATATGGAAATGTGGCCCGTTTCATGTAATCAAATGTAGATTTATTTAACAATATTATTTCTGCTGTGCCAATTACTAAACACCAACATAATTGTTGATTTAAATCCACCATTTACTATATTCTTTTTTATTATTATTATTATGAGACGGATCTGGATCCTCAGATCTCAACTGACAGATTTCGTTATTTCCATTTATTATGAATTTTCTACAAGTATAAATCCAAGTAAAAATCTATCGAAATTGTATTTTTAAATGGGAAACTAATCTAGAGCAAAGCATGACCAAAGAACTAAATCGAACCCTTTAGGAACTAAGATATGGAAATTGAAAGTTTCAAAAGATCATGCTCTATGCAATACGAATGGAAATTATGTTATATCGAAGTTATCAACCAACACTATCCATTGAATTATGGAAAACCACTTTAAAGCAAAGATTAAAGGCATCATTTGTTTTGAGTAAAGTCAAATATGATTATGTTCTTAAAGGGTTCTAGTAATGGGCTCATTAGCTGCGTGGCCAGTTTCTGTGCCCATCCACATTCAAATATAGAAAGGTGGCCCAGACGGCATCTATATCTATAGGAAGGTACGCTTCTTGCCTTTTTGTCAACTCAAGGGTTGGCAACACTGCCGACAGTCGTGTTTGTTGTTGTTCTTGTCGCTGTTGGTTATAAAACAAACGTCAAATGTGTTGTAATGGTGAACATTAACATTTAACCTTGAGGCACAAATTACCGGATTTTTGTCGCCCCCAAGTGACACACACGCACTCAACCACACACACACACACACATACCTACACACACTCAGCAAGCAGCGGCAACATGAAAACTTTGTTTGCCACAAAGCCTCACAGCGCATTTGTTGCCAAAAAGTTCATCTCCGAAGAACGCAGAGCTATAAAAAAGCACAGCGTGAAGCAGCTGGGTAACATGTGTATGCGGCAGGACTTCGATGAGGAAGGACTGCTCCTGCTGCTCCTTCGGCTCCAGCAGATGGCGATGATGATGGCGATGATGACGATGACGATGTGAATGTTGATAAGAGCCTGGCAGGCAATGCCCAGCTCCAACAGCAACAGCAAAAACAACAGCAACATCAGCAGCACCTCAGGACATTGCTGCCAACTGACGGCGCCTACTGATATATGCCAGTATGTTGCATGATTTTTAACAGCAATGGCAAAAAATTTCATCTGCAGATTTATGACACACACATTTATAATACCGAAAAGTCCTTCCTGCTAGCTGCAAAAACTGAAAACTGAATGCCAAAACCTAAAGGCGAAATGAAATGAAAGCAAGCGGGAGGCTAGTCAAATTGAAAATTGAAAATATGCATATGGATATTTACACAGTTTCAGTTTATGATTGAATTTCTATTTTACTGACAGTTCAATATAATAAATAAGATTTTAATTTCATTTATGCATGCAAATATATTAGTTTGAAGTTCAATTTGCATTGAAATTATTCTTTTTTGCTTTGTTATTTATCTCCATAAATAAACGAGATTGTCCTGACTTCCTGAGTAACTGACTGATTCATAATCAATTCTTAGCCCATAAGAGCTAGAGCGATAAAAATCCCACAATACTTTCCATTTATGAAGAAATTGTACGACATACGTGTTTTTTTTTTGGAAAATTCAACCCACAAGTGAAAACAATTCGCGGAAAACATTTGTTTACCATTCTGTCGTCTTTAAACTCATATTCACAGATTGATATATCGATTCGGACAATCCAACCCGCTGGCCGCAACGTAGGGTATTCACAGAACAAATTTTTGGGGCAGAAAACTTTTCCAACAAAACTCAAAAATTCATTTGGCGTCAATAATTTACGTATAATGATTACACAAGTTTAAGTATAACCTTTTCAATGCATACACAGAATAGATATAATAAACAAGAACGCATGTTGATGTTTTTTATACAAAACTCTTCCGATTTTGATCAAATTATAGGAAACATTTTAAATTTAAAGTATAATGAAACACTCACTTAGTTTGGATGTAATATTTGTATAAACAAAAAGTTTTCAAACAAAAACTCAATTTTCACCCGATCCTATGGCAGCTAAGTGATATAGTGGACCGATTTTGACCAAATTTAGATCAGAATGTATAAACTCTCCACAGACTCGTATTGGGTGAGTTTGGTGAGAATATCTCTATAAACAAAAAGTTTTTCATACAAAAACATAGTTGTCGACCGATCATTTCTATGACAGCTATATATTATAGTAGTCCGATTTTGACAATATTAAGACAGAATATATAAACTCTCTAGAGATTAGGTTTGGGTGAGTTTGGTGAGAATATCTTCATAAACAAAAAAGTTTTTCATACAAAAACATAGTTTTCGACCGATCATTCCAATGAGAGCTATATGTTATAGTGGTCCGATCCTGCTGGCACCGACTTATGTACTGCCTGCAGCAAAAAGAAGGGTCTGTGCCAAGTTTTATTACGATAGCTTTAAAACTGAGACTAGTTTGCATAGCAACAGACGGACAGACGGACATCGCTATATCAACTCGACTATTGATGCTTATTCAGAATATATATACTCTGTTGGGTCGGAAATGTCTCCTTCAGTCCATTATACGTTTCAAGACAAAATTATAATACCCTCTGCCAGGATATAAGTATAATAAGTAAGCTTCTGCTAAGTAGCACTCGTAATATGTTAAAGAGACTAGAAGGTTAATAATCTATTATTATAATTAACTTCATTTTAACTCTTCTCTTATATAAAAAATGCAATTTACAATTTAAAAGTAAAATATATGTTTTTTTGCTGTCAGTTCTTACGAATAATTTTTGCTGCTTAATTTACTCGCAAATAATCAAGTTAAGCATTAAACATTTTTCAATTCACTGTTTACTTATCACTTTCTAGCAGAGTTGAGAACATGTTCTATTTGTTTTCACTGCTCCCTCGAAAGTTTTATTCATTCTATGCTTATCAATTTCAATTTACGATAACATTGAACACTTAGATTGACCCGCTAAGCTCCGCTGCACCCCTCTAGAATAGAGATATCGTCAATTCACTTGGCACTTGTAACGACCGCAACTTTTTAAGTGCTGCCAAGCCATGTTCAATGTCCTTGCTCCTTCAACTGCAATCCTCGCTAGCCCCATCATCAGCAACCAACATCCAACATCCAACATCCAGCAACCAATCCAGGCACACGCATTTTATGACCATGGCAAATACTTTTGCGAATTCAGCTCAATTCTGAGAATGTAAGGAAGCCCCAACGCAACTTGCACCACTCGTTTGGAGCGAGGGTGGGGTGAGAAGTAATTGACCTTCGCAATAAGTAACTGAGCTGCCATTAAAATTAATATGTTTTCCAATATCATATTCCCGAGCAAGTATGCTGTCAATATTTCAACAATTTTGCAGCTATAATGGAATTTTTAGTAAATACTTTCAATTTAAGTGTGTTTTTCAGAAATTAATTAAATCGAATACCATTCCATTGAAATATACAACAAAATATAATTGGTAACTATGCAGCTTCTATATCAACATGAATGAATAAAGATCTATAGTAAAATATTCTCGGAAATATCATCTGATAGATAATTAAAGTAAAAGTAGTTGAGAAGTTGCTGATTGAAGAGCTTTGAAGCTGAATTTGATCGAAATGTATATATATTCCCATCTAGATCGATTAGTCATCAGGCCACCCTCGTGTTTATGCTCCGTGGTAGTGTTTTCTTAGCATTTGGCATTTCAAAAGTTTACTTCAGCTTTCGCCTGGGATTGGTATTTGGATTTGGATTGTGCAGTGCGTAAATTGAGTCATTGCTGTTCCAGATAAGTTAAGTTTTGATTGAGCATTTAAAGGGTTCCGCGCTTTGGTTTCGCCCGCTGCGCGAGGACGCATAAGGACGTGGCTGCCACATCGTATCCATGGCAATTTCCTTGATGTTGTTGCCAGGCATTGGCCAATGCTGCTGCGCTTGATGGTGTCGTCTTTGGCTGCTACTCTTAAGCAGCTTATGCCTGTGCGTGGAACGCGCCAAGTGCTCTGGAACCTTAACAATTTGAGCATCCGGCTTCCGCTGCAATGTAATGGAAACCCAGTCAAAAACGTGCCACGCTGTGCGGCAACATCACTGCTGGCAAATGGCAACAAGACGCACAAACTGCAAGGCAAAGTGTGGCAAGCGGAAATCTAAGCAGAAATGAAAGTGACACATGGCCAGGAGACGGAAGGAGAGGAAGTACAAAGTATAACAACGCTGCAGGATATTGGCTACCTCTACCATTTGAATATTTTTGCGCCAGCTTCAGGTGGAAAAATGTGATTACATAAATCAAATCAGGCAACGACAACGTTGCCATAGGCAGCACCATGCCACATCTCAGCATCAGCCTTCATTAGTGTTAAACGGCAACCCGAATGTGGCATACAGCTACAGTGGCGCCACTGGCATAACCGTGCATGCAACATAATTGCCGAACCGCGCCGCATATCATTGTGGCTTTGATTAATTACACGCTGCCGCAAATGTGGCAATTATTTTAATTTTATTTTGCCCTTGATGATAAGCCAAAATGATAACGCATTTAACATTTATGCGCCATAATTTTGGCACTCGAACCAAGGCATTAAATTCTATGCCCCTTAGATATGCTATATAGTTGCGACCATATTTCACGGCCTGCTCGGCGCTTATTTTCATAAAATCCCCATAAAGGCTCTGATTATTGTAATATTAGTTGGCGGCCACTGATTTATGCAATTTATGCAAGTGTGTTAAGGGCCGACAAACGAAATGAAACGAAACGAAACGGTGCGTATGCTTGATATCTGCCTCGTTTAATACTGTCGGCCGCGCAATTTGCAACTCAAACTTAGATCTGGCCAACTTTCTGACTTTGCAATCAAATTGCCAAACCGACAACCACCAAACACCCAGTCTATCCTGCCCCCACCCTGCAACCGCCTGCAGCTGCAGCTGCAGCTTGTAATTCAACGGAAAGTGCGAAAGAAAAACATGCTCTTATAGTCGACCAAAGTATACCCTGTATATGAAGCAATTCATATCTGTACATATATGCTTCAAGTTGCGTATTTGCTGATTTTTATGAAACTTGTAAGATCCTTAGCCAACATTCTTATATACATAGTATACCTTAACATTTATCAAGACTCCACACTGAGTCTTAAGACTGTTATTAGTTTTAATCAATATTCAGCACTGTGCGAATATATATCCAAACTGATTTAGAAACATAATAAGCGTATGGTATATGGGAACTCACATACTAAATTTCACAACTCCAGCTCTAAAAGTCCCTGATATTGACGACTTCATAAAGTCGAGCGTTCGTAGGCATAACGGCGCAAGGCTATATAAAATCATCAGTTAATTCTTAATAGGAATGTGTGTATTTAGGTACCTTGCTGGTTCAGAAAAGTTTCCTTCTTCCTGTACCCTTTCTATCCAGCTTCTGGGCACAGGGTATTAAAAAGTTTGAAGCGCTACGCTTTTATTTCTTGGCTACCAAGTTGGCGCTTCGCGTCTGCCAATAGGGCGGCTGGGCGAGTCAGCAAGTCAAATAGAAAGTTTTTCGTCAACATTACGCAAATTAGTTTGCCAGCTGAGCAGCAAATGCAGGCAAAGCCCTAATGTCATTTAGCCAAGGTCTAAGTTTCTGAGCCAACTCTGAGTTGGATAAGCATTGTGAGCCAGTTGATAAGAGATGATTTAGATTTTAGATTGCAGAAAAGCGTCTCGTTGTGTATCTTTGATGTGAAGCTGAGAAAGATACCAGAATGGAGCTAGATAATTGGTGAGCTAAATATAAGTATCTGCAAGTCTTACTTACAATCAGGCAGCTTAGGAGATTCTTAGGATTTTTTGCGAAGATTAGGAGATTGAAGAAAAGTGTCTCTTTGTGTCTTTGATCTGAAGCTAACTGAAAAAGACGCCAGAGTTAGGCAATTGGTTTTTATGACAATTACCCTCATACAGCTTAGGTGAAGGATTTTGGGATTTTCCTACTCAGTTCTTCGGACGTCATCACATTCATATGGACCCCTCCTCTGTACCTGCAAAATCATAAAATCAAATATGCATTGAATTACATTGTGTACCCGGGGACAATTATATTATCCCTTTTAGCAAAAATATAAAAATAAAAAAAAACTTAACTCAATTTGCTGCCCATAAACTTGCTACCACAAGCGGCCGTCTGCCGCCCTACCTACCCACATCCGCCCTACACCCGCGTCATTCCCTCAAACCAAAGCAGCCGCATTTTTCACTCGACATTTTGTTGCTGTTGTTCCTCAATTTTATTTGGCTCTCGTTTATGCGCAAAAGTGCGTGTAATTCAATTTTTCATGCGCCGCCAGGCGCCATTGTGACAAGGTGGGGCACGTCTGGAGCACAGTGGGCCCAACGAGCAATAAAGCTAATTATAATGCTCATCAAAATAAGATGAAATTAGTCAGTACTTAAATTTGTATAAGGCATTTTAAAAACATATTATTAAAGGGCTTCCAAATAAATGTATCTGGATCTCTGCTATACCAATATGTAGTACAATAGGCAAACAGTATATAATTTAAAATATACATATTAAAATTGCTATGATATAAGAAAATAACAAAAATTAACAACATTTATCACTTAATTTAATCAAATTAATTTTAAGTAACACCTTGTAATAATTTCTTCTCTAAATACTCATTTGTTATATATATCCTTTATCATACCACCTAGCTTTAAGACATACATACATCTATGATTTAATCTAAACACTTTAACTCACATTTATTTGAAGTAACACTTTTAAATAATATATTCACCAAATCTTAAGACATGTACATAGCCCAAGGCCTAACCAGCCAGTGCTATTTATTCCTAGGTTGGCCATAGTTTTTCCTAAGCCCACTTACTATTAAATAAAATAAAATAAACAAAATTTTAATTTATTTTTTCAATTTTAAACAAACCAAAGAAAACTATAATTATTCAGTTTTTCAAAATCTTTTTTTAGATTTCATTTAATAAATATTATAGATTTTATTTCTTAGCTGAGTTTCGAACCTGAGCTCTGAAGATTATTGCATGAGTAAAGCTACAAAAACCATTTCAGTTATAACAATTGCATATTGATAATCGAGAAACACCAACAAAATTTACATCAAAATTGAACGCATTTTGACCACTGTGCGGTGGAGCGGTGAAGGGATTCGGGCAATGCGCTTGGTTACCTTTTTCGACCAGGAGGCGCAGAATTAAGACAAAGGACTATACCAAATATGCGTCAAAGGCATATTTGGCACGCAATTTCGATGGGCATGTCCTTATTGATGAGCGATCCCTTTTCAGTTAACCGTTAACCGTTAACAGTTATCAATATTTGATGCCGGCAACCTTTTAAAACTTTTCTTTGTTACTCGCATTCAGCTGAAAATTCGTTAAGCTCGTTTTATTTATTATAGATGTGCATAATAATACAGAAGAGGCATCCAAAAGTAACGTGCCACGTGCCCAAATTACATTTGTGTCGAGGTGTTCGCCCTGCAAACATTTTGACGTCTTCTCCATCTCCAGCGCCAGGGGGAGAGGAGTAAGAGTACTTCAGGGTAGAGCTGAAAGCTTGTACAGCTACCACAAATATAGTATGACTTTACTAAACACTGGTCTGGTATCGTCTTTAAAACTTTCAAGAAAAACGTCCCCATGAATAAATTGAAAACCTATGAAAAGCGATATTGAAACAATCGCATTCTTATCTTCCGCGATAAAAAGAAATGTTTGCAGCGTCTTGAGTGTGTGTATCAATGTGTGTACATGCGATCTATATAATAGAAACAGCGTTCGGAAATTCATCCTGAAAATATTTAAAAGTGTTTGTCATATGAAGCACCAGAAAGACAAGTTTGCGTTATTCTAGATGAGAATTGGAAGATAGTTTAGCGATATACAAAAGAAATTTCATTGGTATCGTCTTTTAAACTTCCAAGTATTAGCTAAGTATAAAAAACGTCCCCATGAATAAATTTAAAAGCGATATTGAATCAATCGCATTGAATATTGAATCAATCGCATTATTATCTACCGATATAAAAACAAAGATGTTTGCAGGGCACGTGTCCGTGTTTGTGTGATCTATGTGTGTGTAAGTATATCTATGTGTATAAGGATTAGCTTTCCTACTCGCGAGTCATGGTGCGACGCCGCTTGATTGGAACAGAGGGTCTGGACCTTGGAGAAGCCCTTATAGCAGCACGGAGAGCGGCATTCGAAGTAGTAGGATCCTGAGCACGGGCTGCAGCCGCAGCGACCTCTGCGGTCCGGACAGCAATGGCTGCTGTTGTTGATGCCATCAGCTGCTGTGAACGCCTGAGCGCGTGATAGTTGTTGCCCATTCTTTCCATCATGCTGCGCTCAATGGCCAACTCCAGGCTGATGTCGTTGGGCACCGGGCTGGCATATGTGCTAGTGACTGGGACCTGCTGCGGTAGTCTGATATTGCGGCTGTAACTGAGACTGACTCTGAGCTTGAGCTTGAGCTTGAGCCTGAACCTGAGCTTGAGCCTGAGCTTGGGCCTGTGCCTGGACCTGGCTCTGGGCCTGGTGCTGGCTCTGGAACTGAGCCAGGGCCTGAACCTGGGCCTGCTGACGCTGCTTCTGAACAATCTGACCAGCTGCCGTTACGTTGCGCTCCTGAAGCAGGCGACGCAGCTCTAGCAGCAGCGGCTCATCAAGTGCTGCCAGATATTTGAGCTCTTCAGTCTCGTCGGGATCCTCATCCTCTAGATCTAGATCCATAGAAAGGCCCACACATTCATCTTCATCCACGCGCATGGAAAAGTCAACAAAGCTATGTAGGCCTGGCAGCAACTCCGCTTCCGCCTGCTCTTTCTCCTTCTCCTTTTCATCTGGATCCAGCTCCAACTTCCTGGCGCGATACTGCACATTGCACTCGTAACTTATTAAACTATCAAACGGCGAGCGTGCAAAATTGAGCAGCTCGTGGATAAAGTGATTGGTCCTGGAGCCCAGGAAGACGGCCAGCGGTTCACTAAACTCCTCGCTCCTGATGTTCACCTCCGGCAGCAGGTCCGTCAGGATATCGAACACATTCAACATATCCAACTGGCTGTTGCACAGCAGCACGGACAGATCGCGATTTGCGAATTTCAATACACGGTGCAGCTCGTCCGGCTGGGTTCTAACAAAAGATATGCACACATGCGTATAGAGACTTCGAGAATCTGACTTAGGGAAGTCACACCATCCCCCCAACTTACCTATATGACAGTGGAGTGCATTCCCGAGCGCTGTGCTCAACGCGGCCCGGAAGCGAGTACAAGTTGTTGGTGTAGACGTAGGCACGCCAGTAGACCATGTAGCGGGCTCCCATCTCGAGGATCAGCAACTTAAGACGCAGCAGCTTACTCAAAAGTTCCAACAAAACACTGCCTATAAAGTATAAAATGTATAAAATGAAGCTCAGACAAACTAAAACTCAAGTTTCAATTCTAGTGTTCCATTCCATATTGTTTCAACCGGCCGTAATACAAACACGCATACACTTGTGTTGTTTTTATGCTAAAACTGAGCGACTTTTTGCATTGATTGCTGCAAGTTACCCATATGTATATAGTTTATGTATTAGTAAGTGCCTTACCGATTTTCCGTGACCCTTATTCCTGTTCTCAAACGGTCAGGCCAATGTCTTTTGCGCAACTAGACACAGGAAAGGAAAGTCAACTAGTTTACTGACTGGGCCGAAAGCACATCACAATCTGAGAATCGACGTTTACACAGTGTCAATCAGATATCGATAACGTGTACAATCATAACTTTAAATATCGAAATGAACGATAACATACGGGATTTTGAAGCCTTGCCTCTTAACTTTATAAAGATAGATATAAGAACTGTGACTTTACTACATCAGCTAGTCATGATAACTATTAGTGTAATCTTCTTTGTGAGTACAACTTTTATTTTTAGCGATCTCTAATCAAGATATCAAGTTAGCCTGGATTGTACCCAATATATAGCTCCCACAAGAAAATAAATTACGATTTATGCAAGGATATTAAATCTCTGTCATATATACCTGATCCTACTCACTAAATATCTAGACAGATATACAAGAAATCCATCTTATTAGCGTAATAAGGCTGCTCGTATAAACGCATTGAAAGTAAACATCCACACAAGTGTTTATACGCAAACTTTCTAGACATAAACTCCTAGTACATATGTAGATTTGTGTACATTCAAAGTAATCTAATGCCAAGTTTATATTGCAATTCCATTAGTTGATAAAGCAGATTTTAGTAAACACCAAATAAACAGCTGACTAATATAGTCAAAATCAGGTTATCAATACAGAATATCTGTGGTATTTTTAATTGCATTACCCCCATGAACTTTTAGATAGAAATGAAAGACTTGTTTCTCATTTTTATAAATATTTCTTCAAATATTATAAATATTACCTTCATATACAATTTATTCATATACTCTATTAGATAAAAAGTGCTTGTCTCATTTGAAATTTTTAGATTTATTGCATTCTGGAGAACTAAATTTGTAACCGGCTACATCGTTTATGCAAAAAAAAAAAAACCTTTGGATATGCGCATGCATATAAATTTTGCTTAAACGGTGTTATAGTAATAGTTTTTAAACTAGTCTTAAGCTTATTGTATATATTTATATATATGTTATCTTAACTTATATTAGTTTAAACATTTACAAATTAATACAATTTTGGAGAAAATCATTCATACGAGTATGAAGTTATTGTTGGGGATTACGCGGGTTGGGAATTTTATATGTGATCTTGTATAAGTGTTATACATACTACTTATGTGTATAGATATATATATTTACATTTACAATTTAAAAGATAAAAGGTTACCTTCGACACGATTTTGGGTCTGGGGCTTGCACTTAACTTAGCGTTTTTAGTGGTTAACATGATAAGCTAAACTAAAATGGGTTTTTATTAGTCAACAAGAGGATCAGGCCACTCAAGGTTTTTATGGGATCCTTGGATAAAAAGACATACGATTAGTAAAAACAACTATAAAAACAGCTCTTGCTTAAACAAGCGGCAAGGCTTCTTAGTAGGCCTCAGTCGCGTCCTGGTCTGGCTCTGAGTCAGTGACATCTGAGTTAGCCGCGACAGTATAATCAACATCGCACTCAACAACGCACTCAGCATCATCATCAGCATCATCCTCAGCATCATCATCAGGATCATCATCAGGATCATCATCAGCATCATCATCAGCATCATCCTCAGCATCATCCTCAGCATCATCGTCAGCATCTTCCTCACTAGCGACCTCACCATCGACATCAACATGGACATCAACATGGACATCAATATGGACGTCACCGTCATCCTCACCGTCAGCCTCAGCCTCAGCGTCAGCCTCAGCATCCTCCTCATTATCATCCTCATCGAAGTCATCCTCGATTTCCTCCTCCAGTTCTTGCTCTTGTTCATCTCGGTGTTCTAGCAGCTCAGGCGCCTGGTTTTCTGGCTCGTTGTTCTCGCGGGCATCGACCGATTCCTCTTGGCCGCTGTTGTTTGCCTCCCCAACAACATAAGTAGCCATCTCCGGCTCTGGTTCTGCCTGGTAGTGGCGCAACTCCATGTCCGAGTAGATACCCAGCTGCGCATCCTCATTGAGCGGATTGGCACTAGGCAGCGCATTGCGCAGAAAGCTAATTGCATCCTCAACGCCTTCTGAGTGCTCATTAAACATGGCATCACGGCCAACGCCTTCCACATTCAGCGTAGACAGCTCAATCAGAGAGCTGGCAATATCATGCATCATGGACATCGGCTGTGCTGGCTCCAAATCGCCATCTGGTTGAGTGTTGAAGAGACTTAGTCCCGAGCAACTGGACATGCTGGGGAGTGTACTGTTGGTGTGACTGGACAGATTACTGCTGCTGTTGCTGCTGTTGTTGCAGCTACGCCTACGCTTCGGCACGATGCTCTCCGAACCCCCAAGCAGTCTATGGGCCTCCTCCTCTTCCTCAGGCTGTGGTGGCTGCTGCAGGGTCTCCTCTGTTGCCTCTGCATCCAGTTCACGCTTGGGCAGCTTCCTCTCCTCGCTACTTTGCGATCCAAAAGTCTCCACCTTTAGCGTGTCCCGCAACGCGCTCAACTTTAAATTTTCCGTGCTGTCATCGTCGCTGGTGCTGCTGTTGCTGCTGCTGTTGTAGTTCTTATTGTTACCTAAAAAAGAAAGATGTATTAGTATTTAATTGAAAGTCGTTCGTCCGTTGGTTTTGTTCTTTCTTGATAGAGTTCATTTGAGTCCTTTTGAGTGAACCGATCGACTCAAAAGGACTCAAAACTTATTCTAGAGTCTGTTTAAAGCTTGTAAGGCTGACGCACCAGTTGCCTCATCGCTGCTGTAGTCGACAGCGATCTCCTCGCTGCTGTCGTCACTGCTGGCGCTGCTACTCTCACTGCTGGTCGCCATGCGGTGCGACTCCTCCTCGGGCTCGGATACTTCCTTTCTTCGGCGTTTGCTTCTGAGCTGCGTGAGTGTCTTGCTTTGGGCTGCCCGCTTGCGCGTCTTGGGCTTGCGGAGTGCGCGCCTTTTTCTGCGGCTGGTGGCCATGTTTGAGTCCCTGCTGTTGCTGAAGCTGCTGTCGCTGCTGTTGTTCTTACTGCTGCTACTGCTGCTGCTGCTAATAGAACGCGTGGGGATGCAGCGCTGTTGAGCGCGTGTCAGATTGCGTTTGGGGCGACCGCTGCGTTGGCCCAGCGAATCATTCTTACGCGCCTCCTGTAGCACCATCTTCCAGTTCTTGCCGGAGGTGGAGCACACGCCCGTGCTGGTGCTGGGGCCCATGAACAGCTCGGAGGCCCGGCCGGAAGCAGCCCCAGCTGCGGCATCATTTGCCGGTTCAATGCTGGCGTCACCAGCGTCGGCAGCCGCCCTTGCCGGCTTGCTTGGCTTCTGTTCATCCACAAATACCACATCAGAGTCGCTATTCGAGTCCAGGCTGACCAGTTCCGGTGTGCGCAAATGCGGCGGCTTGCGCTCCAGCACAAAGACACATTCGTCGTCGTCATCATCGCTGCTGTTACTGCAGTCGCTGCTCTGTAGCTCAATGTGCGCACTGATGGGCAAGCTAGCGCCGGCCTGACGACGTCCCGTCTGGTTGCTGGTGTCATTGATGGCGGCCACTTCGGCATTGGCCGCGGCATCGCCGTCATCAATCTCAATGACCTCATTGGCCGGACGACGCATGCTGAGATTGATGGCCACCGTTTGGGAGCCCACATTCGATGTGGTGGTGCGCCGTATAGAGATGCCTGGCAGCTCGCTGCCATCGGTGGCCATGGTGACGCTGAAGGAATGTGTTGCACTGGGATTGGTCACAATCACGCTGGTAGATGGGCGCGACAAGCGGCTCCATTCGCCGGATGACCCAGCATGGCCACTGGCCTCGCCGCCGTTGCCACTTGGATTTGCATTGCCGCTGGGATTGGCATCCGCATCCACCGGGACACCGCCCTCGAGCAGATCAACCTCGACCTCTTCGGCCACCCGAGCCGAGTACTGCACCACACGGTCGTAGCCAATCATGTCGTACGGCGAGCGGGCAAAGTTGAACAGCTCGTGTATAAAGTGATTGGTGCGCTCGCCCAGAAACGGCGACAGGCGGCGCCGGAATGTGCGGGTCGGTATATTGATCATCGGCAGAATATCGTGCATCAGCTGCATCACCTCGCTTACATTTTGCGGAGAGTTGCGCAGCAAGCAGGCTATATCCCGGTTTATCCACGGCATCAGGCGATGCATTTGAGCGGGATTATCTCTGCAGGAGAAAAATTCAATAGTATAAAATACACTTTTTAAATAGTTATAAAAAGATATTGATTAAACCCTTTAGATAATTTAAACAAAAGGTGAAGTCCTTCTTCGTTAAGGTAAGGTCAGACAGGCTACAAAAATTTAGCCTGTCTGACCTTACCTTAACGAAGAAGGACTTCACCTTTTGCTTTAGTGTTTCCTTAAACGTTTGTCAGGGATTTTATCATTTATACACCATATGGAAGTCAATAAAGCTGTGCAGTGTTCGTTTAATTTATTTGAATCGTTTTCATATCGATTTGACAACAATTTTAATCAATTAAGCGCTCAGTTTCGCAGTTTTATATTACAAGCTCTTTTGCTCAGAAGCGGCGATCTCATAGAATATTCGAGTTGGATACATAAAACATACATAGAATATTAAACGCAAATAAAGCGCATTTCCGCAATAATAACGCATGACAATTACATTTTAATATCAAATTTATACTGAAATACAGAAATCATTGAAAAATCTATTTATTTATGGATTTATACAGGCTGGTTCCCATTTGCTAGTATTTTTATATACAGAGGGTATTATAATATTGTCCCGAAATGTGTAATGGACTGAAGGAGTCGTTTCCGACCCAACAAAGTATATATATTTTGAATCAGCATCAATATCCGAGTCCATAAAGCAATGTCCATAAGTTTCTATGCAAAGTAGTCTCTCAGTTTTAATGCTATCGTAATAAAACTGGGCACAGACCCTTCTCTTTGCTGCAGGCAGTACATATGTCGGTACCGGTAGGATCGGACCACTATAACATATAGCTGCCATAGGAATAATTGGTTTTTGTATGAAAAACTTTTATGATTATAGAGGTATCCTCACCAAACTCATCCAAACAGAATCTCTGTAGAGTTTTTATATTCTGACCAAATTTGGTCAAAATCGGACTACTATATCTCATAGCTGCCATGGAAATACTCGGGTGAAAAATGAGTTTTTGTATGATAAACTTTTTGTATTACATCCAAACTAAGTGAGAGTTTTATTATCCCAAAACGTTTCCTATAACTTTATCAAAATCGGACCACATAGGAGCAATCAGACGAAAATTCAGTTTTGTATAAATACTGCTGTTAGAGTATATAGGGTATATAGCTTCGGCACTCCGAAGATCTTTCTTGATCTCATCTTGAATTGTTTGTAAATCATGCAAAGGGTATTATTATTTTGTCAAGAAATGTGTAAGGAGACGTTTCCGACCCAACAAAGTATATATATTCTTGATCAGCTTGATTAGTCGAGTCGATAAAGCGATGTTTCTATTCAAACTTGGCACAGATGCTTCTTTTAGAGAGACATCTTAACAAGCCGAATCCGCCGTCTATACAGCACGCGGAAGATACATATATTTTGTGATTGAAATTACAGACTATTTTTATACTGTTTTGGGTATATGGAATGGTCCATCTGTCTGAAGTCCGTTTGGTTCTGTTCCGTTTCAAGCCGAATTTTGAATACAGAACGAGTAATTTTAAAACCTGCCACAGTCTAATCTTGTGTTATGTTTGTAGATATTCTATAGCGACGCTGGCTCACCTGTAGAAGCGTGCGCTCCACTCCCGAAAATGGCCGGTGAGGCTGTCGCTGACGGGCAGCGCGTAGAGCTTGCGATCGTAGACGTAGCGGCGCCAGAGATGGCTGAGTGCAGCGGAGCCGCCGGCCTCCGGGTCGTGGCGATAGAAGTTCAAGAGCTCCATGCGATACGGCTCGAAGCGATTGAAGTGCGCATGCATGCGGGGCTGCACGTGGGCGCCATCCTGCGAGTCATCTGTGACAGAGGCATCGAGGTCGTTGGTCATGTTGGCCAGTGCCTGGTTCTGGAGCATGAAGTGCTGACGCCGAATGTTGACGATGTGAAAGCTGAGCGCCTGGCGCTCTGGCGTGCTGGGCTGCACCGGATAACGATCGTAGTCGTCCAGGGTGCGGACATTGTGTATAATTGTCTTGAACGGCTGCTTGCAGAGCGGGCACTCGGCCTTGATCTGTGTGGGGCATTGGAATGGGGCATGATATAAAGAATTAAGCATATTGTGGGTTGTAGTTGGAGCTGACACTCACCCTGCTCCACTCGCAGAGACACTTGAAGCAGAACTGATGCATGCACGAGTCCGTGAAGCATTTTCGTTTACAGCGCGACAGGCAAATGGCACAGTTCGGTGGCGGCGAGGTGCGGCCAGAGGGTGTGTTCTGTCCAGTAGCGCCACCTGCGGAGGATGAATTGTTGTTCTCTTGCTCCCGCTGCTCCTCCGGTTCACCGGTGGCCTCGCTCTCGCTGCCGCTTTCTGTGAGATCTGCAAATTGTATGGCAGCAGCTGGCAGGGTGCCGCTTGGTGCTGCAGCAGTTGCCTCCACTATAACCGAGGATGCGACATCCTCCCCAAAGGGAGGCGCCTCCTCAATTAACAGCGACTCGGCCATAATTGTCTGCAATTGCAATTTGTGGCAACTTGTGCAAAAATATGAAAACTTCTCCTGGAACTGGAATTATATAGACTTGGAATCGCTTCGGCTTTCGGTTTTTCACCTCGCGTCTCCTCGTCTCTCCCCACCCCTCTCCGTCTCAACAGGCGCTCTCTCGCTCAGTTATCATCTGGTTTTGTGCGCTGCAAAATGACTCAAAAACTGAACATGCGTCTTTTTTACATGGCTTTTATTGGGCCAATATGCAGTTTCTTGATATAATGCAGTAACGCGACGGCTGGCCAGATATATTGTCTATAGTTTCACACTTGCCGTACGCTTCTATTTCACAAAAAAGCCAACATTTTCGCTTTTAAAGTTGACGGAAAATAATTTGCTGTATTCACTTTATAATGATTCCGTATGATTATAGGCAGCACTGTCCAAGGGCTGGCCAACACTGTAATATATCTATCGATAGCCTTAGCGGCAACACTGAATATGGAAATCGTAATTTGGAATATCACGGGTGGTTATTTTAACAATGAGTTATTTTAAATAGTATTAAGTATTGAAATATGTATGCTTGCAGCTAATACTAACTTGTGTTGAGAGTTAAAATTCAACAACTATTTTGATGATAATTTGGGTAATCGTCTGTTTGACAGCCCGTACATAAAGAAAGAACGGAGAATGCTGCCTTTAGCCTCACAAAACGCGGAACAGTTCCAAGAACCCATTTGAAACGGAGGAGTTTCACTTTATTGCACAATTAACTAAAAAAACTATAATTAAAGCACGTCCCATGCAAGCGCTTGCTGACCTACTGGTATATACTAACAGAGCAGGGTTACGTGTGCCGATAACTTTCGTTATTAACAGAACGCAGTGCTGGTAAACGAAGATCTTTGAAATTCAAATCTTAGCGCCCTTATATACTTTCAAAATATCGTTCTGTAACTTCGAACCAATTATTTCACGATACTTATTATTACTACTGTGCAGCACTGTGTTGTTAATAACAGAAAGTTGCAATAAGGTTAAGCTCCCCCACCTCATGGGACGTGGGATTCTTGGAATTTTTCCGCGTTTTTCAGCATAAAGCCAACGTTTTCAGTGCTTTCTTTATATACGGTCGGTAAAACAGAGAATTACCATAAATTGTCACCGGCCGTACCTTTTAATGTTTGGTGCAAACGTTAATAGCAGACCATACCATATATCATTTTGTTCTCCTGTTTTTTATTAACAGCGTACTGTCCTTAGTGTTGTTAATGTGCACTAAATAGTAGTCGATTTATCGATAAGCAATTTAATATTTCACCGATTCACGCAATACAAATACAAATTCTTGTATTTATTTGGTGGCGTTTTGTGCTGAGACAAGGACAGTCCGCAGGATAACGCCAACGGTAATTTGCACAAAGGCAATGAACAATTCCATCAATGTGGAAAAGCCAATGAACAGCTGGAACCTCTTGTGTGCCCCCCACGGAATGTTATCATGCAGTACAACTCAAAGATGCACCATGAGAGTCAAGGCACGCAGCTGTGCGGGGACTTGAGGTGGAGGAGACTCAACTCCAGCTAATGTGTTTGGGCAAACATTAACTACGCAAATAAGACCCTGCTGTGTGTGCATAAGGAACTCCATGCTTGAGACTTGCAACTTATCAGTTAATGCAAAACACAGCCCAAAAGCTCTTCCATTGTATCAGTATCCCAGTATCATATCATTTGTACAAAGATTACAGCTGATATGCAAAAATATTCTTCATTCAAATATTTGCTTACAAGCGATGTCTGCTGTGTTTGCTGTTGCAAACAATTCTTACATCTAAACTATTTTTAAGTAATTAGTGTTGCACGGGCTGTTTTTATTGCTCTTGCAGAAAACTAAACATTAATTTAGACAAAAACAGGTACAGCTATTGGCTAGATTCTATAGCTAGATATTTTAGCTATTTTTTTTAACGTAAATCTAGCTATATTTGTAAATCGATAGTTGGCAACACTGCTTGCGTACAGTCGGCCAAAACAAAAAGCAGATATTTCATGCTTTATAAATAAATATGTGTAGTTTTTGTAACCTAATCGAATTAATGTTATCGTATAATAAACATACCCTCTGATAGAAGAAATAAAATAAAACTATTAGCAATTTTGAATTGCATATTCGTCAAGTTTTGATAATTTAAATCGATAGCACAGCCACTCGTGTGTTTTGGTTATCGATAGTTAGCAGCACTGCGGTCCAGCGCTAAGCGAAATGCACTAAAAAATACCAAGCGCGTAAAATTGTTTGCATTTTGGTGGCGTCGATTTTCAATTTTTCGTGTTTTAAGTGCATTTTTCGTTGGGAAAAACAGTTTGCAGTGCAGTTAATATATCTAAGAGCCCCAAGTGATGGACCGACGTAAAAAACGAACCTCATCGGAGCAATATCAGATGTACATTGAGCTAATGGAGAGCGACCCAATTTTTGCCAGTGGACGCGTGCCGCGCGATTATGATCTGAATTATTTGACCAAGAAATGGAAGGAGCTATCCGACAGGCTAAACAAATGCGGCTCGGGCCCCACACTAACATCCGAGGAGTGGCGCAAGGTGAGTTCTGCCACATGCACACACAGAACTGGTGGGCGGGGGGGCTTGCTTGGGTATGTGACTGTGAAATGGGTTGGGGAGGGGGAGGTTATGTGTATCTTGGCGGCAAATGACGCGCGCTCATTTGTTGTTGTTTGTTTGTTGTGTTGGTTTTGTTGCAGCGGCTTAACGACTGGAAGAACACGACGCGCTGCAAGTACAGACGCAGCCTAATGTCCAGCGAGAAGGATATATCGATGTCCTCGCTGGAGACCCGTGCACTCAACTTGTTTGGCAAGGTGCCGGGCACAGGGGAAACGCTGATGAACCTGAAGTCAGAGAAGGATGATCATGAGGATGACATGGAAGAGCTGGGACAGCGCACATCGGCATCATTTCAAAAGGAGCTGCAAGCAGCCGTTGAGGAGGCCATCAACGATGAAGTCGACGAGGATGAGATGGTTGAGGAGCATGTCGATCAGGAGGATCTCACCGACGAGAACATGCACGATGGCGGCGGCATTGATGGCCCCAACGTGGGCGGCACAACTGCAGTAAACACAAGCGGCAGCGGCTATCGCACCATTGTGGTGGATAACTCCACCTATGTGGAAGAGGAGCAGGAACAGCCGGAGCAACCGGTGGAACCCGTCAAGTTTGTATGCACGCCCAACATTCACTCGGTCGGCTCCAGCAGCGGCACCAAGCTCATCAACGGCGAGCTGCCCGTCAAGCGATTACGTAGAGATCAGGTGATCTACGAAGGTGAGTTCCCAGCTGCAGTAGGCCAGACAATTGCTGCTACTTTAGCCATTGCTTCTTCACTTGCAGTTAAGAATGCGCCGCGCTCGTACACGACCATACAAGCAGGTAGCTCGATACCCACGCTGCACAACACAAAGATACACCACGAGGCGCAGGGCACGTCGCTGAGTGCCGCGTTGAGCGGTTTGGATACGCAGGAGATTGCACACCAGCTGAAGCGTTTGGCGGACATCAACTACGAGACGCTGCAGTTTGAGATTGCGCGATTCAAGTTTAACAATCCTGGCTTTCATTACGACCCGCCGCCATTATAGTTGGCGCCCCAGGGACAAACGCAGAGACAGAGCAGCGGCCGTGCACAACAGCCACCAGCACAGCAGCTGGAGCCGGAGCCGGAGATAAAGCGGCGTATGAAGCGGGAGGAGCAATTGCCGCAGGTGGTGCAGAAGAAGCAGCAATAGTTCTAGTTTTTATTGACACACACATTATCTGTCAGCTCGAATTGTACATATTCGAGAGCTGGGGGAATCAATCTAGCACTTCTGGATGGCTTAGCAGATGCCAACTATCATAACCTAAAGTAGCCAGTTTAGTTTAAAATTTACGTAGTTCGTATTAATGCAAATCGATTCTTATTTCTATAAACAGTTTCAATTACCAATTACGAGTACCATATACATATTTGTATTGTAATAATTAAAGGTATACTGCAGACACTTCGAATGATCGCTTGATGTTTGAACGAACTCTCTCGTCACGCGTCAAGATTCGATCAATTGCAAGCTTACCTTTACTCTTAACGTGTAATCCATGTATAATTGGACACATAATTTTAAACAAATTGAATGTAAATGTAAAGAATAAAGTTTACCAATGACAAATACACGCTGCGTTTTCCCGATGGCCAGTAACTCCAGTCTCAAGCCGCCTTGACCGTGCGCCACCTTTCGCTTGTCTTGCCAATTCAGTGGAGTTGCACATTGTGGTTCAATTGAACCAAATTCAATACTTCTTGAAACAACGAACGTTAGTTTGTTTAAGTCGCCACACATTTTCGTTTAATGCATTCAATTAACTAGCTAATTTATGTTCTAATATAAACAATCAATTATGGAGTAGTAGAAGGTACGCAACTAATAGTTATCAAACATTTCTTCATTCTTACTTATTAATTGCAATAAGTATACAAGTTAGTTAGGCTTAATTCACATAATTCCATAATTTTTGTATCTAGCAACTATCAGTAGTTTCCATGATGCACATGATCGCCGTGAATGGGTGTCACATGCAGTAGTTCGATTACTAATTATTCAATTGTAATCGAACTCACATGAACGAGCGCACAGTTCATTAGTTCAGTTTGGTGAACTTGTTCTGAACGCTTTGGCGCAACACAGAATGCCGGCACATTCTTATTTATTTACGAGCGATGCCAACACTAAAAATCCATTAATCAATACCAAGACGGCGTTGGCGGGGCAAGGCGTTCGGCGTTGGGTCACTTCAAATGCATACGAGTGCGCCGGACCGCGAACTTGTGGGTGCACTTTATAACTGCCGGGCCCTTAGGGGGGGCGGAGCAAACTCCCCCCCTTCCCCATCGACAACCGCCACATGCGATGCGAAAATCATTTTAACTGTTATGTTGTGTGGCTGATGCAACAAGTGCCGATGACGAGCCCGATACAAAATGAGCCTGGCACGCCGCCGCTTACGAAAATGACTTGGATGGCGACTGCGCCAATAGATCATTTGGACGCCGTGCGCTGCGAATCATAAATTACAATTGCCGCCAGTCTAAGACTGCAAAGTCTCAGCGCCTATACCCCTGCCCGTGCCCATGCCCGTGCCTTGCAGTCAACGTCAACGCATGCCGATCCGTTAGATCATGGTGTAATAAGTCAAGGTAGTCCCGTGCGAGTGTATACCAGCTTGACTTTTAGTGATATGGCGTGTTTTAGGCGATACCGTTCCCTTAACAAGTTTAACCGTTAATCCGTTAGATCATGGTGTGATAAGTGAAGATGGTGCCGTGCGAATCACCAGCTATGTGTATACCAGCTTGACTTTTAGTGATATGGCGTGTTTTAGACGATACCGTTCCCTTAACAAGTTTAACCGTTAATCCGTGAAAACATGGTGTAATAACTGAAGATGGTGCCGTGCGAATCACCAGCTATGTGTATGCCAGTTTAACTTTTATTTTGCAAGCATTAATCGTGTGTTTTAGACGATATCGTTTCCTCAAGAAGTTTTACCGTTAATCCGCGAAATCATGGTGTAATACGTCAAAGTTGTGCCATGCGAGTCTACAGCTATGTGAGTACCAGCTCAACTTTTATTTGCAAGCCTAAAACATATAGCGCGATTGTGTGTTTCAGACTATATCGTGAGAAGTTTTACCGTTAATACGTGAATTCATTGTGTAATAAGTCAAGGTGGTGCCGTGCGAGTCACCAGCTATCTATGTAAGTACCAGCTTGACTTTTAATGTTTCAGAATTAAAAACTAACTTGAAAACTATCACTATTAACTCATTGCTTTTAGAAATGATGTAATAGGGAACTCATGTTTGCCTCACCTTCAAAACCTTATCGATGATACATGCAGTAAGTGAATATACATTAAATAAGTATTAATTGTGTTTTGAATAACTTCTATCTCTATTATTCGAACGTTTACAAGGGGGTATAGAGGGAATCAAAACCATAAAATGAAGTATGTTATATAGGAAGCTACCATACCAAATTTGTTGTCGCTAGCTCTTATAGTTCCTGAGATTAACAATTTTATAAAATTATATAGAATGACAGAAAGAGCCGACTAGAATGACTGCTCTATTGACGGTGATCAACTTTATTTCCAACTTTTATACGAAATACGAGTATATTGTATTCAATTGGTAATAAGGTCCGCGTCAGTCACTTGTCCTGCAGCTGGTACCACATGCCGCCACCTAAAATAGCTGTATCATGTGTTAGATGACCATTTGTGGTTTCAGATTCAGATTCAGGTTCGGGCTCGGGCTCGGAACTGGCTCGACGATGTTAACTGCTAACTGCACAACACGTCGTATGCTTAATCTGTTCTGTTTTTTTGTTGTTGTCGTTTTGTGCCCCACTGCGAGGTGTGGGTGCCGCATGCCGCATGCCGCATGTGCTTTGATGAAAGGCCTGCCAGCAAAGCTGATTAACGGGCACACACACACACTCGCATGCACTCGCATACACTCGCACACACATGTGGATGATTGTAGATGGCATAGTCTGGCCCAGCCAGATGTCTTCTTCTCACATGGCTCCGGCCTGGCATGCCAAGTCCATTAAATAGTTCGTGTTGCACTCGTTTCGCCATGGACTGCGACTGGCACTGAGATTGGGACTGGGACTGGGACTCAGACTCAGACTACAACCCAGACTGGGACTCAGACTAGGACTGGGACTGGGACTGGCCTGTTGCATGGATCAGGGCACACATGACAGCGTGCAAAATTTGACCCTTAGGCGGGTGTTATAACAAAAACAAAAAGAAAACAAAAAACACAGACAAGAGAAAATAAAAAATGCTCTGGCGAAAATATATTATTCTAGAATATGTGAAGCACTCAAAATAAGCAATCGATACGCTACAAAAATCCGTGTAGGGCATATTAGTGCAGAGATCAACGAAATGTGATAAGATTGTTTAGGCAAACTGAACTATATAACAAACATGATCTTCATAACTTAATATATATCAGCACAAATATTTGTCCATCTAAAAATTATCCTTTAGATTTTCCTTGTAGTTTTTTCAATGCTGTAACTTGTAGTCCCAAATTCATAGGACATGATAGATTTTATACTTTAACTTTTCAGAACTGAACCCATTTTCAAAGGGATTGTTCTTATTTTTAACATTACATTTCGGAGGGTAATTTTTCTGTTTCTTTATGTACATAGTTTTTACAAGGCAGTAGCTTGTAAAGTTCCAAATCTCCAAAATTATCCTTTAGATTATCTTTGTAGTTTTTACAATGCTGTAACTTGTAGGGTTCCCAATTCTAAGGACGTGATCGATTTTATACTATAATTTCTCAGAACTGAACCCAATTCCTTACGGATTGGTCCTTTTCTTAACATTTGGTTTTGGAGGGTAATTTGTTTGTTTCTTTAAGTAGTTTTTGCAAGGGAGTAACTTGTAAAGTTCCAAATCCACACAGGACATCATCTACTTAGACTTTAACTTCTTAGAACTTTGCCAAAACTGAAACGAAGTCTATTGGATTGACTTACAGCACTTCAATTTTGGAAAGTTCTTTTTTTTCCTGATATTTTATGTAGTTTTCAAATGTATATTTAACCAATTTGATCAAGCTGTCCAAATACCAAAAGCAATTTTAAATACAAATATATATTTATATATGTATAAAAATATATGTATGTATATATTTGCAATATTTGTATATAAACTAAACTTAACTAAAAGGTTTAAAGCCAAGACTATCTATTAATTTAATTATTTAACCCCATACTTAATTGAAACTTAAAAATTTACTCTTTTCTCTATAAATATAATATGATTTATCAATTGTGGGTGATGAGTAAATTCTAAAATTAAATTTTTTAATCTAAAAAATCGTATATCTATAAAAAAAAGATATGATTCTAGACTTGAACTTCTCAGAACTTTGCCTTAACTGAGTGTCCCTTCTTCCTACTTTTAATTGAATTAACATTTGAATTGTGTTAGTTTCGGTAATAAGAATGTGTGTGAGTTTTGTCGGATTCTACAAGGGATGTTTGCATACTCATGATCTCAAGTTTTCAGGCTTCTCGTAGAGGATAGCGATATGGTTTATCCTATTCCACAATGTTGCACAATGGCAATATTATAGTTGTCAGCAAAAAGCGTCGCTGGCGGCCCAATTGAAATCCTGATAGGTATGTATGTATGAATGTATGTATGTATGTAACTACTATATAAGATGTATGCCTAAATTAATGTTTTATTAAACGCGTTGAGACTTTGGCGATTCATCTTCATTCGTTGCCATTGCCAGAGGCTATTGGCTAGCCAGAGACAGAGTCCAGAGTCAGAGTCAGAGTCAGAGTTGGGGCACATACATATGTACGAAGCTGAGATCTTGGGTCTCAGTTCTCAGCTCTCAGCTCTCGGCTCTCCAGTTGTGTAGTGTTCAGGTCTCAGTTTTAGACCAAGTGCATGTTAAGGTCCCTTACCCTGGGCCTACTACGTTCTGGGCGCAAGAGTGCAAAGCGTTTTTATGCTAGCGATTATTACGCTTGATCCTAAAGCACCAAAGGGTCAATTGATGTTTGTGATGTTGCTGAATGTTGTTGCCGACAAGCAACTAGCAACAACTAACAACAACAGCAACCACAACAACATTGTAACGTTGTTGCCCGCAATTTGCTTTGGAATTTTAAGCAGCGCGACGGTCGCATCGCCATTTACCATTTTACCATTTAACAATTTTACAATCTTACAATTTTACAATTTTACAATTTTAGCATCGTCGTCGTCATCGTCATAGACAAATATCATTTTGCACAATTTGCCTTTTGCTCATGTATTCTTTTTGGATTCTATTCTCTCTCTCTTTTGGCCAAAATTGCATTTCCTTTGCCCGCTTCCAGCCATAAACCGTCAGCAGCAATATAAAATGCACTCAGCGATTTGCTGGAGGTTTTATGTTCTCTATGTTCAGTTTTCTCTACGTTTTTTATGTCCAGTGCTTAGACAGTTGATATATCATTGCTGATATTCTTTCAACTACATTGGTTATCATTGGTACGGGTTTGAGCTTTTTGTAGCTTTGGGGCCTCTGTTGGCCAGAAAAGTGCTGTCAAAATATTTTACAAGTGGTTCTCATGCTCGTTTAATATAGAAATTATTTAAAGTTTCTTTTTTTTTCTTTTGATAATTTTGGTTTTTTTTTTTGGCCAATTGATGCTGGGAAAATGCCAAAGTCGTGAACGCTTTGTTCCAGCCTGCGTCAAGCATTTCATCTTGACTCTTTCGAACCATTAATGACCTACATTCTGGGCATGCAAATGAAGAACCCCCCTCCCCCCACCGTTTACTTTCATCTTTCATCTTTCAGCTTAAAGCTGATGCTCCGCTCAATTGCATAATTCTACATATAATTCTTGTAGATTATTTGCTCTCTTTTGGATTTGATGATATGATATGAGAGCAGCTTTTGTTGCCGGCTTCGCCAATATATAATTATATTAGCATGATCTATGTCATTAAAGGAATTATATACAAACATACACTTGCACATATGTGTGTGGTTGTTGTGTGTGTGTGTTGTATATTGATAGTGCAATTAGTGCAGCAGCAACAGCAGTAACAAGTTAAAGTGCTTTTGTTGAGAGTGCTGAACTAGGAGATATCCCTTACCCTAAGTTAACTTCTTATAGTTGACAATGATCGTGGTGAACTTTCAATTTCCCCAACTGAATCTTTATTTATCCCAACAAGCTTCTCAAAATTAAGGTTAATTCTACATATAACATGATATATATATTATCATATGGGGATAAACATATCCCCAATCGAATTTATGAACCATAAAGCTTAAACTTCCAATTGAATATTATAAATTAATTAAAGTACAATAGAACTTAAGTTCATAGCTGCAAAGATTGCAAAAGGTGCAAAATTATAGGATGGTCTAACCAAATGTCTCATTTTCAGATATAATTTTCATTCATAAAGTTTCAAGAGTACTGCTAATCCAATTAGGTTCCTTGTGCGGAGATAGTCCAACAAATAAAATTGTCTTAATGCATACCAAATTTGGTAGCTCTAGCTCTTATAGTTCCCGAGATCGACGTGTCTAACCAGACAGATAGCCAGACAAGCGATAACTTGGCTGATCGCGAATATATATGATTTATAGAGTTATTGGCGCCTTCAAGGTTGGCACAGCTTTATTACCTTTGCCATTTACCATTTCGGTCAATCTTTTAAATGGATACAGGGTATTAAAACAACTATCGACTGATGCGGCTAACAATATGGCCGGCGGGCGCTTTTGGCCATGACAGCGGAGGCAAACGACAGGCCATTATTGACGCCACTCGACGCCACTGGACAGTGGACAGTGGACAGTAGACAGTAGACATTGGACACGGGTCGAGTTGCCATTGCCGTTGTAGATGCCATCATCAGTGGCCATTGTTGCCGACAACGTCGACGAGGCTGAGGCTGAGGTTGAGGCTGAGGATGCGGATGAGGACGAGAACGTTGCATGCAAATTGTGCTGTGCGCTAAACATGCAAAAATCGCCTAACAGACAGCTAAAACTACAAAATATTGAGCGCTGAAATGCTGCTCTGGCTATTTACAACCCGCATCATTTGCCCCTGCTCCAGATCCTGCTGCTGCCGCTGCCGCTGTTGATGTTGCTGTTGCTGTTGCCTCCAACCAACCCGCCTGGCAGGCAGTCATAAACACGCACTAATTGCAGCCATGATTTGTTACACACTGCATTAATGGCGCTCGCAGGACCGCAGCGGCAACAGCAGCAGCAACAGCAGCAGCAACCATTCAAACAGCAACTAAAATCAAAGCCTAATTGCCTATAAATGGCAGTTTTGTAGCAGCAACAACAACGAGGACAACAGCAAGCTGCACAAAATGTGGCGACATCAAACGTAAAGCTTTTAGCGCAGCGCCAACATCAAGAACAGCAGCAGCAACAGCAATTGCTAGCAACATGTTGGCGACACCGCAGCAGCAGCAGCAACAGCAACAACAACTTGCCAAGCATTATGCCTTTTGATTTATAAACAAAATTTAGCAACAATAACAACAAAACTGTTCTTAGTGCCAGGTTGTTGTTGGTAGCACAGCAACTGCTGCTGCTGGCTATGCAATTAGGCGCGAGATGGATGTCTGGCAGGTACAGTGGGGTGGTCCTGTGTGTCGCCAGCATGTCCGAGCCATAATCGATCGATCGCTCGATATACAAATCGTTTGCTTGATCTCTTACTTGCAGCAGCAGCAGCAGCAGCGGCAGCAACAGCAGCAGCAGCAACATGTTGCTCGCGTGGTCAGCGCCAATTACTTAGAGCATATCAATTATATGAAAAATAAAAACGCTTCAAATGAGCCAACTGGCAAAATGATATGCGCTGCTTGCTGTTGTTGCTGTTTCCCAGCCGAAGGAGTTGCTGTTGCTGTTGCAGTTGCAATTGTTGCTGCTGTAATTGAACTGCGCGTATTGCAAATTATTATTTTGTGCATTTGCAATCGCATTGCAACTGCCTACTGGAAATGTGCAAGCCATGCCCCCAGTGCGTGCAGGGCCATGCCGATCAACTTTAGACACTCTCTACTCCCCACTACTAGCCCCTCCCCTCGCTGACCAGCTCGCCCTGCGTGTCTGTTCATATGTTTTCATTACTTTTGCCCATTATGCGTGTACGTGACGCACAATTTGAAATTGGCAGCTTATAAGCCGGATACCAAACGACCAATGTGCACAATTGCAACATCGCGTTGTCCTCCTTCGCCTTCAACTCCACCTCCGCTTGCCACTCCTTCTCTTGCAGCTCCATGTGGCTTGCGGCAACGGGCAGGCCAATCGAGCAGGCCACACCATCCTGACCAGACAAGACCAGACCAGACCAGACCTGACCAGGCCAGGCCGGGCCAGAGAGTGCCCATCCAGGCGATTGAGCGTCGAGCGTCTGTTTGTGGCTTTTGTTTGTTGTTCAAGTTTACAATTTTAATGCACTGCCACTTGACTGTTGACAGTGCAACACGCCAAGTGTCTGTGTAAGTGTGTGTAACTGTGTGCATGCGTGTCTGACTGTGTGTGTATCGGGCTATTGATTTTATGCCCGCTGCCCTGCTGCCCTGCTGTTGTCGCCATCGCAGCTGCTTTTAACTCATTTCGCACATGCACTAAATGAAATTTCAACAGTTAAATTATTCGATGTGAGTCTGAACATAATATTTACGCGAAAGAACCGTTATATTTGCAATAACGAACATTAAATACCCTAGCAGACTTCTCGCATATTATAAATTATATATATTTGCCCCTTAGACTACTACATAGAAGATATGGTAATAACATTCTCATTTCTTGCCATTCGGAAACTTTATGAAAGGAAGTTTCTCATACGAAAGCTTTATTTTGGACTTGATTGATGATATTATATCATAGAAATAGACTATATTCCAAATTAAACAAACAAAGTAAAGTATGATTTAAGTCTTTAGTGGTTAGATTGGTGGTAGAGAGTAAAAACAAAAAAGTTATTCATACAAAACTTCATTTTTCATTACATCGTTGCAATGGAGACTAAAAGATATACTTTTTTGTAAACCTACAAACCCATAAGATATATTGGATTAACTAATATCAAATTAGGTAAAATTATACTCCTATTAAGCATAATAGTAGTAGCAATTGTTTGCTACCTTTTCGACCTTCCGTTCCTGTACTGTTTCTTTAGTAAGAAGCATCTGTACCAAGTCTTAGCAAAACCTAATAGTTAGATGACGAGTTAACATTATCAAATACAGACAGACAACTCAGTTCATCGTCCTGTTCAAGATACAAATACATTTCGGAAACTTAAATACCCCTTTCAATGATAGGGTATACAAATAACGCTGATTCATGCAGCAGCAAAATATGAAGCTTTTATAACGAAGAATCCATTAAGAAACTGTACACATATCATATTTATATAAGTATTTATTTTAAGACCCAAGGTTAAGCAATGTCTGGAATAAGTATTTGCAATAAGTATGTCCTAGAGCAGCGTTTTGAATGTTTTTTCCATTATTGTACTCTGGCAGTGGGTATTATAATATTGTCATAAAATGTGTAGTGCATTGTAGGAGGTGTATCCGACCCCCAACCTCCTAATAACTAATAACTTCTATAACTTTGTCAAAACTAAAGCGATTTTCATGTGGATTGTGTTTTTGATCATGTTTTGAACTCAAAATTGATTTGGCATTTTATTTATTTAAGAAACTTCTAGCTATTTTTTCGAAAATTGACAGAATTCGTATTAAAAACTATTTCAAAATTTAATTTTAGAAAGTTAACTTTTGGCCAAAAATGCATGCTAAATTTTTTTAAAAATTCGACTTAAAAGGTTTTAAATACTACAATAGCGTCTACCTTCTGGATAACGAACTACTAAAACCTTTTTCAAAATTTAACCGATATTCAGTATGTTTTTTTGATCATGTTTTACACGATAAAAATTAAGTTGGTATTTAAATTTTTAGAAATTATTTGTTTTCCCGAAAACTGACAAATTTTAGTATATTTTAAATGTGATAGGGGGGAATTTGGTAAAAATTAATATCTCCCAATTTCACTATCTTTTAATTTCTAATCTTCCCCTGAGAAAGTTCATTTTTTTAAACAAAATGTATGATTAAAATTCAACTATAGGTTGTCATTTTGTGCAAGGGAGAAGTTAACATCTAATGCTTAATGGGGACTTGGCTTGATTAAGGTAAACTCAATTGAAGTTCGAATTTAGTCCTTGCTTGAAAATTGTGAAGTGACCTGGTTTACGTACAACTATACTTTACAAGGCACCTTCCCTTGGCGCCCGCTGCCCCGTGGCTATAAGTCTTAATAGGACAGTCCGCAGCAAATTCCTTTGCCAGCGGCCCAAATCTCTTATTGTCAGGGCCTGTTGTCGGCGTAGCTGTGGCTAAAACTGAATATGATTGAAGTACTCGTTGCTGAGCTCGTAACGAGCTGGCATCTATCATGGCCATATCAAACAGGCATCAAACAATTTCAAATGGATCGAATGAAAAATCAACTGGCGTTGAAAATGGCCAGGCCAATTGCAAACAGGCAACAGCATAGCAACAGCAGCCGTTTCAGTTTCAGCCTCTGCTCCCAGCCTTGTTGACTGTTTTGTATGCATGCAGCGAACGTGATCGGTTGCCTAACAGCAATTTTAGCTGCTAGATATCGCTCCAGAACAAAGTGGCCAACGCGGAGCGACAATGTTGCAGCGAGCGACGCACAGAAGCAGCAGCAGCAGTTGCAGTTGCAACAACAAACAACAGCAACAGCAGCAGCAACTGAGCAGCTGCCAGGGAATCAGAATCAGAATGAGAATCATCGGCGCATTTCACTTGGCCAAAGTCAATGATTGAAATTCTAAGTTGCAACTAGCTGCTGCTGCTGCCCCTGCTGCCGCTGCTGTTGTTGTTGACCTTTTCGCATGAGAATCGCATGCTGATGATGGATACACTGCCGGACTGCACCTGGATATTGACTTGGGCACACTGTCAGCCAGGCAGTTGCTCAGCTGTCAGTGCGCACAGCTCGTCATGGGCAATTTAAGTGGAAGTGGAAGAAAGCTTTGGCTTGCAACACATTCACATTCACATGCACATCGATATTCACAGCCACATTCACATTCACAACGATATTCACATCGACATCCACATCAACATCGATGGCAGAATGCCAAAGTCAATGCCAAAGCAAATACGCGACGGATAATTGCGCTCAGAGCCCAAAAACACCCATAGAACAAGCCATAGTTATACTACTAGCAACAAACAACAAACAACCAGCAACCTGGAACAACTTCGTCCACGTCGCACAGTGGCACGAGCCCATATGTCAAGCAGCCAAAATTATATAATATTGTTTGCCTTGTTAATTCGCTTTAGACTTGAGTTTTTTCGTGTTTTCAAAATGAATTGTAAAACCAGCAAATAATTCCCAATTATTTCTCGGCTTTAACAAATCCAATTTCGTTTGGAACTAGCTTCGTTACTTATATCAACAAAAAATCTTCAAGAAAACTTAGAATTTTCAGCGCTTCTTCATAAAGAGATCACAACTTTTAAATAAATTTAAAACTAAATAAACATAACTTCAATAATCAATTAATTGCATTATATTTAACATCAAAATTCGTACTTATTTAAACTTATTTATTGATAAAAGTTTGGACACTTGTGTTTTTATATCACAAAATTAATATTATAATAAATAAGGGATGGAGTATTTAAGGAACGTAATGAAAAATAGTGTATATGTGCGTACAATAACCTCCAAATTTAGGACATATTAAGGAATTAAAGACTTAAATATATTTATTTAAAAAGACAGGCAAATTTTCGCTCTTGATGTCTTGATAAGACAAAATCAATATTTCAAACATAATTATATACAAGTTTTAAATTACTTTAAAAATAAACCTGTATATAATTATCAAGAGCAAAAATTGGCCTGACTTTCTTAATAAATATATTTAAGTCCTTATAAATTTGGAGGTATTGTATGCACATATACACTATTTTTTATTACATTCCTTAAATTTTTCATTCTTACGTCCTTAATCTATCATTTTATTTTTAATAGAGATAGTTCTACTAGTACTAATTAAAAGTTCACAATATCCGAATAAAAATATTGTAAATTAACCCAAATTTTGCAAATTATTCAGTTGTTGAATACTATATACTCACGAAACATATATACACATAACTGTTCCGTTTCCCACGTTCCGCAAGAAGAGAATTTTCCTAAAAAGTTCAAATTTTTTTTTTTTTTTAGAAATTAATTTATATTCAAAATTAACAAGGTTAACATTTTTCACATTTCGAATACTTTTATTTGGGTTTTCTTAGCATATGTACTCTTTATTATTACTAACTCAAACTAGCACTTTTCCCCCATTTCGGCCAGCATCGTCACACTGTGCATTGCCATTGACGTCGTCGTCGCATCGCGGAATTTCACAGCAGCATGGAAATTTGTTCGATGCCTTGTCGCTTTGTTGTTGTTGCTGTTTGTTGTTGTTGTTGTTGTTGTTACACTGCTTCTCTGTGTCTCTTGCTTGATTTTGATTTCACCAGCAGTGGAGCTTCATTTCCCAGCTGCTACCCCGCTTCGGCTTCAGCTCCTGCCTGCTCTCGACTTATTCAAATGCCGCGCACAGTTTCTTGACCTCTCCGCGTGCCGTGTGACGCAGTCGCAGTTGCAGTCGCAGTTGCAGTTGCTGCCACAGTTGCACTCGTAACTGCACATGCGCACCCAGCCACCCGCTACCCCGCCCGCTGCCATCGCAGCTCCATGCAGTTGGCTGCCCGTTTGGCAATTTTGCAGCTTAGTAACTGGCAAAAGGTTGACGTCGACTGCGACGCCGTCGCCGATGCCAATGCCGACGCTGACGTCGACGTCGACATTGCGGAAAATGCGATTGACGGTAATTGGTTGACGTTTGTCTTATTTAAATTTGTTTTCTTTGGGATTTTGTACACCGCTATTGCTACACCCGCCCGCCAGTTCTTCTACGCTCTTCGGCTGCCCGTGTCTTCTCTTGAGAGTCACCCTGGATGCGACGGAGGATACAGCCACATTCCTGGAAGGTTTGATACATCCAAAATAAATTAGCAGTGAATTCTACTTGTTTTATGGGAATTAGCGGATAACTGATTAGGCACAGTTGGGAAAAGAACTACTTTTTTGATAAACATGTCATTTATTACTCTACTTTTGAGTCCACCACTCATTTTCTCCTACCAAAAGCCATTTATCTCAGCTGTAAGCTCTTCCCTAGTCGGAAACTTGTTTTATACTTTGATTCCATTTCCTTTCAATTTTTAAACAGCTTATAGTCACAGTATTGGATAAATATTGGTATTGAAATAAGAATACCGTTTTGAGTTGAAAAATGGGGTGACTTTTCCTGCAAACTTACGTTGAATCTGTACGAAAACTTTGATTATTGTTCCCCTGTGATTGTTCGACCTTAACTCGCCGATCTTTGTGATGGATTATTATCAAAAATATTTGTTTGTTTGAGCTGGAGTTGAGATGTTCCATGATTGATAAAGAAAGCGGGCATTTAATCACGCACAATTGAACCTGTTCTCATTTCCGATTCCAATTAAAGCATTCGATTTGCTCTATCTCTTACCTTTTCGGAGATATTGACCATTTTGTCCGACACGAGATTTTTTTTTTTTTTTTGGTCGGCTTTTGCTCTAACTTTTACAATTCTTAACCGTTTCCATTGAAAGTTTTTTTGTTTTTTAGGTATTTTTATACTCTTTCGAACTGCATTTACAGATTTGCTCGATCTCTTACCGTTTCGGAGATATTGACCAATATGTCCGACACGAGAAATTTTGGGTCGGTTTTTTGCTCAGATTTGCTCTATCTCTTACCGTTTCGGAGATATTGACCATTTTGTCCGACACGAGATTTTTTTTTTTTTTATGGTCGGCTTTTGCTCTAACTTTTACAATCTTTAACCGATTCCATTGAAAGTTTTTTTGTTTTTTAGGTATTTTTATACTCTTTCGAACTGCATTTACAGATTTGCTCGATCTCTCACCGTTTCGGAGATATTGACCAATATGTCCGACACGAGAAATTTTGGGTCGGTTTTTTGCTCAGATTTGCTCTATCTCTTACCGTTTCGGAGATATTGACCATTTTGTCCGACACGAGATTTTTTTTTTTTTTTTGGTCGGCTTTTGCTCTAACTTTTACAATTCTTAACCGATTCCATTGAAAGTTTTTTTGTTTTTTAGGTATTTTTATACTCTTTCGAACTGCATTTACAGATTTGCTCGATCTCTCACCGTTTCGGAGATATTGACCAATATGTCCGACACGAGAAATTTTGGGTCGGTTTTTTGCTCAGATTTGCTCTATCTCTTACCGTTTCGGAGATATTGACCATTTTGTCCGACACGAGATTTTTTTTTTTTTTTTTTTTGGTCGGCTTTTGCTCTAACTTTTACAATCTTTAACCGATTCCATTGAAAGTTTTTTTGTTTTTTAGGTATTTTTATACTCTTTCGAACTGCATTTACAGATTTGCTCGATCTCTCACCGTTTCGGAGATATTGACCAATATGTCCGACACGAGAAATTTTGGGTCGGTTTTTTGCTCAGATTTGCTCTATCTCTTACCGTTTCGGAGATATTGACCATTTTGTCCGACACGAGATTTTTTTTTTTTTTTTGGTCGGCTTTTGCTCTAACTTTTACAATCTTTAACCGATTCCATTGAAAGTTTTTTTGTTTTTTAGGTATTTTTATACTCTTTCGAACTGCATTTACAGATTTGCTCGATCTCTCACCGTTTCGGAGATATTGACCAATATGTCCGACACGAGAAATTTTGGGTCGGTTTTTTGCTCAGATTTGCTCTATCTCTTACCGTTTCGGAGATATTGACCATTTTGTCCGACAAGAGATTTTTTTTTTTTTTTTTTTTTTTATGGTCGGCTTTTGCTCTAACTTTTACAATCTTTGACCGATTCCATTGAAAGTTTTTTTGTTTTTTAGGTATTTTTATACTCTTTCGAACTGCATTTACAGATTTGCTCGATCTCTCACCGTTTCGGTGATATTGACCAATATTTCCGACACGAGAAATTTTGGGTCGGTTTTTTGCTCAGATTTGCTCTATCTCTTACCGTTTCGGAGATATTGACCATTTTGTCCGACACGAGATTTTTTTTTTTTTTTTGGTCGGCTTTTGCTCTAACTTTTACAATTCTTAACCGATTCCATTGAAAGTTTTTTTGTTTTTTAGGTATTTTTATACTCTTTCGAACTGCATTTACAGATTTGCTCGATCTCTCACCGTTTCGGAGATATTGACCAATATGTCCGACACGAGAAATTTTGGGTCGGTTTTTTGCTCAGATTTGCTCTATCTCTTACCGTTTCGGAGATATTGACCATTTTGTCCGACACGAGATTTTTTTTTTTTTTTTTTTTTTTTTTTTGGTCGGCTTTTGCTCTAACTTTTACAATTCTTAACCGATTCCATTGAAAGTTTTTTTGTTTTTTAGGTATTTTTATACTCTTTCGAACTGCATTTACAGATTTGCTCGATCTCTCACCGTTTCGGAGATATTGACCAATATGTCCGACACGAGAAATTTTGGGTCGGTTTTTTGCTCAGATTTGCTCGATCTCTCACCGTTTCGGAGATATTGACCAATATGTCCGACACGAGAAATTTTGGGTCGGTTTTTTGCTCAGATTTGCTCTATCTCTTACCGTTTCGGAGATATTGACCAATATGTCCGACGCGAGAAATTTTGGGTCGGTTTTTTGCTCAGATTTGCTCTATCTCTTACCGTTTCGGAGATATTGACCATTTTGTCCGACACGAGATTTTTTTTTTTTTTTTTGGGTCGGCTTTTGCTCTAACTTTTACAATTCTTAACCGATTCCATTGAAAGTTTTATTGTTTTTTAGGTATTTTTATACTCTTTCGAACTGCATTTACAGATTTGCTCGATCTCTCACCGTTTCGGAGATATTGACCAATATGTCCGACACGAGAAATTTTGGGTCGGTTTTTTGCTCAGATTTGCTCGATCTCTCACCGTTTCGGAGATATTGACCAATATGTCCGACACGAGAATTATTTTGGGTCGGTTTTTTGCTTGTTTCTTTCAGATTTGCTCTATCTCTTACCGTTTCGGAGATATTGACCAATATGTCCGACGCGAGAAATTTTGGGTCGGTTTTTTGCTCAGATTTGCTCTATCTCTTACCGTTTCGGAGATATTGACCATTTTGTCCGACACGAGATTTTTTTTTTTTTTTTGGTCGCCTTTTGCTCTAACTTTTACAATCTTTAACCGATTCCATTGAAAGTTTTTTTGTTTTTTAGGTATTTTTATACTCTTTCGAACTGCATTTACAGATTTGCTCGATCTCTCACCGTTTCGGAGATATTGACCAATATGTCCGACACGAGAAATTTTGGGTCGGTTTTTTGCTCAGATTTGCTCTATCTCTTACCGTTTCGGAGATATTGACCAATATGTCCGACGCGAGAAAGTTTGGGTCGGTTTTTTGCTCAGATTTGCTCTATCTCTTACCGTTTAGGAGATATTGACCATTTTGTCCGACACGAAAGATTTTTTTTTTTTTTTTTTTGGTCGGCTCTTGCTCTAACTTTTACAATTCTTAACCGATTCCATTGAAAGTTTTTTTGTTTTTTAGGTATTTTTATACTCTTTCGAACTGCATTTACAGATTTGCTCGATCTCTCACCGTTTCGGAGATATTGACCAATATGTCCGACACGAGAAATTTTGGGTCGGTTTTTTGCTCAGATTTGCTCTATCTCTTACCGTTTCGGAGATATTGACCATTTTGTCCGACAGAGAAATTTTTTTTTTTTTTTGGTCGGCTTTTGCTCTAACTTTTACAATTCTTAACCGATTCCATTGAAAGTTTTTTTGTTTTTTAGGTATTTTTATACTCTTTCGAACTGCATTTACAGATTTGCTCGATCTCTCACCGTTTCGGAGATATTGACCAATATGTCCGACACGAGAAATTTTGGGTCGGTTTTTTGCTCAGATTTGCTCTATCTCTTACCGTTTCGGAGATATTGACCATTTTGTCCGACACGAGATTTTTTTTTTTTTTTGGTCGGCTTTTGCTCTAACTTTTACAATTCTTAACCGATTCCATTGAAAGTTTTTTTGTTTTTTAGGTATTTTTATACTCTTTCGAACTGCATTTACAGATTTGCTCGATCTCTCACCGTTTCGGAGATATTGACCAATATGTCCGACACGAGAAATGTTGGGTCGGTTTTTTGCTCAGATTTGCTCTATCTCTTACCGTTTCGGAGATATTGACCATTTTGTCCGACAAGAAATTTTTTTTTTTTTTTTTTTTTTTTTATGGTCGGCTTTTGCTCTAACTTTTACAATCTTTAACCGATTCCATTGAAAGTTTTTTTTGTTTTTTAGGTATTTTTATACTCTTTCGAACTGCATTTACAGATTTGCTCGATCTCTCACCGTTTCGGAGATATTGACCAATATGTCCGACACGAGAAATTTTGGGTCGGTTTTTTGCTCAGATTTGCTCTATCTCTTACCGTTTCGGAGATATTGACCATTTTGTCCGACACGAGATTTTTTTTTTTTTTTTGGTCGGCTTTTGCTCTAACTTTTACAATTCTTAACCGATTCCATTGAAAGTTTTTTTGTTTTTTAGGTATTTTTATACTCTTTCGAACTGCATTTACAGATTTGCTCGATCTCTCACCGTTTCGGAGATATTGACCAATATGTCCGACACGAGAAATTTTGGGTCGGTTTTTTGCTCAGATTTGCTCTATCTCTTACCGTTTCGGAGATATTGACCATTTTGTCCGACACGAGATTTTTTTTTTTTTTTTGGTCGGCTTTTGCTCTAACTTTTACAATTCTTAACCGATTCCATTGAAAGTTTTTTTGTTTTTTAGGTATTTTTATACTCTTTCGAACTGCATTTACAGATTTGCTCGATCTCTCACCGTTTCGGAGATATTGACCAATATGTCCGACACGAGAAATGTTGGGTCGGTTTTTTGCTCAGATTTGCTCTATCTCTTACCGTTTCGGAGATATTGACCATTTTGTCCGACAAGAAATTTTTTTTTTTTTTTTTTTTTTTATGGTCGGCTTTTGCTCTAACTTTTACAATCTTTAACCGATTCCATTGAAAGTTTTTTTGTTTTTTAGGTATTTTTATACTCTTTCGAACTGCATTTACAGATTTGCTCGATCTCTCACCGTTTCGGAGATATTGACCAATATGTCCGACACGAGAAATTTTGGGTCGGTTTTTTGCTCAGATTTGCTCTATCTCTTACCGTTTCGGAGATATTGACCATTTTGTCCGACACGAGAGTTTTTTTTTTTTTTTTTGGTCGGCTTTTGCTCTAACTTTTACAATTCTTAACCGATTCCATTGAAAGTTTTTTTGTTTTTTAGGTATTTTTATACTCTTTCGAACTGCATTTACAGATTTGCTCGATCTCTCACCGTTTCGGAGATATTGACCAATATGTCCGACACGAGAAATTTTGGGTCGGTTTTTTGCTCAGATTTGCTCTATCTCTTACCGTTTCGGAGATATTGACCATTTTGTCCGACACGAGATTTTTTTTTTTTTTTTTTGGTCGGCTTTTGCTCTAACTTTTACAATCTTTGACCGATTCCATTGAAAGTTTTTTTGTTTTTTAGGTATTTTTATACTCTTTCGAACTGCATTTACAGATTTGCTCGATCTCTCACCGTTTCGGAGATATTGACCAATATGTCCGACACGAGAAATTTTGGGTCGGTTTTTTGCTCAGATTTGCTCTATCTCTTACCGTTTCGGAGATATTGACCATTTTGTCCGACACGAGATTTTTTTTTTTTTTTTTGGTCGGCTTTTGCTCTAACTTTTACAATCTTTAACCGATTCCATTGAAAGTTTTTTTGTTTTTTAGGTATTTTTATACTCTTTCGAACTGCATTTACAGATTTGCTCGATCTCTCACCGTTTCGGAGATATTGACCAATATGTCCGACACGAGAAATTTTGGGTCGGTTTTTTGCTCAGATTTGCTCTATCTCTTACCGTTTCGGAGATATTGACCATTTTGTCCGACAAGAAATTTTTTTTTTTTTTTTTTTTTATGGTCGGCTTTTGCTCTAACTTTTACAATCTTTGACCGATTCCATTGAAAGTTTTTTTGTTTTTTAGGTATTTTTATACTCTTTCGAACTGCATTTACAGATTTGCTCGATCTCTCACCGTTTCGGAGATATTGACCAATATGTCCGACACGAGAAATTTTGGGTCGGTTTTTTGCTCAGATTTGCTCTATCTCTTACCGTTTCGGAGATATTGACCATTTTGTCCGACACGAGATTTTTTTTTTTTTTTTGGTCGGCTTTTGCTCTAACTTTTACAATTCTTAACCGATTCCATTGAAAGTTTTTTTGTTTTTTAGGTATTTTTATACTCTTTCGAACTGCATTTACAGATTTGCTCGATCTCTCACCGTTTCGGAGATATTGACCAATATGTCCGACACGAGAAATTTTGGGTCGGTTTTTTGCTCAGATTTGCTCTATCTCTTACCGTTTCGGAGATATTGACCATTTTGTCCGACAAGAATTTTTTTTTTTTTTTTTTATGGTCGGCTTTTGCTCTAACTTTTACAATCTTTAACCGATTCCATTGAAAGTTTTTTTTGTTTTTTAGGTATTTTTATACTCTTTCGAACTGCATTTACAGATTTGCTCGATCTCTCACCGTTTCGGAGATATTGACCAATATGTCCGACACGAGAAATTTTGGGTCGGTTTTTTGCTCAGATTTGCTCTATCTCTTACCGTTTCGGAGATATTGACCATTTTGTCCGACACGAGATTTTTTTTTTTTTTTTTTTGGTCGGCTTTTGCTCTAACTTTTACAATTCTTAACCGATTCCATTGAAAGTTTTTTTGTTTTTTAGGTATTTTTATACTCTTTCGAACTGCATTTACAGATTTGCTCGATCTCTCACCGTTTCGGAGATATTGACCAATATGTCCGACACGAGAAATTTTGGGTCGGTTTTTTGCTCAGATTTGCTCTATCTCTTACCGTTTCGGAGATATTGACCATTTTGTCCGACACGAGATTTTTTTTTTTTTTTTTGGTCGGCTTTTGCTCTAACTTTTACAATTCTTAACCGATTCCATTGAAAGTTTTTTTGTTTTTTAGGTATTTTTATACTCTTTCGAACTGCATTTACAGATTTGCTCGATCTCTCACCGTTTCGGAGATATTGACCAATATGTCCGACACGAGAAATTTTGGGTCGGTTTTTTGCTCAGATTTGCTCTATCTCTTACCGTTTCGGAGATATTGACCATTTTGTCCGACACGAGATTTTTTTTTTTTTTTTTTGGTCGGCTTTTGCTCTAACTTTTACAATTCTTAACCGATTCCATTGAAAGTTTTTTTGTTTTTTAGGTATTTTTATACTCTTTCGAACTGCATTTACAGATTTGCTCGATCTCTCACCGTTTCGGAGATATTGACCAATATGTCCGACACGAGAAATTTTGGGTCGGTTTTTTGCTCAGATTTGCTCTATCTCTTACCGTTTCGGAGATATTGACCATTTTGTCCGACAAGATATTTTTTTTTTTTTTTTTTTTTTTTTGGTCGGCTTTTGCTCTAACTTTTACAATCTTTAACCGATTCCATTGAAAGTTTTTTTGTTTTTTAGGTATTTTTATACTCTTTCGAACTGCATTTACAGATTTGCTCGATCTCTCACCGTTTCGGAGATATTGACCAATATGTCCGACACGAGAAATTTTGGGTCGGTTTTTTGCTCAGATTTGCTCTATCTCTTACCGTTTCGGAGATATTGACCATTTTGTCCGACACGAGATTTTTTTTTTTTTTTTTTGGTCGGCTTTTGCTCTAACTTTTACAATTCTTAACCGATTCCATTGAAAGTTTTTTTGTTTTTTAGGTATTTTTATACTCTTTCGAACTGCATTTACAGATTTGCTCAATCTCTCACCGTTTCGGAGATATTGACCAATATGTCCGACACGAGAAATTTTGGGTCGGTTTTTTGCTCAGATTTGCTCTATCTCTTACCGTTTCGGAGATATTGACCATTTTGTCAATACGACACGAGATTTTTTTTTTTTTTTTGGTCGGCTTTTGCTCTAACTTTTACAATTCTTAACCGATTCCATTGAAAGTTTTTTTGTTTTTTAGGTATTTTTATACTCTTTCGAACTGCATTTACAGATTTGCTCGATCTCTCACCGTTTCGGAGATATTGACCAATATGTCCGACACGAGAAATTTTGGGTCGGTTTTTTGCTCAGATTTGCTCTATCTCTTACCGTTTCGGAGATATTGACCATTTTGTCCGACAAGAGATTTTTTTTTTTTTTTTTTTTTTTTTGGTCGGCTTTTGCTCTAACTTTTACAATTCTTAACCGATTCCATTGAAAGTTTTTTTGTTTTTTAGGTATTTTTATACTCTTTCGAACTGCATTTACAGATTTGCTCGATCTCTTACCGTTTCGGAGATATTGACCAATATGTCCGACACGATAAATTTTGGGTCGGTTTTTTGCTCAGATTTGCTCTATCTCTTACCGTTTAGGAGATATTGACCATTTTGTCCGACACGAGATTTTTTTTTTTTTTTTTTTTTTTTTTGGTCGGCTTTTGCTCTAACTTTTACAATTCTTAACCGATTCCATTGAAAGTTTTTTTGTTTTTTAGGTATTTTTATACTCTTTCGAACTGCATTTACAGATTTGCTCGATCTCTTACCGTTTCGGAGATATTGACCAATATGTCCGACACGATAAATTTTGGGTCGGTTTTTTGCTCAGATTTGCTCTATCTCTTACCGTTTAGGAGATATTGACCATTTTGTCCGACACGAGATTTTTTTTTTTTTTTTTTTTTTTTTTTTGGTCGGCTTTTGCTCTAACTTTTACAATTCTTAACCGATTCCATTGAAAGTTTTTTTGTTTTTTAGGTATTTTTATACTCTTTCGAACTGCATTTACAGATTTGCTCGATCTCTTACCGTTTCGGAGATATTGACCAATATGTCCGACACGATAAATTTTGGGTCGGTTTTTTGCTCAGATTTGCTCTATCTCTTACCGTTTAGGAGATATTGACCATTTTGTCCGACACGAAAGTTTTTTTTTTTTTTTTTTTTTTTTTTTTTTGGTCGGCTCTTGCTCTAACTTTTACAATTCTTAACCGATTCCATTGAAAGTTTTTTTGTTTTTTAGGTATTTTTATACTCTTTCGAACTGCATTTACAGATTTGCTCGATCTCTTACCGTTTCGGAGATATTGACCAATATGTCCGACACGATAAATTTTGGGTCGGTTTTTTGCTCAGATTTGCTCTATCTCTTACCGTTTAGGAGATATTGACCATTTTGTCCGACACGAGAGTTTTTTTTTTTTTTTTTTTTTTGGTCGGCTTTTGCTCTAACTTTTACAATTCTTAACCGATTCCATTGAAAGTTTTTTTTGTTTTTTAGGTATTTTTATACTCTTTCGAACTGCATTTACAGATTTGCTCGATCTCTTACCGTTTCGGAGATATTGACCAATATGTCCGACACGATAAATTTTGGGTCGGTTTTTTGCTCAGATTTGCTCTATCTCTTACCGTTTAGGAGATATTGACCATTTTGTCCGACACGAAAGATTTTTTTTTTTTTTTTTTTTGGTCGGCTCTTGCTCTAACTTTTACAATTCTTAACCGATTCCATTGAAAGTTTTTTTGTTTTTTAGGTATTTTTATACTCTTTCGAACTGCATTTACAGATTTGCTCGATCTCTTACCGTTTCGGAGATATTGACCAATATGTCCGACACGATAAATTTTGGGTCGGTTTTTTGCTCAGATTTGCTCTATCTCTTACCGTTTAGGAGATATTGACCATTTTGTCCGACACGAGATTTTTTTTTTTTTTTTTTTTTTTTTTGGTCGGCTTTTGCTCTAACTTTTACAATTCTTAACCGATTCCATTGAAATTTTTTTTTGTTTTTTAGGTATTTTTATACTCTTTCGAACTGCATTTACAGATTTGCTCGATCTCTTACCGTTTCGGAGATATTGACCAATATGTCCGACACGATAAATTTTGGGTCGGTTTTTTGCTCAGATTTGCTCTATCTCTTACCGTTTAGGAGATATTGACCATTTTGTCCGACACGAAAGATTTTTTTTTTTTTTTTTTGGTCGGCTCTTGCTCTAACTTTTACAATTCTTAACCGATTCCATTGAAAGTTTTTTTGTTTTTTAGGTATTTTTATACTCTTTCGAACTGCATTTACAGATTTGCTCGATCTCTTACCGTTTCGGAGATATTGACCAATATGTCCGACACGATAAATTTTGGGTCGGTTTTTTGCTCAGATTTGCTCTATCTCTTACCGTTTAGGAGATATTGACCATTTTGTCCGACACGAGATTTTTTTTTTTTTTTTTTTTTTGGTCGGCTTTTGCTCTAACTTTTACAATTCTTAACCGATTCCATTGAAAGTTTTTTTGTTTTTTAGGTATTTTTATACTCTTTCGAACTGCATTTACAGATTTGCTCGATCTCTTACCGTTTCGGAGATATTGACCAATATGTCCGACACGATAAATTTTGGGTCGGTTTTTTGCTCAGATTTGCTCTATCTCTTACCGTTTAGGAGATATTGACCATTTTGTCCGACACGAGAGTTTTTTTTTTTTTTTTTTTTTTTTTTGGTCGGCTCTTGCTCTAACTTTTACAATTCTTAACCGATTCCATTGAAAGTTTTTTTGTTTTTTAGGTATTTTTATACTCTTTCGAACTGCATTTACAGATTTGCTCGATCTCTTACCGTTTCGGAGATATTGACCAATATGTCCGACACGATAAATTTTGGGTCGGTTTTTTGCTCAGATTTGCTCTATCTCTTACCGTTTAGGAGATATTGACCATTTTGTCCGACACGAGATTTTTTTTTTTTTTTTTTTTTGGTCGGCTTTTGCTCTAACTTTTACAATTCTTAACCGATTCCATTGAAAGTTTTTTTGTTTTTTAGGTATTTTTATACTCTTTCGAACTGCATTTACAGATTTGCTCGATCTCTTACCGTTTCGGAGATATTGACCAATATGTCCGACACGATAAATTTTGGGTCGGTTTTTTGCTCAGATTTGCTCTATCTCTTACCGTTTAGGAGATATTGACCATTTTGTCCGACACGAGAGATTTTTTTTTTTTTTTTTTTTTTGGTCGGCTCTTGCTCTAACTTTTACAATTCTTAACCGATTCCATTGAAAGTTTTTTTGTTTTTTAGGTATTTTTATACTCTTTCGAACTGCATTTACAGATTTGCTCGATCTCTTACCGTTTCGGAGATATTGACCAATATGTCCGACACGATAAATTTTGGGTCGGTTTTTTGCTCAGATTTGCTCTATCTCTTACCGTTTAGGAGATATTGACCATTTTGTCCGACACGAGAGATTTTTTTTTTTTTTTTTTGGTCGGCTTTTGCTCTAACTTTTACAATTCTTAACCGATTCCATTGAAAGTTTTTTTGTTTTTTAGGTATTTTTATACTCTTTCGAACTGCATTTACAGATTTGCTCGATCTCTTACCGTTTCGGAGATATTGACCAATATGTCCGACACGATAAATTTTGGGTCGGTTTTTTGCTCAGATTTGCTCTATCTCTTACCGTTTAGGAGATATTGACCATTTTGTCCGACACGAGATTTTTTTTTTTTTTTTTTTTTTTTTTGGTCGGCTTTTGCTCTAACTTTTACAATTCTTAACCGATTCCATTGAAAGTTTTTTTGTTTTTTAGGTATTTTTATACTCTTTCGAACTGCATTTACAGATTTGCTCGATCTCTTACCGTTTCGGAGATATTGACCAATATGTCCGACACGATAAATTTTGGGTCGGTTTTTTGCTCAGATTTGCTCTATCTCTTACCGTTTAGGAGATATTGACCATTTTGTCCGACACGAGAGATTTTTTTTTTTTTTTTTTGGTCGGCTCTTGCTCTAACTTTTACAATTCTTAACCGATTCCATTGAAAGTTTTTTTGTTTTTTAGGTATTTTTATACTCTTTCGAACTGCATTTACAGATTTGCTCGATCTCTTACCGTTTCGGAGATATTGACCAATATGTCCGACACGATAAATTTTGGGTCGGTTTTTTGCTCAGATTTGCTCTATCTCTTACCGTTTAGGAGATATTGACCATTTTGTCCGACACGAGATTTTTTTTTTTTTTTTTTTTTTGGTCGGCTTTTGCTCTAACTTTTACAATTCTTAACCGATTCCATTGAAAGTTTTTTTTGTTTTTTAGGTATTTTTATACTCTTTCGAACTGCATTTACAGATTTGCTCGATCTCTTACCGTTTCGGAGATATTGACCAATATGTCCGACACGATAAATTTTGGGTCGGTTTTTTGCTCAGATTTGCTCTATCTCTTACCGTTTAGGAGATATTGACCATTTTGTCCGACACGAGAGATTTTTTTTTTTTTTTTTTTTTGGTCGGCTTTTGCTCTAACTTTTACAATTCTTAACCGATTCCATTGAAAGTTTTTTTGTTTTTTAGGTATTTTTATACTCTTTCGAACTGCATTTACAGATTTGCTCGATCTCTTACCGTTTCGGAGATATTGACCAATATGTCCGACACGATAAATTTTGGGTCGGTTTTTTGCTCAGATTTGCTCTATCTCTTACCGTTTAGGAGATATTGACCATTTTGTCCGACACGAAAGATTTTTTTTTTTTTTTTTTTTTTGGTCGGCTCTTGCTCTAACTTTTACAATTCTTAACCGATTCCATTGAAAGTTTTTTTGTTTTTTAGGTATTTTTATACTCTTTCGAACTGCATTTACAGATTTGCTCGATCTCTTACCGTTTCGGAGATATTGACCAATATGTCCGACACGATAAATTTTGGGTCGGTTTTTTGCTCAGATTTGCTCTATCTCTTACCGTTTAGGAGATATTGACCATTTTGTCCGACACGAGAGATTTTTTTTTTTTTTTTTTTTGGTCGGCTTTTGCTCTAACTTTTACAATTCTTAACCGATTCCATTGAAAGTTTTTTTGTTTTTTAGGTATTTTTATACTCTTTCGAACTGCATTTACAGATTTGCTCGATCTCTTACCGTTTCGGAGATATTGACCAATATGTCCGACACGATAAATTTTGGGTCGGTTTTTTGCTCAGATTTGCTCTATCTCTTACCGTTTAGGAGATATTGACCATTTTGTCCGACACGAGAGATTTTTTTTTTTTTTTTTTTTTGGTCGGCTTTTGCTCTAACTTTTACAATTCTTAACCGATTCCATTGAAAGTTTTTTTGTTTTTTAGGTATTTTTATACTCTTTCGAACTGCATTTACAGATTTGCTCGATCTCTTACCGTTTCGGAGATATTGACCAATATGTCCGACACGATAAATTTTGGGTCGGTTTTTTGCTCAGATTTGCTCTATCTCTTACCGTTTAGGAGATATTGACCATTTTGTCCGACACGAAATTTTTTTTTTTTTTTTTTTTGGTCGGCTCTTGCTCTAACTTTTACAATTCTTAACCGATTCCATTGAAAGTTTTTTTGTTTTTTAGGTATTTTTATACTCTTTCGAACTGCATTTACAGATTTGCTCGATCTCTTACCGTTTCGGAGATATTGACCAATATGTCCGACACGATAAATTTTGGGTCGGTTTTTTGCTCAGATTTGCTCTATCTCTTACCGTTTAGGAGATATTGACCATTTTGTCCGACACGAAGATTTTTTTTTTTTTTTTTTTTGGTCGGCTTTTGCTCTAACTTTTACAATTCTTAACCGATTCCATTGAAAGTTTTTTTGTTTTTTAGGTATTTTTATACTCTTTCGAACTGCATTTACAGATTTGCTCGATCTCTTACCGTTTCGGAGATATTGACCAATATGTCCGACACGATAAATTTTGGGTCGGTTTTTTGCTCAGATTTGCTCTATCTCTTACCGTTTAGGAGATATTGACCATTTTGTCCGACACGAAAGATTTTTTTTTTTTTTTTTTTTTGGTCGGCTCTTGCTCTAACTTTTACAATTCTTAACCGATTCCATTGAAAGTTTTTTTGTTTTTTAGGTATTTTTATACTCTTTCGAACTGCATTTACAGATTTGCTCGATCTCTTACCGTTTCGGAGATATTGACCAATATGTCCGACACGATAAATTTTGGGTCGGTTTTTTGCTCAGATTTGCTCTATCTCTTACCGTTTAGGAGATATTGACCATTTTGTCCGACACGAGATTTTTTTTTTTTTTTTTTTTTGGTCGGCTTTTGCTCTAACTTTTACAATTCTTAACCGATTCCATTGAAAGTTTTTTTGTTTTTTAGGTATTTTTATACTCTTTCGAACTGCATTTACAGATTTGCTCGATCTCTTACCGTTTCGGAGATATTGACCAATATGTCCGACACGATAAATTTTGGGTCGGTTTTTTGCTCAGATTTGCTCTATCTCTTACCGTTTAGGAGATATTGACCATTTTGTCCGACACGAGAGATTTTTTTTTTTTTTTTTTTTTTTGGTCGGCTTTTGCTCTAACTTTTACAATTCTTAACCGATTCCATTGAAAGTTTTTTTGTTTTTTAGGTATTTTTATACTCTTTCGAACTGCATTTACAGATTTGCTCGATCTCTTACCGTTTCGGAGATATTGACCAATATGTCCGACACGATAAATTTTGGGTCGGTTTTTTGCTCAGATTTGCTCTATCTCTTACCGTTTAGGAGATATTGACCATTTTGTCCGACACGAGATTTTTTTTTTTTTTTTTTTTTTTGGTCGGCTTTTGCTCTAACTTTTACAATTCTTAACCGATTCCATTGAAAGTTTTTTTGTTTTTTAGGTATTTTTATACTCTTTCGAACTGCATTTACAGATTTGCTCGATCTCTTACCGTTTCGGAGATATTGACCAATATGTCCGACACGATAAATTTTGGGTCGGTTTTTTGCTCAGATTTGCTCTATCTCTTACCGTTTAGGAGATATTGACCATTTTGTCCGACACGAAGATTTTTTTTTTTTTTTTTTTTTGGTCGGCTTTTGCTCTAACTTTTACAATTCTTAACCGATTCCATTGAAAGTTTTTTTGTTTTTTAGGTATTTTTATACTCTTTCGAACTGCATTTACAGATTTGCTCGATCTCTTACCGTTTCGGAGATATTGACCAATATGTCCGACACGATAAATTTTGGGTCGGTTTTTTGCTCAGATTTGCTCTATCTCTTACCGTTTAGGAGATATTGACCATTTTGTCCGACACGAGATTTTTTTTTTTTTTTTTTTTTTTTTTTGGTCGGCTTTTGCTCTAACTTTTACAATTCTTAACCGATTCCATTGAAAGTTTTTTTGTTTTTTAGGTATTTTTATACTCTTTCGAACTGCATTTACAGATTTGCTCGATCTCTTACCGTTTCGGAGATATTGACCAATATGTCCGACACGATAAATTTTGGGTCGGTTTTTTGCTCAGATTTGCTCTATCTCTTACCGTTTAGGAGATATTGACCATTTTGTCCGACACGAAAGATTTTTTTTTTTTTTTTTTTGGTCGGCTCTTGCTCTAACTTTTACAATTCTTAACCGATTCCATTGAAAGTTTTTTTGTTTTTTAGGTATTTTTATACTCTTTCGAACTGCATTTACAGATTTGCTCGATCTCTTACCGTTTCGGAGATATTGACCAATATGTCCGACACGATAAATTTTGGGTCGGTTTTTTGCTCAGATTTGCTCTATCTCTTACCGTTTAGGAGATATTGACCATTTTGTCCGACACGAAAGATTTTTTTTTTTTTTTTTTTTTTTTGGTCGGCTTTTGCTCTAACTTTTACAATTCTTAACCGATTCCATTGAAAGTTTTTTTGTTTTTTAGGTATTTTTATACTCTTTCGAACTGCATTTACAGATTTGCTCGATCTCTTACCGTTTCGGAGATATTGACCAATATGTCCGACACGATAAATTTTGGGTCGGTTTTTTGCTCAGATTTGCTCTATCTCTTACCGTTTAGGAGATATTGACCATTTTGTCCGACACGAAAGATTTTTTTTTTTTTTTTTTGGTCGGCTCTTGCTCTAACTTTTACAATTCTTAACCGATTCCATTGAAATTTTTTTTTGTTTTTTAGGTATTTTTATACTCTTTCGAACTGCATTTACAGATTTGCTCGATCTCTTACCGTTTCGGAGATATTGACCAATATGTCCGACACGATAAATTTTGGGTCGGTTTTTTGCTCAGATTTGCTCTATCTCTTACCGTTTAGGAGATATTGACCATTTTGTCCGACACGAGAGTTTTTTTTTTTTTTTTTTTTTTGGTCGGCTTTTGCTCTAACTTTTACAATTCTTAACCGATTCCATTGAAAGTTTTTTTGTTTTTTAGGTATTTTTATACTCTTTCGAACTGCATTTACAGATTTGCTCGATCTCTTACCGTTTCGGAGATATTGACCAATATGTCCGACACGATAAATTTTGGGTCGGTTTTTTGCTCAGATTTGCTCTATCTCTTACCGTTTAGGAGATATTGACCATTTTGTCCGACACGAGATTTTTTTTTTTTTTTTTTTTTTTTTGGTCGGCTTTTGCTCTAACTTTTACAATTCTTAACCGATTCCATTGAAAGTTTTTTTGTTTTTTAGGTATTTTTATACTCTTTCGAACTGCATTTACAGATTTGCTCGATCTCTTACCGTTTCGGAGATATTGACCAATATGTCCGACACGATAAATTTTGGGTCGGTTTTTTGCTCAGATTTGCTCTATCTCTTACCGTTTAGGAGATATTGACCATTTTGTCCGACACGAAAGATTTTTTTTTTTTTTTTTTTGGTCGGCTCTTGCTCTAACTTTTACAATTCTTAACCGATTCCATTGAAAGTTTTTTTGTTTTTTAGGTATTTTTATACTCTTTCGAACTGCATTTACAGATTTGCTCGATCTCTTACCGTTTCGGAGATATTGACCAATATGTCCGACACGATAAATTTTGGGTCGGTTTTTTGCTCAGATTTGCTCTATCTCTTACCGTTTAGGAGATATTGACCATTTTGTCCGACACGAAAGATTTTTTTTTTTTTTTTTTTTTGGTCGGCTCTTGCTCTAACTTTTACAATTCTTAACCGATTCCATTGAAAGTTTTTTTGTTTTTTAGGTATTTTTATACTCTTTCGAACTGCATTTACAGATTTGCTCGATCTCTTACCGTTTCGGAGATATTGACCAATATGTCCGACACGATAAATTTTGGGTCGGTTTTTTGCTCAGATTTGCTCTATCTCTTACCGTTTAGGAGATATTGACCATTTTGTCCGACACGAAAGATTTTTTTTTTTTTTTTTTTTTGGTCGGCTCTTGCTCTAACTTTTACAATTCTTAACCGATTCCATTGAAAGTTTTTTTGTTTTTTAGGTATTTTTATACTCTTTCGAACTGCATTTACAGATTTGCTCGATCTCTTACCGTTTCGGAGATATTGACCAATATGTCCGACACGATAAATTTTGGGTCGGTTTTTTGCTCAGATTTGCTCTATCTCTTACCGTTTAGGAGATATTGACCATTTTGTCCGACACGAAAGATTTTTTTTTTTTTTTTTTTTGGTCGGCTTTTGCTCTAACTTTTACAATTCTTAACCGATTCCATTGAAAGTTTTTTTGTTTTTTAGGTATTTTTATACTCTTTCGAACTGCATTTACAGATTTGCTCGATCTCTTACCGTTTCGGAGATATTGACCAATATGTCCGACACGATAAATTTTGGGTCGGTTTTTTGCTCAGATTTGCTCTATCTCTTACCGTTTAGGAGATATTGACCATTTTGTCCGACACGAGATTTTTTTTTTTTTTTTTTTTTTTGGTCGGCTTTTGCTCTAACTTTTACAATTCTTAACCGATTCCATTGAAAGTTTTTTTGTTTTTTAGGTATTTTTATACTCTTTCGAACTGCATTTACAGATTTGCTCGATCTCTTACCGTTTCGGAGATATTGACCAATATGTCCGACACGATAAATTTTGGGTCGGTTTTTTGCTCAGATTTGCTCTATCTCTTACCGTTTAGGAGATATTGACCATTTTGTCCGACACGAAAGATTTTTTTTTTTTTTTTTTTTTGGTCGGCTCTTGCTCTAACTTTTACAATTCTTAACCGATTCCATTGAAAGTTTTTTTGTTTTTTAGGTATTTTTATACTCTTTCGAACTGCATTTACAGATTTGCTCGATCTCTTACCGTTTCGGAGATATTGACCAATATGTCCGACACGATAAATTTTGGGTCGGTTTTTTGCTCAGATTTGCTCTATCTCTTACCGTTTAGGAGATATTGACCATTTTGTCCGACACGAGAGATTTTTTTTTTTTTTTTTTTTTTTGGTCGGCTTTTGCTCTAACTTTTACAATTCTTAACCGATTCCATTGAAAGTTTTTTTGTTTTTTAGGTATTTTTATACTCTTTCGAACTGCATTTACAGATTTGCTCGATCTCTTACCGTTTCGGAGATATTGACCAATATGTCCGACACGATAAATTTTGGGTCGGTTTTTTGCTCAGATTTGCTCTATCTCTTACCGTTTAGGAGATATTGACCATTTTGTCCGACACGAGATTTTTTTTTTTTTTTTTTTTGGTCGGCTTTTGCTCTAACTTTTACAATTCTTAACCGATTCCATTGAAAGTTTTTTTGTTTTTTAGGTATTTTTATACTCTTTCGAACTGCATTTACAGATTTGCTCGATCTCTTACCGTTTCGGAGATATTGACCAATATGTCCGACACGATAAATTTTGGGTCGGTTTTTTGCTCAGATTTGCTCTATCTCTTACCGTTTAGGAGATATTGACCATTTTGTCCGACACGAGAGATTTTTTTTTTTTTTTTTTTTTTGGTCGGCTTTTGCTCTAACTTTTACAATTCTTAACCGATTCCATTGAAAGTTTTTTTGTTTTTTAGGTATTTTTATACTCTTTCGAACTGCATTTACAGATTTGCTCGATCTCTTACCGTTTCGGAGATATTGACCAATATGTCCGACACGATAAATTTTGGGTCGGTTTTTTGCTCAGATTTGCTCTATCTCTTACCGTTTAGGAGATATTGACCATTTTGTCCGACACGAGATTTTTTTTTTTTTTTTTTTTTTTGGTCGGCTTTTGCTCTAACTTTTACAATTCTTAACCGATTCCATTGAAAGTTTTTTTGTTTTTTAGGTATTTTTATACTCTTTCGAACTGCATTTACAGATTTGCTCGATCTCTTACCGTTTCGGAGATATTGACCAATATGTCCGACACGATAAATTTTGGGTCGGTTTTTTGCTCAGATTTGCTCTATCTCTTACCGTTTAGGAGATATTGACCATTTTGTCCGACACGAAAGATTTTTTTTTTTTTTTTTTTTTGGTCGGCTCTTGCTCTAACTTTTACAATTCTTAACCGATTCCATTGAAAGTTTTTTTGTTTTTTAGGTATTTTTATACTCTTTCGAACTGCATTTACAGATTTGCTCGATCTCTTACCGTTTCGGAGATATTGACCAATATGTCCGACACGATAAATTTTGGGTCGGTTTTTTGCTCAGATTTGCTCTATCTCTTACCGTTTAGGAGATATTGACCATTTTGTCCGACACGAGATTTTTTTTTTTTTTTTTTTTTTTTTGGTCGGCTTTTGCTCTAACTTTTACAATTCTTAACCGATTCCATTGAAAGTTTTTTTGTTTTTTAGGTATTTTTATACTCTTTCGAACTGCATTTACAGATTTGCTCGATCTCTTACCGTTTCGGAGATATTGACCAATATGTCCGACACGATAAATTTTGGGTCGGTTTTTTGCTCAGATTTGCTCTATCTCTTACCGTTTAGGAGATATTGACCATTTTGTCCGACACGAAAGATTTTTTTTTTTTTTTTTTTTTGGTCGGCTCTTGCTCTAACTTTTACAATTCTTAACCGATTCCATTGAAAGTTTTTTTGTTTTTTAGGTATTTTTATACTCTTTCGAACTGCATTTACAGATTTGCTCGATCTCTTACCGTTTCGGAGATATTGACCAATATGTCCGACACGATAAATTTTGGGTCGGTTTTTTGCTCAGATTTGCTCTATCTCTTACCGTTTAGGAGATATTGACCATTTTGTCCGACACGAGATTTTTTTTTTTTTTTTTTTTTTTTGGTCGGCTTTTGCTCTAACTTTTACAATTCTTAACCGATTCCATTGAAAGTTTTTTTGTTTTTTAGGTATTTTTATACTCTTTCGAACTGCATTTACAGATTTGCTCGATCTCTTACCGTTTCGGAGATATTGACCAATATGTCCGACACGATAAATTTTGGGTCGGTTTTTTGCTCAGATTTGCTCTATCTCTTACCGTTTAGGAGATATTGACCATTTTGTCCGACACGAAAGATTTTTTTTTTTTTTTTTTTTTTTGGTCGGCTCTTGCTCTAACTTTTACAATTCTTAACCGATTCCATTGAAAGTTTTTTTGTTTTTTAGGTATTTTTATACTCTTTCGAACTGCATTTACAGATTTGCTCGATCTCTTACCGTTTCGGAGATATTGACCAATATGTCCGACACGATAAATTTTGGGTCGGTTTTTTGCTCAGATTTGCTCTATCTCTTACCGTTTAGGAGATATTGACCATTTTGTCCGACACGAGATTTTTTTTTTTTTTTTTTTTTTTTGGTCGGCTTTTGCTCTAACTTTTACAATTCTTAACCGATTCCATTGAAAGTTTTTTTTGTTTTTTAGGTATTTTTATACTCTTTCGAACTGCATTTACAGATTTGCTCGATCTCTTACCGTTTCGGAGATATTGACCAATATGTCCGACACGATAAATTTTGGGTCGGTTTTTTGCTCAGATTTGCTCTATCTCTTACCGTTTAGGAGATATTGACCATTTTGTCCGACACGAAAGATTTTTTTTTTTTTTTTTTTTTGGTCGGCTCTTGCTCTAACTTTTACAATTCTTAACCGATTCCATTGAAAGTTTTTTTGTTTTTTAGGTATTTTTATACTCTTTCGAACTGCATTTACAGATTTGCTCGATCTCTTACCGTTTCGGAGATATTGACCAATATGTCCGACACGATAAATTTTGGGTCGGTTTTTTGCTCAGATTTGCTCTATCTCTTACCGTTTAGGAGATATTGACCATTTTGTCCGACACGAGATTTTTTTTTTTTTTTTTTTTTTTTTTGGTCGGCTTTTGCTCTAACTTTTACAATTCTTAACCGATTCCATTGAAAGTTTTTTTGTTTTTTAGGTATTTTTATACTCTTTCGAACTGCATTTACAGATTTGCTCGATCTCTTACCGTTTCGGAGATATTGACCAATATGTCCGACACGATAAATTTTGGGTCGGTTTTTTGCTCAGATTTGCTCTATCTCTTACCGTTTAGGAGATATTGACCATTTTGTCCGACACGAAAGATTTTTTTTTTTTTTTTTTTTTGGTCGGCTCTTGCTCTAACTTTTACAATTCTTAACCGATTCCATTGAAAGTTTTTTTTGTTTTTTAGGTATTTTTATACTCTTTCGAACTGCATTTACAGATTTGCTCGATCTCTTACCGTTTCGGAGATATTGACCAATATGTCCGACACGATAAATTTTGGGTCGGTTTTTTGCTCAGATTTGCTCTATCTCTTACCGTTTAGGAGATATTGACCATTTTGTCCGACACGAGATTTTTTTTTTTTTTTTTTTTTTTGGTCGGCTTTTGCTCTAACTTTTACAATTCTTAACCGATTCCATTGAAAGTTTTTTTGTTTTTTAGGTATTTTTATACTCTTTCGAACTGCATTTACAGATTTGCTCGATCTCTTACCGTTTCGGAGATATTGACCAATATGTCCGACACGATAAATTTTGGGTCGGTTTTTTGCTCAGATTTGCTCTATCTCTTACCGTTTAGGAGATATTGACCATTTTGTCCGACACGAGATATTTTTTTTTTTTTTTTTTTTTTTGGTCGGCTTTTGCTCTAACTTTTACAATTCTTAACCGATTCCATTGAAAGTTTTTTTGTTTTTTAGGTATTTTTATACTCTTTCGAACTGCATTTACAGATTTGCTCGATCTCTTACCGTTTCGGAGATATTGACCAATATGTCCGACACGATAAATTTTGGGTCGGTTTTTTGCTCAGATTTGCTCTATCTCTTACCGTTTAGGAGATATTGACCATTTTGTCCGACACGAGAGATTTTTTTTTTTTTTTTTTTTGGTCGGCTTTTGCTCTAACTTTTACAATTCTTAACCGATTCCATTGAAAGTTTTTTTTGTTTTTTAGGTATTTTTATACTCTTTCGAACTGCATTTACAGATTTGCTCGATCTCTTACCGTTTCGGAGATATTGACCAATATGTCCGACACGATAAATTTTGGGTCGGTTTTTTGCTCAGATTTGCTCTATCTCTTACCGTTTAGGAGATATTGACCATTTTGTCCGACACGAGATTTTTTTTTTTTTTTTTTTTTTTGGTCGGCTTTTGCTCTAACTTTTACAATTCTTAACCGATTCCATTGAAAGTTTTTTTGTTTTTTAGGTATTTTTATACTCTTTCGAACTGCATTTACAGATTTGCTCGATCTCTTACCGTTTCGGAGATATTGACCAATATGTCCGACACGATAAATTTTGGGTCGGTTTTTTGCTCAGATTTGCTCTATCTCTTACCGTTTAGGAGATATTGACCATTTTGTCCGACACGAAAGATTTTTTTTTTTTTTTTTTTGGTCGGCTCTTGCTCTAACTTTTACAATTCTTAACCGATTCCATTGAAAGTTTTTTTGTTTTTTAGGTATTTTTATACTCTTTCGAACTGCATTTACAGATTTGCTCGATCTCTTACCGTTTCGGAGATATTGACCAATATGTCCGACACGATAAATTTTGGGTCGGTTTTTTGCTCAGATTTGCTCTATCTCTTACCGTTTAGGAGATATTGACCATTTTGTCCGACACGAGAGTTTTTTTTTTTTTTTTTTTTTGGTCGGCTTTTGCTCTAACTTTTACAATTCTTAACCGATTCCATTGAAAGTTTTTTTGTTTTTTAGGTATTTTTATACTCTTTCGAACTGCATTTACAGATTTGCTCGATCTCTTACCGTTTCGGAGATATTGACCAATATGTCCGACACGATAAATTTTGGGTCGGTTTTTTGCTCAGATTTGCTCTATCTCTTACCGTTTAGGAGATATTGACCATTTTGTCCGACACGAGATTTTTTTTTTTTTTTTTTTTTTTTGGTCGGCTTTTGCTCTAACTTTTACAATTCTTAACCGATTCCATTGAAAGTTTTTTTGTTTTTTAGGTATTTTTATACTCTTTCGAACTGCATTTACAGATTTGCTCGATCTCTTACCGTTTCGGAGATATTGACCAATATGTCCGACACGATAAATTTTGGGTCGGTTTTTTGCTCAGATTTGCTCTATCTCTTACCGTTTAGGAGATATTGACCATTTTGTCCGACACGAAAGATTTTTTTTTTTTTTTTTTTTGGTCGGCTCTTGCTCTAACTTTTACAATTCTTAACCGATTCCATTGAAAGTTTTTTTGTTTTTTAGGTATTTTTATACTCTTTCGAACTGCATTTACAGATTTGCTCGATCTCTTACCGTTTCGGAGATATTGACCAATATGTCCGACACGATAAATTTTGGGTCGGTTTTTTGCTCAGATTTGCTCTATCTCTTACCGTTTAGGAGATATTGACCATTTTGTCCGACACGAGATTTTTTTTTTTTTTTTTTTTTTTGGTCGGCTTTTGCTCTAACTTTTACAATTCTTAACCGATTCCATTGAAAGTTTTTTTGTTTTTTAGGTATTTTTATACTCTTTCGAACTGCATTTACAGATTTGCTCGATCTCTTACCGTTTCGGAGATATTGACCAATATGTCCGACACGATAAATTTTGGGTCGGTTTTTTGCTCAGATTTGCTCTATCTCTTACCGTTTAGGAGATATTGACCATTTTGTCCGACACGAAAGATTTTTTTTTTTTTTTTTTTTTTGGTCGGCTCTTGCTCTAACTTTTACAATTCTTAACCGATTCCATTGAAAGTTTTTTTGTTTTTTAGGTATTTTTATACTCTTTCGAACTGCATTTACAGATTTGCTCGATCTCTTACCGTTTCGGAGATATTGACCAATATGTCCGACACGATAAATTTTGGGTCGGTTTTTTGCTCAGATTTGCTCTATCTCTTACCGTTTAGGAGATATTGACCATTTTGTCCGACACGAAAGATTTTTTTTTTTTTTTTTTTTTGGTCGGCTCTTGCTCTAACTTTTACAATTCTTAACCGATTCCATTGAAAGTTTTTTTGTTTTTTAGGTATTTTTATACTCTTTCGAACTGCATTTACAGATTTGCTCGATCTCTTACCGTTTCGGAGATATTGACCAATATGTCCGACACGATAAATTTTGGGTCGGTTTTTTGCTCAGATTTGCTCTATCTCTTACCGTTTAGGAGATATTGACCATTTTGTCCGACACGAGAGATTTTTTTTTTTTTTTTTTTGGTCGGCTTTTGCTCTAACTTTTACAATTCTTAACCGATTCCATTGAAAGTTTTTTTGTTTTTTAGGTATTTTTATACTCTTTCGAACTGCATTTACAGATTTGCTCGATCTCTTACCGTTTCGGAGATATTGACCAATATGTCCGACACGATAAATTTTGGGTCGGTTTTTTGCTCAGATTTGCTCTATCTCTTACCGTTTAGGAGATATTGACCATTTTGTCCGACACGAGAGATTTTTTTTTTTTTTTTTTTTTTTGGTCGGCTTTTGCTCTAACTTTTACAATTCTTAACCGATTCCATTGAAAGTTTTTTTGTTTTTTAGGTATTTTTATACTCTTTCGAACTGCATTTACAGATTTGCTCGATCTCTTACCGTTTCGGAGATATTGACCAATATGTCCGACACGATAAATTTTGGGTCGGTTTTTTGCTCAGATTTGCTCTATCTCTTACCGTTTAGGAGATATTGACCATTTTGTCCGACACGAAAGATTTTTTTTTTTTTTTTTTTTGGTCGGCTCTTGCTCTAACTTTTACAATTCTTAACCGATTCCATTGAAAGTTTTTTTGTTTTTTAGGTATTTTTATACTCTTTCGAACTGCATTTACAGATTTGCTCGATCTCTTACCGTTTCGGAGATATTGACCAATATGTCCGACACGATAAATTTTGGGTCGGTTTTTTGCTCAGATTTGCTCTATCTCTTACCGTTTAGGAGATATTGACCATTTTGTCCGACACGAGATTTTTTTTTTTTTTTTTTTTTTTTTGGTCGGCTTTTGCTCTAACTTTTACAATTCTTAACCGATTCCATTGAAAGTTTTTTTTGTTTTTTAGGTATTTTTATACTCTTTCGAACTGCATTTACAGATTTGCTCGATCTCTTACCGTTTCGGAGATATTGACCAATATGTCCGACACGATAAATTTTGGGTCGGTTTTTTGCTCAGATTTGCTCTATCTCTTACCGTTTAGGAGATATTGACCATTTTGTCCGACACGAAAGATTTTTTTTTTTTTTTTTTTGGTCGGCTCTTGCTCTAACTTTTACAATTCTTAACCGATTCCATTGAAAGTTTTTTTGTTTTTTAGGTATTTTTATACTCTTTCGAACTGCATTTACAGATTTGCTCGATCTCTTACCGTTTCGGAGATATTGACCAATATGTCCGACACGATAAATTTTGGGTCGGTTTTTTGCTCAGATTTGCTCTATCTCTTACCGTTTAGGAGATATTGACCATTTTGTCCGACACGAGATTTTTTTTTTTTTTTTTTTTTTTTTGGTCGGCTTTTGCTCTAACTTTTACAATTCTTAACCGATTCCATTGAAAGTTTTTTTGTTTTTTAGGTATTTTTATACTCTTTCGAACTGCATTTACAGATTTGCTCGATCTCTTACCGTTTCGGAGATATTGACCAATATGTCCGACACGATAAATTTTGGGTCGGTTTTTTGCTCAGATTTGCTCTATCTCTTACCGTTTAGGAGATATTGACCATTTTGTCCGACACGAAAGATTTTTTTTTTTTTTTTTTTGGTCGGCTCTTGCTCTAACTTTTACAATTCTTAACCGATTCCATTGAAAGTTTTTTTGTTTTTTAGGTATTTTTATACTCTTTCGAACTGCATTTACAGATTTGCTCGATCTCTTACCGTTTCGGAGATATTGACCAATATGTCCGACACGATAAATTTTGGGTCGGTTTTTTGCTCAGATTTGCTCTATCTCTTACCGTTTAGGAGATATTGACCATTTTGTCCGACACGAAAGATTTTTTTTTTTTTTTTTTTTTTGGTCGGCTCTTGCTCTAACTTTTACAATTCTTAACCGATTCCATTGAAAGTTTTTTTGTTTTTTAGGTATTTTTATACTCTTTCGAACTGCATTTACAGATTTGCTCGATCTCTTACCGTTTCGGAGATATTGACCAATATGTCCGACACGATAAATTTTGGGTCGGTTTTTTGCTCAGATTTGCTCTATCTCTTACCGTTTAGGAGATATTGACCATTTTGTCCGACACGAGATTTTTTTTTTTTTTTTTTTTTTTTTTGGTCGGCTTTTGCTCTAACTTTTACAATTCTTAACCGATTCCATTGAAAGTTTTTTTGTTTTTTAGGTATTTTTATACTCTTTCGAACTGCATTTACAGATTTGCTCGATCTCTTACCGTTTCGGAGATATTGACCAATATGTCCGACACGATAAATTTTGGGTCGGTTTTTTGCTCAGATTTGCTCTATCTCTTACCGTTTAGGAGATATTGACCATTTTGTCCGACACGAAAGATTTTTTTTTTTTTTTTTTTTGGTCGGCTCTTGCTCTAACTTTTACAATTCTTAACCGATTCCATTGAAAGTTTTTTTGTTTTTTAGGTATTTTTATACTCTTTCGAACTGCATTTACAGATTTGCTCGATCTCTTACCGTTTCGGAGATATTGACCAATATGTCCGACACGATAAATTTTGGGTCGGTTTTTTGCTCAGATTTGCTCTATCTCTTACCGTTTAGGAGATATTGACCATTTTGTCCGACACGAGAGATTTTTTTTTTTTTTTTTTTTTGGTCGGCTTTTGCTCTAACTTTTACAATTCTTAACCGATTCCATTGAAAGTTTTTTTGTTTTTTAGGTATTTTTATACTCTTTCGAACTGCATTTACAGATTTGCTCGATCTCTTACCGTTTCGGAGATATTGACCAATATGTCCGACACGATAAATTTTGGGTCGGTTTTTTGCTCAGATTTGCTCTATCTCTTACCGTTTAGGAGATATTGACCATTTTGTCCGACACGAGATGATTTTTTTTTTTTTTTTTTTTTGGTCGGCTTTTGCTCTAACTTTTACAATTCTTAACCGATTCCATTGAAAGTTTTTTTGTTTTTTAGGTATTTTTATACTCTTTCGAACTGCATTTACAGATTTGCTCGATCTCTTACCGTTTCGGAGATATTGACCAATATGTCCGACACGATAAATTTTGGGTCGGTTTTTTGCTCAGATTTGCTCTATCTCTTACCGTTTAGGAGATATTGACCATTTTGTCCGACACGAAAGATTTTTTTTTTTTTTTTTGGTCGGCTTTTGCTCTAACTTTTACAATTCTTAACCGATTCCATTGAAAGTTTTTTTGTTTTTTAGGTATTTTTATACTCTTTCGAACTGCATTTACAGATTTGCTCGATCTCTTACCGTTTCGGAGATATTGACCAATATGTCCGACACGATAAATTTTGGGTCGGTTTTTTGCTCAGATTTGCTCTATCTCTTACCGTTTAGGAGATATTGACCATTTTGTCCGACACGAGATTTTTTTTTTTTTTTTTTTTTTTTGGTCGGCTTTTGCTCTAACTTTTACAATTCTTAACCGATTCCATTGAAAGTTTTTTTGTTTTTTAGGTATTTTTATACTCTTTCGAACTGCATTTACAGATTTGCTCGATCTCTTACCGTTTCGGAGATATTGACCAATATGTCCGACACGATAAATTTTGGGTCGGTTTTTTGCTCAGATTTGCTCTATCTCTTACCGTTTCGGAGATATTGACCATTTTGTCCGACACGAGAGATTTTGTTTTTTTTTTTTTTTTGGTCGGCTCTTGCTCTAACTTTTACAATTCTTAACCGATTCCATTGAATTTTTTTTTGTTTTTTAGGTATTTTTATACTCTTTCGAACTGCATTTACAGATTTGCTCGATCTCTTACCGTTTCGGAGATATTGACCAATATGTCCGACACGATAAATTTTGGGTCGGTTTTTTGCTCAGATTTGCTCTATCTCTTACCGTTTAGGAGATATTGACCATTTTGTCCGACACGAGATTTTTTTTTTTTTTTTTTTTTTTTTTGGTCGGCTTTTGCTCTAACTTTTACAATTCTTAACCGATTCCATTGAAAGTTTTTTTGTTTTTTAGGTATTTTTATACTCTTTCGAACTGCATTTACAGATTTGCTCGATCTCTTACCGTTTCGGAGATATTGACCAATATGTCCGACACGATAAATTTTGGGTCGGTTTTTTGCTCAGATTTGCTCTATCTCTTACCGTTTAGGAGATATTGACCATTTTGTCCGACACGAAAGATTTTTTTTTTTTTTTTTTTTTGGTCGGCTCTTGCTCTAACTTTTACAATTCTTAACCGATTCCATTGAAAGTTTTTTTGTTTTTTAGGTATTTTTATACTCTTTCGAACTGCATTTACAGATTTGCTCGATCTCTTACCGTTTCGGAGATATTGACCAATATGTCCGACACGATAAATTTTGGGTCGGTTTTTTGCTCAGATTTGCTCTATCTCTTACCGTTTAGGAGATATTGACCATTTTGTCCGACACGAGATTTTTTTTTTTTTTTTTTTTTTTTTTGGTCGGCTTTTGCTCTAACTTTTACAATTCTTAACCGATTCCATTGAAAGTTTTTTTGTTTTTTAGGTATTTTTATACTCTTTCGAACTGCATTTACAGATTTGCTCGATCTCTTACCGTTTCGGAGATATTGACCAATATGTCCGACACGATAAATTTTGGGTCGGTTTTTTGCTCAGATTTGCTCTATCTCTTACCGTTTAGGAGATATTGACCATTTTGTCCGACACGAAAGATTTTTTTTTTTTTTTTTTTTTGGTCGGCTCTTGCTCTAACTTTTACAATTCTTAACCGATTCCATTGAAAGTTTTTTTGTTTTTTAGGTATTTTTATACTCTTTCGAACTGCATTTACAGATTTGCTCGATCTCTTACCGTTTCGGAGATATTGACCAATATGTCCGACACGATAAATTTTGGGTCGGTTTTTTGCTCAGATTTGCTCTATCTCTTACCGTTTAGGAGATATTGACCATTTTGTCCGACACGAAAGATTTTTTTTTTTTTTTTTTTTGGTCGGCTCTTGCTCTAACTTTTACAATTCTTAACCGATTCCATTGAAAGTTTTTTTGTTTTTTAGGTATTTTTATACTCTTTCGAACTGCATTTACAGATTTGCTCGATCTCTTACCGTTTCGGAGATATTGACCAATATGTCCGACACGATAAATTTTGGGTCGGTTTTTTGCTCAGATTTGCTCTATCTCTTACCGTTTAGGAGATATTGACCATTTTGTCCGACACGAGATTTTTTTTTTTTTTTTTTTTTTTTTTTGGTCGGCTTTTGCTCTAACTTTTACAATTCTTAACCGATTCCATTGAAAGTTTTTTTGTTTTTTAGGTATTTTTATACTCTTTCGAACTGCATTTACAGATTTGCTCGATCTCTTACCGTTTCGGAGATATTGACCAATATGTCCGACACGATAAATTTTGGGTCGGTTTTTTGCTCAGATTTGCTCTATCTCTTACCGTTTAGGAGATATTGACCATTTTGTCCGACACGAAAGATTTTTTTTTTTTTTTTTTTTTGGTCGGCTCTTGCTCTAACTTTTACAATTCTTAACCGATTCCATTGAAAGTTTTTTTGTTTTTTAGGTATTTTTATACTCTTTCGAACTGCATTTACAGATTTGCTCGATCTCTTACCGTTTCGGAGATATTGACCAATATGTCCGACACGATAAATTTTGGGTCGGTTTTTTGCTCAGATTTGCTCTATCTCTTACCGTTTAGGAGATATTGACCATTTTGTCCGACACGAGATTTTTTTTTTTTTTTTTTTTTTTTTGGTCGGCTTTTGCTCTAACTTTTACAATTCTTAACCGATTCCATTGAAAGTTTTTTTGTTTTTTAGGTATTTTTATACTCTTTCGAACTGCATTTACAGATTTGCTCGATCTCTTACCGTTTCGGAGATATTGACCAATATGTCCGACACGATAAATTTTGGGTCGGTTTTTTGCTCAGATTTGCTCTATCTCTTACCGTTTAGGAGATATTGACCATTTTGTCCGACACGAGATTTTTTTTTTTTTTTTTTTTTTTTGGTCGGCTTTTGCTCTAACTTTTACAATTCTTAACCGATTCCATTGAAAGTTTTTTTGTTTTTTAGGTATTTTTATACTCTTTCGAACTGCATTTACAGATTTGCTCGATCTCTTACCGTTTCGGAGATATTGACCAATATGTCCGACACGATAAATTTTGGGTCGGTTTTTTGCTCAGATTTGCTCTATCTCTTACCGTTTAGGAGATATTGACCATTTTGTCCGACACGAAAGATTTTTTTTTTTTTTTTTTTTTGGTCGGCTCTTGCTCTAACTTTTACAATTCTTAACCGATTCCATTGAAATTTTTTTTTGTTTTTTAGGTATTTTTATACTCTTTCGAACTGCATTTACAGATTTGCTCGATCTCTTACCGTTTCGGAGATATTGACCAATATGTCCGACACGATAAATTTTGGGTCGGTTTTTTGCTCAGATTTGCTCTATCTCTTACCGTTTAGGAGATATTGACCATTTTGTCCGACACGAGATTTTTTTTTTTTTTTTTTTTTTTGGTCGGCTTTTGCTCTAACTTTTACAATTCTTAACCGATTCCATTGAAAGTTTTTTTGTTTTTTAGGTATTTTTATACTCTTTCGAACTGCATTTACAGATTTGCTCGATCTCTTACCGTTTCGGAGATATTGACCAATATGTCCGACACGATAAATTTTGGGTCGGTTTTTTGCTCAGATTTGCTCTATCTCTTACCGTTTAGGAGATATTGACCATTTTGTCCGACACGAAAGATTTTTTTTTTTTTTTTTTTTTTGGTCGGCTCTTGCTCTAACTTTTACAATTCTTAACCGATTCCATTGAAAGTTTTTTTGTTTTTTAGGTATTTTTATACTCTTTCGAACTGCATTTACAGATTTGCTCGATCTCTTACCGTTTCGGAGATATTGACCAATATGTCCGACACGATAAATTTTGGGTCGGTTTTTTGCTCAGATTTGCTCTATCTCTTACCGTTTAGGAGATATTGACCATTTTGTCCGACACGAGAGTTTTTTTTTTTTTTTTTTTTTTTGGTCGGCTTTTGCTCTAACTTTTACAATTCTTAACCGATTCCATTGAAAGTTTTTTTGTTTTTTAGGTATTTTTATACTCTTTCGAACTGCATTTACAGATTTGCTCGATCTCTTACCGTTTCGGAGATATTGACCAATATGTCCGACACGATAAATTTTGGGTCGGTTTTTTGCTCAGATTTGCTCTATCTCTTACCGTTTAGGAGATATTGACCATTTTGTCCGACACGAAAGATTTTTTTTTTTTTTTTTTTTTGGTCGGCTCTTGCTCTAACTTTTACAATTCTTAACCGATTCCATTGAAAGTTTTTTTGTTTTTTAGGTATTTTTATACTCTTTCGAACTGCATTTACAGATTTGCTCGATCTCTTACCGTTTCGGAGATATTGACCAATATGTCCGACACGATAAATTTTGGGTCGGTTTTTTGCTCAGATTTGCTCTATCTCTTACCGTTTAGGAGATATTGACCATTTTGTCCGACACGAGATATTTTTTTTTTTTTTTTTTTTTTGGTCGGCTTTTGCTCTAACTTTTACAATTCTTAACCGATTCCATTGAAAGTTTTTTTTGTTTTTTAGGTATTTTTATACTCTTTCGAACTGCATTTACAGATTTGCTCGATCTCTTACCGTTTCGGAGATATTGACCAATATGTCCGACACGATAAATTTTGGGTCGGTTTTTTGCTCAGATTTGCTCTATCTCTTACCGTTTAGGAGATATTGACCATTTTGTCCGACACGAGAGATTTTTTTTTTTTTTTTTTTTTTGGTCGGCTTTTGCTCTAACTTTTACAATTCTTAACCGATTCCATTGAAAGTTTTTTTGTTTTTTAGGTATTTTTATACTCTTTCGAACTGCATTTACAGATTTGCTCGATCTCTTACCGTTTCGGAGATATTGACCAATATGTCCGACACGATAAATTTTGGGTCGGTTTTTTGCTCAGATTTGCTCTATCTCTTACCGTTTAGGAGATATTGACCATTTTGTCCGACACGAGATTTTTTTTTTTTTTTTTTTTTTTGGTCGGCTTTTGCTCTAACTTTTACAATTCTTAACCGATTCCATTGAAAGTTTTTTTGTTTTTTAGGTATTTTTATACTCTTTCGAACTGCATTTACAGATTTGCTCGATCTCTTACCGTTTCGGAGATATTGACCAATATGTCCGACACGATAAATTTTGGGTCGGTTTTTTGCTCAGATTTGCTCTATCTCTTACCGTTTAGGAGATATTGACCATTTTGTCCGACACGAGAGATTTTTTTTTTTTTTTTTTTTTTTGGTCGGCTCTTGCTCTAACTTTTACAATTCTTAACCGATTCCATTGAAAGTTTTTTTGTTTTTTAGGTATTTTTATACTCTTTCGAACTGCATTTACAGATTTGCTCGATCTCTTACCGTTTCGGAGATATTGACCAATATGTCCGACACGATAAATTTTGGGTCGGTTTTTTGCTCAGATTTGCTCTATCTCTTACCGTTTAGGAGATATTGACCATTTTGTCCGACACGAGAGTTTTTTTTTTTTTTTTTTTTTTTTGGTCGGCTTTTGCTCTAACTTTTACAATTCTTAACCGATTCCATTGAAAGTTTTTTTGTTTTTTAGGTATTTTTATACTCTTTCGAACTGCATTTACAGATTTGCTCGATCTCTTACCGTTTCGGAGATATTGACCAATATGTCCGACACGATAAATTTTGGGTCGGTTTTTTGCTCAGATTTGCTCTATCTCTTACCGTTTAGGAGATATTGACCATTTTGTCCGACACGAGAGATTTTTTTTTTTTTTTTTTTTTTTGGTCGGCTCTTGCTCTAACTTTTACAATTCTTAACCGATTCCATTGAAAGTTTTTTTGTTTTTTAGGTATTTTTATACTCTTTCGAACTGCATTTACAGATTTGCTCGATCTCTTACCGTTTCGGAGATATTGACCAATATGTCCGACACGATAAATTTTGGGTCGGTTTTTTGCTCAGATTTGCTCTATCTCTTACCGTTTAGGAGATATTGACCATTTTGTCCGACACGAGAGATTTTTTTTTTTTTTTTTTTTTTGGTCGGCTTTTGCTCTAACTTTTACAATTCTTAACCGATTCCATTGAAAGTTTTTTTGTTTTTTAGGTATTTTTATACTCTTTCGAACTGCATTTACAGATTTGCTCGATCTCTTACCGTTTCGGAGATATTGACCAATATGTCCGACACGATAAATTTTGGGTCGGTTTTTTGCTCAGATTTGCTCTATCTCTTACCGTTTAGGAGATATTGACCATTTTGTCCGACACGAGAGATTTTTTTTTTTTTTTTTTTTTGGTCGGCTTTTGCTCTAACTTTTACAATTCTTAACCGATTCCATTGAAAGTTTTTTTGTTTTTTAGGTATTTTTATACTCTTTCGAACTGCATTTACAGATTTGCTCGATCTCTTACCGTTTCGGAGATATTGACCAATATGTCCGACACGATAAATTTTGGGTCGGTTTTTTGCTCAGATTTGCTCTATCTCTTACCGTTTAGGAGATATTGACCATTTTGTCCGACACGAAAGATTTTTTTTTTTTTTTTTTTTTTTGGTCGGCTCTTGCTCTAACTTTTACAATTCTTAACCGATTCCATTGAAAGTTTTTTTGTTTTTTAGGTATTTTTATACTCTTTCGAACTGCATTTACAGATTTGCTCGATCTCTTACCGTTTCGGAGATATTGACCAATATGTCCGACACGATAAATTTTGGGTCGGTTTTTTGCTCAGATTTGCTCTATCTCTTACCGTTTCGGAGATATTGACCATTTTGTCCGACACGAGAGATTTTTTTTTTTTTTTTTTTTTTTTGGTCGGCTTTTGCTTTAACTTTTACAATTCTTAACCGATTCCATTGAAAGTTTTTTTGTTTTTTAGGTATTTTTATACTCTTTCGAACTGCATTTACAGATTTGCTCGATCTCTTACCGTTTCGGAGATATTGACCAATATGTCCGACACGATAAATTTTGGGTCGGTTTTTTGCTCAGATTTGCTCTATCTCTTACCGTTTAGGAGATATTGACCATTTTGTCCGACACGAGAGATTTTTTTTTTTTTTTTTTTTTTTGGTCGGCTTTTGCTCTAACTTTTACAATTCTTAACCGATTCCATTGAAAGTTTTTTTGTTTTTTAGGTATTTTTATACTCTTTCGAACTGCATTTACAGATTTGCTCGATCTCTTACCGTTTCGGAGATATTGACCAATATGTCCGACACGATAAATTTTGGGTCGGTTTTTTGCTCAGATTTGCTCTATCTCTTACCGTTTAGGAGATATTGACCATTTTGTCCGACACGAAAGATTTTTTTTTTTTTTTTTTTTTTGGTCGGCTCTTGCTCTAACTTTTACAATTCTTAACCGATTCCATTGAAAGTTTTTTTGTTTTTTAGGTATTTTTATACTCTTTCGAACTGCATTTACAGATTTGCTCGATCTCTTACCGTTTCGGAGATATTGACCAATATGTCCGACACGATAAATTTTGGGTCGGTTTTTTGCTCAGATTTGCTCTATCTCTTACCGTTTAGGAGATATTGACCATTTTGTCCGACACGAGATTTTTTTTTTTTTTTTTTTTTTTTTTTTGGTCGGCTTTTGCTCTAACTTTTACAATTCTTAACCGATTCCATTGAAAGTTTTTTTGTTTTTTAGGTATTTTTATACTCTTTCGAACTGCATTTACAGATTTGCTCGATCTCTTACCGTTTCGGAGATATTGACCAATATGTCCGACACGATAAATTTTGGGTCGGTTTTTTGCTCAGATTTGCTCTATCTCTTACCGTTTAGGAGATATTGACCATTTTGTCCGACACGAGATTTTTTTTTTTTTTTTTTTTTTGGTCGGCTTTTGCTCTAACTTTTACAATTCTTAACCGATTCCATTGAAAGTTTTTTTTGTTTTTTAGGTATTTTTATACTCTTTCGAACTGCATTTACAGATTTGCTCGATCTCTTACCGTTTCGGAGATATTGACCAATATGTCCGACACGATAAATTTTGGGTCGGTTTTTTGCTCAGATTTGCTCTATCTCTTACCGTTTAGGAGATATTGACCATTTTGTCCGACACGAAAGATTTTTTTTTTTTTTTTTTTTTGGTCGGCTCTTGCTCTAACTTTTACAATTCTTAACCGATTCCATTGAAAGTTTTTTTGTTTTTTAGGTATTTTTATACTCTTTCGAACTGCATTTACAGATTTGCTCGATCTCTTACCGTTTCGGAGATATTGACCAATATGTCCGACACGATAAATTTTGGGTCGGTTTTTTGCTCAGATTTGCTCTATCTCTTACCGTTTAGGAGATATTGACCATTTTGTCCGACACGAAAGATTTTTTTTTTTTTTTTTTGGTCGGCTCTTGCTCTAACTTTTACAATTCTTAACCGATTCCATTGAAAGTTTTTTTGTTTTTTAGGTATTTTTATACTCTTTCGAACTGCATTTACAGATTTGCTCGATCTCTTACCGTTTCGGAGATATTGACCAATATGTCCGACACGATAAATTTTGGGTCGGTTTTTTGCTCAGATTTGCTCTATCTCTTACCGTTTAGGAGATATTGACCATTTTGTCCGACACGAGATTTTTTTTTTTTTTTTTTTTTTTTTGGTCGGCTTTTGCTCTAACTTTTACAATTCTTAACCGATTCCATTGAAAGTTTTTTTGTTTTTTAGGTATTTTTATACTCTTTCGAACTGCATTTACAGATTTGCTCGATCTCTTACCGTTTCGGAGATATTGACCAATATGTCCGACACGATAAATTTTGGGTCGGTTTTTTGCTCAGATTTGCTCTATCTCTTACCGTTTAGGAGATATTGACCATTTTGTCCGACACGAAAGATTTTTTTTTTTTTTTTTTGGTCGGCTCTTGCTCTAACTTTTACAATTCTTAACCGATTCCATTGAAAGTTTTTTTGTTTTTTAGGTATTTTTATACTCTTTCGAACTGCATTTACAGATTTGCTCGATCTCTTACCGTTTCGGAGATATTGACCAATATGTCCGACACGATAAATTTTGGGTCGGTTTTTTGCTCAGATTTGCTCTATCTCTTACCGTTTAGGAGATAT